>CM067086.1:4772506-6034006 GCA_034008185.1 Gorsachius magnificus | reverse complement strand
GCCCTACACACATCACTCTCTTGCCTTACATTCATTTTTTATTTTTTCTTTTTAATTACAAGAACTGTTTGTCTATGTTCCCTTTATTTGGCAGAACTCTTTAGTGAATGCTACCACAACAGCGAGGAAAGAGCATTTGCTCTGTTGGTGAGGAAAAATCAGTACTGGAGCAAAACTACCTGCCTTCAGCTGGCTACAAAAGCAGATGCAAAGTCTTTCTTTGCACATGACGGTGTCCAGGTAAGTTTTACAGACTCTTCCCTCACCACCTCTAACCTCAGGGCTTTTAAGCGTGTTGGACACAGAAGAGGAGAGCACAGCAACTGAATAACCCCTTGAAATGTATTCCCCTAAGAGACATTCTCAGAGAGGGGAGTCTTCCCTCTCCCTAGCACCATACAAAGAGGACATTATACTGCATCCTTCACAAAGCAACACAGTTCCCTCTTTCTCCTCCCTTTCATCCAGTTGGCGCACAGACCAGCGCACTGAGGAGAAGGTTTAGGCCTTGTTCCATCTCCTGTGTTTATCTTCCTTTCTCGCTTACAGAAAAGCATCAGGAAAGCACTTTAAATCTGCCTGAGAGATAATGAAGCTTCTCCAAGATGTGAGGCAACTCCTTGTTCAGATTCGAGGAAGATCTCGCTGACAAAATTTAAATCAAATTGCTCTTCAGCTTTGCCCTCACAACCTGAGTTCTCTCCACGTACACAAAACTAAATTAAAAGTGATGGTGCTTTTAGCTCCCAGTGCCTGACTTGCACTTTCTTAGTACTACAGGTGTTGCTTAATGCCACTTGACTTGCTGTTCTTTCCACTGTCCTCTTCATAACTCTTTGCATACTCCACAACACCTGTAGAAGGATGCACAGAGTACCTGCTTGCTCTGAAGGTGTGCCTGCTCTTTGGCTTTCCAGAGCATTCACTGTCTTAGGAGCCACAGAACACAGATGCACTTCATCTGCATGTATGTTTTTGTGATGTTAAAGCCATGTCTTGTTTTCTTGTCTTTCAGGCCTTCCTGACAAAAATATGGTGGGGAGACATGTCTACAAGCACACAGATCCTGAAGTTAATCTGTGGATTCTGGTGCCCTTTCCTAATCTACACAAATTTAATAGCATTCAGGTACAAACATAACTATTTGGGTGCAAGAGATAAGTAAGGGATGAAAAATAAGCCATAAAAACATATCCAGACTCAAAATTTCTCACCTAATTGAAAAAAAAACAGTAATGTTGCCTCAGAGTGTCAACAGAAGGACTGCACGGCTATTAACCAAATCAGTTTTCTATGGGACCGAGTGATTTGTGTGTCCTGTACTAGTGCCTATTCTAATACTTACAAGATCAATGCCGTGGTTTCACGTAGATCACTTCTATTTTGCACAGCTCACAGAAAAGCTTGTTGGAATTCTGTCAGCTCCAGATTCTACACAGTAATGTGTAGAATATCTCCAGGTATAGCACCATCTATTTCTAGGTTTGGAGATGTGTGGTTCAAACCTCAGTATCTTATCAAGGAAAACAGCCATCACAAAGCAATATTATCAGCCACAAGCCTTGATAACAATAAGTCAAGCTTAAAAAACACAGGATTGACATGAATCAGTTAAGATTTTAGAATTCAATGTCTTATGAGATCTCTTTGTTAGTCTTCTGCAGGCATAACTTTGGAGTTTGTAGTTTTCAGCTTTTTGTCACAGTCAACATGGCTAGAATCTTAGGTTTTCTTAAAAAAACAAAACCAAAAACCAGAAAATAAAATAAAAAAAAAAATCAGCCAAGATCCTTAGGCAGTCATAAGAGTCCAGGAACAGAAACTTTAAGAAAACCTCCTAATAGTGAGAGAATCTTATACAAATCATCAGAATTGGCATTATTGGCATGCTATTATGAAATATATGTTTCTTAACTGTTAAACTACTTGAAAAGCAAGAGGAAAACTCGTTTGGCACTGCTAACTTATGACTTTCCTTTTGCCAATATCACTAAAGTTGACCTTCTTGTCATAGAGGCTGCCAGATTCATAAATTCAAGTAATTTAATGTGAAATTTAGCAAAGTTTCCATGGAAAAGTTTAAATTATGATTCATAATCAAAGTAAGCCTTTCCAAATTTGTTCTGTTGAGGACATTTTTTGCCTTCTTTCCCTGGAAATGCAAGAGTTGACACCACGTTCCCTAATGCTTCTGGCATTTCCTCTCAATTGCTACTTAGAGTAAGCAGGAACAGAGCATTGGGGTATTGTCTTCTAGGACTGACTGAGGGCCTTAGTTCTGCTCAAATCCTAAGTAATTTGAGGAAACTGAGCATCCTACTCTATTTTTGTGAAGCAGGCCAATTATCACTTTTCTAAATCTTGTGGGTGACTTCATCCTTCTCCTTCCAAATAAACAGAATTTGCAGAGGTAAGGATTATGCATTATTTGATGGCTTCCCAGTGGAGCAAGGCCAAGATAAGTACATGCTAGCAGTTCTGAATGAATGCCAATTCAGTAGTGAAAAATTGCTAACCACGATCTTTCAACTAATGAGTTTATTTCCTTACAGTGAGGAAAAACAATTAAAGAATGAGCCAGAGCCATTTAGAGAGCTGGACAGTTTAGAGACAGAGAGGACTCTGTTTTTTTCCAAGGAAGAAGATAGGTAAGTTTAAAACCATTAGTTAATATAACTTTTGTGACAACAGCCAAAGAACGGGACACTTCTTGTGGATTAGTGACCAGCTAATGATCTAAGGAGCAGCCAAAGGACCAAGAAAGTCATTACTCCTCAGAAAGTGCTGTGCCCTCTGATTACTGCAGTTGTTGCTCTCTAAAAGGAATACAGAAAATAAACAGGGATATATTACTGTTTTAAGGAGACACAACTTTCCTTGTTCCGAGCAGGTAATTTCTACAGAACAAGGAATCTGCTTAATACTTGATAATTTCCTGAGATTCCCTTAAGCTTATGGTGGCTGATATACATTGGATCTAGGAACTAAGCCCCTATCAAATTACTGAGCTGAGGAAAAAGAAGGTTCTCAACAAAACCTTACATTACTTGAGTGCATCACTACATACTTTCCTACAAAGGCAGCAACAAAAGTACTTGCAAACATCAGTAACTGGGAATTTTATATTGAGTCAGCTTCCCACCATACTAGTGCTCTTCATTTATATTTTAAAAGATGGGCCCTGAGGAACCTGAAGTACAACAAACTTACGAGTTAGAGGGATCATTACACAAATGGGTAACTGAATCCCACCCTATACCTCAGTCACACACTCATCCCCAGAACCTGGGAGGCCTTAAGGACTTAAATCAGGGTAGGAAGACTTTTGATTAGCACAAAGTCCTCTTAATGGCTCAACAGTGCTAAATAGCTGCTTGTATTAAATAGGTGTTTTTCAGTGATTCAAAGAGAACTTCAGAAATATGTGAACAACGGTAGTGAGGAGGCATCATCCGCAGCGTGAAGTGCTGGACCAAGTCAGAGTTACTAGGTTTCATTTTTACCTCTGGCATTTAACTGCCAGTATATTGGAGAAAATCATTAGTTCTTCTCTCTCCCTCCCTAACCTATAAAATAGGTGTAAAAGCATCTGCCTCTTGGGAAGCTATTTGTAAGCAACGTCATAAAGCACTTCCATACCCCAGGTAAAGTGTGGTTTGGTCATTACATTGTGCATTTCAATTGCTATTATCTTATCAATTTATTTTAACAAAGAGGATCTCTCCCTCCCAGATCTATTTCAGCATCTTACAGTAAAGCTACAATTATCTGTTTATTATATTAGCCTGTTACCATGGGAATGTATCTTACAGTGTCATACGCTGAGAGGTAGTACAGAATCAGGCACATAGAAACGACTTGGCTGTAAGGAGAAACTTTTCCTTGTAACAAATGTATTTAATAATTAGCAAGAATGTCAGGGGAAATTACAAACCAGTGAAGAGTCACTGTTTATTTTTTGTGAGGTGAAATTGAAAACATACCCTAGTGCGCACATCTTTTGCTAGAGATCACACCTCTCAGAGTCAGAATCACAAAATTAAAGATCCAATAACATCCCTAGCTTACGCAGGAGAGCAATTTATGTGGAAACAAAACCTCACACCAAGATCAGATTGCTATCAAATACAGGGAACTTGCATTTTCTGCACAGGATAATTTCCATTGCCAATAAATAGCACTTCATGTTCCAAAACACAGCAAAAACAACTGTAGATGTGCAGGTCAAATTTCCCTTCAGCTACCAAAATACTTGGGTAATTCCACAATAGTCAAAGACTACCTTAATAAATTATTTAGGAGGTCAATTTTTTTTTTTTGCTAAAAGGCTTCTGCATTACTTTTTCTGCAATTTACTCTAATTTAGTCATAAATGGCAAGATGCCAACACTTACAGTTGTGTAAAGGACTAAAGTATTCCTTCAGTAGTTCTCTCAGACACCAGCAAGGATAATCAAGAAACACATGCTTAGCATGGTCCAGCACTTTTGAGACTGGGTCAAAAAGAGGAATTGTTTAAATTCACAGCAAGAACAATAACTTCTGCATGCAACACTGCAAGAAATTTTTAGAACCAAAATAATTAAGAAACTACACTGGCCATTTACTTTTCTTTCCTATATTTAAGGATGATGAAGAGCAATTACCCCACTTCCCTCTCTCCTTGTGTATTTGCACAGTGTTTGTAGTACACGCAGGAACACAATGAAGTAACAAATAAAATTAACACAACAAAACTGAAATAACAAGAATATGCATTTAAGTCTGATGTGACTTTGATTTTCAAAACCTTCCTTTTGACTTAAAATATTTCTGATATGGTAATGCGATTGCTCTGACTTCTACAGCCTTCCTCCTTGCCACCCCCAGCGTCTGCCTGTTACCATCTTGCAAGAAGCTTTATACAGAATACTACTGAGCCTATTCCCATAAACTAATTTTAGGAAATCATCACCAAGCCTATATTCTTTTTGTTTTGCAGAGGAAATGGTAAATTGGAAAAGCAGAACCCTTCTGAAAACACAGTGTGGGCGACATTCATGTTTACTCGGTGGAAAAAATTCTGGAGTGCCCCTGTAACTGTATTTATGGGGAATGTTATAATGTACTTTGCTTTTCTATTTCTATTTACTTACGTCCTTTTACTGGACTTTAAACCACCTCCACCTGAGGGTCCATCTGTTAAAGAAATTATACTTTACTTCTGGGTTTTTACCCTGGTCTTGGAAGAAATCCGACAGGTCAGTAACCTCCAACATCTTCATAGTAACACAGTAAAACTTAAGGCAATCTTTTTAATAGATTTACAATCTATGTAATTGTACAAGCTTGAAGATTTCATGTGCAGTTTGGCACAGAAGAGCAATACAGAACTTACCTTTTCCAAAGCATTCCACCTCTCTCTCTCTCTGAGCAAGCTCTTCCTCCACCATATAAATCTGTAGCTCCACCTCTCTTTTTCCATCCTGCTCCAGCTGTAGCTAAGTCAAGTGGGGTGGGAAGATTCAGGTGTCCTTCACTTTGCAGAGTATCTCTCTGATTTCACTCCCCAGAACTAGGTCCTCCCACCACAAATAACGTAAGTTGGAAGTTACATTCTACACCTGCAAACACAGCAGACAGCTCTATAGCCTTTTAAGAGAGTCTTCCCTGCTGGGGACTATTTAAAATAACAAGTAAATTAATTCAGATTATTTGTGTTTTTCTTAAAATACTTCTCAACACAAAACGTTAGCAAACCTCGGTTTGGTTTTCTTAAAAAACAAACAAACAAAAAACCCCTTCTCCATTACTCTCCCAGTTACTGGTTTTGGAATGTCCTCAGTTCAACAACCGAAATAATGTGTGAACAATGGTGCTAGTGTGTTGCCAACTGTGGGTGCATAAAGCTGTCCTCTTCAGTCACAAAAAAGCAGTTATAAACATTTACTTTGGAAGAACAAAATGGGGTTCATTATTTAAGCAATAGGGACAGTGAAGGGGATCCCAGTTTGTTACAATTTATTTGAAATTATGCAGCCAGGCCCATAACCAGAGGAGGACATGGAAAATATCTGGATCAAAGAACAATTCATTATAACCTGTACAACATGAAAAGTGCCAGGCTAAAACCCAATTAAGAAACCCAACTCTTTGCCTAGATAATCAAATCTGCACTCGCTGACAATTCCAGTATACAAACGCCAGATCTGTTCGTGCTGTTTACATACCAGTATCTAGAAACTGAACTTCCACTGGAAGTTGTATTGTTTAACAGCCTGAATGCTGACAAAAATCTTAATTCTGGCCTCAAACATTCTTAAGGCTAATATCTCAAGAATAAAACAAATTGATTTTTTTTCTTTTTCATCCAACTTCTCTGTTAAGACAGTAAACCGAGCTTATGTTTTCAAGCTTTTTTTTTTTCCTATTACACTAGGAATTTGGTTTTGCTCTTTGCAATGAAAAAGGAAACAGGTATTATGTTAAAACTCACAATGAAATAGTGAAACTGGAAACAGATTGATACCAATGATTATTTCTCTTTTTCAGAGTTTCTATACAGATGAAGACACAAATTTAATGAAAAAATTTAAACTGTATGTGGAGGATAACTGGAATAAATGCGATATGGTGACCATCTTCCTCTTCATAATTGGGGTAACCTGCAGGTATATATCTATTCCATGTGATGTAATCAGCATCAGTAGCAAGGGCTATGTATGTCAACTGACAGGAGAATCTCGTGCACACGAGGACAGGCTGTGACATTTACTTTTACAAGCTTTGAGACATGTTTCTGCAATAAAAGCCTCTAAAATTCTGTGGAATCATAGAAGTTGCTCCAGAGACCACAAAAAGGCATATTGGTATATTCAAGCACAAGTACAGAAAAGCTCTACTTTTGTTTGTTTGTTTGTTTTTGGCAATCACTTTTACTCAATGTACAATTTTTTTTTTTTTTTTTTAAATAAATCTCATTGAAGCCAAGACAGGGAATACAGTGTCACTCCATCTTTTGGCTATTTCTCATCAATGTACAGACATTATGTTACATTCCTCTTACAGGCTTATGCAACCACAGCCCTGAAGGACTTGCCTTTTCCTAACTGGGCTATGCCCGGAAACGGAGTGTGACATTTGAGAAAATACTTCTCAGCAGTACTTGCCAAGATCTGATATTTCATTTCATGTGTTCCGCAGGATGCTGAACTCGACTTTTCAAGCCGGCCGTACAATACTTGCCATTGATTTTATGGTGTTTACACTTAGACTTATACATATTTTTGCAATTCACAAACAACTTGGACCAAAGATCATAATTGTGGAAAGGATGGTAAGTGTGCAGTCTCTCTCAGAAAAATACTTGTCCTTTCTAAAAA
Source organism: Gorsachius magnificus (assembly GCA_034008185.1). Lineage (NCBI taxonomy): Eukaryota > Metazoa > Chordata > Aves > Pelecaniformes > Ardeidae > Gorsachius > Gorsachius magnificus. Next base: position 6,026,645 of record CM067086.1, on the reverse strand, counting down.
ATGGAGAGTAGGAAATCTTCTTTTTACAAAGGAAATCAGTTTATAATATATCTTTATTTTTATGATTTAAAGCTTGTAATTTTGCATATATTCCCTTATTTATCAGAAGTATGAGATGCAATAAGTTTGAAATAGATCCTTCCAAAAAGCTCTGTAGTTTAAGAAGTTGGTCCCAATTTACTAATCCTTCTACCTTACCTAATCATTCATCCTCAGATCTGGCAAATAAAGAGCAGAGTGTCTTTGACTTACTGCTATTCTTCCTAGTTCATAAGCTGTGTGCGTTCAGAGCAAAGACCTTGGACAGCCGACAGGCCATTTACAGAAGGGCAGGGCACTTACTGAATGACTCTGCTCTGCTTGGGGAAATAGATTATGTTATTTGCAAGAAGTGTGAAAAAAAATCTGTGAAAAAGGATACTTGCAAGTTTCCCCACAAGAGTTATACTTACCTGTACTTTGTAGCTCCAAGTTGCAATGAAAACATATTAGTACTTTGTGAGTGTCTATTGGAAGATGTTGACAAAACATTTTTGTTTATTACGACTCTTCTACAGGAAATGAGACCTTAGGACTACAGTTACTGTGCTTGGGTGTGCGTTGGTATGTTGAAGTGGGGGGGGGGGGTTTAGGCATGTTAATCCTCTAGGCTAGTTAGCTCATGGTAACTGATTAATAGGAGTTCATCTAATTGTGAGTGCTATTATAGAACCTACAAATATTTGATATGTGACTCAAAGCAGAGCTCAGTAAAAGCCCTACAGTCTAAACAAGCCTATGCATTGAATAAACATAACTACCAAGCTATTTGGATTTGTCTACAAAAGCAGTAACGGGAACTCTAACATGACATTTGCTTGGAGTAGCAGAAGGGTAAATGGCAAATAAATATTTGTTCTTGAACATTATCTAGCTTACAGCATTAGCAGACTTTTATTGTAAGAGAACAAGTCTCCTACAGCTCCTAACCCTTCCTTGTTGCATACCAAGCTAAACCAGGGTCTTGAACAAATATTATGTTGTGTCTACTGTGTTGGCATCTGAAGTCCTATGAGATAACACACAGATTAAGAAGATGCAAATAAGAACATAAGCAGCTGCCTAAACAAAACCATAAAATGCAATGTTTTATCTTTCCCCCATCCAATCCAATAAAATGCCTTAGCTTTGGTAGTTCAATTTTGAACCTTACATCAGATGAAAGAACAGTGGAAGTTACTTCAGGGAATGATACATTCTTGGAAGGTTCATCAAGTGGGTTCAAGCAAGATCACTTCCCTTACTTAAACAGAGAAGCAATCCAAGATTGTCTCTTAACAGTCTTTCTCCTTTTGAACCTTGCTACAGAATTGCTGAAACAAGTCTGGTAGCTGCTAAAATGGCCGTTCAATGCCAGAACAATGCCTGTTCACTGAAAGATTTTAGATTGGAAAAAAATATTTCTAGACTTGCCACTGCTCTTTCTTAACTATGACCCCATTACAGTCCTGCTGCATTGCTAAATTTTAAATCATCCAGAAAACAAAATAGATTGGTGAAAGTCAGAGAGACATTAACTATGTCTTGCCTGGCTTAGATACGGTGTTTCTTAATAGAACTCCAAGTAGCATCCTGGAGGTCTGAAATGCCTATGCTTTTGGGCAACTGCACAATCCAATAATCTAATTGAAATGAATCTATAGTCCCTAATGAACTCTGTCAGATTAGATGGGAAGAGGATTAAGTGTTCCTCTTCCACCGGGGAAAAATTATTGCACTTGAAATTCATATTAGATGTTTTTAAAGTAAGTGTTTTAGGATTCAATTACTTCTGCTTCTGTGGAGAAACACAATGTTTAAAAGCAGATCCCTCAGATGCATTACTTACCTTGAAAACCCAAGACAGAAGCTACCTGATCCTTGCAGCCTTCAATGTCTGCTGTATCAATGGTTCAGTATTTATCAATGAGCACAGACTATTACCAGGATTCAGTGCTGCAGCAGAACTCTTGTAATTCACAGTAAAGCAGTTGATGGTACTGCAAGATCTCACAGAAAATCTGCATTTAACAGGTACAACAAGATTCGCTTAAAATGTGTTTCATTTTTAAATGTTAGATGATTGAAAAGCAAGGTTTTAATATAAAACACGCCCTTATCTAAATGAGCTATCAAAGAAAAATGCTGATTACAGGCCAAGAACAATATGATAACAGCAAGGTCAAAAGGGGAATTCTGTGCATGGAACTGTATCCTATTCCACCTCCCTTAACCTAAACAGCCTTGTAAAGAAACAGAATTATTTGAGCCTGTTTTCATATAGAGAGACTACTGTTCTCTGACTATGCTATTGCACTCACCTCTCCTCCTTTTCTCCCCCCCCCTCTCTTTTTTAGATGAAGGATGTTTTCTTCTTTCTATTTTTCTTGAGTGTGTGGCTCATTGCCTATGGTGTGACAACTCAAGCTCTACTTCATCCCGACGACAGCAGAGTGGAATGGATATTCAGAAGGGTGCTTTATCGTCCCTACCTTCAGATATTTGGCCAGATTCCACTGGATGAAATAGACAGTGAGCAAAGTTCTTCCCCCCCCCCCCCCCCCAACTTGGCCATTTTTGAATGCATACTTCTGATTAGAGCATGGAATTCCTTCCCGGTATTGTCTTTTTTTTTTTTTTTTTTTTTTTTTTTTTTTTTTTTTAAATCTTTGTCCTGCAGGCCAAAGCTTTCGCACTACTATCATATAAATAGCTTATTTGCAAAGAGATAATGTGCATTGTGGAATTACATTAGAGCATAAGGGTTGGCCCTATTGAGACAAGCTGTCTGAAATACTCACACAAGGATTTGCACTTTTAAAGGCTGGCCTGCCTTCCTTCACTTCAATCCATTTCTGTTCAGTTCAACCTAAACCCAGATAGCTCTGTGTAAACTGGAAGAATAGCACCACCATACATTTTGGCAGTAGTTTAACATGGCAGCATTAAAGCAGTACAGCTCTGCCCATAAACAAACACATTTTAGAATAAATATTCCTCTAGATCATTTATTAACTCTGGAGGTAAAGCTGCCCAAATCAAATAAAGCTAGTAATTGCATATATGCAACATTGCAAACAAAACAACATACAAATAATCACAAGGGAATACTTGGATATACAAGTTCAAAGGCAACAATTCTGATAGGTAAGCAGGTAAAATACAGAACAGGTCAGAAGTAATGGCACAGCATTTAGCCAGAGTAACAGTGCTAAATGTCAGTGGCAATATTGAAGCAGGATTCAAACTTGAGGTAATATAGATGGAACCAAAAAAATCCCACAGGCAGAAGCAAACCAGTAAGCATTCTTCCATATTCATGCTACTTAATAAGAAGCGGCATACATCTTAGAAAAGCCAAAATTCTGAATGAGACAAGAGAGCAGGGATGTTATTCATCTCACTTGCCTCTAAATGCCTCCAGTCTAAGTATGCACAGCACAACCAGTCACTCTTACTTCCATTAAAGTAATTGGAGAGAAACAAGTATTTCTGGAATAAGATTAAGCTCATTTGGAAATAGGTCAGATGTAGCATTCCCTAGAAATGAGTTTTTCTCTCCATTGAGACTTCACCTGGATAAATAACTGGTTAAAAGACAGAGAAAAAAAGAATTAATTACACAGGCAACATGAAGAAGGGAGTCATTTGCCCTGGGGCCCTCAAGCTTATTCTGCTTAACATCTTTATGAAACATACGGGAAAGGAGATGGGTAACAAGGGGGACAAAATTTGCTGATGAAACTACATAACTGGATAGTAAAGACTAAAGCTGACACCTAAGAGTTGTAGAGGACCCTCATGAGTGCTAAATCATCAAATGAAATTCGGTGTAGATAGATATAAGGTAATGCACTTGATGAATGCAGTCCCAGCTGTGGTAAGTTTTGGTATAACTGTATGCGCTAAAGAATATGATCGTGGGGTTATCCATGGCAGCGGGGAAAACAATTATTAATGAAAAAATGGAGAACAAAAAAGTAAATATCATTATGCTGCTCTAAATTTGAGGATTTAATTCATAGCTGGAGACAGAGTACAGGGCTAGACCTCTAGTCTGATGCAGTAGAACCTTACTTACTAACCTCAGCGGCAAGCTCAGACTACAAAGTAGTTTAAATTTAGAATGAGGAACCTCATTCCCAACTTTTACTGAGTTTTCTCCTCTAACACATGTACCAGCATGAGGACTGTGAAGACACAGGTATGTGGGCAAAAAACTGCTAAATACACAAAGGTGGTTTGACTTTGGGAACTCACAACTAGTCGAAAAAGGATACAGCCTTTTCAATACAAACCCCCTTTGCTGAATGTTGCTAAAAAGCCCGTTACAGCCTTGTCAATACAACCCCGCTTTGCTGAACATTACTAAAAAGCCATCTGTGACAGCCATCTTGCCACTGAATGAGCAGCCAAGTTCTGGAGGTCTGCATTGTCCTAGGGTTGCAAACCTCTTGCACATTAAAGCAATGCCTCTTCATGACACGACATGGTTACATTTTCACAAAATTGAAGACATTGGATATTAGTTCACATAAATGACCTTTCAACTGCAAGAATTAGCTCAGTAGCTCAAGCAGGCAAAGAACTGTCTTCTTAGGGTGAGATTCGGTTTAAGCTTTTAATGACTGTAAAATATTCAGAACAAAATTATGCTGCTGTTTATATGCAGCCAAGATTAAATCTCATTTTAGGAATCAATACCATCATCGTCCTCAATTTGTATCTTAACAGTAAAGGTACTAAATATACACATCCATCCATGTCACTAGTTCTTAAAAAAAAAAGTGTAGAGATATTAATTCACTTTTTATTTACATTGAAATAGCTATGAAATGCATAACTTCAAGCCTCAGGAACAATTTGTAATTCTTGTGATTCTTTGTTGTAAGTCAGAGACTTTGCTCACCAAAACAAAGCTTTTGTCTCCACTTCAGGAAATACATGTGGCAGCAGGATTTGTCAAAACTATTTTTTTATTTCTCTATCTTCCTTTGCAGCATCACAAACGTATCCCAGGAACTGTACATTTAATCCACTGCAGATTCTGCAGGGGAACTCACCATCATGTCCTAACAGCTATGCCAACTGGCTCGTCATACTACTGTTGGTCATCTTCCTACTAGTCACAAATGTTCTCCTGATGAATCTCCTGATTGCTATGTTCAGGTAAGAGCGACTTCAGTAAGTATCACGACAGAGGCTGCAAAGGTTTAACTGAATGCCTACGGTTACTACACTGCTGTTGGCTATTAATTTCGGAATACACTAGTAATTTTCCTAATGAATATTATTTGGGGATTGATAGGTAGACTTCAGTAACCATATAGTTCTTAAGTTCTCATCATCCTTATTCTAGCCACATAAAAGACAAGAAGAAGCCTCTTTTACTGCTAAAGATTCAATTAAACATGGATAGAAGGGTCTGGATCCCTGGCTGTGCTGCAGCACAAGTCTGCAGGTGCAAAGCAGCTGTAAATTTGGCAGACTTAACAGTGGATAACATGTACATGGGGGAAATGTTTGATGTCAGCACGGCATGTTTACTGACAGAATGAAGTGGAATTACCTTTCTTTTTAAAAAAAACCTAATGCATTTTTTAACATTTGAAGACTACAACTGCAATTATTTTAATATCTAAGAATTTGCACAAACTTTAGACTAAATTAACATTAACATTACTTGCTGAGCTTGCTGTTCCTTTTTTAAAGTAAATGTGGGACTAAATTTTGTAATAATAAGCTTTAGCATGTTTCAGTACAAACAGCTGTATACTTTTTTTTTTTTTCCCCAATTACAGTTACACTTTTCAAGTTGTTCAGGGCAATGCAGACATCTTTTGGAAAATTCAGCGCTACAACCTGATTGTTGAATATCATGGCCGGCCTGCCTTAGCACCACCATTTATCATTATTAATCACATAACTCTGGTTCTCAGGAGAATCTTCAACAAAATGGAACATAAAAAAGAACATCTGGGTGAGTTGTTAACAAACATCTAGTAACTGGAGACCCTGACACTCTCCTAGGACATGCTGCATAGGCAAAACAGGAGAGCAACTAAGATTTCCTTAAGCCAAGAGCCACAATTTATTTTTAACAAAGAGTGCCAGGAGAGTACAAATGAAAAATTAAGGCTTATAATATGTCCTCTACTATAAACAGTTTCCCACAATGCACTTTTTTATGCTCCTTAGTTATTACAACAAAGGTGTCAATATAAAACTAGTTAAAGGGATTTGATTTCTGAAGAGATACCTAAGGATAGGTTTAATGAATAGTTATTTCATTTGCTCCTGAATTTTAGTAATTATTAAGTACAGAAAACGCCAAAAACATATACCAAGTCTAAAAATTTACTAGGATTGGTGGAATTTCCTAATACAGAGAGACATGGAGAGAGCGCGAGCTGGCTTAGAGAAATGGTGGTCCCTTAAAAGTTATAATTAAAAAGGCAGATTAAATTCAGCTAATTACAGAAGGCATTTAGGGTGTTTCTATAGTGATGGCAAACTTGGCCCATCTAGTTTAATAGTGTCTGATAATAAGCCTATTTACTCCTCACGCGCAGGCTGATAACAGGCTTTGGAGCAGAACTGTTGTCAGCCTGGACCAGTTCAGAGCCCTTTGCCTAAGGTCCCTTTCGGACACATCCCTTCTAGCTAGCAAAGCATACTGCTGAAGATTCTTTTAAAAAAAAAAAAAATCTTTTTTCCCCCCTAAGAAAGCAAGTACCTGACTGCTCAGGTTATAGGTTCAGTAGTGTTTGGAGCATGCAGCAAGTGTGTCCTTTTACCAGTCTTTAGGAAGATACAAAACTATCAAAACATGCCTGTGAAATTGAGGTCTGTTGTTGGCTGGGACACGTAACAACAACAACAGGCTTTATACTTTAAGGTGCAGGGATTTATTCATTTTGTCCTTCCTCTTTATAATTGTTCTAATAAAGAAGCTTAGATGATAAAGTGCATCTGAACATAAAGCTCTGCTCATTAAATACTTTGGGGCTAAAATATGTCAGAAGTCCAGTAAAGGTTGTAAATGAGTTTAAATGGAATCACAGAAATTGGTCCATGCTGTTCTTTAGAAAACTCAGGAGTCATATCCAACTCCAAAAAAGTCTATTGCCTTCCATCACAAGAAAAAAAGGTAGAAAATTCTTATTTTACACTGCATTTTTGTATCATGAGACTCCTACAGTGGCAAAGGGCCTGCAATGGCAAGACTTCATTTTTCTTTAGCATAGCAGCCTTCCATTACTAACATAAGAGAAAAGGGAGTAAAATGGTTTTTTGTTTGTTTTTTTTTTTTCCTACAGAAAGAGATCTTCCAGTTGGTCTAGATCAAAAAATCATAACATGGGAGCTAGTGCAAAAAGAAAATTATCTTGTAAACCTTGAACAAGAAAGGAAAGAAAGCAATGAAGAAAGGCTGAAGGCCACATCTAATAAGTACGTTATTCTGACTCACAATAAGTGTACCTTGCCAAGTCTTCACTTTTGAACAAGATAAACATTCGGGTGCTTGTAAAGCTTATATGAACAACTAGAATAAACTTAGGAAATACGCAGTCCATGAAAAAAATGTGAGAAGCCAGCATCACTAAAATATTAGAAAAGTTTTTGGCACTCTTGAAGTATGTACAATCACAGACCTGTAAGCTCCAGCCAAACCGGCAGTCAAGCTCAATTCATGAAGAAATGGTGGAAGAATAGTTCCTTTGCTACACTGCAGTGCATGTACTTCCATCCCCTGCAGAAATACAATATAGACTTTTGAATGGCTTAGACTTTTGAAAGGAAGTTTAAGGTATCTTGAATTACCCCCAGCCCACAGATGCAAAAGAACAACTATTTACAGCTTTATGGCACGAGACTACAGTTTGCCACAAGAAATTAATGATATTGGCTCTAAAACTGCATTTAATTAACTGAGTCTCCATTGAAATACTTCTCTAAAATATCTCCCCACTAGGACTATCACTTAAATTGGTTAAGTATTCTAAAGAAAAAGTCCTGAATTATTATTCAGCAGTTTACTCCTTTAAGTGAGACACAAAGTAGTTATATGCAGGGAAAACAGAAACGTCTAAGGCAGCACTGAAAGCTAGACAGCAAAGCATTCTTTAAAGAAGCTTTTAACACCCGTTTCAGCTGTTTCATCTTATGATAAAACTGACTCCAAGCAGAGGCACAATGGGTGTGAATGTTATCATAATAAGAAAGTTCCATGGAAATGTTCTTGTGCTGTCTGTTTTACTTCTGTGCTTTCAAAACAAACTTCAGTCTGTCTAACTCACAGAATAGCTGGAGACCAAAACAGTGTAATTGAGTATGTTCTTAGAAAATACTCTTCTCCCTCTGATCTACATAGGCTCTTTATTCATAATAATTTAGGATTATTATGTTGGTTTAAACTTTATTCTCATAAGCATGTCACTGACGAACCCTAGGAATGAGAGCCCCGATTGTTGAGATAAGCAATAAATATGTCGCTTCCAAACAAAGGGCACAATTATATTCCTTCTAGCTTTAAAACTAGGAAGCTTTAAAGGTGGGACATTGTAGGTGAAGTTGCTGCTTGGAGGGGAAAAGTAAGAATCAGTCTGGCTTCACAGTATTTCAGAGCCAGAAAGAGACTGGAAGAGGTTCGGGTGAACACCACTAAACCCCTGGCTTTTTATCTTTGCTCTTACATGGTAGCAGCATGTCTTTGAAATCTTAGGAAACCCTCAGAAAGTGATTCTTTGAACTTTGCATTGAACCAGTCCACTTTCCACTAGACCCATCCAGCAGCAGCTTTTTCACATAGACCTGACTGGAATGTATCCCGTTAGAGGGAAACTTTGAAACAGTAGTTAGGACAAAGCAGATTTGAGGAGCCTATGGGGATATGATATATGCTTTAGCATATGATTATATGTTAAAAATAAGGAACTGACGGGGGAAGAGGTGAAGGATGCAGAAAGCACGTGGACAGTACAGCAATTTGGAGGCACTATATGGAAGTTCTCTACACAGTCCCTTCGGGCTGCACAGGAAAAGGGATTTCAGTGTCAAGCCAGTTTCCAAAAATGAAACCTTGTACAAATTTTAAGTGGCTCATCTCTGTCGTGTTGATGGAAAATACTGTGGCCTCAGTTCTCACACCAGGTTCAGTTACATTTGGTACAGGCGGGACCTAAGTGGCTGGAGAGGCAGAGCTGGACCAAAGGCTCCTTTCTGTTGTCCTTGATTTCCACAACAGCTGGGGCTAAGTGGCCCTCACCAGAAGCCGAACAGCCACTATAATCCATGTGAGTTTATGAGTCCCCAGGCAACAGGTGTGTGAGAGTGTCCCAGGAGCGCTGCTCTGTTCAATAAACACTTGCAGGAAGAGCTCAGAAGGACAAAACTTTTAGGGGGCTCTGGGATGTCTCAGCTGCACAGAACTGCCAGTGAGGGGCCATGGCTCTAGTACGTTACGTGAGTCTTGTGGTTCAGGGTTTCTTCTGAAGCCTTTTCTTTTTGCTCAGCATGTCTGCTTTGTTTCCACAGGGTGGATAATTTGTCTAAATATTTTAGTGGATTGAAAGAACAAGAAAAGCGGCTTAAAGTTATGGAAGCCCAGGTAAGTAACAGTTTTATAGGCATTTGTATCAGCTTTAGGATTTCACCATGTTTCTGTCATTCAATGGTTGTTTGGCAGACCCTATTTAGGGATAAAGGGAAAGAGAAATGGACCTGTATAATGGTTTCACTTTCCTTATTGCTTTTTCTCTGGTGATGCACATATGGAAAGAAACATTTCTGACCTCCGGTAGAAAGGAGAAAGGGGATACAGCATTTCTTGCTCTCTTTGCTAGTCTACCTAAGAAGTGTTTATTTCCTTTGTTAAGGATGCTTCTGGAAGCAAATGCTTCATCTTGCCTCCTCCATTCTCTTCCTTCTCCCAACCCCTTTTCTTTCTTTAAAACTGTCAACTATGAAAATACCCATATTCTGTCTGATCTGACCTAGACTGATCTTCTTGGACATCAGTTTTTCTCATTTTCTTAGATACCAGATACCAACGTCTCAAAGGGAAGCATTTAACACACAATCGTGAAACACAAATAATAGAAGGAAACCCTATATTGAGCTTTTGATGACAAACCCTTGAAATATAAATAAACATTTTTTAAACAGTCTGAGAATGCTCAGCATTACCATGTGCTACGGTAGCACAGCTGTTACTGTTTTCTTTGTCCCTAGGACTCTCCAGTGTAACTTTGGCCTTGCTGAAAATGCCTTAACACTCCCATTGCATTTTCCCTCCTCTTTCTTATCCATTTTATGGCTTCCTGAAAAAAAGTCATGCTATTCAATGAACAATGCTGACACCAAATACAGGTCCAACGGTTTGTGTCAGCTTGGGATAATGCCATACACTCACAAAAAAAGGGAAGTTATTTAATACAAATCTTCCTCCAAGACAGTTCCTATTTCTTTTAAAAAAAATAAATATACATGGTATCTCTGATGCTGCTTCAGTCTGCTGCCTGGATTACCTTTCTTGCAAATTTAAGAATGGCTAAAGTACTAAAAAATTAGCTGACATAGAAAATGCAAATTATTTTGTAGATTTGCTACTGCACAGCTGTTATCTCCTCAATGGCAGAGGCTTTAACCAAAACTGACCTCTTGTGCAACCCACCAACTCCAAACTACACATGTAAGTATTGAAAACAAACATGGAAAAGCTAGTTAAAACAGCTGAGCAATTTAGTTAAAAAAATGCAAGAAGAAAAAAAAATGATTGGAAAAGAACGACATAAGCAGGTACCTAAAGGTAATGGGAAAAACAAGGAATGGAATATTCATACTTCAGAATGAAAAAGTTACCTTTTACAAAATATATCTAAAAGCTTTGGGGAAAGGGCTGTCACTTAATGCAAGCTAGAATGATCTCACCCGACTCTAAGCATGTAAATCAGTATCTATTTGCCATGGGGTTTCTTGAGAGGACTGTCCTGGGGGTTTCTTGAGTCAATGAGTACTACTGAAGTATTACCAAAACATTTAACACGGATAACAACAATCATTAAGGATAAAAATTGAGCACGCCTCCTACTTTGCTTTAATCAACACAGCTCTTTTGCCTTTAGAGCTGCAACTATTTCTGTCAGTTAGGAGTCTTGTCCTGTGTCCCAGGGCTCCGCTCTTTTGAGCTTAACACATTAGAGATGGAAACAGACTATTTGTCAGCCACCGCAGGATATCCAACACGATAAAGATTTTGGATGTTCTTCTTAATGATCTATTTCAATATCTACCTATTACTATCTACTACACAAAAAGCCCTCCAAACCCCATAAACTGAACATATATGTACTACATGGGAAAAAGCAGTAGCTGGAAACTCAGCAAAGTCGTGACATGACAAGACCTCAAGTCACTCAGACTCAAACTAACCTCCAACTTGACTAAATTCTGTTGGAAGCTTATAAAACACCCGGGGAAATTGCTTCATTGTCAACATTCCAATAAGAAAAACCATCCTGTAGCACGTTCCCCAGACATTTTAATACTGTAACTGCATAAAAATCAGAAACTTAAATAGCTGAAAAATAAAAGAAGAAACCTCATCTTATCATTTACTGAGCAAATGCCAAGTAGCAGAATCTACAGTACTTTTCTATTGTGGATTATTGTCAACATTTTAAAGTTTCTTAAGCAATTACTATTATGTGCCCCTTGTCTTAAGGCTTTTAAACAAGCACATGGCTTTTACAATCCTATTAGGTGTGATGAATGGAAACACAGAAGTGGCTTCACCAGAAAGAAGCAGAGAAGAGTGTGCAGATCAGTCCAAGACTGACATCACATACATGGATAATTAAATATTATTCTCATTTCTTCAGATTAAGCCTTTTTTCCTACTGAACTACTGTAGAAGTAGGATCCTCATCTCATGAAGGCCTAAGGCCCAGCTCGCAAAGCCTTTACCCCAAGCACTGCCAATGTTTGACACTACTGAGGATTTCTTGGTCTTCCTCCTTCGATTTCTTGGGCGTTCTTCCCTCCTGCTCCTGTATCGCCTGATCCTTTCTCCAAAACTCCATTCCACAAATCACACTAAATCTTTCTCCTCCAGGATGACTCTACCCCTTTTCTAAATATGATCTGCCTTCTGTTCTCCAAATACCACACCCTCAGTCCCTCGTCATCACTGCTAATTCCCACATTTCTCTGTTCGAGGGAGTCTCCCTTTGGAAGGGTGATCATTTGTGCCCTAAAACCCAAGCCACTTCCTTAGCCAAGAAAGCAAGCTCGTAATTCTGAGTTGCTTAGGAAGGAAATCAAGAAATAGTTTCTACAGGAAAGGGCCTGGGATACTGAACCATACAATCCAAACGGTTCCTGGAGTTCTTACAACCCTCCAACGATTGCACTCACCGTCTTCTCTTCCCACGTTGGCTTCTGTGAGTTATTCTTTTGTCCCTGTTCCTCACTGAGGGCGCCTCGCTCATCCCCAGGAATGGTCCTCAAGCGTGCGGTGGCTTGTAGCCGCTTTCCAAACACGAAGCCGGTGACCCGCCCGCAGTCAGGCCCCCAGCCTCTGCTCCTTGCTTTTTTTTGTTTCAATGCCAGATCGTACCTGCTGTCCGCTGGCTGCTGTTGGAGACTTTGCCTTTGTGTATCGCATCACATGGAACACTACATCTATACCTAAGTGGTTTTCTGATTTCATTTTACTTCTCTCTCAAAGGTCAGGAAAAACAAAATCACTTAGAGACATTAAAGCAAGAATGGGTAGCAAGAATTTTCCTACAAACTAGGAATTTGGGATTGTTTGTCATTTTTGTTTTAATTACTTAAACTGACATGTACTTTTTAGCATACAAAAGCTAGCTGGCTTTATTAGAATTTTGTATGAAAAGATACACCAATAAAATTAATATTACTACCATCCTTTAAAGTGAAATTTCTTTGGAATACTACAAACAGCATCAGAAGGGGGAAGTATTGGCTTGTGGTCTTTCTTACACTGATAGGCTTCAGCTGAATTTAATGTCCTCGGGCATATAACACTGCTTCTATGCAACATAAACATAGGCTGCGCAAAAGCCTTCTCCGTTACCACAGATGGGGAAAAAAAAATAATCTCAGATCTGATAAAAATACCATTCTGACAGGAGTCTTTTATGAATAGGTATTAATCTTGTTATGATGTCTTCATAAAACAGGCATTTGTCCAGTTAATTCAGCTGTGCCCCAGACCACAGCGGCCCCATTAACAGCAATGGAATTTTGGTACGGTCCTCCCCGTTCTTCACCCTAGGCAAGCAGAAGTTATAAACCCAGGAAGTTTGTACTGAGCTACATTTTTTGTTAGGAAATAACGCGTATCTTACAACCAGCGTGCCATACTCTTGGCAGCAGCAGCTTCCATTCTGAAACGGCCACTATTTTAATTTTGATCAGCACATTAATCATCCGCTGGAAAACAAAATCTATCCATTTGGAATTGTTGTTATGTCCCATGCACATGCACTGGAACAACTGATCTATTTAGCAAAGACCCATTAATTAAAGTGCATCAAACCATATACTCATGAGAAAAAGGCATTCTGCTTTAAAAACAAAAAGGTGAATTTCAAAAGATGGACCAACATTACTCATTTTACGTTATTTTCTGCTTCTGCTGCCAGATGATGCATCTGTTCAAACACAAAGACCCAAATGATTTGGGCCTACCAGTCAGTTATTGATAAGTTGCTGACACCCCCCAAAAGGAAGTAACCTCCTCAAGTACCCGTCAGAGTTTGAGCAAGCACAGTCCAGCAAGATCAACCACAAATTCTAAACGAAGTTGTCTTTCACTACATGGTTATGAATACTAACATTGGGGTTGGTCAATGTAGGATAGTGGCGAAAAAATGTCAGTCCAAACTGACCTGAAATAATTTGAGTTTCAAATCATATAACCTTTCAAAGAATTTAATCTTTCAACCTTATTTATAACATTTATTAACATTCTGTGTGAAAAACTACTGTATTTGACATTCATTACAATGTGATTCATTGTATGAGGCGATTCACCCTATGAGGTGATTCTGTATTATATTGCAAAATGATTGAAAATGTTAAAAATGTGAATTTTAGACTCTAAAATATAAAACTTGAGGGAGAAGTTACGAGCCTGTAAGCTTAGAGTAACATTCTAGAAGATTTTCAAGACAGCTCTCAAATCAAATAAACGGAGTATTTGTTGAAACTCCTATAGCTGCAGTAATCAGCACAGTTCAAAGAGATGAAGAAATCAAACTACAGAAGGTTTATTGAATCCCAGAGAACAAAAAAGTATCCAGTTCTGGTAAATACCTCATTCCCACTAAATCCACACACAGAATCAATGTGGAAGCAGTGCCACCTGGAAAGGACGCACAAATGCGCAGGCCAAGAATCATCACATCATATCACACCAGTAAGAGGAAAAGCTGCTGCCCAACTTAACGACTGAAGCTGTTGTGAATTCTGACACACGCTCAACGTAGTGAGACTCTGCAGAAGCCATCCTGAGCACGTCTTTCACCACACAGAAACACTGTGTTTTTAAAAATCTTTATCATGTAACACTAAATAAGGTAAATATTAACCCAACCTTAAAAAAATACTGGGTTTTGCCAGTTCCCACCTGGGCCCTCCAAACTCATCATTCGGCACAATCATGCTTTCACTCGCAATGGCAATGAGAGAAGGATGTATTAAAAAAAAAAAAAAAAAAAAGGTGAAAAAAACCCCAAAACAAAACAAAACTCTCTTCCTCCCTGGGACAGGGCCAGGAGAAATCACATCTAGTGGAAGACTAGATTTTATTTTCATTGTTTAAAAATCTCTACATAATGAGCTCATCATCTTTGTGCCAGAATTCCCTAGGATTTGGGAACAGCTCTAAATTTGGGGGCTAGTAGGAAGCCTTGCAGCCTTATAGCTAACACATCTTTTTCTTTGGCTACTTCAGCTCTAGAGCAAGCCCCAGGGAGCTGCTCAAGCAAACAAAGCGCACCTTATTCTCTCCTGCTAGGGTGCAACTGCCCTGTCCCCACAGAATTCTCATGAACAAGAAGTCTACAGTGTATCTTAGGTAGCTTAATTTCTAACAACATAACGTTCTTGGTGGCCATGATGCAAACTGTTAGACAAAAAGCTATCACATGGTTTCCAGACTAGAAAAAGAAGTCAAAGAAAAAACCAAACATGTCCAAAGACAATACAAGTCTTTGGATGTCTCCAATGTGCTCCATCCTTCAGAACTCTTCCTCCTCCCCTTCGTCGTCTACTTTAGGTCGGAAATTTTTCCTATTCTTCTTCTTACTGCAATGGAATCCAACTGTTTCCACCAATGGCTCTTCACCTGCGCCGCTAAACCTTGCACTAAGCTTACTGTCTGTACTCAGCTCCCCTGCCATCATGCATTCCTCCTCCTCTGTTGCCTTTCCACTTCCACCGTCTAAGTGCCCCAGCTCTACCTTATCTTCCTCCCTCAAGTCATCAGTCTTCTTAAGAGATTTTCCTTTCAGATCTGTCTTCATGTGTTTCTTATCATCCTCCCCTACTGTTGTTTTCTTTTCCAGTCCATCAACACCCCTCTTTGCTGGTTTGGTGAAGACAATCCTCCCAGCTCCACAGCTGGAAGGGTCCTGGTTGAAGTATGGGGTGTAGCTATCTTGGGTAGCTGAGCTTCGTTCCTCCCTTCTTTTCTTCAAACCCTGTAGAAATTCCATGGCCACCGCCCTGTTACTCTTGTCACTAGACTCTGAAACACCATCTAGGCTGTATTTGGTCCAGCGCTCTGGGTGTGCCACATAGTCAGGCACTGCAGGAGAGGTTTTGGGAGCCTGCACTGGTTTGGCTTGCTTTCCCAGGCTTTCTGGAACCATGTTACCTGAAACTGTGGTTGGAGGCAATGGACGCTTAAACTTCCCATCGACAACATTATCTTCAGGCATCGAGGGCACAGACAACTTGGCCGCCTCTTCCAGGCAATCGAAAATGCTCTGGCTACGGAGAGAGAAGGTAGAACTCATGCCTCTCAGATGGAACGGCTGGACGGGAGATCGGTGACTGCTGTTCGAAGAGTCAGGGGGCTCCCCTGATCCGTAATCCCCATCATCTACAGATGGCTCCTCAGGAGATATTGTATCAACTTCTGCTTCATCTGCTAACCCCAAATCATCGGAATCAGAATCGCTGAGCGACACTGTGTCTGAGGGCAAAGCTCCTTCGTAGCCTGCAGCACCACCAGCCGCTATCTCCAGAAAGGGTTCACCTGCATCCTGATCTCCCATCTTCAAGCTGTCACTCCACTGAGGTCTTTGATGTCAGCCCAGGAACAGCTGCAAGTATGGTTTTCCAAATGCCCGGCAAGTTTAGTGCCTAAAACACAAAGGAGCATAAAAATCCAACTGTGAAATGAGAACCAGGTATGAGACTACCATTCTGTGCCGTGCAAAGTAATTATTACTGTGATGTAACAGGCAGCTGTACTTCAGGGATTCCTAAGCAATTTTGCTTGAAATAAAAACATTATTTAAGGAATGAATGCACATTAAAATTGAAGACTTACACAAGACTCAATACAAGAATATGAAGTAATTTAAAACAGCATTGCACACCAAATTTCATTAAAGGTTACAGCAGGTCCAGTTACTAACAGATAAGCATAAAGTTTCTAAGCAAATCTGAATACCCCATAACACTTCTTCCAAGAGAGAGCACTGACCTCTCCAGATGACGCCCTGCATTTATCGTACTACAGAAATCCACAAAAACACCTCCTAATCTCTCACACTTTCTTTTGGCCATTATGAACCTTTATGGCATTAGCCACTATACCTCCTGTCCCAATAATCATCATGTTCTGCCTATTTTAAAGGACACTATCACTGATGGAGGTCAGGGGCAGACAAGCCACAAAAGTATCCCGGCTACAAGTTTCAGGACTACTTTAAAGTGACATAAAGTACAAGCTCCACTCCTTCCTTGGGTTTCAGCTCTCACGTCATTACTAGATTCTGGGAATCAGAAAACAAGCCAGCTCAAGAAATCAGTCCCACTGGATTAAGAAAACTCATTGCACATGCCATGCTTGTGTGTGGAAACAAGGGGAGGGTGCAACCAAGGGTCTGCAAGAGCCGTCTCTTCAGCCATTAAAAAGACAGTGTGATCTGAAGCCTGATGTCCCGTAGCGGCTGGAATACCTGATTTGCTCTGCCACCTGCTTGAAGGGAGCCTTGCAGAACCGAGGCTGTTGCTGATCACACTATCGCTTGCTGGGCAACAAGGAACAGAGCCAGCAAACACACACTTCAGTTCAGCTCACAAAAATGTGAATTATAGAAACAGTTCTAACGTATTATTAGAATAAGCTCAACTACCTAATTATAGGCTCTTCTGAAACGATGCAGTAAACAGACACGGAAAGTCTGTCAGTCACTCACTTTCTCTTGAGACTGAGCCAGCTTCCCCTCCTGAGGGTCAGTTAAAGCCACCAAAGATCTCAGCACTTCCACCCTAGAAAACAAACATTTCCATCAAGGTACTGGAAATGTAGTTTTAAAATTAGTTTTAAAAATAATTCCTTCCCCCTGAACCATCCAAAGCTGCAGAACTGAGTTCTAAATCCAACACAAACTCATGCTGGGATAAACCACTGCAGATATTCCTGGATTTTTGGCAAAAGAGCAACACAGAGCCTAGTAAGGCATGCACCACTATATTTACTCAGTCTCCGCATTCACATTGCCAACATTATTCAGTAGAACAGAAGAGAGGTTTTAAAAAAATAAAACTGTAATTTGCACGTGCAGTAAGCCATTACTAAATGAACAGTATTAAATGCAGCTAAGAAAAAATAAAAATAATCATTATGCATTGCAAGTGCTAAGTACTACGAGCATGGATACCACAGAGTTCTGTTTTCAAAGAAAGGACATATTCACAGTTAGGGCCAGATCTTCATGAGGCATTAAAACATAGAGAACTTTCTGAAGAATTCAACAGACCGACTGCTACGTTCCACATAAAGTCTGGCCATCTTTGACAAAAGGGATCTTGAAAACGTTGCCCTCAGTGTAACGCCTAAATGGGAAATAAATCATCTGAAAAACCATACATTCTTCCACTTAGCTTTATAACATGTGAAAAGTAATGACTACAACCCAAAACAGACATTGAAGTGGACAACTGACTAAAATAGCTGTTCCCAAGCGGCAGTGTTAAGTGTTTGTCACTGACTGTGAATCAGGGTATCTCTTGGCTGAGGGCAGCTGCACAAAAAGGAAAAATTTTGCTCCTAAGGAGTTGTTTTAGCCTTAACAGCACAAGTAGCCAAACATACTGCCCTTACAGCACACCAGAGACTCACAGGTTTGTTACGGTGACGTGATCACAGCACAACTGGGACGGGAGGGTGTCTCTCTGGGTGGGAAGGTCCCCACCGGACTCTTCCATTCTGGTCTTGCTCAAACAAGCTCCGTGCGTCTTCGTTCGGCCTGTGAGGAAAACAGAGACCCACGTCACCCCAAGCCACGGCCACGAGTCCGCTCTCACCACGGAGACGGCACTGCAGCAAAGCCTGCCAGCAGTCCCTGCCACCTACAGCACGGTCCTTCGGGACGGCGCTCACGCAGGCCCACGCACCACGGGAGAGGGCTGCAGCCCGCGGGCCCACACCTCCCGCGGGCACCCCGCCCCGGGGAGGGGGAAACGAGAGCCCACGGCCTTGCCCGACACGGCGGGAGCAGCCCATAGCCTCAGCCTCCTGCCTGGCCGCCCAGGGCCCAGCTCCCTTCCCGGGGCCGGGATCTTGTTGGATACAAACACACGCCCACATTCCCCGCAAGCCTCTGCACCCCCGGGGCTGCCACCCTCCTCCAGCCCCCACGCCTCTCCCCTCACGACACGGGGCGCCTGGGCCCCCCCCCCACCCTCCTGCTCAGCGCCGCGCACGCAGGCCACCAGCCCACCGCCACCTGCGGGCACACAACGCGAACCGGCGGGGAAGGGGGTGGGGGACCGGGGGAGAAGCGGCCCGTACCCCGGCGGAGCACAGGCCCAACGCCTCCTCACAGCAGCGCCCGCCTTTCCCGCCTCTCCCCCCCCCGCCCCGCACCTGCGGCCGCGGCGCGGGGCGCGCTGGGACACCGAGTCCCTGCCAGCCGCCACGGGGCGGCAGCGCGCGGCGGCGAGACTACAACTCCCAGCGGGCAACGCGGCACGGAAGGGGCGGGAAGCGGGAGGCACCAGCCCCTCCCCGCGCCGCCGCTCTCCTTTGCATCCCGGGAGTCGTAGTCGCTCGCCTCTCCCCCGCCGGGGGACATTTTGAGAGCCGGGGCGCGGGGAAAATATCGCGGGCCTGTCGCAATGCGGGGCTGAGATTGCCACTTCGCCGCCCCCGGGGGACTACAGCTCCCAGGGTGCACCGCGCCACCCCCCCGCCATTTTGCGGCCTGCGCGGAGATGAAGGGTGCTTGGCGCCGCCGCCGGCTTAGGGGCGGGTTCGGGGCTTACCCGTGCGCCCCGGCGAGCCGCTGGTGCTGGCGGCTGGGAACGGCAGCGCTGGCTCCGCCGCCGTGGTGGCCGAGGCACGACGGCCGCCCCTCGGGCTGCTGCCCGGCGCCGTGAGGGGGCCGGCGGGGCGGGCATGGCGCCGCCTGCCTAAAACAGTCTGGAAAAAACCGTGTCAAGGAGAGCTTGTTTTCTCATCAGAAAAGCAGGGTTTGGCCGCAATGAAAGCTTCAGAGGAAGTGTCTGAGGTTTTTGTGTTTTGTTGGTTTCTTTTTTTTTTTTTTTTTTAAAATTTATATTTGCGTACCAGAAAACCCCAAGTCACTTGGGGCATAAAACCACCATAAATCCATCAAAAATAAAAGAGTTTCCATTTTCTGTCCCAGAAGAACATTTTTTTTTGGTGTGTGTATGTTGGAAAGTGGAATTCTGTCTGAAAATGTTTTATTGGTGTTGGCCAAAGATGCCTGATTTATTTTTTTTTTTCCCCCTTTCAGCAAACAGTTTAAACTTCCAGTGGAAATGTATTCCCCAAGTGGCTTCAATATTTAGCTTGTTCGCCCTATATTTAGGCAAAAAGCAAAGGCCAGGTTTGACGTGCTGCGGGGGTGCAGGGGTGCATGGCCCGGCCCTTCCCAGGGCCCATCTCCACCCTTTCCCCGGGCTCAGGCTCTCCTGCTGCCTTGCCTGGCCCTGGGGCTTCATTGTTAAATTAAATTAATGCCTGCAAAGGTCCTGCTTTCACCTCTCCAGCTTGCTCTGCTCCAAGAGATGTGCTGTAGGGACCTCGGGTGTAAGCAAGCTCATCCTTGCCATCGTTTTGCAACAAAAGGAGAAGTTACCGCGTAGAACCATAGAATAGAATCATAGAATCATTTAGGTTGGAAAAGACCTTTAAGATCATCGAGTCCAACTGTTAACCTAACCCTGCCATCCCACCACTAAACCATGTCCCTAAGCACCTCATCTGCCCTTCTTTTAAATACCTCCAGGGATGGGGACTCAAATCACCTCCCTGGGCAGCCCGTTCCAATGCTTGACAACCCTTTTGGTGAAGAAGTTTTTCCTGATGTCCGAACCTAAACCTGCCCTGGCGCAACTTCAGACTGTTCCCCCTCATCCTATCGCCCGTTACCTGGGAGAAGAGGCCGACCCCCACCTGGCTCCCCCCTCCTGTCAGGCAGCTGTAGAGGGTGATAAGGGCTCCCCTCAGCCTCCTCTGCTCCAGGCTGAACACCCCCAGTTCCCTCAGCCGCTCCTCGTGAGCCTTGTGCTCCAGACCCCTCCCCAGCTTTGTGGCTCTCCTCTGGACATGCTCCAGCAATGCAATGTCTTTCTTGGAGTGAGGGGCCCAAAACTGAACACAGTATTCAAGGTGTGGCCTCACCAGCACCGAGTACAGGGATAGCCCCGCTTTGATTTTAGCAACACGTTAATTAATGGCACCCCAACCCTGCTGCACCACCACCCGCTTTGCCCATGGCTGCGGCCACAGCCCAGGAGGCTTCGCTGGATCCCTCCAAGCAGGGCCTCACTGTGACTCACCCGTAATATAAACTGCAGCCATTTCATTCACATGGTCAGCCTTTAAATATATACTTTTGCCTGCTGCAGTGTTGCTAACTACAGTAATTTATGAGATGAGGGCTGCGTTTGGAACACATTTGGCAGCAACCATGAGCTTAGCGCAAAAAGTCTTATGGCTGGCTGGAGTCACGCTGTAGTTTTAAAACAAGAACTCCAGAGGTATTTCCCTGTTTGGTGATCCTATTTTTTTAATGTATACACATATGGTGGGTATGGTCACAGGCGTTCAGACGTGGAGGGGGGGAAGAGAGGAAAACATGAGGCCTCTGGCAGGCGAGTGGGAATGGGTAGGAGGAGGGTAGCAAACAGGCAAAGGGAGCCGACATAAACCAGGGGTGAAGGCCACCAGCGCAATGTCCGGGATGCGGGGGACACGCCTGGCATGAGCCTCCGCCGAGGGCACACTAAGAAGCAGGCAAGAACTTGTGGGGTAGGCAGTGGCATGCCCCATTTTTGTACAGCTGGAGACAAGCAGAGTGTGCCACAGACTGCAAACGATGGTGCTCTTTTTTGTTTCAAACCCTGGTTTTAATGCTATTAGGGGGCTCAGAGGGTCAGAAGAGCACCTCCACCATCTCCATTACCTGTGGATGTGGGTGCCTTCAGAAACAAGCCCCATTCCTCCATTTCCAGAGGCTACAAATTCTTGGGGTTTTTGCCTGAATGCCGTGTATGTTGACGACCAAGGTCACCTTCAGAAGCTGACTCTACCCTTTTCCTCCTTTCTGGCTTTTTGCAGAAGATTTAGTATTGCACGCCGCGGAGAACTGGGGATGAGCTGTGCTTTCTCTGGTGGCTGAGGACAAGACAGTTTGCCGCGGTGGATATGCTAGTGTGTTGGGATTTTCGCTATTGCTTGGCGACAGCTGAAATAAAAATAATGAGTCAGACTCTGAAGACGAACAGATGGTAAAGCATTTTCCCCTCGCCAGCGTGAACTAAGGTGGCTTGAAGAGGGGTGGGGGAGGCTGGAAGGCGGATCTGAGCTGCAGCGCAGGACATCATCCAAGCGAGCAGGCTCCGAGGGGCCAGCTCTTTTCGCAGAGTTGGCCCCGTGCGTCTGCAGGGAGCCAGCCCGTCCCCGTGCGTGGGAGTGGTGTGTGCAAATGCACACCAGTCTCGGCCCCGTTACTGGGCGCCTTGTGCTCCTTTTTGGCAAATAAATCTGTTGTTTGGCCCCCATCTGGTATCTGTTTCTGCTGCTCATTGGCAGGCTCCTGCTGCTGCCATGCTCGGAGCCGGGGTAGGTGCCTGGCAGGGACAGCTGGCCCCTCTCCTCGCGTCTATAGGAAAGCCGCAGCCGGTTCCCTAGCAGCCGCCCAGGTCCTGCAAGCCAGACAGAGCAATTGGATGCATTTTCGCCATCTCCTGCATCCGGTAGGAGTATGGAAGTTGGTCTGGTATCACAGAATCGTAAGGGTTGGAAGGGACCTCTGGAGATCATTCAGTCCAACCTCTCTGCTCAAGCAGGCTCACCTAGAGCATGTTACACAGGACAGGCTTTGAATATCTCCTGAGAAGGAGACTCCACAACCCCCCTGGGCAGCCTGTGCCAGTGCTCCGTCACCCTCAAAGTCAAGAAGTTCTTCCTCATATTCAACTGAAACCTCTTATGCTTCAGCTTGTGCCCATTGCCCCTTGTCCTGTCGCTGGGCATCACTGAGAAGAGTCTGGCTCCGTCCTCGTGACATCCACCCTTAACGTATTTGTACGTGTTGATAAGGTCCCCTCTCAGTCTTCTCTTCTTCAGGCTGAACAAGCCTCTCAGCCTTTCCTCACAGGGGGGATGCTCCAGGCCCTTTATCATCCTTGTTGCTCTCCTCTGAACTCTCTCTAGGAGTTCCTCATCTTTCTTGAACCAGGGAGCCCAGGACTGGACACAGTACTCCAGGTGGGGTCTCATCAGGGCAGAGCAGAGGGGGAGGAGAACCTCCCTTGACCTGCTGGCCACATTCCTCTTAATGCACCCCAGGATACCATTGGCCTTCTTGGCAACAAGGGCACACTGCTGGCTCATGGTCAGCTTGTCATCTGGCCACATGCAGCTGATGCTGGGGCTCCTGAGGGGAGGCAGGGAGGGAAAGGAGTATTTTCCTGCAGGCAAAAAGCAAAAGCACAGTAGTGACCACTGCATCCTTCTCTGCTGGGAGAAGGCGATCGCACCAAGCCAGAATGGATACAGGCTGAAGGAAGTAATTCGAGTTGCCCTCTCCCATTTGCAGGAAGGAAAGCCTATAAATGGCCTTAAAATCCCCCGTGGGGCGAGTTTCCAGGATTCAGTGTTTGACACCGCCTCTTATACACCAAGCTTCACTTACCTGTTTTACTTTGCACTTTCATTTGGTCCTGGCTCCCTGCAAGCGGGTTTGATTTATTCCAGTGCTGTTTACCCATGTGCTTTTTCCCCCTAAGGTAACTACATAAAATTAGTTCCTGTGGAGTGAGTTTTAATGCAGGCAGGCTATGAAGGTCTTTATCAACTGGATTCTTCACAATAATAATGTTATTGCCGGCCAGGAGAGGACCTGCTGAGAGAACCCACAACCCCTTTTCTGTTAAAGAGATGCTGCATGTGTGGGAGGGAACTGAAGTCATTTATGAGCAAATTAATACTCTCTGCAATTATTTGAAATTTTTAAAAAGAAACAAAACCAGTTGGGGGTCTCTGTTCATTTCAATTTAGCTATGGAGTATTTGTACTAAAAAATCCTTCCCCTAATTCTTGCCTTTTTTTTTTACTTCCTTTCATTGGCCCAACGTGCCTGATACTAACAGCAGTAGCAGGGGGCTGAAAGAGGTCATTGGAACCGGCTGAGGGCCTTGAAGTTAATATTAAGAAAAAAACCCAAACCCACAAAAACCCTAAAACTCCCCAGACTTCTTGTTAGAAGAATATGACCTGAAGGAGCTGTGTTAACCCACACAACTTTATAGCCAACACAGGGCTTTGCATTTAGCACCACTAACCCTTCCGGGAGGAAATCTTAACCTGATAATTCGTCTCAGCTGGTCTAACACCCACACCTCTTGGGTACTCAGCAAAGCTGTGGTCTAACATGAGGGTATGCCCTAGAAAGCAGGGCCAAGAAAGACTTTTTTTTTTTAAAGGAAAAGGTGTGATTAAACTTTAATTAGAAATGTTACTTGCAACCACTGGCACTTGAGCTGGGTCATCTGAACCCAGTGAGAAATGCCAGGCGGTCGGCATGACCATGCCTGGCTGCAAAGTTTGTGTATCCTCACAAGTGTAAAAACCATGCGGGTTTCAGTTATGCAGCAGTTCTAGCAGCTGGGAGGTGTCTTCTGTTTGCTCCAGGTCCCTGGGCTCTGAAGTGAAAGCATCGGGCCGCCTGCGCTGGCCGGACACGCTGCCAGAGGTTGGCTGAAGAGCTCGCACTGCAAGCTGTGCCCGCCTGCTTCGGTTATGCCCCATGCAAGGTAAATCATCTGGTGCTCCCCAGCCTAAAACTGAGTGGACCGGTCAGCCAAAAATACTCAGATTAACACCGCGCCTCTAGTTCAGCTGCACAGCGTGGTACCAATGGGATTTGGGGTTTCTAGCCTGTGTCTTTATCACTTAATCAAGAGCTGGTCAGGTAGTTAATTGCTGCCCTCTCCCCTTCGGCACCCACTGATGGCAGGTGATCCCTCCCCAGGGGCTGTATTTCCACGCTCGCCTCCTCTCTGGCACAGCCACAGCTTCCCAGCCGTACCACGGCCCTGCCAGTAAACGAGGTGGTTGAAATAGTCTTGTGGTTTTGTTTTGTTTTTTTCAGAGCAGTCTCCTCTGCTGTCAGCAGCTCGCCCTGGCGCTGAAGCCCCCTCCTCTCCCCTGACTGGAAGGGCCACGCTGCCATGCCCAGCAACGGAAATGGTCCAGAGCAGCACAGCCGCTATCTAACACATCCTTCATCACTGGGCCTGGCAAGCGGAGCTGGTGGGCCAGGATCCAGCAGCCAGGGAGCTTTCCTCTGCAGAAACCTCCCCCATTGACAGCTCTTACATGGGAGAGCTGGCTGGGTTTTTTTCCCCTCCTGCGGGTATATTGCAAATCTTGGTTAGAACTTAGATAACCCCTTATTAGGGAACAGAATTAAGCAATTTATACACGTTAGTCGCAGCTGTCTTAGGAAGAAACAGTTAGGCACATTGCTACTTACAATAGAAACAGCCCAGCAGAGTCTTACAAAATAAGGCTTGGCAAAGCAAAAATGTCTTGTCAGAAACAGTCTAGAGGTTTTTGGTTTTTTTTAAAAAACAGTTTGGGAGGGAGAAAAAAGAATTCCACTGGAAAAAAAAAATCCCAACTTGGTCTAGCTCAGAAAAAAAAAACATGCTTGTATTTTTATTTTGTGAAAATTCTTGTTTCACAGAAAAAAAGATTCCACAGTCATATTCCTAGGAATCAGACATCCACAGTATGGTCTCCAGTGACTTTCCAAGTCCTTCAGACTCTGGCAAAAAATGTTTAGGAGAAGCGTAAGCCAGGGTTGTCGGTCGGTGCAATATGAGAAGGAGCAGGCTGCAAGCGTTCCACCCACCCCTTCCCCTCACAGTGGTTTACCCGTGTGGCCTCACATGCTCCTACCCAGCAGGACTGCCGTTTTCCAAGAATAATCCATGTCTTCACTGAACAGCACCTCAAAGGGGCCTGGTTTGCCCAGTCCTGTCCCAGCATCTCAGCTCCAGCATCGTGTACCACTCGTCCATGTCGAGCACTTCAGTGTTAACACTCGGACCCGAGGTGCAAACGGAGGGGACAGTGTTTAGCCAGGGAAGGTTTAAGATCCCAGCTATGCTTCCAGGCTGAGGTCCCAAGGCACACGCCCTGGATGCCAAATACGCGCTGCGCCTTGCCAGTTGGTTTCCACTCTCGTTTCTCCCCTTGTTGAACACCAGCCCGAGTCAGACAGTGACTCACATCAGCTTAATCCTACCTCCAGAGGCAGGAATAATTTTATCCCCAGCTGGAGCAACAACACAGCACCACAATACAAAGGTTTTAAGGCATGAAGCAAAGAGCATCACATTCATGGGAAACTACCTAGAGGGTCAGCTAAGGACTGCGTTCCCCGCAGCCCGAATTTTGCTTGAATACCAGAACGAGGCAAGCCTGTTCCCTTGGAAGACATGGCAGAAATCTGTACGCAATGGAAAGAAACAAGATCTGACAACACATCGTTAAAAATCCACTAACAAGCGGGTTTGCTTTGTTTCTTTTTTTTTATTGTTTTTAAATATATCTTTTTTTTTCTTTCCAGGAGTCATTATGTCCGACTCCATTAACATTCAGGTAAACAAGTGAAAGAACAACAGATGGGCATGATCTCGTAGCACGGGCACAGCCGCCGGGAGCAGGGCTCGCCTTTCTTTGCAGCAGCTGAGCATCGCTCTCCCTCGCCCGGCATTCCCTCCCTCTCCGCACTGGCATGGGCGATGGCCGGTGGCTGCCATGGGACGTTCCTGCTTCCAAAGGCAGGCAGTTGTGGGATCACAGCACTCAGCCTTCCCCCCTTGCTCTCAGCCAGGCTTGCCCCTGATGGTGCGGAGGGGCAGGCGGTGGCATTACCAAACCATCAGCAAAAATCAGACCAGCCCCCCGGCCGGATGGCAGCAGAGGGCATTTTGGGCCATTTTCGGTCACGTCAGGAGTGTGTGCGCAGTACTGCCACCGCAGCCCCCCTGAATTTCAGCACACTCACCCTATTTTGCAACCCACATTAGCTCCCCCACAGCTGTGCCCCCCTTCCTTGGGGGGGCACAATCGCAGCAGCCACCGCTGCCAGCAAGCAACCTTTGTGCCTTCCCTCAGCACCATTCTGGATGTGTCCCCAGCCTGCCTGCAGGCCCCCCCTCCCAGAGGCTGGAAAAACCCATGCTCTTGAAGCCTGGTTTCACAAAGCATCCTGGTGTTAAGGTTAACTGGTTGTAAAACTGCAGCGGTTCATCACACTATGCACACTATGAGAAACGTTTATTAAATTGATTTTTGTTTCATTTCTTTAAAAAAAAAAAAAAGGCAGAAAGAAGCTAAACACACTGCTTTGTGGCATGCTCCACAGTATGAAAAAATCCCAAGCATTCAGTTAAGCTGTCAGCGGCTCTGTTTGACCTTTCGATGTGGTCTTTGAACTAAGACCTGGGCAGTTGAGTCTCCTCCTCCCCGCCTCAGCTCACAGCCATTTCCTCAGCTGTCACTGGCTCCGGGAGGACGCGGCCCTGGAGAGGGAGGGCTTTGTATTTACAGCCCACAGTTTCATCTGTAGTTTGTTTTTTGGGGGTGTGGAGGGGAACAGGATGGGGCCCCCTGTTGCGCACACAAATGCGCAGGAATGCAGGAGAGGGTCTGAGGCAGGGCAGGGGTCCGACCTAGTGGTTTTTTCCCCCTTCTCCTCAGGCAGCTTTGGGACCGACCAGCTGGCAGAAGAGCCCTGTCGCTTTTGGATCCCGAGTGGTTGCAACATGGCACGTCCCCTCGGCCCTTCACAGCTCCCTCCCTAGTTTGTTTTAACTCGGGTCCAACTTCACCGGAGGCCGGACTGGAGGAGACCCAAGGGGGTCGTTATTTTCTCAGCTACTTCATCCTTCTTAAGCACGACGGTTCCTCTCTGTCCCTCTTCTGCCAGGGCGGACCCCTCCTGCTACAGCTGACGACCGTTCCATCAAAGGTGGGGACTCTCAGCTAGTAACGCTAGGGAAAGCATTGCCCTCTCCCTGCAAACTCTTTCTGTCCCCTCCCACGACCTCCCCAGCCGCTCGCTGTTCCTTTCCCACAGCACCTTTCCCGCGGCAGCCGCAGGGACAGGAGGTGGCCCAGGGAGCTGCCTCTGGAGCTCCCCACAGTGACAAGCCACATCCAAAATAAGCCAAAGAGTAAATTGCAGCCTGTGCGGGACATGGTCGAAGCAAACCTCCTGCTCTTCTTCCTCCCACAGCTCCCAGACTCCCTCTCCAAGCACCACTTTCTCCCAGTTGCTCCTGCCTGGGATAGCCCAGAGCCCTAAAGCTACGGCGTCCAAGGACACACCTGACCTGCATCGAGACCCAGTCCGTCTTCAAACAGAGCTCCGGCTACATACACAGCATCAACTGAATACTGAACAATATCAAAAATACAGTATAAGGAAAGAAAACAGAACTGAAATGCTTAATGGCATATTTATACACATTTATCAACAGTCAACAAAAAAGGCGGCAAGTTACACATCCATTCTGTATGCTACCAATCCCAATGCACATATATGTAAACACACATGCTTGGTTGATGCATATACATACAGCCACATAACAGAGTAGATGACCTGAAGGAGCTACGCCGGGGGGCAGGGGAAGGGGTTACCTCCTGCAAAACCTCGTCTCATTCTCGACATGCACAACGTGGACATTCAGGGCAGTGTTGCTTTAAGGCTATTGCTAAGGCTGAATCTTTTCTTGTCCAACCCCTCAACCCAAAGTTCTGTTGAAGCACTTCCTCCTCTTGCCCAGCACAACTTGAGAGAGATATATATATATATATTTACCTATATACTTTTTAAAGGCCCTATAACACTAAAAGGCAGGAAGAGGAAAGGGGGGAGCGGAAGGGGGGAAAAGCCCCAGTGCAGGAATTTCCTATCCTGTAGCGGCCACGGCAGCCACGTGCAGTGGACACGGTACAAGTTTAAAATGATCACAGGTCTCCCTCCCTGTCCGATCGGAAGCTCTTCATTGCAACGAAGGGGGAGAGCAAAATAGTTTAAGAAAGAAATATTCCTGAAGTGGGGAAAATGATCGCTATTCCCAACTCCTCCCCTTACCTCCTTCGAGGTGGCAAAGAGCTGGGAGATACTATTCATTTCCAGCTCAAGTGCCCATACAGCTAAGGAAAAGGCTTTGCTTAAAAATATATATCTATAGAACTATACATATAGATCATCTTTTTAGAGAGACTCTGATTTTATTACATAGCTCCTGGGTCACTTCCCCCCCTCTATCTACATGGTAACAGAGCGGCATACAACAGAAGTCACGTACATCGAATTGGCAACCGAAGCTTACCAGGTTACAAGAAAGTGTTCCAACTGGTGCAATCTAAAATCCTGAATTCCCTTGCTTTGATAAGCTGATCTCCTGCTGTTGATGTGACTGGAAGTGGAAGGTCTTAAAATAATTAAGCTTTTTTTTTTTTTTTTCTTTTTTTCAAAATCAGGTTATGCCAATTTCCCAGCAATGTTACAGTGTGCGACAATATGCTGTAAGGAAGGAAAATTCCACTGAACAAGAGAGTGATGCAAAGATGAAATTTTAAACACACATGCATATGGCTGGGAACCCCCTGGCGTCATCCTGCAATAGAGAAAATGCAGGATTTCTAAGGTTCAGGACTTTTCTTTAAAAAAAGTTTTCTTCTTTTCTCCACTATCATTTGTATGCAAGCATTAGCTTAACAGTGGAAACTCATTACAGAACTAGACGCTCCCCAAAACATATGCCTATAAAGAAACATTGAAGGACATTGAAAAAGTGACTCAACTTTCAGTTTGCTATGTTTGGAAAACTGGGATTAAAATTCACCCCCAGCAACCGACCCTTTAAATACAACAAATCAATGGAAATGAGCCAATTTATAAAGTTATAAAAACCACAAAAACAAAAAGCCAAAACCATCCCTGCTCCTTCAGAGAGTAAAAAAATTTGACTTCTGTTAAGGATTGACCTAGCGATGCAAACAGGTCAGAGAGGAGCAATGCGCTGGCATTTCCCCCGGGACACATCGCACCCAGGCAACAGGGGCTGCTTCCTCTCCTCTCCTCTCTCCCAGGCTTCGGGCCGCCAGCCAGGCTTCCCTACGGACAGCTTGGAAACGCCAGGGAGTTGGGGTGATGGTAGGAAAAGATGAGTACAAATGAATAAAAATGCTAAATCCTGCCTCAGCACCCAATTACGTGTATAAAAAAAGTCAGTGTTGAAAAAGAGAGTAAAAACCAAGGCAAAGTTTTCTGCTAACAGGCTGCAGCCTTCTCTTCTGTACATCTTCCACCAGCGTTATTTCTGAGTTACAGGGGGTGGGGAAGGGGGAAGGAAGGACTTGGATCTCCTGCTACAGCAGCTTTCCCCATCACACAAAACTGATGTGTAACTAACTCAGCCACAAGGATAAGGGAAAGTTTTATTTATTAAAAAAAAAAGTACTTAAAAATAAAAATGATAAGTACTGTATGGTAATATTGGAAGTATTTATATACATAGTTTTCTTTGTCTTTTGTTAAAATGTCTCCTGGTCACTTGGTGGCACTTGGGGTCCCCTCTAGCGCCGTCCGCCCTGCTCCCCCCTTCCCCTCCCCGGCTCTCACAGCTCAGTAGACGGAGCTGTTCCTTATGCCACAGCACAGCACCATGCTCAGGATCATTTCGAAGATCTGTTGGGAGACACAGGGGCACCAGTGAGGCACCGAACAGTACGATGCAGGTGCTCCCCCCCCGTCCCGAGGTCCCCCGCTCCACATAAACACTCTCATGCCAGAGATAAGAGCAGAGATGCTATGGCTTCACTGCTGTTTTCATGAGGAGTTGGCCAATTTGAGATAAGATGATGTTCTCCCCCTCTCTGGCCGCCAGCTACGCAGAAAACGCTTTGAGATCCCCCCGGCATTACAGGCCAGCCTGTGCGCAGGCGCCGAGCTACCAGCCCACGCCACCTGCCGCTCACCGGGGAGCAAACCCCCCGTGGCCAAGACAGCAAACCCCTTCCCACCGCAGACCCCGGCGACAAAACATGGCAGCCTGGGAAACGAGTGGGTTTGGAGACAGTGAGGAGGCTTGACAGCGCTCTGCCCTTCTGGATGGGGTTGCGGGTGCTCCTGCTTTAACCGTGCTCGCTGGGCACCTGCGCTAACACCCTGGCCCCCCCGAGGGATGACGAAACCCTCGTCCCTGAGCAGCTGGGGCACAGAGGGCTGGCGCTGCACGCCTGAGCCGCAGGGGCACCCGGAGGCGAGGGATGGATCCGGCCCAAGTGGAACAGCACCAGGACACCCCAAGGTGGCTTCTCCCTGCCCCACAACAGCAGGGCGCTGCACAGTCACGCTTACCATGATCACGGCGACCACGATGGCAGCGATACCGATCAGGTACAGCTTCCCGGAGAACAGCTCATCGATTTTTTTGTGGCAGTTCGAGAACTGAAGCAGAGAAGCAAACCAGTCAGAGAGCCTGCTTTCCCCTCGCCCACCCCCGGCACCCAGAAAGGCATGACTGCTTTCCCCCAGTCCCGCTCACGTCCCTGGGCCCTGCCTCTAGGACTTCCCACCAGACTTCACCCCTCTGCACTTGCCAGCCCCCTCAAGCAGGAACTGCAAAGGAAGAACCAACGGGAACCTCCGACATCCCTCTACACCACCCCCAAATAAAGGAAATCTCTATCCCTTATCTAATTCCCCATAAATCCCCAAATTTCCCTGGCAGCCAATTTTCCTCATGGGAGCTGCACTCAGTGAAGAGCAGCCGTGCCTACCTCGGGAGGGTTTTTCAGGAAGGAGTCCTTCTTTGAGCAGAGGTCATCTCTCCACAGGGAAGCGATAACTTCTGTTGCACTATCGGGACCGCAGCAGTCCAGCTACACAAAGAGGGGGGGGAAAAAAACCCCCACTAATCAACAACTCAGCATTAGCAGACAGCAAACACCTACGCACATGCAGTGCTCTCCCCACCATTAAACATCCTTGACCAAGGAGGCATCTTGGAAGGGGAAACAAGGGAAGGGGCAGTAATTCTCCAAATTCTTTTCTCCTATCCATCAGCAGTTGCTTTGGCCAACTGCACGTAGCCTAAGCAGAGTGTGCAGCAAGACCACCGGCGTCTTACCGTTTCATGAAAGGTCTTCACTACAGCTTTCCCGTTGTTGCCCGTGTCCGCTTCTGCCATGAGCGCTTGTTGAAATGCTTGATCATAGAACTGCTTCACATCTTTGGCTATCTAGGAAAGACAGGGGAAAGACTCCCTTTCAGCCAGAGGAGGAGGAGGAAACGCATCCAGCAGATGTGCCCGAAGGGGACAGGTTCCCCGTAATGGCACTTGCAGGTAGATGAGCAGTTTTTAAATAGGTTTGGGCCCCGTTTATTTGCATGGGTGCATGAAAACAGGCCTGCCTTTCGTAGGGCTCAAGCCCCTCCAGCCGTAGCGTGTTACGAGCAGCAAGCATAAAGAACCTCATCCACCAGCCAGCAGGTTCTAGCCAACACTATCCAAGTGCTCCACAAACTCTCTCTAGCAGGCAAAGACAGCCAAGACCCGGGGGGTGAACCATGAGATCTGAGATAGCCTTCATCCCACACGGATTCGCTGTTGGGCTCAGGGAGGCAGGGGTGGCTTGTTCTGAACCACCTGACACGGAGACAAAGCAAGCAGGCAACAGGTTCCCCACCAAGGCTGCAGAGGCAGGACACGCTGGGGATGTCAGGAGGAGGTGGCATGCGCAAGCAAGGCCACCTGTAGGTATGGGCACCTCGGCTCGCTGTCTGGCTCGGCGGGGATGGCAGGAATTTGGGAGAGACCGCACGCTGAAGCCTAGCGAGGCAGCTCATTTGGGTCAGGAAGCTTAGGTGCCTTTAGCTGGATGTCAAACTCTGGCTGGGTCCCTACCTGGAGCTGGGCACCCCCATCCTGTAAATGGTTATATGAGAAGTCTCATCCATACTCTAGCCCTGTCACCTGGGCTGGTAAACTGCAGCCACCCTTGGGTCCACAATGCAAAAAACCCCCCTCGTTTTCAGGGAAACTGGCCTTGGGGCTTCTCCTCCAACACCCTCCAATAATTTGGGAGAGAGAGATGAAAGCAGGACATGCAAGAGAAGCAAAAGAAAAAAAAATACAAGCAAATACGAAAGGGAAAATGCTTTCCAGAACATCTGCTCTTGGCAGCGCAGGCTGCATTAGCACGCAAGAAAAGAAACTGCAGAAAGAAGGAGTGTGATTTCAATCAATTATCCCAGCATTTCTCCATCACTGCTCAAAAAAGTTTGCTTTGGAAGGCGATGTTCTCCGATCGAACCATTTGATTGTAGCACATGGGGAAAAAAAAAATAAAAAAAAAAAATCCTACATCTTGCCTCCCCATCCTGTATCTAAAGCATCCCCAGGAAGGTAGGCTGAGGGCTCCAGCTCCATGGAAGGGCATCCTGTGCCTGCATGTTAGGAGAGGACTGTCCCCCCAAGGGGATGCAAACCCAGATGTAATGGAGTCCCTGCTGGGAGCAGCCCTCGGTGGCTGGGATCATTCAGCGCAGCCCTCCCAGCCCGCATTGCTCCCAAGATGCCCCCAGCCGAGGCCAGGAGAAGGAAGCCATCTGCCTTGTGAGCAGGGACTTCCAAATAGTCCATTCATCATCAAGGCTGCAAAAGCAGCTGAGGCCAACAGACTGCCACCGTTCACTTTAAACTGCAAAATTAATTTTAGGGGCTGAGGTCATGGCTCTAATCCTAAATTTCTCAGCTTTATGCTCTGATGGCCAAGCGCCTTCTCCCCAGCACGGAAGGCAACAGTCGTGGGGTCCCTCCTTAACTCAGGCATCACTGGTTTTGCTGTCAGTTCAGTTGTACATCTTGGATGCTTCAGGATTCACAAACTAACATCTGCAGGAGGCACAACCCCTCTGCAAAGGTTAATTAGCTCGCCAAAGTTGCTAGGAGACAGCACCCTGCCTGCATAATAATATGTTTATCCACGGAAGAGTTTATCCCGGTGAAGTCATGCTCTCTCTGGTGAATGACTACAAGGGTGTTCCCGTTCGTGGCCGAGCTGGTCACCTGTGGCCTACCCGCCTGTGAAAGCTGAGCAGGCCACCACCTACTCACACAGCTGGCTTACATCTCATAGGAAAGTAAACACATTTCCTACTCTGCCAGAGAGTCTAACCTTGGCTTTGAGCACACACAGTCCCCTTCTCTCCTCCAAACACTCGACGGCTGAGCCATCACCACCGAGCCCGCCGCTTGCTGCAGCATGGCCATGGGTTCCATGCACTGATAGTTTTGCTCTTCGAGACCAAACTCTGCGTGCGTGGGAGCACACGAGACCATAGCGAATAGGAGAGCAGAAAGGGAAGGTCGAGAAGCTGGAATTTTTAGTCCTACCCTTTAGCTAACCCCCTCCAGCCAGAGGACCTCATCCCAGCAGTCCCTAGCAGGGTGCCTGGGACAGACACAGGACTTCTACCCCTCGCACGTCCACAGCGTACTGAGCAGCAGCAAGCCCAGTCCCGGCGGACGAGCAGCCCGCAGCAGGTTGGATGCTACTGGCAAGGAGCAGGAAGCATCAAGCAACCCCGTTAGCACGGACGCAGGTTCCCCCTGTGCGGTATTCCCTCGCTTCGGGGCCGTATGGCTGGGTTTGCTCCGTGCTGTCTGGCACCCACGACGTGCAGGTGGCTTTCCTTCACGGCTTCATACATGAATCGGCTCACACTGTGACTGACAGCGTGGCAGTGAGGAGGAGACACAGGCAAGACAGGGCTATTTTTATTCCAGACATTGCACTATATACCCGTAAGGGGCAGCTGCTACCGTCAAGTGCTCACATTTAAAGTTCATCAGCCAAGAGGAGTTAGGTGACCTGCCCGGGTCACACAGCTAATCCAAGCCCCCATGACTCAGGCCAGGAGCAGCTTGCGAGCAAAAGATCCAGGATCTGCTGCAGTTCTGCCCCCGCCTCCCAGCCCCACAAACACCGAAACCTGAGTTGTCTTACTTGGTCTTTGTTGACAAATCCCCAGATTCCAGCCGCAACTTCGCAGGCAAACAGGATGACCAGGCAAGTGAAGAACTGCAGAGGCAAATCAAGAGAGGAACACTTAGCATATCTGGCTACAGGCAAAAGCAGCAATTAGGTGGGTAGAGGTGTGGAGTGGCACTTAGAATCATAGAACTGTTTAGGTTGGAAAACACCTGTAAGATCTTCAAGTCCAACCATTAACCTAACCCTGCCATCCCACCACTAAACCATGTCCCTAAGCACCTTCATCTACCCATCTTTTAAATACCTCCAGGGATGGGGACTCGACCACCTCCCTGGGCAGCCCATTCCAGAGCCTGACAGCCCTTTCAGTGAAAGGGTTCAGAGACGGAGATCAGAGCAAGGTGTCAGCTGACTTTGAACCATTTTCTCTCTCATACGTGTGCTTAGCCCAAATTCCTGTAACTCATCAGATGCGACCCCGCATCCAGGCTTCCCACTGGGATGGCTGAGCGGGTTTTAGCCGAGCCCCTCCCACACAGGCATGGGCAGGAATGAGGGTGCCCTGGGCACCAGGAGACACATTGCTCCTCTTCATGCCCCCACAGGACCGTCCAAACAAGCCTCTTGCTCTGCCACAGACGCTCCGGGGATGGGAATTGCCAGTGTAGGGTTAAAAGCACATTTCAGCTGCCAAGGAGCCGCAGGGCGTCAGGGTGTGATTTATGGCCAGCTTTCTTGGCATCCACAGCCCTGCATGGCCACTGCAGTTTTTTGCATAAATACTAACACTGATGTTTTCCCACAGTCCCGCCCTGTTCGTGCAATTCCAGCATTCCTCCCTGCCATCCCCCCAAAGCCTCCCTCCGTCTTTTTGTTCCGATCCTGGGAACACGTTGTGACAGTCAGTGTGTTAGACTGGGAATGGGAAGCTGTAAACCTCATACATCACAGTCAAGTGGGAAGGCACAGACAGGCATGGTCCAACCGCAGCCAACCTTATCTCCACGACAACATCACCCTCAGCGACTTCTTCCTGAGAAAAGCCCCAAGCTGGGAGAGTTGTCATGGAAGTAAAGAAGCAGAAGAGGCGAATGCAGTCAGGGGAAGACATAAAATCACGGTATGGGGCGGAACGACAGCCCCTGGATCCTGGGCAGTCTCCATTCCAGACACATTCAGGACATTTTCTTCAACAATCAGAGGAAATGGGAGTTTCCAGAATGATGCTATGACCTGGCTCTCATGTGCAAGAGCGAAGGGTGATCAGCAAAATGGAAACAGGACTATTGACCCGGCAGAGGGAAAGGACTTCCGACATCCTCGTCCAGTCCCGGAACAATGAACTGCTATTTAAACACCTATTTATCCCTGGTTCTCCAGGAACATCTCTAGGGGACTGGGTCCCACATGCCCCCCACGGAATCACATCACCCTAAATCACAGGCGTGAGGCCACTGTAATTCTCTGGTTAAGCACTAGGGCTCACTCTTGCGGTGGGTACCCTCCAATGATGGACGGCTCATTTAACCCAGATTTGGAAACACAACTTCCTGCCGACTCCGTTCTGTGAGCTTGCTGCAACACATCAGAGATGCAGCTTGACAGTAAGAGAAGGTGGCGGCGTTCCTGGCCTGCTGTTGGGATGCGCCCCTGCCCCTTCCCGGGGGAGCAGCACCCACTCCATGCCGAGCGGCTCCCTCTTGCCTTCTTTGGGTCTCACCACTCAGCTTCCACACTGCCTTTGGCATGGGATTTTGCTAGCGGGGAGGTTCCTGGTACTTTCCCCTTTTGCAACAAGCCTATAGTCAACTCCAACAGCTGGCTGCAGGAGAGGGGAGAGCGGTTGCTTCCCTGCAACATCCCAGTGACGCTTCCTGGAAATGTCCTTGGAGCACGGTTGGAGCCTTGGCCAGCAGGAAGCGTCACCGCGAGGCGTCTCCAGCCGGCTCTTGGCAAGCCGAGGTGTGAGCAAACAGGGGCAGTGCACAGCAGCTAGAGCTGCTCGTTTCAGTCGAAGCAGCCGGCTCCCCTGTCGGGCCTCGGGTAGGTTGTACCATCTGCCCCTCTAATCCTCTTCCCAACTTCAAGAGGGAGTGAGGGATAGTTCAGGTTCCGTAATCGCTTGCGTTAACAAAAAAATAAAAAAAGAAAGTAATCCAAAGCTGCCAGACCTCGCTACAACAACCCCTGTCAGATTTGCG
The DNA here is from genome assembly GCA_034008185.1 of Gorsachius magnificus. NCBI lineage: Eukaryota > Metazoa > Chordata > Aves > Pelecaniformes > Ardeidae > Gorsachius > Gorsachius magnificus. Next base: position 5,989,595 of record CM067086.1, on the reverse strand, counting down.
TGCCGGCTCCTCCGATTCTCAGCAGCAGTGACAACGCCTGCAAACTCCTACAGCAGCTCCCATCCACCCAATTTCAGGAGTGCTTTATAAAAAGCTGGTGACAAGCACCCCCTGCTTATCGGGAAGCAGATGCAACTAGGGGTGATGCCATCTGCGAGAGCGAGGGGAAGCAGCCCCATTTCCCTCTGTCCCAGTTGAATCCACACCCATGGGTCACTACACCACCACCAAGAATCTTCCAGCCCAAGGAAGCCAAGTGCTGCAAAGTCCTTCCAATTTTTTTTTCCATTCTTTCTGATTTTTTTTGGTGTGTGTTTTACCCCTCCAATTTTTTTTTTTTTTAAATTTTTTTTGCATTGACTTTAAAGCTGAACCACGTGAGAACTCGCTTTAAATAAACGTGTCCCCTTTAGCCCCATGGCAAAGGCTTTTGGTGGGGCTACACTTTAGACAATTAAGCTCATCCCCTGCCAGGAATCCCAAGCTGCTGCCTCACATCAGGGATGCCTGTAGCACTTCAGTAATGGATTTTCCAGGATGCACCTAGACATCCTCACTAAGATATTATGGGAAATCTTTGCTGTTGCCTTGTCCAAACAGATAAAAATAGGAGACGATTCCTTGAAAGAACTGGAATCCCCACAGGCAGCCTTGAAACTCAGTGAAAGGGGAAGCTGTAGGGGGCATCAGGTAAGAAAGAGAGTTTAGTGGCTGCTTGGTGGGACAGCCAGACCACGCTGGGGAAAAAGGAATGGTGGGGGGGGTTCATATATAACAGAGAAAGTGAAGCTCCGAGAACCCTGCTGTTCGCACCTCTTCTGCTATGCTGCTGGCTCCAGCCCCTGTCCTGCAGCCAAGCAGAGGCAGGAGCTCGCAGCGTGCCTGCCAGCTCAGCCGGAGCCCCAGCACGCCGGGCAGGGGTGCCCCTGGCCACGCAGCGCTGCCTCGCTCCTTGCGGAGGTCAGCGAGTCCCCACCTAGGGGCGCACGCATCCCCCCAGCCCTGCATCCCCCCCCCACCCCCAGCTCTGCATGCCCTGCATCCCCCCGCCCCAGCCCTGCATCTCATTCCCCCCCCCCCACCCCACCCCAGCATCTCAGCCCCCCCCCCCCCCCCCCCCGCCCCAGCCCTGCTCGGGGCAAACGCCTCCAGCGAAGGGGCAACAGCAGTGTGCCGCCTGGCAGAGGCACGGCAGGGACACCACGGTGCCAAGCAGCATCCGAAGCTTTGCGCCTCTTACCGTTCCCAGAAGGCACTGAGACTCCTGAATAGCGCCGTAACATCCCAGGAACCCCACAAACATCATGACAGCTCCAACTGCGATCAGGATGTAGATTCCTGCGAGCAAGAGCGAGATGCAAAGGTGTTACCGCAGAGCCTCGTGTGGCAGCGCCCTCCCGCCTGGCCGGGCATGCTGGCTCCCCGGGGTGGCTAATTAGGGGTGTGCAGGACTAAGGGCTAGGAGATATGAGCAAAAGTAGCTGCAGACTCGGCAGAACAACACAACACACACCAGTCAGATCTCAAAGTGTTTGAAGCTGCTCACACCGACACTTAGAAGCCCCATCACCCCCAAAATCAGGGGGAACGCAGGGAGCTCCAGCAGCAGAGGATGCAGCAAGCAAGACGAAGGCGTTACGGCGTCCTCAGAGCTGCTGTATGGGAGCTCCTATGGCATCCATACTGTTGGAAATATTTAAGCTGAGGAGATGAAAATTATTAGTCAGCATATCTTTTAAAATAAACAATAAGGCATAGGGTTTATTTATGTTAAACATCACAAATATTTATCCGGCTAACATTTTAAAGGCAGATGAGCCACGAAACTAAGGGAAAAAGCACTGCTTAAGCACCTAATTTAATATAATCTGGCTTTGGTTTGTTACAGGTTCTTCTGCGAGAGGGAAAGGCTTATTAAACTTCCACAGCCAACTTGCTCCGTAAGTAGTTCAAAGCTTGGAAACCAGGCATCGAGGGGGTGGGGGGGGGACACACACTCCGAAAACACAGCAATGAAATTTCTTCAGCCAGGAAACAAGAGCTCAGCTCAAGGCTTGGATCTGCTGCCACCAGTAATCACCATGGTCTCAGCAGCCATGAGCCTGGCGAGACCGTGGCGATTAACCCAGCCAAATGCCACCAGCTCACTTCAGTTTGCTTCTTTTTCCAAACCCACAGCTTTCTCCTGAGGTATCCCGTATATTTAGTGCATTTTTGGTTAACTAATATTCTCAAGTATCGTGGATTCACTTTGTAAGTGAATCCTGCTTTCCATCCAAAAGCAATTTGACACGTGCAAAAAATAATCAAATAATTACAAACGACACAAGACCGCAGTCACCTTTTTTAACTGATGGTGGGGGGGGGGGGGGGGAAAAATCAGGATGAGAATAAATGTACATGGGGCATCCGAGAGGTAAGAGCAATACAGCGCGTCTTGCTAGTGCTTGGGAGACACATCCCTTCAATTAAACGCTTTCTTTTGCTACGAGTCAAAATGTTTTTATAGTTATTTTATATATATTATATATATTTTATAATTACATATATTATATATATTCTATAGTTACAGCCTGTCAACCCCTGCTCAGGAAGAGCACTAACGTATAAACAGCCCTTGAGATTAAAACTGCCTGTCGTGTTGAAGGTTTTTCTTATCGTTGTAGCTTTTAAACAATCTTCTGGTAATTAAAGTGCAAAGTCTAAAGGGCACGCACTGGGAGCAGAGTTAAGCCAAGTTAAACCCTTCTCTAAAAAACCAGATACATAAAAACAGCCTCGGCTGGTTTAAAACCCCCTTACAGACACCTCAAACTTGGGAAAGGCTCAGCTTTGGCTCCCGCTCCTTCCCTCTTTAAAAAAAAAAGAAATAAAAATGCCACCAGCACCCAAACAACACGAGGGCCAACTGGGCGAGGGATGGCGACGGAAACACGGGCCCCGCAGCCCCGGTGCTGGGACCCGATGGACAGACGGACGGACGGCGCTGCTGACCGCGCCGCGCTTGCACAATGCCTCCCGCTATATTTAGGCGCCGCGGGAGGGAGGAAGCCAGCTGCGGGGGAAGCGCCGGCACAATGGAGCGCGCTGACCCCGCAGGAAGCCCCTCTTCACAAAACCTGACGGGCTCCATGGCCGCTGACACCAACATCCTCGCGGCAACGCCGCCAGAGGAGGAGGAGGAAGAGGAAAAAAAGCACGAGTTGCGCCTCCCGACGCGTGTTGGAGGGGCTTCGGCAGCGCCCCACAGCCACAAACGCCCAACGGGCAATTGGGTTGCTGAGGGTCCCTAGGAGGGGACACGACACCTTCTTGCTTGAAGGCGCGAAGGGAGGGGGAAAACAAGCAAAAGAACCCCCTCCAGGAGAGCTGCTTGGGAAGGACAGGCCAGTGGTTGAAGTTTTGTGGGCCTGCCTGAAGGAGAATGAGGTGATGTTATCCCAGAAGCTGGAGGTGACGCGGGGTGTAGGGACCGGCGGGGGCAGCCGGGCAGAGAGCCAGCGCGGCGAGGAGCAGGCTGGGGCATGCGTGGGGATGAGGAGCCCCAAAGGGGCTGGAGGGGATGGGAAGGCATGAACGCACCCTGTAAAATGAAGGCTGTCTGCTGGGTGCCTGCCAAGCTCTGGAGAGACTAATGGAGATTTTCAGATGCTACATAACCGCTGTTTCAAGAAGAACAACGTATCAGTAGTGGTCTCCCAAAAAAAGGTCTGCTTATTGTCACCAGAATCCGTTAATGCCTAAGAACCGACCCTCACCACTCCAGCTCGTACCAGTGGTGCTGCTGGTTTAGGTTTTCAACCCAAGTCGTGTCTGGCTTACAGCCTTGGCTGGCTCCGTGGGAGAGTCTTCATCACCAGTCCCTCTGGGAAAATCAACTTTGCTCATCCCCGAGTGCCGCAGCTTCTGACAAGGGGCAATGGGCACAAACTGAAACATAAGAGGTTTCAGTTGAATATGAGGAAGAACTTCTTTACTCTGAGGGTGACAGAGCACTGGCACAGGCTGCCCAGGGGGGCTGTGGAGTCTCCTTCTTGGCAGATATTCAAAGCCCGCCTGGACAAAATCCTGTGCACCCTGCTCTGGGTGAGCCTGCTTGAGCAGGGGGGTTGGACTGGGTGATCTCCCGAGGTCCCTTCCAACCCTTGCCATTCTGGGATTCTGTGATCTCCTCACATTAGGTCAGCAGAGAGGAGAAAAAGCTGGGCTGGGGGCAAGTCATTTCAACATCTGAGAAGTCACCACTCATGCTAACCAGCTGGGCAGGTGGGTAGCAAGCAGACATAGCACATCTGGAGGCCAAGCAGCGTGATGCTCACAGGGACCCCCACCACCAGGTCACTCCCACGGATGGGCAGAAGACTTTATTCTCACAGTCTTCAAAATAAACACTGAAAGCAAATTCCAGGCTGAACAAATACAGCCGGGAGATCACAGAATCAGAGCAGCCGAGATTGGAGGGGACCTCAAAAGATCATCTGGTCCAACCTTTTGTGAGAAAGGGAGCCTCGATGAGACTAATTAGGCACCCTGTCCAATTATTTCTCGAAAACCTCCACTGATGGGGACGCTACCACGGCCCTGAGGAGCTTGTTCCAGTGAATGACTGTTCACTCTGTAAAAAAATGTCTTTCCTGTATAGAGATCATCAGGAAAACATAAGAGCCGCTGGCAGCTAGGAAAGTTTTTTCTCTGAAAAGTAGGAAATAAAAGCCCAGCAAGAACCTCGGCTGATGGAGGAGACGAAGAGGGAACAGAGACATTTGCCATTTTATAGAAGTCTTCCAGAGGCCTCTGTACTTGCCTCTTGCTGGGATTTGTGCAGCTTCAAAAAAAAAAACAAAACAAAAACCCAAACCCAATCCCGACTTGCTGAACCCTCACCCCAGACAGGCTGTGCAGACCTTGGACAGGCAAGCAAGGCTTTTCCCACTTCCCTCCCGGCTCGTGCTTCGCCAGCTCCTCGCCAGGGCCAGCACCGCAGCTAAGCAAGCAAACAGCAAGAAGGAAAGGAGGGAAGGGAAGACAACGTGCGCCACGCGCGGTTTCCTGACTGGAGCTCGGCGGATGCAACTGGTGGGGTGGGAGCCGCAGGAACACGCAGCCAGGCAGGGGAGAGGGAGGTGGTGGCTGGCCCAAACTCTGAAACCCACAAAAAAACCCTGGAAGACTTTTGGGATAAAGGCCAGCTTCATTCCCAGGCACAAACAAGTGGCCGTTACGGAGTCACTTTTGTTACCGAGGGCTAGAGCACTTCAGCCTCCTGGGAGACTCTGCTCTGGAGTTTAAAAACAAGCACAAAATATTTAGTGCGACAATAGCATCTTGTACCACGAATGCTAGCGGTGGTTTGCCATGGAAATGCCATGCCGAAGGCTGCAACAGTGAACGAAGGCAACCGAAGCACCCAGCCCCACGCTTTGGATGGTGTTTGCTTTCCCACACCCATCCTTCCCCTCAAGGGCCGGGGCCGGTTGGGGAGTCTCTGTCTCCAGACGGGGTGCCAGGCAGCTGGGGGCCTATTTCACGGCAATCACAGCCCAGACGGGAACGACCAAGCCCTCTTCCCAGAAAGAAGCCTGACACATCTTAGCTGTCATTCCTGGCAGGCGGCGAGGATGACGGCCAGCATGGTTTTGGGCTCCGCGACTGTGAGCAAGGCACCTGTCATCCCCATCCTGAATGGCACATTATCCGCCTTAAATCCAGAGGAGGCTTCCCCCCAGCCCAAGCCAACTCACTGTTCAAGTATCAGAGAGGGGATTAACTCCTGCTAGCCTGTCCTGTCCTGGGGGGGAAACTCTTCATGGAAGGAGCACCCGCTCCTTCGGGGCTCCCCCCAAACGGACACAATTCCGCACGAGCGGCCTTTCACATGGCACGTCCCAGCTCACCTGCACCGCAGCTTTCTCAGGGGTCTTAAACCACGAAATGCCATTTGCCATAAACAAAAAAAATAAAATCAGAGCGGTATAAAACGCAGTGCCTATGGTCACGCTGCTCCATCCCCCAGCAGCAGGGGATAACCCTGGGAACAGCCAGGGCTGCGGCGACAGGTACGGCGAGCAAGTACTTTCTAGGCGTCGAGGGTACCAACACGCCTCCGCGTCTGTGAGCAACGTTGCCGTGGGATTTCTAACACCATGGCGCAGTTCTTGGAAAAGGAGGCAGTAAGCACGATGGCTAAAGTGGCCACGCGTAACCGGCCGCCAGCGAGAGCGAGCCGTGAGCCGCAGGACCTGTGTCGTGGTGCTGGGGAAGGCACGGGAGGGCTCGCGGGGACGGGTGCTGTCAGTACTGCCTGGGGTCCTCTACCTTCCCTTTGAGGTGGAGCCTTAAAACAGAAAGCTTTAGGAAAGTGAGCCAACCAGTCTTAGTTTTGTCTCCTCGTTACAGAGAGATCCAGGGTCCTGCCCAAATTCAAAGCAGGAGCACAGCAACCGTGAAAAGATCTCTTTGCTCAAGAGCATCAGGATGTAACGCCTCAGAAACAGCAGCAGCAATGGACCACACATCCCCTTCCCCGACACAACCAGGGCGCATGCTGCTCTGGGCTGCGGGGGCCTCCTAAAGCTTTAGCCACCTGGAAAGCCCCTGAACACCAGACCCAGGGGACCGACCGACGCTGAGCACTTCACTCGGGATGGTGCTAGGTGGGGAAAAAAAAAAACCACCAAAACCACAAAAGCGGCCAAGAGGTCAGCTTAGCTCCCAGCTCACGCAGATGACACCTCCATGGAGGGCCCTTTGCCGCCAGGGAAGGAAGCGGGATGCCCAGTTCTGGGAGCAGGGAAGGGAGAGAAAAAGGACGCATTCAATGTCTGTACTTGTTCTGGCACTGAAGCAGCGTAGCTGGTGCCTGCAGGGCTGTAAAACCCATGTCCTGTCCCTGCTGAGAAGTAAAAAAACAAGTAGAAAAAACAGGCTTTAAAAAAAAAAAAAAAAAAGGAATAACGAAAAACAAATAAAAGGAGGAACAAGCACAGCAGAGTCCCTCTAAAACAAGCAGGGAGCAGGCCAGCCCTCCTCCTGTGCCCCACCATCCCCATCAGGGACGATGTGGAGCTCCAGGCATGGGCATTCCCAGGCGGTGCCCTAGCTCTCCCCCACTTCCCTCCTCTCCCCACAGCTTTAACTCGTCAAGCTAATGGAAGCCAGTCTCTTCTCCCAGGTCACCATGGCAATGTTTCCAAAAGACAAAACAGAAAAAAAAAAAGAAAAAAAAAAAAAAAGAAAAAAAAAAGGAAACACCCCCCCCTCAGCACAACACCATGCTTCCCAGGAAGCCCGGGCTCCCCGCAGGATGCACTTTAAAAGGGGGCTGAGAGCAGAGGGAAGAGAGGTTTTCATGCTCCCGGGGGAGACGCTGCACATCCAAGAGTTTTGCAAGCCTCCGAGGGCAGGCGCGCTGCGGTGGCTCCTGGCCTGGAGATGCTGAACATCACGGGGCTCACCACCACCAGCACTGCTGCAGGGAAGGGTGGGACCACCAGACGGTGGTGGGAGGGAGGCTCCTTCCTACACCACACCACGAAGCCTGGAAGAACACCCTCTCTGTACCAAGGATTCCTGACCACAATGTGTTTCCGTGTGACCTGGGGACAAGATCCAGGCAGGGAGCGGAAAGTCCCTCCCGGCTGGGGGTGGGAAAGGGGTGGCTGCACCAGCCAGCTGGTGAGGGAGGGTCTCCTGGACATTCCCAGCTGGAATTGGCCCAGAGCCGATCGTGCTTTCTTAGAAGTGGGGTGAGAGAGAGGGGGCACAAAAAGAGAGGGTTGGTTGGAAGACAACAACCGGGAAGCCCCTCCATTCCCCTCCACTCGCTTTCCCAAGAAAAACATTGCTGCTCCGCGGCTGCTAATGGCTTCCAGATGGAGCAACAGTGTCGCAAAGCACGGAGAGCTCTCTTGGGGCCGTGTGGCTCTCACAGGGAGATGAAAGGCTGTACATGCTGTCCTCGTCTGCAAGAACAAGGCAAGAAGCAAGCAAAGGACACCCCTCCGTCAGAAAAGCAGAGGGGAAGTGGAGAAACCCCCAAACAACATCCCGGTGTATGCACACACCCATATCCAAACGGACTCCATGCAAAGATGCCACGGTCAGATTTCTTCTCATCTGCCCACCCGGGAAACGCTGGAAGGAGGATCGAGCTTCATAGCGCCAGCGAGCCCGTGAGCGCTGGGAGGAGGTCCACTGCACGTCTCCAGCGCTGGGATGGGCAACGGTGATGCCGCACAGGAGACCCAGGCTGGCCTTGCTGGCCCATCAACGCTCCTGGACATCTCTACGTGCCCTGGGGTCTCGTCTGCTGACAGATCCCAAATCCCGCTGGAGGATTTCTTGGGGACTTTGCATGCTTAAACCCGTGGCAGGTTTTCACAGGAAAACTGTCAAAGCTACAGGTTTAAACAGCTCTGAAGAGCAAGAAGCCACCTTTGGCACAGGCCCCCGGTGGCAGAGCCAAGGGGAGGGGACAAAGGAGGAGGGCAACTACATTATTTGTAGTCGGATAGATCTGAACCCAAAATAACCCGACGGCACCAATTTATGGCCTTAAGTCATAACCAGTTTTAGTCTGCGGAGTAAATGAATCTCAGGAGTTGGTTGCAATGAAGGCAGACTGAACAACAAACAAATACAAGCTGCTTTTTTAATAGAAATTGAATTCCATGATAAGAACACAAAAAAAGGATTGTTTGTATTGTCAGCTATATGGTGTAAGCCAGATACGTAGAGGGAAGCACTGGCAAAGTATTTTGCGTCAAAACTCCTATTTTAAAAAGAATTCCACTATCATTGAAGGAGTTGATCTGAAAGTGATTAGAGGAAAATCTAGTACCAGTAAATCTCAGCCCTTTTTTTTTTCTTTAAGAGATTAAATAATTAAATTGCCCTCAACTGCAAATAAGTGTAATTCCAAGAGAGAAAAATGCATGTACTTCTATGTAAAAAAAAAAAAAAAAAAAAAGAAAATCCACATATTTTTTAAATAATCCATTTTGCTCGCTGTAGTTCAAGGCCAAACACAAACCTTGGCTTCCATTCCCAAGCACGCAAGCCTGGCCGCAGCTTGCGTCTCTACTGGTAAACCACCGACAGACGGAGCCTTGAAGAGGTGGAGCACAAAGAGGTGAGAGAAGAGCCCAGTGCTGAACCAGCTGCGTGCATCCGCAGGGACCGCTGCGGCGCCTCACGCCAAAACAGGAGGTGGTTAAAACCCACGAGTGGTTATTACAGGACCTAGAGACTAGGACTTTTGGGGTCTCCTCTAGCCCTTTCACAAGTTTAGCAAAAGATTTTCTGTTGAGTCTAAGCCCACAACACACAGAAGCTGGCACCACCTTTGAAAGAAGCCTAATATTTCTGGAGGAATGGGGACGAGGATGGGAGCATGAAGAGAACCCAAGACCTCCCCATTGCTCAGGGCAGGTCCGCACTCACTGTTGGCTTCCAGAGCCTTTGCGCCACACCAGAGCTCAGCGCAACCCCCTCTGCCACAAAAAACCTATCTCTGAACCCCTGGGCATCACTGCTTTTTGTCCCAGGCAGTCCCGAGAGGGCTAATTAAGAAAAAAGCTGCTCTCATGGATAGAAGGGACAGCTCCTCCATGACCGCTCAGCCAACACAGGTCTGTCTGGATGATGTGCTGGGATGCTTGGCACTGCTGGCCACATCTGGGACCCGTGGCAAGAGCGTCTGAAGCATCCTGACCTGCCGTAGGACAGCGGGCAAGCCCTGGGGAAGTGCAGGCAGGCATCCCCAGCCCTACCCACATACACACTGCTGCTCAGCAGTGCCTCCTCTCTGCGAGGGCCAGACCCACCCCCCCACTCCCTCCCCCCCAAGGCCTGCAAAGCTTCACAACACTATTTCCAAAAATCCTGACACCACCCACGAGAGCTGGCCAGCGGCGGACACGGCGCTGACTTCAAGGACAAGCGTGCAGATGCGACTGCCGTTCAACTCCGATGCACGCTCATCCGCAAGGAAGACTTCAAAGCATCCCTGTGCTTTCTGGCCAATTTCTTCCAGCCCAGCCTTTGTGAAAAGCAGCTTGAACTCACTTCCAGGCCAGAAATTATCAGCCTGGACTGTATTTGTACGGAGAAGGATGGTGAAGAGAGCCCGTGATGGACCTTGTTTAGAGAGCCTGCACTCTTGTTAGCCAGTCTCCCACAGCTTCGCAGGTATGCTTGTGGCCTTAAAATGAGCCCAAAGCCATTGCTGCCCCCAGCTGTCCCCCCCCCCCGTTTGCTGCCTGACCTGCTTGGGAGCCGGACCCACAATCATCAGCCTGGATGCTCAGGGAAAAACCCAAAAAACCAAACCCCAAAACCTGTTACCTTTCTATCAGGGCAGCGATACCCAGAAGGATGGTGGAAAAAGGGAGCGGCGGCAGCAGTGTTTAACCCACCATCGCATGTCTGTCCAAAACGTTAACACCCCTCCCAAGGAGTGCCGGTGCCGCCGTGCTCCGGGGAGGAGACGCTGGCCAGCAAGAGGATTTACTAATAAAACACCAAAAAAATCCTAAAGCGAAGCAAACCCAACCCCCTCCTCACCCCCAAAGCTACACGGAAAACTGCGCCCCAGCTCTGGATGCCTTTGCACTCTTCCTCGGGGCTGGCCACGCTCCCAGGGCCGAGCTAATTAGAGCCACAGGTCGTGTCGCCCTGTCGCTTGCTGCGAGCAGCGGGACACACATTTCCTATTTTGGGTCAGGCGGGCGAGAGCCAAGCCGAGACCATCCGGCTGCCGTGCTCCGCTCCTCGCCGGGCAGCTCTGGGGAAAGCAGGGGAAGGGCGGGCAGCGGGGACGAACGGCCGGCAGTGCTCCCAGCGCACAGCATCCGTGAAGGATGGGGATCCTGGCTTTCCCCTGACACGTTATCTTCACTCTCAGCCCACCGAGATGGGGCAAAAGCAGTAAGACCAGTGCCACTTGCCTCTCCAGGATCCCCAAACCAGGGGCTCTTCAAACCAGCGACACCACGGCACCAACGGGGAGATCAGACTGCTCCAGTTTGTACTGGTATCCACAGTATCATAGAATCATAGAATCACTTTGGTTGGAAAAGACCTTTAAGATCATCAAGTCCAGCCATTAACTTAACCCTGCCATCCCACCACTAAACCATGTCCCTAAGCACCTTATCTGCCCTTCTTTTAAATACCTCCAGGGATGGGGACTCAACCACCTCCCTGGGCAGCCCATTCCAGAGCCTGACAGCCCTTTTGGTCAAGAAGTTTTTCCTAATGTCTAGCCTAAACCTGCCCTGGCGCAACTTCAAAACATTCCCCCTGTCCTATCATCTGTTACCAGGGAGAAGAGGCCAACCCCCACCTCGCTCCCCCCTCCTGTCAGGCAGCTGTAGAGGGCGATAAGGGCTCCCCTCAGCCTCCTCTTCTCCAGGCTGAACACCCCCAGTTCCCTCAGCCGCTCCTCGTAAGACTTGTGCTGTGTATCAGACCAGTTTGTGCTGGTATCCACAGTGATGGACCAGCTCAGCCTTTTTCCACAGGCTCTCATAACTCATTGAATCACAGTTTTGGTTTTGTTTTGTTTTGTTTTTTTTTTTAAATGGTACTTTACGTGTAGTGTCGATAAACATCTAAGAAGCGGTTAACCAGTTGTTAGCATCCAGCTTATCAATGCCCCTAGCTATCTTGAAGGATGTTTCCTGACCTGCTATCAACACCTTGCCTGGCCTCCAGACACGCAGAGCACTGCAGACACAGCGTTATGCAAGGCCAAGAAGTATTTTAGTTTTTCCACTACAAATAAAGCAAATAAAGGCATCTTAGACCACAAGCCTAGCTCAGATGCAGAGCAAACCGTTTCCTTTCTAACCATGAAAGCATGAAACCATGGTGCTCCAGCTATCTCCATCCCTGGTACCGCCTGCCCTTCACGGCGCTGAAGCAGTTAACCGGAGCATCGGGTCCACAGCCAAAATGGAAGTGCCAAAAGCTGAGACTGCAACAAGTGGTTAGTGGATCAGATGGTTTGCGAGCTGTGAGGAGGAAAAGCCTGCAAACGAGAGCTCGATAAATGCCCTCCCAACCCAGCTCACAAGACAACCCGTGGATGCAGTGCCGAAGTGCCGGGGGGGTGGGAAGGGCACCGCTTGCAGGAAACCCCAACCCCAGGAGCTCTCACCTCGCAGGGCTGGGATGAGACAGGGAATGGTTGCCTGTCCCCCACGGGGCCTGGAAGAGCAGCTGCCTGCAGAGGAAGCCGAGAGCCAGGGCCGCTCTTCTCCTCCTGCTCCCTTGCCTGGCTGGACCCTTCCCTTCCCTTCCCATCCCTTCCCAAGCAGCTCTCCCCTTCGCCAGCAGCAAACTGCACGGTGGGGCCAGGAGGAAGCCCGAGCCATGAGCGAGAGCTGCAACCAAGAGACCCGAGCATCAGCTGGCCTTGGTGAAAACCCGCCTGATTTCCGAGGAGAGATTAAGCCCGGCATCACGCCTGGTATCCCAGTAGCTGCCCTGCTCCCCACATTCCCCTTCTCCCACTTCCCCATTGCCGTCAGATCCCACACACCGGCCAGCTGCGGTTCATTACTCTTCCTCTCCTGCAGCACACAGACACCCTGGGAAAACAAACTTTACCGAACAGCTTCAACTTTGGGGCAGGGGAAAGGACGCAGAGGGAAGCCAGGACACACCAAGCGCCGCTTTCCCGACGCCCCTCCTCACCAAGCACAAACCCCACGGCACAAGCTTTCCTCCTCCAGTGGTTTTTATTGCTTCCCCCTGTCCTGCAGCACCGCGGCAAAGCCTGGCCAGCCTTTAAAAGCCTCCTGACAGATCCCGGGACCAGTGCCCTGTGCCAGACACCAAAAAGTGGTTTATAAGGGGGGGTGGTGGTGGAAACCAGCTCTGGAGGCCAACCCCAGAGAGGTTCCCTCTCCCCGAAGCAGAACATCGAGTGCATGCATAGGTTGGATGCCAGAAGAGAAAAAAAGAGGGAGTATCAGTTGTAGGGGGGGGAAAGGGGGGGGGGAGGAAAAGCAAAAATAAATCCCAACCTTCAGACTCCAGAGGGCTGGCTGGGAGAGGCAGCAGCTGAAAGAAATGCTCTGCTGCTATTACTGCGTGGAAATTAGAGCCGCCAGAAGGAATCCAGGCCGATCCCTTGCTGAATGTAATTTTAAAAAGCCAGCCAGCATCAAATCACGGGCTGCTCATGATCATCAGAAAGCCAGTGCGGCGGTGGGACCCGTGGTCCGTTCCCTTCTAAAGGGCAAAGACTGAGGGCAAAGAGAAAACAAAAAGGGTGGAAGAGCAAAAGATGCCCAACAGGCAGGGGAGGAGGAGGACTTGGCCCCCGTGCTCCAGGTCCCCCGGGTTTTGGGATAAATGTGTTAACTAGGGAGACATCAGATGTTGGCCCCCAGAAGGAAGATGTTTGGGCTGGTTCCCGGACAGGAGAGAGTTTAACTTCTTAAGAGTTCCCTTTTTTCTTTTGAAAATTAAATATGTACAAAGGGGAAATGCTATAAATACAGCTCCGGGTGTGCGGCAGGAGAAGGGGGACAGCAAGAGAAGAAAACCCACCGCTATTTACAGCAGGAGCATCTACTGTAACCAGGCACAGCCAGGGAGAGGGCTCAGGCATGCCGTGCCATGGGCAAGCAGGGAAACCCAAAGGAAAACCCTTTCCAGAAGGTAACTTCAGCTACAGGTGAGAACAGGACATGGGATCAGATGGGTCCTCGCCCCGGCAGCTTGCACTCCAAGCTGGCCCCTGCCTGGCAGCCAGCCCCTCCTGCAGGCTGCTCTCCCTCATCCACGAGGGATTGTTGGAGCATAGGGCAAAAATAGGGGTTTCCATCTTTCAGCAAGCCAGCACGCTGTCAAATTAATAAAAATCGTACTAAGCTTAACCATAACACACAGAGGCTCCACCTGCCCCTCCTGGAGAACATGAGTCACGAGCTCGCCGAGCTTCACTTTCCACTGCCAGCCGCTCCGTTGGCTACTTTTACATCCCTTTGGATAGGAAACAAGACACACTTCCAAGACATCCCCCCCTCTTCCCAAATGTGCTCCGGGGGAGACCACAGTGGAGAATGGCACCAGGGAAAACCCACTACACCGCGGCACGGCTTTTTGGGCTGTCAGCCGCCGTGACTTTGGATTCTGCACGTGGGCCACAGCCAACATCTAATGAATGCTTTGATTGGCACAGCAGGGGATATTTTGGGGAGTAAGGGGGGGAGCGGGAGGTATTTTTAGTCCAAGCTCCTTACTGCTCACCCAGAGCTTTCCACCCTCCTTTTCGGCACACCACGGTCCACCCTGGGGCACAACACCCACCCAGCAATGCCAGCGTCCCCGGACCTACTTACCGACGTAGAAGGTGTTGGGGGCTTGCTTGTCCCCCAGCTGCAGGTAGAGAATATTAGTCGTCTGCGAGTCATGCCGGAGCCACAGGGCCACCCCTAGGATGATGCCTCCAGCCAGCTGGGGAGAAAGCAGAGGGAAGCAGGCGTTATCCGCTGCTCTGGCCACGCCGGACCCGGAGCCGCAGTTTTCAGGCGGGAGCAGGCGGCTTGCTTTTCGTCTTCCTGCAAATTCTTATTTCCTCCTTTCACGTACAAGAACATCCTTCCTAACCTTCATCCCACCCCTGCAATGTGCTTTGGGCCCCATACCACGCGAGCCGCACCATCTTCCCTGCGCTATGAAAAGATCCCATATTCTGGGGATGCGCAAAGCCCTTTCCAGTTCCCGCAGGTGATTTCTTTCCTAAGCACTATTTTATTGCTCTGAAAATTGAAGGCTCAGCCTTACTGGAGAAGCATATGCGATGTGCGACTGAGGCTTTCAGGAGAGCTTTTCAGCAGAATTTAGGATCAGCCCCAATTACTCCCTTTTCCCAATGGGCTGTTATCACCTCCTTCATTTCCCTGTGATGTACGAAGAGGGTTTTATTTGATCTGCCGAGAGCTGGGTGGGAAGGATGGGGGGGACCCTCAGGTTTCCCCTCTGCCCCCAGTCTCACGTGCACGTTACTTCCCAACCAGGGTCAGGCTTCCAGTCTGAGCAGACCTAGTGGGACAGAGCCTTCTGCACCCCCAAAAGCTGCTCTGCCTCAGGGGAGGCTTGCCGAACCCACACGACACCAAAAGGCAGTAAAGCTGCCAGTAATGCGGAGCAAGGGCAGCAGCATCAGGGCTTGGAACTGCCGCCACACCTGCTCACATGGGGGATCCAAAATGCCTCCGACCCCCCCGAAACACGCGCTTCACGATGTCTGCACCTCTAAACATTCGGCACAGTGTTTAAGAGCACACAGGTTGCTAAGAAACCCCACTGAGTGGGGCTTGGTAATGTCTCCAGCAGTGTCTTTGTGTTATACCCCATTGCTCCCCTCCCCACCGGTCTCGGGGATATCCCACATCGGGAGGGGCCAGGCACAGATTCACACCAGCTGCCCACGCAGCATCGCTTTGATTAACATCCAGCCTTCCTCCAAGGTGTCCCACGAGCACGGCAGCCCCTGCAGCCATCGCTTCTGCTGCTGGGTTCACTGCCCACCTAATTTTGTAACGTGACAGAAGAAGAGAAACCGTAACGCAGGTCCCTGCGGGGGGGGGCGGCAGGCTGGGACTGCGCTGTCCTGCTCCTCCGTACGGCACGTACGGCTTTCCTCAACATCCTAATGCAGGGAATGAAGCGAAGCCCTGGTTCAGGCCAAGGCACAACCACACTGCATCTGGAGGCTACCACGAAGATGCTCAACAGAGCTGAGCAGCTCCGGTGAGGCTGAAACCACGGCCCTGCCCGCGCCGTTGTCCAGCAGAAGAGCGGAGCGCTCGCGCACGGCGCAGCCCCTGGGGCAAGGATAAAAACATGCTTCAAACACGGGAGGAGAGGCGCTGCGTGTGGAGCAGCAGCACAGCTTACCACCGGAACATTTACGTCCAAATACTGGGAAGTTTTATGGCTGGCTTCCCCGCTGCTTTCTCTTTCAGGGAGGGGCTGGGGACGGCAGCGGAGGACGGGAGCAGATCGGGGGCGCTGCACCAGAGCATTTCCAGCAGGACCCACTGTGTTCTCCACAACAGCCCCCTTCCCATTTGAAACCATCACAGAATCCCAGAATGGCAAGGGTTGGAAGGGACCTCGGGAGATCATCCAGTCCAACCCCCCTGCTCAAGCAGGCTCACCCAGAGCATGTCACACAGGACTTTGTCCAGGCGGGCTTTGAATATCTCCAGAGAAGGAGACTCCACACCCCCCTGGGCAGCCTGTGCCAGTGCTCCGTCACCCTCAAAATAAAGTTCTTCCTCATATTCAACTGAAACCTCTTATGTTTCAGTTTGTGCCCATTGCCCCTTGTCCTGTGGCTGGGCACCACTGCGAAGAGTCTGGCTCCATCTTCATGACATCCATGAGAGAGAGGGGAAAAAAATTAAACACACAATTAAAAAAAAATCCAACAGCCAACAAACCAAAACCTTAAGAATTCACTATCACCTCTACAAAAGGCTGGAAGCGCCTGTTCAAATGCCGATTCAATTATAAGTGTCCTAAATCCTCAAAGCCATTCATCTTTAAAAAGGGAAGATAACTACCAAAGAGTACAGAAGCAGAAACACCGGGTTTTTTTTTCAAAGGGTCTGAGTCAGGTCAACTACAAGCATGAAAGGCGTCATGAAGGTCACACTAAAAAAAAAAAAAAAAAAAAAAAAAAAAAGTTTGTTCCATAAAAGCACAAAGTCTCCAGGCGTGCAAGCGCAGCAGAGCCTGGGTGAAGGCATGAGGACTGGGATCTGCAGGACAGGCTGTGGGTGGGGGTCTGGCTTTGCCACTCAGCTGGTGGTTCTCCTCCTTGCTCATTGCTGCAAATCCCAGCCAAGAGATTTTTTTTTTTTTTTACAGGAGTGCCACTGAAGCTGGGGCAAACCCAAACAATTCGTGCAAAACTCACAGGGCAAGCTGACAGCTGACCTCGGGGCTTTTCCACTTACCAGAGGCAGAAAATCCCCTGGAGAGGGAGGGAAGATTGTACAAGCCCTTCCCCAGTTTGTCACCAAAATAATCGGCTTTTAACACTTCTCCCACAGCACCCAATGCAATGTCCCCACAGGCACGGTCCCTCACCCCTCTCACACTTGGGAGAGCCCGAGGTCCTCCAAACACTGGCTATGGAGAAAGGTCACGAAAGCCGGTCCCTGCTCAAATCCAGCTCCAAATAAGGCAGCTCATGGCTTCGCAGAAAATTACCCAAATCCAGCCTAGCACGGCTTATTCATTGCCTGAGGACATAATGAAGCCCATGTTTATCCTCTCAGGAGAAGGAGAATGTGCCCAGATTAATCAGTGCCACTCCTAAAGTAAAGGTCACTTGGTGGCTCCCAGGGGAGAAGAGACCCTGAGGAAGACTGGGGTTTCTGTGCTGGCTGGGAGAGGTGACTAAAAGACTGCAGTCCTTTTTGGTTTAGTTTTCCCTCTGCAGAGAAACATTGCTCCGCCCTGGCACACTGCCCTGTGTGCTCAGCAGTGCCCACCCCAGCACCCCCTGCCACCCCCGGCGAAGCTGGGGTGACACCAGTGCGAGGAGTGGCAGCTGCTTTCCAACTAAATTTGCCCCAAAATGCCTGGCATGGAACCAAAAGCAGGCTGCCAAGCTATCCTCAAATATTTCTTAATCATTTGGGAGCATCAGCTGAAGGGAGAGAGCCCCTCCTGACTCATCAAACCCACCCCAGCGGTGAGCTCTGCCCATGGCAGCCAGCTGAACCATCTCCAGATGTTCCCAGTTTCAGCCTGAGTGCGCCCCAGGAACACCCTGCGTCCATCCCTCCCGCGCTGCCTGATTCCATTTGCTTTTCTAACAGGGGACCTCTGAATGGAAGTTTTAATCCAACAGCAGCTGGATTTCTTAAGAGAAAGTAACACTCACTCACTAATGAAAACAGGGTTTAGGCTATGATGAGTAACTTTTTCCATGAAAATCATACATCCTTCCACCACCAAGCAGCACAGAACGTACTTAAGGCATCTTTCTTCCCAAAGGAAAGAAGACAAGGGGAAGAAAACCTCAACGGCTCACCACAGTAACCCTGCCTTCTGCTGCACCTTGCTTGGGATAATCTCATTTTTAACACAGCAACTCGTTCCAGACAGAAGCTCGGTATTTTCTTCCCTCCCTATCCTACAAACGCTGCTGTTCGCTGACCCGAGAGCCAGAAGAGCTCCAACCACCGATGACAGCGCGACGCTGGTCTCCAGGCTGGGTATCCTCATACATTAAATAACCCTCTTTCTTCCCCCCCCCCCCCATAGGTATCAGTGGTCTCGTGCAGGTCACCTCATTGCTCCGTGCTTGCCCAGCCAGCCACCCACTAATGCCTGGCAGGCTGGGGCTATTGCTCCCTGCAGACAGACCCCGAGTGCCCAACACAGCTCGCCATTTAAATTTTTCAAGGACTGCTTTAATGAAAGCAATAATATAAAACGTGCAATTTCTTCAACACCAGCACTGCATTGCTCTTAAATCTGCCTTCCACAAGCCGAGCTCCCCAGCCAGCCCTTCCCCTGCCAGCACGAAGGTGCTTGCAGAGGTGGATGCCGCTGAGACCAGTGGCTGCTCGGGCTCCAACTCTGAGCATCTGCATTATTTTCCAGCATTTTAAGTCCTACTAACTTTCTCAGCTACTTTTAGACTTGCACTTTCCTTTGCTCTGGTGTTTTTAAAGTTGTCATCTGCTGCCTTCCCCTACCTGCACTTTTGTATGCCTTTGTTTTAAAAAAAAAAAAAAAAAGCACCACGGATATAGCTCCCCAAATCCCCAAAAGAAAAGAACCCCTCAATGAAAACAACACCTCCTCCATCTTCCCTGCCCCTTCAAAAATCCACCGTGAGCCTAGAGGGGCACCCAGTCCACAGCACGGTGCCCCACTGCATCGCCAGTGCTTCCTGGGAGGGGGCTGACCCTGGAGCCGGCACCCCTGGCAGCCGGCCGGCACGGCAGAGGTGGCACGGCAGCCTCCAGTGTCTCCTCCTTACTGCTATTTTCCAGCTTCCAGAGATTTATTGCTTCTTCCACAGACAGCCAGACTTTTCCAGCTGGATCCTGCCTGCCTGAGGCTTGCTTTTCGCAGGGACGCCACTCCCGCTTGGCACGGTGGGAGGAAGGCCCCACTGGATGCTGCCTAGGGGAGGGAAAAGGCAGCCCCCCCGGCTCCCTGAGAGGCGATGGGGTGGTACCCCACGTGATGGGGCACCACCCTCTGAGCATCACGATGATGGTGGGTGTGCAGCCCCGGTTTGCTGCCCCAACCACCGTGCGCATAGTGGGGCTCCCTCCTGGATTGAGCCTCACTGACAAATACGCTGTTCACACTAAAATTTCCCGAAATTGCCCCTTGCTGTGGGGCGAGGGAACAAGCCCAAGTCGCTCCTCCCTTCCACAAGAAATTCCCATGATTTAGGGGTGCAAGGAACGGTCCCGTTCCCCCCTTTAATGCAGGGCACCCCGCATCCGAGCTGCCCCCACCTTTGCCGGCTGCTCCCCAGACACTCGTGTACTCCAGGACGTGCATCACCCCCGGTCCCTTCTGCTGCCCCCAGCCCTCTTCCTCCTGCTCCCATCCCTCCACCCCTCTCCACTGCTTATTGAAATAGGTTTCCTTGCAGCGAGGAGGAGAAGGAGGAAGTCCCGGCTATAGGGCGGCTTGCCGGGCATGTCAAAGCAGAGCAGACATCCTGCAGCCCAAGCCGGCAGAGGAGGGAAGCAGAGGTGCCAGCAGTTTCACAATGATGTATTTTTAGCAGCGCTGCTTCCCGTGGCCACGGCCGATCCTGCCGCTGGGATGCTGCTTCCCAACCTGCACGAGCCCGAGGGCCAGGAGAAGCTCCTGCCCTGCCGCAGAAACGCCGGCAGCGGAGCCCACGCCACAATGCCTGTGGAATACCACAGTTACTTAGGAGAAGCACGATGCTGCCAAGAAAGCTTAATGGACTTTAGCTGATTTGGGATTCAAGCAGATGATAGGAGATTTTTAACGGGTTTTCATGCTGGACAGGCTTGTGGCTTCCCTTACACTGCTTGGAAGCTTGAGCTCTTTTGGGTGGGCAGCACCCAGACCCCACTCAGGGAACCCACTCAGGGAACCCATCCAGGGCTCCCCACCGGCTCCTCTCCAGCACAACCTGCAAAGCAGCCGTGATGGAGTAAAACTGAATCCCCCTCCTTTTAGGTGTGGGGAACCGGGGTGCAGAAGGACAAAATGGCTTGCCAAGGCTGAAGCATCTTGCCATGCAAGAAGTCCCTTGAAGAATTGCTCATTTGGGGTCGAATGCTTTGCTCCCAGGTCATTTGTGGGTCTCTAGGAGGAGCAGCGGGTATCACCTTCCTCAGTACGTGCCGTGTAAATAATGAAACATCATTTTGTCACCGCACCTAGTGTGAGTGGGGAAAAAAGCAAGAGGCTAGAGATTCATAACTTGATGGAAATTGCCTTTGGAAGGGCAATACAAGCCCTGGCAAGATGTGCGCTGGGACCTTACGGGTTTTGCACTACCACCTCGAGGAGCAAGGCAGGCAGGAGAGGAACACGTGGCCATGGGTGGCAGGAATCCACGTACAGGCAGAAGGTGAGAAGGGCTACAGATCGCCCCCGTGCTGCTTGTTGGGCTGACTGTGGGATGCCCTGGAGCACCAACACGTCAGGACCCTCAAAAAAGCCTTTTCAGGGGGGGAGGCGTGAGCAGGGGAAGTGGCTTCAATCAGACAAACGCGGCTGCAGTTTGACAGCCATGCGATGAAAAAGCTTCTCCGCTGAGCTCGGCACAGGCAGTCGAAAACTGCAGCGACAGATACGCCAGGGCTCCTCCTGGGAAGCGCAGGTGAGGTCCTGCCCGGGAATCGCAGAAAGGGCGTTTGCGAGGAGGAGGAGGGCAGCCTGCAGCCCGTGCTCCGCACGCAGCCGCCGCCACCTTCCAGCAGCCGCTATTAATAGAGCCGCCGGCCGGGGCGAAATTCTCCGCTGGTGCCTATAGTTACCAGCCCCACAAACACTGCAGGGCTTTTCAAAACAAGCTCCAGAGGAACACTCCCGGATAAGCAGCATGCCAGAGGCCAAATAAAGCTTGATGGATGGGAGAGCGGGAATCTGGCACCGAAATCCAGGAGTGGGGTCCTCTGATGGATTGTGCTCCCCGCTGCCGTAGCCTGGTCCCCACTGCGGATAGAAGTATCGCTATACATTGACATCTACCAGCAGGGTTTAAGCGCCTTCGGCAGAGAGGAAAACAATTTCAGATGTTGCTTTAAAATTTGTTTGGCCCCATGCATAAGCATTTAACTCCAATGCTAACACAACCGCTTTCCCTTTTTAACACCACAGCGAAAGGCACTCGCACAGTACAGGGTCAGAGTGTTTCTCATAGCATCGTCTGCGGGTTACTGCTCTTGCAGGAGATGAGCCTTGTGGTGGTTGATAGAAGAATAACCTCAGGAAAACAGAGCAATCCCCCCTCCAGCCACCAGCGATGCTCCCTCCTTGCGACTGCAGCCCAGCCCATGAACTGAAACCGGGTACCCCCACAGGGCAGGGCACCGTTCTCTTCAAAAGACCTGCTTAAATAACCTTCTGCACACAGAGACTTCAGAAGAGGTTTCGTAGGTGATGGTAGGACCATGTTCACTTGAGAGAGAAGCCCAGAAACACATCCCATAGAGCCATCAGCCGGAAAACTTGGGTCCAGGTACGGAGCCTACTAAGAAAACCTCACCCTTGAACCAAAGACAGGCATTAAATAGCTGCAGGGTCAAACACAAGTGGAAATGCGCTTGCCTGTACATCATCGCAGCATACCGAACCCGAAGTCAGTGGAAGAAGATGCTGGGCCAGCATCACATCCTCGCTGCTCACAGGGCTCTCTCTGTGACTCCCAGGGAGGCCGATAACCAAACCGAATCCCACGCTCTGCGGCGGAGAGGCCCGCTAGCCGCTATCACTCATCGCATTTCAGCAAAGCTCAGTGCAAGCCTGCACCCGAAATAAAACACAAGCTGCTTCTGTGAGTCCAGGGCGTTATTTCCAACCTGTGCTTCAGAGCCATGCGCTGCACGAACCACCAGCTCTTCCGTTCTTTATTTAAACCTGTGAATCGCGGTGTCCAGCCACTCTCCTCATCACATCGAGAGGGTCACAAGGCGTTCGGCAGAGTTGTCACCGTGGGACCAGCACCACAGAGAGCTGCCACCTCCCTCCACCATCACCTCTCATCAGCAAAGCCAAGTACCTTCATGCATGCTTTGCAGACTCCAGGGGACCGCAAACAGATTTTCCAGCGTTGCGCAAGAAAACACTCAACTCCTCCACCCCTTCCCTTCCAACCAGCGCTGTCCAGACAGACTTTGACTTCCATTTTCCTTCTGCTGTTGCCCTTCCCCCCCTTTGCAGCCCAACCGCACCACATCCCCTCAACACAAGCAAGAGAAAGAGTGTTACGCGGTGCCTGGAAAATGGCATTAGGAGCAAGCTCTTCCTTTTAATTAGACACCTCTCTGGTAGGGCAGTCAGCGGTGCTCTAGACCTGGAAGGCTGCCACGGGCTGTATTAGCTAATAAGCTGGGCGATCCTTCTCTGAGCGAGCCAACTTCTCCTTGGTTATGTTTAATTACATTTTAAAATAGCTCTCTGGCTTCCTTTGGCCTCTCCAGGGACTCTTTGCAGCGGTGGTCAGTTCAGCCCCGTGTGCTGAGCTCTGCTATCAGATTCAGATAATTCAGGAGAGCAGTCGAAGTCCGGCCGTCTACTGAGAGTGGCTACGGAGAAGCAGCTCTGCTCTGCCACGTGCCCAGCCCAGCCCCGCTCCGGGCTGCACGCCGGGCTGGGACTGCCCATCGCACCAGCAAAACCACCCAGTAGCGGGTACCACCAATGCCCCCTCTCGCAGGGCAGGGAAGCAGAGCACCACCTCGCCACCGGCCACCCCAAGGTTTCAGGACAAGTTTGCAGCACAGAAAAGCTTTTGTTTTACCAGCCCTGTGTTTAACTACACCGGGCGAGATCCCTAGGTGCTGCCCATGGCTGCCTCTCCTGCTCCGGTCAGCGGATGCCCCTGTGAAACACACGGGGACCCTTTCTTTCCTGGGATAGGCACCCATTTGCACACGTGGTCTGAGCACTGGCTGCTGCTCCCTCCTCGAGAGCCACCCCAGACCAAGCAGGTAACCCCAGCAAGCCTGCCACCTTCTTTTCAAAAATGCACGCACAAAGGAAAAACAACCCCAAAAATAAAATAAAAAGCTTGCTCAGGAGCGGTGGCTGTGCAAGGTCCCCTGCATCCTTCCTGCCGCCCAGAAGACCCTTCCTCCCTCGCATCCACACCCGGAGGCTTCACCGACAAGAATGGCAGGAAATTGGGACCAGAAGGGAAGAAAAAGCCCTGGGATAAGCGTGACAACTCAGAAGGAACAATACTTCGGAGAAGAAGCTACCCTCCTCCATCCTGCCATTTTAAGGGTGGAGGAAGAGGTTAAAAAAAAACCCCAACACCCAGGACTGTCCAGCATTCATCTTGCAGCTGGCAACGCATCAGGTATCAATTAACACCAATGTCGTCAGAGCTCCTCATCTCCCCCTTGCTCAGTGTTATACCCAGAAACAAGGCGAAGAGGCCTGAAATCGGGCCGGATTTGACAGCGCTCGCCCCCACGCAGCAGTAAGCCCTCCCAGAGGTGGGGATCCCCCCGAGAGCTTTACCGTGCACCCCCAGGGAGAAGGTGACAGCCAAAGCCAGGCAGAGGAGCTCCGGGTGCCGAGGCAGGGCTTACTCTGGAAGGCATCGCTCCCCTCCCCACCTCTCCAGCCCTCCCTCCTTGCTGCGTTCACTACTGTCAGCAAACATTAAGAAAACCCCCAAATTCCTCATCAACAGAGCGGGGTGTCAGACAAGGGGCGAATCTTGAGCACGCAGCCGGTGCTCAGCAAAGCAGTGCCGGGCCTCCACAGGGTGGGGCTGGGCGTGCTTCTGAGAAAAACAGCATTTTGGGGAATGGAAAATAGCCTATTTAAAACCCAAAAAAAGCAGCCTGCTTGGGCACATTTCGCTGCTTGCGGGAGCAAGAGCGGCGCGAGAGCGTTTCGTGCTACGCCAGCCCCTCACTGCCGGAGGGGGTTTCTAACCGGGACAAACCCAGTTTTGCAGGGAAACTGGGATACGCTGCTTTTTGCTACATTAGCCGCATGTCTGGATGGATCATTTAATGAGAAACTTTCTCAGGAAATGCAGCCTCTCCAGCCTAGGTAAAATTTGCATCCTAAAATAACTTCCCAGGCGGTGGAGGCAGCGGTCCCCAGCTTGGGCAGGACCCAAAGGCGGGCGTCAAGCCCGGCTCCCAAGGCGGTGCCGGGGCCGTGGAGCCCCCGCCGCTCCCTGCCAGCTCTCAGGGTGGGGAGAGCAACACCAGCCCCGATCGCCCATATTTTTTGGACCCCCTCTGCTCTGCGGCGGGCGGCTGGCCCAGCGCCTCGCCTGGCAGCATCCATTCCTCCGCCCTCCCTCCCCGCTGGCCGGGAAACGCCGCCTTCCCCAGCGCAGACCCACAGCAACGGGGGCTCGGGGGGGGGGTGGGGGGGGGTGGGGGTTTGGGGAGGGGGACAGCCCTCGGAGGGGACGTCGACCCGCTGCGGCCCCCTCCCCACCCCAGCTCTGGCTCCCCCCCGCCCTTCCGCTCGGGAAGGATGCGTGCAAACGTACCTCTCTGTACATCGCTATAAAAATACGTATCTAAATAGATAGGCATGTGCAAATAAATAAATATATATGTGATATATATGCATGCCTAAAAAAAAAAAAAAAGCAAAGGATAAGCAGAACCCACACACACACACACACAAAAAAAAACCTAAAAAACCAAGCAAAGGATAAGCATATACACACACCCCCCCAAAAAAAAACCCCAAGCAAACCCAAAAGCAGCCCCTAAGGCACATCCCCGGCAGCAAGCCTTAACGCTGGGTGGGTGGGGGGAGCGGGAAAGGGGTTAAAAGCAGGCGCAGGCAGACGAGCCATATTGGAGCCCCGTTCTTTAAAGCGCGGGGGCGGCTCACCCAGAAGATGAAGTTGAAGACGAAGAGGACGTATTTGATGCACTTCGTGCAGCCTTCCACCCCCATGGCGGCGCGGCAGAGGCGGGCGGCGGCGGCGACAGCAGCGGCGGCGGCGGCGGCTCCGCTCGATCGCGGCTCCCGGGCTGAGACGGCGGTGGCGGCGCGGGGGGAGAGACCCCGCCCCGGCCCGGCCACGCCCCCGGCCACGCCCCCGGCCACGCCCCGCCGCCCGCTGCGGGAGCGGGGGTCGGCACGCAGCGCCCCCCCCGCCCGAAACCTGGGGCTGTCTGCTGCTTTCCCCCTTTTTTCCTTCTCCCCCCCTTTTTCCTTTTTCCTCCCCCCCCGCCCTTTTTCCTTTTTTCCTCCCCCCCCGCCTTTTTCCTTTTTTCCTCCCCCCCCGCCTTTTTCCTTTTTTCCTCCCCCCCGCCTTTTTCCTTTTTTCCTCCCCCCCCGCCTTTTTCCTTTTTTCCTCCCCCCCGCCTTTTTCCTTTTTTCCTCCCCCCCCGCCTTTTTCCTTTTTTCTCCCCCCCGCCTTTTTTCTTTTTTCCTCCCCCCCCCCCCCTTTTTTCTTTTTTCCTCCCCCCCCCTTTTTTCTTTTTTCCTCCCCCCCCCCCTTTTTCGTTTTTTTCTGTGTGGTTTTTTGTTTGCTTCTTTGTTTGTTTTCCCCTTTCTCTCCTCTTTTTCCCACCCACCAGGGGCAGCTCACAACAGAGTTTCCTACATGCGCCACCACCTTCTATACCTGACCACCATCTCTTAAACGGCACCATTGTCCCCTAAACCTGGCCTGGGGTGGGGGAAGAAACCACTGTGAACAGGGGCAGGGTGCGGCGGGATTTGTATTTCTATATACAGAAGTTTTAGGGTGCATCCATTATGGGACAACCTCCCCCCTCCCCCCCCCCCCAAAAAAAAAAAAAAAAAGAGAAAAATATTTTACATTAAAACTTGCAGTTTGAATTTCAGAGAAGCATTTTGTTGTGGTTTAACTCTGGCTAGCAACTAAATGTCACACAGCCACTTATTCACTCCACCCCAGTGACATACAACTTCATTAACCACCAGCACCCCCTTCCCCTCCTTTGGTATAATACACAGATACCAATCCCTTAATCTGTGGACCATGCCTGTAAAATGTCTTTACAATGTCCACAAAATGTCCATTGAGTGCATGTAGTCCGTGACTTTGGGCTCCATCCGTTACAGTGGTCCCTCAGGACAGGAGAGGTGCTGTGTTGTGTGGAGGTACCGGGCACCAAAGCCAGCTCAGGTCAGGGCACTGCTGCAGTTGCACTGCTTCTCAATAAGGCTTGTCCTCCGTTGTTTCAGGCGGTTCCTGCAATGGTAATTCCCATAACATGCAACTCAAAGCCCAGGTTGCAACAATTTAAAGGCAGTTCCATTACAATCTCCACCCCTGGTCTCTTTGGATCGGACCACTGGGTTTAACATTGCAATGAACTCCTGCCCTTGCCCCTGCTCCAACAAGGCCTTACCCATGGCTGCAGTCCCTCCAGGGGCATGCCTGTTCTTTCATGCTTTGAGGTGCTCCAGCATGTCCTCATGCACAGCCACTGGTGCTTCAAGGTGTACCTGCTGCAGCATGGACTTATCCTTAGGCCACAGTCCCTTCAGAGGTATATCTGCTGCGGCACAGACGTAACCACGGCCACAGATGCTCCCAGATGTACCTGCTCTGGCATGGGCTTACCCACAGCCACAGATGCTTCGGGGTGCCCTGTTCCCATGTGGACTCATCCCCAGGTCACAGTCCCTCCAACTTGAGTTCCCACTGGAGTTCCAGCCTGTCCAGGACACCAGCACAGAAGCAGCAGCGATGCCCTGGCCATCAGCCAGCCCAGGCACAGGGCCATGGCGGTTACCAAAATGTCCGGGGCACAGCAGGGTGAAATGATCAGCAGCACAGCAGGACAGCAGGCAGCGAAAGCAAATAGCACGAGCACTAACGAGCACTGGGCTCTAAGGTACAGTAAGGCAAGCAAGCCTCATGGCAAGCACAGGAGCCTGTCAATTAATAACTAAACAGCAATAACAGCTCTAAATTTGATCTAGCGCATTCCAATCTAACATGTCATCATCTGGAACCCTTTGAGACCCACACTGGGCACCAAAAAGGTGGTTGTGGTTTAACCCCAGCTGACAACTGAGCCCCACCCAGCTGCTCACTCACTACCCCCCAGTTAGATGGGGGACAGAATCGGAACAGTAAAAGTGAGGAAACTCGTGGGTTGAGATAAAGACAGTTCAATAGGGAAAGCAAAAGCCGCATGCACAAGCAAAGCAAACCAAGGAATTCATTCACTGCTTCCCATGGGCAGGCGGGTGCTCAGCCATCCCCAGGGAAGCAGGGCTCCATCACGTGTAGCGGTTACTTGGGAAGACAAACGCCATCACCCCAAACGTCCCCCCTTCCTTCTTCTTCCCCCCCAGATTTATGTGCTGAGCACGATGTCATATGTTGTGTAATATCCCTTGGGGCAGTTGGGATCAGCTGTCCCAGCCGTGCCCCCTCCCAACTGCCTGTGCACCCCCAGCCTACTCACTGGTGGGGTGGGGTGAGAAGCAGAAAAGGCCTTGACTCTGTGCTCAGCAGTAACAAAAACATCCCTGTGTTATCAACGCTGTTTCCAGCACAAATCCAAAACACAGACCCATACCAGGTACTATGAAGAAAATTAGCTCTACCCCAGCCCAAACCAGCGCACATTTCCTCATTTGTTTCCCCCTTCTTTTTTATCCTAAGCTCTGATCTGCCGAAGGCTTTTTGCCTAAGCTTGTGGCCTTATTACTGCAAGCAATTGCATCAAGTTCAGTAGAATCTCTCAGGATGTTTTCCCTCAGGTACTGGGTCGCATGAGCATCTCAGGGGGGGCTTCAGGGCTGCCCACCAAAGAGATTTGGGTGAGAGATGTCGACAGTTCAAGTAAGCCTCACATTATGGCTTAGAAATCCTAGTTAAATTTTAGTTAAAAAAAAAAAAAAAAAAGCTCTGCAACAGAAGCACCATGAAATTTCCCAATCTTTTGGCTGAAACACACTTTGGCCCACTTGCTCGTTCCCTAGAAATATAAACTGCTCTCACCCCACGTTATGCTTCCAGCAAGCTCATCCACTTCTAAGGGCAGGACAGTAAGTCCCATAATCAGAGCCCAAGAGGACTTCTGGTAAAGGCAGCAGCCAGCAGCTCCAGCAAAGCTCAGGACATTTACCATGCTACATATGAACTCGGCGCCTGCCTGCGGCATCGTACGTGGAAACCTGCCCTCTTTGTGCCTGGGCACTTTCCTCTAGTGAAAGCATTTCAGGGAGCAGCTTCTGAGCCAGACGTTTTCACACTTGATGCCATGCATCCCATAAGCAGGAATGTGCTGTTAGGTAAGCGCACATTTCCTACACGTGTACACCAAAAAATGAGTCAACTTGTTCCAAAATCATCCCATTGCCCTCAGAGATGAGTTGGTCCAGCCCTCCCTTGTGTTCATCAAACCCTTCTTTGCCCCTCAGCAACAGCCCCTGGCGCTCTGGGGATGAATAGAAGTTGGCCCCATTCCCCAGTTACTTATGCTGAGTACATCCCCAATTGCTGGCTTGCCACGGATGCATAAACCCTTTGTCTCTAAGCCACATGCACTCACCCAGCCTTACCAACGAAGCTGGAGGTTCACAAGGCTATTTATGCCTGTAACTGCTGTCCCAAATTATCAGTACGAGCCATCTGGTTATGGCAATAGCCATAATCCTGCGTGGCTCCTGCTCATCAATCTGAAGGATAATGGCAGGACCCCAAAGCTGCTCACTTGCTACATCATAGCATCCCACAGCATCTTTTTTTCTGCACCTTCATCCTTTCCAGATATAAATATTAAAACAAAAGTACCGGTCCCCCCAGCAACCAAACAGAGAGGTTGAAGATGGGAGGCTACATGAACCAAGGAGCCTCTCACGCACGTAGGTGGCTGTTTCCAGAAAAGCTCTCGGAGGCGCCGCTGGGAGAGCCTGTGCGAGGGAGAGGAGGAACCAGCTGCAAACCAGTAAGGCCTTCAGCAGCAGTGGAAAGCTGGCTGCAAAAGAAAACGACTCTCAAATCAACTTTTGTGCGCTGGAGAGCAGGCAACCCCAGCTGCAATCACTGCCACAAAGTTGGCATTGAAACTACTTCCAGGGAGCTCGGGATTGCTTTCATCTTTTGTCACTGTTGCTTTTTGTTTCTTGCTTTCTGCCTTTTTTCCCTCTTCTGTCAGTAAGTGAAAAAAAAAAAAAAGGAAACTGAGAAATAAACCTTCTCAGTCCTGTTTCTGGGACTTTCCTTCAGGCTGTGTTGGAAGGGCTGAGGTACAGATGTGGCTCTGGCCAGGGCTCAGGTGCAGATGTGGCTCTGGCAGGGGGAGCAGGGGCACAGCTCCACCACCTCCTGTATCGAGTAGCTCCAAGTTACAGTCTAAACTGGGTTCACCCATCTGGCCCTACCCTCTCCAAAATTTGGAAGTGGAAAAGGATTTCAAGCTTTGTCCAAGGGTTTTTTTGTTTCTCCTGTGTTTCTTTTATGCAGCTCAGCTGGGTACCTTTGAAAACTTTGACCTTAACGTACAGGAGGAAAAAAGTCCCAGCATAGTGGCAGAGCGTCATGATAACATATACTGTTTCCCAAGATTACTGGTGCTTTCAGAGGTTGTATATTCCTTTGTCATGCTGTACCACTTGCTGTACAGTCCATGAAGTACCAGAATTGCGTTTCAAAGACTCTCAGTGGCTTTATCAGCTCTTTATAAAATGCTGCTGTATAAATAAGTAAAACTAATTTGCACAAATTCAGTTCATGTGGCGGTGTCACATGCCAGTATCGAGTGTAAGTGCTATGAATAGGGCTCTTGAGGAGGATGGGCTCGGCTCGAGCACTCGGCAGGGCTTGGTGCTAATGCACAGTCGTTTACAGAGCAGCCAGCTGCAGGCAGGCCTGTGAAGAAGCTCCCTCCCTTCCAAGCCTTGCATCACTGAAAGAAAAAAGTGAACTTGAAAAAAGTAAAAAAAAAAAAAAAAAAAAAAATCCCCCTGCCCCCCCCCCCTCCCCGAGCAGCCATTTGAATTTGCTTTTGCAATTGGGTTTGCAGGCAGAGCGAAGCAGCAGCAGTGAGTGGAGGCGCTTGCGGTGTTTTTCCTCTGTCTGCTGGGCTTGGGTTGTCAGGGGTTTTTTGTGAACCTGTTTTTCTAAAAGCAGCTGACATCTATGGGTATGACTCACCGGGGGACACTGGAGCAGACGCGACTTGAGCCGCCTCCCAGCCCCGGCTTTGGCTGGCCGTCCCTTCCCAGTAGGACTTGGCGAGCCCAGTCCCTGGGACTTCGAGCCTGCTTCTCCCAGGGAGATGCCTGCCAGCCTTCCAGCAGCTCCACCTTAAAAACCCTTGTGTTTTATAGAAAGTGATGGAGAGTGATGAGGGGAGAGGACAGACCCTCATCCTCCTCACCTCCCACCTCCACCTGGAGGGCTGGTGACCAGGGTGTGAAATGATGAGCATCAAGGCAGGCTCTAAACACCCGAACACCCAGGGTCTCCGGGAGATTTGGGAGAGCAGATGGGAGTTCCTCACCTGCTGGGGACTGCGGGATGGCCGCTGACGTGGTACTCTGGGCTGTGTGGCTCGGGTTTGCGCGGCAACCCCCCTGCCCTCCTCCCAGCCAGCGCAAAAATGATGGACAAACCGTGGGAATAAAATGCACGTCATTTTGCGGGTGAGGTCCTAGTTAGCTTTTAACCACTTCATCTTATTTTCTTGTGGGAAATATGACAGAAATAGCTTAGATTTCCAATTTACCTGTGGTGGTAAAAAAACCCCCAAACCAACAGCAGCATCACCAAAAATCTTTAAATAGGACATTTTGGAGCTGCATGAAAAGAAGCTCAGAAATCTATCCTGAAGGAGGCTAATAGTCCCAGAGCGTGTAAGAATAACTTCCTAGGCTGCCAACACCCCGCAACAGAGTTTTTCAAGGCAGGGACTGAGCAAGGGCAAGCGGCAGGGCATGGGCTGGCCTATGGCAGTGGGAAGGTAGGGCTCCATTGCCTCGGGAGAGGCCCCCCTGTGCCCCTGGGGAGCCAGCCAATGCCTTCGTTTTGAGCAGAAAAGATAATATTAAGAATCTCATCCACATATCTAAGGGGACATCTCCAGAATATCTTTTCTGTGGGCGCTACTCATCCAAAAATCCCTGTGCCCAGCTCTGCAAATTCAGCCGAAACACCGATAGCCCCAGGGGGGTTACATTTGCCTCGCAGCCTTTGGGCCAGGATGCGGCAAGCAGAGACCTGTAGCTGCATCTGAAGTTCCTCTTTCTAATGAACTCAGCAAACGGTTCCTGTCTGCGGGGTCTGTCTCTCTGCCGTCTTAAATATTTATGTCAACGTGTCTATGGTGATGGGTCAGGTTATATAGAGAGGAGGGGAAAGCGGGGGGCAGTGGGGAAGGACAGCGTCGGCTCCCACCGGAGCTGTGGCAGAGGGAGAGCAAACCTGAGCGCGCTTCCCCAACCAGCCCAGACGCTCCCTCTTCTCAGCTCAGGCTCTGCTGCTTGCGAGCCCGGAAAGTGAACGTTCATTTTTCTCTGGGCATCAGGGAGGGCCGAGCTGCAGCTGGGCTGAGCTGCGCTTTGCGCGATGCCGCGTGGGAGAGCGAGAGCCCGGCCCGTCGATGCAGAGAGCTGCTGTTGTATGATCAATGTATAATTCATCGGTAGGTGAATAAAGACTGGGATAGCTTATTGCTGATGTAACGGGGCCAAAAAGAAAGCGAGCCTGTCCGTGAGCAAGCTGGTGCACACAGGGGTTAAACAATAGCACTTAGTGATGCTGGAGGGGAGGGAGAGGGGATTTTGCCTTGGGATAACATAAACAACCCAACCAGCCAGCTGCCCGTGTCTCCAGGGAGAGCGACATAGAGACAGCGACACAGGGACATGCATCTTCCTGGCCAAAATGCAGGGAAGGACCTTTCCTTTTTGCCTGCTGGAGTCTAAGGGAAGGACCTTTCCTTTTTGCTTGCTGGAGTCTAAGGGAATAGCATCTGGTAGACAGGAGGCTATTAGCTGTGGGTGGGCACCGCTGGGCTTGGCTGAAAGTATTTCTCCCAAGATGCGCCGATTCCTCACAAGCTCAGCAACCACCCTGTACCTCTTCCAGATAAAGACATGTTTTGGTTTTTTCCTCACGCCCCCCCCTGGCAGTGGTAGACATGCAGATTGGCCTCAGGCATTAATTTGTTCGACGGACCCGTAAAATGCCGGGGGACTAAAGATAGCGCTGGATTTGTTCTGGGAGTGAGAGGGACGGCCCGGCAGAGCGTGGGGCAGCCTCCCCATCAGGCCTGCGACCAGTTACGGGCCTGGCAGCTCTGGCTAAAAGCTGCTGAAAAGGGGATCCTAGTAGAGAAGATGTTGCTTAAAACCGTGCTCACTATTGTCTATTGTACAAGTTCTTGATAAGAACCGAGAAGTGGCCTTGAGAACCAGCTAAAACCGACCCTGTAGTTTGGACAAGAGCCAAGGAGCAACTGAGTCTGCGCAAGAACAAGGGGTTACTAGAGGTGACGAAGAGGAGTCATCGGCCTTCATCCCCCACATCCCCCACGACCCCCACCAGGAGACACTGTGCAAGTGCAGTTGGGAGGAGTTTATGGAAATGACTTCTTGGGGCTAATTTTAATACAAAGCAAGGACCAGTCATGCATATGTATAGGTGTATTTGGGAATCTTATGTATATGTAACACACTGTCGTATAACTTCAAGGCAAGCTACCACACACGCACGCACGACTTTGGTGGGACTACCCCCCGTGCTGCCCAGCGCTGAATAAACATACCTACTTTACAATCTTACAGAATGTGGAGTCCGTTTTCCGCACGTCACTGCAAAGCATACACCACGTGTGTTTTTCCAAAACACCCTCCGAGGCTGCTCCGGGGCTCCCCCTCCTCGCTCCAGCGCTCACCCCCCACCGTCCCACCTGGTGCTACGCCTCTCAGCGGACGAGGCTGATGCTCGCTGCTGGTCACTCAGCCTCCCAGAAGAGGAACTACACGGTTAA
The DNA here is from genome assembly GCA_034008185.1 of Gorsachius magnificus. Lineage (NCBI taxonomy): Eukaryota > Metazoa > Chordata > Aves > Pelecaniformes > Ardeidae > Gorsachius > Gorsachius magnificus. The sequence continues at coordinate 5,956,413 of CM067086.1, read as the reverse complement.
GAAAAAAATCCCTTTTCAGCCTGATATAGTATTTTGTTAAAAGAGAGAACTGCGGTGACGCTTCATGTGACAGTGGCAGAGCATGTGTGAGCCGACCGTGTACTCAAAGCAGCTTCTGACCTTACCCGCCTCTGGCTGTGCTGGCGGGAATCTGCATGGAGCATCTACCACCTCTGCCTGCATTTCTAGAGGAGCAGCTCTATAGAGAGCTGCTTTTGCAAATGCATTGCTTCTGCACCTGGTTAAAAAAAGCTATGTCTACCAACTATTTCTTCAAAAAACCATTTCCTATGTCTGCAGCTCAGAAACACAGCTTTACCTTGGCAGGAGGTGGCTTCCTTCCCACCCCAGCGCTGCAAAGGTCCGCCCAAACTTCCAAACTTGGAAGGACTCGCTCAGCAGTGTCTCCTCCAGGAGCTTGCTGCAGGCAGAAGCTGGAGCTGCGCAGCAAAGGGGCTGTGGCATGAGGAAGCTGGGCTTTGTCGGCAGTGGGAACTGGCAGACACGCGGTTAGTAGGGCAGGAAACAGCAACAGGTTTTGGAGCCGAGCCAGTGCACCACGAGGCTGAAAGATTCCCACTGTCCTCACCACCAAATCCCTGTCAAGAGTCAGGAAATTGCTTAACCTGGGCTTTTCACAAGTGCTCTGAGCTCCTCAGGTTTTTTTTTCCGGGTACGGAACAACCCAATTTGCAGAAGCCCTGAGCATCCTCAGCTGCTGTGCAAGGCTGCGCCCTGCTCACCTGCAGTTCTGCATGAGAAGTACCTTGAAAAAGCGGCATCTGCTGCCCTCGGAGCAGGCACTGGGAAGGCTCCCCTGGGTCGTAAGCAAGCTGTGGTCAGGCCACCCCCGGGCACACGGTGAGCCCCATGTAAAGCCTCTGGGGAGATTCATGCTCACACTGGCAGAACAGGACCCGAGCGGCGCGTGGGCAACAAAGGATGGAGACTGGCTCAAAAGGCTTCGTGCTGCTAGCACAAGCTGATGCTCCCCAGCATTACCCATGGGTAATTGCCTGGCCTGAGGTTGCTCCCTCTTCTCATGCCCTTAGTTAGAGCTGGGGGGGTTGTCTAAAATAAAAGGAAAAGGGTAACACATGAGCACAACCCGTAGAGAGGCCAATCTGCAACTGCCCAGCTGGCCTTAGCAGAACTAATTGATAATTGCTGGAGCTTAACTGACAAACATTTGGAGCCAATTCACAATTAAATATTTAACTTTGCACCTTTGGTCTCTCTTTGATTTTCTTTTTTGCTCTTGCCTATGCCTACATAAATAGGGATTTCTTTCCTACCGGAGTTGGAGTGTTGACATGCTTATAACTGCCAGCTTCCACCTGTGCAAGCCCTGGGAAGGCTCAGCGGGTCTGCAGGTGTTTCCTAGCCTGGCTGCTGGCTTTGCATCCCCACTGCTCGACTGCATGCTCTTATCCCAACAAAATCTCTCTCTTACTCTTTTCAACATTGGGTAAATCTCGTTGGCGCTACAAACAGGTTCCTGGGGTTTTGCTCTGGTTGCAGAAGAGCTGTAACCCGCCCATAGCAAGCAGCAAATTACAGACTGGTAAGTGCAAGCACGTTGACTGCAGGACAGGGATTTTTTGTGGGCACAGGCATAAAAAAAACTCGCCCGACACCTGCCTGCCTCGCAGCTTCCATCCAGCCAGCCTCGGGGTGCTGCCATTTCTACGACTACGACCAAAATGGTAACGTGGCACTTTTCTGCAACAGGTTTCTAAAAGCCGAGTCGTCGAAGGTATCCGCTTTGCTGCTCCTGAAAATGACAACGGGTGCCATCACAGGGCAGCAGGAGCCTCTGCCGCTACACACAGCACGAGCTCCGGGAGGAGAGTGCGTCCGGCTGGGCACTGCTCCGCCACCCGCTCACATTGAAGGTGCTGCTCCTTGCAGGGGAACCCTGGCAGCGGTGAAATGGGAATGAAGATCATGAGGTGGCCAGTGTATATGCACAGAACAAGGGTTGCTTTTTTTTTTTTTTTTTAATTATGGTTTGTTGGAGTATTTTTTACCAAAAAAACGGCCTTAATCCCCATGGCTGGCAAGAAATTTCACTCCTCCAGTCTCCTGCTTATTGGGAAAAAGAAACGATGACTCTCCAGGTGCATTATACCCTTGTGAGATGGTTTGGTGCAGGTCATGTCCTCATCCCTGCCGCAAGCAGCAGCAATCATTACATGGGTGTGAAAACAGCAGCTACGCACATCTACACGGGCAGTTCTGGAAAGGTGCCTGCTTCTGATGGCGTTCCAGTGGTCGCAAGCGATCCAAGGGAAACAAGAGCCGGGGAGGGGGACACGATAGCCTTTCAGGTTTCTTTATCATGTGTATGCCTCATCCCCTTACATTAAAAAACTGACCTAGGAAGGAAGGGCACCTAAAGCTTTAGCCGTCCTGGTGGGGAAGCTTTAGCAGAGATCTTTTCTACTAGTTGATGAGGCTTAAGCAGGTAGCCCCCTCCGATAACATAGGCTCTGCTGATGTGCTGGATCTCCAGTGGTTTTTGATGGGGCAGAACATCATCAGTTGTCCAGCCAACACAGAGGGGTGGGCAAGACCTGCCTACATAGCGTTCAAAAAAGTGAAACTGTAGAGATGTTCTTTTGTATAAACACTTCTGCCTTTATTGCTTAAATGCATCCTTAAGCTTTTTTCCTTACCCCTGCTTGCATTACTGCTCACGAGGTACCTGCCTGCTGCCCCAGCAGCTGGCTGAGGGTAGGACAAGGCTGAGGAGCGGCTCCTTTTCCTCCAAAGGACCAAGGCCATCCTCTCCCTCTTGGGTGCTGCGGCATGCTGCTGGGACTGGTGGGCACCATCTGCCCGGGGAATATCTCCTCCCAGCACTGACAGAATTACTGAGGGCTCTCCATGACGCAAACCCCCTGATCAATGCAGGCAGCCTCATATGCACAGCAGAAAAAGAGAAGGAATGATGGCCTTTTGCAAGAAATTCGTCTTTATTGAAGCAACCATGAGTCACATGAGCTGCCAGCTGGCCTGAGCAATAACAATAGCAACCGGACAAGAGCAGCTGGAGCTCACAAGGGAGACTGTCTCTCTCCAGAGAGCAATGTACTTAACAGTACATATATACTGTGAATCTTTTCCCACTGCTAGGAAGTGGGTATGTTGGCCAGTGCACATCACCACTAAATCCCTGCTAGGCTGAGGCATGTTGGTGACTGCCATGAGGTAGCCTGAGTAACACTCTGCAAGAGTTTGAACTTCATCCAGCTTCCAGTGGAGTCAATGGCGGAGCTCTGCCGGTTCCAAGGGAGCGGGATGAGGAACAGTAGCCCTTTCCCTCGCCCCCAGAGCTGAAAGGCTGAGAGACCTGGGCTTGTTCAGCCTGAAGAAGAGAAGACTGAGAGGGGACCTCATCAACACATACAAATATCTTAAGGGTGGGTGTCACGAGGATGGAGCCAGACTCTTCTCAGTGATGCCCAGCGACAGGACAAGGGGCAATGGGCACAAACTGAAACATAAGAGGTTTCAGTTGAATATGAGGAAGAACTTCTTTACTCTGAGGGTGACCAAGCACTGGCACAGGCTGCCCAGGTGGGTTGTCGAGTCTCCTTCTCAGAAGATATTCAAAGCCCGCCTGGACAAAGTCCTGTGTGACATGCTCTGGGTGACCCTGCTTTAGCAGGGGGGTTGGACTGGATGATCTCCCGAGGCCCCTTCCAACCCTTGCCATTCTGTGATTCAGAGCAATTCTTTCCAGTGCAAGGTATTTGCAGCCATGTTCCAATACTAACTGGGTGCTCTAGGCTGTACTGCTGTTCTTGCACATGCAGCAGCCCCTGCCTGAGGGCCAGGACCTGTCCTGAACACCAGCATGGGGGTTTCCACATTTATCTCAATAAAAAGATATCTACTCACTGTTTTTCATGGCTAAAAACCACAACAAAGGAGAAGCATGAAGGCTGTTGCTGGTTCCACAGACATTTCACATAGCTGTATAGTTTATAGCAGGGGTCCCAGCAGGTACTAAAATCTATCACAAGGATGGGGTTTCAGCTCAGAAGCGGCTCTGCCTCCTTGCAATGAGGGCAAAGCACACCCAGGAGCCAGCGTTTGAGCTAGACAGAGAGTAGAGTTCTTCAGCTGATTGACATGTTCTAAATTTCTGTTTATTATTGATAAGGTGATGTAAAGAGGACGTGGAGTTGAACATTGTATTGTTTGACCTGGCTGGAGATCAGTCCTGTTCTCTTACAGATTTAAACTTCAGCCCTGTGTGTATGTGTAATATCAAAGTCCTTTTGTATTGCGGAGCAGCGTGGTGGGTTAGCAAAGCTGGATAAACACAGAGGTAAGGCTGGAGAGTTGAACGAGCCCCTGTGAAATCAGTGTGGCATCAAGCTCTAGGAGGCTGACTAAATCCTAAGAATTAAATAATAATGGTGTGCTGCATCAGCAAGGCAGAGTAACAGCGGGATATGTCCTTACGCCGGCCATTTGTTTCAAAGCTCATGCACTACTGTCTGATTTTTTCCTCCCCCCAATCTCTACCGAAAGCTCCGTAAGTCTGGCAATATTTGCAAAGAGGGGAAAAACAGTCGTCGGTCATTGGACACCTACACACTCGAGCATGGTCAGAAATGTGCCCCAAGTCAATCATTACTAGTGTCCAGGCTGGGAGAGCACGTTTCCCGTCAGCGATGACACACTTGGTGTCCATCTATTTGCTGATAGCGCAAGATCGGTCGGCCCTGGGCTGTGACGCAAAGCCACCCTCCTGGAAGCATTGCGTCTTTGGGGGTCAACGGGGAGCAGCTCAGACGACAGCGCAAGAGAAGTTCGGTTTAATGCTGTGATTTTTGCTGGGCTTTTCTCTCCGTTTTTGTCCTAAGGGGCTCTTTGTGTCCCCCGGCGAGGCAATCTGCATCTCCCAGCCCAGGTGCATGTCTCAGCCCTTGCCCGCTTTCGGCGAAGGTGTGGAACTGCTCCTCCTCAGAGCATTGGCCGCTCTGACCAGCTTGGAAACGCACGACAGCTAGTAGCGCAGGAAAGGGAAACACATGCCACACGTCCCACCGCCTGACCCCACGCCAACACCTTCCCAGGGGATTTTGTGGGTGACTTCAGACATCTTCCTGCGCCAAGAGCTGGGCTCCACCTGGTAGGGATGCCCAGGCGATGGGTTTCTACCTCTCCCGCAGGATGTATTTGCCTTTCCGGTCCAGGTTGCTGCTGAAGTGGATGGAGAACCAGAGGAATGAAGTCAGGATCATCCCATAAATCTGAAAGCAAATAAATGAGGCAGGCACACAATTAGATGCTGAACTGATTATGGTGCTCCATCTGTGCAAATAAGTGATCATAAGTGTTGCCTGTTAGTCCACTCGGCACTTCTCAATTTATGTATCAGGATGTCACATTTTTCTTAGGAGAGCTGTTTTCCACTAAAATGGTGAACACTGATTCCAACATGGGAGAAGAACAAAAAACAACCCCAACATGTGGTTAAAGCACCCAATTGGAATTAGCACGGTACGGCTCAAACCTGGTCCTAAAACTGCCAAGAAATGAGGTGAAACCAGGAAATTCGGATTTCAGATTCCTGCCACAAAGCATTCCTCTATGCAAACAACTGTACCTCTCTCACAAGCCTCTTGTGAAGATAATATAGGGAGAAAAAAAAACCCCAAACCTCATGTATAGTTTGGAGCAAAAGCTGCAACAAGACAAAAAAACCCCTAGCAAAACCCAGCCCCTGCCATGCATACACAGGGGACAGGATAGTGCCGCTGCGCTGTGACATCCTGCCTGGTGCGTCGCACGTCAGGAGTGACACGGTTCAAAGGGAATGGAAGGAGAACAAGGGCTCTGACAAGGTGCTATTTCCTACAAGCTCTGCCTTAACGTGCAAGCGCCTTTGCTTGCAGCCTGATCTGGGGGCATACGTGCGCTGTTGGCCGAGGGGCAGTGACATCGGAGCAGCTATAGCATCACTGTGCCCTCCCTTTGCATCCTGCTGTCACAATAGTGAGCCCTGCAGCGAGATTTCCTCCCGCACGCACTTCAAAGACAGCTGCCTTATCTAGCCATAGCATCAAGCTGTGAAAAAAAGATTATATAATAAAAACGCTCCCGCTTTTGTCTGAATATAGCTGCAGTGAAATTCCTCCTATACCTAAGAAAAATTAGAAAGTGACACCAAATATTCACACATGACTTTACATTTATACCTCCACAGCAATGCCCAATGGTTTTCCTCATTCACTACTAGCAGCGTAAAATGCAGAAGTATTTGTTCCTCTGGGTTTTATTTAGAAGGAGAAGAGCCTTCTAACCCATAATTGTGCCCACATGGGCACAAGTAGCAAAACAATCTCCAAAGACACGTTGAGTCAGGAAAGGTTGCCCCAGCTGGGGAGCAGCAGGGAGGTACCAGAGCAGATCAAGCCTCCCTTGGTGGTGAAGGAACGGGTTTCCTGGTGTGCTTCATCACACGCACAGGGCCCTCGTGTAGAGGCAAGGACAGTGATGCACCTCTGCCAAGCAGTGGGTGGGCACTCATACGAGCAAGCTTGTTTTAACTGGCAGCACTCTCCAGCACCGAAGGGACCGTCCCCATGCAGCCACTGAGCCCCCTCACCACTGAAGGACATGCTCCTCTAGCAGCAATTAATTTTTTCTTTTGTCCTCCCCAAGTAAGACTCACAAATTCAGTACAGACCCTTTCTACACAAGCCATCCTCCGAAGAAGATCTTAGCCCTCCCTCTGCAAGATCCTCCTTCAGAGGCGGCGCCTGGGAGCCCAGGCAACACGCTCTGCTCTTCTTTGCAGCCTGCTCCTTACGAGCCCACGCTTCACCCACCCGCTGCCCGAGATGGACCTGACTGGGTTCCTTAGTGGTCACTGCTAGGATGAGACCTTCCCTTCCTGCACAGCTCTCCAGCTCCACTGCTGGTGCTCAGTAGCTTTCAAGACCTTCCAGCTCCGGCTGCACACAGCAACTTCCCAGGCTGAGCTGGGAGGCAGCCAGCGAGCGCTGGGCAAGGAGAGGCAGCAAGTTTCCTAAAACAGAGCTTTTACTGCATCTCCTTTTCTGCAATTGGTGCCAGCTTCCTGCCCGATCCACAAGCCCTGCGCCAGGTGACATGGCCTCTCGCTTGCAGGGGAAGACGTGCCGGTGGATGAAATGCAAACGCTGCTCCAGCCCACTCCCACTGCTCCCCGCTGCCGTGCCTCATTTGGGCAGACAAACTGTGCAGCGAGCCTATTCCTGCAGGAAAACCCCTCCATCCATCAGCCTGGCCAAGTCAGGGCCTGGCCCTTTCCTAATTTCCACGGTGGTGTCCACCACCACTTGTTTCCCTGCTGCCCGTCTCCTAAATCACCCCAAATCCTAGCTTCTTGGGGGCTAATTTAGGACACGCTTTCCCCACTGGAGCCTGCCTCTTGGGACCAAAATGTGAAGGAACAGACATAGCTACCGTGAAGCCAATGGTGATGCCCAGGAGCGTGGAGACAAAGTCCATGTGCTTTTTCAGGAATTCCTGGATCTCTTGCAGGCAGTCCTGGGAGGAGAGAGACAGCCCTTGCAGCACAGCAGCAACTTGGGGTGGGGAGGGCTTCAATCCCCCAACAGCCCTTGCCACAACCCCAGAAAGGAAGGGAAGCAAAAAGGGGGGATGCAGCATTGCACAGCTGGGCTACTCTGTGGGCAGCTTCCCTTTCCTCTGCTGCTTGCTGCAACCTGGGACAACAAACGCTTGCGGTATGTTTTCTATTCTGACAAAATGCCTGTGATTTTCTTGGTATGATGTGTTTCGGACTGTGGGGGATGTGTGTGCACAAGGTTAAGTGTGGTCATGCACAAACTTTTTTCTTTCCACCCACTGGAAGTGTGAAAGAGGAAAAGGAAAAGATGGAAAAGCAGAGCACACTGTAACGCTAAATACATTCTCCAAAGATACTCACAAACAGCTCAATTTTGCAAAGTGTCGCAAGCATTAATACACATTAGCCTTAAGCATGCCAGCAGCCCCATGGAAATCCAGGAGGCGTTGGCCAAGAGAGCCATTTCAAAAATGCAAGAGCATGCCCTTGAAGAAGTGGTTTGCAGAGTGAGGTAAGACTGCTCAAAGCCAGGGAGTGAATACACTGCAACTACCAAACTGCGGTTCCCCGGACTGCCAAACGCATCCTCCCACCCACCAGCGGAGGAAGTGCGAGCCATTAGCAGGGGGGAACAGTCACCCCTACGGTGTCAGTTTTGCTCTGCTCTCCCTTCCTGCTCTTTGAGCGGAGCTGGACCCTGCCTCGAGATGTGATGCTCCCGGCAGCAGCACTTTGAAACACCGCCCCACGGGCTCACGCGTGCCTGTGCATCCTGGCGTCCCGTTAGCACTTGACATCTTCGCCTGACAACTATGTTTTTGTATAACTGTAGCAACATGGTTTTGTTTTTCCTAGGGATAACACACATATTGATGCTGGCAGCTTTAGCCACTTCAGCTGATTTGGCTGCTCCAGTGGAAGAAAAATAATCACAATAAATTTGTTCAGAGGGTACGAACTCCGTGTTGCACTTCAGCACACCAATCTTGTGCCGGTAGCTTCTCCGTCAACCTCACTGAGATACTGCAAAGAGGAGGAATGAAGTGTACTTGATGAAGCTGCTGCTGGGCATCGTCACCCTGCTTCATGAGTTTCCCATTTTGATACCTATTCAATGCCCTGGGAAAAAGGAACTGCAGCAAATTCCACATTTTCTGTTAGTGGGACACTTTTTAAGCCTCAGAAACTGCAGTCACGGGGGAAAGTCCAACAGGTTTTTTTTTTTCTGAGCTCAGGCACATGCCCATGATATCTCACACTCTCAGAAGAGGCAAGAGATGAGGAGGAAGCTGGAGGGAAGCGACAGGCTGCAAACACAAGCACTTCAAAGGCTTTTCAGAGATGCGAAGGAAACTGCATCTGCAAGTCTGAGACCTGCTGATCCACCAGGGCTCCTCCAGCGAGCGAGCTGCTTCCTTACCGAAACAACAGAACAAACCCCCACCCTAGCAACTCCAAACTGTGAAAAAGCCACAATGCTCATTAGCATTTAAACACCAGTGAGGTTTTAACCGTTAGGGAGTAGCGGCACAACCCCATGGTGGGGTGGAAGAAACCTTTCCCTTACCTGTCCCGCATCGCGCACCTGGCTGGACGGGCACGTCTTGCGCTCGACATTGGCCGTGTCCCCGAATGGAGAGCGCTTCCCACAGCACAGGAACTGGAAGAGAGGGAGAGGTTTGCCAGCCCCCCACCAGGGCTGCCCCCTCGCCGCCCACTGCTGCGGCGGGAGGCATCGGTGATGGGCCACCCCTCCTCCCTGCTGCCCCAGGCAGGGCCTGACAACCAGGGCTGCAGGGAGCAAAGTACGTCGGCATGCAACCGACAGCTGTGGCAATGGAGATTAAACTCTGAGGAGGTGGATGGATATGGCCCCAAACTTGCCCGTGCTCCTCCAGCACTGCTGCCTGGGGCCAGGGCCAAGCCCTCCCTCCATGGTCACACCAGCTCTCACAGTTCTCAGAGCTGTGGAAAACCCAGGGATGCACAGACTCCTGGTTCCAGTGCTTGTCACGGGCTGGGGCAAGTCCCCAGCAACACCCACTGCGGAGCTGGTTCCCTATAGCCAGGGGACACTGGCCAGCTTGGAGCCCCAGCAGAAGGGGGGCAGCGGGGAAAGAAGGACTGTTTCTCCATCCAAGTTGTTACAATAAAGGGCTGATGAAGCTGGGTATCGTGCCTGGTTCTCCTTGCCAAAGGGGACTCTGGGCGTGCTGCTCTACAACCCCGCAGAGCAAGCACCACCACGCCTGATCGTGGCTCTGGGGGCCACCACCATTGTTGCAAGGAGAAACATTTGCCCTTCGCGTTTTGAGAAGCACAGATGAAAACAGCTTCAGAAAGTACTTGTTACAATGATTTCCAAAAACACAGAAGGATAAAGGGAGTTGCATGGGAGGTGCCTGGAACCAGGGCGAGAGGAGCTGACCTTCCTGTCCAGCTCTGCTGCGTGCCACGAACTCACTAACCAAACAGGCCCTGCTGCGCAAGGAGACAGCATCTCCTTTACTCAGCGGGGACTCGGGAGTTTCTCACCACAGGGGATGTCCTCATTTATCTCCTGTGGCTTTGAGGGCAAGCATCCTCCCCGCGCTCTGGGCAACCCCCCTTGCCCACCTACTGAGCTACAGAGAAGTGCCCTGTGCCAACAGCATCCTGGGTGGTGGTTTTGGGGAGCTCGCTAGCAGCCTCCAGCATTGCAAGAGCCCATGTAGCCTCCGGTACTCCTCAGCCATAGGCTCAAGGGTAAATAGAAATAACCTTGTATTTCTGCTGGACAACGTGGAATTCCCACCCCCCTCTCTACCTGCCTGGGGACACCAGAGAGGTGTAGACCCACTTTCTGGTACCACAGATAGGGAGCACAGCAGAGGGCCTGCTGAGACAGACAATATATAAATATTGGCTACAGTGCGGCAGCTTTGAAGACCTTGCACCACAGCAATGCTCAGGTAGGTGGCCCTTTCCTCCCGTTGGTAATCTGTCTGATCAAACCTGGGAAAGGAATGGTAGGAAGGGAGAAGCAGACTTCACAGCAGGCTGGAGGACTTGGTTCCCAAGGGAAAAAGAGCATTGCTGCATCCATGAGGCAGAGCACAGGCGTTGGCCCCAGCCTGCTGAAACCATTGGGAAGATACCCCAGGGCAAGGTGTTCTGCTAAGGCTGAAAGACAACTTACCGCTTCGTGGATGGCAGTCAGCTCGTGCCTCCTGAAGCTGGAGGCATTCCTCCTCACCTCCTCGTACACAAGATCATACACATCCATCACACTGTCTTCCACCTGCGATGAAAGCAGAGATCTGCACGTGAAAAGCACTGACTGCAGTCATCTCTGGAGGGAAATACGCTCCTCTTGCATCCCCCCAAAAGGTCTCCCAGGTATAGTGAGACAAGTAGTGCAGCTATCAAGTGACCACCATGCAGCAGCAGGAGCCAGTGTACAACCCACCACGCACCAAGGGGCACCTTGGCGAGTCCCATGAGACAGCACAGCAAGTCCCATGAGAGAGGCTGCAATGCTCCATGTGTACCACCTTCTGCTACGTGTGAACCCTTCAGCATCACACCAGGGTCTCACCAGCCGATGGCTGGAGCTTCTGGCCAATCTTGCATTTAGGGTCAGAGAAGAACTCTGGTGCCTGTGACTACAGAATCATAGAATCATCTAGGTTGGAAAAGACCTTTAAGATCATCACATCCAACCATCACGATCAGTGCCAGGCAGCAACAACACCGTCTCCCTGTCCTGATGGGAGAGTGTGAGGACAGGCACACGTGACCGTGAGATGCTAAAATAGAAAGGTGAGAGGACCTCAGATGGCTGGCATTATCCCAGTGACAGAGGAGTTCCTCTGAATGCAGCCAAAAAAAAAAATAACAGAGCAATTCAGTGGTGAATCAGACCCTAAATATTTACCAAATGTGTGAGAACTTGCAGCTTGACAGATCCCAGCCAACTCCCGCTCGGGTTTCAAAGGGAAAAAAATATGGCAATTGCCTTCAGCTCCTGGAGTGAAAACCTTATTTCTTCCTTTCGTTTTCCCTTGCTTCCCTCACCAGCATCCATCTGAGCGGGCCTGCAGGCAGCGCTTAGCTTTCGGGAGGGAAATAATAATCGATCAGCCAGACAGATGGAGTGGGTGGCCACCCGGGGAGGGACAGGTGCTCCGGGAGTAGGGCCACCTCTCAGTGAGGCTTTTCAGCTCAGTCTTAAGGGCCTGTGCTTGGAAAGTACTCTCGGGGGAGGAAAAAAAATCCCAACGCTGTGTGCTTGGGGTTAAAACCGGGGTCATTTGAAGCGATTACAACCATCGCTGCAATAGTGCTCTACCCCGCCTGGCTGTCCAAAATGCAAGCAACTAACAGAGGCTGGTAATCAGGGAGGGGAGAGAGGGAGGTTGAGAAGATTACTTGTATCCAAGTAGGCTCCGTGCTGCCAGGAACAGAGTTTAAAGGCTCACATTGGAATATTTTCCACGGCTCTCGACATGGCATAGAAGTGGAAGGACCTGGGGCTTTCTCTGCATTTACCTGCAGCAAAGCTGCTGTCCCCCCAGGCCGCTCCATCGCCCATCATGGAGCGATCGGTGAGGCAGGAGCAACCCAGCTTTAACAAGAGAGGACTGATGACGGACAGGGCACAGGTATTCTGAGCCAAGGAAAAAAATCCTGAGCAGCAAGGTGTGCAACACTGAGCTGTCCCCCACAGGTGAGGATGCCCGTTTTGTCACCCCTGTGTATCAGGGGGCATCGAGCAGGATGGGCACAGCAGGAAAACAAGATCTCTAGCAGACCTGTGCACCATCCTTCCCCTGAGCAAACCTTAAACTGCAATAAAAAGGAAAACATCCAAGCTTTTCTAACTTCTTGCAGGCCATGAAATAGCTTTCCAGCAGCAGCAATTAAATAAATGGATTCAATAAAAAGAGTGTCCATTTCCACTGAAGAACTGGATTAAGAATAATAAAAAAATAGTAATATTTTGACCTCCTCTTGTGGCCTTGTGTTGCTGAGGAAGGAAGGAAGAACAGAGCAGCTGGCTTCTCAACCCAAGAGATTTTCACCTTTTGCATATCCCAACCCCGATCGAAGATGCAAGAATAGAAAAGTATTTTCTGCTGTGACAACATACGTATGGATCTCGGTAAGGTAATGGCCCTGCAGGTGCAATTTTTTTTTGCCTTTTTGTATTTATCATTAGGCTCACTATGCTGAGCTTCCCTCAAAGAGGTCAAAATTTCAATGACTAAAAGAAAAAAAACCCCACAAGTAAAAAAGAAGTACAAGCAAATTGCCAGGTTCAAGCAAGGGTTCTAGCGTTGAAAGCAATCCAGGAGTTTAACCTTAAAGGTCTATGGAACACTGGGCCAGGAAACGCTGGGCCAGGTAGTTTTAAGCCCTCTGCCTTGCCTGGGCATGTTCCACAAAACCTCAAAGAAGCTGGAAAAATGCTCCTTTGACCGCCGTAAGTTTTGGGCTGGATCTGGCTGCTTACTTCACAACTGGCTTCAACGTAAACCAAGGTAAGATGAGACTTTGTCCAGTGAAGTTTCACCCACGAAGACCGTCGCGGGCTCCCTAGCGGCAAAGCGGGCCCCAACTGCACCACCAGAACCCACTCACTGCACAGGGAGGTCAATGCTCATTAGTGGTTTGTCCTGATAATAAGAAGCCTTGGGGCCCAGCTGGGGCTGATGTCCCCCTCAGCAGCTTCTCAGGTGGCCGTGCTGCACTAAGCTGCCTGGGAGGAGGGCAGGAGAGCTGCCCAGATGTTGGCAGCTGCTGGCCACTGCCCATAGCCCACGGCATCTGCCAGCTCCATGGCAATCTCCGGCCGCATGAAACCGCCAGAGGATCAATTTGACCAGGAGAGGGTCCTGCCTGATGCAGTGGCGCACATTTGCACCTTCCTCATTATTTTAGGTACCTTGCGATGACATCAAACATTGAGATGAAGGCTGCTTGAAGGAAAAGAATGGAAGGAACAAGATTTTCATCACAAAGCTATGGCAGAAACTAACTGCCACTGTTGGAAACAATAAGGGAAGGAACCACGAGCAGTCACTGTTTCACAGCCGGCTCAACTACAGCGACGGTGATGATGATCAGGGTAATCCCCAGGTACGTAATGACTACTGAAGACTTCAATTGCACCCTGTGTCTGAGCTCGCTTGGGAGCTGACTTCAGTTATTCACTGATTTTCCCCCCCCCCCCCCCCCATTTTGTCAAGCAGCCTCCAAGAACTGAAAGCACAAAGGTTTAAGTGCAAAATGGTTTATAGCAATCATTTCCTTTTAGAATGTGTGTCTGGGCAAGCCCAAGAGTACAATTTGCTGTTAAGACGTTCTCAGCATTTTTATCTAGCAATTATATCTAGCATTTATATCCAGCTATTATCTGAATATGCTATTCAGGTCCTGGTAAAGGAACATCAAACTACAAACCCATTTTTTAAAGAGTGAATTGACTGTAGTTCCTCCACATCATCTTTCTGATTTTTTTCTAGCATCATTTGATTTGGGAGGGGAAAATTGCTGTCTTCATACAATGTGGCAGTCTGTTTTCAAAGATTACTGCAGAGAGCTTTCTCATTTAAATATTTCAGAAGAGGTATAAGGTACTAAATCTGAGTATGCATCACTGGCTGTTTCCGTCTGTGCAGGAGATCGTACCACAGATTATAAAAGAGGTCTGGTTTAACAACAGAGACATGCAAGAGCAAAAAACATGGCACTAATGAACCATCATCTTAGCAACTTTTCTGCCTGGGATGGGGTTATGCTAATACTCAGAGCTGCGGCCAAGCTCTGAAGCACTGGTCACACATGGCAGCATCTATCCAGCCAAAAATGGCATGCTAGGTCATGCATGCCTAATGATGTAAAAAATAAAACCTGAAAGCATGAGACAAAGTCACCAGGTGGTTTCATGACCTAGCTTTATCTGCATCATTATTTTATCCAGCAGATGCAAGTTCATCCCTATGTTTTCCTTTGATCTGGGACATGGGCATGCTTCACCCTCCAGAAGAGCGAGCCTGTGGCACTGCTGCATGCCATCCTCAACAGATTCCCATCATGCACTCCACTGATGGGCAGCTTTCAGTCCATTGCCTCAAAATAATTTTCTTTTGCCATTTCTTACACCAGGTGTTGGAGAAAAAAAGCCATCATTAAAATAATCAGGGTGCTTTCTCTCACAGTTAAGCAACAGGTTGCTGTTTGAATGGTTATGCTGACAGGGTTAATAACACGCTTTAAGGAAGCCACAGCCGTGCCCCATCGCTTAATTTGGACACAGACCAATGCAATGGACCAATACAGCTGGAGATAAGAAAGTCTGTCTGGGCTTCTTTTTGAGAGGTCTTACACCCACCCCCCCACCCAAACAATAGCATCATTATGGTCAACTGTGACCCACTGCTGGAGGAATATTTCTGGACGAAGCCCTCCCTCGGGAAGGAGACTGCGCCTGCGATGCTCATCAGTAAAAAACACTGAGAGCTGAAGATGGGCTTTGGCTTAAGAAAAATCTCCAGGTTAAGTGATATGGAGGTCACACCTCACAGTCATTCTTTTCCTGGAAGATGCTGGGTGAAGTGTTCCAGCTCTAAATTAGTCAAATAATTGCTGCCTCCCATTTCTGTCTGCATTCCTTAATGAAACATTCATTTAGGGATGATATTGATGGGTTGTTGGATACAACAAATGGAAAATCACCACTGAGATTGATGCAGCTGACTCAATAGAGTAGCGTTTTGCACTTAAAGAAAGAAGGAATTTTGAGATTGTTTATCATCCTCCAAATCCTTTATCCCCCAAGAAGCAGAATTTATGACTACAGGAAGGCATTTACTCTAAGCCATTAATGTTCTTGCCCTTGGCTATTAGAAACTAAAACAAGTTTCAGTCTTACCTCCTTCAAGAGGAAAACTGACATTTTTGACTCAGGTTATTTGTCAAGGATAACTTTTACCTGTAACTGGATCTGGAACAGAAAGATCAGATGAGGGGGTCAGCCTTCGGTTCCTGATCCCTTTGCAAGCCAGAGGTGTCAAGGAATCCCCCTCCCGCTGACAACAAATACCCATGCCTAGGCAACCTGGCCTAGCCGCGTTGATATGTTGTCGTGGTTTAACCCGGCTGGCAACTAAGCACCATGCAGCCGCTCGCTCACTTCCCCCTCCCTCAGTGGGATGGGGGAGAGAATCAGGAAGAAAAAAAAAGGTTAGAGCCGTGGGCCGAGATAGAGACAGTTTAATAAGAGAAAATAACAATAATAGCAATAATGAGAATGGTAAGAGAATATACAAAACAAATGACGCACAATGCAATTGCTCACCACCCGCCGACCAATGCCCAGCCCGAGCAGCGATCACTCCCTGAGCCCCCGACTGACTAACTCCCCCCGAGCATGACGTTTTATGGTATGGAATAGCTCTTTGGTCAGTTTGGGTTAGCTGTCCTGGCTGTACCCCCTCCCAGCTTGTTATGCACCTGGCCGAGCAGGAGAAGCTCAAAAAGTCCTCAAGTAGTCTGAGCACTACTTGGCAACAACTAAAAACATCAGTGTGTTATCAACATTCTTCTAGTACTAAATCCAGGTGAGGCTTTTAGCTAAATGGTTTTCACCTTTTCTTTCCACTGTGTATAAAATATATATAATTATATACACCTAAATAAATTTTTTTTTTTTAGTAACTCATGCACTTCCCCCCACTTTCTGGTATTGAGAGGATCAAGCAACTCTTGACCATCTTTTGGTCTACTGCTGAGTGAATACACAGAAGGAGAAAGAACAAAAAAACATCGCGGAACAATGAATTCAGGAAAAGCAAAGCCTTACAAAGCTGTTCCCAGCGCTTCCATCAGGTCATTGCGCAAAATATTTAAAACAGGAGAAAGCACTGAGCTGTGACACTGCTCACTCCTCCTCATTTCCCATCTCCACGCCCCAAAACCACAGCTGCAGTCTAGCTGTATGGGTGCTATACACCCTGCTCGGGCAGGGGGACATCACAGCCAGATGCTCAACCGAGCCCCCGAGGCCACCTCTGTGCTGCCCAGATGCAGGCAGGAGCATATTTTTGTGACTGTGGCAGAGCACCAGGTGCTTTACAGGGAAGCACAGAAACCCCAGGCAAGGAGTTAATCAACACCAAGTTTTTTCCCCAAAATCCTCCCAATCTGGGGCTGCATCCCTTGTGAGCAATACCAGCCTCAGTGTATCAAGATCCTCTTGGGGTTTGGTTTGGGGTGTTGTTTTTTTTTTTTGGTTTGTTTTTGGTTTGGTTGGTTTTAAATAAACTTGAAGCATTTCAGTTCATTTTATAACAGAACCGCACACCCGACATGCTGCCAAGGCCCCACACCGATCCTTTGTGCTCCCGTCCTTCAGACACATAACCCAGCAATTTATGAACCTCTCAACATCATGGCCAAATTATCTCAGTCGTCCCCCCCACCCTCTCACCCACAGGATGTGAAACCACTGCCAGGCAAGACTGCTTCCCAACAGGAAGGATTGTAAAACATTGAAAACAGTTTTAGCTTAAAAAAAAAGTTTTATCAGCCATAGAGCTGGCCCCAGGGCAGCATGGTCACCTCCAAGCCGGTGGTGGCTGCCCCGCCGTGGTGAGCATCCTACAGCTGTGGGAAGGTGGGATGTGCCACGGTGACAGTGACCACCCGAGTGGCCTCAGGTACCACAGCTGATGTCACTGGAGACGAGAGCTCCAGCTAATGCTCTGCCATGGAAAGCGGCAGAAATGGGGCTGCGCAGGTTCAGCGTCAGGGCAGCGATAAATTATAAAACCCGTGAGCGCGAATGCCCACATGGCATGCCAGACAAGGGACAGCAGAGTCTCACCGGGGGAACACACCCTTACTGGGCGATGAGAACGTAAACACTGGGCAAGAGTCACGATATTTAAAAACACTAAGGAAGGGGAAGGGGTTTTCCCCCATTTTTGTTTTTTCCATAGACTTCAGAGACTGGGAAAAGCTCCGTGCTTACTTTAAAGTAATTGTGCCTGGCAGAATAACAGCAAGAGCAAGGGGGAGATCAGATTATTCAGCATTTTGGCAGCCAAATCACTGCTTTTTGAAAACAATCTTGAAAGACCCCCATGAGTGGCTACGATCCTGATCCAGCCCTGCTGAATCAGAAACCAAAAGGAGACTACCTGTATGCTTTGGGTCTGGCTTCAGAAAGCACCTGAACACACCTTCAGCTTGTGTTCAAGTCCCGTTAAAATCTCTAGGACTTAAGCCTGCCTTTAAGCATTGCCTACAGATGAGATGGACTGGACCCCGTGAGAGCTTGCCCCAACACACACCACTAGCAGGAGCAACAGAAACAAAACGTAGCCTGGAAAAAACACAGAACTGGTTTGCCCCTGGAAGGACCTCTACGATGCCACTTAAGAAATTACCTGGGGAGTGCTGGGCCGCTCCTTGCCTACCTGCAGAAACAAGCACGTGCCCATGCTGGTTTTGAGCATGCAAGGACAGGGTTCACCTCCTGGGGCTGCAGGCAATGCCACATCCAGCATGGTGAAGGTGCTGGTTGGGGGGGGGGGGGGGGGGGGGGGGGGGAGAGAGCCGCAAGCAGGAGAAGACCAACGGTGCTCCCATACACAGGGAAGCGAGCAGGGGAGCTGCTCTTTTCAAGAACAGGCCCCAGGTGCAGCAATGCTCGTTATTGAACAGCTGCAACTGTTAATCCCAGCTTTGCACCCCAGGCCCTGTTAGGAAACCACCACCTCAGAAGATACCACCTTGTTCTCTACCAGAGCATAAAGGACTCTGTTTCTCCTTCCCAGTATGAGGAAGGGAAAGCAAACAGGTTCCTCTGAAAAAACTTTCAAGCAGAACAGGACCATAGGAGAACCAGAGCGTGCATGGGAGCTTTGTGCTCCCCATCCCACAAAAAGCTAACTCCTCATGTTTACTCTCTGAGCACACACGGTGCAACCAAGAGGCTAATGCTTTTCTATGCACGCGGAGCCAAAAGCCACTGGTGAAATCTCCTTCTGAAATCACCCAGCAGCTTGAGAGACCATTTGAAAATTAAAGGACGGCCTTATCATTGCAGCCAGTGCAAATTCAAGCGACCACTCCATCCAAAGGGCGTGGGAAGCTGGGCCTTTATGCCAGAAGTATGGGCAAGCATTAGCACCAGCGCTGTTTCAAATTTTCCCCTGAGTTAGAAAATCATCATTGAATTGGTTTTAAGCTAATGTTTCCTTGCAAATGAATCTCTGAAATTAAGAAGCTCGTTCTGTTGCAAAACTCCTTTCACGTTGCAGCAATTTTATTTTTGCCGATTCACCCTGTCACCCTGACCGGCTTACGGGGCCGGTGTCACAGGGCTGCTGCAGAGAAGGGGAACAGCAGAAGTTGATGTAACATTGAAACTCCGGCCTCTTTCACAGCGGGGCCCAGAACAAAACCCCAAACCTATTTTCGTGTTGGCTAGCAAGGGTACCAAAAGACTTTTATGCTGCAGCTGCAAGGCTACTCTTTCCTCTGTGTCTCGGCTGGGATAAAGTTAATTTTCTTCCTGATCGCTGGTATAGTGCTGCATTCTGGATCTAGTACTAGAAGAATGTTGATAACTCGCTGATGGTTTAGTTGTTGCTGAGCAGTGCTTACACCAGTCAAGGACTTTTCAGCTTCCCCTGGTCTGCCAGGGGCACAAGAAGCTGGGAGGGGGCACAGCCGGGACAGCTGACCCCAACTGGCCAAAGGGCTATTCCAGACCATATGACATGATGCTCAGTATATAAACCGGGGGAAGAAGAAGGAAGGCGGGGATGTTTGGGGTGATGGCGTTTGTCTTCCCAAGTCACCGCTACGTGTGATGGAGCCCTGCTTTCCTGGGGATGGCTGAACACCCGCCTGCCCATGGGAAGCAGTGAATGAATTCCTTGCTTTACTTTGCTTTCCTGCATGGCTTTTGCTTTCCCTATTGAACTGCCTTTATCTCAACCCACAAGTTTCCTCACTTTTACTCTTCTGATTCTCTCCCCCATCCCTCTGACGGGGGCATGAGCAAGCGCCTGGGTGGTGCTCAGTTGCCAGCTGGGGTTAAACCACAACACTCCAGCCTCTGCAGGAAAGCAGCAGTTAATGGGTGAGGAGAGGCAGAAAGCTGGGGAGGAGGAGGAGGAAGCCACAGCCTTCCCCACCAGCTGTGCCAGATGTGGCATAAGACTCTCCTACGTCCTTCTCCACATCTCAGGTCCCAGCTGCATTGGGCTGCGCTGGGAATGACTAAAAGACCTCACCTAAACAGGCAGCAGTTCGTGATAAAGGAGCTGCCATAAAAATAACTTTGGAAAACACAACTCAGCTCTTTGGCTTCAGGAATCAGGACTTCCTAATGTGGCTGAAAACCTCATCATTTCTGTGGTTACCACGGCTGTTGCATCAAAAGTGCTCCTCTAGAGGTCATCCTCCCTGCCCTCTCTCGTACATCGGTCTCTCATTTGCTTTGATTGCACCATTGGTGCTGGACCTCCAGTTTGTGACACTTTCCCACCAAGACCGCATTGTGGCCAGATGGCCAATAGGGAAGGCAACTAAATGTGCTCCTCACCCCTGTGTAGACCCTTGTGTGCACTAGGTCTGACATGAAAAGGGATCAGCTCTCTCGAGTGATTCAGGGCAGGCAGAAAAGTGCACCAGAGTTTCACAGGGGCTTGGAGGCTGGCCTGGGGTGTTTCTGGAGCCACGGGGTTAAGAGCGTGATGGGACAGAGGTGCAGGAGGAGTGCTGGGCACAGCAGGTGAGGATGTGGCTCAGGAACAAGCCAAGCTAGAAAAAACTGAGACACAAGTGGCTCAGCACTACAGCTAGCAGGAGAAAAGGTCCTTCAACGACCTCAAAATTACAAATGTTTTCCTTTCAGATTTTCCTCCGAGCAGCTGACCTGCTCAGGGAAGTTTTCACACCTCTGCAAGAGACAGCAACACCTCTTCAGCTGGCACTGTTGGCTAAGAGGCAAAGTATTTCTTTGGAAACCGGGGGGAGACCCGAACAGAAAGGCTGCATCATACACGCCGGCAAGACAGGGAGAGGATCTGGGGTGTTACTCTTGACTTATTTGTTTCCCCCCATTTTGCATTTCCTTTGCAGAACCTACCAACAAACATCTTTGGGAATGAGTAGTTTACTAGTTCCTCATTAAAAGTACCTTTAATGCAGACAGACAGATGCAAAGCAGCCTGAGAAGACAGCGCGGAGGAGGCCTGGACCTTGCAAAACCCATTAACTGGCCACATGGATGGGTCAATAGAGCAGGAATAACTACGGTGCTGAACGGGATCAACCTTTTAGGGTAAAGCACGATAAACCTCAGATTCATGATTTTTGCATGTCTGCTATATGTTATTTCAAGAATAAAGACAAGTGACATAGAGTCTATCTGGGATGCAGATAACTTGAAATTAAAACACACGGCATCTGTCTGAAGGGATTAATTCAGGAGCTACAGAAGGTCACCAAAGCAGAAAAGAACGGGAAACGAGAAGATTCACATTTTGTTTACAACACCCATGTCTGAGAACATCAAATATTTATAAATAACTCTTCCTTTTCTCCTGCCCCACACAGCTTCTCTGTAAGAAGTACTGTAAACAGGTCTCTAAAGGAGTCACAAAGGCAAAAAGGGCATCTTGCTTTCATCATGTTCAAATGACATTTCTCTCTACCGCCTCTTGAAAATAACCATCAAAACAATTTTTCAGCTGAAAAGTGGGTGTTTCCATTTTAGATGATTTTCTGTAAGAAGGCTCTGCTTTATGAAGGAAATTTAGATTTTTATTTATTTATTTATTTTGATCAAGTGGAGTAAACCACTGAGAACACCTGCCCTGGTTTGGTGCAGGAGGGACCTCCCACCTCTGGGCTTGCAGAGGGAGAGGAGGATGTCACGAGGACGGAGCCAGACTCTTCTCAGTGGTGCCCAGCGACAGGACAAGGGGCAATGGGCACAAACTGAAGCATAAGAGGTTTCAGTTGAATATGAGGAAGAACTTCTTTACTTTGAGGATGACAGAGCACTGGAACAGGCTGCCCAGGGGGGTTGTGGAGTCTCCTTCTCGGGAGATATTCAAGGCCCACCTGTATGATGTCCTGTGCAACCTGCTCTGGGTACCCTGCTTTAGCAGGGGGGTTGGACTGGGTGATCTCCCAAGGTCCCTTCCAACCCCTGCTATTCTGTGATTCTGTGATTCTGGGAGGGCTCCGCCGGCCGCACTGCCTGCATTCAGCACCTTGCCCATGGGGAGGGAGAGGATGGGATCCACCGATGCCAGCTCCCAGCTGGCATTCCTAAATGGAACAGGCTGATTTTCTGTCTGCCTTTTCACTGGAAAGTCAACATATTTTGCATGGGAAACACGCAAATTTTTGCTTTAGCCATGAACACAGGGCAGTAGCCCCTCAGTGCTCTCAGAGGCACTAATTCAGGCTTGTGTAATGGACTTATTCATCCATAGTCAGTTTTACATCCCCAAATTCTCTTCCTTTCTTGGTAGCTGTGTACAGCCCACCAGGCTTACAAGAAACCCATCGATTTGGCTGATTTTGGTTTTTTCCCCCATATTACCGCAATTAACTCTCTCTGACAGTACTGACAGGCAGTAGGAGGACACTTCCTTTAATTCTGCTCTTTACTTTGAGAAAGCCAGCCAGACAAACGGCTCTGTAATGAGACCTCAGGACTCTTCCCCCTGCTCCATTTGGTTTTCCATGCCACTGCACTGCCTGTCTTTCTGTCCTGGAGGGGCAGTCGCATCTGCATTTCTCTCTCACATCTGCATTTTTCTCACTGGTGAGGCAGGTTACCTTTCAAGCGAAACCAAATTTCCACCTGTTTTGTAAGTGACACTCCTAATTAAATCTTTCTTCATTTATATTCCATTTCATAGAATCATAGAATCATAGAATGTTTTGGATTTTTTGCATTTTAGAAAGCAGAAAAACCCAAGATGATCTCCAATGGTATTTTAATTTTTCTGTTATCAGAAACACTGCTGGTTTTCTATACCCAGAAAGTAAACATTTTACTTGAGGGGTTTACAAATCCCTCACTTTGCCTAGCAGAAACTGTTTTGCTTAAAGAAACCCAACCAACTGCTACAGTTAACCATAACACATGGGTGCATTTACGGGCAGGGCACTCAAAGTAAAATATGAAATATTTTCAGCAAAACATTTTTCTGAATGGCCCATCCCTGTGTTAATGCAAGACACAACTTTTTCTTGCAGCCTTTTTACACCCTACTCCATGCTTGTGGATTAAAAATTATGACTAAGCAGTCTATTTGGGTAACACCATTTCACAAGACCAACCAGACACACTTGCTGGTGCCATTTCTCCTTTACTAACACAGCTTTTATTTCAATCTCTCGTTACAACCTTCAGCAGAAGAGAGAGGAAACGGCTCAAGGTCTCCCTTCTGTGTTGGTCACGAAAACAAAATTATTTCCATATGAAACTGTTAATGTGAAAAGAACAGATTGTGATAGTTTTGCCTGAAACCACAGAAAATATATGCAGAGGCTGTGGAAAGACTCTTCTTCATGGATGTCTCAGCTCTGACTGAATCTGCTTCAGCCAGGTAAGTGTAGAGATAAAAGATCACAGAATCACAGAATCACAGAATGGCAAGGGTTGGAAGTGACCTCGGGAGATCACGCAGTCCAACCCCCCTGCTCAAGCAGGCTCACCCAGAACAGGCTGCACAGGACATTGTCCAGGCGGGCTTTGAATATCTCCAGAGAAGGAGATGCTGCTGTGTGATCAGCACTAACATTTCCAAAGGAGTTGGACAAATTCACAGAGGAGAAATCCAGTGAGAGCATTAAAGGCAAAGGCACCAGCAGGTGCCACCAGCAGGCACCTGAGCCACCAGCTGTTGGCATCTGGCAAAGCATTGCTTTGTGCTCACGGGGTTTTTATGCTCCTACCTTGCCAACAGTGGATGTGCCTCTCTGAGAGCGGATACCTTCCGACCGACCCAGCGTAGCCACCCGCATATTTCAAAGGATTTTCAACTACTGTGGCCACCGGTTCACTCTGGACAAACTTTCTAGAAAAGCAGGATCTTACTCCTCACCTTAACCTTGCCCTTGCCCTTTATATTTCTGCTTCCAAAAGGACTGGATTTTAATTTTTGCACAGGACACCGAACCGGAGAAGTGCAATCACTACAGTCCTAGCACGGATTGAGTCTCTGGGGTTTTGATGGAGCGCTCCTGCAGTGCAGAACGAAACCCCTTCTGATGCTCTTTTCCCGACACACTGGTCTTCAGTCCCCCGCAATGTCTGGTACCCTAAAGAGATGAGCTGGAAGCATCAACGCAACCCTAATCCGTCAGGATGACGTTTCACATCTCCCATATCCGCATTGCTGGCCAGAGCATTGCAGGTTGCAGCACGTGCCTGGGGCTGGGAAGGAGCAAAAAGGAGATGGGGACCAACCCACTGCATGGAAACATCTATCAAAGTCCCAAATGCTTATCTGAATTACCGTTAGATAATTTGGATACTTGCCTAGAATATCAGTGTTCTGCTGTCAAAAAAAAAAAAAAAAAAAAAAGTTACGATTTTTTTGCACTCCTAAGTCTCTTAAGTTTTTTTTTTTTTTTTGAGTGCAGGGATGCAGGAAGAGGAATTAAGATCAAGCAGCAACAAATTCCTCTGAATGGCAAGAGGAATAAATATGCAAAAGCAAATGATATCAGATTAGGAAAGGGTAAAAAAAAGTAGCAACTTCTTTAGGCGACTAAACATTAAGTTCAATTTCTGCCCTCCCCAGCAGCCTGCTACCTGGGCCCTAGGGGCACCCCGCCCCGGGGTAGGGGTACCCACTGCGATGCGCAGGGCTGCCCCTTAGCGACTCTGCACGCCTCCGCTCCGCTTCCCCAGCACCTCGCATCTCCAGCACCATCCACCTACCTCAGCACCAGCAAGCTCTGGGTTAACAATTCAAAACCCAACTTTCTGCCAAGTTTGACCACATATGATCTTCCCCTTCTGGTCCAGTGTGACAGCAACCCCAACCACCGTTTTTCACCCGAGCATTTTTACTGTACCACTGCTGCCGGTTAATAAATGCATCTCCTGGGTGTTTCTCCTGGCCATCGCCAGAGACAACCCGAACAGTCACAACCTGCCACCACCTTTGAACAGAGGCTGCCAAACTGATATTAGCAGGAATCAGAGCTGGCTGGAAATGACTTTTCAAAAGTCAAGCATCTCATTTAAAACAAAGCAAAGCAAAACAAAAAAACAAAGCATCCCCTGCAAAAAAAAAAATCCCAAAGCTATTTAAAAGGAGACTTGCATTTGTTTTGCCTTCAGGACAAAGCATTTGCCCTGCGTGAGGGTTTCTGTGGCTTCTCCCTTCAGATGACCCCATCGGAGACGCAGCTGATGAAGGCGGCCTCGTTCTTGCAAAGGACGGATGCGACAGGGCACGCATCTGATAGACCTCAGCATGGACTGCTTAATTACCACCAGATGCCCCTTTTATGGGAGAAATCATTGCTACAAAAAAAAAAAAACCTCCATCTGACGAGATGCTGCTGGTATTTCCTAGCAGCCAAGGCTTACCTCCGTGCTGTGCGTGTATCTCCAGCAGGCAGCTGGGATCAATCCACAGAAGGCCAGAGCAAAACAGAAAAATCCCTGAGGATAAAGAGGAAAAATACCATCAGTTACAGTATGGGGAGAAAACCAGCCATTTCACAACACCACTGGAACACGTTTAATATTCTTGTTTGAGCAAGTTTAGTTAAAGTTAGAGCAACACATCCTCTTCATTTATTATCCCTCATAATGCTGGTTACTTAAAAGAAATTAGATGGAGAATATGTGATTCTCTGGCAGGAGCATCGTGTCCAGAACTAATTACACTGTGGCCATTTGAAGGGATTGACCAAAAAAGCACCCGGCTTCCTGCAGAACAGTTAACCTATTCTGCCCAAATTCCCCTTGAAAAAGAAAAAAAAAAAAAAAGGAGAGAAAAACATTATCTTTACAGCATGCTCCTCTTCCGCAGCAGGCCCGTGCCCTGGTGTAGCACCTCCTTACTGAGGGGATTCAATCCCCCATGTTTAAAACCCATCTGTGGGTTGCAAAGAGGGGAACACCTACACAAATGGTCCATGAAGAAGTGAGTAACCGGGATGGGGAGCAACCTGCTCTGGAAAAGGAGCTGGTCTTTACCCTGTTAGCAAGGTGGCAGCTGCACAGCCAAGCTGCCTTCCTTGGATCAGCACTGTCCTTGTTAGACAAAAGGACGACAGAAATATCATCAAGGCCAGCAGCCGACCCTGAAGCGCCTAAACAATAACAGCAGGGACGCAGGAGGCGGCGGTGCTTTTGTCTTCTTCCTTAGGCTTGCAGAGCTGGACGTTAGATGCGTTGTCTCTTTATTTGAACAAATCGGATCAAAAAAAACCCCTCAACCCCCTGATGTAAACAGTGCTTGGCTGTTGTGACAGCTGGGCCAAAGGATCTTGGTCACATTAAAAAAAAAAAAAAAAAAAAAAATTAAAAATGAACAAAAAAGTGCGTGTAAAGCGTTTGAAGGCCAAATGGGCTCATCAAATATGAATCCACAGCTCAGTCTTGGAATGGCAAAAGACGATGAATAAGCACCAGTCGAAAGTTATTGCCTTTACAAGTTTTTCCATGAAACTGTCCCTCTTCCAACACAAAGTTATGTAGCAGGGGAAAATTACCCAACTGACCACAGTTTATTTTGGTTTCTAATTTTTTTTTTTCCTATGAGTGTTTTAATAGTATGATATAGCTGAAATCACTTTGAAAAGATTAAATCTTTCATGAAAGTTTACCAAATATAAGCTTGAGTGGAGGAATAAAAGCATTGCTGCTACCAATTCTGCTTCACCAAAAAACTTTTTCTTAAAAAGTATAGTTTGGAACAAAAAAAAAGCAACCAAGCCCCAAACTCTTCCATGTGCAGCAAGAAAGGAAAATGTGTCACTTTAAATACTGGAAATGAACATGAACGTGCCAATAAACTGCCTTTTGCTGGTTCTTGTCCATCTGCTGCTTGCCATGTGTCTCCACTTGCAGCAGGACGATGCCCTGCCCTGGGGGGCTTTCCTCCAGGAACCAGACTCCCGCTGGCATTCCACTGCTTTTTCGGGGCTGCCTTGTTTCAGGCTCTGCATCAGACGCTGGGGAAAACCCTGGTACGGCTCTTATAAAAAAAGCTTAAATTATGTATGTCCAGCCTCTCCTTTTCTTTTAGTTTTTTGGCAGCTGCCTGGCCATACAGGTGGTGAGATCACTCGCTGCCTTGCCAGGAGCTAAAATGGGTTAACAGAAGACCCCAAAGGAGATGAGAGGAAAGGCTGGTCAAACGCTGGCATGACAAGGGGGATGCAAGTAGTGAGGATGGGGAAGAGCAGGAAGGGCAAGATGCCACTGGCATGACAAGGGGGATGCAAGTAGTGAGGATGGGGAAGAGCAGGAAGGGCAAGATGCCACGGGCCAAAGCACTGCACGAGCAAGCCCAAAGCCAGCCGGGGTGGGCGCTTCAACCCCTGCAGGTACAGCACAGATTGGAGGGGGGCGGAGGTGAGGTTACCCAGGCATTTCAGGTTGCTCCTCACTAGGAGCAGACCCTGCATTTTGCACCTCCTCCAACAGCTGCCCCCCCAACCAAACAGCATAACCCAGTCAACGCTTTCACCAAAACCAAGCTCAAAGACAAGAAAAAAAGAGAAAATTATGGCAGATGAAAAAACCAGCACTGATAGCAACGTGAAAGCCCTTACGCACATCGTTCCAGTAAGGGTTTAATTGAGAGGAACCACGATGAACCTGGAGGATGACAACAGCATGCCAGTGGCACCAGCCAGATTTCTCCCCCCTGTGCTGTCCCTTCCTTCCCCCACCAGCTCCAGCACTTATGACATCTCTCTGGGGCCAGAAACCCCAGCAAATTAAAGTCATCCTTCTCATCTTCCTTGCCTCAGCTCCACCCTACATCTCAGTCCTTCACCTCCAGCATCTGCTCTCCCTTTATTTCTGTTTAGCTTCTCCGGGAATACCGACCCACAGTCCCTTGGGAAGCTCCCCCTCTGTCCAGCCGGTGCAGAGCAATTACATGGCTCCGAGAACATCTTATAAATGAATTATAGGCTGCTTTTCCCCTTGCCAGCCAAAAGGCTTTTGGAAGCGCAACTTTCTAACTACATTAAAGACATTTGGAAGAAAAAAAGAAAAAGGCAACACGTAGTTTGCATACAAAACGTGGAAGGGTGGAGGCTGGTTCCCCATCTCCCAGACCCTCAGAGCTCCTCAGAGCCAGCCGCGGGCTGCTGCCTGCTCCCTTTGCAGGAGGCAGCCACGTCAGCCCCGCGGAGGGCTGTCACCGGCCAGACATCAATTACTCTTTTATGAGTGACCTTGTTTCCATCCTTGCTGCAAGGAACAATTTGTCTTCGAGAGACTTGGCAGAACCCGCAGCAACAGCGTTCTTGTCCGTTGGCTGGTGTATCTTTTAATTCACCTTTCCGATGCTTCCCCTTTGGTTAAGAGGGTCCGCTTCAGGGGAGGGAGGGATTCTTTAGCTCAGGCTGGGTTCAGTCGCTCTGCCAAACCCCCGCACTCCCAGGGAAGGAGCCGATCTGTGCCCTGCTCAGCTCCAGTTGCTTTTCGGCGCTGCTGTGGCCATGGCAAGGGCCAGCTCTCCGCCAGGGGTGGTGAAGGGGGGAGCTAATTTCAGATTGCATCCATCAGGTTGCATCCCTCCCTCCCTGACCCAGTTCATCTAACAGCACACCATGTTTTGGCCTTTCCACATAGCAAACGTGAGCCGGTGATCTCAGTCCAAAGCAGGAATCCGTCCTGGGCTCTGAGTGAGCACACCAGCTCTGCCCGTGCCTGCTCCCCGGGGACCCGAGCAGATGCCTTGCTCTGGAGTGCTGCACCACGAGGGAGAGCACAGCAGACAGATTCATTGCAGAAGCGAGATGCTGCAGTGTGCTGCAGGGTTATTAAGGACCCTCTACACACTTGCCTACAAGGATACACCTGGGAACAATAAAGCAAACAGCCTGTGATCTGTGCTGGCCCGACCGGCACTTCGCTCTCAGCGAAAAACTGGGTTACACTGGGCATTCACTAAGGCTTTTTTACCACAGAGATTGTTTGGAACCAGCGCTCGGAACAGCTGCTCCATCCTGAACACAGATTTTGCTCTACACAAGTGGTTTTTAGGCTGGAAAGTTCAGGTGTAAGAATTTTAGCTGGGATATTCTGGTTGGCGTGTTGCTTCCTGCTTTTTTTTTCCTTCGCCCCATCTGACCAGATAACAGCGCACGGGGCCTCAAACCCCACCGGAGCCAGAGTCTTCCCTTTGTACA
The DNA here is from genome assembly GCA_034008185.1 of Gorsachius magnificus. Classification (NCBI taxonomy): domain Eukaryota; kingdom Metazoa; phylum Chordata; class Aves; order Pelecaniformes; family Ardeidae; genus Gorsachius; species Gorsachius magnificus. Next base: position 5,927,399 of record CM067086.1, on the reverse strand, counting down.
AGCAGTACTTGCAGAACTGCAGTTTTCCTTCCTTCTCCTCCCCTGCAATAGCAACGTGGCCTTCAGGGGCTGTGAGAGCTGCAGGGTGTTTACGTTCAGGACTGACTGCATGGTGGACCACGGACCACCAAAAAGCGGGGTTTGCCAGAACCATAGCTGGAGGACGGTCAGCAAATCTGTCACTACTCTCCCTGTTTAAGAGGAGCTTTGGCGGTAATAGTCCAGGATTTTAGAACATTTTTTTTTTTTATCCTTAATTTCTCTCTAGGAATCAGCTTCCTCACGAGCATCAGTGGATGCAGAGAGGCGTCTGCCAGGCCTGGGGATGCTGTTAATGCAGCTACAGGACGAGCTCCTGAGACACATGTGCTTTCACCAGTTTGACCTGTTCTGGTTTCCAAACCCTGCGCGCCCGTTACCGTTATTAGGACAGCACCGGTAAGGCCTCCGAAGACCGAGGCCTCTCCTCTGTATACACACAAGCCTCCAGATAACCAGGCAGGGTGAGCACTTACAATTTAAATAGACACAAAAAAAATTCAGCAGGGAAACCAAGACACAAGAAGGAGATGGGATCAACCCAACGGGTCAATGACCAGGGTAATGCTCCTCCAAGCCCATCTGCATCCTGGCAAGCATTTCCCCGGGGCAGCTGGTTTACCAAGCGGCATTGTGGTGGATTAGCCACATCCATGAAGACATCCCAGGAGCGTGGCTCGGTTTCCTATACAGCCACAGATGTCAGGCACCAATACTCTGGTGTCTTCCCTCTTTGATTAAGGAGTGAATTAAATGGTCTTCTAAACAAGACACATGCTTTGCAGGAGAGGAAAAGTCTTTTAAAAATCAATAGCAGGGGAAGGTGAAAAATCCTCTCGATTAACAAGCAGGAAAAAAGCTACAAGCAGGGGGCTGCTCACTCCTGCCAGCTGGAGCCCAGCGGGGAAACCGAAAAGTTTCAGAGCCCCGCAGGGCTGAACCCCAAGGGCTGAGCCCCAACAGGGCAACCACAACAGGGCTGAGCCACAACAGGGCTGAATCCCACAGGGCTGAACCCCAACAGGGCTGAACCCCCAGGCTGACCCCAACAGGGCTGAACCCCAACAGGGCTGAACCCACTCCCCCTGTGATCGCACCTCGCCGCAGCCGGCATGGGCTCTGCCTGCCTGCACCCCGTGCTTGCGGATCAGGGATTCAATATGAGCCTTGGGAGGGGGTACGAACCGTCGGGAAAACACGCAGGGGGCCGGCCCTTGCTGTAAGAAGCTTACAGAACGGGGGCGGGGGGGGACGATTTATAGGAACAAGCAACGCTCCCCGCTGGGATTTAAGGTGCCGGTGAGCCGCTTGAGCCGGGAGGGGCAGATTGGGCGGCTGGTGGCCGGCCCGTGGGCATCCCCCAGGGCCCCCCGTTGATTTCCTTGGGCGGGGGATGGCCGCCCCCCCCCCCCCCAGCGGCCGCCGCCGCCTTCCCCTACCGCCCCCGGCGGGGCGGGGAGCGCGGAGCTCGGCGGGCCCGGGCGCCCCCCAGCGGCGAAGTCCCCATCCCCAGGGGTATTTAAAAGCCGCGTGGACGTGGTGCTCCGGGACGTGGAACCTCATGAGGTTCTACAAGGCCAAGTGCATGGTCCTGCCCCTGGGTCGGGGCAACCCCTGGTATCCATGCAGGCTGGCGGATGCAGGGATGGAGAGCAGCCCTGCCGAGAGGGACTTGGGGCTGCTGGTGGACAAAAAGCTGGACATGAGCTGGCAATGTGCGCTGGCAGCCCTGAAGGCCAACCCTACCCTGGGCTGCATCAGGAGAAGTGTGGCCAGCATCGAGGGAGGGGATTCTGCCCCTCTGCTCTGCTCTGGGGAGACCTCACCTGGAGCCCTGCGTCCAGCTCTGGAGCCCTCAGCACAAGAAGGACGTGGAACAGTTGGAGCGGGTCCAGGGGAGGGCTACAAAAATGATCCGAGGGCTGGAGCACCTCTCTATGAGGCCAGGCTGAGAGAGTTGGGGTGGTTCAGCCTGGAGAAGAGAAGGCTGCGGGCAGAGCTGATTGCGGCCTTTCAGTGCTGGGAATGGGAAATCGGGGTAAACTGAAGCAGAGTAGGTTTAGACTGGATCTAAGGAAGAAATTCTTTACACTGGGGGTGGTGAAACCCTGGCAGGGGTTGCCCAGAGAGGTGGTGGAGGCCCCATCCCTGGGAACATTCAAGGCCAGGCTGGATGGGGCTGTGAGCAACCTGATCTGGTTAGTGGTGTCCCTGCTCCCTGCAGGGGGGTTGGACTGGGTGACCTCTAGCGGTCCCTTCCAACCCAAACCATTCTATGATTCTATGATTCTGCGATCCCCAGGGAGGTGGTTGAGTCCCCATCCCGGTATTTAAAAGCCGGGTGGATGAGGTGCTTAGGGACATGGTTCAGTGGTAGAATGGCAGGGTTAGGTTAACAGTTGGGCTCAATGATCTTAAAGGTCTTTTCCAACCCGAACAATTCTATGATTCTATGATTCATCCCGTTATCCCCGCTGAGAGCAGAGTGGGATGGATGCCTCATTGCCACAGGCACGGGGAAGGCACCTCGCACCTCTTCCCCCAGGGAAATTATACCATGTCTTCACGGCAATGGTCTCAGCAGCAATCCAAAATGAAGACAGCCACCTCCCCCAGAGGACCCCAACTGCAAATGCTAAAGCAAAGCGAACAGGATACTCTAGGAGCCACAGAGAAAAGTAAATCGCTGCTTGGGGGGTTCTGCCAGCCAGGGGTTTCTTTGGTGGCCAGAGCTTGGCTGTGTTACAGCAAATGGGCTGGGCTGGAGGAATCTACGGGGGGGGCTGGAGGGAGGGACCTGCTCATCCTCACCCCCCCACCCCACCCCCCCAGCAAGAGGAAAGGCAAACAGCATCAGGTGGCCCTTGGAGGAGGGACAGCAACGCTGGAGTTTGCTGGATATGCTTTCCTTCAACTACCCCTTCAGGAAAATGCTGTAATTTTAACAACCTCTTTTATCTAGTGGCACGTCCCAAACCATACTGCACACCGAGTAAGGCAACCAAATCACCAGTACAGAGAATTTCAACTATATTTTCAGGCAGCCCTGACAACCTCCTCTAGCCTGTACACACACCCGTCTGTTCTTTTCGATGCGGTAATTGGAGGCAAACACTAAAGTACCCTTCAGCAAAAGAGAGGGGAATTAGATGTACTCTGCCAGCAGTATTCATGGGAACTGTGTCATTCAGCCCCCTTGGAGCATCTCGGACAGAGTGAGGAAGACTGCATATTGAGAAGGAGGAAACATTAACTTCAGTAGCCGCTTTGCGCTAAGTTTTAAAGGTGTCTGCTTCTCATTTCCACCATCAGTATCATTTTCCCCAGTTACATAGGTTAGATAAATCTCTTGAAAGCTAGTTTCTGTATGACAGCAATGCACTTATTTTATATGAAGCACAGCTTCATAGAATCACAGAATGGTTTGGGTTGGAAGGGACCCCTAGAGGTCACCCAGCCCAACCCACCTGCAGGGAGCAGGGACACCGCTAACCACATCAGGTTGCTCACAGCCCCGTCCAACCTGGCCTTGAATGTTCCCAGGGATGGGGCCTCCACCACCTCTCTGGGCAACCCCTGCCAGTGTTTCACCACCCTCATTGTAAAGAATTTCTTCCTTATAGCCAGTCTATATCCAGGCAGGCACAGCAGCCTACCTGTTACCTCCTGCCCTTCACAGAGCACGGACAGACGTGCAGTGAGCCGCACTCTTCCCCTCATCCCTCCTGCCCTGAGGCTGGCAGCCGCTCCGTTCAGACCAAGCCCTGTGTACAGGCTGTGCTTTGAAATGGAGCTGAGCTCACAGTCCAGTTTACTAACGCTGGCATGGGCTGGGCCCAAACGGGCCCTTGACATGATGGAGAGGAGAAAGGTGGCGTTTCAGCTCTTGTGGTACCCCCCTCCACCTTCTCCCTGGAGGCTGAAACTGAGGGTCCAGCCCAAAGCCCCCGTGCCTGCTGCCGTGCTTTGCATGCCCTGCACCACCTCTGTGGTGGATGTTTGCAGCAAGGGGGGAAGGAGGAGGACTCATTTTGCTGCCACAAGTCGGAGGAACAACGTGGGACTCAAAATTGCACTGCTAAGGTTTCCCCACACAAACCACATGTTGACTTGGTAAGAAAAAAAATATGCTGGGAGTCGTCACCACTGCAATGGCTTTGGCAGATAAGCAGCTCCCTCTGACCCCACTCTGAAAGCTGCATACACAACACCCTGGCAAACGAAACGAGGCGCAGAAAGATGCAATCTTCAGCTGGAAGGGCTCTGCAAGGTCATGCCTTTTACAAAAATGTCCCCTTACACCACAGGGTGGAGGAACAGGACTCCCTTCCCCAGGCATGCATGCTCCCGGGCACAAGGCGAAACAGCCCCCCCCGGCACCACATTTTAAGGGTATCAACCCAAGGTTACAAAAAGCCCCTCCTAGGCAGTCCCCCCCAGTACGCACCATGGCGGTGAGGCACTGCGATTCCCGCACCGTGGCGGCTGAGCTCAGCAGGGCTGCGAGGATCAGGGTCATGCTGAGGCAGATCCCAGAGTAGAAAGCTGGAAGGAAGTCAGACATGGGAGCTGCGGTCAGACACCGAGACTTTTAGGGCTAACAGAGGCCTGGTCTGATGCTTTCTCCCAGAGAGGGGCCATAAAGTGCATTTTGGGGAGCCGGTCCAAGAGGACCAAGTTGCAGAACTGAAATAATTTTGTCATTTATTTAATACCTCCCATTTGCATATGCTTTGCTTGTCCGGCAGGGCTGTAAACCTCTGAGTGGTTCCCACAGCTCCAGCAGAGCAAAGCACCCTAAAAAGGGTGTCGGTCCCCCCGACAGACCACAAGCTGTCAATTATTTCAGCACTCTGATAAGGATCACCCCGACAGGGGGGGTGTGCTGATGTGCAGCGGCTGTCCCACGGCCCCTATCGGGACCTCGTGCGCTGCTAATCTGGTGCAACACTCGCCCTCCGGTTTCCTCCTGGCTAAGGCAGGGTCACAGCCGGTACCCCGGGGCAGGGCTCGGGGGCCACACTGCTGCAAAGGGCTTTGCAACCCTCGCTCAGGGCTAACCGTGCAAAGTTAAGGCTTGCGAGGAAAGGACGTGGAAACATCGCTGGAGAGGGGCGGCTGGGACAGGAGAGCCTGCGAAGCTGCATTAGGTGCCAATCTATATAGTCCCTGGTGTGTGTGTGGGAAAGGGGGGGGGCTGTCCCCTAACTTTGGACTAACATAGTTTTTACACCTGCCTCGTTAAACTGAAATTGAGAACCAGGATCTAGAGAGGGTGTGAGCATGTTTAAGCCCAGACTATAGCTTGGGAGAAGCAGCAGATGCCAGTGCAGCAGAAGCGAGCAGAGTGTTTTAGTATCTCGGCTGTTCTCATCTCTTTGCTCTAGCCTGCTACCCAAGACTCAGTTTGTATTTCTCCCTTGTGTAGGGAACCCCCCCCACATTTCCTCCAAACCCAGGCATTTCCAAGCATTTCTTCTCCCAGCCTCAATTTTCTATGCTCTGCTTCAACTCCTGTAGCAGTCCCTCTTCCCACGCTCCCAGGGCCCTTCCAGCCCCACCTTTAGGTCTGTCTTTGGCTGAGCCCCCCCTGTGCTTTCACTGCAGCATGGGGGAAGGATGGGGAGATGGTGAATAGAGCGAAGGAGCGAACACAGCGGCGCCCAAGCACCCTGCACTCCCACAACACCCTTCAGTGCCAGGCATGTGTGTCTGACACAGGAAAAAGTGTCTGTGGGACTGTGTTAGCCCCAGCACACCCTCCAAAAGCCAGCCCCTGCCTCCTTCTGCAATGCCTCTGCATTTCCTTTGACTGCTCTGGGGGATTTTGCAGCTCCTGGGTTCACCAAAGGTCTCACCGGGATGGGACCGCAACGTACCTGCGTGGTGGATGGCCCTGTAGGAGTTGCTCTCCAGGGAGATGTCACTGATGAGGGTGAAATGGGGCCCGTAGTGGGTGACTGTGCTCAGCGTGGCGATGGACAGCCCCAGAAGCTGGAAAAGAAGGGTTTTAGGAAGGGATCAACAAGGCAGCAGCTTCTGCTGAACACACACAAAGCTTTGAGGTTTATCTGGATAGTCCTGAGGCCCACGCAGATGCAGACAGCCTGATCACCCGAAGACCACTGCGTGTACCCCAAAATGCACATAAAAGGACAAACCCCGGACACTTAGACATACAAAAGCTCTTTTTCTCTCTTGCATAATGAGTGCACGTGACACCGCACAGCCCGTGGTCTCTTGGCCAGTGTCCGTGGACGAAATTCCCACCATGTGAAGAAAGCCCCGAGGACCGATGCTCTCACAGCACACCTGTGGGGTCCCGACCCACTCTGCAGGGTACGCACGTGCAGTTACGAGGGCTTCAAAGAGTGGTTCCGGGCAGGGATGATGCTCTCTGCTTTGCCCTTTGCAATGCTAGTCCCATGGCCTGCTGTTGGCTGTATTTCCTATTGCAGAGCGCAAAGAGCTGAGTCTTGTACTACTCTAAATAAGCTGTGCTGGTTTCTATCCCCTCAACGTGCCGCCAGGCTGTCTGTGTTTCTGTCCCATCCCTGAGAGCACTGGTATGGCTAAGGCACAGGGTGACTACCAGCACGCTACCCTCTGTGTGGCCCAGAGCAAGTCCAGGTGATGGAGAGGGAACATTTCTGATGGCACCTGGCTCTAGAGCAGGGCTCCTTGCAGCATGAACCAGTGGCAGAGCTGGGACAGAGGCACCACCAGCAGGACAGGTGAAAAACAGCTCCCACTCCACTGTAATCAACCTGGAAAATACAAGATGTGAGGCCATTCCTAGGTCCCAGGTTTCAGCATTTTGTGCCTTTACAACAGGCAAACACAAGGCAGCCATCCCCATGTCAAATGCGATAGTCGGGTGTCAGCATGCCCCCACTGTATGACATTTTCTTCCAGAGCAGACTAATAGCTATTGCTGGAGAGTTAGAGTTTCAGAGGCTAAATACAACCAAACCGTAGCATTTTCTGCTTACAAATAACTTAATCTGTGGCACCTACTGATTCTTCATGCTGTGCATTACTGCGTATCTCAATCCACGCCCAGCAAAATGCTAAGTTAGCTCAGATTTCTGAGAAACACCAGCCTAAAACCTTCCCAACAGCAATAATGTGATTCTTGCCATCCATGGTGGCTGTAGCATCTCTTCTAAGCGCCTTTGGTACCAATCCTCCTTTGATTTTCTCCAAATGACATATTGTAAGAGAGAACAACATACACCCACTACATCCAGTGGTCCTGAAATGTTGAAATTTGGACAAACTATAAATTTCACGTGTGGCCCAAAATAAGGCATCACCTTTTAATTACACTCTTTCCAAGCCACCAACCCTCTTTGAACTATACAGATTATTATTATTATTATTATTACTATTATGTAAGCTTGCAAGTTTTGATAAAGTGAAAAGGCAACAAGCCCATCAAAAACATCCAGCAGAAGCATTCCCCAAGTTTCCACCACTTCCCATCAGCTATAAGAGCACACGTCAAGAAGCTCCCCTTGAATGTGCTTCAAAAGGTGATGAAAAGGATGAAGTTCTAGGTCCCTAGAACTGCTCTTGCTTTCTGGTGCAGATCCACAGGTCTCTCACATATGCTTCCATCGAAGCCTTGTGGTTTCATATCCTCACTGATCCCACCTGCAGCCGACCACCCTCCCAGCAACAAGTATGACTGCAGCAGGTCCATCCTCCCTCTTTTTCTCTGCCAGGAGCAAATATCTTTTTGCTGAAACCAACCCGTTCTGCCGGCAGCGACCTTTCCTTTCTCCTTCGAGGCAGCCGCCGGGTTGTGAAAGAGCCGCAGCAGCATGACAGCCATGAGAAACCAGAAGTCTATCAGCGGGGGGGGGGGGCGATGCTGGCGGCTGGCGATAACCGCCCAGGGCGCAATGATAACTCAGGCAGTCGGCTTTGCTTGCCCGCCGCCCGCGAAAAACAGAACGTGGGAAAAACCCGACCCTCTCCGAGCGGGGCCAGGCAAGGGGACAGTTCGCCTCACCCCCAGTTCTGCAGAGGTGCCCCCAAACTTGCCTGCTCACCATCACACAGAGGCTGGTCACCAGCTGCTGGCACTTGGTGGTCCTCATCCCACACCTCAGTCCCATGGCTGCTTGTCCCCAGAGAGAGCTGGCAGTTAGTCCCTCCAGCTCGTGATAAAGCCTGGGTTTCCACCAAAGGGAGGCATGGCCACAGCAGGGCCTCTCGGAAGTGTAGTCCCCACCACGTGCCCATGCACCTCCTCCTGCCCCATTATTAAATCCTGTTTAGAGCAGCTGCCTTCTGACCAGGCTCTGGTGGGCTGCCGTCAGCTCCGACACACAGCCAGCTGGGAAAGGAGGAAGGGCATACAGAAAAACAGCCTTTCAGGCAGTTTGGAGCAAAGCTCCTTAAAAAAATTTTTTGGAAACTGTTCAATCAAGAGTCAGTATCAAAAGACCCTGTTTTTTGCTTTCACTGAGACGCAGTTTTGCTTAATGAACATGGTAACTAACCTTTTTTTTTAAAATCTGCATAAATACCATCTTGGGGCAAAGTTTAGGAAAATGTTATTTATAAAAAAATAACCTGTTGTTTAAAGAAGACATCAACCCCCTGAAACAGATCTGCGTAAGAGTCTTCCCTCCCAATTTAAAAACCACCACATGGCAATAACCTTCGGCTGAGATTCTATTAAAACTTTTATTTGCAGACAAAGGAAAAAAAATCCCTTTGGTAAATGTCTATACATAAATACAACGCCCTGCTCAGGAGACCCTCACCATCCATGGACATTTTGACTCTTTCCCCGCTCCTAGCACTGAAGACCCCATGGACCCACAGCTACAGAAGACTCAGGTGGCTTCTGGGCTTCAAAACCAGCTGCTTGCTGGGCGCATATTTCCCGAAAGTAAATCGCAAAGAAGCCTCAAGAACAAAGGGAGACTGAATGACCGAGTGCCTTAATCATCTTAGTTTTGGAGTCAGACCAGTGGAAAGACCAGGTTGGACGGGGCTGTGAGCAACCTGATCTGGTTAGCGGTGTCCCTGCTCCCTGCAGGGGGGTTGGACTGGGTGACCTCTAGGGGTCCCTTCCAACCCAAAACATCCTATGATTCTATGATTCTGTGATTCTATGAAAAGAGATGAAACAGAATAATGGAAAATGGTCGCGCTCCCCCCAGGTGGCAAAGAAAGGGGGAAAAAGGTAAAACCATCCCTCATCGGTAACTGGAGCTACAGGAAAATGACAAAGAAGGAAGGGTGAAAAAAGGAAGGAAGATGCATTCTGCAGAGCAAAGAGAAGCAAGAGAAAGCGAGTTGCACAAAGCCATGTGCACAGGAAAAAGCATGTCATGATTTTCTGACTACATCACTCGCTTTCTTGCAAGCTTTCTTGCAAAACGTCTTGGTTGCAACCTCCCGAGACACCAGTGAGAGCTGCCACAGCCGTTTCCAAAAATAGGTGCCCCCCATGGCTCGCGGGTCCCTGCCCGGGTGAGGCTCCCTGATGCCCCACAGGAGACACCGATGCACCCGTGTGCGCACAGAGACCTTCCCACTCCAGCTGCCAGCTGGAAATCACCTGAGAAAGACCGATGGGTGGACAGCAGGGAAGGAGAGCAGTGGGGAGAGGACGCCAGAGAGAAGGCAACGGGCTGGGGAGGCGGCTGATGCCCGGCCACACGTGTCCGGCAGCAGGAACCAGCCACCACCCGCAGCAGCGTGGGCGCCCCGAGGACAGGAGCACAGCTGCAAGGTGACCCACGTCCACATGGTCCCCACCACTGGCCAGGTGGGGAAAGCGCCTTCTAAAACACCGTGGTGGAGCTAGGCCTGCATCCAAAGGCAGAGCTGCCGGCACCCGTCAGTTTTTCCGGCGCCACGGGACAGACGGTTGTGTTGTCACCTGCCAGGTGAATGGGGGGATGACCAAAGGGGGGGATGACCACCAGAGGGGCGCGGCTATAAAAAAGCCGTGCAGCCCATTTTCATTTCCCCCTGGACCCCCGTTTCCTTCCCCAGCCCGAAAGGCGCGCTCCGGCAGACCCGTGCACCGCCGGTTCCCACGCTAGAGGTCCCCACAGGCCCGCAGAACCCTTCCCGGCGCCTCGGGGGGGGGGCTTCCCGCAGGGAGGGGACGGGCAGGTCCCTTCCCAGCCCCGCTGAAGCCCCCCGGGTCCCTGCAGGAGCCTCGCCGGCCCGCTGCGGGACCACCCGCCAGGTCACAAAATCACCGTCTCCACCCCTTGGAAGCGCTCCTAGTCTTTCCAGCAAAGATGCTCTACCTCCTTTTGTCTCTAGCCATAAAACCAGGCACCTTCAATGCCACACCGAGCTCTCAAAGCAGGTCTGTAACTTTAAAACATCTGGGTTTAAACAGATGTTTCCTCTGGCTTGGTTGTGAATGCCTGTTCCTGGAAGTTTGCCCGTGTCCTCTGATGCTTCAGCTGCTTCTCCCACCTCCAGCGCTCGGTGCTCTGCCTTTGGGACTGCTCCCTCGATTACCTGCTCCGGCACTGTGCTGGATTTGGGGGTGGAGGCATTTTCTGCTGTTTTTCTTTCCTCCGTCTTACGCTTTATCGTATTTTAGGTATGGCTCGAAAGATTTCTCTTTGGGGCAGAATGTGTGTGAATTTCTAACGTCAAAAAAATAGTAAAGAGCAATAGAAATTAGTCCCTCCCCCCAAAAGAAAGTCAAAAGTAGGAGCGTTAGCAGACCTGGGGCATGAAGAGGTTGGGCTCTGATGGGGGGAGCCACATTCGGCACATGCAAGGGCACTACCGAAGTGAGCGCAGGGGGAGCATGCCTGCTTCCCTTAACCGTGGCCGCGGAAAGGGGGCCTTTACAACACTTCATTTTCTCCAGGATTAAATTTCCTCTGGGTGCCGTGTCATGGGCATACACCTGCCCTGGCAAGGAGCAGCGTGTCCCCCCGGCCCCATCCCAGTGGGAAGAGAGGCAGGGCTGGAGGCACGCCGGGGAACCATCCTCGCAGCCAGGGCGCGGGCTGGACGGCAGCATGGCTTTTCCAGCAAGGCTTGGCCCCCTGCCCGCCCTGCCGGCTTTTATCAGTTGGTCCCCTTTGCGAGAGCACAACTTATCGCTCCCAAATGCGGTGCAAAAACCACAGGTGACCACAGCTCCCGCCTGTGGCTTCCTCCTTTATCTCTAGTTATCAGCCAGAGCATGGAAAAAGGGTAGCAAGGCTGAAAATACCCCGGGGAGCCCAGATGCCCTCTCCCTCCAGCCTTGTGACAGCTTGCAGCCTCCTGTTAAGCTGTGAAAATACATACCGGCATCCCCAGCTGCACAGGTGTCGGAAGGACATGCCACTTTGTCCAGAAGGAAAGGACTGATTTAAAAAAGGCAACAAAGCCAATCATATTTTTTTTTGCAGAGCTAAAAACCTCCAATCCTCTTCCGAGCTGGAGGGAAATGCTGCTCACAGTGTCAGATGGGCGTCCTAAAAGAGCTGGGGGGATTTGATGTGTTAACGCTGCGTGGGGTGAACTTGGGAGACTAAATAAAAATGGAGGAGAAGAGGCTGAATGCACGCTCGTGCTTTCTCACTGTCCACTTTTCAGGCTCTCGCTCCATCGGTGCGGCCACCGAGGATGGAGCAGCAGCACCCCAGCCCCAGCTGCTTGACCTCCAGCCAGGCAGCAGGGAAGAGAAACCTCCCCCTCGGCTTTGGGGCGCTGCTACCCGTGCTCCCGCAAAAGGATGAGCTAGAGGCAGGGGAGAGGAGGTTGCCCCAGGAGGCAAAACTACACCCATCATACAGGCAGGACACATCCGTGCCACGTCCCTGCCGCCTCTTGGGACCCTCCTCTGCCAGCCCACACCACTGTTAGGGAAAATACACCTCCTGCATGGTAGAAAATAGCTCCAAACGTGGCAGATTTACGAGTGTCGGTGGCTCAGCCCATTCGGTCCCTCGGCTACGGCCCATAACACGGCTATATTCACCCTAGCCCTCGCTCGTAAATAAAACATGCCCATATCAAACTGCACCGAAGCCCTAGGAATGACGGGAAGGCAGGGAGCCCTCGCAGCCCTCAGTCTGCCTTCCCGGGTGCATCACAAGGACGCATTGTAAAGGCTGCTTAGCATTCCTATAGCACATACGCACAATCAAAGCTAAAAATCAACTTTTAAACCCTGGGGCTGTCTCTTTTCAAGAAGGGAAGGAGCGGAGAAAAAGGGGAGGTGCTGGGCTTTGCCAAGCTTCAGATGCACCGTACAACTCCGCTGTGAATAGAAACAAGGCTGGCTGGAGGCTGCCTTGGAAGAAACAAAACCGGAGAGAAATCATAAAACCTCCGAAGGACTTTTCTTATTTATTTCCAAAGCGTGTCTCAGAAATCCTCCAGTGATTCCCAGGCACTTTGAAATTAATCGTTGGTGAGCAAAAAAAATGTCAGAAGAGTTATTAAAAAAAGTTCATCAAGCCCCAGAAAGATCACATTCGAAAAGAGCATAAGCTGAAGACAGGGAGTTCCCTTCAAAGAACAAACTCAAATAAACTTCTTTTTCCCCCGAAAGTGAAACAACTGTGCTCACAGCTCTAAAGCACACCCCCCACCACCACTTAAACTAAATTATTTTTTCTCTTCCACCTGGTATCTAATTGCAAACCACAACTGCCCAGGAGCCAGCTGTGCTGGTGATAGACCTGAAGACACAACTCTAGCTCTGCTCCCGGCAAAACGGGCGCGAGCAGAGCCCAGCCTGGCAGGTGGGGACCCACCTGCTCACCAGGGAGAAGGGGGCTGCCCGACTGCCCCCCGGCATTCATTTCTGGCATTTGCTCTCCCGAGCCTTATCACAATGGGACCTGTGTTGCTTTCCACTGAGGTCCAGAAAGTTTTGGCAAAAAACCCCAGAAGCTCGTGTCAGCTGCCCGTAACGCATGGGTCACGGCGGGACTGACCCAGCACCTCATCTTCCGTGTTCCCACCGACACACGTGCCAGCTCAGGCGGCAGCGTTTTTGGCAGACGCAGGGCATAGCGCGTAGCATCAGGGCCCGGAGGCCCATCGCCGCAGAGCTCCCCTCCCTCCGAGCGGAGCTCGCCCACCTTGCACCACGCTGGCCGAAGCCGCATGGGGCTGTGAGGCGTCCGTGCCAACCACCCATTTATCGCTTTCACCTGTGCCAGGGGAGGAGAATTTCTTCTCCCCAACCTCTGGGGATGGGTAGCACATCGCTGGATGCTCTCTCTCCCCAGATTACGATCAGGAAGTTGATTGTGAACACAGTGTTTAATGATGTCTTGCTCTACTGGATCTTGCATAGTCATTAACTTTATAAAGAGATTTCAAATAAGATTACGTTTCTCAGAGAACGAGATGTACCTACCTTCCTTCAGACTATCAGGAAGCCAGCCGTGTTGTTCAGAAAGCTGCTGTGCGCCGCGCTCAGGCCCAGACCCGACAGCCCCATCAGGCATCGCCATCAACAGCCCTGAAGCCAATTTGGCCAGGTCAAGTCCGTCGCCGAGCTGAGCGTGGAATCGCTGGGGCTAGAGGCTGCACGGTCTCCCTTGAGGCTGGATGTACTGGTGTCTGAGCTGTGCGTTAGTGAAAAAAAAAAAAAAAATCCCTGTAGCTATTTTTGTACGATAAAAATCCAGTTATTACTCTTGAGCGTGGCTCTTTGATACAGAAGGTTTTCTCTTGAAAAGCTTCAAAGACAGCAACTTCCTCTTTCATGTGAGAAAGCCTTGCATCAGAAATTAAAGTCGGGGTAATAAAAGAGCATTGATATTACTCCATTGCAGTAATGCCCTTTCTGCCTAAGCCGCTATTGCTAGGGAGCACCGGGGAAGCCCCCTGCGCCAGCCAAGACGGCTTCAACGACCCCAGCGTTACATGGCTTGGGCTGAGCCAGCAGCCTGTGGCCACTAGCCCACACAAGCACATTTACACACCCAAGCAGCCCCCCTGCGCTTCCCAGGAACCCACCAGGCAAAACGCACCCGCCCGCGCCGCACGCCACGAGCCGCTCCGCTCGGGCCAAACCCTTCGGAGGAGCCGTGCGGCTGCTCGCTGTTTTTCCCCCAGGTCTACGGCACGGCTGAGAATATCTCAAAAGCCACTGAATTTGGGTGCTAAGCCCGACGCGTGCTTTTGAGTCGGATTACCAGAAAGGTGAAGCACTCGCAGGCTCCTCCCTGGCACTTCCAGGAATTTCAGCCCGGCTGCCTGTGACAGTGCTCACTCCTTCAACCTGCTGCCCTTGCAACCGATCCCTGGGGAAAACATTTCTCTTCCAACGTGGTGGAGCCTCGCTGCTCCCTAAATGCCCCACGCAGGAGAAAAAAAGCCCTCTCCATCTAGGAATCACGGACGGCTCTTTGTATCGCTACTTTTGGCTTCGATACACCCTTAGGAACAGCAGCAGAGTGGTTCAGGGTAGCCAGGGAATACAGATCCTTGCTTTGATACCCGAATTGGGCTGCAGAGCCTCGCTGGCACCTATCTGTGCGGTGACATCCCTGCCACCAAGTTATTGCCAGAGATGCTGGCTTTGAGCATCCTCCTGAGAAGGGGTTACATTCCCTGCCAAAAAAATGAGGCCCCGTAATTGAACTGCCTCAAACCTCCCTGCCCGCGCACCTCTGGGCGGAGGAAAACCCTGCAGAAGTCAATTACCACTTCTCTAATTAACAGCTGCTGCAAACCCTCAAGTGGACGAGCACCCTCCACCTCCTGCAGACGGTGACACCGAGGGGCCGCCCCAGCCCGGTGGCTGGCACGGGGGACGAGGCAGAAGGGGCCTGAGCTGACCCCACCGAAGCCAGCGAAAGGGTCTGTCAGAGACGTTTTAGCATCACATTGGTTTTTTGGGGTTTTTGGGGTTTTTTTAAGGCTGGGCCGGAGCAAAGCCCTGAGGACAGCACATATTGCAAGCCCGCTGGAGCTGAGCGTGGACGGCAGCCCCTGGGCAGCGGGTGCAGGTAGCACCCCCTCCCTCCAGCCTGTTTATTTAGCAAAATGCCATGCAAGTTATGCCTCACCTCAAGCTCCCGGGGTAGCAAGAAGCAGCTCCTCTACCCGCCCCGTTAAATTCGGCTATCCGACAGCACCCATCCCCGCCGCTCTTCCCCCGGCGCTGGAAGCAAGGCTGGCTCGGCGGGCAGCCAAGCGGGATCGCTTCCCTCGGCAAAGGGCGCAACCCCCGAGCCGCAAAGGCTTCGCCTTTCTCTTCTCCTCTCCGTGCCTCCATCCTCGAGACCCTCGCTCACGCCGGAGAAGTCGGCCTGCAGAGCGCCGCCTTCCTTGGGCTGACTCAACGCAACGGCTGCAAAATTTTTATTAGGGTTTGGGTTTTGGTGTTGGGTTTTTTTGGTTTTTTTTTTATTTTTTGGTACGTGGAGCAAAGCGGAGCCCCGGTGCGCCCCTTCGCTTCGCAAAACAAACACCAACCGGCCGGCAGGTGCCCGCACCGCTCCGACCCCCGCGTTCGACGGCCGGGCCGCTCCCGCTCCGCTGCTCGGCGGGGGGGGGGGAAGCCCCCCCCCCCCCCCCCCCGGGGCAGCCGCCCGCCCCGACACCCTCACCCTCCGGGCGCCCGGTTTTGGGGGGCGGAACGGCTCGTTTGAAGGGACGGGACCCGGGGCCGGCAGCGCACCGGGGGTAGGGGGAGCCCCGGCTGCTTGTGCGCGCCCGCGCCGGGGGGGGGCGGGGCGAGAGGGGAGCCCCTCCCCCGCATGATAGCGCAGGTTAAGGTAAAATAAATCGTTAAGGACATGGGGGGGGGGGGGGGCGGTGATCACGGGCAGGAGCCGCAGCGGGAGGGGGCAGCGCAGCCCCTGCGCGCGCGCGGGCGGGACGGCCGGGGAGGGGCAGGAACGGGGGGGGGGGGCTCGCGCTCTGCCGGGGCCGGCCGCGCCACGCGCCGGGCGCGCGCGGGGGCGGGGGCGCGCGCGGGGGGGAGGGGCGGAGGGGGGGGGGGCGCGGCGGTCGGCGGTGGGCGCGCGTGGCGCGGCGTGCGCGGCGCGTGCGGCCGGCGGGAGCTCGCGAGCGGCGGCGCGTTGATAAGGGCGGCCCGGCGGCGGCGGCCGGCCCAGAGGCGCGGAGCGGCGGCGGGAACGGACACCCCCGCGCTTACCCCCCCCCCTTCCGCCGCCCCCCTTCAGTTTTCCCAAATTTTTTTTTTTTTTTTTTTTTTTTTTTTTAAAACTTTACTTACATTTTGCAACTCTCCTGCGCGCTTTCCGCCAGCCGCCGCTGGGCCGCCCGGCGATGAACGGCGGGGCCCTGCCGCCGCTGCCCCCCGCCGCCGCCGCCGCCCCCCGCGGCCGCCGGCGGCCCGCCCCCCCGAGCTGCTGCGCTGCAAGCGCCCCCGGGCGGCGGCGGCGCGGGAGCGCAACCGCGTGCGGCTGGTCAACCGGGCTTCGCCGCCCTCCGCCAGCACGTCCCCCACGGCGCCGCCAGCAAGAAGATGAGCAAGGTGGAGACCCTCCGCTCCGCCGTCGAGTACATCCGCGCCTTGCAGCGGCTCCTCGACGAGCACGACGCCGCCGCCGCCTTCCCCGACGGCCGCGGGCGGGCGGCCGTCGGGGAAGGCGGCGGCGGCGGCGGCTACTCCTCCGCTTCGCCCTCCTTTGCCTCCTCCGTGCCCGGCTCGCCTTGCTCCTCCGAGGAGAGCGGCTACGACGCGGCGCTCAGCCCCGAGGAGCGGGAGCTGCTGGACTTCACCAGCTGGCTCGGGAGCTGCTGACCCTGCGGGAGGTGAGGGGGGGGGGGAGCCGGCGGGGAGGGGGTGCCGCTTCCCCCGCCGCTCGGGGGAGCGGGGCACGGACCCACCGGGGCTCTCCGCGAATCTCTCCGCAGCCGCGCTCAGCCTGCAGTACCTCAGCGCCCTCGCTCTCCGCAGCAGCCAGCATCCCCCAAAATCCCCCCACCCCGGCGGGACCCCGCTGGCTGCTCTCCTCGCCGGGTTCACTCCGTCGTCTTCGGGCTGCGGGAAGTGCAATGGTGCAAATCACCGGCGGGGCTCCGCCACCCGCTGCGGGGCCGCGGCTCCACCCGCCCTCCGGGAGCTGCCGACGGAGAGGAGGCCCGAGCGACCCCGCTTCCCCCCGCGGCTGCTTTCTGGTGGTGCTTTGGAGGGGTGGGAAAAAAAAAAAAGAAAAAGAAACGAAAAACACTTGATGCTTCCTTGCTTCTGGAGGGGGAGGGAATTTTTTTTATCGTGTCAGATTCTATTTTATATGTAACTTGAACTGCCTATGGGAACACTGGTGTATGAAGACTTATTTTTGTACAAGGAACCTTAGAGAAAAGGGGTGAGGAGATGGGTCTATACTTAGCAAGTCCTATTCCCTTGTTCTTGAACACTGCCAGCTAGAATGTTTTGGGAACATACACAATTTAGATAAAAACATGGGTTCTTTTCCTCTCCAAACACTTTAGTAAAAAAGACTGTAAAGTTGTGTCTTAACGTGGTGTCTTGAGTTTGCCTGGTGTGAAGGTCCACTTCTCTGAAAACTGAAGTTTGTTTGTTTGTTTTTTTAAATATGTATTGAAGGCATTTTTGTATGCACTTGCTAGGATTTCTTAAGTTGTACATATGCAGTTTTTAAGAGAGTATCATATTTTATGTAAATTGACTTTATAAATAAAAATCTATTTATAAATGGCTTCAAGGCTGCAAGATGCCTGTATTTGCCAGAAATGCCCCGGGTAACTTTTACTGGAGGGGGTTGGAGGGGGTAACGGGCGATGTAGCAGAGAGGCATTTCTCTTGGGGCAGGTTGCATGCGCAGAAGGGAATGAAGGAGCAGCACAGATCGACCTCCAGGCTTGCTTTCCCACCCCCCACCCCCCCACTCGAGTTTTATGAACTCGGCACTTGGTGCAAGTGCTGCAGAGATGATGTATGGGGAGGTGCAGATGTCTACGGGAGTCAGGGCAGGTTCAGTGCTGATAACTCCTTTCCAGGGTATGCAGAAGGTGCTGCCCTCGCCTACAGTAATGGGGGAGTCAGGGGGAGGTAAGGAGGGAGCAGGTACCTGAATTTTGTTTGTCCTGGCAGCTACTCTCAGGAGTTAGGTCGGGGTGTCTTTATTCAGGGGAGCTGCATCTCTGAGAACAGTGTTGTCATTTAAACCCCACACATAACCAACAGTGTCCCACTCTGACCTACTCTAACTTCAGCTGCATCTACATATACTTCACTTACAGGCAATGAGCAAACATGACTAGCTCTCCCCTGTCAGAGACTCTTAAGCTCTGCCCATTACTCTGGGGCTCGTGCTGAAGACCTGCTTCAGTGCAGGGGGACCAGAGGTAAGACAGATTACTGTGAAACCAAACGCAGTGGTGATAGCGTGAAAAACTACAGCAGAGGCTGTTACTTCCCGTAAATAGCTGTAGTGAATGGTACTAGTCAAATGGAGCAAAACGGGCTGGCCTATGGAATACGCTAGGCGAACACAAAGAAGAAAGGGTTATTAAAATTGACCTACTTTGCAGGGGCCATGTGTATAATCTCCGCTGTGTTGGTACTGGGAAGGTAGAAGTTTTCAGGAGCGCGATCGCTCAGCAGTCCCAAATTCAGTCGTTGCAGTGGGTGCTCTGTAATCCAGAGCTGTAAGAATAGTCCACGTATGTGATTCCATTTGAAGAGTGAAAAAAACCCCAACAAACCCATGGGGAAAATTCAGGCTCTAATAGCAAGTACCATTTAGGAGCCTGCAAGCAAGAGCAGTAGTTGTTGGGCTTCAAGTTCATTCCCCAATCAAAGTTGCTCTAATCAACATTGCCCTTTGAGAGGCCCTGGGATTTTGAAGTGCTCAATAAATTGCTTGCAAAGGTTTTGCCCTGTATGGCTCTTCAACAGCCCCGCGGGTAGGAGTGAGAGCTGGGAGCTGACCTGAGTGTCAAGTGATCTGCTAGGCTTGGCAGCAGCAGGTAGGGCTGGTGGGGTGGGTAACGTGGTACCTTTCCCCAGTGGGGCTTTAGGGGCTTCAGCCTCACAGGTGACCTCCAAAATTTCAGTCAGGCAGAAACCTATGCAGATTCCCACATACTTATTCTCAGCCGAAAACACCAGTGCGCCATCTTTTCCAAGCCATTTAGAAAAAAACAGGGCTGCTGCGTTTAGCTGAGCAAGGGTCCCTTTATAGCAGAATGCATTTGTTTAGAGGGTTTTACTGCTGCTTGGCAGGGTGTTTGTTTTCCTTCCTTGGCAGCACTGATCATTTTCGTATTTCCAAAAGCAATACTTAGCTCTCAGTCAAGTAACTCCCAGCATCGTTTTGAGGTTCATCAGATCACCCAAGATACTGTTGCAGCAACATTAAAGCAGCATCAGCTGTAACTGTATTGGCAAGAAATTAGCTGTGAAGAGTTTTCACTTGAGCAATATTAATAATAAGGGGAGGGTGGGGGGAAAGAGCTTAGCCAGCATCACAAGTTACCTTAATGCTGTCAGCCAGTGTTCCAGTAGAAACTAGGAGGACATCGGGAACATACAATTTACTTTGAAAAAAAACAAGGTGGTCATGAGACTTCCAAACACTTGAGGGGAAAGAGGGTGCAGGGAGAAGGATGTATGCCTGTTTTAGAAAGACAAGATGGACAGAGGGACTTCTTGCCCCAAGCATGGTGACCACAAGTCACTAGCAGATTCTCAGATCAAGCTACTAAAGAGGCTACACCAGAAAGAAAGGTACTGAATCATTCTGCCCTTTTAAGAAAGCATGAGGGAGGGTGCAAGGCAGGTTCTTTGGCAGCTGCAGAGAGAGCAGGTACCGTCAGCCAGACCAGCTCACTCCCGTTCTCTTCAACTGCAGCCACCTGAAGACTGCTTGGACCAAGTTGAGAAGATTCCCGACTATAAAAGCTCACACCTAGACCTCCCTTCTCCATTTATGCAAAATAGTGCCACAGCAAAGACTGTGAGATGGAAGCCTCTGACCATGAAAGTCACCTGTAAGCAGCAAGACTGACATCAGGTCTGCCTTCTCAGCCAGGCGCTTCTCCTGCCTGGAGCAGCCACCTCCGCGGGACAGTGGGACTTTCGGTGTCCAGGTCAGCTGCCATTGACCATGGGCTGCCGCAGGGGCTTCCAGGGAGCCTGGGTGCCTGCCTAAGCTGCTACCCGAAACACTTGTGGCAGGGATGGGGAATGTCTCTGATGAGCACGTCATTTCTCTTTAGATGTATAACTAGAAATTGGGTGCCTCAAATGGAAACTCCAGCTCCCCAGGAAGACACAAAACCAGCCTCTAAGTACAGGGCTGCAGGAGAGTCAGATTCAGGCAGAAGAAATACACTGAGGAATTCTGAGAATCAAGGGAAAAAAAAAAAAAGCTGCAGCAAGCTGAGGGCGCCAGGAGGCACAGGCTTGTCCGTGTGCAGCTCCGAAACACACTAACACACTTCTGCAAACCTCTCATATCTACATCCACCGATGGGTTCCCGTTTTCCTGTGCAGCATTTCACAGGTCACAGCCAAGTCTAATGAAGCAGAAACAAGTTTGCAGGTGGGGTCGGGATTAGCTGCCCCTCTCCCTGGACTGAAAGAACCCCTCAATTTTCAACTGCGTTCCCTTCATTTGGCATTTTGAGTTGCTCAGGCTGAAGCTTTTCTTGTTACCAAAGCACATAAAGCCCCAAACATGGTAAAAATAGTTCCTTGCACTGAACCATGCACTGTAGTGTTTAAATGATGCTGTCGCCCCTCATGGGCAACCTCAGGTTCAGCTCCGTGGCTACACTCTTTCCAAATTTTTTCACATGTTATTAAAAAAGTAATTTTGTAGGAAAGGGCTAAGCACCCTGCTTGAAGGCTTGCACACCACGAGAAGCACTAGGGTACCCTGCAGCATCTCCACGGTAGTATGGCATTGCTGGTCCTTTGTGCAGGGCAAGCGGCTGCAGCCATGCCCCAGCACCACGGGGGTCTCCAGGAGATCCCTGCCTCAGAGCACGTGATGAGGTAAGAGTCCCATGGAAGGGGGCTTTCTCCTGGTATCACCAGCAAATACCGGCTTTACCACAGATCCTCCTGCAGAGAACGGCCAACTGATGGGTTTCAATTTGCAACAACTCACTTTTGCATTAACACCTCGTGAAGACCGAGCGCGGCAGGCGGCGAGGTGAGCCGCTGCGTATCCGCTTGCTTCTGCCTCCCCTCCCACCTGTGGGGAGCAGCCGCCGGGAAAATACAGGTCTTGCCTGCCTTTGGTCTGCGTACCAAGGCTTTTCGCCTGCCCATGGTTTGTGGGCTAAGACTAGTCCTGGGGTCATGCCACGCTTTCCATGCAGGTCACGGAACAGCCGGCTAACGGTAACAATTTTTGGTCCTTTCTTAGCGGGACTGGACACGGGCCAGGAGCCTGGGAGCGTGCGCAGCTGCGAGAGAAGGGCAGCCCCTCGCACGGGCAGTGGCAGGCAGAGCTGGCCTGGCTTTGCCCAGTTTGGGCATCGGCCAGCAAGGGTTCGGTTTTCCTCACAGAAACTACCACCGGCGAAGCATTAGCCACAGGTATACCTGGGAGTGATGGGACTAACTATATGAAAGCAGCACCAGCTGTAGTCACAAGTTAATGTTGCACCCTTAAGAGGCTGCTGGGCAGTAAACCAAATGACTTAAAATCCTGGGGACACCAGGAACCCCCGGCTCTTTTTGAGCTCTGTGCACGCCCTGGCTCATGGGAAGGGAGGAGCTCTGCCAGGTGCTTTCAGAGCATCCCTTGGGACCTCACCACGCATCTTCTCAAGCCAGTCCCTGGGGCTTGCTCTTTGGAAAAGAGCCTGAGGACACAGCAAAGTTTTGTACTTACCAGTGCTCAGTCTTTTTATTATATCCAAGCAATTTTTTCCCATCCTGTATTTTCCTATAATAAAGATCTATTGAGGAAGAGGCCTAAGCTAGTACAAGAATGGGAGAAGTGCCACAGCTAAGGCACTTCCCAGCAAGAGGGGCTGCTTTGCACCCCTGCTGTCACCATCATCAAGAGGGGAAAACTGAAGGGGAACATCAGCATCCTTAGCTTAGGGGAAGTATGGCAAAACCATCAGAGACTGGGATTTCCACTGTATTTTAAATGGAGATTTTCTCCTGTTCTCGAGAGCCTACAATCAGACAGGGATCATTGTGCACACCAGGATGAAGAAATCCTCTTTTTCTGCCTGCCCCCTCACTCCTGTTGTCACCTCTCTTCTGTCCCAGGGCACAACAAGGTGGCAAAAGGATAAGTGAAGTGACCCACACAAGTCCTACCCATGGCGGTGAGGCGGGAGAGAGATCCGGAGAGAAACCCCAGCCAGCTGGTAGGGTCCAACACCAGCATCCACACACGATGAGCAGGAAAAACCTGAGACAAGACAGACATTAGCTTCTGGCCAAGTTATTGGCGGTGTTTTACAATCAAGGTGAAATAAACAGTCATGTGGAGGAACATGGAAATGAAAAGGAGGAACAAGTGCAAGAAAGCCAGCAGTGGGAGGCACAGTGAGTTAAATCAGAGCAAGAAGCACAGGGAAATGACTTCGAGTATTAGGCTGTGACACCCACCGCCCCCCCCCCCACTCTGTAAATGCTTCTGTTTATGGGTAGATGTTAGCAAGATCAGAGGTATAAGCAGCAGAAAAGGAGAAATTTCTGGTAGGATGATTGCTTGGCCGCAGGGACCAGGGCAGAGCTTCAAGCTTTGACCTACGAGCATCCACCTTGCTGCTGGAGAAGCCTCAGTTCTCTCCCCTGTTGATCTCCTTTCATCTCCTGGCCCCAGCCCCACCGCTTAAAGCCTGCAGTACAAGAGTTATCACCAGACCCAGTAAATTGTGCTTGCTTTTTAAGTTGTTTGTTTTTGTTTTTTTAAAGGCGAAGAAAAACCAACAGAGAGAGGCACGATAGCCCCAAGGGGAATTTTCTGTTAAAGTCACTGCCAAAAGAATGACCAATTTGTAAGTGAAATGTTGACACTTTTATAACACAGTAAATATCTTTCCCTTGAGTAAAGCACTTCAGGATTTTTTTTTTTTTTTTTTATAAAAAAGATGAATTTTGTCAGGATATTAAATACTAGGAGGAAGTGTTGCAATGCTATAACACATTTTCCCTTTCTCTCTGTTTCCCACTTTCACACACACAGTTTCTTCAAGGCTCCACAAAGGACCCACAGTCCCTTTAGCAGAACTGTACGTAGAAAGAGCAGGTGAAACCCACTGGGTAAATAAAAATCTAGTTTAGAAGTATTACTAAATACCCTCAGCCCCTTACCAGCAGAGTACCCGTGCAGCCCTCCGCACAGACCGCTGGCTCCCACCTCCCTGGCACCGGCGTGGGGTTGCTTATATTGGAGGGAAGCCAGTTGGTGTCAGTGGAAACGGCTGCTCCCCCCCGGTGAAGCCCCTGCCCGTGATTCCCTGCCGAGGGGGCTCTGCACTGGCTGGCCAGCCCCCGTCACAGCTTCTCCTTGCCCAGGAGACACCTGGCACTAGAGCAAGCTGGCCAACGGAGAGGGTGAAACAGGCTTTAAGCACCCTGAAGTTTGCAGTGCGCACGGTATTTGGGTCTGATTGGAAGGGAGGCAAGGACGGGGACCAGCTCTGGCTCTGCCCCAGCTCTGCACCGTCTCCTTGCCCCATTCCCCCCAGCCCCCCTCCAGCAGCCTGGATGGATGGCTGTCCCGCAGGCTGCATCCCCGTGTGCTGCACGGACCTGGGATGCTGCTGGGATAGTTTATACCCTTCAGTCTTTGGTCTTGCTAGAGGACAGCCAGTAAAGAGGAGTGAGAGCAGAGAGGCTTTTGAAGTGGGGAGACCACAAAGCTCATTTAGGATGCATACACCGCCAAAAAAACCCCAACCACCAGACGGTAATAACTTCAAACCAGTGCTGACTGGAGTTGAAAACAGCGATGTACTGGCAGAAAAACTAGCGCCTAAGCCAAGTTCAGACGTGGTGTAAGCTGAATCTGACTCTGTTTATGACGCTGAAGAGAGCTAATGGTTGCCGGCAGGCAAGTCTTGCCATTAAAGAGGAGCACACAACTTGTTAAAGGGACCTCTGAGCACTCTTTCAGGCCCAGCAGGAATCATAACCAACCCCATCCATCCAGCAAAACCTGCTGGAGAAAGCAAGGGCAGTGTCCATGTCTTGCACATCCCATGGCTGGCTGGGCCTGAGCTGCAGGAACAAGACCCTTGGTGGGATCTGGGGTGTTGGACAGGGGGTGCGTTTGGTGTGCACGTGGCAGAAGTCACCCAGAGCTGTACAAGGAGTAGAGGACGAGGGCTGCCAGGGACACAGGCTGGGGCAGGAGGTGAGGCAGGCTGCCTGCAAGTTGTTTTCTTCTGCTGCATTTGGGGGGACAGGACTGGGGACCGTTCCTTGCAAGTGAACCAAACAGCCACCTGTGGTGTGTTGCCGCCTTCCCATCCCAGCTTCTCACCACCATCAGCCTTGACCCAATGACTGAGTGGTAGTGTTGATCTGCTTGAGGGGAGGAGAGCTCTGCAGAGGGACCTGGACAGGCTTGATTGATGGGCCGAGGCCAACTGTATGGGTTCAACAAGGCCAAGTGCCGGGTCCTGCACTTTGGTCACAACAACCTCATGCAGCGCTACAGGCTTGGGGAAGAGTGGCTGGAAAGCTGCCTGGCAGAAAAGGACCTGGGGATGCTGGTTGACAGGAGGCTGAATGTGAGCCAGCAGTGTGCCCAGGTGGCCAAGAAGGCCAATGGCATCCTGGCTTGTATGAGGAATAGTGTGGCCAGCAGGAGCAGGGCAGTGACCGTGCCCCTGTACTCGGTGCTGGTGAGACGACACCTTGAATACTGTGTTCAGTTTTGGGTCCCTCACTACAAGAAAGATGTCGCATTGCTGGAACATGTCCAGAGGAGAGCCACAAAGCTGGGGAGGGGTCTGGAGCACAAGGCTTATGAGGAGCGGCTGAGGGAACTGGGGGTGTTCAGCCTGGAGCAGAGGAGGCTGAGGGGAGCCCTTATCGCCCCCTACAGCTGCCTGACAGGAGGGGGGAGTGAGGTGGGGGTCGGCCTCTTCTCCCTGGTAACAGATGATAGGACAGGGGGAATGGTTTGAAGTTGCGCCAGGGGAGGTTTAGGTTGGACATTAGGAAAAACTTCTTGACCGAAAGGGTTGTCAGGCTCTGGAAGTGGTCGAGTCCCCACCCCTGGAGTTATTTAAAAGAAGGATAGATGAGGTGCTTAGGGACGTGGTTTGGTGGTGGGATGGCAGGGTTAGGTTAACGGTTGGACTTGATGATCTTAAAGGGCTTTTCCAACCTAAACAATTCTATGATTCTATGATTCTATGAATGAAGTAGCATCAGCACTGTGTCGGTGCACCGTTGCATCCCTGCATCCTCGTACAGGATGCGGTGACTGGGTCTGGTGGCTGCTCTCCTCAGCCACCCTGGGGGCCGCTCAGCACAGAGGCAGCAAGGAGCAGCTCAGGCTTGCTGAAGATGCTCCGTGTGGGGCTACTTCATCCCGCCAGAAAGCCACGCTGCGTGGCTGGATTAGCCCTGGCTCTGGAGTGAGCTTCTGCAGTGCCAGGGAGCGGGTCGGCGAGGTGTGCCTGCTTGAACACAAGCAAGCAAAACAGCTGTACAGCTCTTTCCTAGCAAATTGTTATAAGCCAGAAGAGTTAAGATAAACGCAAAGTGAATTCCTTGTGGTTGTTTCTATGCTTTATTCTAATTATTAATTTATTTATTATTTCTATGGTTTATTTGTGCCCATTTAGATTTGGTTTGTTCTACTTTAATAGGAGCAGTGAGCTGAGGCTTCTGGTAGAGGGTTAAACTAATTCACTTCAAGCGCTGCTTGTTAGCGTGCGACAAAGCAAGTAATGAGCTGCCAACTAAGTTCTGAGCTGAGGAGTATGGAAGTTATTAGTTTGCCAGAACTGATTAGGTTATTTATTGAAAATAAACTAAGTGGGGAATTTGTTGCTGCTTTCTTTCCCCTGATATTCCCCCAATCTCCATTGTCTGGATGGAGATTTTTTCTCACATAACCTTTTTTTTTTTTTAGTAAAAAAGAAGATGCAGTGAATAAGAAGTATTTTATAAGCATAGCATTTGGGTTAAAAAATTATTAATTTTGGCAGTTGTTTGAATGGAAAGACTTTTGATTCCAAAATGTTAAAAATTTTATTGAAATCTCCAAAGTTCTGCAGAATCAAAATGAACAACAGAGCATTTGCTGAAGCAAAGACTCCACTTTGGATCAGCTTATTTTAAAATTTCAGTTTGTGGGAAATTTTGAAGCATCTCTGAATTATAGCATCAAAGTACAGTGACGGCATCTGAGCTGCCAGAAAAATCCTGGGCTCTGCTTTCCAACAGGTTCATGCTGGAAAACGTCGGGTGGCCCGCCAAAACCAGGCAGGTTGGAAGAAATAACGTGTATGGTGGGGTCTGGGTTTTGCTTGCTCACCTCATGTCTTGACTTGAGGCAGTAGGACTTTGGGCCTCCTTCCTTACTGAGGGGCTAGGAACGTCGCGGAGATTCGAGCCAGGAGTGAGCCCGGGCAAGTGAGGTGCAATGCCCCTGGCTGCAGCCACCCCCGTGGCAAGAAATTGCCCCCAGCAAACCCTGTAAAAGCAGCCGGGGGTGCCTGTAGAGGTGTGGATGCGTGGGACAGCTTGTCACCAAACTCCTCCAGCCTTGGGGGCAGCCTTGATATTCCAGCTTTATGCTCCTAAAGCACCTCAGAGGGCAGGGGCCTGCACGGTGTAACAGTCCCAGGCACTCTCTGCCCAGGGTTCAGCCCTGCCCATAGGATTTGCCATGCACGGCTTGCATCGGGGCCCCGAGAACCCGTGCTGAAACACAGATGTCATCATGGCTCGTGTGTACGGAGGGGGTCTCCTTATAGGGTCCCTGAGCCCATTTTTCTCCATCACTGCCCTCCCCACCTTTACTTAAAGTTATCTTTGCGTCATGTATCACCCCACTTTCTTGCTCAGCGCTTTCACCACGGGAGAAAGAGCTGGAAGCAGGAGGTGGAGCGGGGGAGTGAAGGAAAGAAATGGAAAAAAGGGAAGAAAGTGAGAGGCTGGGGGTGGGGGGAGGAAGGGCTTGAAAGGGCATGGGGGGGGGTACAGGGGCAAGCTGGCCCCCAGCCACCCCGCATTGTGCCCAGCTCTGTCCATCTAAATAAAGGGACCATCCTGACTTGTGCCCCAGCTGTTGCCTTTCGGGTTTTGGTGTTGTCCCCTCCTCCTGTTTGCTTCTTTCCCCCTCACCCCCTGCCGATTTCATCCAGACTTCATCAAAGTGCCCCCATCTCCCCCGACCTTTCCACCCCTCCCCAGAGGCACAATGTCCACTTTTAGTGGCCGTCACCTTCAAGGTGACCTCCTTATGCCCATTTATCCGGGGAGGAGGGAAGCTGGGCGGGAGAGTGCTGGCACTGGGGCAGATGCTCCCCTTTGCACCCCCACTTGCCCTGGTGAGGCGGGGGGGGCACCGGGGGCATGAGCACAGGGGACATTATTAGGGGGTGGCGTGCGCGCAGGGGGGGATCAACCTGCCCAGCATCCTGCAGTGAGCCAGGGGGTGCAGAGAGCTTTTGCAGATTTGTTCTCAAAAGAGAGCATGTTCCCTTTTCCACCTTCTATAAATGCCCATAGCAGCCAGCCCCGTGGGAGGGGGCAGAGCCAGGTTCGGGTTGCGGTGGCCAAGGCGCATGGGCACCTGGGCCTTCGAGGAGCAAATATCCAGCCGCAGCCTGCACCAGGGATGTTTGCTGGGGGAGAAACAAAAACATTTGCTGGTCTGGGCGCAGCAATAGCCTACCCACAGCTCATCCTGTTGTGCCTGCAGGCTTCTTGCTTCCCTCCTGGCTTTTCTCGCCCCACCATTTGTTTGCCTTTGGTTCCTGCTGGTTTATCAATCTTTATTAGTCTCTGCTCACTTTGGTGGAGCCCAGTCACCTGCTGGAGCTGTGGCCCTGCATGGAGGCTTTGCCTTTGCTGGCTGTAAGGGATGGCAGTGCAATGGGGTCCCTCCAGCAGACAGTCCCACCACTCCTCTTTTTCATTCTCAGGTCACCTGCGGAACACCCCCTGGCCCACCAGCCCCTTGCTTCCCTGCAGGCAGGCAGCAAGGAGGTGCAGGGCACCTCGTTTTCCCACTTACCAGGCGGGGATAAGTCTGTCCATAGGAAGCTGAACCCACTGTCAGGAGTGATGGCACAGCATTAGACGTGGCGAAGAAGGTGGCCTTGTTCACAAGTGTTTCCCATGGGGTGATTTTTCTCCCAGGACAGGGTTTAAGCATCCATCCCACTGGGCTCTCCTAGCATATAATTTCTAAAGCTGTCGAAAGTATTTTGAAGCGATGTCCTGGGCCTGGTGTAGCTGCACTGGAGGAGCGAGAGGCAGACAGGTCTGATCAGCCACGCTCACCGCTGCTGAGACCACGTGCCCAGAGCTAAAGCTCTGTGTTACATGGGGTCAGCCTTTTCTTCCAGGGTACTTAACAGGCATCAAGATCTCCAAGAGATGGATAATACCTGTGCCCTGAAGTTTTTACGGTGGGTATTTTCTTTTAGAAAACCATGAGCAGCTCTCTGCTTTGAACCCCTCATTTCCCAGCCCGCCCCCCCAACCCCCCCCCCCAGCCTGGCACGCGTCCCTGAGCAATCGCAAATGCACAGAGGCACGATACAGTGCTCCAGCTATGAAATCCCAGTAAAAGCCCTTATTCTGCATGTTTGATGCTCTCAGACCTTGACATTCAAGTGGCTGCGCCTCTGCTGAGCTCTGCTCCAGCTGTGCACGCTGGCTGCCCTGGAGAGGCAGGGGGCTGGGATGGGTGCATGAACACCTCCTGTCCCCCAGGGCAGCCGGGGACATCAGAGTGGGCTTGGGTGGCTCACCCTGACTGAGCTTCTGGCTCACATTTCTTCACCGTCTTTATTTGTACAGGGAGAGCTCAGATCCACACGGTGCCCTGGGTTGTCCAAAACAGAGGAGAACTCTCCACCCTGAAGTCCATGTCTCCATGTGCTTCAGATCCTATTATGGCTGCCCAAGGTGATATAGTCAGATCCTAAATTAGGCTCTTATAATCTAAATTGAATTTAGACCCAGAAAATCCCCTGTTTTCAGATGTTTCTGGTTACACAATAACCCTGGCTCTCCTTCTCAGAGGAGTGAAATGGCAGGATTTTGAAATTCCTTGTTGGTTCATGTTTGCATATAAATGCTGATTTTATCTTTTCTGTACACAAAGTAAACACAAAGCTGTTTTACAATAATGTTGCCGTTGAAACATGCACCCAGGATGGCAAAACAACCCTGACTTAGAGATGTTTCCAGGCTCAAGGACCATGCCTCCCTTCACACAAAGAAGCCGCCTGCTCCGAGATGCCCAGCCCACCCTCATCCCTGTTGATGCAGTTCAACAAGCAGATTTCGTAAGACAGGAGTAAGATCCAGAAGTCAAAGTGAGGCAGTGATGGTAAAAGATGTCAATTCACCCAGGCTGCCCAAGCCGGTGAGCAGGTTCCCGATGGAGTTGAATTTTTCCATAGACATCTGTGAGCCGTGGTCCAGGCTAGAGGTGCCCAAACCCACCGCAGCTGGGCAATGATGGCGCTCGCTTTAACAGGGACTTATCTCTCTTATCTTTTTTTAATGCTGGTCTACACAGGGGATATAATTGAGATTAAAATAAAGACTTGAAGTAAGGTAGCTATTGATGATTAACTCTCTGGGGGAAAACTCTTATGCTAAAATGTGGAAGGACTAAATGCAGTACTGGACAGGAGCAAAGAGGAAGGAAGAAGTGCTGCTGGGAGGACATAACTGACATTGAGTAAGTTAATTCAGCATAATTCCTGAATTACAGAGCCCTACCTGGGGATCAGAGATGGCTATACTTAAAAAACGGCCATGTACACAAGCCTGACAGCCTTAGTTATGGGAGGAATGTTGTAAAATCAAAGAAACCCACATTTTCTGGTGGTGTCTTCTCTGTCAGTGGATGTTGCAGAAACTCATTTGAAAGTCAACAGCCTCTGGTGAAAGAGGTGCTCTTGGGTGCAACTGCAGAGGATAAAATTCCAGCCCAAATATCTCTGTTCATCCATCTCGGAGTGTGGTGTCTACTTTAGCTTAGTCATTTGACCAGTCATCTACTCTAATAGCCCACAAAGACAGAGGCATTTTCTGAGAGCAATCCATTCTTCTTGCTGTAGGATGACTATTTGACATGGGATCAGCCTCCCCTGGCTGATGCTTGTCCCTCCCAGTGGCTGTAGGTGGGTCTGTGGTGAGTAGCTTCATCACACATAGCCAGCGTTAGGCGCTCATGGGTAGATGAGTTGCCTCCTGCCCCATACACCTGAGTGCTCATGGAGGCTGAAGCACTTCCCCCTGTCCAGGAAGTCATCTCTGAAATAACAGGTATTGAGCCCAAAGTTCACTGAAGTCCAGGTTGCTGTAGCCTTCAGGGGCCTTCGCATCCGTAGTAACACATCTGAGGCACTATCAGAAATGGACCGCACTTTGTTGCTGGTGGTCACTGTACCCAATTTACAACATGGGTCAGACTGAAAAAGCCCGCAGCCTCATCCACTGGCCATCGAGCCTTCATCTTTAAATGGCACTAAATGCATCCAGCAAAAGCTGGGTAACATGGTTTTTGTGTCCTAGTGGTCAGATGGGTTTCAGATGCCATTGCCCTTGACATTGCAAGAACAAAACCTGAAAATGACACACAGCTGTCTCACGTGAAACAATTAAAACAGTGAACTTGCAGGATATTTCTGTTAGAAACCACAATTGCCTTCCCGTTGCTTTGGACAAGAGGCTTAGGAGAAGGACCACACACATTCTTGAGGCACTAACGCCTGCGGCCAAGGCCAGGGACATCAGGAGGTGGGGTGAAGAAGACAAGTGAGAAATGCCAGATCATTTAGCGACATGAGCTGTCCTGCAGCCCATGTCAGAAGCAGTTGCAGTAGGACAAGCAAATCGTCCCAAGCCTCCTGACACCTCTGCCTGAGCATGGCTCGTACCTCGGCAGTGGAAATCACAGCCTGCTTCCGTCACGCAGCGGGTCACATCGCAGTGCGTCAAGCCCTGCCACAAGCCCTCGCTATCATTTGCAGCCGGGTGGTTAACGCTGATGCAAATGTCATTACTACAGGCAGAGCCTCAGCCTGCCTAGAAATGCAAGCATCAGCTAGGACCAGAATGAAAGAAAAAGTATATTAAGTTGTCAGGAATGATAGAAAATTCACATGCCGCTGACATCCCGTCTCTAAGTGGAGTCACTTGCCCACATGGGTTCCTCATCTGACCTGGCTTTTACTGCCTTCACTGTTCCTATAAAAACCTCAGAGAAATTTCTGTCCATAAAGAATACGGAAACTCTATTAACTGCCTTATGGCTGTGAGACACGCCCACCCCTACCTTGCCCCAAGCTTTCCTTCTTGCCAGAATCCCAAATCCTGATCCCTCACCAAAAGCCACCGGGAATTTCGAAGGGCCGGAGGGACCTTCTCTCTGCCTCCGCATCTGTTCTTTCAGATTGCAGGAGGGCGCGTGTATACCACACGGGGAGTGAGGGGACAGGTACGTTTCTCTGCCCTTGAAGAAGCCCTGTCATGTATATTTTCTGTGGATGAGCAGATGTGGCAGCCGTATGTCTCCCAAGCCATGCTGGCTGGGTGTCACTGCTCCCGTCCTGGTACCCTCTCCCCGTCCCTGCAGCCCCCCTCCCCAGTGCTCCTGCCTTACCTCCAGCCTCTCTGGGCAGTGATTAATGGTGCCCATCAATCAGGCACGCTGCGATGAATGCAGCAGGCAGTTTGAGATTAACCTTGGGGAACCTTGGCCCCCTGTCCCCCCCTCCATCCCCCCGGGAGCCCCCCCCCGAGGTTATCGGGTGAAATGAGGCGGCATGCGTATGTACGGCCTGCGTACGTACGGCATGCATATGGGGCCCTGGAGAACAGGTCTCCTGGTCTTTTCCTATTGAAATGGTGAGGTCTCAGTTGCTCCTTTGAAGTTTGTTCTGCAGGGGTAAAAAAACCAACCCAACCCAACCCCAATGTTTTCCTTCAGTAATGCAGGAGGGAACCAGGATTGGGACAGTCTGGGTTAGTGGCAATGGCGGTGCCGAAAGGAGTGGGCTTGCCTGCCTTGTGCAGGACGTGAGATTTATTTGGAGAAGAGAAATATAATTATCATAGGGGACAGAGTTTCGCTTGACCTCTCCCTGTTTTCCCTCCTGTCTGGGTCGTATCAGGCACCCCTGGCTCTGCTAGTGCCAACACCGGGTGAAATACAGTCCTTGCTTTTAAGAAACGATGGCAATGATTTCTTAGTTTGTTATTACATCATTGATGGTTTCAGCTGGGATTGTTCATCCCTGCCACTGGAGAGGGGTGGAAAGGGAAGGTGCTCCCATTCCTGCCTATGCCGAGTGCTTATACTCGGGGTCGCTTGGCTGAACCCAGATGGATGTCCTTGCAAACAGCAGCGCAGCTTGCCCCAATGAGGGTGACAGAGGACTGGAACAGGCTGCCCGGGGGGGTTGTGGGGTCTCCCTCTCTGGAGATATTCAAAGCCCACCTGGGTGATGTGCAGCCTGCTCTGGGTGAGCCTGCTTTAGCAGGAGGGTTGGACTGGATGATCTCCCGAGGTCCCTTCCAACCCTTGCTGTGCTGTGATTCTGGGATGTGGCACAGCACACCTTGCATGCTGTCGGGACAGAGGTAGCATGCCTATATGAAAACAAGGCTCCCGTGATTTTTTTTCAGGTTCCTGGTTAAAATGGAGCCGGTGCCCTGAGCTGGGCCCAGCCTCGGCAGCCTGCGTGGGGCTCCCAGGCGCTGCAGCTTGGCATGCCACGGCAGGCTGAGGAAGAAAAGCCGACGAGACCGTTTGAACTACACCTGCACTTCACACCCAGCGTTTTGCTGCCGTGCTCCACGTTAACGCAGGGTATTCTTGACTTGGAGCTGTTCAAGGCCAAAGTTTACACCCCTGGGTGAGAGGGTTTGCTCGCCTGCCTGCCTGCATGGTGGCAGCTCATTGCTGGGGTTTGCATCCCTCGGGCAGGCAAGGCTGTCAGTTCGGGGCGAGCATCCGATGGGTCACACGCTGGCTGTGGCAGTTTGTGAAACAGCCGATACCTTCAGCAGAGAGCAGCCCAGAGCTTGTAATCCTGGGAGGGGAGCTCTGGGGAGAGAGACCATGCTCTGGCAGGTGGGATGTGCTCTCCTTTCCCTCCTCCAACAGTCCTCAGCGCTCCCTCATTTGCTTATAATCACCAAGAGGCTTTGTTGGTAAGAAATAAAGCGTCACACACTCCCATTAGAGGCTCGTGGGGCCCTTTTTGGTCCTGTCCCTTGCTGATAAGTATGCAAATTAACAAACGAACTGCAATTAGTAGCCAAATCCCTTTCAAGAAACAACCTCATGCTCAAGCATTTCTGAACAGGGTTTTACCAAATATTTGTCTCTTATTTGAATGGACATTACGAACACTTTGAACTGTGTTGTTCATGTATGGATACATGCAGTCCTGCAAGCATGCAAATGTTTGTGCATCCAGTCGGTGTTTGTACGGGCAGGAGGAGGACGGCTCACTTTGCTTGTGGATTTTGGGGGGGGCCACTTGAGTTAGCATCAGTTCAGGTGATGGCTTCCAGCATCAGTGTTTTGTCTTCTTCTCCGGCCACCCCATCCCTCCCCACCCTCCATCACAGGTGCTTCAAGGGTGCCACGGGGCTGCCCCTTGCAGGCAAGCGCTGGGGGTAGCGGGCTGGCTGAAGGAGCCCACCAAGAGGCTGGAAAAGCGAGGCCGAGCTTCACCACGGCACCCAGGGAAGTGGGGTGAGGCAGGGAGGGTGCATGGCTATTAAGATCTCCCTTCAAATGTTATTAAATAATATTTTGCTGCTGCAGCATGACAGGTGTGGAGGCAGGTAAACACAGCCCGGAGCAGGGCAGCCTGCCAAGTCTGTTTCCTTACATAAATCTCTCCACTTCAAGGTATGCAATTAATCCCGGCTCCAGCCTCCGTTCACCACAGGCCTTCTTTGTACACATGATGTATTAATCACCAGAAAGGACTTTTGCACCTCTGCTATCATTCCTGCTTTGCAGGCTGCTTCAAAAGAGCTCCTAGGACCGGCAGAGACCCAAGGACGCGGTGGCAGGGGTGGGCTGGCGATGGCATCTCACACCAGGCAGGCAGAGGACGAGCGTGCAGGCGTGGGAGGATGCATGGACACGCAGGTGTGCGTACCTCTCTGCCATGCTATGGCTTGCTGCAGCCCCTCTGATGCTGCTTTTGCCAGCAGATCCCCTCTTCCACTTCCCCTGGAGACAATGGGTGTTAATCAGTAACAGCTCCCCACCCGGAGTTTTACAGGGGTGATTATAAGAAGTTCTCATTAAAAAAAAACCAGGAGGACAGGAGATCCCCATCAGGAAGCCTGAACCTGCAAGAGCCTGCCTGTAGGTCTGCATCCCCTGGGTACCCAGGCGGCCGGGCGAGCCGCAGCCCTATCTCCTGCATCTCAACAGAGGGAGAGGGCACGGCTGGCGGACCGGTGGAGCCTGCCCGCAGCACACCGGTCCCCAGCACCCCCATCACAGCCCCGTTTTGGCAAGCCCGGACCCTTTGTGCTGCCCAGGGCGAGCTCTGCCAGGAGATGCCTCTGGGGCCACGCAGTGTCCAGCTTGGACTGAGACCCCAGCGTGGCCAGGCAGCTCAGGTGTCTAGAGCCCTCTATTTTCCCTTATATTCCACATTTTGCCCTCCACAATGCACGCTGTGTTTTACACCCCTTTTTGAACAGGCAGCAACAAGACCCCAGGAATTACACGGGCACCTGGACCCTGACACCAGCTCCGATGGCCCCTCCAGTCCACATTTCCCCAACAAGCCCTGCAGCAGAGCCGCGAATTTCTTGGAGGCACAAGGCATTAGGGCGATGGCGGAAGACACCCGAGTACTAGCTTTGCTCATCCATTTGTCCTGCCACCCTTTCGGCTGTGGATGCTGCCTGGGCTCCTGGCACAGCCATCCCTCCGCTCTCCTCCCCTCTCTGCCTTAGGAAGGAGCCCAGGATCTTGAATTTACCCGGCTCGCTGTCGGCAGATATGGCCCTATAAATATTCATTCCAATGGCAATGGCTGCAGCTTGGATTGGGCCAGCGGGGAGGGATTTGGAGAAGGCAGAGGGAGAGGGGAGCAGATGGTTTAGCATGCACCCAGAGTGCTCCTATCTCCAAGGCCTCGTAAAGATTGCAGATGCAATTCTTCAAAGCGGCAGAGATTGGAGCGTGGGGCAGGCGAACACCCACCCTGCTCCTGCCGGGGCCACGCGAGCCTGCAGGGACGCCTTTCCACCCCATCTGCAAGGGGTCAAGGGCTGAGCCTTCGCCGCCCTGATAAGCGGGGTAGGAGGGAGCCGTGAGCAAGGCTGGAGCTCCTTGCATGCTTCCAGCCGCCTCAGCTTGGCACTCAGCACGGCCAGCGCAAAGTCCCTGGCCAGGAATACGTTTGCACGGGGCACCTGGGTGGCAGGATTCCTGCTCCAGAGACTCCCAAATGCTGCTCAGAGCCCCTCAGAAACCCAGCTGTGGCCTCAGGGTGACAACTCGACACCCAATGCTTGCGGCTCACTCCCTAGCTATACCTGAAGGTTTTTTGGACATCACCAGCTAGTGCCTGGCTTATGCTGGGGAGGCTCTGCAGCCCCCAGGTAACCCCCCGGCTCCTGAGCCTGCAATGCTCCCCTGCAGCCCTGTGCTCCTGCGGGGAGCCACGCACAGCGTGCAAATGCGTCCCCTTTGCTCCAGGGGGCTGCCAGCTTCTCACTTCAAGCCACACGTTATTTGATGAGCCTCTTTCTAACCCTGCTCGCCCCAAATCTTTCCACTTCTTGCTTTCCTTTGGCTCTACCGCTTGTCCCTGGATGTACTCAGCCTCTATTCCAGCAAGGTGAAGATAGCTACAGGGCTTCTCTGCCTGCTATTTCCCTTGCTGCAGGCTTTCTCCCAGATGAGAGGCAGTCTGCAAGATGCTGGTTCAAAGTCATTTGGTAGGAGCTTGAGTGAAAAAAGAGACTTTCCCGTTTACACAGCCAAGACTTGCCCACCCCAGCCACGGAAGGCAAGGCACGGTGCAAAGGCAGGGCACCAACAAAGTAGCCGCTCACTCCAAGATAAAGCTGCTGAAGACTGACGTTAATTGAACGAAGAGAGCGTTTTTGTTTCGGCATGTTTATTAATTATGATGATGACTATTTGCAGTTTATATTGCAGTCATGTCTACAGGTCTGAATTAGCAGCGTGGAGTCACGGTGCTGTCCAGTGAGCAAGGAGGTGGGCAGAGTCCCTGCCCTGAGGAGCTTACCCACGAAAGCATCGCAAGCTCAGCGCAGCTTTTCAGCCCAGATTCTGACAAACCACCTACAAATTCTTCTTTGCACCTCGGGATGCACCTGAACTGCCCTGGTTTAAGCAGTGGAGGACAGAGGTGTGTCTGTGGATCTTGTCCTGAGGACCACACTAGACGACTTCGGCCATGGGGCCACCAGTGGGGACCCAGGGTGGGGGAGACCTGCAAGAGGCTGGGAGCCAGGTCCAGACAGGACACTGAGTTACCGCCTCACCTATTTTTACTGGAGTCATTAGTAGCAAAGGGCTCATCTCTTCAATCCAATGTTTTTTCCCCCTCAGGCTATTTTTCACTGGGTTGTGATGCAGGGGCCATAGAGAGGGAGAAGCAGGAAAAAAAAAAACAAAAAAAGAAAAAGGAAAAAACAAAGAGGCATGACCGTCTAGGCCCTGCAAGCACTGTGAAGTTTGGGAGCCCTTTCTCTCCCACCAAGGGAGAATTTTCCCTTTCCAAACAGGGCCAAGAGAGGAGCAGAAAGGGGAGCAGGTGTGAGGGCATCACGGCAGTGCCAGCATGGTCCTCTGCAGCACCCCATGGCTCCCATATGGGACAGGGTGACAGGGACCCCCTTGCAGGTGAGACAGTGACCATGTGCAGGGCAGGAGACCACCAGGGGATGGGTGAGTGAGGGTCCGCAGCCTGTGGCTTGTAGCCCTGGGCAAGGGCAATGGGTGACAGCTCCTGCAGCCTCTGGGGGTTGAAAAAGCAATCCCAGAGCTTGGGAGATGGCAGAGGCCAGAGCTCCTGCTGCTCCCTAATTTCCCGGGCATCACTGATTAAACTGGGGGTGTTTCCTCCAGCTGCCGTCCATCACTGCTGCAAAGGAAGGCAAGCCCTTGCCTGGCACCCTTCAGCGGTGATGGAGAATTGCTGTTGAACTGCAAAGCTCCTGCATTTCTGACCACCTCTTCCCCTGTCTCTCAGCTTCCCAAGGAGTTGCTGCAATTTAAAAAACAGGCAGTGGCCTTCGTGGTGTGCCCAGGACAGCGGAGGGACCTGGAGGGTGCTGGCCACTCTCAGCACTGGGGCTATGCAGGCACCTGCAAGTCCTGCTGCTCCTGCCGCCCTCCTTAGGGGGCTGCCTGGATGCTCCCCACTTTTCCCCTTCTCCTCCAGGGCAAACCCTTGTGCCCTAGCACCTCTCTGTCCCACAGGGTGCCACCACCCCCTTTGGCTGACTTCAAATCAGAGCCCAGGGGAAAATGTTATCAGCCTTGAGTCTCTCCAGAATAAATAGCCGGCAAGCCTTGGGCAAATGTCTAGTGAGATGATCTTGAAATAAAACCCCTGAAAATTTTCCTGATTTTTGGTGGTTTTTATTTCATTTAAGACTAGGAAGGAGAATACAGCTGTCCCTGTGCCCTGGCTTTTGGACAACATCCTTGCAACCAGGGCACTACTGGCGAAGGAAGGGGCATGGATGCTGTGTTAGCTGGGATCTGCAGAGGATGGGGCCAGGGAGGAGCCCCCAGGGCCCCTGGGGACAGGGCTGCTGAGCAGCTCTGTGCTCCTTCGTCATGCATCTCTGCATCCCCAGGTCCCCCCCATGGGACAGAGCTGGTCACAGCAAGGGGGGCACCCCTGGAATCCTGGGCAATAGCTAGGGACCTCAGGAGCAAGGGAGTAAGAGCGTGCATGCCCTTTCTCTCCTTAGCCTCCCTTTGTCATGTTAATGAAGAATTAGCTTTTTCTTTTGAAGTCTCCCTCCTCCAGCCCCAAATAAGCAGTCTCCTCGCCTTGTCCCCCCTCTCCCACCACCTGAGCTTTCCAAGCTCGGCTTCTTGACCCATGCCCGGCTCCGCACCCTGGGCCAGGAGCTGGAAGATCCCTCCTGCTGCCTCCCTTGTGCTGCTATCAGGTTCAACCTGTTCAATTAGTGGTGCCCCAGGCGCTGTGGGTTCCAGCTTTCTCTTTCTGCTTCATTTAATTTGAACACACGCACCTCTCCCTCCCTCCTCCTCCCTGCTTGCTTCGAAGCCCCGGGCTCTGTGCTGTGAAAGGCGCAAGGCAGGGCATCACTTACACACCTGGAATATGTTGCAACAAGCCCAGCAGCCTTTTACAAGGAAGCCTTGGGCCCAGCCGATGAGTTAGAAAGTCCTTTGCAGAGCCATCTTTCTTGGGTAAAAAAAATGTGCAGCTAAAACCCATCCACCAATTTGCATCGCTCCTTGGGAGATTGGTTTTCTGCCCTGCTTTCTTCTTTTTTGGGGGAGTTTAGCATTTGACCGTGTGCCCGTGGAGAGCCAGCCAGCCGCGCGTGTACACAAACAGCACACGTGCCCAGGGAAGGATTAGCTG
This sequence comes from Gorsachius magnificus, assembly GCA_034008185.1. Classification (NCBI taxonomy): domain Eukaryota; kingdom Metazoa; phylum Chordata; class Aves; order Pelecaniformes; family Ardeidae; genus Gorsachius; species Gorsachius magnificus. The sequence continues at coordinate 5,888,633 of CM067086.1, read as the reverse complement.
AAACTGCTTGCCGGTTTTTTTTTCTGATTTCAAAAGGAAGCCGCTATTGAAACATTTTGGTTGCTTGCCTGGTTGTGGAGAGCCTTGCAATGGGCACATCTCCCGCCCCGTCCTGGTGCTGGCATGGAGACGCATGACGAAAACACAGGATGGCTGCTCAAAAGCATAGATCTGGCTTGCTCAGGTGTCCAACCCTAGGATTAAAGCCTGTGGGGTGCAGCCTGGAGGAGCCCTATGCTCCTGCCAAGGGTGGAGGGGGGTCCCTGAAAAACCTCACAGCATCGACAGCTTCTCCTCCCAGAAAACACCAACTGCTGAGACCCATGCAAATATGCAAATAGATGGATGTGCACCCTATATATATATGTAACGCACCTCCCCTGGCATCGCCGGGCAGAGAAGCAGACCCCGTGTTGTGGGCAGGGTCCCTGTCCCCGTTGCATGGTCACACGGGGCTATGGAGGAGGCTGAGTCCTGCTGTTTCCCTCTGCGGGTACACATGGGCAGCACTGGCAGGGCTGGCACGGCTGCTCCTCTGCCCCGCTGTGACCAGCTGAGGAGTTGGGAGCTGCGACACGGCAGCTGCCCGCCTTGTAGGTCTCTCCTCCAGGAGTTATAGCTGCCTTCCTCGATGAGGACCAACAGCTTGGTCTGAAAACGAACCTATCTGCCCAGCAAGAAATATTTCTGGGTGGCAACCAGACGGTTTCAAAACCCAGCTCTCTGCAAAAAGAAGGGGAGGCCTGCAGGAGCAAGGCTGCGTAAACGATGGGCAGGCACCGCTGGCTCCGGCGTGAGGAGGGATGCCGTGCCCCAGGCACGGGGTGTTGGAGCAGTGCCGCTCTCGCAGGGGGGAATCTGGCGGTGGCGGGTGGAAGCACCGCGTGCTTTGCGCGAGCAACGCGACCCGGCGAGCCGTTCATTGCTGCTGGCGACTTCGCTCCGCCGTGGGGGTGTTCAGAGGCCGAAGGGGGGGACTTTGAGCATCTGAGCCGTGCAGTAACCCCCCGCAAAGGCACAGCCCACCGTGCTCCGGGACAAGTAAGAAATGAAGCTTAGAGCTACAAATAAAGAAAATAATCTGACCCATAAAATTGCACGTTCAGGTGCTGTCTGGCATCAGCAGGAAGGAACTGCAGCTCTGAGGAGCTGCTGGTGGCTCCAGAGCCATTTCCCTGCCTGCAAGCCCGGCTGAGAGCCTTGGCCGAGCAGAGGAGCCGCTTGTGGCTTGCTGGGCAGTTCTTTGCTGGCTGCCTTAGCTGCTGGCTGCCCAATGGCTTGCACGGCGTTTGTCCTCGCTGCCTGGCTGGTTGGGATATTTCTGCCATGATAAACCTGTTGAAGATGTTGAACCCAGTTCAACAGGGTAAAAGGGACAAAGCACTACCAAAATTGACACAGCCTGTTTTGCTGGCAGAAACGCTGGCTGCTGGGCAAGGACCAAGAGCAGCAGCAACTTAGACAACGACATGGCCATGCCAAAGTGACAGAAAGTCATTGGGCCTGTGATAGTGAGATGAAGATTTAAACATCTCTCCCTTGCTGAAGACCCATCTGGAAATATTATACCAGTCTGTGTAAATCTCTTCTGCACCTCCAGTACACCCACCTGTCCTGCTCACGTGGTGGCTACACATTGAAAAGCATAAGAACTCGCCTGTCTCATTTTGCGCTGGGCAGTTTCTCCATGTGGTTTCTTAATGCCTCGGGAGTTTATTCTGCAACATGCCATTTTTTTCCTACCAATCCACTTAAATGGTTGTTTGTTTGCTTATTTTACAGGCAGAGAAATATTTGGCTGAGCTATACTGCTGCAACAGTTTATCCAGAGCATCCTTCATTGTTTACCAGAACTCGGCGACTGGGTGGAACAAGAGTTCAGCCCGGCGACCGCTGCCTGGGAGCCTGAAGGAGGAGCTGAGTGGCCGCAGATGCCATTCAAGGTCGCCTTCTCCCTGTGAGCGGGTGGTAGTGATGCTCGCTTGGAATTTTGTGATGGACTCCTTCAGATGGGGAACTGCTGGAAGCGCCCCCCTGCACTGAGGGGAGGAGCGTGGGCTCCTGCTGAGCAGAGCTATATCATAGAATCATCGAATCATCTAGGTTGGAAAAGACCTTTAAGATCATCAAGTCCAACCGTTAACCTAACCCTGCCATCCACCCCCAGCACACGGGGTGAAGTTTTGCTGGGGGTGAAGTTGGTGGGAATTTTTACGACAGATTTCAGTGCCGCCAACAACTTCTTTCCTTTTTAAAAAAAGAAAGAGTGCGTTGTTGCCTTTTGTCTCAATCTTTTGCAACCTTCAAATGCTGCCTCAAACCTGTTTTGGCCGCTTTTTGTTTTGAAATGGTGAGAAGACGGCCATAAAGCTCTCTATAATCTGCCTGTCTCACCGGGATGACTCACTCCGAAATGCCACGGGCCCGTGGCAGTGGCTCTGTGGTCCCTGAGGGAGACTCAGAGTGAGGAGCTGGTAGTGGTGGATGGGAGTGAGGGGCCTGGTGGGAGCAATGGGTAGAAATGTGCATCCAAGTGAGCAGATTTGAAAGGCAATAAAAGCTTTTAATGCAGGAACTCAGGTGATTTTCTTTTGGTAAATCCCTGGGTTTGCTATACATACCTCTCAGGAAGGTGATACAGCCAGCTACCTAATTTTTCATGCATTTTACCATTAAAAAGGCATGCTTTTAAGAGGGTTTGAAGAAAAGAGGCTATGCTTATTCCATTGACCCCGTGCTATCTCTTTATAAACATTGCTGAAAGATTTCTATGGCCGAGATGGGTAACAAAGGCGAGTGAAAGTCTCTGCAGAGCCACAGCTGGGGTTTTTCATGCTCCAGGGAGACACGAGCATCCTGCATCCCCCCAAAGGCTTTGGTTGGAGCTGCCCAGCTTGTTCTCACCTCCTTCCCCTCTCTTTCGCCCGGGACAACCCGGGCTGGTGCTCCCGGAGCTGGAGGAGGAGGGGGAGTGGGGAAGAGGATGCTGGTGCTGGGGAGGGCTGGAGGAAGAGGAGAGGAGGAAGGGCAGGAGGGATGAGGATGGGGCAGGCAGCCTGAGCACACAGACAGAGGAGAAGGGTGGAAGGGGTCTGGTGGGCGAGGCGGAGGTCCGCAGCAAGGCGGAGGGGACCGGGGAGCAGCCCCTTTCACATGAAAGCGGCTTTTCAGATGGAAATGGCGGGGTCAGCAGCAGCCCATGGACAATGGGCCCCTTCGCTCCGCTCCTCGCCACAAAGAAATGGGGGACGCTGCCGGAGGAGCCCATCTCTGCTCTCCCCCAGATTGGGGCAGAGCAAGGGGCCGAGCCCTGCTGGGGCTCCCCGCTTTGCAGGCTGCAGCCGTGCTTGTCGCCCAGGGCCCGCAGGGCACGAAAACTGGCTGGAAGAATGCTAACAAGACGGGGGGAGGGAAGCGGGAGGGGAAAAAAAAAAAGAGGGAGAGAGAGAAAAGCCAAAAGATTTCAACACAAATAATCTTCAAGGAGTGTTCTGTAAACAAAACGGAGGGCATTGCGCCAGGAGCACCTGCCTCTCCACATTGACATTAATTGTTTGGGGAAGGAGAAGAAAAAAAACCCTCCTCTTGCCGTGTCTGCGGCCGCGCGCCCGCGCCCCAAGCAGCCGGGGAGGCGAGCTGGCGTGGGACTGCGTTGCAGTGGGTGCTGCGTGCCCATGGGGGCCGGCGGGGATGGGATGCTGGGTGTGGGGCGTGTGTGCGCGCCTGCGGGTTCTGTGGCAAAGCCAGCCCTGGCGCCCAAACCCACCGGGTGCCAGCCTCGCATCCGCTCTGCTGTCCCCCTACCGCTTCATTCCTGGGGGATGCATGAGGACCTGCATGCTTTCTAAAGCTCTTGGTGGTTTAAACCTCTTAGCGTCTTGTATCACGCCTGGTTCCCGCTATTGTTTTCTCTCCAAGCACTGTGTGTAATCCCGTGCCGGGCATTGCCAGGCTCCTGACCTGTGGTGCTCCTGCATTGTCGAGTTCCTCGGGCGCAAGTTTTGTCCTGTTCTAGGGGTGGGTATAAAGGAGCTGGAAGGCTCTTGCACCCACACAAGCGGTGGAGAAGGATTAGACTGTGCATGAACAAGTCCCTAATCATCCGGTTTGGCAATCTCCCGGTGACCAACCTCACCCCTCCGGGCGGGGAGTTCTCTCCGGGTCTCAAGTGCATGGCACGTCCAGCAAGCAGCACCAGTGCTTTCAGGGGCTCAGGGCAGACAATGCTGTGGTAGCTATGGTGCCATTTCCCTCCACCCTTTCCAGCCCCAAACCTGTGCCAACCTCTGCTGAAGAGCTCTCCGCCTCTCATGAGCGTGACTGCAGGGACCTAAAGCACTGAGACACCAGTGCACGCCTTTTAGGTTGAGACCCTGAGGGCACAAGTTACGCACGGCATCTCCAAGCAACAATAATCTGGGAGCTGCTTCTTCCCTTTTAGCCACGAGGGACATCCGGGTGCACGGGGCTGTGTGACGGCAGCAAGGATGTGGGTGGCTGGACACGATGCAAATGCAGACGGGCCACGGGGTTGAACGCTTGTCTAGCGCTTGGGGTGTAACTGAGGCTGCCAGAGCTGCCTCCGGGGCACCTCTTCTCTTGCTGCTTACACAAATAACACTTGCCCGAGGCAGGCAGCAGGCCCAAGCAAAGCAATCCAGAAATCATCCGCTGGTGTTGATGGATTTGTTAGCTGGTGTAAATGGTATACAGGTTTCATCTGAACACCATGGGGCTGATTACACTTGCTAAAGAGCTTTCCTGGCTATTACATTCAGAGATCTTCCTCCAGATGCAGCTAATACCAGCGAAGGGCCGGCGGCTAATGCTTGTTTGCTGCTCTACCTTGGATCTGGACTGCATGACCGAATTTTGCAGACATTGCTCCATTGCCATGAAACAGCACATCAAAACTGCTGCATTTGCTCATCTTGTGCGCACAGAAGAGTCGGGGTAGCTTGTGTCGCTGGAGGTGGCTGACTGCCCCAAAAGTCTGGTTTGGCAACACAAGCTGAAAACCGACCAGCCAAGGCCCCGTGGTGTGGAGCCATGCTTGTAGAGCTTCCTCGAGGGAGGGAAAACTGCAGCAAAATTGTATTCGTGGTGGCATCCCCCACCTTAAAGTGGGGTTACGTGGGTGCAGCGGAGCGTGGGGAGCAACGCAGCGCTCTGTTGGTGTTACATTAGTCTGAGGTTTTGGCATTGATCAGGTCTCCAAAGCTGGAGGAGAGCTGCTGGAGGAAAGTCAGATGTCCCTTGCTTCAAAACTAGGTTTTATTATTTTATGCCCCAGCTTCAGTTCTCTATCTCCCACTTTCTCCTCTTGATAGTCACCCGTCCCTCCTTAGGACACTCACTTTCTTGGCCTGCTCCTCAGTTTGCCTTAACTTTTTTTTCTCTCATGCCTGATGTCCTCCTCTGTACATCCCAAAGGGCCTTTCCCCACCCCATCACTCCTCTTTCAGGGATGGCCACCCCACCCCACACCCTAGCACTCGATGCTCCCCAATGAATTGTATGTCCCCAAGAGACCATGCTTGGGGCCCCCAGCTGGGACCCAGGCAGAGCTGCAAGCCCCCCAAAAGGATGGGGAAACCCACAAATGTGTGTGTGGGGGGGGTGTTTGCAGGAAGGCTGCCTGTGGCCATGCCTCCTTCCCCCATCCCTCCCGCTCCCAGTTTAACCATTAACAGGCTGGCTGGCCCTGCCGAGACAATGGTCTGTTTGTTTAGCGCCGAGGGAGCTTGTATCGGGGGCCTGGCAGATTTATCAAAGTGGAGTGATTAGCTCTATTAGAGAAGGGATTTGTGTAAACAGAAAGACAGGTGCAAAGAGACGATTCCAGCTGGCAAAGGCTTCACAGAGCTCCAAGCATTTCAGTGGCAATAAAACTTCTTCCAGGAAACAAGAGTCAGATTGGAGAGAGCATGTGTGTTTTTAACTTATTCGGCTGGCCCTCCTGACCGCTGGCCCTCCTGACCACTCATCCTCCTTGGCCCAGGTGAGGGGAACATGGCTTTTGCTGTCCTCACATCCCTCACTGCTCCCCCGAGTTTGCAGGTGTGTCCAGGCCCCCTCCATCCCAGGTGGGAGGAGGATGGGTTGTGATGCTGGTGCATGGTAGTGTGAGCTCTCCCTCACAAGGGACGTGCCACTTGGCACCCTTAAGCCAGATGACTCACTCCACATTGTAGTGGGATGGCTAAACCCTGTCCTGCTGTCCCAGCAGTCTTCCTTCCTTCATCTGGGGAGGTCCTCTCCATCCTCACCCCAGCCATGCCCTGCTGGTGCAATGCTTGACCACTATGTTCCCATCAATCATCAGCAAAGATATTTGGCATTTGCTTCACCTGTGCAAAGTGGCTTGTTGCAAGCCTGGTGCCAACCTCTGCAAGAGGGATGAAGGTTGCACCCCCGAAATGCACAGACCTTGACCTATCTTGAGAGCTTTCTTTGGAAACAGAAGTGGAAAGCCCTACTGACAGCATGAATACCATAAACTACTTGTTCAAGATATCTACTTCCATTGCATTTACTAATTTACCAGAATAACTGTTCTGAAATTATTATTCAGTTTAGACTACACCAAGACCAGAATAAGCAAGCTTTTTATCCCCATTGCCAAAGTGGATAAAGCTTACTCATACGAAAGACTTCAAAGCAGTGCATGCAGCTCTTCCAGGCCAGCTCCTCCAGTGTTGCTGAGCAGGAGCTCAAGTTTTGATTGTGGAAGGTTGTGTGAGTGAAGCAAATCAAGGACACAGGAGGAACCTCACCATGGGCTGAGTTTCTGCTTCTCTGATTTGAGATCTTGGCAAACCTGACCCAGGAATGATTCAGAAAAGAGAAATTTGTCACCCCCAGCTGCAATGCACTGTCACGGCAGAGGACTGCTAACACAAGTCTGTCATTTTTTTTTCTTCTGCAATAATGTTTTCTGCAGTAACAGGCACATTTTGTGCTTCCCGTGTTACCCGTGTCCTTAAAGAATCTCTTCAAAGGAGCTATACTGATGCTATAACATTTTACTGAGGGTAATGTGGATGAAAACGTTTCTACAGACATGTTATACTGGCTAAGTATGTAGTAGCAATGCTGATCCAGCAATGCTTTGCTAGCTGATTCAGGCCCATATGGCAGCTGAGCACCTACTGAGCTTTTCAGAAGCCTACTAGATTATAATCTACATTTTTAGGTACTGACTTGTCTGTGTCTTTAGGCGCTCAAGTCAACACTTCAGCCCTTAGACCTCTTCTGAATGCTCCAAAGGCTTCTAAAGCTTTGTTGTGTGTGTGTGCATATATATAAAGTTTCCTATATGACTCAGTTTTAGAATTTTAAGAAGTACTTTAAAACAATCTCCCCCCAATTAACCCCAAACCCAGGCAATTTCCTGTTGCATGTGTGTCCTGCTGGGCTAAGGGAGAGGCAGGTGCATCCAGGACATTAGGAACAATTTCTTCACCAAAAGGGTTGTCAAGCATTGGAATGGGCTGCCCAGGGAAGTGGTTGAGTCCCCATCCCTGGAGGTATTTAAAAGACAGGTAGACGAGGTGCTTAGGGACGTGGTTTAGTGGTGGAATGGCAGGATTAGGTTAACGGCTGGACTTGATGATCTTAAAGGTCTTTTCCAACCCAAACAATTCCCTGATTCTGTGACTCTATGATCCCTGTGCAGGCAGGCTGGAGGACACAGCTCCAGCCCCGCTCCCTCGCTGCACAGAATTGGGGCGTTTAAGGAGAGACCCCAGCAGCTTGGTTAGGCTGGTGCAAGTTGCTGGATGAAACCTTGTCTACAAAGGGGTGAGGCAGCTGTATTAGAGATGTGCTCAAGCCCTCCTAACGGGATAGTTTCAGAAAGATCCCTGGACTTGCTCTGGCACCCAGGTGGCTCCCGAGACCTCTTTTGCACACAGGCCACTGATGGACCAAAGGTCTGCAAGCAAGGTGTCACACCATGCCACCGATCTACCACACGACCTCTGGGACTTCATTTCACCTTCCCCTGCCTGTTTTTTGTTGGGTTTTTTTCTACCAGTGGGGATGATAGCGTTGATCTACCAGCAAAGTAGCTGGAGATCCTTGGGAGAACATGCTCTATAAAGAGACTCCATGAGCTATTACACAGAATCACAGAATGGCAAGGGTTGGAAGGGACCTTGGGAGATCATCCAGTCCAACCCCCCTGCTAAAGCAGGGTCACCCAGAGCAGGTTGCACAGGACTTCATCCAGGTGGGCTTTGAATATCTCCAGAGAAGGAGACTCCACAGTCCCCCTGAGCAGCCTGTGCCAGTGCTCTGTCACCCTCAGAGTAAAGAAGTTCTTCCTCATATTCAACTGAAACCTCTTGCGCTTCAGTTTGTGCCCATTGCCCTTGTCCTGTTGCTGGGCATCACTGAGAAGAGTGTGGCTCTGTCCTCGTGACATCCACCCTTAAGATATTTGTATGTGTTGATGAGGCCACCCCTCAGTCTTCTCTTCTTCAGGCTGAACAAGTCCAACTCTCTCAGCCTTTCCTTGTAGGGGAGATGCTCCAGGCCCTTTATCATCCTTGTTGCTCTGCTCGCAGCTGGCCACGCTCGTAGCTGCATTCTTCGGCTGGTTGGAGGTAGCGTTTATCACTAAAGGCAGCTATAAAATAAAGCCCTGGGGTTACGTTTTCAAAAACAGGTGCCTCAAACGTGGTCACAAAATATGCACATCTCCAAAGAGAGCTGTGCAGCAAGTACCAGGCCCTGCACACACACTGCCCGCATTGCTTGAGCGGTGCATGTTTTGACTGCCCGAAGTCTGGTGCTGCTTAAAGTTACCCCTTCAGAGACCAGCTTCTCTCTGAAACAGCCAGTTTTGCTGAATGTTACTTTAATAAGAGATCCAATGTCTGTACCACTGCTTCTGTGTCTCTGTTGGTCTTGCTGTATGGATGGCTTGTATGTTTGGGTCTCTGGATGAACAAGATCATCATTTCTCCTGCTGCATTTCCCACCCCTCCGATGGTGATCTGCTAAGATCTTGCTCCATGCTATTTCTCTGTTTATGGGATATGTGGGGCTAACAGTGGCACTGATGCTAAAAGCAACTCTCTAAGCCTAAACAGGTCCTGGCACGTGATTTCCCTCTACCGGGTCTGCAGTGGTGTCTTTTGCACCTTCCTTCATGCTAATACTGTTTCACCACCCACCACCCCATGCCCTCTCTCCTTCTCCCTTCCCACCTTGCTGGCTTGTGACCATTTGCTGTTGTTCATCTCAGCTGAAAACCAAATGGAGAGTAAAGATGTGTGTGTGTGTGTGAAATCAGAGGTTTGGGCAGTGAGAGCAGAGCTGCTATCAGAGCATCACCTGAGAAAAGCCATGGTGCTCACGCCTTCCACCCAGCAAACAAGCCTCTCTCCCGCTTATAGCTGAAATCTTTCTTGCAGAAGTGTTTCTGTTTTACCGGTATCACATAATTTGCATCAACAACAAGGAGGGTCAGTTCCACTTTGTTGTGGTGTTGTGTAGCTGTTCAAAACAGAAAGCTGGGAGGCTCTGCTCTTCCAGCAGTCTTCACAGAACAGAGCATGTTTCACCCCGTTAATGTGAAAGCATCAGTTACCTTCTGCATTCAAAGGGCAAAATAGAGCCATCAGCATGACAGAACTATCCGAGGGATCTTCCTTTACACCTCTTCCCCAAGGGTCAAATAATGAAGACAGGCGAGAACGGAAAGAAAACTGGGCTCATGAAAATTCATGCAATTATTTCTTGGCAAGTCATTGCTGTGATTTTGCTTTTGGGTCAGGAGGATGAAGAAATGCTGTTGGCAGGGCAGAGCCCCTGTGAACCTGGGCTGCCAGCTGCCTTGCACGCCCCAAAAAGGAGCCTGCGCACACCGCACCATGGTGAAGAACCGGCGTGAATGGCAGACCCGTGATTTCCCCCCGGCCTGCCCTCCTTCTGGGCTACGCTTTGCCGAGGGGGTCTTCCGCTGCACCATCAGCCAAAACCTTATTTTGCACAAAGGCAGGAAGTGAAAAGGAGGAGAAGGCAAATGAGATGTTCTCTCTGTGGCTTCTCAACAGAAGGGCTTGAGTCTACTCTGCCATGTAATCAAATCCATGCAAATGCTGGCCGTCAGCTGTGTCTAATGGCGACTGTTTCATAGAAGGACAAGACGCTGTTTGCTGAAACGTGCAATGGCACCTGTACGTTACAACCTATGGATGACCTGTTGGGAACCCCAGGAATTGCAATGCATGTGCAAAAGGTGCATTTTGCATTGCCCGGGTGTCACAGACCACAGTCCTTTGATGAACGGACTGTGGGGATCCTGGGTGCGGACCTGGAGGTGAGTCACGGCTGACATTGCTCTGGGTGGACCTGGGCTAGCTGAGAAGGTGCCAGTGGCCCCGTGCAGCCTGTGCTTGATGCCCAGTAATGCCACGTACAGGTCGTCCACGTCTTATTCTGAGTGCAACTCGTGCTGCTACCTCCATCTCCCTGTTCCCCCAAGAAGGGATGCGGTTTTGGCAGCCTGTGGGTGCAAGCAAGCTGGTAGCCTACAGTCACACAGGGCAAGAGATGGGACTCAGGAGCACACTGTTCTTTCACCACAGTCCGAGAGCTCCCAGCCTGGGACCCCCCTCAGTCTAGGGGAGCCCTGCTGCAATGTGTTACTCATTTCATCCTCCCCGTGCCAGGCACCAGCAAAGCCGTGATTTATACTGCTTCTAGGAACGGAGCAGCTCAAATCTGCAGATGCCTTATTTCTGGGTGCCCTATTTGTATTTTAGCCCTCTGTAGGCAAGGGCAAACAACAAAGCAGAGCCTGAGCCTGATGCAGCCTCTCTCCTTGAAAGCCATCTCCGTGCTTCCCAGCAGCACAGAAAGGCTGCGAGGCTCCTGGAGCCCTGCACACCTCTTGTCAGGAATATATATACTTGTGCGGAGAGGTATAAGTGCTTCCTCTCTGGTAAGTGCTCTTAAGAGCTGATTAGAGCTTTCAGACACCCGCAGAAATCCCTGGGAGGATGGAGAGGGAGCTGCCACCCGAACCCCTGCTACTTGGGATTAATTCGTGCTTTGTGGCACGTTTCCCTGGCAGAGCAACAGTGGCCTGGGGGATTCATCCTGCACTCGCCAACCCCCTGGCTGGCCCCAGCCCCACGCCTCCTGCAGGCAGGGCTTCTCCCTGGCAGAAGGATCTGCCCCTGGTTGCTCCATGGCCCCCAGTCCTGGGTTCCCATCAGAAAGGATCAGCTGTGATGTACAGGCTGTGGGCGGGTAACACAGCAAATTAATACCTTTCTCTTCAGTGCCTCAGGGGGGGTGTGAGTGTTTCCTGGCATCCTAATGGTGCTATCAGGATTTGCTGTAAGAAAACAAACCAAATGATACCAACAGCAACAAAAACCTAAGGTCTGCCTAAGGGAGAAGTGACAACGTGGCTCATGTGTCATTGCAGGCTCTGAGAGCCCTTCAAGGACATCCCTGGACCTTAGCCACCAGTGAGGACATTTGCCGTCCTCCTTCTGGGAGGACAGCCTGGGTCCCAAAGGGCACCAGCACTGCAGCTTTGTGATAGAGAGGTGTCGGGCTGCTCTGAAACTCTCCTGCCAGGCACTTGGCACCTTTTGGGGCCATGTGAAGACCTGCTCAAGCCATGATGATTAGGAAGAAAGACTTTAAAAAGATGATTTGCGCATGTGGGAAGACAGAGAAGTTTTGAAGGCAGGAAAGGATTCCCTCACTATCTATCATGTGCTGGCTTATGAGCCTGGGTTGGCTGTTCAGATGGTTTGTAGGGGGTGGACATCAATGATTGCAAGGGCCTCTACCGGTCTTGGTAAACCCCTGACTTTAGATCATGAATCTCTAGCCTTGCCTAGGCTTTCCTTTCCTTTCCCTTGTCTTACTTATTAGGGATATTCAAGCAGCTACATTTCAACAGCCAACCTACAGAGTATGTGACGGAAGAGGAGTGTTGCAACCTGGAGAACCAAGCTGCGATGGAGGGGTAATGCTCCTTGTGCCAGAGTGCAGCATGGACCCTGCCAGTGCAGCAGAGCACAGCTCGTATTTTCCCAAGTTCCTCTTCTATGCCACAAAATCACAACTCTACTCACTGCTTGGTGCAGATGTTGGACTGAAGAGCCAAAGCTAACATGGGGAGGAAGCAGCTCTGGGGCTGAAGGCCACTGGGGAAGAGGATGGCAGGGTCCTGCTGGGCAACAGTGATGGAGACATTGGCAACACAGCTCTGCTTTTGTGGGTGTAAAAGTGTCTGGGTGAAGTGATGGCCCTTACCGAGGCAGTGGCCAGCCTCTCCTTGCTGCAGCATGAGCACTTGTCCAGCTCCCCCATCCTCAGCAACCCAGGAACCCCTGTGGGCCCTTCCACCTCTGTCCCTCCATGAGTGGCTGCGAGCCCTTCTCATACACCTGCCGTTGGCTTACTGGCCTTTTTTTGGGTTTTATTTTATTTTATTTTATTTTATTCCAGGCAGCTCCCCTATGGTTTGGCAGCATCTGCAATGAACCCTGGCCCATCCCAGGGCGGGGAGGGGGTGTCCCATCTGGCGAGGGCTTTGCTGGGGACCAGCTCCACGCTGCCAGTGGAGCATTCCTCATCCACCCTTTCCATAGAGGTGTGCATGCCTTTTGTTACTTGCCAGGGAAGCATAGGAACAGGATTGCTCAATTAACATATATGTACCTTGGCAGGGCACCAGCCCGAATCGCTGGCTCCACCCTGCCTTCCCTTCCCTGTAGCCATATCGCTTCCCCCCTCCTCCTTTGACATACCATTCCTCCTCGCTATCTAGGCTAATCTTCATCAGTCATTGCCCTGATGCTCTCCTGCTCTGACACGCTCCGAGTTTCAGTACAATTCCTGCGGCAGGTCGTGTCACGTCCTCTCACGCCGGCTGCTTTACATGGATCCCCGCCGAGGCACCGCACAGCCTTGAGCAAGATTTCTGCTGCTCGTAGTAATTTAGGGCGTCTTTATTGCTGGCTGTTCAGCTCCCCGGGAGGAGGAGCCGGGGCTTTTGGTTTGCTTTGGAGAGCTGGCTACAAGGCGGCGCGGGGCAGAAACCAGCTAGCGTGTTCCAGCTTGAGCTCCCGCCTGTGTGATTTAGACACTGAGGGATGCAGATTTGTTATTTCTGGAATGTCAGAGAGTTTCACTTGGGGTGGTTTTCTGTTTGTTTTCTAGAAGGGCCCAACAGATACCTGTATGTGGCCAGCACGCCGTACTCCTTTGGGCAAAAGGGGTCTGCTTCTGCAGGGCTCTCTGCCACATCGCCGCTGTTGCGGGGGGCGCGCCACTTCCCTCCCAGCTCTACGAAGGGGCAGCAGCTGGGGCTGTAGCAAGGGAAGGAGCCTGCCTGTGCCATTCATTCCTGCCTGCACTCCCCATCCCATCCTGCCCTGTGCTCCCCTGCCCACCTCACTCTGGTCCTCCATCCCCCCCCGGCCATGCCAACCCCTCTTCCCATCCTTCATGTGCACTCTGTTTCATAGAATCATAGAATCATAGAATGGTTTGGGTTGGAAGGGCCCCCTAGAGGTCACCCAGTCCAACCCCCCTGCAGGGAGCAGGGACACCTTTAACCAGATCAGGTTGCTCACAGCCCCGTCCAACCTGGTCTGGAATGTTTCCAGGGATGGGGCCTCCACCACCTCTCTGGGCAACCCCTGCCAGGGTTTCACCACCCTCAGTGTAAAGAATTTCTTCCTTATATCCAACATATATTCCATACATCCTTCCCCATTTGCATTGTATCTTTGCAGGGTTGTGCTTTGTCATGTTAGATGACACCTTGCCTTGTCACCATGCGACTCCGTTGTGCAACCCTCAGCACAGCATATAAAGAGGTGCCACCCATTTTTTTGGTAAGGGGTCTCCCCCTTGTCCACTTGAGCCACGTCTTGCTGGTGGAGGGGAGTTTTGCAGAGCACCAAACACTGCATTGCACTGAGAGATGGGTGATGGGGAAAACCTTGGTAGTTTTGATTGTGCAGGTGAAGGTGAAGGAGAAGCAGCACCTGAGCCAGTATAAGGAGAAGTCTCCCAGGCCTGGAGGACACAGAGATGAAACATTACGGGCTGCAGGAGCAAACCAGGAGGCTCACTGAACCCGAGCCTGCTCCGTGATTGCCCTGGCTGCTTGGTTAACATGCAAAAGAGATCATGCTGCCTTCGTGTTTACATCAGGTATCGCTTCCCTGGGCAAGGCGCAGGGCTGGGCAATGCCCGGTGTCACGGGCTGTAATCTGCGGTCTTTGTGCTTTGTTATATAGCGGTTACGCACGCTGATATTGCAGGGCGCTTTGAATACTAACAGCGTGTTTGCATGTTATCTGCTGCCCTAAGTAATTGCAATGGAGCTGACAGATGAGACATGGTGAGAGAAGGAGAGAGGACACACTGCATGGAAAGGTGGGCAGCCATGGAGATGGGGACCTGTCCTTACCCTTTGGTAAGTTCCCAAAGGAAGTTTGGAGCCAGGCTGAGAAATATAATCAAAGCAAGTTATAAATTAACCGAATTATAGCAGTCCCACTTTAAATTTCCAGGTGTCTCTTTCTTGTTGTTGTTACCGCTGCTGGGTAGTGAATAAGTAGACACCAGAAACCCTCTTTCATGAAGGGCTTTGAGTTTCCCAGATCTGTGTCCTCTCTGACCTCAAGTTGTTCTCCCTGTGATCCTTTCAGCTCAGCTGAAACCTTCCACATTTATGCTCTTTAGGGTTATATCCCACCAACAACGTGTAAAACTCCAACCCCAAACTGCAGAAGGCGGAGCAGATCCTGAGCTCTGGTGCCCTGGCTGTCCCACCTGCTCCATCAGGAGTGGGAAGGAGCAGAGCAAGGAGGGAGAGGACACCCCATCCCTGATGGGCACTCATTTTGTGTGTTGTGTCCTCCCCCCTTATTTCCACCTCGGCAACTGGCAGTTACTATTATTTTAATTAACAATAAATAAGGAAGAAGGAAGTTCTGAATCCAGGCATATAAAAATGTTTGGCCAAAAAGCAGAAAACAGAGAGAAATGAGTTCGAGGAACTAATTTCCTTTCACGGTGACAGTTTTATCCCCTCCTGAAAAGAAAAAGGCAAGAGCAAAACATGCCTAGTGCAACCACTAAACCACTAAAAAGGCCAACAAAGTTGGTTGCTTAACAGCTGGTCTTCAAATAAAGGTGGAACAGAGCCATGCTGTTGCAGGCCTGTTCCCCTATCTTTGCTCACGATGACTAAGATGTTTATCACACACTAACCCCAGAGCAAGTCATTGCTCTGCATGAGCAACGATGACCTGAAATCTGGCGGTACTCCCAGGTGGTCTCTTCAGACCTGCAGTCCCAAAGCCAGCCTGATGTAGGTGCTTAGCTTAGGGTCGCCGGACCAGCCCTGAAGACCTTTTGGGACCTGCGTCCAGTCTGGGCTGCAATCCTGATGACAAGGGACCCATTGAATCCTGCTCCCCTTGTGCCTGCTTGAGTTTTGGCCAAGCCTGGGCTCTGCCCCCGGCCCCTCTGCTCCCCCTCGCTGTGCGACCGGCCACTGCCTGGCCCCTGAGACGATGGGGAGAAGGAGGAGGAGAGCATTAGGCAAATATCCCCAACTTCTTAAGATTCCTGCTTAATGAGCACATTTGCTCCATACCGCAGTTTTGCCCCCGTATCAGTAATCTTATCAGGCTTAGCCTGCCTCTGCCACCTGCAAGCAGAGATATCGGGGGGGGGGGAGCCATAAACCAGTTTGTTTTAAGTTCCTAGGCGCTAAAGTCAAGAACGAGTTTCAAAGTGAACTTATCGTTTTATTTTGTCATAAAAAAAAAAAAAAAAGAAAAGGGATAAAACATGACCGGCTTGCTTTGTGATTCACTGATTGCAGATGTTTCCTGTTGGGTGCCCGGGGTGCTCGGCTTTCTGTTTGCCACTACCAAAAGGTGAAGGCGCTTGGCACCATTTCGGGCACGTGTCGTGCAACTGTTGAGCCACCAAGCCTTGCACGCCGCCTCCCCAGGAGGTGCCAAGTCCTACGGCTTCACCTCCCTACGTGCCTGCATGCGCGCAAAAGGACTTTTGTATCTGTACTCGGGCTAAAACCAAGTTTCCAGAAGGAGTTGTAGGGACTAGCAGGAGAAAACAAGGTGTGGTAACATGTAACTGCCCACTGCCACTTCAAGTGGGTTTTTAAGTATTTTCTGGCCAACTGCTCAGACGTCTTACTCATAGCAGGTCCGAGCCAGATCCTGACCAGCAAAGAGGCAGAGGATCACAGCTGACCTCACCTGTGGGCTCAGCAAGTCCTGGGAGCCTGGGCACCATCCAGGGGTCCAGCGGGCTGCATTTGCCTTTTAGCCTGGCACAGGCTTTATCACATCCAGGCACAAACCAATACACTGGCACGATCTTCAGCGGTAAAGGACAGAACAAAACACAAATCCCTCATTTCTATAAATATGTTACAAATATGTAGGACCTCGAGTATTGGAAAGTAATCTTGACCAATTCTGTCCTACCTTAGAGGAAAATTCTGTTTTTTAAAGAAAGTTTTGAAGCCACATCCTTTTTTCAAGTGGTGAGTTGCATCAAACGTCTCAGAGATCTGGAACGATAGAAATCCCAGAGAAGACACATGCTGGACACAGCGTTGGTTACATTAAAAATGTGATTTATCTCTCTTTCGACAGCTTATCTTGTGGATACCAATAGCATCACATCCAGGTACTACCTATACCTCCCTCATTAAGCATGCCGGGCCTGTATCCAAGGGGTGTAGATACATGGGGTATGGAAACAGCGCGTGTTTCCAGGCGCAGCTTTGGCTGAGCAGCAAAGCTCAGCATCCCCCAGCAAACCAACGCACCACACAGATATGCCCAGCGCGTCGCCACAGAGGGCATCGCAGCCTGCACAAGCACCAAACCTCAAGCGCTTTAGGCTCTTCAGCAGGGTCTGCCCGAGGATGAGCAGTGGCAGGGGCATGCAAAGCCAGACGATGAAGCAAGGAGGGGATTTTTGGTTATCTAGCCCTCACCGCTGGCCCGTGACCCTGCCCGGGCAGGCACGCCGGTGCTGAGCAGCTGGGCTGCAGGTACGCTGGAGCGCTTGCAACCCCACGGCTGGGTATGTGCACGCAGAAGCTGCCGACACGGGTCAGGACGAGAGATGCCAGCCTGATTTTGGAGATAGCGAGGGAGCCTTTTCATCTCAGAGCTGCCTTCACACACAGGCTCAGGTCTGGGAGCAAACCCTTCAGATGAACGAGCTGCTGAACACACTGCTGAGTTGCCCTCTCAGAGCCAAGACCTGCATCCAAATGCTGCTTTGCTGCTCTATTTGAAGGGGGAAGCCCCCCGCAAGACAGAAAAATGCAAAGCTCTAAGGGTTGTTTTTCCTCTTTCTCCCTTGCTGAGCCACGAGGATGCGGGGTAGCTGGAGGCGTAGTTTGCTGAGGATCTGTCAGCTCCTCAGCCCTACCCTGTGCTTTAAACAGGACAAACAGGTTATGACATTAAAGTTGCAAAACCTGGGGGGGTTCCTTGCACGGGAGAGGTTAGCGCAGGGGCACTCCAGGCCCCTGGAGAGCGGGAGGCGATGCTTTCAGGTTTGAAATGCAGATGCAACTTTTCCAAAATCAGAGCTGGCTCAGAAGAAAACCAAACCTGCTCTCCCCACCCACCCCTCTCCTCTGGCAGCTCTGCGAAGCGCTGCACCTTGGCAGGCAGAGGCTTGAAAACGCATTGCCCCGGGCAAGGCTGTATCTTGCCTTGATCCGAGCAGAGCAACCCTGGCTGGGGCAGCTGCCTCCAGCCCTGGGGCCAGGCCTCCTGCACCCGGCTGGGGAACGCTTGAGCATCCGACTGCCACCCAGTTGTGGGGGGAAATGGCGCTCCTCTCCCCGAGTGCTGTCTCAAACAGCCCAAACATACCCAGAGATGGACAGCCTTAAACCCAGAGCCTGTGGAGATGCTGCCAGTCAGGTCTTCGTGCTGTTCCCACCACCACTGTGGAGGTGATGCTGGAAGCTAACAGGCACAAGAGGGTCTTGGTTTTATTACTCCAACCACGTGTTGGCGTGGGAGGCTGTGGGCAATCTGCAGGGCTGCGAGATGGGGGGTTTTGATGGGATTGAGGGGAAGGCATGTGCCCTGGGAAGCTGGGAGGAAAGCTCTTGCCCCTGGGCATAAGATCTCTTCTCCCCCATGCCCTGAGGACCTTGCACGACCAGCAGTTTCTGGAGGGCCAGAGGAAGGAAAACTGCTTTTTGGCTGCCCCACGTCCTGGGGAGCCCCTCAGCTTGTGCCCTTGCCTCCTTGCTGCAGGTCTGGAGCGCAGGGAGGGCACCCCCAGATTCAGGCTGCCCAACAGCCCCAAGGCAGCACCCGCCACCACAGTACAGAGCTGCCCAGTGGGGCCAGTGAGCAGGAGCCGGGTGCCAAAGCACCTCTCTGCAGCGTGCACTGCTGCACCTGCTCCGGCAGCCCCAGCGCAATGCACAAAAGAAGCGCGTTCTTGCTAAAAGATGAGAAAAGCCTTGGACAACTTTTCCAAGTTGCCTGTGAGATACTAACTGAACCACAGATTGGGCAAGGTACCTAGGAGTTCCTGCAATGGGAAGGACCTCTTTGGGGCCCCAAACACCCTCTATCAGAGGTCCTGGGAATAGCAGTGTCCAAGCAGCCAGCTGGTGTTAGCACACAGCCAGGGGCTCCAGAACTGCCTGCGCTGCCCATGAGCAAGGGAGAGGGGAAAAAGCAGCTTTTGGGGACAAAAAGAACCACTAAGCATGTGCATTTTGCAGGCTGCAAGAAGTACTTGTTATACTCCAGCAGCACCCACGCTGGACTTTGTTTCCTTAAAACTGCTAGGAGCCTTTGTGTTGGATTTAATATACAATTTTACAAGAGAACATGAAGTTTGCACTGGTTTATGGTGCAAAGGTGCATGGCATTAGGAAAGTAAGTGGTGTGCATGGTCCCGGGGCTCTTTGGTGCTCAGGGCACAGGGCACACAGTGGGAAACAGCCAGGGACTCCTAACAGCAGGCTGGCCGTGGACCTGGGCTCCCGCCCAGCTTGGACACAAGTCCAGGAGGTCCCTTCCTATGCTCAATGGCAAAACAGCTTTTCTTAGCCAAAAGATGGTGTGGTGAGGAAGGAGGTGTTGTGCATGTGTGTCCCTTGGCTCGGCTCAGCCATCCCTGGGCACGGGATGACATGCACGCACCTCTGAGCATCCTGAGCCGCCCAGCTGCTCTCGGAGCATGGCGGTGGAAAGGGCGAGCAGACAGAAAGCTGCCACCCAGCTCAAGCTCCCCCCGCTGCCTGCAGTCCCCTGGCTGATGGGTCCTCAGGCCCCAGGAGGGTGACACTGACATTGCCCCTTCTTCTTCCATCTCCAAGTGTCACTTCTCAGCACAGCCAAGGAGCTGCCAAGCTGCCTGTCCCCCACAGTGCTTCCGAGGGCACCCATCACAGCCGCTGTGCCCACCGGGAGGGGGTGAGAGGAATGGGGGCAGAGATATGTGGAGATGACAGCACTTGGGAACTCCCCATCTGCAAGCAGATCAGGCTTTCACTCCTAGCCACTGTGGGAACTTCCTCATGGATCTGTACATACATTTTTTTTTAAATAATTTCTTCTAGCTTCCAAAGCCCTCCAGTGCCAAGCTGTCATTTTGCTCTTTTAATCATACTTTGTGCCTGTGCTGCTCTCTAGGCGAGTCTGCGAGCTGCTTCCAAGCTCTCTCAACACTTAACCATTTACAGCTGGAAAGACATGCTAAGATATTTTTCTCCTTTCTGGAGGACGGCTCAGACCATGGAAAACCAGACAGATGGCTGCTTCAGGGTACCCAAACCTCATTTTTTAAATGATGGAAGGACTGCCTCTTTCCAGATGGAAAGCGGGCAAGGAGGTGACCCTGCTTCCCCAGGCTCTTTGCACAAGTAAGCGGCTGGCAGGGCAGCAGAGGAGCCCTCCACTTTGTACATCCACAGGGACCCTTGGCACTGGGCGGAAGGGGGAACGCTTGGCTGGAGCTAGTGGGAAGCAGAGCATCCCACACCTGCCATGCCCATGCTAACCCATTTATATTCTGCAGAAAGGGCTGCCAGGGACTTCAAGGGAGCTGCCCCAGTGCCTGGAAGAGATTTGGTGGGATTTGCACCTCCCTTATCTTCCCCCTGCTCTCACCCTCCCCTTTTTTCAGCTACAGCTCTCCTCTGCAGAGTGGTCTCTGCAAAAAGGGCATCTCTGAAACAAGAAGGTCTTGCTGCATCTGCCTGTCAAAGTCATGTCCACTGGCAGTGACATTTAATGCTCCCCAGCCTTGCAAAAATGACACCTTTGGGTTTCAACCAATGCATGGATCAGCCAGTGGGCCCATGCTACCGTAAGCAGGGGCAGTTGGTGAGGATGAGCATGTTGCTCAGATACAGACAGCGGCAGGAGGTGATGAGGAAGATGGTGTACTGGTGCTGCAAAAGACCCGCTACAGGCAATCGCCTGTAAAAAACCACCTGTGAGATCCAGAATGAGTTTGCAGGGTTGGTAGTTAGATTAAAAATATTCTCCCTCACAGGAGAGGAATTTGCCCCGTGGCAGATCCCAGCCTCTTGCCCTGCAAGATGCGCAGGCGTCTGGCTATGTAAAACGTGGCTGCGTTGCATCCTTGCTTGGGACAGCAGCAGGGCCAGGGCACAGGCATGGGCCCCCAAACCGCCACGCGCTCCCCATCATGCAGCATGGCTACAGCCTCTGCTGCCTTCCTGCTTCTTTTAGTTGTGCTCCACACGCTTCTCCGTGGACCTGAAAACTTTGCCTGCCCCTCCGACTCTGAAGTGAACAGGTCCTGTTTACTCTTCATTATAATAATTAATGTTATTACTTTTATTACGGGGCTACCTAGCATCTGCCCTCGAGGGATGGATTAGAGGAGATGATGGCTAAACACACGGGACAGGACAGGCTCTGCCCTGCAGACTTGATAGCCAGGGTTGTACGTCTTCCTTGACTTGGATGTGTGCTGGTTGTGCTCCTAATTGACTGAAGGTGCCAATTTGGTAAAACACAGTTGTTCAACACAGCTTTATGAACACCTTCCTCCTTTTGGATTCTCTTTCCCACTTCCCTGAATTAGTCACAGATAAGAAGACCTTGTCAATGCTTGTCTGAGACTTTCCAAAACAGTTTATTCTGATCTTCGTTCTGGTCATCCAAAGAAAGTGCTGCTGGGGTGGAGGTGCTTTATGTGCAAACACACGTAGCAAGAGCAGAGCGAGGGCAATGGCTGTCTTTGGACCCCAGCCTTTCCTACAGCAAACCAAAGCTGCTACAGCCAATAAGAGTATTTTTAGTGAGCCATGAGTTGTGCTAGGGCCTTCCTTGCCCCAGAGCCTGAGCTCTTTGCTCTCCCATGGAGAAGGTAAAAGAAAGGAGCACATGCTGGGGGCAAGGGGAGTTGGGGGGTGATGGTGTGGAGGGGACCCCCAGCCGCCCCTCCCCGAGGAGCTGCACGTTCATCAGCTGGAGCCGATGCTACAGGGTGACCATTTGTCCCCTCTCCTGGGTGTGTGACAGAGGAGCTGAATGCTGCCCAGCATTCTGCTTGGCAGAAAAGACCGTGATGCTGTCACATTTGTGGCAAACTTGTCATCATTTTCCCTTTCCTGCTTCCCCTCCTTCCCTCCCACCTGATGTCCCCACAAGAGGCGTCTCGCGAAACGGGCTGTGCTCCCTGCTGTAGCTCCAACAGAAGAAATGCAAAGGGATGCAGAGGAGCAGCCTGTGCCTGCCACAGCCTGGCAAGCTTGTCTGTCTGCCAAAAATGACGGTGGGGTTTCCTACAATCCTTGGAGTGCTTAGACTGAGACTGGGAAACGCTGCTACCAGCGAGGAACAGAGGCGTGCGGTGCCGTAGCAGGGGCTGAGCAATGCGTGGGTGAGTGAGAAGGGCTCAAATCCTGCAGTGGTGACAACGGCGTGGGACAGACTGGGTGCATGCTTAGAGCTGACTGCTGGGATTGAAATCCAAACCCTTAAGACAGCCTTGAAAACTTGGAAGCATCTTTAGAAAGAACAAAACAAACCCAAACTTTGAACCCAACAGTAGCCCTGGTGCCTCTGCCAGCGTGCCCTCTTGGGCGGGTGCTTCTGCCCAGCGTGTTTACAAAGCACTGGCCAGTCCTGCTGTGTTGGCAGAGAGAGCTGCTGCAGCCACATAGCCCCAAAGAGTGCAGAAACTGGGAACATCCATGTTCCAGGCAAAGGCTGCTTTTTCTTGGGGTTCAGAGGGTAGAAGAGTGAGTTGCGAAGGGCCAGGAGCATCAAGAGGGGAGAAGTAGCACTGGGCATGGCTCATGGCCATCACTAAATTGTCCTTTGGGGGTGCACCCAGGTCAGCACTGCTCTCCTGCGCTGGCCAAGGGTAAGGCAGCTGGCTTCATCAGGGCAGCACTAACAGCAGGAACAGCCTTACTGGGGGGGAACTTTGCTGTGACAGCCAACAGGAAGGGACTAAGGGGCATCTGAGATGTAGACATGGGTTCCCACCCCCTAAGAGCCTGAACTGTTGACTGCCACATCTTGGTCCCTTGAGGCCACCTGCCTCAAGGGAGAGAAGGGAGCCAGGCTGCCATGATGGGATCCACTGAATGCCAAAAACCCTGTCTTCCCTTTCAGGGCTGATGGAGGAGTCACCGGGCACCCAGGGGAGGGACTGCTGTAAATCACTGCCCCACTCCCTTCTTAACAACTTGTCACCTGCATACCACCCATCTTTCTGCAGGTCCCCGTTGATCAGAAACAACGGGAGCCCAGCAATGGCATGGGGTGCCCGGGGAGGGGGGAGAGCCGAGGGAGAAGAACTGGCTGAAATTTGTAGGAATTTTGGTTAAACTGAATTCAGATCAAAATTCCTCAGAGACTTTTAAGGCAGATCATCAGAAACAGGAGATCACCGTCAACCTCAGGAGACTGCCATATGTTCACCAATACTTTGCGTTATATTTCAGAAGTCTGTCACTCTCAAAGTGAGAAAATAATTCCTTGGGTTATTTTCCCTCCAAAAATAATTCTGCAAGTGCAAGGTGTGCGCATTTGCAGCAAGAAAATTCAAAGGAAAAAAAAGCACCGTCTTTACGTCTTGTAGTAAACTGTGACATGCTTTGCGTGGAGGCTGGTGGGGGCCTGGGGAGGGCCTTTGCAGCCATTCCCTTACACGGACAGCAAGAAGAGCTGCAGCCCCCAAAGAGGGAGGCCCAGCTGCTGTCCCCCGGGCCCGATCCTGCCTCTGCAGGGTGCGCTGCTCCTTCCGGAGGGAGGCTCCTCGTGTGCTCGGCCCTTGCCAGGCTGGGGGCTCGGGGGCAGCATCGCTGCCTCTCGGGAGCGAGTCTGCCCGCGTTCTCCCTCCTCCCCACACCGGCCTGCAGCTCCCGAAAGCACGGGGTGGGGGGGGGGGGGGGGGGGGCGGGGGGAAGGGTGCCGGGGCCGCCAGCGGCCCACTGCGCCGCCCGCGCGCTGAGCCGAACGCGCCCGCCTGCGCCCGAGCTGAGCCCGAACTGCGCCTGAACTGCGCCCGCGCTGAGCCCGAACTGCGCCCGCGCTGAGCCCGAGCTGAGCCCGAACTGCGCCCGAACTGCGCCCGCGCTGAGCCCGAACTGCGCCCGCGCTGAGCCCGAGCTGAGCCCGAACTGCGCCCGAACTGCGCCCGCGCAGCGGCCGCCCCCCCCCCCCGCCCTCCCGTCCCGTCCCGGCCCGGTGCCCCCCGCCGGGCGGGTCCCCGCTGGGCCAGGGAAGCCCCCGGGCCCGTAACTCGGTCCCCGCCGCTGCGCCTTCCCCAGGGCGGAGCCGCCTGTGCGGCAGCAGAGCAGCAGGATCCTCCGCGGCGTCCCAACGCCCAGTGCCACCTGGGGGCCACCAGATGATGACACCTGGAGGTATTTAAAAGAAGGGCAGATGAGGTGCTGAGGGACATGGTTTAGTGGTGGGATGGCAGGGTTAGGTTAACGGTTGGACTCGATGATTTTAAAGGTCTTTTCCAACCAAAGCGATTCTATGATTCTATAATTCCATCTCCCCTCCGTGCCCCAACATTGGCGCTCCTGCCTGTGCCCCTCTGCCCCCCTCTCCCCTCCCCCCCCCCCCCAGCGATTTTGTCCAGCTCCACCTGGGCAAAGCCCGTGAGGGCCTCCCCGCACCCCCCCCCCGTGGCCGGGGTGCCAAGGGAAGCAGCCCAGCAAAGGTCTCCCTGCTGCTGGGGTGGCACCTTCCATCCCCTGCACCTCGCAGCCGCCTGGGGTGCACCCTGCCGGAAAGGCGCTCGTTCCTCACAGCCACCTCCTTCCTGATAGTCCGGGACGTGCAGAGGTTGTCCCTATCTTACATGCACCGCCAGTTCATTCCCTGCCTGCAAAGTTTACCAGCCACCACCGTTTTCTTTGAGACCACCGGTTAAGGTATCAAACAGTGCTGGCCAGAGAGGGTGGCCATCTTCTTTTTTGCCACAGGTGCTTTACTTTGGGCTAATTCTCCACAGTTTTTATCCTGCACAACTAACTCTTCTTTGCATCCTCACCCTACACAGGAAAGCTTTCAGCCCGTCATTTGGGGTATCTTTAATTAAGACTACGTTCCTTGAAAGGGCTTTACCATGGGACTGCCCCCGACCAGCTCGGATGAGCTGCTTCCCACAACACGCTGGCGCAGTGAAGACTTGCCCTTGTACCCAGGCAGCAACCCTGTCTTTTTCCCATAAAGAAATCACGTCTTCCAGTTTTCTTGTGCCTCCCAGTTCCAGCCGCCCCCGGTGACACTGCAAAGTGCGACCAAAAAATCTATACATCTTCAATACCCTGTGCGTCGCCCAGGAAGGGGCTAATGGGAGAGGCAGGCCACTTGAGAGGCTGATCGATAGACCCGCCTGATTTTGATGGTAGGTGTCTCGCAGAGCGAAGCGCTGTCTAAACCCTCAATTACCCTTCCCTCGCCTCCCCCTGCCTCCTGACAACCGCAGCGGTTGAGCCCTCTTCAGCATCTGTAAGTAGACAGCTGCTTAATAAAAGGCTGCAAAATGCCAGCACACCCCGGAGCCACTTCAGGAGGTCACGATTTAACGCTGGAAAGAGAGGCGGTGGCGGCAAACTGCCCCATGCCTCCTGTTAGAAGGAAAATAGGGAAAATGGGGAAGAAAGGAAAAAGCAGGTTTTGAAAAATACATTAAGAAGAAGAGGGGGGTTAAGACGTTTTGGAAACAGTTTCAGGTGAAGCCTGTGACCCTAGCTTTTCTGCAAGTCAGGCCTGGGTTGGCCACTTCAGTACGCAGCCCTTCTGGATGGCCCGGGGTTTGACCACGGAGAAAGGGAGCAGAGAGGCTGCACGCTCTGCCCGGCCGTGGGGCAGGCTTGGCTTCAAAGCCACTCCGTGTCCCCTGCCGTGACATACCCCCAGGCTCCAGGTGGGGAGGCAGCGGCAGGCCCCCGTCTGCGGAGATGATGGACAGTCGCCGGGAAGGGAAGCAGGATCCAAAGGAAAGGGTAAAAACAAGGGAGAAAGAGGGCGAGCCGAACATGCTGTCATGAGCAGACAAGGAGCAGGAGCGGGCTGGGGCTGCGCGTCCAGCTGGAGCCAGCGCGCTCGGCTTCCTGGAAATTTGGCAGGGGAATGAGATTTCAGGCTCCCTTGTGCCCATCTCCACCCATTAAACAAATGAGTGTTTACTGAAAGGAAGAGATCTGTTCCAAGCCCCTCTTGTTTCAGGAAATCACCTCTTCCTTACAGACACCTCCTGGTAGAAGCGGCTGGCAGTGGAGAGAGGCAGACCTGCGAGCTGCCGAGGTTTTGCAATCCTCCTTTGATTCGTTCCCTGCTTCCCCCCCCCAGGCAGAGCTTGCCTGGCATGAGGACTCACGGGACCAGCTCCGGTTTTCTGCGTCCCGGTTCAACCTCTGGCTGACCACCAGCAAGCCGCGCTGGGGCAGAGGGAAGGCTCCGGAGGAAGGCTCCGGAGGAAGGGTAAGGAGAGACTTGCAACATCAGTGACATTTATGACCAGTTCATTTTGCGGACGGTGAGTCACGGCAGAGAAGGGAGCTGAGAGGATGGTTTGGATTTCTCTTCTTCCTGGATGCGTCTCTGATTACAGTTCTTTGAGATCTAACAGAGTTTTGATATCGCTGACCAAAAGGCAGGCTGGAGATGGTGATAAGACTTTAAATCTGTTTTGCATGCAAAGTAGGCAGGGGAGGTTTCTAGACCAGATTTAGCTCCTATTTTCAGGCCGGTTGGCCCTCAGAAGGAGATTTCAGGTTCAGGACCATCTCCCAGACATCTCCAGGCTACCACTTCTCAAGAAAACATGAGAAAGGAGTTTCTTTCAGCCATGCATGTGGGGAAGTGGGCAGAAATAAAATACTTTGAGTATCCTGCACAGCTGTGGACTCTGGGAGAAGGGGATCTGCTTTTCTCTTCTTGCTAGCAAGAAGAGAAGCCCAGAGACTGACCTACCCGTGGTTATTCCTACCAGTGAGATGGGAGGATAACCAAGAGATTACAAGAGCTGGTGAGGCACCAGTGGGAAACACAACCTGTTTTGTTTACTGCGTGTTGGAGGCCTGATGGGGCAACCACCTCGGGGAAGGGAGCAGCACATGGTGTTGTAATGACAGAAGAGCCTTAGAAAGGACATGAATATGACTTTTCATGCTACTATGGAACAGAAATGCAGCATCTTCCTGTCCTAGGACCTCCAAAGCACCTTGCAGAGGTGGACAAATATCAGCCATCTTCTGGAGACACTCTGAAAGGTGAAGGGGAGCCTTCTCTGGAGATAGCATCAGCTGCGCGAGCCACTGTTTCTCCTGGTCTGCCTATGCCAGCAATGGCTGGAAGATGGGGCGGGGGAGGCTCCAGGGCCATGACCCAGTGTGGGGCCCAGTCTGGAGCATGGAGTCACTCTGTGCCACTGCCAGTGGAGATGACAGGCCACCAGGCATATCACAAGCAGCAGCCGGTTGCCCGTCCCCATACTTGCTTGGCCCTGCCATCCCTCTATCCCCACAGGTTGTGGCTGCCCCGCAGGCATCGGGGACCTGATGGCACCGAGCAAGGAGCCCTGCGGTTGATCTGGTAGCAACTCCGATGTATCATGGCAATTAGAAGAAGGTGGCAGAGAGGTGTCTTATTATTGACAAGAGCACAAAGTGGTCCTTACATAAAAATTTTCCCAGGAAACGGGGAAGTTTATGGACCAGTTAACAGCTAGAGGGGGGAAGAGCCTTTTTTTCTTTCTGGTTTTTTTTTTTTTTGTTCAGTTTTTTTTTTTTTTATTTTGGTTTTTAGGTGGGTTTTAAAGGATTTTTTAAGAGCTATTACTTTAATTTTTTTTTTCTTTTCTATTCTTGCCATTGACAATCCCAGAATGGCAGAGTGGTTGAGGTTGGAAGGGATCTTGAGATTTTTTGGTCCAGCCCTCTGCTCAAGACAGAGCAGCTGCATGGGGCTGGGTCCAGCTGAGTCCACCAGGACCCCTAGGGCCTTCCATGCAAAGCTGCTTTCCACTCACTTGTCCCCCACTATATGCTGGTGCTTGGGATTATTCCCCTGTAGGGGCAGAGCTTCGCATTGTTACTTTGAGGTTCTCATCTGACCACTTCTCCAGCCTGCCAAGGTCCCTCCAAAGAGCACCATGACCATCTGGCCATCCAGTGTGTCACAGGCCATCTGAGGAATGGAGCTTAATCTCAATTCAAGTCCTAACTTTTAAGCTCCTCCTGGGCAGGAGGAATTCCTCTGGTCCTTTTGGGGGCTGTAGAGGTGACTAAGGCCCAAAAGGAGACCAGTGGGAACTACATGCAAGATGTTTTCCACCTTGTGGCATGGACTTCCCTGATAGAGGAGTTCAAAACACATTCTCACCTGACTAGCCCTACAAGCTGCTTGCACGAAAGGCCTTTCAAATAGATCTGGACCAGGGGCAGGTGTTTTTTTGGGAAAAGAAGCAGCTAGGAAAGATGCTCTAAGAATAACTGGTCTCACCCTAGCACCCAAGCCACCATTACTGCTTTGTGCCTAAGCTGCACTGCTTTGACCACACTTTGGTGGCTACCTGCTGCTCTCTGGGAGAGACAATAGTGCCAGGAGAGGAGGCCTTGCAGACAGCCAGTGCGTAGCCGTACCCCGCTGCCAACTCCCCGAGTTGTGCTGGAAGAGGAGAGCACAATCTTTCTCTGGAGCTTTATTCTCAAGGAGCAAAACGGTGAGCAGCATTGGATTTCAGGCTTGGGTCTCTGCCTGGCAGCTGCAATTGCTATAGGGGCACCCCAGGAGTGGAAACACGTCCCCCAAGTTTTGGGGGGACCACAAGATGGAGATGGAGACCAGGTTTTCTGCCCACCTGAGGTCTGGTGTGACCTGTATTGCCCTGAGTGATGTCCCTGAGACCATGGGCTGCCACGGGAGGAAGGTCTGGCACTGAGAGGAAGGATGACGAGGGTGGGATGGTGACCCAAAACAGACAGCGGGGCCACACCAGCTCAGCACCATTTGCTCATTTAGGGTACCTGAAGGTGTTTGCCTCCCCCCGTAGGGTTGCAGTCCAAAGAGCGCTGGCTCTGATCAAACAGGAGCTTAACGGAGACCTTCTCCAGGCACTGCTGGGACTGAAAAGCAGCCCTGCGTCACGGGGCACGGGGAAAAACAGGCAGCTGCCTCTGCACCTGCCCCGCGCTGCTTATCGGCAGGGCAGCGGGAGCCTCTCCATTTAGGGATGTGTTTGCTTTGCCCGACTGCGCCAGTGTGATAGGGGCTGCAGTGAGACATGGGGGCCCCCGCCACTGCCTGCTGCCGGTGTCAGTGCTATGGACACCCATGCGCACAGGCAGGCCCTTGCTGCCATCCCAAACCTCCACTGGCTCCAGCCCACGGCTGTGTGCCCACCTTCTCCATGCTTTCAAGCGTGTCTGCATTGCTTAAATTTGTCCAGTCCACCCCATCCAAACCTCCACCACGGGGCATGGGAAAGCCCCCTTACCACCTCCTAACACCTCCATCTCTCTGAAAAGCAGAGAGAAATGCTCAGATTTTGCTCAGTCATTCGCAAAACCCCAGTGCTGGGGTGAGAAGCTGGTCCTGCACACAGCGATGGGATTGCAGCCCAGCCTCAGCTGTCCCCCTCGGCTCCCCCTTGCCCCATCCTCAGCGATTTCTTGGCCATTTCAGGAATAAACGGCCGGCTCATGGCAGGGGACTGGAAGGTCTGATCTGGCTCAGCACGCGCCGTAATGATGGGTTATCAGGCACATTGATCCCACTCCCATTTCTGAGCGCTGGCCAGAAGGCTGCAGCATGCCGCAGCCCCCGGAGACCCAGCCCCACAGCAGCCTCCCACAGCCCATGCGCCCTGGGGCATCTTCCGGGGCTCGGAGGGCTCGCTTGGCACGACCCAGGCTTGGGGCTGGTTGCCTGTTTTATGTTGTCGTGAGGGGGACCGACTTTCTGCATTTTGGATGCCCTTTTGGAGCACTGAAATGAGAGGTCTGATGGGGTATTGCTTACTTGGGGTGCTGTCCCTTGCCTGCCAGGTGGTTTCTGAACCGAAGGAGAGCTTTGATTAGCGCATGTTCACCCCCGGTGCTGCCCACTTGTGTCTCTCAGGGATCAAAAGGTTCCTGAGCTTTCTTTAAGGTTCCTTTGTGGAGATGCTACTCAGCACCCCTATAAAATGAAATCTATTTTAGTATACAGAAAACTACTGTAAGATGCAATACCTGAGGACATGGAGGGGTAAGTTGAGTGCAGTTGTGCTGAAGCCAACGGGAAAAATCTTTTTGCACCCAAAGCAGTAAATTTCCTGGTATGCTAAAGCTCGTGCTGAAGAAAAATTTGAAAAAGATGACAATGCAGGGAAAGATCCTTGTTGGTTTTTTTCATTGGAGCTTTTGTTCATCCCAGTCATGCTAAGTGACTGGGAAAGCGGAGATTTGGTTACAGCCCTGAAAAGTGCTGGATCTGTAACAGCCGAACAAACCGTAGGAAAGTGTTAAACTAACCTTCTGCCATCCCATTATCAAAAAGAAAAGAATAAAAAAGGAGATAATCCTTGTTTAAATATCACAAGCAGCAGCTGAGTCAGTGGGAGCTTTAGACTGGAAATGTCAGGGAGGAATTTAGATTTTCAGAGCAGTTGCTGCTCTGCAATTATCATAAGTCACTTACAAGGACCCCTTGTCTCTCGTTGCCCTCAACCACGCATCTGCAGGGAGGGGGAGCAGAAACAAAACACATGGCCCTACCGGGGACAGATAAGGGGAAGGAACGAACGAACGCCATCCCACTAAAGACACAAGGCAAATCCCTTCAGGCTATGGCCGGGCTTCTGCCACTGCATGGGTCAGACGTAGGCGGGGAGGCAGGGGATGGGGAGCTGGGGGAAGGCTGGAAAGGCTGGAAGGCTGCCATGAGAGAGGCAGGGCAGCAATAGGAGAAAGAGGAGATTGCTGGGGAAAACCGCATGCTGGTTCCCCCCTGCCCCGAGAAAGGCATTTATTTGCTTCTGGCAATGTTTTGGGGGTAGGAATGAGAAGGGAGACAGAACAGTGAAGGTCTGGGGGGGGTGGGTTTAGCCTCTTCTTCTTCTGCGGTACTTCCCCTCCTGTACCAGTGCACCTCGTTGCCTTCTAGCACGTCCCTGATGTAAATTAAGTAAGCGAAAGTGCTATTAACTCTCCTGAGTCAGGCACTGCCTGCACCAGCAGGGGAAGGGGGAAGGATGAGCACTCGAAACACGTAATTTCCACCACATTAAGTGATGCAGAGACACACGTTTTCCCAGCTGGCACATGTGGGAAGGCTGAAGACTTTCTCTGCAGGGTGGTGTTTCCTTACTTGTCCTTTCTCACTAAAAATGTGAGGTTTCCAAGACCAGTTTTGGCTGGGTGCAAGGTAGAAGGACCTCAGCCATGCTGCGCTGGCAGGAGTTGGTAGGGGTCTACCCGGCCTTCCCAGCTGGGGGCAGTGTGTACCCCTGCCCCGGCTTTGTGCTTTGTGGGATGGTTCATTGCAGCTGTACCTCCTCCGGCACAGCATGTGGGCTGCGCCATCCCCATTAGTCTTACCATGTCCTGCCTCTGCGTCTGATGGACACAATCTTCAAGTGAGGTACCTGTTCTGGTTAGGACACTTCAAGCAAAGGGCAACATGGCTTTCTCAATGCCCATTGGGCTTTCTCGCCATTGCTATTAAAAGTGTATGTCTTACTGCTGACTTGAACTTTTCCTCTTTGCCTAACTTTCAGCTACTGATGCTTTTGTTCTCTTCTCCACTAGATTAAAGTGGAGTATGTGTAGAGGAAAGTCCTGTCATTGGGAGGATAGGAAATGTAATCTCATAGACCCGGCTTTTCCATTGCGTCATCCTAGCAGCTTAATGGCAGAATGACTGAAGTCAGGCATTTTGTACCCATATAGATCTCAGAGTCTTTTCTTTCTTTACTTTCCATGACTGTGGATCAATAAAACATTGTTGATACACCCTGAAGATCCAGAAGAGAAGCATGGGGCTTTGATGAGTCATTCTCTTAAGCCTGCTGGGTGGAATGAACCTTGCCATGGGTGATACATTTACATTCATCCTCTAAAAAGGAGAGGAAAATATTTTCTTATGCTCTTTCCCATGTATTTGTTTGATGACTACCTGTTAGGAATAACAGATGAGATCCCGAGCAGATGTGAATCAATAGGAAAGCATTGACTTCACTGTGAAATGCTGGTGACAATTTCCAATTCAGAACTGGCTGTGTCTCCATATAGATCTCATCCATTCGATGCTGGATGCAAAACCCCTTTCTGCCTATAAACAGAATGATGAATAAACATTTGTATGAAGTCAATATAATGATATTTTCATAGGTCTGAGACCCTTGGTGTGACTCCTAATGCTAAAATCACATCAGACCTTTTGTTTGATGGGCGGATGCTTTCTGTCTTCCAGTGCCTGAGGAGAGAGGGAACCGAGTGGGTAAGAAGTCGGCGATTTTCTGTTCACGCGGAATTAGCACTGAGCTACATTTCGCTGCTCCACCTTGCTGACCTGGAGCTGCTGTTAAGGAAGATGAGAAAGGGGGTAAGAGGAGGAGGGGGAGGAGGTGTTTCTACGTCAAAGGGGTGTCATGTTCATGAAAAAGGAGAGTGTTGGGCAAACACTGACAAAGCAGTCAAGCACTGATGAAAATCCTTGGCTTCTTCTAGCATCATTTGCTTCCATGGCTAGAGCAGCGAGGGGTGGGTGACTGGGAAACTGAGGGGAAAACAACCCTCTGGGGAATGGCCCAAGAGCAGATGTGGGGTCCAGATCCGTCGCAGCCACGCTGTGCAGCCTTGCAGTGCAGGTCCTAACAATCACAGGGGTCTGGTGGCAACGGGTCAAAGTCTCTTTTGGTCCCACGCTATCAGCTTTGGCCATGCTAGGGCCACACCAACACACAGTGGCATGTTTCCAGTCCTTCTGAAAGGGTAACGGGAACTTGCTTTGGATCCATCACCATGGCTTGTCTTTTTCTGTTCTCATGCTGCCATGAGTTAGAAGAATTATGTCTTACTCCATGGCGTGGGTGGATGAGCAAAAGGGTTAAACACACCAGAGACTATGGTCAAAAGCAGTGAAGAGACTATGCGCCCCAAAGCCCACTTTCAAGAATGACTTAATACAGTAGGACAGGGACTTAATGAACTTGGCAACAAAATGGGGACTTGCCCTCAACTTTCCCTTTTTATCTAGGGAAAGGGTTGGAGGATCCAGGTCACTGCCAACCTCTTAGTGCTGGGACTTCCAAGGGTCTGGAGAAAAAATAAGCAGTAGTATGAGTCCCTTTGGCACATGTATGCAGCAATGCAAAGGCCTGATGGGCGATCAGGTTACAGGTGAGAGGACTGAAAGGAAGCAAGAGCCAAATATTTCCATCGATTTCCGCATCTGTTGTCCACTGCTAACTGGTTCTTCTCAGTTGAAGGTTACAGCAATTACCAGCCCCGAGGCAGAAGGCAGGAAACGAAGGCCGTGAGTTAAACCATGCGGTCAGCAGGCAGAAGGGCTGTATTTTCCGCGCTGGTTGTCAGCAATAGGATTAGTGCCAGACATTTGATTTTTCTTGTCATAATGTTTCTTATATTTTCAGGCAGTTGTTTACCTGTGCAACTTGTTTTTTTTTTTCCCCAGAATAGCAAATTCGCTGTCAAACTCAATGTTCAAAAATTCTGTGCCAGATCTCCGTATGATAATTACTGTTTCTGGAGGGTTTTTCCACCTCCCTGGGAGCTCCTAGACTCCTCTTCAATCTTTCCTCCCTTCTTAAAAGGGCTGCATTTAATTTATTTACTTTTTTTTTTTTAAAGTAAGCTGACTCCAGGAGCTGGGAGAAAAAAATATTGGGTGTCACAGACATAAATTAAAATCACAAGCACTGGTAATGCAGGAGGAGACCTGTTGCAATACACATAGGCTATCTTTCTGCATGAAGGTGGCATTCCCTGATGACCTTGTTAAAGAAATTGCCTACGAGTTGTCTACGAGTGGGCCAGAGGTGTCAGCAATTAGTTTCACAACCCCACGGGGTGGCACGCTCCAAGAGATGGTGCATTTATTCTGCCATCCGCTCCTGGCTGTCTGCTTTCTGCTCACATTTCCAAAGACAAAATTGCTCCCTAAGTGCTTACCCATTGATCCAAGACAAGTTGGTTGTTTTGGATTCTGTTGTAGCAGGTGAATCACCAGTGCACTATTTCTGAATTTTCACTTGCCTGTTCCATGCACATTTCCTGAAAGAGGCAGGGATTGCTGCTGCGTTTGTTTCCAAAAACTCGGGGCTAAATTCTCAGGTTCTGGGGAGAGGCTGATTTTTTTTCTCCATCCAAGCATCCTTCCCTCTGAAAACCCTTTCCCCAAACCATTTACTCTTTTGCTGGAAATCAGGTTATTTTCCTCTGAAAAGTTGGTTGCTATAAAAACTTCTCAGAATTGAGTTTTCGTTGTTGACCAGTGAGAGTAGATTTGATGGGTTTTGAGGCAAAATTCGAGCAGTGTGAGTACAAAATTTTGAATCTGAATGTGAAGATGAAAAGAGAGTTGTGAGATCAGCTGGCCCCATGCTTCAAAATGGCAAATGTAATTTTTCACGGGTGACAGGAATATTCTCAGATTTAGATAAAACGTGACCTGGCCTTCTGAAATGTGAAATCTTGGACACAGAGGTTTGCCTTTTGCTGCTAAGGGTGTGGGCCCTGATCCTTAGGTCATGGGTTTGTGTCTGTGGAGCAGATTTATCCTGTACACTATACTATGAAAATGTACTGACACATACCGAGGCAAAAAGGCACCAGAGGAGGTTGCACAGCTCTGTTCCACCTTCTCTAGGAAAGTCTATCTTCTGCCACTTTATTTTTTTAACATAATTGGCTTTTTTGATTTTGCCTTGGGATTTACCCACTGCCTGGAAGAACAACCCCTGCACTGGGGCTCTTCGTGTCCCAGTGGTCACCTCTGCAGCAGGTTGAATGGAGGGCCAGGACCCCACACCTGGCCTGTCCACCAGACCAGGTCTAAACCCATTAAACCTCATCTGATCTGGCTGAGCTTTTCTCCTAGGGTGGCAGGAAACATCTCGCTGCCCTTATTGAAGAGCTGACGCATCTTTGCTGCTTGCAGCCCCTCTTCCCCCAGGCTCATCAGCTGCGAGAGAGCATGAGCACGAAAGTCAGTGTTTTCTAGATAATAGAAGGCTGCAAAGTTAAGAGGGAGATGAGGATTTTAATTATCTTTTTTTTTTTTTTTCCTCCTGCCGCTGCCCCAGTCCTAGGGAGGCTGCAACGACGTGGAAGCCTGAGGTGTCATTATGGATTATTAAACTCCTTTGTGGCACTCAAGGATGTTGAATGGAGCTGCAAAAGGAGAAGAGACAAAAACATCTCTTGATGGAGCTGGCTAACCCCCCGTAATTGCTTCATGTGGCAGACTGTAATTATTCAGGCTGCAGAGGGGAAGAGGGAGAGCGAGCGGGTGGGTGGGAGGAAGAGCAACAAGGGGACCTGGGCACCCCACATGGCCATCGGGATTGCCTTGGTTGTGATGGGAGATGGCAGCATCCCCTCACATCAGCATACACCGCCCCTTTCTTTGGCTCTTGGAGGGGCACTCTCACAGTGCAAACGCTGTCCCTGCAGGTTCCTGGGCCACTGGAGAGACCCCCACCCTCACCAGGCTGGGCTGTAAGTGCCTTTGCCACTGATTTGCCCTGGGACTTGTATCAAAACCATAGGCTATTGCACAGAGATCTCTCCAACTCCCACAATGAGGGATGATAATTTGGCAGATGGGGTTTTCCTCTTGGTCTCCATACCCAAAGTGCTCAGGAATGATGATTATTGCAAGCAATGCTTGAGGATGCACAAAACGACCACATGGATCCAGCCAAAGAAGATGATATCTTGTTCTTCTCACTGCACCGCCAATCCTGCATCCTGTGGCAGGGGAAATGAGCCTGCCGAGGACCGTTAATGACCTTAATGACATTTCTGGATCCTTTTTGGATTTGCTTTACCTGTGAGGGAGGCACAATCAGAGCTGCCCGGCTTATGGGCTTTTCCATCTGGGGACTAGTGCAGCAAAGCAGCGTCCAACAGTGTTTGCGTTTTCTGCTTTATGTCAGATTAATCCCTTAAAACACACAGCTGGATACACATGACAGCCCCACACATTCAAGGATGGTCATGTGGTTGGAGTGTGAGAAACAAAGGAGTGATGAAGAGCCATCCATCTGTTGTATTTCCTTCATAAAGGCTCCTCTTCCTCATCAGCTAATCTGGTAATTCATAATAAAAAACATGACAAAAGCCAAGACAAGCCTGGCTTGGTTTAACCAAACAGGCTCACACCCCCCAGAAGTCATGTCTGACAGCAGCAGAACTTAAACATGGACCCAAACAGGTGGTTTGTAGAGATGTAGACACACAAAGAGATGGAAATGTCCAAGCTGTGGGTGGTCTCCAAAAAGGTGGGAGTTCGCCTGGGAAGGACACAGGTGGAAAATGTGTTAAGGAGCTTTGCACCGGGCTGTCCGGGAAAAAGCAATATCCGTCCTCTTGCAGCTACACTGATAACACTGCTCTGAAGGATGTCCACCCTCTGCCCACCTTCCTGCCCAAAAGGAGAGCCTGCTGGCGTGTGGTTTCTCCCAGCTTACCTCCTCTGTCAGGTCCTCCAGGACAGGAGAACCAACCTGATTTTTCCACTCTTATCAGAGGGACAAAGTCTCACCATCCCTCGTGGCAATCTGAAAGTTTTGCCCTTGGTTGCACGGAAAGCAGGACTTCACTTTGGCTACGCGAAGCCTCTGTGCTGGAGAGTGTTTCCGTACAATGCAGGACTCTCATCACCAGGCAGGGATGGAGGGGTCACAGATTAGCAGGGTTTAAAGAAGAAAAGAGTTGTAAGCCTAATTTGTCATCCATATAGAGAAGAGGGATTAAAGATCAAGGGTTTTGGGATGAGATAGCTAAACAGAAGAACTGATGAGCTTAAAAAAAAGTACTGGATTTCACAAGGGGAGGAACAGTATGTAATGAGACATAAGGAAAACAGAAAATGTATTCAAAGAAATTCCATCTATTCATACAATAGTCTTGAAAACTTGTCTGATGTTATCAGCGCCTTTTAATGCCACTGCTTGTCAGAAGAGCCTTCATATGTGATCTCTGAATAGTGAATGAGATCTATGAATATGAATATTCCTACAGCCTGCAGGAAGGCCGAGCGACTCGGTTTGTTCCCACATTTATTAAAGTACTTTACCCATTTTCTCAATTCTTTACATGAACTGACATTTTAAGGCTATCCTTTCAGCAAATTGATTACAAATTTGGGTAACTGGAACTTGCTTTGATGGCTGATTTTAGGTTTATCATCCCTGGCAAATGCTGTTCTAGAGAGACATTTAAACTAAGTGAGTTACCAAAAATAAAAGGTCTAGCAAAATGGTTTTTCTTTCTGATTTTAAGGTAAGAAAACAGTATGAAAGAAAAGAGATTAAATTCCTTAAATAATTTGAAATCTGTCTTTATCCTAAAATTGAACTTTTTCAAACAAAAAAATGCTGAAATTCCATATTCTACGTGCTGTTTTTTAAAGGCAGTGCAATCCAGAAAAGTGCCTCCAGAAATAAAAGTTGCTTTGATAAAAATATTCAAATGCAATTCTTGCAACTCTCCTCCTACCCAAGTCCCTTTTTCCTTCCCAAATGAAATCCCAGTGCAGCTGGCCCAATCTTGGCAAGGCCTTTCATTGGCAACACTTATGCTGTACCAGTGTATCACACTAGCTAAATCTCTGAATAGTTTTAATTAAGCTTTTCTTGAACACTTAGCCTAATTATGGCTTTCTGCCCTTAGTACCTTTGCAGCTTCATCCTAGGCTATCCAACACCACCATTGCATGAAATGGCCTCCTGTGGCTGTCAAGCTGCATGGGACAACTTCTTTAGCCAAGCAAGCAGGCACTGGCTGTGAGAGGCATCTTCTTTGCTTTCTTTGTATGTTTATTTTACTGGCATTAATGGAGTCACAGAATCCCCACTGAGGGCTCCTTCACTGACGTGTAACATGAAAGATATAAGACTAGATATAAGGAAGAAATTCTTTACAGTGAGGGTGGTGAAACACTGGCAGGGGTTGCCCAGAGAGGCGGTGGAGGCCCCATCCCTGGAAACATTCAAGACCAGGTTGGACGGGGCTGTGAGCAACCTGATCTGGTTAAAGGTGTCCCTGCTCACTGCAGGGGAGTTGGACTAGATGACTCTAGGACTAGGTGGACTAGATGGACTCTAGGGGTCCCTTCCAACCCAAAACATTCTGTGATTCTATGATTCTATGAAAGATACATAGGGTTTATTTTTGTGGCCTCTTTTGGAGTTGGTTCTTCTTCCTGCCAGTCTTCATAGCTTATCTTCAGATGACCAATACGGTCTTAGTTTGCTTTTACCTCATGCATTTCCATATGAGATCTGTTTCTTACAGACTAGGAAGCGCTAACAGCAGAGTGGATTCAGTCTTCCTAAGGCAAGGCACTGGTGCAACCTAGGACAGACACCTGCTTTTTTGAAGGAGCTGTTTCTGACTCTCTACTGACTCACTGCTTGTCTTTAATCTCCCCTGTATCGGAAAGGGTACTGAAGATAAACTTAAAAACCCACAAAAATCCAAGAATTTTTACCCTTGGTCTCCGGAGAAGACCAGATATCTTGCAGGGTAAAAGTGTGGGTTTGTCTGGGGTGGGCATCCCTCTTTACACTCTGTGGCTGTGATTGGGGTAAGACATGGGAATGAGCATCATACTGCTTGAAAGTCCTGTCTTTGAGATCCTTGAGAAACGTCTTGCTTCAAAAAAGTCAGGGCAGAATGTGGAAACATGAGACAGCATGGGTGGCAATCTGCATGGGATCCTAATCTTCTTAAGTTTCATGGAAAGATTAACTTCAGCAGGAGCTGGGCTGTGTTTTAAATGAATGCTGGCCCACAGTCATCCCCAAAACCATTTAATCCCTTAGCCAGGAGGCAGCCAATTCCTGAACAGGTCTATGAGCCTGGCTGTTGAAGACTGCTGTCACTCCTTAGGTGACAGAGGTGTCTTGGTAGCAGCACGAAGCAATGCTGATGATCTGTCCTGTGCACCTGCTGAGAAAAACGGGCCCAAAGAGGTTGTGAAAAGGTGCAGCAAGCACAGCTGGGATGCCTGGCTAAGGCAGCAGTGTGGTTGTAAGCACCGGTATCTTGGAGTGGTGTTCTCCACACCCCAGCTTGTCCGTCTACTGTGGTCCACCTCAGCCAGTGGCAAAAAAAAAAAAAATCAACCATGGGATTGTGCTAATTTGTATCCCCCAGTAACCGGGTTCCCAACACCACCCCAGCAGCCAGGAGGTGACTGAGCCTGCAACGCTGCTCCTTGTCCATCTGCTGGGCATCAGGGATGGCTCAGGACCTGCCCCTAAAATGTTTTCTGAGAAGATCCTGCAATAGCAGGCAGCATTCCCCTCCCTCAGTTTGGTGGGTTTTTATCTTGTGTTTCGAGCATCCAGGGTTTAGAAGAGGGCAAACAGAATGTTTAGGAGACTCAGAGGGGATTAGGGATGAAATTAAAGCAAAAACAAAAGCTGCTCTCGGTGTGTGAGGTCGTACCACATGGGAGGACGCAGAGGCTGAGGAGAGAGGATCCCCAGAGGCTGCTTAACTCCTTCCTCTGGTTTCCACTGTACTGAACAGCAGGGTATCCTCAGCTCCTGCAGTAAGAGAAGCTGCTCCACCTGAATTAAAATTATTTTTGGCTTACTACTGGACCAAACCTTTAGCTGCTGCCAGCTTCTCACTTTGGCTTCTACCAACCTCTAGCCAGCTGGGGCGTCCCAAGCTGCCTTGGTGGGGCTGGCAGTGTTGATTGTGCGGTCTGCTCATAGAATAGAATCATAGAATCATAGACTCTAGGTTGGAAAAGACCTTTAAGATCAAGTCCAACTGTTAACCTAACCCTGCCATCCCACCACTAAACCATGTCCCTAAGCTTTGCAGTAGATGGAAAACATCAAGAGTTTTGCAGCCTCAGAGAGGTCACTGGCATGTTGATCCTCCAGGGCTTTTGGCACTACAAAAATCATCAGCACACTGGCACAAATTCTGCTGTCCTGCCATGGGAAGGATGAGCCACCAACGCTAACCAGGTATCTTCAGCAGAGGTTTTCCAAAGCAATGCCGCGGTCAGCAAGGCTGTGGGTGAGTGAAATGCCACCGCCTTTCCCACTGCAGGGATTTGTGACAGCCGGTGGCCTGTCCCCAGCGTGGCGGTGCTCATGGGAAGCAGGACCACAGTGGTTGTTTGGTGTGGGAAAGCTACTGCAAATCCTCAGCAGCAAAACAGGGTCCTGGGACGGGTCCTGAGCTGCCACCGCTGTCACAGCCCCAGAGATCCTCAGGCATTTGGTCCCTTAGGAATTAATGCAAGAGGAGCAAACCCCTTGGGAAGGCAGGATTGAAAGGTTTTTTTCCAGGTTATCTTCTTTAAAGGCTTTTTCATCCCTGAGGACTCAAGGGGCCTGATTATTCTGTAGTCCTTCTGTCAGCCTTACATAGCCAAACCAAGATATCAGGTGGTGGGAGAGCACCGAAATGCACAGCGCTTGCAGGGGCCAGGTGTCAGGAGGTGCGTAAGCAAGAAGTGCGTCCAGTCCCACAGCTGCCTTGGGGGAATCAGTGTTATTTTCCTATTCATTTACTGCCTCAATGACAAGGTAAACATGGGGAAAAAAGAGCGAGAGGGGGCTGAATCTCTTCCTTTGATTTTGTCCTTTCACAGATCAAAATCCTTTCATGCAACTCCAAAGCTGGGAAAGGAAATGTGTCGGACTGAAATACAGTGCAAGAGTGCAACTCCATCAAGAAGAAGGGGGGGAAAAAAACAGACTAGAAATCTTTTGGGCGCAGGCAAACAGGTGGGGGGAGTGTCTGGTCTGCGAAGGCAGGGTGTCTGCAATCTTTGTAGCGATTAGATTTAATGGGACAGAAACGTTTCTCTCCTTCACGTCCCCTCCTCCTCTCAGCCTGAGGGGGAGAAAGGAGGGAGGTGGTGATGGGGAGGTGGCGGGGGGGAGAGAAGGTTTGAAAGAGTCTTTGACGTCAGCCCTGCCCTATAAAAAGCTGGAAAGGAGCTGGGAAGCGGAGATCAGAGCTCGTGGAAGAGCAAAGATGCCAACCCCGAACATCTCCACCTCTGCAGCCAAAGGCTTCCGCAGGGCGGTGTCGGAGCTGGACTCCAAGCAAGCCGAGGCCATCATGGTAAGACAACCCAACAACCCTACCCCACTTCTTTCCCTCCCCCTCCAAAATCAGCAGCCTCTCCCCTAGCTGTAGGCAGAGGCAGGCAGGGATAGATGGACCAACACTGCTGCCGTGGGAGTTCCCCCACATGGGCACCTCCGTGCTCCGGGCTGACAAAGGGAAATTACCCAAACAGTTCTCTCTACATACTGGAACGTGTGAAATGCAAACATTTAGGGGGATGAAAGCTTGAACTAATGCAATCCTCCCCCCCCCCCCCCCCCCCCCCCCCCAAAAGGAAGGTAAATAACCCATAGACCTAGGGCAGGAATAACAGGGAATCTCCAGAGTGAAAGGTAATTCAAAAACCTTTATGCTCCCCTGATTTCAAGGCAATAAACTGCAGAGATTTCAACTGTTCCAGCATAATGAAAAAGTGTGGCTGTTATTTCAGACAACATATGAGGCACAGGCGATTTAAACAGTTTGTTCACTGCCACTGCGTCCGCAGTTTTGCTTTCTCCCAGCACATCCTTCCTCCATTTCTGTTCCCAGCGCTCGCTTCATGTGGTCTCAGCCCTGGGTTTGGCCCGGGGAATGCTTCTGCACACACCAGAGCTGTAAGTGTCAGGGAAAGGAGAGGAAAACTTCCCGCTGAGCTGTCATGTGCCTTTAGAAAGCCAAGTCTGGCCAACCCATTGGACTGGCTGTAGGGACGGGGACATCTCTCCACCTAACCTGAATGCCAGGCCAGAGACTCCCGGCACGGGACAGTCCCGTGGGTGAGAGATGTGGCCAGGCTGCGGGTGACCCTGGAGGAGCCAGAGCAGCTGGTGGCAGCGGGTGCACCACGAGGGGAACCCCTCGGCATGCTCGGCAGGAGGAAAGATGGGAGTCGAGCCGGGTGAGGGAGCAGATGCGTTGGGCAGACGTCTGCAGGGTGACTCCAGCAGGTCGGTTATAGCGCTCCCCCTTTCCCTCCCCTACGTCTGCTGCCTTTTTTCACCTGCACTCCTCTTAACCCCGTGTGATGTTCTGACTCAGTAAAATCAGCCGCTACATAGGCAGCAAGAGGTGTTTTGAAGAGTGGACCATGCTGGAAAGGAAGGGAAACATTTAGGAAACAAGGAGGTAAGCTTGCTTTCTCTAATAAATAGAAATCAGGGAAGGGTTCTCTCTCACACAACCATTTTCGATCTGGCAAAATAATGAACACTTAAGTGGTTCTTGAAAACCTGGTATTTTCCAGGCTGCTCATCAAATCAGTACTTGAGACGCTTGTTGCTGTCTGGAGAAGGGGCGACTGTTTGGTTATTACCCACTGGGGTGCTGCTTCGTGTTCGATGGGAAATGGGCCACTGAATGAAGGGGCCAGAGGAATTTGGGTTTGCCAGGTGTGCTGGCAGGAGCGTGGCAGCCTGCTGGGGTGAGCGGCTTCTCCAGCCCGGGGCAGACATAAAACCTCAGCCCATCTTTGTGTCCCTTCTTTGAATGGAAATTCTCAGAAAAATAAAATAAAAAACCCTTCAGCCCTGTTGGGATCACTCTGAGAGCTGACTGCAGGCAAGGCTTTGCC
Organism: Gorsachius magnificus; assembly: GCA_034008185.1. Classification (NCBI taxonomy): domain Eukaryota; kingdom Metazoa; phylum Chordata; class Aves; order Pelecaniformes; family Ardeidae; genus Gorsachius; species Gorsachius magnificus. The sequence goes on along the minus strand of CM067086.1, from coordinate 5,846,217 downwards.
CTTTGCTCTCACCTAGCATAGGGGCTCTCCACAATCCCATCTCTTATTTTGTTGGCTTGTACCAGGCAAGAGGTGTGACTCTGCATCTGTGTGTGCCATCGCGTGGTGTCGGCATGGCCGCAGGTGATCAGCCACCCAGCCCCTGCCCACCACCACACAGGCTCTGGCAGGTCTGGGGTGTTGCCTTGCCATTAAGCCCCAGGGACCAGCACCCCACTGCAGGGGAAACTCTGCAAACTTGGGGGGGGGGGGGGGGGGGGGCGGAAAGACCTTTGCAACCCCAGAACTCATCTACACCGGCAGGTATTTTACGTGTCAGCAGGGCCAGCCAAACATCAAACTCACACCATGGAGGATTTTTTTTGCTACGTATTTAGTTTTTCTGCTGCTAATAGTTTTTACCAGGCAGCCTGGGGCTGTAGCGGGAGCAGGGTTTGGTTACAGCACACACAGGCAGGAGACAGCAGTTGCAGGCAGACCGGCAGGAACGAGCGCCCTGGGAAGCAGGGGTGGGACGTTACTGTCCCCACGCTGCAAGGAGGGAAATAGTCTTCACAATCCATCCTGCTTGCTGTGAATAATGAGCCAGGAGGAAAAAAGCCAAAGTACTTTAACTCAGCACCCTATTTTTCATGACACTGCTTAGTCAGGGCACTCTGAGCTGCAGCAAATTCAAAGAAGGAAAACCAAACTAACCCTTTGCAAGAGGTGAATGACCCTATCAGATTCAGGCCCCAGTTAGGCAAATAAATGCTTTGCAAAATCAAATTAAACTTCTCACTGTAGCTAGATATGCACTCAGGGAACTAGTCTGAAAGGCAATTCGGAAATGCCATGTAACAGTGCCTGCCGAAGAAAGGAAGGTATTTATCATGAGAGACTAGTTTGGCTAGTTTATCTGCCAGATTCCCAATTTCCAGCAAAAGGAGGCAATACCCCCATGAGCATAAATGTGAGGGGCAGAGGAGAGGACGATGAGGCGGGGAGCACGCAGCCTGGCAGCCTCTACCTAGCAGAAGAGGCAGTGGGCAGGCAGACCCCTCCCAGAGCTCTTACCCCAAGCAAAATTCAGCCTTTTTTTTTTTTTTTTTTAAATTTACCCACCCAAAACATGCCAGCATGGAGCTAAGCAGCTTCCAAGACCCCTCAACAGGGACCGAAACCCCATGTTCCTGCCTGCCAGGGGCCACCCAGTCCCAGCACTTGGGTCTGACTGGTCGTGGCTGCCTCTCCCTGTGTGGCTTTCCTGTCACACAAGTCTTCTCGCTATATAAACTCCTGCCAAGTCGGATTTTAACTTGATATACAGCCTAAACATGGGGGTCTAATTTCCCTCCTCTCCCCCGCTCCACCCCAGGAGTAAAATCCTGCTGCACCTCCGTGCCTCGGGGCCCAGTGTGATAAAACATCCTTAGCTACAGCACTGCCTGGCTTGGGAGCGCTGTGGAGCCCAGGGACAGGGGCTGGTGCAAGGCTATTTGCCCTGCTTATTGCAGGCACTTCAAAGTAAACACTGGCTTAGCTTTAAACACAGTAGCAATATAAAACACTCTTAAAGCTGAGCACAGGCTCCCAAGCTTTTGAAAGTTACGTCTCAGGATACCTGTTAGATGTCTTCTCTCTTTGGGCATGAATACCATCGATTTAGACAAGCAGCAATATGCGCTTATTTATTAGGTGTTTTTCTGTGCCACAAGGAATAAAGGGGTTGAGGATCAGCAAATGTAATTTCAGAGGGGTATCTTTATTAAAAAGGGAGTGGATAAAAATGCGTGGGCCGTTGCCTAGGTGTGCTGCATTTTTCAGGCTGCATTTAAAATGTCAGCTTTACACTGCTAAAGCATCCAAGAGGATTTTCACAGGAAATATTAGTTATTGATGGTGGGCTTTGAAAATCAGAGAGAAAATGGGCTTAGTAGTTGAACAGGCTGTGTTTTTAAAAGGGAAACACTCTGCAGATTTTCACAAGGTAGGGAAGGCGCTGCTTGGTTAGCACCTCTCTCTTTTCCAGACATTTTCAATGTAATCAGAGGGAAAACGGCAGCCAGTCCCACTCTATATGCAGGTACGGGATGGCTTTATGTTCTGCTCCTTCTTTAGTGCTGCCCCAGGTTTCTTCTAGCAAGTTCTGAGGGTTTGTCATCTGGTTTGGGTATTGAGCACAGAAAATTGGAACCAGCTGAGCTGCCTCTAAACGAAAAGCTGGTTGTAAAAGGACCGAGAACAAGCAAGTTAGTATGTGAGCTATTTGTATAACAAAAGAAACAGCAGTGATGGAAATAGTTTGTAGCTCACTATAACTATAAACAAGTGACCTAACGTGACCCCAGGCACATAGTTGCAGCATTTTTGGTGCAATTCCAAGTAACAGAAATCTGCAGGAGTTTGTTAGGACAAACTAAATCTATAGATCAGTGGGAGGGATTTATTTTCTGGGGTACATGGATGTCGTTCCAGTTACACTTCAATGGGCAAGCATTCACTTAATGTCAGAAGAAAATGTCACGTTGGGTCCTGGGAGCAGTTTAGCTGAGCTGCCCTGCTAATACACCTGCAAACTGTTCGTGTTTCCTGGCCAGGCCACAGACGTGGGCTTCAGCTGTCCCTCACAGCGTATCTTTTATCAGATGACGTGATGTTTACCTAATTCCTCTCCACTTGAGTTCATCAGGCACCTGAAAATGGTGTGAGATTGTTTCTGATTTTTATTTTTTGAAGGAAATTGAAAACTGTTGCTAGGGAAGGTGAGGGGAGAAGCCCACTCTCTAGTCATGCTACAATGGTATTTTACACAGATTTTTGCTAAAGCTCCAAATTTCTAAAAGTTCAATTTGAAAGCCTCAGGCCTGATCACCAGAGCTTACTCTACAAAGCCAGGCAAGTCAGTCCAACCTTCCCCTTCTTCCTCTGCTGAGACACATTGGTCACGCCTCCTCCAGCTACCGGGGATGCCTCTAATCTCCCATAGAGATAACACCAGAGGTGTTATTTATTTCTGTTCTGCCTTCAGTCTCCGCGGTTCATTGGTAGACGTCAAAGCCTCATTGAAGATGCCAGGAAGGAAAGAGAGGCTGCAGCTGCAGCTACGGATGCTGCAGAGTCTACAGAGACCATTGTCTTTGAGGAGAAGGATGGCAGAGCGATGCTGAACCTCTTCTTCATGCTTAAGGGAGCCAAGACTTCACCACTGTCCCGTGCACTGAAGGTGTTTGAGGTGAGTACCTAACCTGTTGTATGGGACTGAAAGAACACACGACAGGGTTCATGGCTGTTTTGTGAGAAGTATCACATGAGTCTACTAAAGAATACTCAGACTAGGTGTGCCTGCTGTAAACTATCAGATAATTGTCTGATGTACCCACAGTCATGCTTTGCTCATGCCCCAGAGTGCCCTCACTTCCCATCCCTAAGAATGAGCCATACCTCTGTCTGGTGGTGCTGTTACGTTCTGGGCTTAACTTTACTTACTTACTGGATCCAGCCATACAATTTCACACCTACAGTCCACACTCTTGTGGCTTGTAGCATGCCCTGACAGTCCCCTCCACTGCTCAGTACTCCAGCTTTCATGCACAGGGCTCTGATCCCACATTCAAAGCAAGCTGTGCACCCTGCATGGCTGCAGACAGAACCTGCCTTACTCATGGGTCAAGTCTTTGGCAGTCTCTGAATGGCATTGCCACATTGGTCCTTGGTCAAAGAGTTACAGGAACAACTTCACCCTGGGTGTAAAACTGGTATATTGATATCAAAATTACCTCCCTACTCCAGGGATGAATTTGATTCATGTATTAAAGGTTCTGTTGGTTCCCCCTGAGATGCTCCCTGTACATGGTTTTAATACCAGGGAAAACTGGTAACTAATTGAGCTTTTTCCCCCTAGCCAGCAATATAATGTTGTGTTATCTAGGATCTCAGTACCATGAATGGAAAGACTGAGATAAGTGCTGCCTATTTAAACAGTGATTAAAACACTACATCTTGCATTTATGTAGTACATTTTCATCCAGAAGGATTCAAAAGTGTTTTGCAAACTGAGGTTCTGAGATGTTTTATCTACAGTAGTTTAATTTCATTGACTTCAGCAGTGAGAGGAGAACACAATTTGTTCCTATTAATCAGTCACATGGGTTGCAAGGGGCCTCCAGAGGTCTCTAGTCCAGCCTCCTGCTCGAGCAGGTCCAGTCACAGCAGGTTGTGCTTGTTGCATTTTGAATATCACCAAGGTAAAGATCCCACAGTCTCTTTGGACCCTTTGAGCAGTGTTTGACTACCTTCATGGTAAAAAGATTTTTCTCTTTTATTTTTCTTTTTAATGTCCTTGCTTCCAGCTTCTGCCCATTGCTTCTTGTCTCCCCACTGTGTACTTTTCAGATGAGTCTGGCTCTGTCGTCTTTACACCCTCCCACCAGGCACTAGTAGACAGTGAACCAATCTCCCCTGCCCCTTCACTTTTTAAGGCTGAAAAACTCCAGTTCCCTCAGTCTTTCTTCATATAACATTGTTCTCCAGCCCCCTGAGCATCTTGGCAGCCACCCACTATACCTGCTACCTTTTTTCTATGGGACATGGTACTCCAGATGTGGTGTCCCTCATCCCAGATAGAGAGGAGAATCACTTCCTTGGCCTCTTGTCTACAGTCCTGCTACTACAGTTCAGCGTGTGGTCAGCCTTTCTCATCATAAGGGCATGCTGCTAGCTCATATGTTAATGCACATGATAATTATGCAACCACTTATGGGGTAAAAACAGATCACCAGCAACACTATACAGCAAAACTACTACCTAGCAGCTGTAAACATACAAAAAGTGTGTTTGGGGATGAGTATTTCCCTGAGATTGTAGGGCATTCTACCTATTCATTGCCCATGGTTCTTGTCTCAAGACTGAAAGAATCTCTAAGACAAGCTTGTCAGACAAAAGCCTTGGTGTTGCCATGGTAGGAGTCTCCTTTCCAGAAGTGCACAGCTGCCAGATAAGGCATGAAAAATCCATCAGTGTAACATTTCAGATGCAACAGGCTGTTTCGTGGGTATGAAACATAGAAGTATAGGTTCTTGTACTTGGTAGATTTTATGTTATTCTTCATTTGAAGTCTATAATTTAAACAAATTTTAAAACATCAAGCAAGAAGCAGGGACAGCTTATGTTCAAATATTATTTGTTTCTTCCTGGAGCAATTTGCTTGCCGCATCAAGAACTTTCCTAGTAAAAAAGCTTTTTGAGCTTGTTGCAGAGAGAGCTTTAAATATAATAAAAAGACAAGCATGTCAAGCCACAACAGAGGACGATTCATTTCCAAGATCCCTCTGGCAATGCAGTACAAGATATGAAAGCAGACGGCCATAATGACATTTGCCTCATCATGAACCAGGCTGCAGGGAAGCTGGTTTCACTCTTCTGTATGTGCTACATGCAGCCAAAGCATAGGTAATTCAATCACAGCTGTCAGATTAATGCAAAGGTATTGATTGTTGAGGGGACAATGTAATAGTGAAGTTGGTAGATATGTTAAAAAACACGGTCCTAAATTGAATTTACCTGTGGAATCACATCTGTTCCTTCTCATCTTTCTGCCTTTGATTAACAAAAGAAATGATGCCTCTTCCTCTACCAAAGATCTTGCAGAGACTTTGGAAAGGTTGGGTCATTGCCCGAGGACTAGGGCTTGTACTGCCAGTGTTCACTGGGGCAAAGGAAATATCCGCAAATCTACCAGAGCCCTTTGGAAAGCTATAGACTCCATTTTGTGTCCTGCTTATTCTTTGGGATGGGTGTGTTTTGATAACGGGCCCCGATGATACCGGCTCTGACGGTGAGCCCGCAGCCCGCCGGGTCAGCACCATGGCCAGCGCCGCCCGCCCGCGCCCGCCCCCGCCGCCCCATCGCCCACCCTTTCCCACCCCACCACCTCCCCAGCAAATAGGCATCCCCTCAGTGGGAGATTAAGGGAAAGGGGGTCCTGGGAGGTGACATTCTGCCACGTTGGTTTCCCCTCTTGATACGATCTTCTCTGCCACTGTGGAAGTCTTCTCCTGATAGTTATTGAGCAGCCCCACCAGTTGTCTGTCCAGAAGGAAAACCAGTGAAATTAATGGGTAGGTGTGTTTATCCCAGTGTGGGGGGAAAAAAAAACATAGAAGAAGACAAGGGGGGGTCTCTCCCAAATGTATGCATATGAAGTTCAACAAAGACAAATGTCAGGTGCTGTACCTGGGGAGGTCGAACCCCATGCACCAGTACAGGCTGGTGGCTGACCTGCAGCTCTGCTGAGAGGGACCTGGGAGTCCTGGTGGATGACAAGTGGACTGTCAGTGTGCCTTGTTGCCAAGAAAGCCAACGGCATCCTGGGGTGCATTAAGAGAAGTGTGGCCAGCAGGCCGAGGGAGGTTATCCTCCCCCTCTACTCTGCCCTGGTGAGACTCCACATGGAGTACTGTGTCCAGTTCTGGACTCCCCAGTTCAACATGGATGAGGAACTACTAGAGACAGTCTAGAGGAGGGCTACAAAGATGGTTAGGGGACTGGAACATCTCTCCTACGAGGAAAGGCTGAGGGAGTTGGGCTTGTTCAGCCTGAAGAAGAGAAGACTGAGGGGGGGCCTCATCAACACTTACAAATATGTTAAGGGTGGATGGCATGAGGACAGAGCCACACTCTTCTCATTGGTGCCCAGCGACAGGACAAGGGGCAATGGGCACAAACTGAAGCATAAGAGGTTTCAGTTGAATACGAGGAAGAACTTCTTTACTTTGAGGGTGACAGAGCACTGGAACAGGCTGCCCAGGGGGGCTGTGGAGTCTCCTTCTCTGGAGATATTCAAAGCCTGCCTGGACGAAGTCCTGTGTAACATGGTCTAGGAGAACCTGCTTTAGCAGGGGGGTTGGACTGGGTGATCTCCCGAGGTCCCTTCCAACCCTTGCCATTCTGTGATTCTGTGATATGGACACCTTTGGGAAGTACCAACAGTTGTTTCAAATGTTACTTAATGTTTTTGTTCTCCTTTTCCATGTCCCAAAAGACATTTGAAGCTAAAATTCACCACCTGGAGACAAGGCTTAGCCGAAAGCCCCGTGAAGGGACCGCTGAACTGGAGTACTTTGTGCGCTGTGAAGTCCACAGCTCTGACCTCAATACTTTCATTAGCTCCATCAAGAGGGTAGCAGAAGACGTCAGGACCACTAAGGAAGACAAATGTAAGGAACTTATAAACTGTTTCACTTTTGCGGAGAGGCTGTAGAAAGAGGGTGGAGGCTTTGTTATTCCCAGAAAAGGGGAAGGGCTACTGTATGCTTCATTTGACCAACACAGAAAAGACTGCCTCTGGGACACCTGAATCCTGAAAGCCACTTCCCTCCTTGTCCATTTCTCAACAGACTCCAGACTCCATAGCCAATTTTTCTGGTGCCAGCTTGAAAAAATAGAAACAGGAGATTAAATTTCATGTTTTGTTCACACCTCTCCTAGAGAGTCCTCCATCCCTACTCCAGTGTTTTGTATTATAAATGTAAAGTAGTTTCCTACCTATGTGTCAGGAACTCTGTACGGGTCCAGCACTAAACTACAAGACACTCCTCATGTCATCCTGTTCTGAAGACAGGACGATTCTTATTGTAAAATATCCCTAGAGATGTGCAGTGATTGCTCTACAATCAGTACGGCTTCTAGATTTGTTTTTAATGTGAAGTCTAGAATCTTTTGGTAAAATCCAATTTTCACCTTTTCGTTTACTTTTGTCACAAAGTACTCTGCTGAGAGGTGGGCAGGGAAGTCATGAGATGCAGATCATGGCATTAGGCCTGACTCTAGGACGAGAGCATTGAGAGTGTGGAACTACTGCCCAGAAGGCACAGCTGTGTCATGTGCTGTTTGGTGTGTGTGTGCATTTGGTACACCAAGTCAGATGTATCTTATTCAACCTCACAACCCCTTCTCAGCAAGGGATGCTTCATCTGCACTCCCACAGCCAGTTTTTCTCTTTCTCTCTCCCTGCAGTTCACTGGTTTCCCAGAAAAATCTGTGAATTGGACAAATGCCACCATTTGGTCACCAAGTTTGACCCTGACTTGGATCTGGATCACCCGGTGAGTTAGTCTGTGTGGGCACATCCTCACATTCGAGTGCCAAGCCTTCCCTCAGAAGCAGGGAGCTGGAGAACACCTATTAGTGCAGCTGATCAGGGAACTGTAGTGTAATCACCACCATCAGAGAAGTTTCTCCAGCCAGTGATGAGCTTTGTTGGGTGAGAAATTTTAGTAACTGATGAAAAATCCTGTCTCTGTTCCTATTTGTCATCACAGGGCTACTCTGACCAAGTATATCGTCAGAGAAGGAAATCGATAGCAGAGATTGCTTTTCACTATAAGCAGTAAGTCTCCTTCCTAACATCCATGCAAGGATAATGCCATGCCAATGCAACCTGTTGGGAAGTCATTGTGCTACCTGCATGAGAATGCTTTTGTTTTGTCTCCACATTTGGCCTTGCCAGCTCTTTTTGTGTCCCTCTTCTCTCTATGTATCCCAGTCTCTTCTTAATTAAAAAATGTGGTCATTAATTCATGCATTGAATAAAGCCAGAATAAACCTCCTGCATAACCAAAGCCACATACAATTCCATCAGACCCCAAACTTAATTTTGAAATGAGGCATCTCTTTTAGAATGACATCTAGTTTTGACTTCAGTGTTTTGAGTACTGAAAAAGCTACCATGTGCCCAGAAAACTTGTCCCAATGGTTCATTATCCTGGCTGTGAAAAAATGTGGGGTTTGTTTCTAAACTGAACTTCGGTAGCTTTAGGTTTCACCCAATGGATCATTCATGCCTTTCATCTGCTAGATTGAATTCTGCTATCAGATTTTTTTTCTATGAGGGTATTTATAGACTAAAGAGTTCACCTCCTAACTGATAAATTAAATAGATTCCAGTAATGGTCTCATCATTGTCTTATATAGATTTAAGACTATCTCTCGTACTTCTACTTAATACTCCTGTTCTGATATATGCAGTGATAGCACTCAGCCTCTTCACTACAACTTCAGACAGAGCTCTAATATTCAGTTGGGTTTGTAAAATATTCCCTAGATCCTGTTCAGTAACACTGCCTTCCACCATAGTGCCTCCCTCTACAAGCAGGACTTTAAATGTAGATTTCTGTAGCGAGCTGTGCTGAAAGCAGGCTGTGGAAATTATATGGGTCAACTCCTTGAGCAACCCCTGCAACTGGTGTGGTCCCAGCATGGCTTCCTGCTCTGTTAGGTTTCATGTTCTTTGCAGGTTTGAAGCCCAGAATATAAACATTGATGTTTTTACCCTGTACTGCTACTAAATGCACAGAAAAACACTGTGCTAGCAAGAGAGTCTTGAGGGATGCAGGAAGAAGCACTCTCCTAAGATGATGCACCCATTTAAGCTGTCTTCTCTCACATCGCATCTGCAGGTTAGCATTTATGAGCCGCTGTGTAGCATCCCTTCAGGCTGTTAACGGAACAGGAACTATGCTTTAGTGCTGTAATATGTGAATATCTCATTTGTTCAAATACATAACAGAGGGATTTAGGAAATACAGTTGCTAATTATGATGCAGAAAAGGCAAAAGTGTCAGTTGTCTTTAGTTCCCCCTTATATCAATGTTAAGATTTTATTTTCTTGCCATCCTCAATCTTACCGACAATATATTTTTCTGCAGTTCAAATTAATTTAGTTTTCCTTATTAGCTGCTTTTATTTCCCAGCCACTGATTCATTCTTGGAGCCATCAGCCCCCTGAAGTTCAGGCACATGAAATTGATTTATTTTCACACAAAGTTTCAATTTTTTCCAGTGAAACCCATTTTTTTTTTCTGAAAAATATTATGCCTGCTAAGCTTTTCCTCATCCCTTGTTCATTTACAACCTCTGGCTAGATGAATGCTTTTCTCTGTGTCTATGTATTTGTTGCACCTGCACAATGACCCAGTACTAAGGCTTTGTCCTTCCTGTTACCTCCTTGTTTGGTTTAAAGAAGATGGATCAACATCATGCAGAGCTTCTCCAAAGTGCTTCCTTCTCAAAGGGAAGAGGAGCCTGGCTTGTGCTCTGCTGCTGTCAGTAACGGTGCGTTTGCCTTGCAGCGGGGACCCGATCCCTCATGTGGAGTACACGGCAGAGGAGATCGCTACCTGGTGAGCGCTGATTCAATCTCCAACCTTTACTGGTTTCACCACTAGAAGTTGGAAATCAAAACCTAAACTGTTAGGGCGTGACCTCCTGAAAAATGTGTCAGGACTGCAAGCATCCTACTTAATGGCTTGCTATAAAACCCAGTAATTCATTGCACGCCATTTTATGGTAAAGACTGTATTCAGGAGAGCAAGCGACCTCCAAACCTGTATGCTCTGTATCCCTCTCTCTTGGGGCTGCACTGAGAGCACTTTCATGCTGCAGCCCCCAGGAGTTTCCTCCAAAGGACCCTCCCCAGAGAGCGAGGTAGATAATTTGGAGTCCCACTTCTCTAAGGTGACCTGACTTAGTAGCAGCCTCCAAACAAAGGGCAGTTACCACAGCTGCGGAAAGACGTGTGAGGCCTGTGGTGAATACCTGCATGGTCCCTCACTGGCCTCACTTAGGAAAATGCTTCCTTTGAACATGATTATTTCCAGGAGTGTCACTGCAGGAGTGCCTCTGAAAACAAGGCCAGCTGATATGAGTTGAGTACACGGGCTCCTAAACAAGGTCATCTCCTGGTTATATTGACTGTCTTCATAGTGCAACTTCAGGAGCTAACCTACAGGGAATATTTTAATTCCAGTTAATACCTTTTAAACCTTCAAGGTCAGAAATAGTTCTGTGCAGATACAACCGCTGACTTTGCAGGCTCATTTGAATGTGTGTCTGTATGTTTATATACCCCTATCAATGCGTACAGACGTAGGCTTAGTGGTGGAGAGAGGCAAAAGGACAAGAAACCTAGAGGTATGAGTCCTTGATAGTGTATAACCAGAGGACAGGAGAGGACTAGACACATCAAGCCACTGAACATCTGCCACCTCTCGCCCTGAAGGAAGGAGGTATACAGCACCCTGAAGAGCCTGTACCCCACCCACGCCTGCAAGGAGTACCTGGAAGCTTTCAATCTACTGGAGAAATTCTGCGGCTACAATGAGAACAACATCCCTCAGCTGGAGGAGGTCTCCCGCTTCCTGAAAGGTGGGTGCGAGCCTGGGGGACCCAGGCCCAGGGTCTGCCAGGGCTCCAGCATGGTGGTGGGAGATACAGCTGGGAAACCCAAACCTGAAGGGGGAGTGTGTGAGCTGAGATTTGGGAGGAGAGCTGGTGGAGGCTTGTGCATTGCCCACAGAGGACAGGGGTAGACCCCAGGTGGTGGGGGCTGCAGCTAAACACAGTGGGCTGCAACTGAAGGTCAAGCCCATAGTCAAATGATCCCACTGAGCACCTAAAGAGCAGATGTTGCTCCCTAGTAGGAGCAAAAAGATAAGGCTTGGCACAGCAGAAGTCCTTTAGTTTCCAGCACTGATGCTTTTGCTGTCCCTGCTGGGAACATGGGACACCAGCACAGTCTGTGGGCCATTCACCCCAGCAGATGGTATGTGGTGTTTCAGAGAGGACTGGCTTCCAGCTGCGGCCGGTGGCCGGCTTGCTGTCGGCGCGGGACTTCCTCGCCAGCCTGGCCTTCCGCGTCTTCCAGTGCACGCAGTACATCCGCCACGCGTCCTCGCCCATGCACTCCCCTGAGCCGTGAGTATCGCCCAACCTCGATGGCCTCCCCTGTCAGGACATCCCACCTGACCAGCAATTAACCTTCTCCCTAATGGACAAACTCTGTCCGCTGCTGACCATGTTTTCCTCCTTTCCCCCTGGGCATTGGCAGGGATTGCTGCCACGAGCTGCTGGGGCATGTCCCGATGCTGGCCGACAAGACATTTGCCCAGTTCTCTCAGGTAAGGTGGTCATCTTCCTTACCCCCAATAGGACAGGGCATGAGGTGGGAACCCAAACCGACCTCAGTCTCACCACCTAAACCCTTCTTGTTCTAGGATTTATTTATTTAAACACAATGTTCAGGAGCCCTAGTGATGGACCAAGAACCCTAATACAGAGTAAAAATATCAAACTCTGCAGCAAAGTGTTTTTAGTCAGAGCATGATGAAGCCCCAGCAAATGCATGGCAACGCAGGGCAACAATATCTTGTCTCAAGGCGATAAACCAGATCAATCCATGCATAAGGCCCTCAGACCAAATCTGTCCTGATGTTTGCCCCTTCCCTTCTATTCCCAGGACATTGGGCTGGCATCTCTGGGAGCAACTGATGAAGAAATTGAGAAACTCGCAACGGTAAGTTTTCCCTTTTGCTGGATGGGGGCCCTGACCCCTCCAGCAGCACTTCTGTGGTATCAGGGGGACCGGTCTGGCCTAGTCTCCCCACATTTGCAGGCTCAGAGCCTCTACCTGAGCTGGCCCAGCCCTGCTCTTTCACAATGACTGTGCAGAGCGGAGATCACTTAAACAGCCGAGCTCGCTTGCACATTAACCCAATTTTCTCAGGCACCGGAGTATCATCCAGCATTGTATTTCTAATGACAGCACTGCTGGGACTCTTTGGGATGGGATTAAATGACATCTGCTTCCTTTGGCTCTCCCTCAGCAAGGTGACCCATCCTGCTCCAAGGGCACCTAATGGCAGCACCGCACAGCAGCCAGGGGCACAGGGCACCAGCCCAGGGACGGTTTCCATCAGTCCTGGTCTGGCAGCAGCTTAGTGTAGCACTTTGCTCTGGCAGCAATGGGTAAGGAGACGTGACAAAGTGCTAGGCACCCATTCATTTAAACAACCCCAGACCCCAGCCACGGTGCAAGGGCTCAGAAATGACAGAGATGAAAATGAGGAACTGTGTCCCCTATGCATTTTTCTTTCTCCTTTCACAGCTTTACTGGTTTACGGTGGAGTTTGGGCTCTGCAGACAGAACGGGAAAGTCAAAGCCTATGGAGCTGGGCTCCTGTCTTCCTACGGGGAGCTCATAGTAAGTCCCAGCATAACTTGCCTCTCTGCTCTAGACCCTATACAGCAAAACCCCTTCTTCCTCTGCACAGCTTCAATGACTTTACGCGATCTGTTCTCCACCTCTGTCGATCACATATGTGCTTCCTGATCCTCTTAATTTCATGCTGGCATTTTTCTGCTGTGTCCATAGCACTCCTTGTCAGATGAACCAGAGGTGCGGGACTTTGACCCCGATGCTGCTGCTGTTCAGCCCTACCAGGACCAGAACTACCAGCCCGTATATTTTGTGTCTGAGAGCTTCAGTGATGCCAAAAGTAAACTGAGGTAGGATTGGGCACTGAGGGAGACGGAACCAGAAGGAAATTAAGCTATAACATATTGAAACAGGGCTTGACACCATGGATGCTTTCAGTTCAAGGTCTCAGAAATATTCTGGAAACTGTTGTCATATCTTTCAAAGTAAAGTGATTCCCCAGTTCCTACAAGGTCAAAGCTTAGTTCCTTGGATTCACCCAAAAGCCCCCCAAAATATGCTGGATGCAAGGGCGTGGGTGTGGAGAAGTGGGATGCAGTGGAAGGCACTCTTGGAGACAAGACTGAGGCAGCATGAGAAGGAACAGATCTAGCTCATCTGCCTAGTTCTCATAGGAAGGAGTTACTGACTATCTCCAGTTCCCCAGGGGAGGCCAAACAACAGAAGAGAGGGCTGGTGGTCCAGAAACCAGAGACCCAAATTACCCACCAGGACCCTCTCTGCTTGCTTGCTGCAGACGGGCCAAGTGATACAGGTCAGGTACTGGCTGTCCCTCCTGGGAGCATCTCGCCAGCATGTGTCTGAAACATGGGCTTCTGTGTCACATAAAAGTTTGCTCTGTGGGTGAAAGTTTTAGGAGTGGTGAAGAGCTGCTCAAAACAGTGGCATTCTCTGAGTTTAGGACACAGAAAGATGTTTGTCTTTCTGAGCAGCTGCTGGGCAACTTACCCATTTATCATCCAACCAGCAAAAAAACCCCAGGCATTGTTAGTAGCTCATACACAAAGAAAAAAAGATTTGCTTGACAGGGATAGATTTATCCATGGAGAAAAAGGAGCTTTTGCTTCCTAGGCTGGTTAACATGGGTTAGCAGACCTCAAACAGCATCCCACCAGTGTAACTGGGTTTCCCCATCCCATGGGACTGCAAACAGGATGGACAGGGACAGCTCTACCCACGGACATCTGTTCAGAAGAGCATTTTCTTGGCCATACCCAGAACTGCCCACGGGAGGAAAGCTCAGTCCTTTAACATTCGACTGAGACAGGAAAACTTTGCTTAAACCATTTTTTCTTAGCTTAGGAAAGGGATAGGACGAGACCAAGTATTACACAACATACATGCCTTTGGAGTTCCTGCAAGTGGGGTATTTCATATAAATAACATGGCAAAGACCGCTATCTTTCAGCTTCTACTTTTATTACCCTCACTTGCACCATTCATGCAACCTGGAGTCTAGCTGCTCAAAAGCAAGCACCTGGGGAGCCCGTCCTCTCACACACATTAGGCTGCTTTAAAAAAAACCCAGCTGTTGCCTAATGAGTCATTTCCTTGCATTTAAAAAGGAAAAATACACCACATACACAGCCAAGATTAGGCTAGAGGGTTTTGACAGTGACAAGCACTGTAAATTATCCTCTTTAAAGACCTCAGAGACCACACAGATGTTACTCTATGAGGTGAAGCATTAAAACATATATATTTTTTCTGCATTACTGGCAGCTGCCACCACTGATTATCAGTGTTACATCTCAAGAAAAGCCTCTTTTCCCAGAAAAAAAACTTTCCACCAGTTTTCTAGGGTGGACACACACCCCCAATGCCCTTCCAGGCACCCCTGTTGTACTTATGTCCTTCAAAAAGGTGTCAGGTGAACATGTTGGTGGAGGGCAAGTTTCTAACCATTAGCATGTGCTACAAGTCATGGCTGTGGCTGATGGCATTAATAAGTGAAGTGAGCTGGGGGCACTGAGATAAGCTACATCTTTTAGGAGGTGGGCCATGCGAGTGTGCAGAAAATCCCTCTGTTTGCGCTTGGTTTTGTTCCCCTGCAAGTGTGGTAGCTCCCCACAAGCACCAGGCTGTGGCCTGGGCCATGGTACTGCTCGGCCCTGTCTGGAGCCAGGGGTGTTTTCCCCAAACCCCGGCAATCCAGGAGTTGGCATCCCCACTACATGCAGCACTGGCTGGAGGAGCATCTGGGAAAGGGACGCGCTTCCCCTGAGGCCTGCAGCCCGCTTCCCCTGAGGCCTGCAGCCCGCTTCCCCTGAGGCCTGCTGCCCGTTCCCGCCGGGGCCTGCCGCCCGCTCCCCCCGAGCCCTGCCTCCTGCTTCCCCGAGGCCTGCGCCCGCTTGGGCCCGCGGTAGCCACAAGAGGGTACCCTAAGCTCAGCAATGCGGGAGTGCAAAGGTGTGCCTCAGCAGAGGCGAGGAGCATGCCTGTTGCTGCTGCTGGCTGCCCCCTCACCTTGCCCGCGTGAGACTGTAGCCATGAGTACCCAAATATAGATTTCCAGCTCCATATTTACACAGACACTAAAGAAAAAAAATTTTTCCTTGTCAAGTGTACAAATCTTGCTGTTAGAGGTGAACATGAGCAACTTTGGGGAAACGTAACCCTTGATTTGTTTTTCCCAGGGCTCAGTTCTAGGTCCAGTCTTGTTTAATATCTTTATCAATGACCTGGATGAGGGGATTGAGTGTGCCCTCAGTAAGTTTGCAGATGACACCAAACTGGGTGGTAGTGTTGATCTGCTGGAGGGGAGGAGGGCTCTGCAGAGGGACCTGGACAGGCTGGATTGATGGGCTGAGGCCAACTGTATGAGTTCAACAAGGCCAAGTGTCGGGTCCTGCACTTTGGTCACAACAACCTCATGCAGCGCTACAGGCTTGGGGAAGAGTGGCTGGAAAGCTGCCTGGCAGAAAAGGACCTGGGGATGCTGGTTGACAGCAGGCTGAATGTGAGCCAGCAGTGTGCCCAGGTGGCCAAGAAGGCCAATGGCATCCTGGCTTGTATGAGGAATAGTGTGGCCAGCAGGAGCAGGGCAGTGACCGTGCCCCTGTACTCGGTGCTGGTGAGACGACACCTTGAATACTGTGTTCAGTTTTGGGTCCCTCACTACAAGAAAGATGTCGCATTGCTGGAACATGTCCAGAGGAGAGCCACAAAGCTGGTGAGGGGTCTGGAGCACAAGGCTTATGAGGAGCGGCTGAGGGAACTGGGGGTGTTCAGCCTGGAGAAGAGGAGGCTGAGGGGAGCCCTTATCGCCCTCTACAGCTGCCTGACAGGAGGGGGTAGCGAGGTAGGGGTCAGCCTCTTCTCCCTGGTAACGGACGATAGGATGAGGGGGAATGGTTTTGAAGTTGCGCCAGGGGAGGTTTAGGTTGGACATTAGGAAAAATTTCTTCACAGAAAGGGTTGTCAGGCTCTGGAATGGGCTGCCCAGGGAGGTGGTTGAGTCCCCATCCCTGGAGGTATTTAAAAGAAGGGCAGATAAGGTGCTTAGGGACATGGTTTAGTGGTGGCAGGGTTAGGTTAAGGGTTGGACTCTATGATCTTAAAGGTCTTTTCCAACCAAAGCAATTCTATGATTCTATTCAATGATTCTATGATTCACTTGACCATGTACTTCTCTATTAGAAAAGTAGCAGCAGGGTCTTGCTCTTGAGAGGCAGCAGGCAGAGTCAGGATCATCACTGAGACCTAGAGTCCGTCTGGCTTTGGTTACGACAGTGCGATGTTGCTCAGCCGCGTCACGCCGGTGATGCTATTCCCACCCCCTTGCCTGGGCCTGAGCCGCTGCCTGTCACATTTATCCCCAATATGGCTTGAAGCTAGTTCCCCCCTCCCCAAGCAGAGATTAGTCAATAAATGAATGTCAGAAACGATTTAGGAATGTAATGCTATAATGCCACAAGCTTTCCCTGCAATTAGCTTCTAAATCTCCTTTTGAAAAAGAAAAAATTGAAGTAGAGGATGCCTGGTGATGGCTGCGGAGGTGCCCAGTTCAATGCACCCTCCTGTTTGATGCACACGCGTGTGTTCAGCCCACAGAAACTGGCAGTCAAAGTCATGGTCTTCCTTGCTGAACAGAAGGGATCTTGACTACAGCTATAGCCCTGTGGAGCTGGAAAGGTGGGAAACCAGACCTTGTGTGCAAACCTAGAAAATCTGCCTAAAGGAGGCATTAACCTGTTGTGATCTGGGTGAGTGGTGGTGGGTAGGAGGCAGGCTCAGGACCCGTCTCTTGTACCAAGCCCTCTGCACCCTTTCCTTGCAGGAGCTACGCGGCACACATCAAGCGGCCCTTCTCGGTGAAGTACGAGCCCTACACCCACAGCATCGAGCTCCTGGACAGCCCTCAGACGATCTGTCACTCCCTGGAGAGTGTAAGGGATGAGCTTCACTCGCTGATTAACGCGCTCAATGTTATCAGTTAATACGAGAACTGGGCTCTTTCTTTCCCTTCTTCCCTTGCAGCCCCAAAGCCACCTGCTCTGCCCTCGCCTAGCTGGTAACTCCTACCTGTCTTCTCCAAACATTTGCACCACTGACTGTCACCATGCGACCCCAACAGCTTCCCACTTTTGTATGTAGGGCCAGCTCGGAGGAGGGCAGAGGGACGGACCCAAGGCCTGCTGGCATTTTGGGTAGCTTTTCTATTGACTGCTGGAAGAGGCTTAGCACAGAGCAAAAGCATGGCCAAGCTACAAAGTTGAAATCAAGAGCTGTGTGCTAGGCTCCTGGGTGCAAGAAAGAGGAGGTGCTTCTTTATTTTAAAAAAAAAAAAGAGAAAATCTATTTTTTGAAGTTTGAGAGAAAAAATTGATCTGCTTTTTTAGCCCCAAAGCAACTCCTATAGCAACTTCATGAGGGACCCTCAGTCCCCACCATCTCCTGCCTCTTACAGCCTTGTACATTTGAGAAATGCAGTGCTGCTCTAGAAGCTTCTCTGCCTGAACCAACCCTATGAAGTTTGAAATTTCAGCTCCCAGCCTCCCCTCAGGTTCTTGTACAGGGGGATGCCTAGGCATGAACCCCTGAGCTGCACCACCCCACCAGGCTGCAGTAAGCATCGTAGTTCCCCTGAACCTCTCAATTGAACTAAGCCAGGAGTTGCCTGTCTTGCATAGAGCAGCCCTGATCTACCTGCATCCTCTCCAGCACGAGCACCACAGAGCAAGCTCTGGCCACTCCAGACCAGAGCACGGGCACCCCCTTCAAGCCCTCTTTTAAAAAATCCCACAGCAGGGAGTGCTCAAGCTGCCATCCTTCACAGCAGATAGCAGTCCCAGCTATTGATGTTCCTGCGTGCCAGTGGCCCTGGGTAGCCTCAGCAGCCTCTTGGCATCCTGAGTTTGTTGGTTACTGCAGACTGAGTGGGGCCACTGGTGTGCTGAGTTTGCCAGTCCTTGGGAGGCCTTCACGTGCTTTCACTTTTGCAATCTATTATACAGGTACAGCATTGTCTTGTTCTTAGATATCCCAATATCACTGTCACCTGATGTAGCTCAGCTGTGTGACTAATGCTATCGCTGGCCATTTCTGAGGAAGGTAATGTATGGTTAGGATGCTCAAACCCAGTTTCATCCAGTTTTCACTGTAGTTATTAATGGCTTGAGCTGACCCAAAGCTCTCAGTTTTCCTCCCCCTGCTTTTGCCCTTCTTATCTTCTTGCAGGCTGTCTCATAACTTAGCGGTTTGCTCAGAAGGTTGGCCCAAGGTTATGCAGCTGTGCAGTATCAGAGCTGGGCTTGGGATGCGTGGAGGCAGCTAAAACAGCTGTGGGGGACAGCGAAGGGGAGAATTACACATAGTTGTTTGCATGGTCAGTTATAACATTTCTGGCTTTTACCATAGTTATCCACTATATATTATTTCTATAATTTCCTCTTTAAAGAAATGCAAGGCTTATCAGTCAGGTTTTGGCTACTAGGTGTAAGTATCCTCCAATACTTATATATATCACCGCTCTCCAGTGTTACTTCTGCTGTGTCTCAGTCATAATAGTTTACAATCCATTACGCTTTATCCCATTTCAGACCTTCACATACATATGCTTAACCCCCAGTTCTCTCAAATTTTTACTACTTAGCTACTGACAGCACTTAGTCTCCCACCTGCTCCAATCCCTCCTTTCTGTTTCCTTTCTTATGTGGCTGTCCTCCTGAATTGCTTAAAAGACCATTACTGAAATCAGCAGTTCAACACTAGGGCTATCTGCTTTTCCTCAAGTTGTTCCTCCTCAGAGGATTGTCCCGTAAATGAATAAAACTACTGACTTCATTCCGTTATTATAATTTTAGAGTACTTTTTCCAAAGCTTCAGCTATGATTTCCCAATCTGGGTGGATCCAGATCTTGAGCTGTAACTCTCAAGGCTCCCTTAAGAGCCATAACAATTTTTAATTTGGGGTCTTAAGTTACTACTGTTAGATTAAGTAGCTGGAGCAAGCTGTGCAAGACTGAGGCAGGTTAAGTCATAGGTTAGCCATCTAGCCATGAAAATCTTATTGGTGACTTCAGTAAAACAGACCAAAATAAGGAAAATAAAACTCCAAACAGGCAAGATGTAACAATGAAACCTGTATAATTAATGCACAGCTTATGGCCTTGTTAGCAATAGCAATGCCATGTCACTGGCCTGCAGGTTGCTATTCCTCCTCTCCTTTGGTAGTCCCTAGCTCCTGCTCCCATGAGTGCAGATGCAGACTGCAAACGCTGCAGTGATGCCAGGCTCCTGATCAGGACCAAGCAGGGAGTCTCTGTGGAGATGTTCGCTTTCTGGTCTGACCTCAAAACCCGTAAAGGTCTGAAGGTGGTCACCTCTAGTTCTCCAAAGCACTTCACAGTCATTATCTGCCTCGTTAAATGTCTAAAATTAATGCAATTTATAAAAAGACCAAGGCTATTAATATGGAGTGAAAAGCCAAGTTAAAAATCCCTGCAACTTCAGGAGCCCTCAACTCCTCTCCCTTGCCTCGGAGCCTGCATTGCTGCTCTGTGACTCTGTCAGCTGTTGCTTGTTCAAGGAGCTGTAGTAAAATCTGTTGCCCTACAAAAATAGAAAATAAGCAAAACTTGAAGCATAAACCATCCCTGTTAGTATGCAAGCATATAAACAGATCTACTGCAGCCACGCGGGAGGTAAACACCATGGCGGCTGCACCCCCTTGCTTCTGAGAGATGAGGTTGTGCTGTGAGTGCGGGGGCTCAGGCTGAACAGGTGCCCGAGATGCCTCTTGGGACATTTTCTGTGTCTCTATTCTTGACAAATTAATGACAGATTCCAGAATTATTTGGCCCCTTAGGGGGACATCTGGGATACATGAACCCGTTTGTATTTACCATTGCCCTCATCTATTTAATATCTTTGAGGACTTATCCTATTAGTAACATAATAGGTCCCCTTCCGTTTTTGTCTCTAAGGCTTGTTCCTTTTAATCTGATTTCAAATACATTACTTGGCCCCTTATTTCCTAAGCCATATATGAATTGGATTCTTCCTTTCTCATTTTACCTATTTTTCTCATGCTGCTGCTTCTATCCAAGCCTTGTTTTCTTCTTTATCTTGACGGAATATTTTAGGGTTTTGGACATGGGACCACCAAGGAACAGGCTATACAAACAAAATATGGCAGGGTTGTAAACCAGTCCGTAATCTGTCACTGCTTCTTAAAGCTACTAATACCAAGGTTAACTTTTCAGCCCATCATTTTGGCTATTGTCCCACAATTTTCTTTAGTCTATTTTTAATAGTCTAACTCATTTCTTTCTACCAGTATGGAGGATTGCAGGTGGTAGGGCAGTCCTTGCTTAATCCCCAGGTTACTCATTAAGGCTCAACTTACTTCACTTACAAAGCGCCCCCTCCATCTCATCCTACCTCAGCTGATGTTCCATATCTATGGATAATTTCCTTTAACAGCATTTTTACCATTCCAGCGGTTGTATTCCTTTTAGGTGGAAGAGCCTCAACCCATCCTGGAAACATATTCATGGAGACAAAGAGATACCGATACCCTTTTTTACTGTGTGATGGTTTATCTGGATGATCCCTCTGCAGTATTTGCCAAGGTCCTTGGTTTAGCCAGTACAGTAGAGTTGGCAGCTTTCTTTTCCTAGTTCACTTTTGCATCATGCACTCCTTATGCAGTTTTTATTTATGTTCTCTATATCTTGCTTCATTTGGGGCCAAACATAAATTCTGTGCACTCTTTTTAGAGTACCTTGTACTCCTTTCTGGAACTAATTACTATAGTCTAGGATGACCTGCTCTCATTCAGCCGGCCACAATATCCATTCTATCTTCCCTTTTAGCTGATTCCTGGTTGGGGCTGCAGTAAACAAATTCTGAGTCAATTTATCTACTTGCTCACTAAACTGTTTCCCAGTATTGCTTTCAGTCTTCCCATGTACTTTAACATCCTTTACATACATTTTATTCCCACTCTCTTGCTAAGCTAAGCAATGGCAAGCACATAATGGGACACCCTCCTGCTCTCTTCATGGGTGTCCCATTATGTGCTTGCCATTGCTTTTCTGCGTATCATGCATCCAGTATTTTATTCTATTATCAGCATAGTGGCTGATAGAGAGAGATATTGTGCAGAGGGGTTTATGTCTTTTACTGGCAGCCTGTAAGCTCCTTGGCATGATCTTTTCTCTAGTTTCCCCAGTATTTGTTCCCTCATTCCACTAATCACAGTATCTTGGATTATTTTTCCTCCTTGTTCAAATTTAGCACTCCTATGGGTGTTCAATACCTTTGGTTTATTACCGGTTTCCTTTAAAAGGTTATGCACATTAATATCCATTTCTTCTCTTTGTGCTAAGAGCAGAGCACGAGTAGCCTGGGGTACAACTGGACTATCGAGGGTGAAAGCCTCAAAGACCGTCACAGCCCAGACTGACTCTTACCAGGCTTTCTCATAGCCAGGGAAATTTTGGTCCAGCCCCTGGGGAGAGGAGGACTCATGCTACTGGTATCCATTTTCCTTCACTATTTTTCTGTAACAGTACTGCTCCCACAGAATCAGCTTGCATAGCAATTCTTGTTATGAATAACTTTCCTTTGACTGGGATTTTTAGTGCAGGAGCTTCTCAAGCA
The DNA here is from genome assembly GCA_034008185.1 of Gorsachius magnificus. Classification (NCBI taxonomy): domain Eukaryota; kingdom Metazoa; phylum Chordata; class Aves; order Pelecaniformes; family Ardeidae; genus Gorsachius; species Gorsachius magnificus. The sequence goes on along the minus strand of CM067086.1, from coordinate 5,824,076 downwards.
GCTTCTTTCGTGTTAGATAAAGCATCGTCTTGCTCTTTTCTCCAGCTCCCTTCCTGATTCTTTTTCTGTCATTTCCATAATGCTCTGCTGGTACTAGCAAAGATGGATATGCTGCCATAAGATACCAGCACAGTTACAGATATGCTGCCATAGAAATTAAATCCTCCCAGCACTCTTCAGAGTAGGGACTGATTAGTGGGAGTCTTTATTTCACAGAAAGCTTAACCTTTCTAGCACCTATCTGTATTCTTGTTTCACCGGTTCCAATCCCCAAGCAGTTAACCTGGGGTTGTATAAATTGTGTCATATTCAAATTGACTTTAAAACCCCCTCTGGTCTATTAATTTTAAAACTCAGCTACGTCTCTCTTGTACCTCTTCTTCTGTAGCTGCGATCCCCCAAATATTGTCCACGTAAGACAATTTTTCTTCTTTGTCCCCCAGATAGCATCATTCAAACACTTCCCTAACGCAAGCATTTGCAGCAGGGCAGGTGCTCGGCCTGGTGGGATGCAAGTAAAAGTATACTGTTTGTCTCTTAATGTGAAAGCAACTCTGTAAATTGCTTCTTCCCCTGTGTTTTGCCATATGGGAGTTTGCTGTGAATCGTGGGGGTGTGTTTGTGCTGCTAGGTCTCCTAATTCATCTGCTGTCCAAGGAGCCTGACTCAGCTTTGGGGCTGCCAGGGGCAATGGAGATACCTGTAGTCTGTTGGGAGGGGATGGTTGGTACATGGTGTCATGTCCTGCTGACATCTGAGCAGCTCCCCATCAGTTCATTAAAGACTCTACATCTTCCTCAAGCTGACGGACTGATGTTAATGCTGGCAATTGCATCCTTGTCTTACCATTCTCCTGGGCAATTTGATTAAATGCCCATGATGGCATGATTAAATGCTCATTTAGGAGGTGCTCAATGTGCAATGAATAAAAACCAGTGGAGCACACGCTCTAATCAACTTACCATTTAATTCAAAATTTGAAGCAGTTTCCCTAAGTCCTACACTCCACTCTACTGTTGTGCTTTCTTTCAGTGGCTTCATAACTGCAGCTACCTGCCTTGGGGTCACTTTTTTTCATTGTAACAGCTACAGCAGTTTGATCTGCCATACCTGTCTGCCCCAGGACGGCACTTGTAGTCTTTGTGGAATATGCTGCTATTCTCAACTTCTCTTTCTTTTCCTATTTCCCCATATCATCCCTGAAATTGTCTTCCTCTGATGGCTCCTGATCCAGTTCTCTCCACCACTTCCTGCAGCTACAGCAGTTATTTTTAATTTTTGCATCCCAATCTGCTTTTGCAAGTGCCTAATTTTAGCTTCGCATTTACAATGATCAGGTCCCTTTTGAGTTCTCCCTTGCTCCAGGGTGAATCACTGCACTATATATGTTAATCCCTCTCCTTACTTCTGCAGTTTTTCCTTATCTTTCTCTAAATTCATCTGATTCTCTAATTGCCATTGCACCTCCTTACTGCCTTTTTGGGCCACTAGATGGTATTCCTTTTCTAAAGACAAACTTATTCCAAGTCACCTAATAGACTCTTTTAAAACACTATTTTTTCCATTGAAGCAGCTGATACTCTGGTGTTGCCTTGGCGCAGTCTGCATGGATTATTGCTGCTTCCCATACCAGTCCCACTAACAGAGATGGCGCATCCTCGAATCTCCCTTCATCCGCTCTCCTGTATCGGGGAACATTTGGTCTCTATCACCCATTGGCTTCCTGTGGGCTGGAGAGGCGCCCACAGCCCCCGCTGTAATCTCTGATGTTATTGGGATTTCCTGTAGCCCTCCAGTACTCCTGTTTTTAGGCTTTTTCCTGAGTCTTTTTAGATTTTTCCCATGCTTTCAATTTTGTGTTAAGGTGTCCCTTAAGTATTGTGCACAAGGCTGGTCAGATTTGTAGAGTTGCTTTGAATGAGATCGCTCACAGGAAAAGACTTTGAGTATCTACCCAGTCCCACCCCCCACCAAAAGATGTTATAAATCCCCTTTTCCTGACAGTGGAGCAGATTTGTAGTATTGTGTGGCTGCTTAGAGCTAAGCACGAGCTCATGGCCTTTGGGTGGGTCATGGGAGCCTTCATGCCGTTTCCCCAGACCTCACCAAACGTGGCTGCAAGCTCTATAAAAAGTGATCTGGAGAAAGCCAAGGTGATGGGTCAGCCTGGGTTAAATCTTCCCGTAGATGAAACATGGGTTGGCAAGGGAGGAAGAAATGAGAAAAGCCTTCCTATGAGCCAGGCCCTACTGTACCCTCTGGTATCTGCGTGTCCCAGTGCCTCGCTGAGCGGTCTCTCGCTGTTGTCGTTGCTGCTGCTGTGGGTGGATCTGTCTGTCTCTCAGTGTAAAGAAATACGAAACAGAATTATTTTTCATTTTGGAATCGTGCTGCTGCTGAAATGATATTAAGAATAAAAAAAAATGATATATTTCTGGTCTAGCATCCTGAGTTTGGCTCTTGCATCCTTCTGCTGTCCACATTCAAGTCGTCCGTCTTGCCTGCAGGCAGTACGCAAAATCCAACCTGGGGCCCGTTACGGCAGGAGATCCGCAACTGGAGCTCATGCAAAATGTTAACTCAGAGGTGGAAAATGGTCCCTTGTTTGCAGATGAGCTGATCTAAGCCTTTCTTTGCCAGGATATTACCAATTGCACAATTATGCATGGAACAGTAGTTGGGAGGTCTCTTTTAAATAGTAACACACCAGGGGGCTTGCCTTCGCTACGTGCTTTCTCTCCCAGCATTTGTCACTATTTGTGTGCAGTTCCAGTAATGCTGGCCATGTAGGAACGTTGGCATATGCACTGTGCCTGGTAACGTAGTCTGGTTTGCGTGTAACCAAGCTATGCAACCCCAATCCTAAATGGGTTGAACACCCTTCTAAGAGTAATTAAGGGTGGATCCTGCTTGCTCAAGCACAGGGACTATTTTAGATGACCTAAGGCGTCTGTTGCATCCATGTGGGAGTGGTGAATGCCCAGGATACAGGATGCCCAGGAACTGGAATGCACCCCTGGAGACCAGAAGAGATGCCCAAGGCCCCATAAGTGTTTCCTAGTCTAGAGTTATCCTTATGTTTAAGGAAACTAATTCCAGTCACTGCTGCAAGCTTGGCTTTTATGTGAAAGCCAGGCTCCTTCTCTGGTTAAATCCCTTCCAGAATCACAGAGAGAGGTGGATTAATGTATTGCCGGCACAGGCCTGGACCATGCATCCAGGCACCCCAGCACAGCCTGAGAGGGAGTTTCCTAATTTAGGACTTGTAAGGATACCCTGTATCTTCATAGTGCTCGTTAAAGTGTTACAGCTGTAATGAATTCATCTTCATTACATGCTTGGGAGGTACAGGAGTACTCTGTCCCTGTAAAAGGCTGACAGATAAAAGGAGACAGAGAATCAGAGAGACTCAGACCAGGCGCAGAGCCTGAAAAGTAATTACATGCCTAAACAGCTTTGGGAAGAAGTGTCTAAGTGGCAGATCTGGGGCTTGAACCTCTGTCAGCCCCCTCAGGACCAAATCTTCCTTCTTGTGCTGTGATGGTACGGATCAGAACAACTCAATTATTTACAAATCCTGTAGCCGCAGGTATGCGTGCACACACGCACTGCCCCCCCGGAGACAGGAATTGATTCGGATAAGGCTGCGGCTGACCTGAGCTGTCACTCGTACTGCTAATCCAGCTCAAATCAGACTTGTTTCTTTCCCCAGGGACCAGAAAAGGTACTGCACTTTCCACTGCAAAGAATTTGTTTTTGGTTTTCTTACACTTGTTCATTACAATGTTTGGGAAAACACTAGATTTTCAAGGGGAAAGATGATCTTTTGACATTTTTCTGGCACGGCTGAAAGCAGAAAGTATCTGAAATGTCTTGAAAACTGATCAGGAGATTTTTTTCTCATTTTATTTTATTTAACTGAATATAGAGGTTTGCAGAGATTAGGTAAGGGATTTAAAACCCCATGTGACTGTACCTCAGAGGCGCTAACATAGCTTTGCACCACTCTCATTGTGCAGCTGGTACGGTTGGTGGTGGCAGGTCAATAAAACAAGAGTTTGGTGATTAGGCATTTTCCAGACTTGCTAGTGCTATGCTTCAAATGAACAAGGGCTTCTTCGTGTCCCTGTTAATGAATTCACTTTGACCATCTTGTACATAGTGTGTACCACCCAGGAGCATCTGGAGCACATGCATGTGTTGTCTTCTGTACTGCAAGCCTCCCACAACCGCATACATCCCAGCATGGGTAGGACCTACCCAGACTCCTTGTGCGTCCCTCAAATCCTCTCCCCCAGAACTGTGGAGGGTTTGGATCCCAGTCTAAATTCCCAGTACACAGACCCAACTCCAAAATACTTCCTCCAGCTCCAGCCAACCACTGTCATGTGGTTCAGAGGTTTAGCTTGGGATGGAGCAACTGGTTTTGAAACTTGTCTGAAACATGGGTTTGAATTAGACCTGAACCACAGTGATGCCAGACTGGACAAGCTCAGCAGTGAGCTCCAGCTCCTGATGGGGTCATGGCCTATCCTCATTGATTTTCCTGGAGGGATAATGATGCAAAATCCTTTTTTTTTTTTACTCCTGACATTAGTTCCACTCAGACTCTTTGCAATTATTTTCTCTGGGCACAGCAGGGTGAATTGATCTACAAAATATTTGCAGGGATGGTAGAGGATTAAGTATCTCACCCAGATAGTTCAATGCAACAGTTGTTACCCAGGACAGCGGAGAGAAAAACAGGGTGGGGTAAGGGAGTTGTTCATTTTCCTTCCACTAAGGTCAGCCTTAAATAACTCTCCCACCTCCCTCAGAGGCTGAGACAAGATAATAAGGACAAAAATGTCAGAGCAAAGCATGGGGCCCCTCTATTTACAGCAAAGGCCAAATCGCTAACCAACAGATCGGAGCTTGCTTTCTAAACACCGATAAGCGGCAACTTTGAATTAGCAGCCCCAGTTCCTCCGCTGCTGTAAATCAGCCTGACCCCGACTGCCCATGGCACCCCAGTGCCTCTCCCTGGCCAGGGGCTCCCCGGCGGGAGGAGGGGGCTGCAGCAGCGGGCTCACCCCTCCTGGCCCCCGGAGATCCCTGTGCCTGGCTCCAAACACCCCCCCACCTCCCCCTCCCCAGCCCCCTAACACTAACAAGCCTTATCAGTAGGATTTACACCTCCTTGTCTAGGAACACATAGGCAAGCCTATGGACCAGTTAGTGGTGTGCATCCAAATCCTTAAAGTAGCTTTAAGTGCTCAAAATGATCCACTTATCCAGTAATAATTAATGATATTGGACCTGGGTGTCCCCAAGCCCCGGCAAGGGAGACCAGAGCACTCTACAGCAGGGTCCAGATGACTGCGAGCGAGGAGGGGGTCAGCCCTTCTGGAAGTCCTTGGCACCTCCTGGCCCTCGCGGGGCATCCCAGGAGTGAGGAATAACCAGCGTAGCTGGCGATAACGCCAGGGAGATGGATGCCTGGGAGCATCCGCTGCTTGGAAGAGCAATGGCAGGTCGGGTTTTATTTGCTGCCAGGTGCCGTGTTAGGAAAGGTCCGTTGGCGCAGAGCTGTGCCGGTTAGCAAAACACCAGTTCCCACGCGGGTGATGCCGTGGGAGTGAGGGGGAAGGAAAAGGAAATCATAGCTCCTGTCTCAGGTCCCAACCCAACTGCAGGCATCTGAAGTGCTAAAGCTTGGAGCACCTTGCAAAGGCAAAAAAGTGAGCGGCACCTCCAGATGGCAAGCCGCGTCTCGTGGAGGAAATCAGGGCCTCAGGGCAGCAGCATCAGGACAGCGTTAGCCAAAATCTCCAAGAGCACCCTAACAGTAAAACAAGAGCTTTTATAGTAAAGTTTATTCTAGAAAATGGAGTCTCAAAGCTTCATATTTAAACTCAGCAAAAAGCGCAATGCGAGAATGAGTACATTGTTCCTCAATGTCCTCTTACAGTATCACTTGCAGCCCCCAGTTTTATCATCAGAGAAACCATGGCAGATGTCCATGGCACACCCACAGCTGCAAAGATGAGCGGTGGCAGAAAATACAGAAGTATGTGACATGATCATTTATTTTCAACCCATGAGACCACTTCACAGCAGGGGACAAATCCAGTCTGAGCCAGCAGAAACCATGCCTTCATTTTTTTGCATTTCTCTCTTTATCCCCTTGCTGCCTTGGCTGGTTATAGCACCCATCACTTTCTGCTATATCTGCTGCTCTCTGGTGGCCTGCCCATGCTTTCCAGCATCATGGCCAAGGGCCAGGTTTTGTTCTTTGTTTTACCAAAGGCTTCTCCAGGTCATCCACGCCTTTGTGTTCCAAGTGGTGCCTGCGATGCCACCTGAGATGCCACCTGCTGTGGAAGCCATGGTGGTGACACCATGAGGTTTTACTGCCTACAGTTGTGGACACTGGAGAAAACTCCCTGATGGTCTCAATGGCCCCTCTCATGGTTGCTTCCTGAGGACCAAGTCAAGATAATTTTTGGTTGTTCTCATGGACTTTCATGACATGAAGGACAGATGTGGTATCAGTGCTGAAAATGCGTATTTTTGGATTAGTGCTGATCAGGCTATTTTTCCAGTGCTTCTCCACTCTGTAAAAGTTATTTGTTACTTTTGCTGTTCATTATTTGTCCTCTAGCAGGGCGTCATCATCTCTTCTAATGTTTCTCTCTCTACGCCAAGGATTACTTTTGGGCCATTAATAGCCACATATTTCATCTTCTCCTCATTGATAAACAAACTAATTTGTTCTGCTAATAGCTGTGTCTAGGAACTATTAGCAGCTCTTAGGTGCTATTTTCTCCTCTACCTTCTCAAAAAATATCTGGCCAGTAATATTTTAATGGGGTTAAAAGGAGCATACCTGCTTTTTCCATCTATATTTATAACCTTGCATATGCTCTTCCCAAGATGGATGGGAAAAATTTGGGGAGCTTTACTCTGGAGATCATTAAATTTGGTCCATTTTGCTTGGGTAGCTATACTTGTGTAGAGTTTTGAGCCTGCAGAGGCCTTGGGGGCTTCAACGGGGTGCAGCCAAACCAATTTGCAGGTGCCATGGCCCCAGGTGAGCTGGGCTGGCCAAAGGTCAGCTGAGAGGCACGATGTGCTCAGGAGGGGTGGCCCGAGGTTTTGGGTCACAGGAGGCTGTTCTCAGAGCCACAACACACCTGGGAAACTCCCTCATCCTCTAATGAGAGCTACTGGTTCTTCTGAGTTCCTCCCTGGAGCATCTTCTCCAGAGGCGCAGATGTACTCACGACCCTCTCCACTGTTAGCAGCTAACCCAAAGGTGATGGAAACTGATGGGTAGACGCAGTTGGTTACACTGAGCTTTGGGTCACACCCTCCGGTTTATGAATCAACCCTTTGTGCTCTAAGCTGCAAGATAATGTCCCTGGTCTGGAAGAGCCTGGAAAATTGTGAAATCCGTGGTCGGGCAGGAGTGTCTCCCTTGGGCCTGGTGGCTGGCGGGGTGATGGGGACAGCTGACATGTCCTGCACCTAGGCAGCTGCCTGGATTAGTTTATAGAAGCAGCTGAGATTATTTGTATCCCAGTGAGTGGGCCCCTCCTTCTGCTTGCACAATGCCCCTTTTGAAGCAAGGGCATCTCTCATTGTGTGGCTCCAGATAAGTCACAGAGCCTCACCCTTTGCTATAGCAGCCCCCTCTCCCCTCCAAGCCCACAGCGGCTGCCACCTATCTCTGCAGGCATCGCAGGATTTGGTTGCAAGCATTCCCATGATTAAGCACCCTCCTCGGTGCCAGGTTCACCTCCCCGCCATTCGTCTCGCGCCACTGCTGCTGGCGGGGCAGTCTCACGCTGCCGCTCCACACGTGCTTGGACACACCAACGGGAAGTACAGCTGCTGGAACCCACACGGAGACAAGGAGCACCGAGGATGCCAGCTTCCCCACTCTGCGCCACGCCACCAGCTGCTGCTGCACCCTGCATGGGGAATGGAGCAAAGCCTGGAGGGGGCAACCGCTGGGCCCCAGGGGATCCCCATTTCCCCATGCCGAGTGAAAAGCTACACCTCTGTAGCTCGAATGGCTCGTGTGCTTGAATGCATTGCCCCAACTACACAACTCCAGCTACCAGTGGCCATACTGGGGCACCTCCCAGGGCCTGGCTAGCTCTTGGGGGTACAGACCCCTCTGGGTGCCTCTGTGCTGTGTTTCCGCAGGCTGCTGGTACAGCACAGGGGTGCATTAGCAGGCAGTGCCTCCTCTGGGGCTGTTGGTTTCACAAACCACCGAATTCACCCTCCAGGGAAAAGGAGGCACACAGTCACTGATATGTTGCTCTCTGCTCTGCTTTTGGGGCCACACACACCCTGGGATGGGCAGAGCAGCCCCAGCAGTGGCTGCTGAGCGTGAGAGCAGCGGCGGGGAGGTGGGTGGTGTTTTGCGGTCCCTGGGTGCTCTCTGAGAGCTTGCTCACCTCCAGACCTGACCTTTGCTGTCAGTAAAACTTGCACGAACTTGTAATTTTTAACTAGTTCCCCCATAATGGGCTTGTTATTTTTTCAGGACAGGGTTCGAAAATGCGAGACATCTACAGTAGTAAAGATTTTATTGTGTTGGCAATGGACTGTAAAACTTGATTACATGACACCGGGGATTGCCTAAACCTCGTCCCCACTGATGCAACTGCTCAGGGTCGGGGGGATGTGAGGGAGGGAGGTGGCTTTGAGTCACGTCTGGAGGTGGTTTAGTATGAAGGGCAGGAGCCAGGAGCAGCCCACTCCCACACAGCTGCTCCCACCTTTCGGCCAAGTGAGCCCAATGTGGGACTGAGCATCTGGGGGGGTCACGGCAGGCATGTGTAGCCGAAATGATGGATGAATGTTTGGCCTGTATCTGCATAATCACATGAAAATCATGGGGAAGCCCAGCCTGGAAGGAGTGAGCTGAGATTTTTCTGTAGAAAAAGCTTTTCCATCAAGAAACGGGTTCCCCTGTTGGCCCCCTCTCTCAGTTCGCTGCTGACATGGGAGTTTTCCCTCTAAGACAAAACTTTCCACAGTTTATATCCATTTTATATCCGTTTATATCACTGCTTGCATTTTTCATATTCCAAAGGACCATTTATGGTAAGAAAATATGGTTTCCAATAAATAATCAAAGTGATCATATTTTGGAAGGGGAAAAAAAATCATAGCAGGAAACTTTTGCAAAAATATTGGCCCATGCTGAACTTTGAGACAGTGTGATATCTTTTTTCCTTCCCATAAATCTTCTGACTTATTTCTGCACCCAAATTACAGAGAGCCAAGAGGGATTCCTGAATGCTCGGGTACAGTCAGCCCTTCCCCTGCTGGGGCATGCTGCAGAAATGCCACAACGTTTTCAAAGCTACTTCCAGGATTTAGTTAGCCAAGAGTAAAAGAAGCAACAGACTAATAACATGGCACTACCAACAGAAAATAAAATAGCTTTTTTTGCTACACCAGTGGGGTAAGCCCTGGGAAAGGGGGAAACACAGCAGGAAAGCTGCCCAGAAGGGAGAAGACAGTGGATAGAGGAGCCTCCTTACAAAGTGCCACTGTCACTAACACATGAGTTCAGGTGAGCTCAGGTAACGTTCAAAAGTGCAAGAAGGGAAATGCTAAATGGCAAATCTCAGCATGTGATTAACCTGGGGAACACCCTGCTCTGGAGCCTTTCCAAGGCGACCACTGGGCTGAGGTCCATCAGACCTCACGCAGTGTGGTGACCACAGGAAAATGACTGCTAAGGGATCTGTAGGGTAATTCTGCAAGTTGTCCCCTTTGTGCAAGATGCCAGATGGGGGGTCCCTGCTCTGGAAGAAGTGTGAGTGACACAAGGCTTCTGCTCCTGGCTTTGCCAACCTACTTCAGATGGGGTAAAATGCCGGGTTTTAGCCTGTGTAGCTGCTAATTCCCCATCTTCTAGTGGTAGAAAGAAGGTCTGAGTAAGTGAATTCCCTGTACTCGTATCTTGCTGAAACATGAGTCTCTCTTCATGGGTATACCACTAGGTCATTGAGGTATATCCAATATCATTTTTGAGGGGAAGGGAGACAGAGATAGTGTTACACGTTGTGCAGAGATGCTCTTAACTGTAGTTGAGCATCACAACCTGGATTTATTAACAGGAGGCCAAAAGACCTACATGGTAGGGGATGTAACTGATAACCTTGTCTCCCATCCGTTTCAGCAAATGAGTCCCCTCCCTGTATGCTCATCAGAGATGTAGTGCTTCCCACGAGCCTTTTTGCAATCGCAGTCATTTAGCAAGCATACGATACTTCACACTTAAAGCCATGACAGGGGCATGTGGTACTGCCTACCTCCTAGATGCTGATGGATGGAATTGCTTTGGCTACTCAAGAAATCAAGGGTCTGGTTTGAGTCTCAAGGCTGATTTTGGTGAACTTCCTTCTGATTTATATTCTGCATGGAGAATCAGGCTTATTCTAAGTTAAACAAGCAGCAGAGTTCAAACAGATCAAAATGTCTTCTTTTCAGTGGTGCTGAGCACTTGCAGTCTCAAAATTCAGAGCATTGGGAAGCTCATCTCATCCCCAGCATTTCAAACGAGCCTTTTCAAGCAGGGGGAAAAAATAAAAAGTATACTTTAAGCAGAAAAAGGTACAACCATGCTATTAGTGGCAGGGAAGTTGAGCACAGAATCACAGAATCGCAAGGGTTGGAAGGGACCTCGGGAGATCATCCAGTCCAGCCCCCCTGCTAAAGCAGGTTCTCCTAGAGCATGTTACACAGGACTTCATCCAGGCGGGCTTTGAATATCTCCAGAGAAGGAGACTCCACAACCCCCTTGGGCAGCCTGTGCCAGTGCTCCGTTACCCTTAGAGTAAAGAAGCTTTTCCTCATATTCAACTGAAACCTCTTGTGTTTCTGTTTGTGCCCATTGCCCCTTGTCCTGTCGCTGGACACCACTGCACAGAGGTACCCAAAAAATGGGGTAATGTTGTGAAAGAGAGAAAGTGAGGTAGATCTATTAACAAAATCAGACCCATGAAAGCCAGTGGGCCGCCCCTGGCCCATCATTTTCTATTAAAAGCAAACCTACCAGCCAGAAGGGAGATAATCAGCTGTGTCCTGGTTTTCACTGGGATTTACCAGAAACATTTCTTGGTGTCAAAGACCCAGTTTTGGGCAGAGCCCCAGAGAGAAGAACTGAGGTGCTCAGAGCTCTCACCTGCAAATGGCAGAGACTGAGTCTCTGCTCTCCTTAATCCCAAAGAGGAATTTGAAGGGGCACCTGGCAGAAAAAGGAGGGGACCTGCCTTTCAGTGGGTGAAGGGGGAAAGGCTTATTTTTTCACATACAAAATTTCAAATGCTCTAACTTTGGCAGGTGTTATTCCTCCCCCAGCCCAAGCCATGGACGCGTGTCTCTCACTGTGCGCCGCATGGCCAGCAAGTGGGGCCACAGATAGCCTCAGCGCAATAATGTGTTTTCCTTCCTCTAACACCTGACAGCAGCATGGGCTCATCGACAACTTGGTCCCATCACTGCATACTTTCCAAGGTGATATTAATCAAACAGATTAACATGTTTGCCTTTAATTTTACATTTTAGAAACAGCTGTTGAGCCACCTCAATGCCAGCAGTGCCTATTGCCAGCATTAGTGTCATTAGTAATCATTGCAGCTGTAATAGCACCATTATCTCCTGCTAAAAGGGTCACTGATGGCTCAGGACAGAGCTTCAGGGAAGCAAAAACAAGTTGGATGAAATGAGATGGAAACTGCAAACTGTTGCTTCTATCTTAACTTGCATAAAGACCTGTTGATGCTACGTAGAGGGAAATTAATGTGCACGAGCAGCAAAAATTTTGGCTAGAGTGTCATCAAGGAGGTGGGGCTCCTGCTAGCTCTTGTGTCACTTGGGCTAATGTAAAGCATATAAATATGGGAAAGAGAGAATGGGGCTATTACTACCAACCACACAGCCTCCATCTCTCAGAGCAAACTACTTTCCATCTTTTGCTGCCTCTTCCTTGGGTAAGTGTGATTGCTGCCCTTTTAGCTTCTCCCTGTTCTGCAGAGCTATTTTCTTTACCTGATGTAGCTGGTGGTGACAAGTGCTGGCTTGCTAGTCCAAGAAAATGAGGTCTCCTCAGGGTCTTTGAGCACATTGTGTTGGTTTTGGGCCATCATCATAAAGAACAGCCCCTTCTGACTTGGAAGAGTGGGTTTTTCCTCTGAAGGTGTCTGCTGATCTCAGCTCTCCTGGGCACGTACACTACAGGGATCAGTGGGATGGCTCTTCCAGTCTAGTATGGCCTTTTGGGGAAAGACAGCAGGGAGGCCAGGACTGACATGAAGTATGTGGATGGAGATGGACTGCTGGTTATAATCATCAGTCATTTACTGTGACTTGTAAAGCGTGATGCAGAAAGCTTTCCTTCCCTCTCAAGTTAGGGCATCTTTAGAAGGTCCATCTGTTGCTTTGGTCTCATTTTCATGCCAAAGGAGCTGAAGGACATAAGATGCTTGATGACAACCTATTTCTCCCTCCTAGACCTCCCTGTGTCTCCTCTGCCTCTTAACCCTAGGCCTCACCCTGCTCACCATGGCTCTCTGGATCCGATCGCTGCCTCTCCTGGCCCTTCTTGCTCTTTCCGGCCCCGGGACCAGCCACGCAGCTGCCAACCAGCACCTCTGTGGCTCCCACTTGGTGGAGGCTCTCTACCTGGTGTGTGGAGAGAGGGGTTTCTTCTACTCCCCCAAAGCCCGACGGGATGTTGAGCAGCCTCTAGGTAAGTCAGGCTGACCTTGAACTCAGTTGTATGCTATGTGAAGCAAAAGGCAACAACCGCCTATCTTTGATGGTGACGCCAGGAATGTCCTTGGTGGGGAATGCCAGGAATACCTTTAACATACCAACAGCATCGCATTGCCAATGAAAAACTCTTCAGGTTAAAAAGGCAGATGGGAGGGCAGACAGAGAAAGAGGATTTATGAGGCAAAAGGAATTGTGGCTGAAAGCTCAAACTTGTCTATTTCTTTGCATGGTCATTACACCAGCCTGGGAGTGTTCATAGAAAATAAAGGTGGAAGTAACCCAGCAAGCCTCCTTCTGCCCCAAGACAGGATCAGTTGTCCCCATCCCAGTCCTGACCCATGGTTGTCTAGAATGATCATAAAAACCTCCAGTGAGGAAGCTGCTTCTGCCTTCTGAAACTGCCCATTCCTGTGCTTAACTGACCTTCTTCTAGAGTGTTTCTTCTCAGTATCTAATCTGAACATCCCTCTCTATAAATTATTTCTTGTCTTCCCCATAGTGGGTATGAGGAAGGGTCTACTCCTTTCTTTTTTATGGCTGCATTTCAAAATATTTGAAGACTGTTCCCATGTCTAGTTTTAACCTGCTGTCAGTTAAATCCCTTCTACACCACCCCACTACCTTCCTAGGCCATATTTTCGAGATCTCTGTCCATGCAAATTGTTCTGCATTTGGTCTACATCCTTACTGACTGGTGATGCCTGGAGAAGGGCACAGGACCTCAGCTGAGACCTTGCTAGTGACAAGTAGAGTCAGCAAACTGGAAGAATGATATTGTATGTTTTTCACACCATGTTCCTGCCTACACAGGTCGTTTGCCTTTTTCAAAGCAGCACTGCACTGTTGATTGATAGCGATAGCTCCCTTGGATGCCTTGACCCTCCCTTGGGTGGATCAGCAGTCCTTGAAGGACCGCTAGCACAGTGAAACCCTTGGCCTGGATGCGCAATGCAGTGTTCCTGCCTACCTTTAGCATCTTTCCCATTTCTTACTGAACAGCATCCCATCTTTTCAGCATTTCTATAGCTTCAAAGGTAATTTTCAGTACTAATCTTGCCCTTCAGGAGGCTTGCAGCCACCACATCTTTATATCATTTCTTATTTCATGGTGGTGAAATGCTGGTGGTGCTTCTTTGGTTCCCCTCCTTGGGACTGCTGGCCTACTGACAAGTGCAAGGGCCAGGACGCAGGAGGAGATCACAGCCCTGTGCATGCACATACACCCTCGGTGCCGGGTCACTGCCCCTGGTCCAGCACTTCATGTCTGCATGGCAGTGCAGGTGGGATGAAGCAGTCCAGCAAGCTGCTCTTCAGCATGGTGTTTGTATCTAGACGGTGCCAGGACCTGTAATGGTCCAACTGTAATGCAAGGATGATGTGTCTTCTGGAGATGGGTACCTGCAGTTCCTCTCAGCTTTAGCTCCTCTATGAATCCAACAATGCTCTCTTCTGTCTTCCAAGCTACTAATAGACACTTTGAATAGATAGGTGCAGAAGACAGCCCTGCCAAATCCCAGTCATTTCAACCTTCTTGTTTCAAGGTGGACCATTACTTAACCTCCCCTGACTACAGTACTCCTCTCCCACCAGTTCTCTTCCCATCACACATTGCTTTCATTTCTATCCAATTCCTTCTCCTGTGTATGCAACCATTCCATGAAATAGTCTCAGAGGTCTTCGGAAGGTGAAGCAAGGTAATGTCATAGCAGAAGGTTTGCCATGATTTGTTTTGAATGGCCAGCTGGGCTGTTAGTTGCTCCTTTCTCCAATGATTTTTTTCTGAAGACCACCACAAATGGGTTGGAAGTTTCATTAGCCAATTTCCTAAATACTGTACTGAGAATTTCATCAAGGCCAACCAGTTTGAAATTATCTGAGGACTTTCTACCCCTTGTTCCAGGATTTTTGCCTGAGCCACCACCTCTTTGGCACACAAGCTGGTTGTGTTTACAGTCCGCTCACAGCTGGCTTGAAGGATGAGGACAAGTAAATCACAAAGCTATTTCCTCTTCTACTTAATGTCAGACTAAACCTGTGCTAAATTTTCCTCCTAGCAAACTCACATAATGATTGCTTGTTACTCTTGCGCCTCGTTCATGGCATCACGCTTTGGGGGCTTGGGGATTTTGCATCTTGTGCTGTACTTTCATATTGACCTAGAAACCTCATCTCATTCTCACTTTCCAGGCATTTTCTTCTGGTTGTTAGGGCCTCTTTTCTTCCTACAGCAAAAATCACTGATTTATTTGCCATTTTCTGTATTTTCATTGGGCAACTAAAACCTGAACAGTTCTGTCCACAAATTTTCAAGTTCCCATCTGCAAACTCTGTTGAGTTTTGTCTGTATCCAACCCAATTCACCATTCCTTCTAAAAACTTGTCCCCAGCTGTGAACATGGACACACACAAACGCTTTTGCCATCGGCTGAAGGCTACATCCAGGCAGACAACAGGAGCAGGCTGTTCAGGACCAGCTAGGAAATCCATCCAGCCCCAGGACTGGACCGTCCTTGAAATCCCATGGACATCCCAGTTGTTTGCCCATGCTCCCAGAAGACTGGGTAACTGCCCGAGAGGGGCTGCAGTCCCAAGCAACTCATCTCTCTAGAGCAGACCAAGCCCATTTTATCATCTTATTTACTCAGGCCAGGGAGGGTGCAGGGTTTCCCTTCTTCTCCATATGCCTGCTTCAATAAAGCCCCTGTATTTCCTTGTCCCTCACACTGCTGATACCCATTCAGCTTGGCTCCTAAGCACCAGGGGATTATTTTGGGAGAGGAAACATGGAGCCTGAAGGTGCTACAAGCAGCATCAATCCAGGGAAACCTTTGCAACTTCCTCCCCATTTTCCAGCCAGCTCTGGCTTAAAAACCTGGTGTCTGCAAAGGGGGCCTCCACAGGGGTCAGCAGCCAGGGCTGCTGCTGTGTGGCATCACATGGCTTCTCTTTTCCTTCCCTGGCAGTGAGCGGTCCCTTGCACGGTGAGGTAGGCGAGCTGCCCTTCCAGCAGGAGGAGTTTGAGAAAGTGAAGCGAGGGATCGTTGAGCAATGCTGCCACAACACGTGCTCCCTCTACCAACTGGAAAACTACTGCAACTAGCAGCGAGGCCAGCGGCAGGGAGCTTGCAGGCCACAGAGCAGAAACACGCACTTAACGCTACCGCACCTTCAAAGCAATTGAATAAATATTGTGGATCTATTGGAAGGACTGTGCTGGTTCATGTGTCCACATCTTGGGGAGGGGGAACTGATGTTTATGTTAGGGTGTTGTCGTCTGTACTCGGGTAAGGCAGTTTTAAAAGGTCCTCAAGCTACCCATCATGTCACACTATCCTTCTGCTCTCCAAATGGACTCCCTGGGAGGGAGGGAGGAGTGGGTATGCAGAGAACCCAGTACTCCCAGTGCCCAAAGAGGGAGGAGGAGAGGGCAGAGAGGTTTGAACAAGATTTCTCTTTCTAGGGAAACATGACAGGGGAATATCTGTGGCAGTGTCATGCTGATCAACTTCCTGCAGCTCACAGCCCAAATATAGCGAGGCAGCTGGGAGACCAAACCTCCTCAGCTGCGTAATGGAAACAGCTCAGATTAAGCAAAGAATTAAGTCACCTATGAATCGTACTCAGAAAAATCGTGGACGACCGCCATGACCAATTTAGAAAGCATGTCCAGTTCCCCCTTCTGCTTGTGGGAGGCGCAGGCAGAGTCCCTGCTGTGGGACGTGCTGGTCGTTCACAAGTATTTGACAAGTCATGTGCAGAAAGCAGATTTCATCCAAAAGGAGTTTTGAGTGTATTGGCCAAGAGCTGGGCACTTCAGGGTTGCTGCAAACCTCTTTCAAGTATCTGGCACCAAAATCGCCGCTTTTTGGGAGCAAAAGCTGCCACAGCAATGCTAGCTTGCCATGGTGGCAGAGAGTGGGGGGGAAGGATCATGTCCCCTCTGCTGAGGAACTCCCATGCCAGTGTAGCATAAGCCATGCAGAAGGTCCCCATGGGATGGTTGCAGCCTGGCAGAGGTGACAGCAGGGGCTGCATTTTGCTGGTGGCAGGTTTTGAAAGCTGGTCTGAGAGAAGGCTGTGGTTTTAGCAGCCTCTGTTCCCAAACCAGATCTGACTGCCTCTACTGGAGCCATGGAGGTGGAAGCTGCCATCTCATGCCTGCCAGGATGTGCTGCTCCTACACCTATCATGAGTATTAAACTGGAAAAAACACTGAAATTTAAGGGCTGTAGAGCAGCTGAAGGAGCTGCTGAGAAGATGACCCAGCCATAAAACAGGAAATCAGAAAGCACCGGTGATTCCCCACAGTGACCCTCCATATGGGCTCCCTTGGTGCATTAAAGAGCCCATGACAGGGGCCCCCTGCAGCCACCACACCAGTGCTGCTCTGCCAGTGATGCTCCCCCTGACCACCCTTCCATCCCCCCTTCCTCTGGGCCCTGCTGAATATTCCCAGCAGCAGAGCTTGTAACTGTGACAGGCAGCCTTGGGCCAAAATCTTGTGGTTATGAAAGCATGGCAAGACACTTGCTCCTTTCTGAGCTACTTGGCGTCCACCAAACCTCACAGCATACAGCTCTGGTGGTTTCTAAAGGGGACTCCCTAGAAACAATTCCTCTACTCGTCGTGGTTCCCCGTGAGATCAGGACTGGCGTCACTGCAGTAAAAATGACAGAACTATTGCTCATGGTAAGGCCACCATCATATTGAGGCACGCAATGGAGTTCCAGCAGTCCCATACACCCACCCGCCCCAAGGAGATGCCACCCTGATCCCAAAGGCAGAGCATCGGGCCCACTTGCATGGTCTGGAGGGAAAGCACATGCAAGAGAAGTGCTCCCCTCCACAGCTGAAAACCCAAGACTTGTTGGATGGAGTCACTCGGGCTTGTCCTGCATCACCTAGGACTGATATGCTGCAGTCAGTGTCAGGGGCCATGGAAAGCAAGTGAGCAGAGAGGCTCTTCTGAGACTTCCTAGTGCAAATCTGAGATTTCCATCAGTACCTACCTGACAAAATTTGTAGAGGTCTGCTGACAGGAAAGGTTGGAAGTATGAACAATGGAAAAGGAAGAGGTGGTGGAAGGAGGAGCCTTGAGTGCCTGACTGCTGGCATCAGCACTTCTCCAAGTGCTGCCACGTGGTGATGGAAACAGCTGGGAGAAGAGGGATGTAGCCAAGCCTGTGGAGACACCTCTAGCTTCTCTAGGAATGGGCACATGAGACACACCAAGGACAGGCACAGACCGTCCAGAGCCCTCACTCTAATATCAGAGCTGCAGCTTGCATTACAGAGATAGCCTACAGGCGTGCAGTGCCAAAGGGACCGGCCATCACTTGCAGCAGGGTCAAGCTCCTGCAACAGAGCATGGTGGTTCCTGCATCCACCCCAGAGCTGTTCATCTGCTGGCACTCCTGCCCTGGCAGCAATGCTCAGGTGAATCATAGAATCATCTAGGTTGGAAAAGACCTTTAAGATCATCAAGTCCAACCGTTAACTGAAGACCACTCTTCGGAGATGCCCAGCTCATTTCCTGCCCTCTGTGATTATTTGGTTTGCTCGTTTGTTTGTTTGCTTTTTCTGAATGCTGTCAATTAGGACTGGTTGGGAAATTGCAAATGTCATGGTTTTTTGCTGGAAAATGTTGATTCATCAAAATCAGCATGTCCCGCAGGACCGGACTGGTTTTAGCAAGGCAGGATTCGAAGGGATGAAGGGACGCAGGAGGTTCAGGTGCCCACTCTGCAGGCATCAGAACAGGGATTTCATCCTCTGTGACAGATTGCCCAAGACCACATGCTAGCCGCCTGGCTCTGGGCTACCCCGGGGTGGACTCATCTCCTTCTTTTGAAAAATTCCAGGAGGTTTCAGCAAATGCAGAGTGGGAATTGTTTTGAAATCTTAAAATGACCATCCTGTCCTACCCAGCTCAAGATGCAGCCCGATATTTTCTCAGCAGGTTTGGTTGTTAGATGAGATGAGGGTCTGGACACACTGGGGGCCCAGCTGGTGATTATCCAGGACTGGGGCAGAAGAGAGAAGGATGAGGAGCAGAAAGGGACTGTGATGGACATTCCCCACCATTGCCCTGCCTTTGTGCCTCCTAGGAGAAGGAGTCAGCAGGTCCCTTGGTGCAGAAAGGAAGAAGGAGGAGTGGTGACCACCTAGGGCCGGGGAGGGAGGGATGGCCCCATGTCTGCTCTGGGGACCCAGGCAGTCTGAGCTCTCTGCAGAGCACATGCAGCTGCCATTGCTCCCTTCCTTCCCAAACCAAGAGCAGTCCTGGAGGCGTACGGCATACGGTGAGCTACACCGCTCTCCGGGAGGTGCAGAAGAAAATGCTGCAACAATTTAAAAGCTGTAGAAAACATTTTTTTAAAAAAAAAAGTCATCCTTATGAATACACTTTGCTTTCCAGAACTGAAAATAACATAAAGGGCCAGCTCTTAACTTTTTAAAAGCTGCAGCAAGGTGAAGGCCAAAGGAGAACAAAGGTACTTTTTTGCCTTTTTTCTGGGACTCCAGGGAAGGAAGCCTGAAGGCAACCCTACGCACTTTCCACACTGGAGCACACAGCTCCTCAGCTTGCAAATGTGATGCTGTCAGCTGGCTGACCCTGTGCTGCGGCAGGGCTGCCCCACCCAAACCTGAGGATGGGCAACAGCCCAGGGTGTCCTTAACTGTGGTCCAGGATGGGATTTCTCTATAAAGCCCCCCTCAAACTCCTGTGCCCTTGCCCAGGCCATTCCCTGCTCTACGATGTGCTTGGGAGATGCCAGATCTTGTGAATTCCTGCAGGAGAAGTGACTCAGGGACAGGGAATGCTGCATCCATTGACCTCCCTCCCTGCTCCTCCTCCTGCCGGGCTTTGCATTGTGATCTTTGGGAAGCAAATGCATCCAGCCCCCTTTATTCTGACTCAGCAGTTGTTTTGAAGTGATTTTTGCGGTAGCGGTGGGGCATCGTGCCCGGCTAAAATATCTTGGCTCTGCTACTCTTGCAACAAACTTCCAAAGGTCTCATGCTAGCGGTGGAGGGCAATTTGAAGAGAATGCAAATAAAAGCTTCGGTTCATTCATGCTGCTTGAACAGAGAATTGAAAGCTGAGCCGCAGAGGGGATTGCAAGACAAATTCTTTGGGCTGCCGAGTGGTTAACACTGCCTAGAAAAGAAAGGACCAAAGTTGCCCCCGTTTCCCGTGTGTGTGAACCCTTACAGAAAAGGGTGCCGCTCCAGTTTTGAGGAAAGGGGAGCGATGCGTGCAGAGACGGGAATGGAGGGGAGCCGCCGTGGGGCAATGACTGACTGGGTCCCCCGTGGCCAGGGGACAGACCATGTCCTCTGGGTTGCTGGAGGGGCTGCAGTCCCCTGGCTTATCTGGAGAGGAAGGGGAGGCTGCCACTTTCCCGGAGCTAATCCGACTGCATTATTTCCTTTTCCGGGAAGCCACAGATAGACTAATTCTCTCTATGACCCTGGGAACTCACAGATTCACTCTATATAAGAAAGAGCCAGACTATACCCTGGGATTTATTTTTTTTTACCATCTTATCAGCTTTTTAGGAATTTTTAAACCTGCTTGCAGCCTTATCTGCAGCATGATTCCTTAATAACTGACTTGCAGCGGTGACTTGAGTTAGAAAGCATGCACTGAGCAGATTCAGTGTCAACACCCCAAATTCCCTCTGAGTTAGACCAACCTTACCGAAGACACCTATACTGAACAAAAAATAGCCCTTCTTCCTTCTCCTTTCACCCTGGGCAGGAAGAAGAAAGCTTTAGGTCAGGCTATAAATTGATCTGGAAAGTCATTGCCAGTGCATTGTCTCCGGGTGAATTATTCTTCTGTGCAGTGGGGAGGAAGGAGGCTGGTTCTTTCTGAGCCAAATGCCAGGCTGGCTCTCGCCTGCCCCCAGTCCTGTTGGGCAGAGCAGGCGGTCCAGATCCGGGACAATAACGGGCAGTGAAGCAAGCCCCTAGGAGCACGCAAGGAAATGATCCGAGTCTTAATCCTTTCCCTCCATCCCCAGCCAGCCTCAGGACTGGCGGTGGGAAGTGGACGAAGCATTTGGGCTCCTCTGAGCACCTTTCTGCTACTAAAAAGGCCGGCCAAAATACGGCATTTTTTCCTCCTGCCTGGTAAATGCCAGGATTTCCAGGATGCGCGTGGCTGCTCACATTGAAATTTCCCACAAAACGTTTCAGATTTTGGAAGAAAATAGATAACGGAAATAAATTTGGCTTTTGATTTCCAGGCTGTTGTCTTTTGAGCTTTGTAACGCTGGATTTTGGGGGTGGGGGTGTTTTACAGAACTGCCAACTTCTGAAATGTAACTTTTTGTTGGAAAATAATGCCGCTTCCTCTTTTCTAATCAGAAAACGGAAAATCAAATATAAATGCACCACCCACCCTACACTGACGATAAACCATTCTGTGGAAATTTCAATGGAAAAAATTTCTACCCTTTTTTCTGCTTATCAGAAACCTCCTCCACTTTGGAGGCTGGGCCCCAGCAGGGTCCTGGCTAAGCAGACTGGCCTGCGGGCAGACCTTGCACACCCAAATTTCCAGATTTTCCTACCTGGCATGGGAACATTTGGGGTTCTTTTTAAAACTTCTCCCCAATAAACGCTGCCCCTGGGCTTCCGCTGATTTCAGTGGCACAAGAGAAATCACGGTGAAACAGCTCAAGCCCTGACCCGCGCCTGGTAAAAGTACCCAGGGTGCAAACTGCAGCATGCTCCTCTCCCGCCTCTGAAATTGCTTTTTGAGTCACTTTTTAAATGTCTGCAAGCTAAACCTGGCCACATTTTCCCAAATGCTGACACCTTGTCCTGAAATAATGAATTCCAACCCCAAACGAGGGAAAAAAACTGACCCCACAAAATCCCTGATGAAATGCAGACAGAATATTTTTCAGCCCTAGTCCCAGTGCAGGTGTTACAAAGCAGGTGTCCAAAGTGCCTCTGCACCCCTGTGCGTTTCGGCTGACCGAAGGGCGGGTGCTTCTCGGCAGTGAGGACGCGGTGGTGGAGAGGGGGTGAGGTCACCCCCCGCTCATGCAGCTGGAGTGGGGAGGGGGCATCTGGCTCAGCCTGGCTGATGCCAAGGAGGCGGGAGGAGCACCAAAGGCTGAAGCCCCCCTCTGAAAGCGCCCTCCCAGCAGCTCCTTTGCTCCTGCAAGATCACTGACTTCACTGCGGGGACACCGAGCGGCACCGAGCATGACGTCATGCCCGCTTTTCCTTTATGGTTTTGACTACAGAGCTCTGATGTCATTCCTGAGATGCTTTCCCTTAATCTTCACCCCATGGAGCCGTTGCTTTGGCTGCCCCATTTTACTGTGCAGCGCATTTAAGAACACAGGACTGGGAGAGGCTTTCAAGCCATTCGCCTTGGCCCTTGCTAACCTCACATCACTGTGCCTTCTTCATCTCCAAAAAGGCTTTTGACATCCTGATTTCTTCCTTTCGCCTGTGTGCAGCTTTAGTTTCCGGAAACTTTCCTGAGGAATTCATCCTCTCCTGTTGGGCTCCACCAGTCCTCACAACCTGGAAGGGATCCTGAGGTTTCACATATCTATCTGTTCAGAGCAAAGCAATTATCTGGGGCTCTGTCACCGAAATAGGGCACCACAAAAATGCTGGGAATCCGTTAAAGCCAGATTCCTGTGCCGGCTTTCCCTTCTCCTGCAGTCCCAGCTGCTGCCAGGGGATGGAGTGCAGGGCAGCCCCCAGCTGGATCCAGCAGCCTCTAGGGCAGGGCAAGGTGGCATGGGCACCTGGGACCCCCCAAAATAGGGCCGAAAGACTAATAACTACAGACCATGCGAGACGTTGGAGGAAAACTCATGGGAGATGTGGTGCTGGAGTAAGACTTTGCACCGAGGCCATGGGGCCATCAGAGCCGGGGCAGCAAGGAGATGGCTGGAGCACAGCAAGCAAGCTGCCAGTCGACCCAAGGGCTGCTCCCGTCGGTGACTCCAGCCCTCACCAGCACAGCCAGTGACCTGGAGCGATGGCGAGCTGGGTTGCTGCCGCTGCTCTTGCTCTGGCCTTGGTTTAAAGGTGGTATTCCTCCAAGGAGGATTTTAGTTGTGTTTCTGAACCTCCAGGTTCTTTAAGGCAGGACCGCCAGCCCAGCTCCGGCACCCTGGAGCACCCTCACCACCGGTTCACTTGCAATGCACCTCTCTGCCATATGCTCTGAGGTAAACTTTACCTGCCCAGTATTACCTTGGATGCAGCACAGGGTGGTTTGGGTCAGATGGGCATGTGGTTTTGAGCCAGAAATCCCCTTTTGAGCCAGTGTAGGTTTAAGTCCGCGATAGCCTCCTGCCCCAAAGAGCCTGTGCTGTGCAACAAACCCCTGGGCTCTTCGGGCTCACCCTGGCACTGAAGGGCTGCCAGAGTATGGATATATACCCTGAGTATAAATATTAATGTTTCAAAAAAACCTGGGACATCTCCCCACCCGGCATTACCACTGGGCTGGTGCTCAAATCCTCACTCCTGCCCGCTCGCAAGGCATTTCATGGCATTGTGGTCCTCCTCCTCGCCATGACACGGCTTTGATCAGCTATTCTGCTGTTGGGGGCAGCGGGCATCTCCCCCCGGCGGGGATGAGGCCCTGAGGAGGGGTTATGAAATGATGCTGTAGCCAGCAGAGGGAGCGCTCCAAGCCTCAGCTGCCCACCGGGACGGCTTGGGAAGCACCGGGAAAATGTATTAAACCCTGGTCGGAGCCATAGGGCACGGAAAGAATGGGCTGCCCTGGCTCAGCCACCAGCCTGGTGCTGCTGAGCTGCGAGAGGGTGGGGGAACAGATCTGCTGCGAACCCCCCTGGAGACCTCGGTTACCGGGGGAGCCAGAGGTGTGGATCCCCAGGGAAGGACATGCTCGAGCCCCTTAGATTTGGGTCTTGTTGCAGCACCTGCTCCAAGCTGCCAAGTTGAAAATCCCCTCATTAATTCAGTTCTAGGTTTGGGGTCCTACAATTGCTTTCCAACTCAAGTCATTGCCGCAACTCAGTTATTAAGGCATCGTTCCTACAGCATTTTACTTCCAAAGCAGTTCATGCCTCCATCCCAGCACCAGCTTAGCTGGCCTGGAGCCGGGAGGGACTTGGTGGGCTGGGAGCTGTGGGAAGCTCAGGCGGTTTAGGCATTTGAATTTAGGCCACACAGAGCAACACACAGCTAATTTGTATTACTTTAGTGAATTAAAGACTTAACATCTGGCAGGATCTATAACAGTCTCTTTTCTTAGGAAAAGGGTCTAAATTATTCTCCACGAAATACCTCGGTGGTGGGGGCACCTCTCCACTCACATACAATAATAGAAATATAATTAGTTACCCAAATGCACGTCAGCAAAGACTCGCGCCCGGTCCCCTCCTAAGTGTGGGGATCTCCCAGGTTTTTAAAGAAAGGCTCTTCAAGCACCAGTGGGCAATTTTGCAACTTGTATATATGCACATCGGTAACTAGAGAGAGCAATGTAACTAAGTCAGGTGTCTCTGGGATTGAGTTAGGACAAGCCCGCAAGGGGATCCTGATTCGGATGAGGTAAATATGTCATTAAATCACTTGCCGAGTGAAGCTATGTAGGGAAAGCAGAGCACTGAGTGTTGGGAAGATGTTGTGTATGGTGAGCACAACCCCAGGCTGATTAACACCCCTTGCCAGCCTGATAAAAGACAATGGGCCACATTATCACCACTGAATACATCAGGGATGAAAGGGAGCTGGGGAAGAAGCAGAAAAGAGCAGCAGGAATGACCTGACCTACCTGAAACCTGCCTTTCTACTGGAGAGGAAGGAAGGTTGCTATACTTATCCAAAAAAAAGTTGAGAGAGACTTGGCCGTAACTGAGATGGTGGGTGTGAGAAGAGCCCTCACCGTGAACAGTGGCCAAATGCCTTACAAGATTTAACATCTGGAAGGTGAAGTTAAACCCATCTGGACTGGAGTGGTGTTTGGTGGGCAAGTGGCAACGACCCAGAGGGACAGTTCAGCTGTGGACACAAAAGATTTGCATTGCTTGAATCAGCGGAAGATGAAGATTGTTCAACGGGACCAGACTGCTCACCCCAGAGGTGCTTGCTCTGGGGAGAAGCCGGGTACAATTCTCTGGCCGTAGCATGTAGAAAATCCCCCTTTCTCCGCTCAAAACCTGTGTTTGAGGCTTCCCACGTGCCTGATGCTCTGGCTGCTGCCTCAGACCCTTGTCCCTCTTTTGGCTTTGCCCCCTGAGAAGATGGTGGGGGTGGCAGTGAGTATTTACACCCTACAAAGAAGGGTTGAGGGAGCTTCCGGGGAGTGATGCTATTGCTGCGAGGGGCTCCTGCGCAGGGCAAAGCAATAGACGGATGAGGGCAGAGCCATGGGCAGTGAAGATGTCTGCTGGAAAACAACCCTGTTTTGCAGCCCCTATCACCTCACAGCCGAGATGTGGCAGCGAACCCTGCCACCAGCCCAGGCAGCCTGCTGATGCTACTGTTCCCTTCCCAAAGCCAGGATCAAACAAGGAGAATAAATCGCCAGGAAGGAAAAGAGAGGTCCTTGTTCCCTCCTCCCTGCACTTGCTCTCCAATTAATCTTCCTCCCAGGTGAGGAGAAATCTCATGCAGCTCTGCAGCAGAAGACACTCTGCCTCACCGATTGCATTGAGTGCTGTTAGCTGGTCCTAGCTTTTAGGTGGCAATGCCTTGACCCAAGACAGCCTGGTATTTCGAGTTTATAGCTACTCAAAATAAAACCTGAAAGGAGAGCCAGCACTTGCTTATGATGTGGGTGACTCCTTCAGATCCTGAGCCTGTCTTGCTCACAGCAAACTGGGACTGGAGGACCTTCAGAAAGGTGGGGTGGCAAAAGCTGCGATGGGTTCAGTGAAGGAATCGGGGAAAAAAATCAGTGCAAAATGGCTCAAGCAGTGATTTGTTTGGACTTCCGTTATGGTTAGCTCCAAATCAGCACGCAAAACCAAGCTGTCAGCAAGTCCGTTTTAGATATGAGCAGCCCTCTAAAATTTCCATCAGTCTTAATCTATAATATTCTCCACGCATGCTAATACAAATTCCCTTTTTAACAACACCCAATGCCCGGTGCAGAAGTGAGAGAGCACTCCATCCCCTGGGGCGGTGGGAGCACGGGGGCAATGCCTTTCCCCTTGGCTACCACAGCGTGCCTCTGTCACAAAATCTGCACTGCAAACCATTTCAGCAGGCTATTTCTGATGGCCAAAGCATGTATCCACTGGACAGCCCAGCAGAGGCATGGGCACCAGGACGCGTGCCCTGCTTAGGCACTCGCCGGGGCACAGCAAGGTTCAAGGCACCAGCAAAGGTCCTGCAGGAAACCTCTCATGGCAGCAGCAGCACCAGGGCTGCAGGTCCCCCAACTTCATGGCAGAGCTGTCCTTCCCCACTCTGTCTGGGATCCCAGCTTGCACGCTCTGCTCTTCCTCCCTGGCAAAGTTGCAAACTGCAGCAGGGTGGCTGCAAGAGCCTGGGAAGAGCCCCTGGGGAAAGCGGTTGTCTGTCGGAGAGCCCCAGAGCAGCTCGTAGGATAAAATCCAAGGCTGTGGTTGGGAGGCTGGCTCCCCACAGCCTGCGCCATGGCAAAGCCAGAGAGGCAGGTGAGAAAGTAGCCGCTGTCTGGGGAAACCTGTGGCAGCGATGCCTTCCCAGCCAGGCGCCTAACACCAAAGCCAGCTGGAGCGCAGCCATGTTAAACTGGACGATGTGCTCACACCCCACGGCCCACTGCGTCCAGTCTGAGTGGCCCTTGCAGCTTTGCGTGGGTGTCCTCCACCTCCCACCCCACAGCTGTGGGAGTCCCTGTGCCTGGGGCAGCCGGGCTTGGGATGCAGGGATGCTTCTGCCTGCAAGGGAGGAGCTCCATCCTGCCTCTGTGCTTAAGAGCTTGCAATGGTCTTGCCCCTGTCATGTGATCTCTTAAAAGCATCCCAGGATCGGTCCTGGTGCTGGAAACCGGTGGGCAGAGAGAGGTAGGTCACAGGGGCTGGCACCTTTGGTAACCAGAGGCCATGTGCCAGTGGCAGGGAGAAGAGCATCCCAGAAAGTGGGAAGCACTGCCAGAACCTTCCAAGCACAGTGGAAACTACTTCTGCGGTGGCCTCATGCAAATAGTGCAGCCTGCTTGCAAACTGGCTCTCACCTCCCCGTGAATTACCCACTGGCCAGATCAGATCCTCCAAAGCAATTATTGAAGCTCAAGGGCTGGTTTCCCATTTTATTGCTGGGATCTGGGGGTGTTTTCATGCCCAAGACCAGAAGCCAGCCATTGCTATCCTGGCAGAATCGTGCCCAGAAAAGCATGCTTGCTTAAATTAAAAGCCAAGTGCCAACATCCCAAGCTGGTTGTTCAGACTAAATGAAAGGTTTTCAGAAAAAAAAATCAGTCTGACTTAAATTCCACCCCCCTTCCCCAGGAGATTGCTCCCTATCTGGTTGCCTCCCGAAGGTGGGAGCAAAGGCTTCGCAGTGAGTCATCTTTTACTTTGTATACCCCGACAGTGCTATTACTGCTTTCATGTGGGTCTCCGGGAACGGCGAGGGCGGTGGTGGGTGGGAGAAAGCGGCCGTGAAACCGGCATCAGCCACCGGAGGGGTTTTGTGCCTTGAGTGCATTGCTACGTGTGGGGGGACCAGCGAGGCATCCCCAGAAATATTGCCTTCCCCAAGACAGTTCTGGCTTGGGGCAGGACCTGCCACCCTATATGAGTGAGGTCTTGACAAGGGATTGGGATGGGAGCTCTTGAATTGAAACACCCCACTGACCCGGGCAACTATGAGATGATACTCGCCTAAGTTAATTAGGGAGCAAGGGCAGCACTCAGCCTGCCCAAATGAGCCTGAAGCCCCTGGAGGCAGCGAGGTTCACCCAGAAAGGGGCATGGGAGCAGCTTGTAGGAAAGAGCAATTGCAGGCACTCGCCACCTCTGGTGACAGGAGCCCAGGAGTGGGACCCAGCAGGTCCGGCCTGAAATCATTCCCCAGCTCTGACACTGAGGTTTCTTGGAGGGAAAGCAATTTTCCTCTAAAAGCCCCTTTTAGGGGACTGCCTGCTCTCCATCACTAGATTTTTCTCTCTCCTTATATCACACGCAGAGACAAAGGAATTCATTCTATCTCTGGAAAACATCTTTTTCTTTTTTTTCCCCTTTGGATTAGGTTAGTGGAGAAGAGGTTGTTCCAGTCTGGCACCTCTTGTGGTTACTGTGCTTGTTTTGACTAAAAAACACCCTTGTGATCTGTACATATTTGAAATGGTTGCCTTTAATGCAAAAAATCTAAACAAAAATCTACGCAGCTTACTTCCAGGCCAAAAAAAAAAAAAAAAAATCTTCTTCTGCATGAAGTACTACCTGGCGGACTGAGATGTCTCAGCAAGAAACCCACCTGGAACAAGAAAGGGGGAGCAGCAGGCAGATTTGAACTAGGGATGCAATTGCCATTGCTGTAATTACACTTGCTAATCATTAATCATGCCCCGGGATTCGCGTTAGCTACTGAGGCTCACCGTAGCCACCTCGCATAATGAGGGATGCGCCTCTACTCTGCTCTGGTGAGACCTCACCTGGAGGCCTACATCCAGCCCTGGAGCCCTCAGCACAAGAAGGACGTGGAACTGTTGGAGTGGGTCCAGAGGAGGGCTACTAAAATGATCCGAGGGCCGGAGCACCTCTCCTGTGAGGCCAGGCTGAGAGAGTTGGGCTTGTTCAGCCTGGAGAAGAGAAGGCTGCGGGGAGACCTGATTACGGCCTTTCAGTACCTAAAGGGGGCCTATAGGAAAGGTGGGGACAATCTTTTTAGTAGGGCCATCTGTGACAGGACAAGGGGTAATGGTTTTAAACTGAAGCAGGGTAGGTTTAGACTGGATCTAAGGAAGAAATTCTTTACACTGAGGATGGTGAAACCCTGGCAGGGGTTGCCCAGAGAGGTGGTGGAGGCCCCATCCCTGGAAACATTCCAGGCCAGGTTGGACGGGGCTGTGAGCAACCTGATCTGGTTAAAGGTGTCCCTGCTCCCTGCAGGGGGGTTGGACTGGGTGACCTCTAGGGGTCCCTTCCAACCCAAACCATTCTATGATTCTATGATTCTAAACTGGGAACTGC
Organism: Gorsachius magnificus; assembly: GCA_034008185.1. NCBI lineage: Eukaryota > Metazoa > Chordata > Aves > Pelecaniformes > Ardeidae > Gorsachius > Gorsachius magnificus. The sequence continues at coordinate 5,795,148 of CM067086.1, read as the reverse complement.
TGAAGTTGAGAGCATTATTTCCATTAGTTTTTGTGTGGTCTCATCGAACGCTTGTTTGTGCAGGTGTTCTAACCACTCCCTGGCTACCGTGGCGTGAGCGGCGTGTCCTCGGCTCACAGAAAGGCAGAGGGACCACTGCAGGGTGAGGGAGGGCCACGTGCAATGTCACAGGGATGGGGGAGCCACCTTCAGCTCCCACAGGTCAAGGCGTTAGGGGGTGGACTGTAGGGGCCGCACCCCACGAGCAAACTGACGGCAGGTTAGAAGCCCAGCACGACAGGAGGTGGCTGACGGTGCGTATACCCACGTACAGATTATGCAGGGAAAGGCTCGTGGGGGGTCTCCCTTGGCCTTAGCGATATCTTGCGTTGCAGTTTTCTTTAAACTGTGGGGAAGTTGGATTAGGTGAGGAATTCCACAATTTCTTAGCTTTTCAAATAACATGTCTGCGATATCGCCCAGCCTGACTCGCGCTCCCACCTGCCTGGGGAATTCGGTTAACCCTTTGCCTCTTGACTTCAGGGCTTGCAGCAGGACCTCGCAGAGGGCCTTTCTGGAGACTGTTCTCATCGTATGATGAAGAGACGGGGACTCAAGTGGCACTGCCAGAGTGGTGCCAGAAATAGGGTGCATCTGAATCACCTGCCATTTGGCTCTACCTACTTAGCCACACGCTCGCATCCCCCTCAGCACAAAAATACATGTGTGCACACACCCGCACGCCTGCACGTGCTGCGCAAGCATACCACCTGCTGTTTTGAAAAACTACATGTGTTTTTTTTTTTTGGGGGGGGGGGCGCTACCTTCCTAGTAATTAGTAACTAGCTTAGCAGTCCCAAGGGTCCTTCCCTGTGGGGTCTCCTGCTCCAGGAGCGCTGGGATCTCTACAAAACCCTTGCTTCTCCCACCAGGGTCTTTCTGGAGCACAACAAAAAAGCTTCCTCCCCCTATCCCCCCCATCACATTATACCTATCTGCCCTGCGACACTATGAAGAGATGCCAACCCCATCTATGCACCTGCCCTTGAAGGTTAAAGAACCCTGATGGCCAACAGGAGACAGTGGAGATGAGGCTTTCGAGGATGCGTGGTCTCAAGTGGAGCCAGGTGCATGTGGCCCAAAGCCATCCCCGTGCACTTTTCCCTGTCCCTCTACCCACTGTCCCCACGTGAGGGACCCTGGGAGCCTGCTGCCAGGATGAGCTGGTGATGTCCCCAAGCCCACCCTGGCTGGGACCTGGCTCGGGGCACGGTCCCCACCTCAGCCACCTCTGCTCTGCCAGTGCCGTGCTATCGCCTCGCCCAGTGGATTTTTCAGCAACGGAGTATAAACATTTCTAGTGAAGCGCACTTAGTGTAAGTTGCTTTGCCAAGTGCTGTTGCCTCCCCTCCTTCGTTATGATTATGAGAGAGTGTTTTGTTTAAGCAAGAAAACAAACTGCCCACACCTCCTACCTCCCTGTGGGTGTCCCTCACCTGCAGAAAGGGCAGTGTGCTCTGGAGGGGATGCTGGCAGCGCAGGGTGTCCCTGTGTCACCTGCTCCAGGAATGGGAATGAGGGGAGGCTGCAAGCAGTGGGGACCTTATTGCAAACTCCTGTACGCCTGCTGCCAGTGATAGGTATCCAAAGTCCCAGCCCCTAAGGGAATGAGGCAATGGGGGACATCAGCTCCTGCCCCGAGCTGATGGATGGGGGTGCAAACCAGAGGGAAGTTAAGTGACTTGCCCAAGGTGACGTGCGGATGCAGTGGCGGAGGAAGGTGGCACTCAGAGCCCCGTGAGAGCCCCGCACTGCCCCTTCTTCCCATGTCCACAGCCGCCTGCCCATGGGACCCTAGCCCCATGCCCTCCCTTGGGGTCCTCGCTGCTCAGCTCACACCCAAGGGCACCACTGGGTGGGCCCAGGAGCCCATTTAGCCTGGCCAAAAAGCCCGCAGCCTGAAGGAGTGATGGGGTGGCCCCCGCCCAGGCTGGCAATTGGAGGTGGAGGGGGGGTCCCTGATAAGGGTGAAACCCTGGGCTGGGGGAGATGCTGCCACCCAAGCCTCTGCCCGAAGACAATGAGAGCTTCAAACAAAGACTCACACTGAAGCACAGCAGCAATGCAAAAAGAAGAAGAAAAAAAAAAAAAAACAGAGGAAGAAACGCCTGAAAGATACATAGCTGGGATTCCTGAACCCCTCAGAGGTATTCGGGCTTAGCCAACAGGCTCAGGGGTTTTTTTTCCAAGCCATTAATTACACAACAGAGATGTATCTGCACCACTCCACCTCTCGGCGGCAAAGAAGGGCCCCGCGTATATCCCCTAAAATGCATCACCCACTGCGCCGGGTGCCACCGCTTCTCTCAGGCACATGTTAAAATAACCCATCGCAGGGTGACATCTCCAGCTGACTCTTGTGTCTGATTTTCTGCAGAGCATTGAACGGGCACTCAAAACACGCACCTCCGAAGGGCGCATCTGAAATGGTGAGCTGCGTCAGTAGCAGATGCCGGAGGATGGTGGCAGAGGGTTGGGAATACAGCCCCCCCTCACCTGGGCAGCTTTGCTGCACGAGCTGACGGCTTGATGAGGCCAAGGGGAAGCTCTCCAAGGAGCTGCACTGAGGGAAAACCAGTGGAAGGACTGCACCCACCCCTGGCACGGCCCATCGCAGGCATTGCCATCGGCCGCTCAGTGATGGCTGCTCTGTTGAGGCTGCTGGAGACGACCTCAGCAACAACTACTATGTGTCTTTTTTTGCAGAAGAAGAATTTATTAAGAGATCGCCTGCTTTCTCTCATGAATCCAGCAACATGCAGCCAGACTGACCAATTCATCCTGATGCTCCTGTGAGCAGGATAAACCATTTTTAAGGGTGAACCCTGAGTTTTCCAAGCGAGGGCAGAGCGATGCAGTGTGCGTGAGGTGCCGTGCTGGGGGATGAGACACGCAACACCCTCAGAAGGAACGGCGTGCTCCTGCTCGGAGACGGGTGGCATCCCTGCAGCCCACCTTCCTGCTGCTCAGCTCCTCGCCGGCGGACGCGAGGGTGCGTGCTGCTAGGGCTGCCTTCCCAGAGCATCCTCATCAGGCCATCCCCGCAGGGACACGGCTATGGGGCGCAGTCTTCACCCCAAGGAGCTTCTGGTCCAAAGGGTTTCCCACCACCTCCCGCAACACGTTTCATTCGTAAGCTGTTTTCACTCAAAGCTTGCTCCGTAGACAGACCCATGTTTGCACGATGCTGTAAAGAGCCAACCTCACCCCCTGGTGCTTGGAAGAACTAATTGTACCTGATGGAGCTTTTATTGGTCCTTAAATGAGCTTGGACCTCTTCTTCCCCATGGCATTCCATGAGCATTTTCATGGAAATGTTTTAAAAATAAATAAATAAGGAAAACAGGAAATGGTGATGTGCTTAGCTGTTAATATAGGCACAGGCCCACCTCCCTTCTCTGCTACTGTATTTGTTGCACATTTTTGACACAAAAAATCAGGCAAAACTTGGAGCCTTCCAGGCTCCCTCTGCAATGAAGAGAAGCTGGGGAGAGGATGGGCATTTTCCCTTATCTACCCTATGCCACCCTTCTCAGAAATCCCTTTTGGGAAGCCATTAGCTGAGCCAGAGTCCACTTTGGCAACCAGGGATGACCAAGAGATATTTGCCGTCCCACAGATGATGCAGAGAAAGGAGACACTTCTCTCCCTTTCTGGGATCACCTGCCCCTGGGACCCTTTGGCCTCCTTCTTTTGGGCCATGCTGCGAACGACATCCCAACAAGCAGAGCCACCAACTTTCACTTGCTGAATGTCACTCGTGCTTTTTCTATTCCTACCTCGTGCTTGACCATCATGACACCTCCCTACCCTGCATCCTCCTTCCCGCTGCCTCTTGAGCCAAGTGAGGCTGCTCAGGTTGGAGCTTTTCTCTAATTGCTGCGGAAGCTACAGGAATACCAAGTCCGCTCAGCCCACAAAAAAATGCATAGTTTGTCCTCCATATAAACGGGGGTGAAAACACTTGTGCCTTTTACTGCTGTCACAAATTCCTCTGGCAGAGTGCAATCACTTACCTTGGAATAACTTCATTTTTGCTATGCTCAGCACCTCCAGGTCCTCAGGATGCATCTGCCAACACCCCTTCTGAACACCTAAGTCCAATGAGTGCTCCAAGGCATTAGTAGAGCTGGGCAGGAGTTGCTACAACTCAACTTCAGAGCATGTTTGCTCTGAACACGCCAAAAAAATGTCCTCTGCTGATGCCTAAGGGCATCCCACTTTTCCGCCGCCCATATAACAGCCCTGGAGCAGAAACCTCTGGGCTCAGAGCAAGGCCCTGAAATGCTCTCCTCATCCAGGGGTGCCAGGACCCCTGAGCAGACCTGCCCAGCCTCTGCTCTTGTTTGCTCCTTGGTGACCGGGGGCCCCAGGTGAATTATTTCTCCCACTCTTAGTTCTTTGACTTCAGTTTCAGGCAAGGACCTTCCATATATCACATCCCCTTTCACCAATTAATCTCCCCTGTTCCAACAGTTTAGTGTGCCCCGGGATCAATATATTTTAGCAGCATGCAAGGACACGGTGTTATTGCCAGGTTCCTGGGATGTACAAAACAGAAAGGTATCATTTTCTTAATGCCACTGAAAAACACTCTGGGCCAAGTACAATTATTCCTCTGCCACTAAACAGCTGTGGCTAGGACTTGGGCTCATCACTCTCCGTTCTCACTAGGGAGGACTTTTTCTCCTCGTCTTCACTGACAGTAGACCCAAACCTATGGCCCACCCTCACCCTCCTTGTGTCTCATCTTGGACATCTCAACCTGTGGTGCCCAGATCCACTGGGCACGTCAGTAAAGCAGTCTGATTCCTCCAGGCTGTCCTCACTCTTGACATGTGAGAATATGAAGTGCTCTATAAACTGGGGTGCCATTGCAACGCTGCAGGGGACAGCACCTGAACCATGCACCTCAAACCCCTGTTCGGCTCACCTTGTCATTTGCGGTATGATTGTGAAAGAAGCCAAACAAGCATCACAGGGTGTTTGGTTGGGCTGGGATGAGGTGACCTCTCCCCCCTTTGGATTATAGGTGGAGAGGAAGGGAAAAGTCACGTAAATAGCCCCTTCCCTGAAGGCATCTGCTTGGCTTGGCTCTCTGGCAGCACCACTAACATCCACCCTGGCCCGCCACCACTGCATTTCTGCAGCTATTTACATTCCTCTGCCTTTGCTGAAGCTCACATCCCTGCCTGCAAGGTCCAGGCTGGCCCAAGCTTTCCTGTTCTTCCCCCTTTCCCCGGAAAGCTTTCCGGCCCGTTGCTGCATGTTGGTGGCCACCCACGAGCCGCTTTGATCAGCTCAGATGGGCAGCGCCATCAGGGGGCTTTGCAGCCTACCCAGATGCTTCCACAGCCGCTGCAGCAGCAGAGGTTTTCCCTCTGAGTCCCAGGCAGTCCCTGGCCATTTCAGGGCACCTTTCAGACATCGCTTTTATCCCAGCTCCCGCTCCAGATTCATTTCGTTTCAGCTCACTTTGGCTGACTTTGCTTTGCGAACGCTTGTCCTTGCTCCATGCAAATTTAACAGGAACCCCTGACCATGATTTCTCTCCCACACCGCGCCGATGACCACGGAGGTCAGACAAATGCAAGACGCGGCGGGCTATTTTTATTGCACTTCCAGTGGCTTCAGGTGATGCTTTGCTGCAGCCCCATCTACTTGCAAACCAAAATTCTTCCTGGGATGCTGTGGTTTTTGCAAGCCCCTTGGGCGGTCAGCGCTGTGGCCCAGATGCCCTCCTCACCCTCTCTTTCTGCATCCCTATCCTCAGGTGAGCTGTGTCCTTGGCTTGCCTGGTCCTCCTCCTGCTCTCCTTCGCAGGCCCTCCTTGCAGGCAAAGCCAGGGGCTGGAGTTTGGGGTGGAGGCAGCTATTGTTCCAGCTATCGGCAGAGTAATGTTCCTTATGACTGTATTAAATGAAGGGCGGAGGTCACACATCCCTAGTTTAAATTAGGTTTAGGCTGACCTTTAACAATATTACACTCGTGGATCCTCTCATAACTCACCGAATAAACTCCCAGAGGGTTTTACCACCTCCCTCTTTTCTTCCTACTGTAAGGATGCCCCAGGCTTAATGTGCTTCTCTCCAATTTCTCTTTGATTTCTAATCCTATCCCCTTCTCCCCCTTCTCCCCCCCCCCCCCCCAAATACAGATATATTCATTCCTTTAAAGGTGGGGGGAAAGAACCTGTTCCTTTTCTCTCCTGGGCGACAGCTCTTTCTTTTGTGTCTCTTTCTTCCCTTCCCCGCCCCCCTCCTCTTTCTTGACACAATGCACTATTTATTTGCACTGAAGGATAACTAAGAAGCAATTAAAAGATCAAAAGGCACAAACACAAGTAGATCCAGTGGCAACTTGTGGGGTTTATTTTGCCGCCGCTGCTGCTGAAGCTTCACCAAACTGCTGCCTTGTTTCTCCCCCCCCCCCGCCGGAGAGACACCTCTCTTACTGGGTCGCCTCTTCCTCCGAGCAGACTTTTTTATGATCGCTATTTTTCACCCCCATTGTTTGCTATTGCAGTTGTTTACTGGAAAATCACTTGTTTTTCTCAGGGAGATTAACCCTCCAAGCTTTCTTTTGTCTACTCTCAGGAGGTCCTTGTGGTGAGCTGGGGGAAGGGAGCTGGGCTCCTTCAGCTATTAACAGTAGCTTACAGCCCTGCTTACCCCCCTGCCAAGGTTGGGTCCTTTCCTTTGATGGGGTTTTGCTTTCGCAGTGGGGAAAGGTGGTTGCTCTTTGTTAAGGAGACCAGCTCTGCTGAGTGGTTTGCAAGGACCCACAACTGGGATTTACTAGGTCCTGGGCATCTAGGAGAAACTCCTAAAGCTGGAGGTAAGCATCGCTGGAGATGCCTCTTTTGGGGAGAAGTCAGGAGCCCTGACACATACCGGCAGATGCTCGGTTTTTTTGACAGCCAGGCCTCTTCTTTACATGCTTAAATATCGACGTAAGTGCCGAGATTCGATGCTTGTGTTTGAGTCTGGTGTGCACAGAACCTCTTTCTCAGCATCACCGCTCTCTCCCAGGTGTGCCGATGTTTTGGTTGAAGCCCACAGCCCTGACACCCAGCCTGCTGGGTGGGATATGCAGCACCACAGCCCAGAGAAGCGCAGCCCAGAGGACAACCCAGAGAACGGAAGGATGCTGGGGAGGGAAGGATGTCCAAAGCCTGGTGAGAAAGGACCAGTCCTGCCCACATTGTCTGGGGCGTGCTGAGGGCAATTCCGGCTGTTCAGAGCTGCACCAAGCCCCCCACCCTTGAAAGAAAAAAGGGCAAGTTTGAAAAAAAGAGAAAAAATTTTCTTTATTGCATGTTGGGGTGCTGCTGCATCCTTGCCCTTTGACGCCACTACCTACGGTGAGCGCTGCCTGAGAAGGACCAACCTGCTGCCCCATCCCAGGCAGCTCTGCTCCCAGGAGGGTTCGTGCCCGTGGTGCAACCTGGGCTGCACGTCCCTGCAAGGGGGCACCTGCCCGGGCAGCGGCGAGGGTGCAGGCACCTGGGGGCTGGCCGGGGCTGCCTTTGCCTCTGGTGGAAGGCGAGTGGGGGTCCCTTCTCCTGGGGCAGCCGCTTCCCCAGAGAGGCAGACTTGGCAGGCAGCTCTTTGGGAGAAGGCGAGTTTTGCTTAATGCAGCACAACGCGCCTGCCATGCAGCACCGGCGGGAGCGCGTTCAGCCCGCACGCTGCTGTACACGCATGGTGAAGCCTGGGAAAAGTCCCTTTGGCTTAACGGCGACCCTGCTCGCTTGCAGAAGCCTGCAGGAAGCAGAGGCAACCTAGCGAGAAGAAACTGCTCCGGGAAGGTGCTCTGCGGGGTGCAAAATCTGAGTGCCGTCACCCTGTGGAGGGGGAGCGTCCATGTTGTCCACACGGATGTGTGCGGGTGGACGCGGGGCCCCGCTTCTGCTGAGGAGGGGGCTTGCCTCCCCGCGCTGGGGCGCCTAACACGGGGCAGGGCTCCGGGGCAGGCGTGGGAGCCCAGGGGAGGCGTGCGGCTGGCACCCCTGAATGCCCGTGCCTTTGCTGGGGAGCCCTTCGGAGCAGTTTTGGGGGCTGGCGCAGGGCAAGGCGGCCGGCGTGGACACCTGTGCCCTGCGCGCACCTAGAGGGAGCCCCGAAAGCGGGGCGGGCGAGGCGACCTCCCGCTGCCCCCTCTCGCCCCTCAGGGCTTGGGGCTCGCTGTCCGACAGCGAGAGGCGTTCAGGGGGTGCCCCCCAGCATTTTGGGAAGGGGCTGGGGGCGCGGATCCCCACCTCCTCCCCTCACCTGCGGGGGCGGCGGGGGATGCGCGCAGCCCCCCGACCCCCCGGGGCCGGCCGGGGTGGGTCGGAGCCCCCACCCGGGAGCAGCCCGCGAAGAAACCGTGCGGCACAAACTTTCTGTCCCCTCTTCCCTCCCCGAGCTGGACTCCGGAGGGTTACGAGGGAGAAGGAGGGAAGAAAGGAAGGGAGGGAGGGAAGAGAGGGGGTTAGACCGCTCTGCAACATTATTGGCTGCGTGGCCGGGCTGGTGCTCGCTGGGGGAGTCAGAGCATGCCCATTGGGGGGGTATAAAAGGGGGGCAGCCGGAGCGCCCTGCCTGTCTCCTCGCTCGTGGGGCAGCCAGCCGGGAGCAGCGGGCAGTCAGGCAGCCGGCCCCTCCGCCCCGGCCAGGGGGACGCAGTCAGTAAACACAAAAGTGAGAGCCACCCAAGGGGCAGCCAAAGCAGGAGGAGAGAAAGAGAAGGACAAAAAAAAAAAAAGGGGGGGGGGGGGGGGGGAAAAACCAGAGGGAAAAAAAAGGGGGGAAAAAAGAAAAAAAAAAAAAGAAAGAAAGAAAAGGAAAGGAAAGCGCTCGCTCGCTCTCTCTCTAGAATAACGAAATACCTGATCGTAACAAAATAACATCCTTCAGCCAAAATCAAGCAGGGACTTGACATACCAAAAAGGCAAGGCGAGGAGAGCGAGCCAGGGCGCGGGGAAGGCGAGCCAAAGCCGCGATCGCTGCCAGGGCAGGAGAGCAGCATGTCAAGCGCCGGGGCACACACGGATGAGCGCTGCCGGCAGCCTGCCTTCCTCCCCGGCCCGCCGCCGCCGCCAGAAGTTGAGAGCAGCAGCGGCAGCGCCAAGGTAAGCGCCGCGCCGCGCCGCCCCTCCGCGGGCAGCGGCAGGGGGGCTCCGCGCCGGGCAGAGCCCCGCCGCCCCGGGCAGAGCCGCCCCGGGCAGAGCCGCCCCGGGCAGAGCCGTGCCGCGCCGCGCCGTGCCGCGCCGTGCCATGCCGCGCCGTGCCATGCCGAGCCGCGCCGCGCCGTCCCCGCTGCCCGCCGTCCCCACGCGTGTCACTAGAGGGACCCCGAGAGCCGGCCCAGCCGCGGGCTGGCGGAGCGGCCCGCCGCGGTGGGGTGCGCGGGGTATTCCCGGGGGTCGCCCCGCGTCCCGGCGGCAGGGGCTGCCCGCGCCGGTGGGCCCCCACCCCACCCCCGGCACCGTGCGGGGGGGATGCTGGCAGCGGCACCGCTTGCGCGCCCCTTTGCGCGCCCGAGCGGCGGCGGGGGCGCGGGGCGGGGCCGGCTGGCGGCGGCGCGGGGCCGGGCCGGGGGGGCGGCGGGGCCGGGGCTATGCGAGGTCACGGCGGGCTGGGCGGCCCCGCGCTGCCCGCGGCGCTGCCCCCGCTCCGGGGCTGTTTTGGGAGCGGGGAGAGGCTCGCAGCGGCGCTCGCAGGCGGTTCTGCGGCTCCGGAGAGCGGGGAGAGTAGGAAACTCTCTGCTGCAAAACACTGCGGCGCGTTCGGTCTCGGAGGGATAAAAATACAGAGAGGAAAAACAAGAAAGCGAAGCCAAAATGGAGTGAGAGTTAATGGTTGGCATGCAGCCTTCGACTTTGTGCGATTTTTTTTTTTTCTTCTTCTCCTTCCTTCCCAATTGCTTTTCCCTACAGTAATTGTTTTAAGAGCGCAACTTGGAAAAGTTTTAGCGCTCCGTTGAGCAGTAGGGAATTGGGGCACATGAGGAAACTCGGATTTAGCATAACTGTACCAGCAGATGTGGCCGCCTCGCCTCCAGCCAGTGGTACTTGAGCAAGGTTTCTGATACTCCAGGTCTCGCTCGGGCGGCGTGGAGCAATCAAGTGTAAAAACAAGGTTTGTGTGGGTGGTTTTAAATAGACACCTCGGGAGAACCGCTGCTTTCAAGCCCTCGAGCCGAGGCTTCCTATACAAAGCCTGTAGTTTTCTTCCAAACGCTGGGATGTGCTTGGGAGGCCAAGGCCTGGTTTTCTTCGGGTTTATTTGTTGTCAGGTTGCGCGCGCATGTGTGTGTGTTTTCCTTCTCCTTCGCAGGGTTCAGCCCGTTGGGTTTTTTATTCCTCCTCTTGCCTTGATTTAGAGTGGGTCCTGGGATTTAGAGCCTGGGTCGTGGGGTTTTGTGGGGGTGACTTTGTGCTAAGGACATCTGGAGGAATAAAACTGACTGACACTTCTGATTTGAGCTTCACTGAGCTGTTTTGGACCCAACTTGACAATTTTGGTGGGGGTGAATGGGTCAGAGCTGTAAATCTTGCTCCATGTTGTCGACACCCACACAAGTTCACTCAGCCTTTCAAAGGGGCTATCCCGGCTCCTGTGAAAATTCATTAAGGGATAAAAGATTTGACACCGCCGGTCCCCTCCCACCGCCACATGAAATCTGAGAGCCGAAATGTGGCTGCCTGTGTGTCCCAGTGCTTTTCCTGACAGGTGATCCTTTTTGCAGCCCGGCTGGAGGGATGCTGCTTTGACCAGGCAACCCGGAGGTGTCGGTGCATGTCTTCCCATTGATTCCTAGGGGCTTCGGGGTGAACCCAGCTTGCCTTGTGGAGCACCAGAGAAAAGCATTTCTCTACTTTTCTGGTTTTTACTAAAGCAAACACAGCAGGTGAGGTCTTATTTTCGGAGGGACCGAGGAGTTGGTGTGTTTCCAGCAGTGCATACGAGCACTCTAAGTGGCCCACCCTCTCCCCGCTCGTGTCCTGGGACTGACCTCGCCAGTCCTCCTTTGGCTTGTCTTTGCTTTTCAAGGCTGCTGTGCGTCTTAACAGGGCGAAGGGATAACCGGCCTCCCTCCACAGGTTTGCGTGAGGGGTCAGGAGAGGGGTGGGGGGCACCGGGGGGAAGAAACCCACCGAGGTGTTGCAGCCCGGCTCTGAAAGGGTTAAAGCTGCTCTGCCAAGACATAAAGCAAGTTCAACGTGTTGTGGGAATATCACTTGCCAGTAGACTCCAGTCACCACAATTTCTGATTTAACAGCTTAACTTGCTGTTAACTTTCCCTGATATACTCCAGGTTTTGGACGGGAATGCAGAAAGGAGAGAGGAACAATAAAGAAAGGAGTTAAGTGAGGCTACTAAAATGGACTTAAATCCCTTCCCTGGGTCCTGCCAGCTGTCTTTAGAAGAGTTAAGCAAGATTGCATTTCCTTTTTTTTATGCAATAAATCAAATGTTTCTGGGCTGCATACCAAAATTTGTGCAATACGTTCTTACTCCCCAGTGGGGTGAGTAAATGGTACTGAATACCCCATTCACCTTTTTCAGCTTGATTTTTCCACAGCCACGGTAGTCCTTGCGGCAGTGCCGATAGGCACGGGGTGCAGGCAGCGCGCCCCTGCCTGCCCCAGCCCCTGGCCCGCAGGCAGAGGAGGCAGGCGTCGCTCCCCGCTCGCAGGATGGGAGGTGGGAAGGTGACCCCCGGCGCGGGGCGGAGTGGGCTGCTGATGGGGACGAGCGCTGAAGACAAAAAAGTGAGGGCTAAAAATAGCAGCAGCATTGCCAACCTCAGCCATATAAATGTCATGCGAGCCAGGTGCCAAGAATCAGAAGGATTTTTTTTTTTTCTTCAAGCCTGAGCTAAACAGCAAAACCCCTGGTCCTGGGTCGGTTTTATTTGCCTGACAGCTCAATGGTCAAAAGTTTTTGCTTGCTTTTTCCAAGCTGCGGGTTGGAAATCTCATTCTTCTCTTCCAGATGAAAAGGGAGGCTCTTCTGCAGCCCAGCACGCGGTGGCTCCTCTCCCTTTGGGTACCGCTGGGCGCCTCGTCCCGCTGCCTCTGCCCAAGATGCAGCCCCAGGGTGGTTTTTGGCTGCCAAGGCACCTGCCTCTCCCCGCTGGCCTCTGCTACCCCTTCACTACTTGGCCCCTGGGGGCGTGGTGGCCCGGCACCCTGCGCGAGGTTGCCCACGGGCAGGGGCGGCAGTCGCTTGGCACGTGCGGGGCTGGCGCGTGCCCGCATCCTGCCCCTGCGGGAGAGCGGCGCTGGAAGCCGGGTCAGCTGCCCGCTCTCCGGGGGCTGCCCTCCAAGAGGAGTAACGCGGAGAGACGCTCCGCATCTCTTGGAGGCAGTCACCAGAGTAGCAGAACAGCAGTCTGCCAGCGTTTTTTTTTTTGAGGGGTGGAGGGTGATGGAGGCTGGGATGCACAAACTGGGGTTTTCCCCTCCTGCATACGCTGCCGGGTCTGGCTGATGACTTTTTGCTGTGCTCCCTTTTAAACGCTGCACTGCTCCACAAAGAAGCGAGATTTTTTTTTTTTTTTCTTTTTTTTTTATTTTTGCTGTCCGAATCCAAATTTTGCAGACTGGGCCATCTGTCAATTCCCTCCTACGTTGTTCTGTTCATATTAAATTGTAATGAAGGCCAGACTGAAGAAGGAATTAGGTCAGACAGGAGGTTTAGGCTCCATTTTTGGGGAGATGTTTGTTGCCCAAGAGAGGCACCGCGGTTTGGTTGGCTCAGCACAAGCCTGGATGCAAGGGATGCCTGAGCCGTCCTCTGAGATTTGGCAACAGGGCCCTGTAGCACACTGTGGCCTCTTGGCCTCCGACTCCCCAGCAGCTGGACAGAAATCGTCAATCCAACTGATTCTGCAGCGAATCCTGAAAAAATCCTGTAATGGCCTCAGGCGGGAGAGTGGCTCCGCTGCAGACCTGCCCTTGGGCTCGCTCCTGGCACTCCATAGCTGCTCCGAGAGGACCTTCTCTCTCGGCGTGTCCCCACTGGCGGGGGGCTGCCCAGAGGTTTGTGGGGGTCCCCGGCCAGGAGTGCAGCAGCCTGTGCTGGGAAGAGGAGAACGTGCAGGAGTCCCAAGGCAGCCGGGAGCATCCTGAGCCAGCAGCTGATGGCCGAGCTGGCTCCAGCAGCAGCCTGGCTTTGTGCGGGGACCTGGGGATGGGGGGGAAGGCAGGAGAGGGACATGAAGGATGGTGAGCAAAGCAGACCCTCTCCAGGCACAGAGAGGCCAGTGTCATGCTCCGCTGGCTTGTCTGAGCCACTCCTGTGCCAAGAAGGCCACTCTCAGGTGCTGTTCCCAGCGTGGTACAGAGCACCTGCGCAACCAAGAAATTCCTTCTGCATCACCCTCTTGCACGTTGCATGGGGCCCAAGCTGTCGTTAGGAGGAATTTGGCACTCAGGTTGTTGGGCATCTGGCATACCTCGCACTGCCGTTCGCACCGCCCCTGGTTAAAACTGCATCCTGAAATGTGGGCATGTGAGGGGGGATGGCAGCTGGAAGGGCTGATCCAACCCACTTTGGCAAGAGTGAAACTTTGGTGGACATAGCCTCTCTCCTAGCAGGGACCTTGTCCTTTAGGAAGGTGCCCAGCTTACCTCTTGCTGACTTATTCCTGTTACATCTTGTGTGAGAGAGGCTTTCTAACAAAAACTGAAGGTTTTTTTCCAGCTGTCAGTGTGAACTTACTCCTGTCCCACAGCTGAGGGGGCTGTCCCTGTCCTAACGCTTGGACTAGAAACCAAAAGCAATGTTGTCCCATGTTTCCAGTGGAGAATGAAGTCTCTGAGAGGTTCACAAGGTTTCAACTCACGATGCTGAGCGGGATTTGCCTGTGACCACTGAAGCCACGTGCGACCTGTGCAGCTGGCATGGTGCTTGCTCCAGGTCGCGGGCTGCGGGTACCCAGCTGTACTGTGCCGCCACGTTTGGGGGAGCAGCACCCGCTCCAGCAGCTGCAGCCGGGTGGGTGTGAGTTCTCCTGCGTGGATGCTGCTCATCCCTGCTAAGGAGGAGCGTGAGGGGGGAAGGATCGATTGAAAGGTCATTGGGATGCACTGAGATGGTGAGGGCACCCTGGGAGCCCATCTAGCCTTTGGGTGAAGCCTGGGGGCTTCTCCTCCACAGGGCCAGTAGGGCCAAAGCAAGAAGGAAGGGCTTACGGGGTTGGGCTCCATCATGCTGGAGAGAAACTGCAGCACCGGGTAGTAAATAAAGATGCTTTTTGCTTTGCTGCCCGGTTTCTGGTTACACGGCTGCTGGAGGGAGCGGGGAGATGCCAAGGTGACAGCGGTGGAAAGGGCTGGTGGTTGATGTGTGGGCAAAGGAGGGCTTCATTGCACCGCACACCTCCACGTTAGCCCGGCTCTGGATGACAGCATCAGGGCTGTCCCCGTCCTCGTGGCTTCAGGGGGGCTTCCTGGCCGGAGTTACGGGGTGTGTGGGCATCCTAAAAGAGGTGGAGTTGGGGAAAACTGCCAGTGGCTGCCTTGTGCCTGTGGTGCGGGTTGTGCAGGAACCAGTATTTTCCAAGGAGCACAAGTTTTTTTCCACGGAAGGTATCAGGTCTCCCCAGCATCAGATATCGCCCCGCTGACAAAACCTTGCTCTCCCCTTGCATCTCACCCCTTTCTTTGGACTGAACGCAGAGGAAAAACTGTGTTTGTCACCCGTGCCACCAAGCAAGCCCCTTCTGGGGGGCCGGCTCTGGGTTGGGGCAGGCCAGCACGCAGGCTGCTCATTAGCCTCAGTGCTTGCAGCCAGCATGAGCCTAATTGGGGACGGGGGATTATTTGGGTGTCCTGAAGTCCCACGTCAGCAGCTTCGACAGCAGCACTGGCTGGCACGCATCTGCTGCCCCGGCAATGAGCTGCTGGCACTACCTGCACCCCAGGGACACCAGCAATCAGGAGCTGCACGTAAAAAAAAAGAGGAAAAAGGGGAATAAAAAAAAAAAAAAGGAAAGGGAGCAGGATCATTGCTACCTTGTTGGTTGGAGATCCGACTGCTGCTGCACCAGGGCCATGACTCAAGCCGTGCAGGTGATGCTGCGGTCATGCTGGGGAGACCCAGTAAACCCCCGTCGGCCACTTGATAAAAAAATCAAGGTGAAAAGGTGTTGGTGGCAAAGCACTGCATCTTGGCAGTGCGGTGCAATCACAGCCTGGTGCCATCCTTCTGGTCCTAGTGTAAAATAGACCAAAGCCCCCAGGTGCTACTGGAAAAGCTGGTCCTGGTGCCATCACTTGCTGGTTTGAGCCCAGTTTGTTCCCAGGGCTGCTGCCTCTCTTGTCCAAAGGGGGTTTTGCCAGCCTTGCTGGTCTCTGCCAGCACAGGCTCAGTGATACGATGGGCGATGAAACTCAGGGTGGGTGGGGAGGCCCCTGCAGCCCACCCAGCCCTTGCAGCCTCTGCTTTGGTTTTTCTTGCTTGCTGATCCCTGTACTTCCTCTCAGAAGAGCTCACAACCTGTAAGCATGGTGCATTTCTAGGAGCAAGGATTTGAGCTGCGTGCTAGTAGAGAATTGGTAGCAAGGGTGGCTTTATTGCTAGCAGGACTGTAGCGAGGCCCCAGGGGAGCTGGGCTAATTTCCTGGCTGTGCTGCAGACTTCCCCCGTGACCTTGGGCGAGTCATTTAATCTATCCTGGGCTTCGGCTCCATCTCTGAGCATCCCGGGGGGGTGAGGTAATATTCATTAACTGATATTATTCTCGAGTTGCTCAGATGCTATGGTGATGAAGGCTGGATGTGAAACCCAGCGCCTTGGCTGAGCGTTAGTGGGGAGCGGGGATGCTCTGCTTGGGATTAGCACTGCCCCACACCGGCTGCTAGTTTGTCACACTTCCTCTCTTCAATTTGAGCTGACCTGTCTGGCCACCGTCGTTATTTGGCTGTATATATGCAGTGATGCTCATCACTGAGGGACTGTAATGCCTGGAACGATCCATGGGTATTGCACTCATTGCAGTGAGGCAATAGCACCCTCGCTTTACACCTGCAGAAGCTGACACCAGAGGTAAAGCTGTTTGCTGGAGCCGAGCCAGGGGAAATCTTTGGGTTAGTTAGCAAATATCCAGGGAGTTTCTTCTGTAATCCTCCGTGCTGGCTGGTACCCCCTCGGCCCTCCTTGGTGATGCCTCCGGCGCATTTCCCGTGGGACTGCTCTGCTCCCGAGGGGGATGTCTTCTCGGTCCTGGCTCTCTCGTCAGCAAATAAGGCTTGTGCAATCAGCCCCTCGATTGCCCGAGCCTCAGCCGCGCAGGTCACTCGCGCGCCTGGGGTGAAGGCCACCTGGCAAAACCCAGCTTTCCTCAAAAGCAGCCCTAGGACAGGTTGAAACTTCATTTCTTTCTGCTTTGGGGGAACATACGTTCGGGTAGGGCATAAAAACCGGTCATCAGAACTGAAAAAAAAACAAACAAACCCCTCCTGATAATCATTTGAATGATTTCCCATGTAAAAAGGGGGGAAAAAAATAAAAACCCAAGCTGTTGAAAGAGCAGGGGGAATAAAAGCCTTTCAGAGGTAGGCTGAAGTGGGATTTTCCAATGGAAAAAACCGCTTCAATGCGAACCTTGTCTGGCCGGAGTGGCTGACCGGTGGGGCGAGTGCAGGGAAGCAGCCTCGCACCGGCGGCCGGCTCCGCTCCTTCCCTGCAGCAGCCCGACATGACTGGGCACCGAACCCCAGGTGTGCTGGGGGGGGGGCGGTGGGGGCAGAGAGGGGTCCCTCGCGCCGCGTTAACTCTGTGCCTCTGTCCCCAGGTGCAGAGGATGTGTGCGGCGAGGCGGATGCTGCTGCTGCTGCTGGCTTTCCTGGCCTACGCACTGGATTCGGCCGCGGCGTACGGCACGGCGGAGACCCTCTGTGGTGGGGAGCTGGTGGACACGCTGCAGTTTGTCTGCGGGGACAGGGGCTTCTACTTCAGTAAGTGCCAGGCAGCCGTCGGCAGCGGGCTAGGTGCTGCCCCTGCCCCACGCTTTGCGTCGGTGGGGCTGGGCTGGGAGGGAAAGGAGGGGTTTCCCAGCCCGGTGCTTTTCGTGGTTGCAGCGTACATGGTGGGGGTAGGCCAGGAGAGGAGCAAGAAAAATGACATGCTCAGGGTGACACGCGCCGGTTTTGGGGACTGTCTACTGCCATTGAGAAACTGGGTCCTGCATTTGATGCTCGGGCAAGTTGAGTATCGCTGGGGAGCCATAGGCGGTTGGCTCACTGGCGATGCGGGCAAGTCGTTAAAATGAGGATGTCTGCAGCCATCTCTCTGCTGAGCTTGGGCCCTGGCTTATTTTTAAACCTTGCTGCATCCTGGGAGCAGGCAGGGAGCTGAGCGCTCCCCCTTTCTGGGCAGGCTTTGCTTGGGTATAGCAGCAGCTTCTAGGCTGCTCCCCAAATACACTTTGCGGCCCCCTGGCTACCTGCTGGTGAGCCTGTTGCTGAAGTGATGTCTTACCCTTTTGCAGCATAGCTAGTGCCAAAAAAATGCCGTTGTCCACAGAGTTCAGGTGGCATCAGGACAGTTGGCTAGAGCGGGCTTTTTGCCAGGATGCTCTGGGGGGTTTGGGCCATGGGCATTAGTGGTGCAACAGCTTGGCTGGTATACAGGGAGGAGGAGGAGTAAACCAGCAGGGATGGGTGCTCAGCAGTCTGTGGGCAGAGGTGCCTCGAGTGTGACACCTTGTTCTGGTGTTTCAGTCCCCTGGTCTGCTTGGGAGAGGGAAGAGCCTGGGTCTTGCTGTCCAATGAGGACTGAATCGCAGTGACTGACTGCAGGAAAGATGCGGAGCCAAACAGGGGGGAAGAGGATGGAGGTAGCAGCTACACACGGTGCCATGCATTTGGCAGTCTTGCCTTTGCCTTGGGAAAAGGAATTTAAAAGTGGCTTTCAAGTAGAAGGCTGTTGTTTGGAGTAGTGGGTTCGAGAGCCAGCCTCCCTCTCCTCCCAGTCTGCCTGTGCAGGGAATGGGGCACTGCAAAGTTAGGAGATGACCCTGGACATCCCTTCCCAACTTGGACGTCCCTTCCCAACCTGGATGTCCCTTCCCATCCTGCATGCTCAGCCAGACTTGTCTGACGCTGCCTGCTGAGGTTGGGCAGGGAGATGTGTAGGGATCCCGCACCCAGCAGCAGCCAGGGTTCAGGCTCTGTAATTTTGGGCAGGTGGTTGGGCTGCTGGTGGCTTTCCAGCTGCTGGGAGGTGACCGTCCTGCCCCATCCCAGCTGAGCAGTGGGATGTTTTCACGGCCCCCCAGGTGTTGTGGGCAGGCAGTGCTTTTGGGGATGCCCTGGGTGTGTTTCCTTCCTCTCGCCGAGCCGAGTGGCGAGGGTTTGCACGTCAGCTGCCCTTCCTCTTCTCGTCTCCCCCTTCCACCCTTCCTCTGCCAACAAGCCCCATGCTGGAGCTCGGCCGAGGTGGTGGGTCCGGGGCTGGCCTTACCAGCGTGGCGAGGAGGCAAACTCCTCTCCTGCTCTCGTGCCTCTTCCTCTCCCTCTATATATAGAGGAGCATCCGCCTCCCTCCCATGGTTTGTCTTCCCTCCTCTCCCTTTCTGGGGATGAAAGGGAATGGGGCTTTTGTTTTATGGACAAACTGACCTCCTTTCACCTCAAATAACCCGGCCGCCCAGGCCAAAATAAAAACACTTTTGAAGGCAGACAAGTTGCTTGGTGCCAAGTGGCCAGTCTGGTGCTTGCAAGGGGATACTTGGTGGGTTTTTTTTGTCCTCTCCCATCCCTCCTCCTTATTTTTGAATATCTCTGGAGATCCCAGGTGCCAGGGGATGAAGCAAAGTCCCCCCAGTCTCATATTTTAACCCCTTCAGCATCTGACCAGCCTGTGCCATGCAGGGCTGAAGATGTTTGGGCAATGTCTCTACTTGATGAAGGGTTTGGACATCCCTATCTCACCTCATTTATTCCCTCTACTTCCATCAGTTTGCCTCATAAAGTGATTAATGCTCCCGATCATATTCATCTTCACTCCTAAACCCTCATGGCTACACTACTGTCACCATATAAGCTCGATAGGGCATGGTTATGTCGCATGATTGTGGGTCTATGTCTTAAACCTGGGCCCGGGTTTATCACGGGCACTTCTCAGTGTGGGATGTGCGGTCTGATGAGCAGCCTGCACTAACGCAGTTGTTCATACGGGAGGTAAATGGCTTGGGCAGCCTTGTCCCACAGGTACAGGTGGGTCCCGCTTGCTGGACGAGGCTTGTTGCAAGCATCCAACAGGCAGTCTTGGAAAAAACGTAAATGGTATGAAAAATCCCTTATCAGTTTTCTGCTGCAGCGATGGTTTAAGTGCTTAAACGATGCCTTGCATTCTTACAAGGGAGCACTTTGCTAGGAAGCTAGCTCTGAAACGCAGCACTGTTGGCATCCATGCAAGGGGTGCAGCGTACTGACGGCGTTTCATAGCCCTGGCATCCGGCGACGGGGAAGTATGCAACCTAGGCTGAGGAGGGTGGACCCCCTGACAACCGGGATGTCCATCTGTCTGCTGGTGTGGAGAGCAAGTCCCAGCGTGCAGGTGCCCATGGGGGCATCGTGGCGGGCAGGTGCTTGGGGCTGAGGATCTTGAAGCTGCCCCTGAGAGCTGGGGCTGCAAAGGAGCTGCACCAGCAGGGTTGAAAGCCGGCAGCACCGGGTTTACTCGGTCATGGGATGCAGGGTGGGCACGGCGATGTGCACTGTGCATGATGCCAGCCCCGCACCGCATCCTGGGGGCTGCCTGAGCAAGCTGCAGCTGGAGCCGTGCGTGCTTTGCTTTCCACCTTTGCCGTGATTCCTCCCCTCTGTCACTTTTAAGGCTTTTGGGGCTGGTCCGCAGGTGCTGGCAAAAGGTGGTGGCATCCCGCTGTGGCTCTGCGGCAGGGTTGGGACACCGTCTCCCTGGTCCCCAGCACTCACCCCGGGGACTGCGGCATGGCCTGC
Organism: Gorsachius magnificus; assembly: GCA_034008185.1. Lineage (NCBI taxonomy): Eukaryota > Metazoa > Chordata > Aves > Pelecaniformes > Ardeidae > Gorsachius > Gorsachius magnificus. The sequence continues at coordinate 5,775,146 of CM067086.1, read as the reverse complement.
GGAGGGATGCTGAGCGCAGCCCCGAGTGAAAAAAGCGGGGGCAGGTCAAGAGGAAGCCCCAGCCACGAAGTTGCTTGCATGCAATACTGGCAGGGAGGGGAGAAGGGGCTGCAGGGGGAGAGCGTCCGACTTCTCTGTAAACAACAGCTCCTGTTTCCTCCTTTTCCAACAGCTGATAAGAATTTAGCTCTTTGCAGCCGCTTGTGCTGACGGGGCACATTCTTGCGCGCCCGCCGCTCCACCGAATAATACTAGGAAAAAGCAGGGGGGAAAGTGCGGTGCCGGGGTGGGGGAGGGCCAGGCCGGGGGCACTGGGACGGGGCCCGGTGCTGCACAAAGGCCCCCTTGTTGCTCCCGACATTCCTGCGACAGGGGCGCGGGGACTGTTTACACCCAAAGTCCCCTTCCACTCGGCTTGCCGCCTGATTGACCGGAGGCCAGGTGCCCCGAGGGGACCCCCCCGGTGAGGGTGGGGAGCCCAGAGCAGCAGGGGGCGATGCTAGGGAAGAGACCCTCCTGTACCCCCGCGGCCACCGTGGTGCCACTGCCTCTGGCATGGAGGCATAGCTGAGCTGCAGGTATGCAGTCTCCGAGTTCTCCCAGGAGTGGGTTTGGCATTGCACTGCCGCCGGGATGCCCAGCTCTCCCTGTCAGGATAGCCCGCTGCCGGACGGGAATAACCCTGGACAGCCAGAAGTGCTGGCTGGGCTCTGCATCTCCTGGGCTCTGCATCTCCTGGGCTCTGCATCGCCTGGGCTCTGCGTCGCCTGGGCTCTGCGTCGCCTGGCCTTTGCGTCGCCTGGCCTTTGCGTCGCCTGGGCTTTGCGTCACCTGGGCTTTGCATCTCCTGGGCTTTGCATCGCCTGGGCTTTGCATCTCCTGGGCTTTGCATCTCCTGGGCTTTGCATTGCCCGACCTTTTCATCGCTGGGCTCTGCATTGCCTGGGCTCTGCATTGCCTGGGCTCTGCATCACGTGGGCTCTGCATTGTGGGGCTTGGCCCTCAGCAGAGCTGTGGAGCACACATTTGAGGAAAAAGAGAGCATAGCCGTTCATTGAAGGCTGAGAGGAAGTGTGTTTCCTTGGGAGGAGTTGGTCATCGCTGCAATGGGAAGTGGCTCGCATGCCCCGGCGGTGCCGCAGCCTGCTGCCCGCAACGGCTCTCCCCTGCGGGCAAGGGACAGAATGGCAAAACCCGTTGGGTTTTGGGCAGAGGTGGTAAAGCGAGATGCCACCCATGGGCAAAAGCCAGGGAATTCAATCTTCAGCCTATGCGTAAATCATGTTATGGAAGAAACGCTTTTCCCAAGTCAGGTCAGCTGTTAACCAGCAACAACCTGGCATCTCTTCCCTGGGTTCCGGTTTCCAGGTACTTTCTGGGACTAAATCCCTGTTTGTTATGTTTGCCTAATTTTTTTCCTAAAGCAACTCTCACAGGGAGGGTGGTATTGGCATTTGGCGAGATCCGTACGGACAACGATGTAATGGGGACCGTGCCCTATCAGGCCGTGGCGGCGGCGCTGGTGAGGGGAAGAGCAGGCAGCAGCTCTGTGCAGGAGAGGAGGGGCAGCGCCGCGGGGCCGGGGGCCACATGCGTGCCCGCCGGCGGGGCCAGGGCAGCGAGCGGGGAGGAAGGGGCTGTGCCGCCGCGATGGTCCCTGCCCGCAGCTCAGCCAGGGGGTACCACACCATTTGGGCATTTGCAACCATGTGCTGCTGTGGTCTGCCCATGTGCTCCCATGCCAGAAAGTGCCCTTGGTGGCAAGGCGGTGAACATGGCCCTGCTTTGCTTGTTGGGGGGTATTTTCCCCCCCCTCTTTCTTTCCAAACAAACACATCGCTGCAAGCGGGCAACTTCTGTTTTCAAGAGGAGACATGTAACCTTTCAAAACCTCAACTTCTCCCCAAACCGTGCATGTCGTCACTTGTGCAACCTTCTGTTCAGCGGGAGTGTGAATGCAGCCCTCTGGGGATGTGCTAGCAAGAGGGGGTGACTTGAATTTTTTTCTCTTTTCCTTCCAAAACTTTCCTTCTGCCTGCTCTCAGGAGGTCTTTCTGGAGCAGTCAAATGCTTCAGCAACCCGCTGGGCAGGCCGGTTGGGGTGCTGGGGCCGATAGGTGCTGATAGGTGGAGCGATAAGTGCTGAGCGGTGCGGGGTTTGGTGGCAGCGCATGCCTCCCATGGACCTCTCTGGGCATTGCGTGCCCAGAAGAATAGAAGAATACAGGTACCTGGCCCCAGGCTGGCTGCTCTCCCCTGTCTCCCTCGGGCATTGCTAGCCAGATTGCCTGCACTGGCATCGCTCGTATGGCTGTGGGCACCCAATGCACCCACCCTGCCTGTAAAGGGAGGGCCCGATCCAGCGGGCTTGTTGGCCACAAGCATTTGCAGAGAGAAAATTAAACTCCTCCCTTTGCTGAGCCTTTACTAAGAGGGAAGCATCCTTCTCACCTTCCCGTGGGACTGGTGAAAGGTCGTGCCTGAAATTTTCCAGAGGAAAAAAAAAGAAAAGGAGGGGGGCGGTGCAGAGGGGGGGGTGTTGTGAAGGTGGAAAATGGAGCATTTGGAATGACTCCCAAAGGCGGGCTGCACGGTGCGAGTCAGCTGCCCCATCGCCCTGCGCCCCGATGCTGTGCTTGCTCTTGCGACCTCTGAGGGTGGCGGCAATGCAGCAGCGTGGAGCAGAGGGCTCCCCACCAGTGGGGGTACGGCTGATTTTAACGGGGAGCGGGTGCCCTGCTGCCGGGGGGCTTTGCTATTGCGGAGCCCGTGGCGAGATATGGTTGCGGGGTTCTGCATGCCGGCATTGCACACGTGGGGCTGCGTTGTGCGTGCGGGGCTGCGTTGAACGTGCACATCTGCATTGCGCACACAAGGCTGCACTGCACATCTGGGGCTGCTTTTCCCATGTGGGGCTGCACTCAAAGTGCAGAAAAACTCCTGTGGGTTTGTACTTTGGCCTGAGGCACTTTGGGTGGGCACCTAGGTGGGGTACCCCCTGGGGAAACTGGTCAGCACCTTGCAAGCCAGGGCCCTTAAACCTTCACCAAGCCCAAATACTGGAGCGCCTGCTCCATCCGGGACGCTTAGGGGGATCATGGGTCGCGTACCGGGCCAACCTGGACCGTTCTGTGTGTTCCTGCTGGGAGGCGGGGGCTCGGCGGAGCACGGCAGGGTAAGCAGCGTTAGGCATCATGCCTCCACTGCTAGCTCTCAGATTTTTCCCATGCCCAAATTCTTCCATCTGGGATGTGGTACTGGATCCTGTTTGCAAGCGCCACTGGTGCCAGCCTCTGCCCCCCTCCCTCGGTGCACCTTGCCCTGGGAAGAGGAGCTCCTGGCGATGTGCAGAGCCTCTGCTGCAAACCCCACTGCAGCACAAGTGCATAGCACGCTGCGTGCGAAGGCCCGGGGAGAATACTTTTGGTTTGGGGTGGTTTACGTTTTGGAAGTTGCAATTCCCGAGCAAATTTGTTTTGCATCAGAAATTCCAATTTGCCCATCTCTTTTAATTCAAGAGGGGGAGCAAAACTGATGTAAGCTTTTCCTCTGGAGAGTTTTGGCCGTCATTAAGCAGTGATATGAAATGCATTTGGTTGTTGCTGCACCAGACACGGGCTTTCGCATCCTTCTGCAGGCAGAAACGGGAGAGGAACCCTTATTAAAAGATTAAGTTTAATAGCTATTCTTGGCGGGTGCAGGAGCCTGTATTCTTTCTGCAGCTGTCTCAGAGCTGTCCCATCTGGTAAAATTTAGCCGCCTTGGTTCGTTTCACCTGCATGAGCGTCGACCCGACGGAGGGAGGTTGGCAGCCGCAACGCCGCGCTGCTTCTTTCTAATAAAACTGGCTTGCCAGGATCAACATCGGAGACGGTCGCAGTAATCGGTGCAGTGCTGGCGGCCGGGCTGGGCTGGAGCTTCCTCGCTGTAGCTGCACCCAAAAAGGCCGCCTGTGCCGAAGGGAGAGGAGGGGAATAAATCTCCACCACATAAAGCGCCTTTAATTAGCGCACCGTGCACGTGTGGGGAGCCCTGTGGGCACCGACGGCGTTTGTCTGGGAAAGTCTTAATGTGAAACTCAGCCGGTTTGCGGGCGCGTGTCGGCTGGACTGGGAGCAGTGCCGCTATTTTCGGAGTGTGTGGGTCTCTGGGGGCTGGTGGAGGGATGCCTGCAAGGGGGTGGGTGCTGTGGAGGGTGGAAGAGGGTCCAATCCAGGGTGGTGGCTAAGGCTGGGGTCTCTGCCGTTGCAGGTAGACCAGTGGGACGAAATAACCGGCGGATCAACCGGGGGATTGTGGAGGAGTGCTGCTTTCGGAGCTGTGACCTGGCTCTGCTGGAAACCTACTGCGCCAAGTCCGTCAAGTCCGAACGTGACCTCTCCGCCACCTCCCTGGCGGGCCTGCCGGCGCTCAACAAGGTAGGGGGCTTGCGCTGGGATGGCAGCCTTTCTCCAAAGTAGATAGCAAGAGAAAAGGTGAGAAGGCCATGGGTGAGAGAGGACAAATCCCAGCTGCAATGTCTGCTGCTTCTGCAGAGTCTTCAGGAGCTGGCAACCATTGGCACCTCATGCCCGACACCCCGCAGAAAGTCAGCTTTTAATAAGGTGGAAGACCACAGAATCATAGAATCATTTAGGTTGGAAAAGACCTTTAAGATCATCAAGTCCAACCGTTAACCTAACCCTGCCATCCCACCACTAAACCATGTCCCTAAGCACCTCATCTACCCGTCTTTTAAATACCTCCAGGGATGGGGACTCAACCACCTCCCTGGGCAGCCCGTTCCAGAGCCTGACAACCCTTTCTGTGAAGAAATTTTTCCTAATGTCCAACCTAAACCTGCCCTGGCGCAACTTCAAACGATTTCCCCTCGTCCTATCGCCTGTTAGCTGGGAGAAGAGGCTGAAGGTCTCCCCTCAGCCTCCTTTTCTCCAGACTAAACAACCCCAGTTCCCTGAGCTGCTCCTCATAAGACTTGTGCTCCAGACCCCTTCCCAGCTTTGTGGCTCTCCTCCACAGAGGTGGGCTGTATCATAGAATGGTTTGGGTTGGAAGGGACCTTTAAAGGTCATCTAGCCCAACCCCCTTGCAATGAGCAGGGACATCTTCAATTAGATCGGGTTGCCCGAGCCCTGTCCAACCTGACCTTGAGTGTTTCCAGGGACGGGGCAATGTTCCCGTGGGACGGAGCTCCGAGAGGGGCACCCTGTCTGGAGGGTGGGCAGGCTTGTGGCGAGGCTGACATTGCTATCCCGTCCCCTTGCAGGAGAGCTTCCAGAAGCCCTCGCACGCCAAGTACTCCAAGTACGACGTGTGGCAGAAGAAGAGCTCCCAGCGGCTGCAGCGGGAGGTGCCGGGCATCCTGCGGGCTCGCCAGTACCGGTGGCAGGCAGAGGGGCTGCAAGCAGCCGAGGAAGCCAAGGCGCTGCACCGTCCCCTCATCTCCCTGCCCAGCCAGAGGCCCCCGGCGGCACGAGCCTCCCCCGAAACGGCTCGCCCCCAGAAATGAACCCTGACCGGTCGTCTCAATTTTTGATCTCCCGGGGGAGGGCGGGAGGACTGGTGAGACCCGGCCCCCGAGCCCCTCCGTCCCCGGGGCCACCGAGCCGAGGAGCGGGGCGGCGGGGCACCCTCACGCCGCTCCGGCCCCAACCAAACAACTGACACAGCAAGGAGGGGATGGCGGCGGCGGCGGCGGCGGCAGCGAGCGGCACCGCTCCCGTGGCATCGTCCTTTCGGGGTGGGGGGGAGGGTTGTTTCGTTTCCCAGGCCTGTGTTGTTCCCCCGCGCCCCCAGTATTTCCAAGCCTGTACTTGCAAAGGGACAGTTTGGCACTTGAACTTTTTTGCTGCCGGGCGCTGCGTGACATCCCTGGTGCCAACGCCAGAAGACAAAAGAAAGAGCAAGAGGGAAAAAGGATCTGAAGTTAAAATTTTTTTTAATCTTTTTTTTCCTCGAGAAGAAGAGTCCATTCCGTGTCTTTCGTGACAATAAAGTGAGAAAAAAAAAAAAAATAAAATGGGGAGAAATATTGAGGGATATAATTTTTTTGCCTCATTCCCACCCCACTTTTTTCTTCTTCTTTTTTTTTTTCTTTTGTTTTTCTTATTTTTACAACTTTCTTTTGCACCTTTAAAAGAAAAAAACGTACCTGAGAAGAAGTTCTGAGGAGCCCCCATCTGCATTTTTGTGTGTGTGCTTCATTACAAGATTCCAAATCGACTTGCACCTTTTTGAAGTCATCAATGATGCGAGAAAGAGAGGAAGAGGAGAGAGAAAGCGAGAAAGAGAGAAGAAAAAGGAAAGGGGAAAGAAGAAAAAAAAAAAAAGAAAAAAGTGAGCTGATGCTCACTTTAAATGGAGGAGGCGTCTGCATTGCACATTTGCCACGGATTTAGTTGATTTATATATATAATATATTATATAACTTTTTTGGCAAAAAAAGCACTATTTTTATGGGACATTTTGTGTAGTATCTGAAGAGGGATTGTAATGTTTAAAATGTGTTATGGTGCTAAAGTAAGTTGGAAGGGAAAAAACCCAGAAATAGCAAGGGAGGGTGGGGAGGGAAGGATGAGATAGCGAATACTGAACTTGAAATTTTAGCTTTTCGTTTTAGGAAAAGTGTGATAAATGTGTTTCTTTTCTCTTCTGAAATATAGCTTGGTCATGACCATATGAGCTAGTTGGCTGTTACTCATGTACACAGATGCACGCACACACAGAAATACATCGACACGCATCCTTTTTTTTAAAAAAAAAAAAAAAAAAAAAAAAAAGACACCACAAACCCACCACAATTTAGCCTAAAAGGGAACTGTTCTAGAGACAAACTATTCTGAATGGTGAAGGTGTTGCCAGTTACAACTCGAGGCCCTGCTTCTGCATGGCCCCCCGGCGAAGCGTGGCTTCCCGAGCCACGGGGGACCCTACTGCTTCCTCCCCACCCTGGTGGCATCCTCACCCCCCGATGCCCCCTGCAGAAGCACCAGCTCCACGCCCCACCATCTCCTTTTCTTTCTCTTGCCCTTTGCGTCCTTCTCACTGGACCCCCCCACCCTCCCTGCCCCGTGCCCCCCGCCTTCCTCCCCTCACCCCCCCACCTCCCAGGGGCTGCGGAGGAAGAGGAGGAGGAGGAGGCCTGCACCCAGGGGGCTGGGACCGCTGCATGGGACGGGGGGGGGAAAAGGCGAGTCTCTGGCTTGAGACTTGGGACTCGGTGAGCAGATGGGTTTGAGAGGTGGGCAGAGGGCTGTAAAATAGGTTGGTTTTAAAATAATATATATTATCTGTCTAAGAACCGTAAAAAGGGGGGAATCAATTACATCTCCCTATGATATACTCTTCACTTGCTAATAAAATGGGGACACTCTGTTAACCAGTTCTGTACTTGCTTTGTCTTATATATCCATACATTTAAAACATAAAAAAAAAAGACTACTTGAATTGTATTCTATTTCGTGGTTTGGAGGGGAGGGCTAGGGGCAGTCTTGAGAGGGGGAGGATTTTAATGTGTATTCCTTTTGTTTGTTATTACCTTGCAATGTTGAGCCATGAAGCCTTTGTTTAAAAAAAAAAATGGCACTGCAATACACGACAAAGAAATCCTTTATTTATTTTATTAAATATATATGGAAAAGAATGAAAATTGGTCCAAATTAAGAGGGGGGGGGAAGGGAAGTGGGTGGGGTGGGGAAGGCAGAAGAAAAACAGAGCAATTGCAAATAATTGACTTTTTTTTTTTTTCCTTTTCATGTGTCTTTTTTTAAAAAAAAACCTAGTTTTTATTTTTTAAAAAGAGAAGTAAAAGCTTTCCTGGATGCTTTGTACCAAAAAAGAAAAAAATGAAAAAAAAAAAAAAAAAATCTGTTAAGCAAATAAATATCCATCCAGAATATGAAGCCTGAGTTTTTCTTTTACTTTTCATCTATTTTTGCTCCTGGGGTGAGAGTTGGGTGGGAAGGTGGCCACGCCAAGCGCCCCTCTCTGTGGAGGAACACTGTGTTGCAGCTCCTCTTTTTGGGGCTCAGACCTGCAAGAGCAGGTGAGGTGCCCTTAAACACAACCCTGAAACCTCAATCCTGTGGCAGATGCACCCTGAACCTGCTGAGATAAATATGTGCCTGGTGATTCTTGGAGAGACTGGGGGGATGTTTCCCAGCGGCTGTGGGGGATTTGCTTAGCTTTTACCAGTTTGGGCTGTTCCCAGAGACCTGAAAGTTGGACAGGAGCTGAAGATGCGCCAAAGGGAAAAAGGAGAAAAAAAAATAATGTTGTATCTATGTTAGATTTCCTTGTAGACAGTGCTTCTCTGGTTTCTCGGGGTAGATATAGTCTCCCTTAAATTTTTAGGGGTTCCAATGAGCTGTTTTTCATCACCATCATGCACCGGTGCAAACTGGGAGGTAAAATACTGTGGCTCCAGTTTGGTAGTAGAGGCACTGCTGGGCAAAACAGTGCCCCTGGATCGGCTGGACACCACACTCTCTGTGCAGTCCTGCTGGCATGACCAAAACCCCTGTCTTACTGTGGGGTGAGGGACTTGAATTAGAACCTCGCCGAGCCCAACCTCCTGCCCCGGACGACTTGGGATGGAAAAGATTTTCCACCTCAAAAGTGGAGCTGCTGATTTAGGCACTTAAAAATACATGTTTTAAACCAGTTTCTTTTTAAATTTCACAGTAAGCAAAAAAAAAAAATTAATTATTTCTCAGAGAGTTTTTCCTCTTGGGATTTTTGTTGTTGGTTGGGAGGGTTTTGGTACGGATGCAGGGCTGGCTGCTTCCTTTGGGCATGTACTTTGTTGCAGGTGGAGAAAGGATGTGTCTGCCTTCCTGGCCCGTCCCCCATCGCAGACCTCTGGGTTTCTTTGCTGTAAAAGGTGTCCCTGTGAAGGGTGAGGGCTGACTTCATCGTGACTTCTGGTGGCCACTGCTGGAAACTTTGCCTTGGGGGGGCTTTGGTCCCCTTCTGCTCTTTGCTGTGTAAACCATTATCATGGGGGACATTCAGAGATGATTAAAAAGGAAAACTTCAGCTAAATCTCTTGCCTGCGTCCCCCAGGGAGCAAAGCAGTGATGTTGGAAGCACCGTAAGGATGCTGATTCCAAGCACAGCTCAGCTTTAACCCTCCTTTCTGCCTTACCCTGTCATGGGTCACCATGGGGCCAGGCAAGAGCAGCTCATTTTTTTGGATACCAGGAGACTGTTCAAAATGTGCCATCCTGCCTTTTGGCTTGGCAAGGACTGCCTTCACTGGCAAGGAGGGACCCAAGCAGCCACCGGGACCTCTGAGCCTGGTCCTGGCCGGTGGGTGGGGGACTGCATGAAACTGGACCTTTGCTTCGGCTCAAGTTTCTTCTGCTGCCTGCAAAGCCTCTTTGCAGGCCAGCAGATAAATCACTGGCTTGGCTTGGAAATCCCACGCTGCAGGCTTGAGAACAAACCCAAGATGCTGTGTCTGCTCAGATGGATGGGCAGAATTCACTCCGGTTTTTGATGCGATGCCTCTACACAGCTCCAAGAGCTTAGCTGCTGTGTTGCAGAGGCATGGGAGGCTGCCGCAGCGACCGACAGCGGTCCCTGGGGAGGGACAACTGGCAGGTCTGGGCACTCCATGCACCTCCACATCCAGTCCAGCTTGTCCAGGGACTCCACCTGCTACTCTGCTGACAGGCAAGAGGGTGGGGAAGCAAAGGGACATTTCAGCAGAGAAGTCCGAAATGATGTCTAGCGCCCCAGGAAGGACCAGGGAAGTCACCCCCTTGTCCTAGCTTTCTTAACCCAGAAGACAGCTGAGCTGTTTTCCTAGCTTTCAGTGAGCAGCACTAGTGCCGTCGGGATGGACTGAGCCTCCAAACAGGTTCCTGTACCTCTGCATCTCATAGGAGCTTCATCCCTTTCATTCTGCCTGCTCTCAAATGTTTGGTCTTTTCGTGATGTACCCAGCTGCACTAAATGAAGAGAAGAGCCATGTTTGTTGTTTTTTAAAATATACCTGATTTCCTTGTTGCACGTATTATTGCCCACTGATGTTTAACGTGGCTGCGGGGGGGCCTGGGCAAGGTGTTAATGTGTCATGGGATCATTTCACGTGCGTGCACTCAGCGGTAGGCAGGACTCAGACAGTTCCTGCACCTATTGCATTTCTCATTTGTCATGCAGCATCAATAAAGCAAAGCAGTCATCACAACCTTCTGGCATCTGATTTCTTCCCCCCCCCCCCCACTTTATTTACTTTTTAAAGAGCAGGTGAGCCATGAAACTAACCCGAGGCTGGGGTAGCACAGCAATTCCATGGCTCCCAGTGCAGGTGAAGGGGGACCCCCGGTTTGCAAAGGCCAACAGACCCCATGTCCTCGGAGGGGTCTGTCATTGCCACCAAGGGGCTGGGGGTGGCTCTCACGCAGAAGGATGCTCTGGCTGTCAGCGAGCAGCGCGCTGTGGCAGACAGGACTTCAACCTGCCGGAAAGGCACTGGTCCTCGCAGGAATCTTGGCCCGCTTCACTGCTGCGCTCCCAGCTGTGCGCATCCTGAGGAATGCACTTGCTCATTAAAATCGTGTTAGCGTTTGCAGAGAGCCCTGCGAGAGCCTCTTTGCCTGTCTTCTCCTTGTATCTGCCAACAGCAGACTCAAAGCTGAGGTTTTCCAACTTGCCGGGCTCTGGCTCAGTGGCCAGCAATAGCCTAGAGGTAGGAAATTCCTGACCTAGGGTGGTTTTTGGCTTGGGCAATGTGGGAGGCCAAACTTGACTCTCAAAATGGGCTGTTCTGGTCTTAAGCTGGCTGCTCGCAGCTCTGGGTTTGGGTTTCCAGGACAGGCACAGCATGCAGCAGTGATTGGAGGTAAGCACCGCAGTGGAGCATCCACCTCCGTGTGTGTTCTCCAAAGACCAACATGGCAAGCAGCACTGGCTGGAAAGCAAAGCATAACACAGTTTCAGATGGAAAAAAAGGCACTGTTCAAATATCTGAGTAATTCACAGGTAGCAGCAGCAGAGACAAGTGCAGAACTGGCATCCTGTCACCAGCAATGAAATACCTCCTCCCCTTTGCAAAATTACTAGTGAGAAATTCAGCTTGTACCGACTTGCCAAAGCTCTTGCATCTATTTCACTGACAAGTTTGTGCTTCTTTGCTGGCCAGCTTTAGAAAGAGCATAGCTCACAATTTTAGGACGGTGAGATGAAATAATGCCAATGATTATAATGCAAAGCAAAGTATTTGCATGCTTTTCCATGGGAGAAGTGCTAGGACAATCTCCTTGCCTCCCTGTTCTCCCACCAGTTTGTTTAGATGAAGGTCATGCTCCTCCTGTACCAGACCACATCCTTCAGCCATGTCAGACTCAAAAGGAACTGATGTAAGAAGGCAGTTGAGACCCAGGCATTTTGTTATGAGGCTTCTTACTGCAAACAAACATTACAAAAAAAATTTTATCATTTATTAATAGAGATCTTCCCCCAAAGCACCCAGGTTTCTTGTGTCATTGCCTCTACGGGAATGCAAAGGATGTCTTGTCACTTCTGCTGGCTAGAAACCATCTCCTAATGACCAGACGTAGCCACCCATGGTGATATGTGTTCTAAGGACAGCACTGTCTTTTGTCTTCTTTCCCTGGGTGGAGGAACCTTCTTCTTCATTTCACCAAGGTGCTAATCCAAGCTCTGCCAGCTTTTCGGGTACAATTTCCTTAAGCTCCATGTGAGGAGCACAGGGACCTCTGAGGGTATCCCTCCAAATTCTAGGACAGAGTATCTCCCCATCGTCCCCTCCTCACTTAAAAAAGTCACTAGGAACAGGAATTTTGGATACTTTTACTGTCGCAAGCCAGAAGGGCACACCGATAATGGTAATCTTTGTTTTCTTCACAGCTGGTACATAGCTGCAAAGGGAGGGAGGGAGGAGATTAAGAGAATATTAAGACTTCATCCTCCAAGACGTTGTTGCTCCTGTTCCTCCTCCCTCTCCCCTCCGTTCCCCATGCTTAGCAAAGAAAGCGGCAGGAGTATTATTTCTCAAGGCCTACGCTGACGTCAATACGCAGGGTATTTATTTATGAAATCGAATCTAACAGTGGGGGAGAGAGGAGAGGAGGAAGATGGACGCGCCGAGCTAGCAGCTGCCAAGTTATAGTAGAGCAGCAACCTCCCAATATTTTTCTACCCTCTTTCTGGGGGAGGGGTGCAGTGCCCAAAGCTTCGGAGGCCCAGGGAAAGCGAGACGGAGGAGAGGAACGGAAAAGGCAGGTTTAGCATTGAAAGCAGAGGAAAGGTATGGTAAAGGGAGGACCTAAACAAGGTAAATAGCCCATTTCTGGTGCTGGGGTATTCCGGTTTGGTTCTTGTGCAGCAAGGGTAGCACTGCAGACACTTGCCTTCAGGCAGGCTCTGGCAAGGCTCTAGCAGTCCTTTCCTCTCAACCTCCTTTGTCTTTACATAGAAAAATCAGAGGGAAATGGAAGCCCAAGAAATAATTTCTCCTTTTGATGCCCCATGTTCACTCCCTGTTTCAGTCTCAGGGAGCAAAGTGTCTGTCTGGGAAGCCCAGCACTGGAGTTAACATAAACATTAAGTTTGTCCCCTGCAGTCAATGAGAAACAGTTTTCCAGAGTAGAAATTTTGTCCATTGATGTTACCATGTGCAGAAACGTAGAAAGATGAAACTCAGAAAGGGAGAGTAGTTTCTTTTCTTTCCCGAGGAGGATACAAGCCCCAGTGCAGAGCATCCCCAAGCGGGAAGGAAAGCCTGAGGAGCCCAGATGACCATGACAAGATGGTGCCTTCAGCTTCAGCTCTGGCAAGCCTTGGGAGAAGATGCCTTTGGGCATCTCTCACCAGCCTGGAAGTCACGCATGGAAATGTGGTCCCTCAGGGATGGAAGTAGAGGAGGAGGACTTTTTGCCTTTCCTTCACCTGCCGGTTAGCATAGGATAGGGCTGGGCAGGCGGAGGAGGGGAAGTGAGCATGGAAATCAAATTCATCCTCTTTAACCCTCTGGGCTCTGCCGGGCTCATTACTGGGAAGCCTTCGCTGCACAGCTCCTCTGCCAGCCTGAGGAAAGCCCGCTGCACAGCACGAGGTGCAGCTGAAGGAGCCCTGCAGGTCTCCAGGTCTGTTGCTAAACCCCTGCTTTTCCTGGGATTCCCCAGCTGAATTCCCATTGCCTCGCACAAAGAGGAGGTGATGCCCTGGACAAACCCCTCCCTTGCAAAGGCTTAGTTCGTGCCCTTGCAAACAGCGTCAAAGGTGTCATCCGGCCCCTAGCTTATTGTTTCTCCAAAATAAGGGAAGAGAGACATGTTCTGGAGATCTGTTTACAAGTCGGACTATCTCCAGTTATATAATGACAGAAGCCTGGCTGCCAGCAAATTGTTGCTCCGAGCTGGGGAAGACAATTAGATCGCCTCGCAGGGCGGCGAGCACGCACAATGCCGGCTTTGTGCCACCCTGCCACCAGCCCCGGCATGTGCCAGCCAGCCCAGCTCCTCCATCACCCTTGGAGGAGAAGGTGGCGGAGGGGAAGGAAAAGCCCCCCCCAGCCACGGAGAGGCAGCACCCGTGCCTCGGTGGGTGCACCCGCGCCGGGGCAGGGATGGCTGCGGAGGGCCGGGGGGCGCCGGGGATGGAGCCCGTCTGCGAGCACTTTCCTGTCCTGGCAGCAAGGGGATGATGGTAAATCGGTCGTCGCGCCGCAGGGCAGAGACAGCTCTGACCCCTCTGCTGAAAACGGGATGGGAAGTTTCAGTGTTTGGCTTCCTCTGCTTCCTGGTGCGCTGACGGATTTAGGCTCTCGCTGAAACTCCTGGCACTGCCTGCAGAGTCAGTGGAAAAAATGTGGTATCTAGAAATGGGAAATACCAAACCCGCTCAGAAATGTGCTCACTTAAAAGGGAAAGGTGGTTTCTGGGTGAACTTGCATTCCTGTCCTCAATGGATGTGGATGGGAGCCGGGCTTTGGAAAATTCAGAGTCCGGACTGCAATGCAACCTGTGATGAATCACAGAATCCCAGAATGGCAAGGGTTGGAAGGGACCTCGGGAGATCATCCAGTCCAACCCCCCTACTCAAGCAGGTTCTCCTAGAGCATGTTACACAGGACTTCATCCAGACGGGCTTTGAATATCTCCCGATAAGGAGACTCCCCAGCCCCCCTGGGCAGCCTGTTCCAGGGCTCTGTCACCCTCAGAGTAAAGAAGTTTTTCCCCATATTCAACTGAAACCTCTGATGCTTCAGTTTGTGCCCACTGCCCCTTGTCCTGTCGCTGGGCACCACTGCAAACAGTCTGGCTCCGTCCTCGTGACACCCACCCTTAAGATATTTGTAAGCATTTATGACATCCCCTCTCAGTCTTCTCTTCTTCAGGCTGAACAAGTGCAACTCTCTCAGACTTTCCTCGTAGGGGAGATGCTCCAGTCCCTTTATCATCCTGGTAGCTGGGTCCTGCTCAGAAGCGCACCTGGGCTTCAACACCCTTCTAGTAGGGTTACGCTGCCAAAACTGCCCGCCTGGCCACGGGGGAAGGACCTGCCACTGCCGTCCCCTCGGCGCGGTGGGGCTGGGGCACGCTGTGGAGCTGCACATAAAGAGCATCTCACAGCTCTCCCACATGCAACGGTGGCCCTGGTTTCGGCAGGACAGTGACGCATGGAGAGGAAAGATGGTCTGAAATGAAATACCTGGTGTCGTCAACAGCCGCAGATTAATTTGGTGAACTTGCTCGTTGCTGCAAGGAGTTAGTGAAAGAAAAACACTGGGAGAAGAATGTTACCTCTGTGATAAATCAGGGTACACATAGCTGTGTTTCATAGGGGAGGTGTTGATAAACATCGCTAAACCCTCCTGCCTGGGAGGAGCTGAGCCCTGATTGCCCTGGGGGCAGAGGAGACAGCTTGCTAGGGCATGGCTACCCCTGCAGAGCACTTTTACCTCATCCTCTGCAGCGTTGCCCCTGGCTTCATGGGAAGCTGAGTGTTTAATTAAATACACCACTGCTCTGGACCAGCCGGGAGGTTCCTACTTGCCTGGACAAAGGGGCCTCATAGACTTTTTTTCTGTCGAGAGCATGGCAAGCATCCTTCTGTTAGGGACACTGTTTACACAAGCCATGTATGAATCTGCTCTGCAGATAGGCAGGTGGATCTTCCGCTTGCAGAGCTCCCTCATGTCCATAGAATCAGAATGTTTTGGGTTGGAAGGGACCCCCAGAGGCCATCTAGTCCAACTCCCCTGCAGTGGACATCTCTAACTGGATCAGGTTGCTCACAGCCCCGTCCAACCTGGCCTTGAATGTTCCCAGGGATGGGGCCTCTACCACCTCTCTGGGCAACGCATTTCAGTGTTTCACCACCCTCATTGGAAAGAATTTCTTCCTTAGATCCAGTCTAAACCTACCCTGCTTCAGTTTAAAACCATCACCCCTTGTCCTGTCACAGCTGGCCCTACTAAAAAGATTGTCCCCACCTTTCCTATAGACCCCTTTAAGCACTGAACGGCTGCAATCAGGTCTCCCCGCAGCCTTCTCTTCTCCAGGCTGAACCACCCCAACTCTCTCAGCCTGGCCTCGTAGGAGAGGTGCTCCAGCCCTTGTATCATTTTAGTAGCCCTCCTCCAGACCTGCTCCAACAGTTCCATGTCCTTCTTGTGCTGAGGGCTCCAGAGCTGGACGCAGTACCCCAGCAGGTTCATGAAGCACACGTGCTTTGCATGCCCACCGTACCATTTACTGGATGTCCAACCCATCCCCGTGGATGTCAGGAAGGCCCTAATGGCAACCATGTACTTGCCTAAGACACAATTCTACCCTCAGCCCAGCCCAGCAAAAACAGTTCCCTCTGGAAGTGAGTCATATTTCTTCATCTTTCGAACCACTTCAAAGTTCTTGCAGACTTTCTGACTACATTTACATAAAATGCATCCTTCCTTTCTTTCTATTCCTGGTTCCATGCATGAGGTTATTTTAGATGGCGTGCTCGGGGGTCACTGTGGCACACACACACACAGCGCAGAGAGCACGCTCTGCTTTTGGTAGGTACTCAGAAAGGTTTATGCAGGTGGCAGGCTCTTGGTTTCCTTGGGCACTTGCAACAGATTTACATGCCAGCACAATGAGAAAAAAGGCTAAGCTGCTGGTCACTTCCAGAAACTCCATGAGCTTGTCCACAAAGTGCAGCCTGTAGGCATGAATAACCTCACAAGACCCCTGGAAACGAAGCTGGGAGTATGGGTTACTGGCAAAGTTGGGGAGGTGTAAGGGACGATGGGAGCATGAAGAAGCTTCCAGGAATGGCTTGTGCACGCGTACAGCATGGTTAGGAACTGTTCCTCCCTGGGATTTGAGTGCAGGCTATTATTTATAACCCCATAGCTCTGCCAACGCGTGACGCTTGCAGCACTGGAGCTGGAACACAAGCTCTGAGCGAGCTGGAGGCTTTCATTCACAACTGCAAGACGCAACAAGACCCTTTGGAGTCTGAGGGCAAGTGAGGCCGCACATAAAAATAGCCCAAGTCCTTCACAAGTTCGACCTTACAGCTTAGTTTCCATCCCAACTAAAACAGGTGTCTTCAGGTTGAAAAAGAAAGGACTGGGAGCTATGAGAGAGGGGTTTCTGAGCCCGGGAGTGGCACGGGAGCAGGGATGGGGCAGGCTTTGCATGAAGTTAGTAGGAGCTGGGCTGAAAAACAAACAGAAGGAGGTGGCTCTTCAGGCAACAGGTAGCAGATCTGTGGATCTTCTTACCGAAGGATGTTGTGCATATGAGAAGTTTACATGGATTCAAGGAGAGTTCACGGAAGAGAAATCCACTGAGAGTTACTAAATACATAGAAACTGTATCTGGCTCAGGAAGTTCCTGAGCTGAAAATAGTTGGAGGCTGGGAGAGCACTGAGGGGAAGTATTGTATACGTTTGCCCTTGTTCTTACTTCTCCCTAGGCTTCCACTCATGGGCTCTGTTGGGGTCCGGATGTTAGGTTAGACAGACCTTTGGCCTGACCCAGTGGAGCTGTTTTTATGTCCTTATGTACCTTCATATTCACGAGGGATGGCTTTATCCTGTTCTTGCATGGTTACTTCCCAAAAGGTCACCATCTTCAGGCATCCTCACCCAGTCTAGGTTCGCCACAGCTCAGGCACTGCTTCAGGTTGTGGCTGACCGAGCCGCTTAAGATCCTGACTGCTGGTAGACAAATCTGTTGAACAGCTGAAGGCTTGCAATGCCTGCCTTATGCATCATCCCCAAGTAGCCCGTCACTCTCGGGGTTTGATGTTATCAAGTGTTTGGCAATAATATTGATGTCGGACACTGCCACCCCTCTTGCCTCTGTGTTGTCCCCTTTGTTCCCACCTCAGCAAACAATATGTCAAAATTGTTGTGATCCCAGCTGTTTGCAGTAAATTATAACCCTGCTCTGGTCACCAGTTTGCCCACTTGCTTCTGAGTTTGGCTGTGGAAATTGAGTCCTTATGGGCATCTGTGTTAAAAAATGCTGAAGCTGCTGAGACAGTGCATATCTCAGATGAACTGCTTTGGGACTTTATCCATCCTACTTGGGATATGTTTTAAAGGGTTTATTTGTAGCGATAACAGTCAGAGCCTTTCTCACCCCTCTCTTCCCTGGAAAATAACATTTGAAAGATGAGTCTCTGAATAACAACCGAGCAGCCTTGTTAGCCTTCCTTTCACATCTTCCCAGCTGCTCCTTTGAGGTCTGCTGCCCTGGGTCTCTCACTATGACTTTGAGAAACTGATGCAAACCAAAAGCAGTCAGGATGGCAGTGACCCCTGAGGGGGAATTAGGAAAAAAATGGTCTGGGAAAAAAAAAACAAAACCAAAACAAGGAGAAAAGATGTATACCTGGAGCCCATTGATCCTGTTCTCTCTCCCCAAAGAGCTAGAGGGCAAAGCATGCATGGCTACACCAAGAGCTGTCTTCTGAGATAAATACACCAGTTCAAGATTTTGGGGACTTCATAGCAAGCCATCTGCTGTGGAAACAAAACACCTAGCTCTGCCGCAATTCATATCTCAGTGGGGTCGATGATGTCTGATTATAAGCCTGTTTGCAGTGCTGCAGGGATTACTTGATGCAGAACGATTGCTCGAACTTTGCTACCCCTTTTGTCACACCAACTGCGGATCCCACTGAGGAAGCTTCAAAATTAGCCAAGCGCCACCCGGAGATCTCCAAAAGTGGACTGCTGTCGCGACGGGTGGAGTGGGATTTTTGCCTCCGGTGACATTCACATTGTTGATACTCTTTTTACTTTTTTTGCTGCAGCTCCCATAACGGCAGAAGCTATTCTTAGCCACAGGGAGCCTAATCTTTAAGAAAAAAAAAAACAACCCACCCCTCTGTGAGCCATTACCACAACAATAACTTGTAGCAGGGAGGAAAGAGGGTAGGCCAAAATATGTAGCCCTCTTCACCAAATAAGGACCCTTGTAAAGGCGCCCCGAGTGCTGCACGGCTTCGGAAGGACAGGGAGGGCTTTGGAGTGGAAGAGTGAATCAGCACAGCCATCAGGTCACACCCACATGAATAATACCTCCCGCTTCCCTTGAACTGCACATTGTGCACACCTAGCCGCTTTTTTCAGTATTCCAGCGTCTGCCTGAGAAGAGTGAGATGGGAAATTAGGTTTCCTGTGCCTTAATAGACTAATTTACTTTGAACTGAAAATGAGGGCACATGTACTGTTGGGACGCCTCAAATGATATATGTCTCCCTTTTAATCCTTTTTTTGTGTGTGTGCTTGGTGAGTCTAAACATTGATTTAAATGTGGTTTTTTCCAAAATTTCTCCAAAATTTTAAAAGTTTACCACTACAAGCAACCCCACTGATTGCATGCAAGTGCATGCAAAACCGACAGTGATGTACACACTGTCATCTGCTTGGCTTCCTGGGACTCTGTGGAGGCATTTCTGCACCACTAGAGAAATATTAACTCCTCCTTTTGTTGTCCTTGAAGTTTTCTGTCGTAATAGCTCTGCTTGCCCAGAATACATCAACCCTCCTGACTTCCTTCTGAGCATCTGAAGGAGAACCCTGTGGTTCGTGTTAGCCTTCCAGTGTGCCTCATGGCAGCCTGGAGAAGAGGAGGCTGAGGGGAGACCTTATCGCCCTCTACAACTGCCTGAAAGGAGGCTGTAGCGAGGTGGGAGTCAGCCTCTTCTCCCAGGTAATGGGTGATAGGATGAGAAGAAATGTTGTGCCACGGCAGGTTTAGGTTGGACATTAGGAAAAATTTCTTCACAGATAGGGCTGTCAAGCATTGGAACGGGCTGCCCAGGGAAGTCGTCAAGTCCCCACCCCTTGAAGTATTTAAAAGACGGGTAGACGAGGTGCTTAGGGACATGGTTTAGTGGTGAGATAGCAGGGTGATGATCTTGATGATCTTAAAGGTCATTTCCAACCCAAATGATTCTATGGTTCTATGAAAGATGCAGACTCTACATCTTATCTACTAATGGATATTACAGCAGAGACCCTAGGTGAACACAGGCAAATGAAGCCAGGGACAAAACCATACTTCCAGTAGGGAATCGCAAAATCCTCGTGTTGAAATGCTATGTTTTCTTTCAGAGACCCATAACAGGTTTCCCTCTCACAGAGGGAACATGGATGGGAATTTCCATGGTGACTCTCAAGGTAACTCACGATAAACTTTTCCATGGAAGAGTTTTCCAAGCAACCTGGTGAAGGCTGCTAAGCATCTTGGACAGTCCTGACTGAACTTTCTTACACTTTTAAGCTCTGTGCTGCTTAAAGAAGCATTTGGAGTTTTGCCACAAGATTATCCCTGTCCCTTTAGCGTTACAGATATAGGACAGGCAGGAGGCTGCTGTACCCAGTTAAAAATGAACATGTATTACTGCTTGCTCCACTCAGAGGATACCAACTCGAGCTTTTTGGACACGATATAATGAGAAAAAGAAAGGTTTTATAGATCATAGGGTCACTGAGTGCAGAGTAAAGGGGCCGTGTCAAAATCTTCTTCAGGTCCAGATGCCTTATTGCCTTCCCAAAGCAACCAGTTCTAGAAAATTTTAAGTAAAAATTGGCGTCAACTCTAATTCATGGACAAGAGTCTACAGCATGAGGTCTTTCTGGCGTTTCCATACCTCAAAGGATATAGATAGTGGTATCTATGATAGTCTGACGATACCTTCAAATACCAGAAGGAGTCGTAAGACTTGTCACCATTTTTATGCCATCTCCTTTTTCACCTGTAAAACCCTGCCACGTTCAGCAGCTCAGTGATATGTTTGGGAGTGGACAGAAGGCTGTTTTCCTGGCAAGGAGAGTATCAAAATCTTACAAATAAAACATAAACTTTGTTTATCCCACCTGCTCTGTATTTTGGGAGGTGGCACTGGCTAACCCACTGGATTTATGGCACAGGTTTTTCTGCATTGGTTCTCAGGCTGCAGTCATAAAAACTTCCATTAAGCCATTCCTGTTCCGAACAGTGCCACCAGTCACCCAGTACGACCTACTCAAGCAAATGGCAGAGCACAAACTGAGGGTCCATCCCAAGTCTTCTCTCAGGGTCATGTTGTACAGTTACGTATTGACATTATCACCTGAGACAGAGCAAACTCAAACTTAATTTTTAATAAAGCGTTACTTCAGGCTGTTAAGAAATGCACCTTCCCCAATGCACTGACATGCTGTATCAACTTACTGCTTCCCCTAATCGTAACAAAAGATAAAAAGACCTAGCTCTTGTGCTGCTTGAGGCTTTTGCTGTCCATGATTATCTCCCCTGTCTTCCTCGCCTCTGACCAGCATGTCCCACTGGGGACAGCAGGAGCCCCTCCATAGAACCTCACTAATTGACACCACCTCCTCCTCCCAGCCGGCTGGAAGGAGCCAAGAGCTTCCAGCTCTCTTGTCCTTCTTCTTCTTAAAGTGGAATTTCAAGGAACTGTGTCAAGTCAACAGTCTGGGACAAAGACAAAAAAACCCCAAACCATCAGGAACACCCTGGAATTTCCTAGTGATTGCTGATAGCAGATGAAAGCCGCTGAGGAACAGCATCAATGATTATGATGATTAATGTTTCTTTCCATGATGTGCATGCTACCGAAGCAGAAGAGCTTGTGTGCCCTGATAGAGCAGCATTCCTTTGTCTTGCTCATCTGCCCCTCGTGCAGACCTTTCTCTGTTTTTTGAATCCAAAAACGGCTCATAAGAAAATAAGTCCTCCCAGCCTCACAGCTTGTGTCGCTATTCTAAGCCTGTCCTCTGAAGGCTGGTCAAAGTTAAACCGACAATATTTCAGGTCTTTTCCCTCCCTTTATTCCCCCTTCTGCTAAAGGGACACCATTTTAATTATTATTTAGGAAAAGACAGCTGCTTCCTGTTTGTATCATTAATTTATTTTGTTTCCTGAAGGGAAGCTTCAGTGAAAAGAATCTGTGGATAGCTGGAACGTCTCACAAAATATCACTGGCTGCACAGGCCAAGGTTAAATACAATAGCTAGGTTTATTTTTAAATGATTATTATTTTTCTAAGTCTATGCCAAAGCAGAGATTAAAATTCTAGCACACGTAACTAAGCTTTTACAGTAAATTCTGCCTTTCCTACATAACTCCCCAGAAGGGAGACAGGCATTCTTAGTTACAACAAAAGCTAAACCACCAATTTCCCTCCAACTGTTACGAAAACCAAGGCCAGAGGGAGACGAGGTGCGGTTCCCTTTCTCCAGTTTCTCAAAACCTCACACTCTAGTGGATTTGATAGGCTGAAATCATGCCTGGCCATCGTGATGGTCTTCTACAATGAGATGAGTGCCTTGGTGGACGAGGGGTGTGCAGTGGATGGTGTTTATGCCAATTTTAACAAGGCTATCGACACTGTCTCCTATAACATCCTTATAGACAAACTGATGAAATATGGATGATGTAAATGGATAGTGAGGTGGCTTGAAAGCTGGCTGAACTGCCAGGATGAAAAGGTTGTGATTGGTGGCATGAAGCCCATCTGAAGGTCAGTCACTAGTGGTGCACCCCAAGGGTTGACACTGGGGCCAGCACTGTTTAATGTCTTCATTAATGACCTCGATGGTGGCTGAGGACATGTGACAAGTTTGCAGGTGATACAAAACCAGGAGGAATGGTTGATAGAGCAGATGGTTGTGGTGCAGTTCAGAGGGACTTCAGGAGGCTGGAGTCATGGGTCAACAGGAATGTCAGTGTTTAAAGGGAAATGTGATGTCCTGCATGTGGGGAGGAATAACTACAGACACTAGTATGAACCAGGGGCTGACCAGCTAGCTGGAAAGCAGCTCTGCAAAAAAGGATCCTAAGGTCCTGGTGACAACAAGCTGACCATGAACCAGCAATGTGGCCTCATGTCAAAGGTGCCAAAAGCACCCTGGGCTGCATTACCAAGAGCATTGCCAGCAGCTTGAGGAAGGTGATCCAAGTCTGGAGATCTGGGTCCAGTTCTGGGTGCCCCAGTACAAAACATGGGTGTGCTGGAACAAGTACAGCAAACAGCCCCGAAGATGATTAAGGGATTGTAGCATCTGTCATACGAGGAGGGGCTGAGAGCTGGGACTGCTCAGCCTGGAGAAGAGAAGGCTCATGGGGGGATCTTATCACTACGTATAAATATCTGACGGGGGGAGGAAAGACGGAGCCAGACTCTTCCAAGTCATGCCTAGTGGCAGGATGAGAGGCCATGGCACAAGCTGAAAGAAAGGAAATTCCATTTAAACATAAAAAAATATATTTTTTTTTAGCTGTGAGAGTAGTTGTACACTAGCACAGGTTGCCCCAAGAGGATATGGAGTCTCCATTCTTGGAGACACTCAAACCCCAACTGGTCAGGGGTTTGGACCTGCTCTAGCTGACCCTGCTTGTGCTGGGGAGTTGGAGTATATGGTCTTATGAGGTGCCTTCCAACCTCAGCTACTCTGTGATCTTGTGAACCCAAGACTGCGACAAGAGGATCAGGAGCAAATGAGGTGCTAAGGCTCTTCCAGATGGATGACGAGACACAAGTCATACCACCGATGCTATCATTGACTATGCAGGGAGCTGTGAGCTCCACCTCGCATGCAGCCAGGTTTGTTACAGCATTTTTGAAAGCTATTAACACCGCCCATTTCCAAGCCCTCCACTCAGCCCCCGTTCAATGTCTCGCTGTCTTGGCAGCCTCGTCCTTTCCATTCTTTTCAGCTGAGGCGCCCACCGGCCCGAGCAGCCTCACGGCTGTCCAGTCTTCCTGCTGCGAGGAGTTATTTGGCACCAGCACTACTGACCTTTTCACAAGACCAAAGATTATGGGAGGTTTTATTTATTGCACATGAAGTAACCCCTCACCCCCCGCCCTGCTTTTTCCTGGTTTCCTTTCTTATGTTTGGTTCTCTCCTTCACAAGGAGCTTTCCCATGCCAAGTTGCTTTGATGGAAACCACTACTTGAGAAAGAAAAATTGTACAAGCCCTTTCTTCTATTCCCTCTTCCTAGACTGAGTATGGCTTAAAATTGAATAATGAGTATTTGCTTCCTTAGAAGAGTATTTAATGCTGCAAATTCTGCCAGGAGAGGTAGGATACGCTAAGATATACTCCAAAGAATGGGGTTGTAAAGGCTTAATAACAAAGTGGGCAAGGTTTTATATATAGGGAAAGCTACACATTATTCCCTGCACATTCAATGACTAAAATGACTGAAGGCTTGCTGCACCCTTCGCTTGGAAAATAACTTCACCTTGAAGTGAACACTTAGTTTGGCAAAGTTAAAAACTACTGAAAAGCAACCTTTTAACAGAAGTACTAAGCTGTCATTGCTGACAGCAAGCTGGTGCAGGATTTTCAGCAGTAAGTGATTGCTGCACATAGGGCTTGTGTAGAGAAAGAGAGGTAGGGTGAGCAATGTGCTTGAGAAGGCACGTCCTCCTACGCCACAGAAACGTGGCACCCTTCAGCTGCACATGATAAGCAGGATGAATGAATGAGTACCGCAACCGCATGCAGAATTAATTTCTCTCACATCCCAGGAAATGGATCTTTCCCCAGGAAAGAAATAATATTACAATGTGCATTAACGAGCATTCAGTGCAGGCAAGAACCGTCGTTTAAAATTGTGATTGAATTTGAGGTTCGCCCCTCCAGGGCTAACTGCAACCAGCTGAGACAGTTTCCAGCGTTGTCTGCAGCGGGCGCTGGGTTGCGGCTCGTGCCCCACCGCTTAACACATGCGATGCTGCTAAGCCATTTCCCAAAAGCGCCCGCGCCGAAGATGGGGCTGGGTGGGGCAGAGCCCTTGATTTATAAAAGACTTGAACTTCCTTTTTATCCGGGAGATGGGTGGGAGTCTTTTGATGGTACTATTTCCTGCTGGAGGGACAGAATCAAGAAGCAAAATACAACTTTAACCTCTTCACTCAACTATGGAGAAGACAGTCTCGCCATTGGGCAAGGTTTATTCTGCTGGGAAGCTTGGGCTATTCCCATCCTGGGTATAACACAAGGTCAACAGCAGCAGTCTCCAGGAATATTAATCTTTCACCCCTCAGACCGTGCCACGTGTAATTAATCACTTGATTGCATAACTTCTTGTAAGACAGGAAAAATAAGCTGCCTTTGCCAGCTTTTTGGACAAGTTATTTCACATACATTTGAACTTTCTTCCAGTACTTGTTGGGTTTTGATTGCAATGAAAGAATCGCATCCAAACCCCTTCCCAGCCACAGAGGAGCCAGACAGCATGGAGGCGCACGACGTCACAGCACAACACTGGGGAGTGGGTTACTGCGCTGTTTTGGGGGGGATCCCTCCGGCTTCCCAGTGGGTGGGGGAAGGTACAGCATCCAACAGAGCTGCTCAGCCCAGGGGAGATAGCAGAGCACCACATTACTCTGCATTTTACATCTGTATGTAATTGAAAGCAGGATCTGGCCAAGTTGCTGTTGACTCCCGAGAGCTGGAACTTGCTTAACAGCAAGGAAATCCTGGAGTTTAATCCTAGAAAGTGAAGTTTTGTTTTGCTACGATCACCTGGGATGTACCGCTGTGATGGGCCCAGCTGCAGGAGACCTTCAGGCCCTGGAGACCATGTAAAGCTGCAAGGGGTGTTGAGCCAAATGCATTGCTGGAGTGGCTGACTATCAGCTAACCTCATCTCCCCAACGTGCTGTGGTACTCACTCTTCCTTTCTACAGCTTTATTAAATGGCAGTGAAAAAGGAAGATTTTCTTGAAAAACATTTTATCTCATATGGTAATGAAATGGGAAACAATGCCCATGTGAGCATGTCTCATGCTCACATGGGCACCAACCAGCCCGCTTCCAACCCCGAGTCTCCAACTTTGGGTGGAGGAGAAGGCATCCCTGTGTGCCCCAACACTGGTGCACCCTTCATCACCCCCAAGCATCTCACCACCCCACTTCTGCCTCACAAAGCAGGTCGTGGCCATCCTTTGGCTCTTTGGCTTGCCCCAGCTAAATGTTTGGTGAAGCTTCACCCTACCTTTAAGTGGCTTAGACCACTTTCTCCCTGTTCAGCCTGAGTCTAGTGGTGATACAAAGGGGCCAAACCATGGAAAATGTCATGAGTTTTAAGTGTCCTCCCAAGTCCTAAAGTGGAGAGCCCTCAGTGATGCACTAAGACGGAAACTGAAAAAAAATTTAGTGGCCACAAGAATCAGAACTGGACCAGGCTGATGGATGAAAGTGCTGTTCTTTAGCAGCTCCTGGAAAAGCAGTCAGGAAGCTTGGTTTGAAAGCGTTCCTGCAAAGATCACTTTATCCTTTGGCTCTAGTTTTTACCCTTTGGTAAAAACTGAGAGAAACATTTCCTTGTATTAAGTGTTTTGAGATCCTTGCAGGAAAGATGCTAACAAAGCAGATGGCTTAGCTATTAAGGGTTACTGCATGTTACAAGTGTTATGGGTGACACGTAGGGAACCAACACATTGAAATGCAGTTTTCCAAAGCTACGATGAGCAGAGATAAGAGAGTAGCTTGGAAATCCCATGAATCCCACGCTGCACCTGCTGCTGTACAGGGTTGTGCTCGCACCACATCTGCTTACCCTAAGGCTTCTTGGTGCTCCCCTCCCACCCATTGTCCCTAAAGGTCTCTGGAAGGAAGAAGGCAGAGAGCAGCTCCTCACCTGTCCAGGTCACTGGAGACCTCCAAGAAACACCCTACACCTTTTTAGCTGGTTGCTCTGGCTTATGGCTTAAGCCATCTATCACAGTGAGCTGGGATGAGAGCTCTGATGTCTTCATGGCTGTGCACATTAACATGTGGCAGTGTGTGGCCACAAGCGGCTCATGCTCCATCTGGCCATAGTTAAAGGGCTATCAAGAATAGGTCATACACATGAATTTCCTCCAAGTCTGGTATTGCACCAATGTAATGACATGACGCTGCTGAAATACAGACAAATTAAAAGCAAGGCCAGGCGCAGCTATTCCCCAGGTACCGTTCACATGAATAAACAAGATAAAGCCTGGGAAGAAAAGCACAGGAAATGGTTCTATTTACAGCTTGATCACACATCTTCCAAAAGCAACTGAGCCAGCTGGACAACTTACTATCTTCAACCACTCTCCTGCTGCAGGATGCTGCCCCTCCAGATTGGCTGGCAGCGAACTGAAAGTAGCTTAGAAAGCAACCGCCCAGGCAGTTCAGACAGCATATCAAAAAAGATAATAACTTCCACCAGACAACGGTGAGACACAGGTAAGGACAGGACAGAGGGGCTGATGCCTTCAGCCAAAAGGCAAGTAACACAGCAGGCAGCTAGATGATTTTGAGGCAGCAGCAGAAGAACCAGTAGGAACCAGTTCACCCAAATATCTCATGGCTCATGGACCATGAAGCATGCCAGTTTCCATTTGTGGAAACCCTGCTGCCAGCTCCGTTTCACAGAAGGAGAATCTGCTTAAACCAAGGTTTAGCTACTCCCATGACAGGAAATGCAGAACCAGCTTAGGTCAGAACTTAGGAGGCTAAAGCAACTGTAAAACTTCTCAAGAAATAATACTTCATGTTCACTTGATCAGTGCAAGAAAGCTTTACCCATCATCTTCCTTGCTTTCTCTACAACTAATGGAGGAGAAGGAAAGAGGAACAGCATAATCTAATCAGTCAGGGGATTGCCTTATCAGGGCTAGCTGCAGAGGTTTTGGGACAATAATATGCCATAGATGGGTGCAAATCAGCTAAGCTACATTAAAAGTAAAGCCATATTCAGCAGACTGAATCAGGAGAGGGCCATTTCAGTTCACGCGGTTACAGCACTTGCACTTGGGGCATCCACGCTGAGCAAGCCAAGGATCGCGTTTTCTTGAGCAAAATCCAAATAGACAGCCGAAGGCATGGGTGCTGGTCACTGCTGAGTGGCCCCCTTATCTTGACTCTTGACCAGTGGTGGACAAAGGTGGCTTTCAAAAAGGTGTCCACCAGCACCAGGTCCCTCTGCCTCTTCTCCAAGAGGCTGAATGTCAAGGTCCCATGATCTGGGTGTGAAGGAATTGCCTTGCTAAGGAGCTATTATTTTTTTTCCTAGCTGATTGCAAATCAAACTTTCCATTTTGATAAAGTAAAGGTTAAATCAGCCTGGCTTTTGCACACGCTTGTAAGAGTGTGCGCATGTGTGAGCATAGGCAGGAATTGTTGAGGACAGCGTAATTAGGAAAGCTTCAGGTTGCATAATGTCTGGCGTCTGCAAGTTAATACGGGACTGCTGCTGCCTCATGCATTACAAATTTTCCCGAGCAACTTTGTAAAGCATTGGTGGGGTAGAGGAAGATTTTGCTTTTCTTATTTACAGAATAGTTTAGCCAATGAGGCAACCGAATCGGTGGCTTTGGTGGGATACCCGCCGCCCATAGCGGTGTCCCAGAAATAAAAACATCTCTGAAGTCCATTTTGGAAGTGAGAAGAGAGAGCTGCGAGTGCATTGTAATGCTTGCTGCTGAAGATGATGATATGATGCTGACCTTACTGATTGATTGTTCTTTGCTCCCCTCTCCTCTCCAAGATGATTGCAAAGAAATTCCAAACTCCTTAGGTTATTAATTTCTAAATACCTGCCAAACATTTTCATTGCTACCTGTTTACCAAGGAATGGAGAAGAAATATCTCAAGATTATTTCCAACTCAGACAAAATGAAGTTAGGTATCCCCTGTGGAGTAGTTGGGTCTTCATGTTGTATTTACCTTCTACTCTTATTTGTTTGCTTTGTTTGACCTTCTAACAAGTATTTTTCCCATTCCTCCTAGAATTTTCTTGTTTACCTGAGGGTTTTGACACAGAAACTAGGAAGCATGTGAAGAAAGGGTTTTCCTCTCCCTTATGGTTTGCACAGAAGTGGAGAAGGTCCTTACATGGCTGGACAATAAAGACTTCAAGAAAGTGAATGTCCCCTTCAAACCAACATGCACATCATTTAAAAGAGCAAAATAAATAGTTCCTTGAGCAAGACTTTCAAGGGTGTTATTATACTAGCAAAGGGGTGTTTGGGTCATGATTGTCACTGCTAGCTTCCTTTCTTCAGGCAAAACTTACTGCTAGCAATGGAATACATGAAGGTAGAAGAGGATTTCCAGGAACACATGTAACTTTCCAGGGATACCCATTAATTATTGTACCTCCTATATATTCTAAGCCAGACAGTTGAAAATAATAAAAACCAAACCCTCAAGGAACCTTGCTCAAAATGAGCCAGTTGCTGCAAAGACGTCAATGCACTGGGCTGGATGGGTGAGCTGTGAATTTGGCTGCAGGAGTTCAGTAACCAAGAAGAATCAATATTTTGGTTGGGAAATATTCAAGTCACTGGTTTGGTTGGAAACACTAGACATCCAGTTTTTCTGCTAGGTGCCATTAACCCTCTCACCCTCCACACCCCTGTCTACGCCCATTTGAACTGGAGGCCCAGTCTGCAGGTTGGACGGGGCACAGCTCTGCAACGGCATGATGGGTTGGCCAGGATGGAGATTTTCCTGCTAGCTTGGCCATGTGGTCATTGTTTGGGTGTCTCGGGGTCTTTAAGTAACTCCACTGGCTTTGGTGGCATGGTATTCTGCAGAAGAAAATGTATTTAGCCCACCAACCTGACCTTTACGGAGCAGCTGCTTCCTGTCTCCACTGCTAGCTGCTCACTAATGGGCTCTGAAATGAAATAAAACCCTGTCTCTTGGCCCAGAGCTTTGGGCATTCATAAGACAAAGTCAGTCATAAAATTGTTGCGATGCCAATCAAGGGGAGCCTAGGATCTAACCATAACCTTGGCACCGTGCTCCTGCTGTAATATGCCCCACCAGTCCAGGGTGCGGTGCCTTTGCTTCCAGGCCTTCGCATGCCAGGAAAAATGGAGGCAAGGAGAGTAAAAATAGGCATTAAACATAGGGCAATTTTTGCCATGGCATGATAGCAACCTTGCCTCCTCGCTGCTGTGGAGATGGCACGTGGAGGAGACTTGGGCTGTCCCACAGCCTTTCTTGGATCACTTTGTAAGTGGATATATTTTCTGCGGAGTGATACACATGCTTTTTCAAGGAGAGAGTTTTTGTTTGCCAAAATGCTTCTGGAGCCTGTGCAAACCTTTCTATCAATGCAAGTGCTCACATACATGCTCACGTTGCTATTCACGCCACCTTGCAGTCAACACAGCTCCTGCAGCACCAAGGAGAGCTTGATGTGCCAGGCTTTCAAACATGAAACCCACCATGAACGGTCTGCCTGCCAGCAGTTCATCTTTGACACAAACGACCATAGGCTACCCTATTCCCTCAGTCATCTTCTGGCTACCTGAGCACAATCAAGGTACCTGCAACCGCACATAAAAAAAGAAGCCCTTAATGCTTTTTGGCACCTGCAAAGAGCTGAAAAGTGACCAGCGAAAGAAGAAAACTCTACTTGGTCAGTGATTTTTTTTTCTTTTTTGCAAACCATGTGTTAAAAATGCTTTCCTGCCCAAGGAGGCTTCATACGAGGGAAAAGTAAAGCTAAGTTACAACTTCTTAAAAATAGGACATAGCATTTTATAATTCCTTCCCTCCCCCCATTACTGTGCAGAGCCACCCCACCCACATGAAACTGCTGTCTGACTCATTCCTGTGTCTCGTTTGGAGAGAAAGGCTTTCCACCAACGGGGCCACCTGGTCAAGAACATGACATTCAGGGTGGTGTTGCCTCTTTACACTTCAAATCATTTTAAATAGCTTTATATCTATGACTACAGGGACCTTCGCATAGACATAAGCATTACCAATGGAAGAGACATGTTGTCATATCCTTGCAGTAAGTAAAGAGATCAGATCTTCTGGAAAATTAGTCTTCTTGGGCCAAGCTGACTCAATGGCTTGGACAATAAGACATCTCTTCTGTATCGGTTCATTTGCAGTGTTACGCTCCTCAGGCAGCGAGTTACTGCTACTCTGCTATTCTGGGAACACACATTTGACCTCTGTTACAGGGGTTTATTGTCAACATGTGTCCACTGGGAGCCTCAGCAACTTCTCCCATTGTCTATTGTCTTATAAACAGGCTTATAAAAGTGCTGCAGGAAAGCCAATAATGCACCGAAGTGGAAATTGCTGGTAACTCAAAAGCTTAACTTTCAACTTCTACGTCTTGCAGTGGTAAGAGAGGTGAGGCAAGGGGGAGGAACATGCAGCTTGCTTTCCTTGGTGTCCCTACGCCTTCACACGTAGCTGTCTCGGGATGCAAAGCTGCCATGCTGCTGCAAGCTTGCTCAATGCATGGCAAGGAGTCTGCTGATGCCAAAAGCACTGTGTGAACTGGGGTTACTGGTCTCCAACGGCTTCAAGGGGAAAAACAAAAAAAAGAGAGAGAAAAGCTGGTGGCAAAGAAAC
Source organism: Gorsachius magnificus (assembly GCA_034008185.1). Taxonomy (NCBI): domain Eukaryota; kingdom Metazoa; phylum Chordata; class Aves; order Pelecaniformes; family Ardeidae; genus Gorsachius; species Gorsachius magnificus. Next base: position 5,744,294 of record CM067086.1, on the reverse strand, counting down.
TTTGCTGGCTGACCCCAAAGAGAAGTGTAATTTCTTCTTTACCAAAACTCCCAGTTTGTGGCTGGGCTATTGTAGTAAGCACAGAAAAGCTGTTTTTTTACAGTTAACAACACTGAAGTTACTCAGCTTAATGCATGAATGAAACAAACCCTTGGGAGCGTGTTCGCCCAAGGGGAAGCAGCATCCTTAGGAAATATCCCAGTGAGATCAGTTTAGACATCTTCCATTTCATATTCAACCTCCAAACTGTGATGTGCAGAGGCAGAATCCCCTCAGATTTTTGAGGTGGTCCCACCACTTCCAATTTGCTGCTATGGCCAGGCAAATAAAGGACATTTGCAGGAATTTTTGGGAAAGAGAGCCAAGTTCCTCCCCGTGCAGAGCAGCATCCGGCACCTGAGCAACAGGGGTGACGAGCCAGCAGCTAACCACTTTTCTTGGGTCACCAGGCCTGATAGAAGGGGCAGGAAAGGAGAAAATGGGACAACCAGAGTCGTACATTGGCATTGCTGCCAGAGGCATTCTATCCGCTAGGGTGGCAGGGAAGGGGACACTGCATCCCTCAAGAGCCATTGGTAGGCTCTAGGGCTACCAGAACGCCAGCTGGTGGGACATGCTGTGCTGTCAACCAGTAATGCTCAACCAGGGCAAGGGGAAGCCGTCAATGTGTTCAGCGCTACACAAGCATGAAAAGAGGAGAATTAAAAAAAGAATAAATCACATAACAAAGAGGAAAACAGAGGGGAAACCCTAAAGAGACAGATAAGGCTGTAGACTCCACTGGCCATCCCTGCTGCATCTCTTCCCACAAGCCAAGGATGGTGAGGTCAAGGAAGAGTTTTGAGCCTCTTTTTGTACTTTTAATGCACCTGGTGCTCTCCTGCCCTCAGTGAAACCTTTGCCTTCCTCTGAGTGCTGTCAATGCCAACACACCCTCCGATGCTGCAGTGAGCACCCTCACTGGGTGCGCCCCTGAACCAGGCTCAGTGATGCCATGGTTTGGGAGAGCAGGGCTGGGGTGCAGCCCTGGGCAGCCCTCTCCACTGTCCCTGAGCTGTTTACTGCCCATGGCCATGCCTCTTTCACCAGGAAAGCAAAGGCTCCCATCCCAACAGGGACCATTTAAAAGTTGCTCAAGAGCCTGCAAAGGTTACGTTGCCTTGCTTTCTGAAGGCAAAGCAGTTTTAGCCGGAAAAGAAAGAAAAACACCCAAAAGCAGCAGCAACAACAACAAAAAAAGAGCAACCCATGGTGTTTGTTTACAAGAGCACATGCATTGGTGTCTGGAGGGTTGACTCAGTCTAAAATGAAAAGGGGTGGCACCAGGCAAGCTGTCCTGATAAACAAGTCCACCTCCTGCTGTGGGGTGGTCTGAGAGCTGGCTTCCCTCTCCCTGCCAGGAAGCCCCAGCCTCCTCCCTCAATGGACCCTTCTGACCCATGAAACCCTGGGGGAGTGTGGCTTTGGGGTACTGATGGGTGAGCAGCTGCCACATTCCATCATGCAGCCCCCGCAGAATGGCAAGGGGTCTTGGCATGAAGAGCTGGGGTTGGTCTCTCTTTTGGTATCCCCATGGAGGAAACGGGGGGCCTCACACCCCCATCTGCTTTGCTCTGCAGGGCTGTGCTCCTCCTTGGTGCCTTGCATGCCTGACTGCACGGAGGAGACCTAAGCTAAGCTTGCTTGGCACAGAGCAGAGCAGAAACTACCATGAAGCATGCCAGACCTCGTCCAACTCTGTCTGCAGCCATTTTGCCAACGACAACTGTACAGGCAGAAAGGTTGTGCTTTGGCTGCTCCTGGTGCATAAGGCATCATTGCATCATGCAGTCTGGTTCAGTGATCAAAGGGACACGGAAATACCAGCAGGACACATGCTAGGAGGGTACAGCACATATATGAGGAAGGCTAAATAAAAGCATTTGGGGGCTCTTGAAGTCTCAGAAATAGCATCTGCGATTGACTGTCCCTCCCAACATATAGTTGTACTCAAGCACAACTCACCCAGCAGATGTACAATTGCTTCTACATTCAAAATACCTCTGGAAGATTAATACCCAGGCACTTTAGAAAGTGCCTCTTTTGGCTGTGATTAATACTGGAATTTCAGAGTTATTGATGACCTGTTCTTTATCTGTCAAAATACTGTGTTGCTTCTCAAAAGCAGGGTCAACTTCCCTGAACTGGGCAAATGCAGATCTTCCCTGAGCAGTGAAAAGAAGCACTTTCAAAGTTGCAGAGTTGTAATGTTGCAAAAAACCCACCTCCAGTGAAAGGATCAACTCTCTAGAGCCACTGTTATCTTCACACCCCACAGAGAGAGAGGAGTCCACCTTCTCCCCAAGCCTGGGCAGTGGGAGTGTACCTTGATGACACCTTTATTCCTCTAGAAAAATGTCGTCTTCACGTCCAGCCCAAGAGAAACTGTGTTCATGTCATGACACAGGTGAGGAGAAGGGGTATGGACTTTTGGAGGGGACATATTGCCTGGCTTCAGGACTGCTCCCATCTTTGTGACCTCCATAGCACCCTCCAGTACATGGGTATCCAGCTTTGGTGCTACAGCTGCATCATTCAGCTGATCCTCTCAGCTCTGATTTCACTTCTCCTTAAAACTGCTTTGCTATTAAACCATGGAAGTAAGGCAGCCATTTGGACCCTAAAACTTCAAAACCTCAAGAGTCACAAATCTTCCATTTATGCCTTTCTTATGTGGTCCAGACACATTTTTCAGGCTTGTAGCATCGTCTGAACCCTGTTTTCCTTTATTTTGCCTCTGAAATTGGCACTGAAGTCTGTTTGCACTATGTAATCAAAAGGTATATTTGTCGCCGCCGCACTACATCTCACATGGAAAATAGTCTCTCTCATTTCTTCCCCCAGTAATTCTCGGAGTGGCTTGGCACTGTCAGGGACAGGTGCTTAAGAAATGCTGATATATGGCAATTTTATGTTATTGCATGAAGCTGAAACTTGTTTGCAGTACTGATATAACAGAGGACTACTACTGTGCTTCAACGAAACCTTGGATTTATTAACAGCACGCAGGCTGGGAACGTGAATGGCTGGCAAACCTGCGTCCTCTCGCATCTGCAGAAAGACATTATGAATTAAAAACGCCTTATTCCATTAAGAAATGATTTCAGAAATCCGGAGCACAAGTGGTGAGCGCTGGTTGGCTCTCGGTGACGTCAGACACATGTCAATAATATTACTTAATGGGTTTTCCTTGTCTTTTTTCATAAGTTCCATTTCATGCAGCCGTTGCCCTGAAGGGTAATTATTACACTTTTTGGGTGGTTTTGCTCTTTTGGCCTTTGGCCTCATGCCTCAGAAAACCACCCAGGGTATCCAATCTCATAGAAAGGCTTTGTGGCCAGTTGTGCTTTCTGGGGTAAGTACTTTTTTTTTCCCCTCCTCCTCCTAACTTAAATAAGCCACGTAAACGTTTCAAAATATCCTTGGTTTCCATCAGTCCTACGACGTTATTGCCCACCCCAAGGAAGAGCTACGCCCCGCATCTCTGGACGGCTGAGGAAAACAGCGCCGGTAGGATGCTCATTTTTCTTGGAGGGGACTAACAGATATGAGAGCATGTTTTATGCAAAAGGACGTTTTGGAGCAACTGTTTTACTTAACATTGCATATTTACACAGTTATAATGTCTTCAAACATATGACGCAGTTAGGAGCCCCAGAGTTGATGTTTAGCTGGTTTAATACATCTCAGTATATATTTGGGTGTTTTTTTTTTTTTTTTTTTGAAGTCTAGTGACAAGACTCTTTACCCAGGCACTTTCAGTTTGCTTCAAATTTAAAGTTGATTTTTATACCATATTATAACCATATTTATTTAAGTTCCCACATTCTGTCAAAGTCTGTTTACACAAAGAACATTTGTTTTCACTACTGCTTGCGAGGAATGAATATAATAAGTGCCAAGGGATTTTAAGAAGTTGAGAGAATTAGTATTTGGAAACAATACGTTTGGCTATTTCTTAGGGGAAGATTCATGGAGCACAGATTCACCACTAAATCTATCAGGATGAAGTAGTTCTCATGGCGACAAAGCATATCCAGTCTCTTCTCAAGTTTCAAACATTTTATAAAATCAAGAGAGTTGCTGGAAAAAACAATGGAGGGTTTTTTTTTTTTTCCAGAGAAAAATGGTTAAAGTAGGTTAAGATAACTTTGCTTGTTGAAATCAAAATCTGGAGTCTGGCACTGAAAAATTGCATCTGCCGCTGCCCAGCAGCTTCCCTTTCCACTTGCACTGCTTCACCATGACTTGTGCTGAAGGAAGAGTTACAACCAAATTATTTGTCAGAGGTTGTTGGTTGTAGCTTTAATGCCCCACCATAAATTTCAGCATGTACTAGACTGGGTAATTTGGGTTTTAAGACTATCATAAAGAATATTTTAGCTCACTGAATACTGCCTGCATCTCTGAACGTGCAGGGATTTGCTTCAACATTTCTGCGTCTCAGAGGCTGATGCTGCAAAATATCAGGGGTAATTCTGAAGCTTTGGTTTGCAAATAAATAAAGGTAAAAAAAATGGGACTATCTGTGCCTTATTTTGTGGTATTATTTAGAAAATGAACAGAGCAACTGCTTGTAAGGCAATCCTCATCTCATTTGCTGTTGAGGTGCAGATTGAGTTGTGGCTTCCCAAAAATTGGTTGCCATTAGCCTTACGGGTTGCAAATGCTGACACATCATCAAAATTCATGTCATTTGATTTTAGGTATTATAATACCCTTTACATTTCAAACATCCCTCAGAGATTTCCTCTGCTATCTGGAAAATAATGAAGTATGTAATGGATTATTCCCTTCTTGACTGTGTCCTAACAAGCTAGAAACATGGGGATATTTCCATTGAAGCATTGAAATAAAAAAAAAAAAAAAAAAGATGATAAGGCCTTTTTACTAAGCCTTCAATTATAGATTTATTCTGATGCAAATACGCAGCTGAACTGATGTATCTAATCGATGTGTGAATACCAGACGATACCCCCATATTCTGTGCTCTGTATGAATGTCTTTAAACATGACTGTATTATGCTGTGATCCATTTGAGTGCCTTCTGCAGGGGAGACCTTGGTTATTTTGCCTTTTGAAGCCCCTAAGCACCAGCCAGCCAAAGCTCTTTCTGGAGGTTTGTTGTTAGAGGCTAAGCTAGAATATATTTATGATCCATTTTGTTTCCCTGCGGCCTTAAACCTTGGCTGTCCATCCCAAGCCGACGGTGTTTTCCTGCAGAGAAAGCTTTGTGGCAATTATGGGTTTTTTTCCTGCTCAATAACAAATGATTTCTCTACTTACCCCAAGCCCCGCAGCCCTCTCCTGCCCATAGTATGCTGATCCCTACTCTGCCCAGTGCTGGGTTCCCCACTAAAAGTGCTTTCAGCTTGAACTGTGTTGACTGTAAAGCATGAGATATTGCAGGAGACAGGCAATGCCTCCCAACACAAGCACCCACAGAAGACTAAATGATTATCTTCTCTCTATGGCCTTTCTTGGTCAGAGAAGCAATGCGACTCGTCTCCTGCTTTTCCCAGAGCAGCCCCCAAACACCAGCGATTACTGTCAGTCTTTACCCACAGGAAAATGGAAGTCATCCCCACTGGGTAGCCTGCAGGAACGTAGGCATCGCAAAGGATGCTTGCAATGTCAGATGGCAACAAGTCCAGAGAAGGTCAGCAGAGAGAGGGTCAAGTCCCCACATCTTCCCATTTGAGTTGCGCTATGATGCTCAACATCATGTTAAATACTCAGCAATCATTTCTATTGCTGGAGGACAGTTTCTCTCTGCACTCAAGACCTGGCCTCGCTCCTAATCGAATTTGCTCTGGGAATAAATTAGTGACAGTGCATGTTTCTCATATTTTCAATATATAAAGAACACAGAACATCTCCCCTATGAGGAAAGGCTGAGAGAGTTGAGCTCGTTTAGCCTGAAGAAGAGAAGACTGAGAGGGGATCTAATCAACATGTACAAATATCTCAAGGATGGATGTCATGAGGACGGAGCCAGACTCTTCTCAGTGATGCCCAGAGACAGGACAAGGGGCAATGGGCACAAACTGAAGCATAAGAGGTTTCAGTTGAATATGAGGAAGAACTTCTTTACTTTGAGGGTGACAGAGCACTGGAACAGGCTGCCCAGGGGGGTTGTGGAGTCTCCTTATCGGGAGATATTCAACCCCCACCTGGACAATGTCCTGTGCAACCTGCTCTAGGAGAACCTGCTTTAGCAGTGGGGTTGGACCGGATGATCTCCTGAGGTCCCTTCCAACCCTTGCCATTCTGTGTGATTCTGTGATTCTGTGATAGAAATTTAAAGGATTTCCTCCTTGAGCTGCAGCGTAAGAAGCTAGCCAGGTCCTGCTAACGCCTCGGCCAGGGTGTCGTATGAAGCTTGGAGATGAGCTCACTCCATCACGGCTGTGCTCATGCCCTTCTCATCCTGGCTCTTGGTCTGCAGCTTAATTGCTCTTCAGTTCTGGAAATCAGCTCCTAAGAGGCCTGTGCAGGTATCTCTGATATTTTCCGCCACATATTCAGCACAAGACCCATGAGGCAGGAAGCCTTTTGAGATTACAGATGGTGCACAGAATAATAACACAACTTGCATGAAATGTCAACGTAATTGAAACTTGCTGGGTCCCGGCCCCTAACCAAAAGTGCTCACCACCACTCGGAAAGCCAGCTGAGAGCCCCGTCATTTAAGCCAAGTCACACAACATATTTGTCTCATGACTAGATTGACATGAGCCCAATTCAGGGATGGTTTTTTTTCTCAGCCACAAGCTGGTGCAGAGCAAATTTAATTGTTCTACGAACAGCCTCATGCGTTTGTTTAGGGTTTGTCATTTCCACAGGCCTCTCATTAATAAATGAGTACGCAGGAATATTCGCGTAACGTTACTAGCCAGAGGGCATTTGCTGGAAGATTTGAAGCGACCGGTTGCAGAAAAATCATGTGAAGTCTTTCTATGGGTTAAGCAACGAGCCTGCTGGCTCCGCACGGCCGCTCTGGTTTGCAGAGAGGTTGCACCACCCGGCAGCACCTTGCTCGAAACCGACAGCCACGCTGAACCACATTGGCTGTGGAAATACAGCCGGGAGGATGCTGCATGGCTTCCCCGTGGCCCTGGCTCCAGGGATTGTATGCTGGGAGGTTGCACTCGGAAGGTGCTTGGCGCTGGGCAAGGCTCCCAGCACCCTCTCCCAGCCCCGTGCACCCATCCCTGCCCTCCCTGATCGCCTCTCAGGCCCATCCTGGCCTCCTCTCGGCTGCTGTCTATTTATCCTAGCTGTAGCGTAAAAGCTATAGAATAAATAGCCCGGATGGGGGGGAAAGTGAAGCACCAAGCTAAAATAAGAAAAATAGTCTCAATGAGGAGGGGAGAGAGGCAGACTCCTGCAGTTAATAATTCTCAGTATGGCCTAGAATAAGCTAAATTTGGGCCGTCGGGAGGCGTCCCCAGGGGGCTGTGCTGCCTGGCTCTCCGGGTGTGCGGGGAGGCAAGAGAAGCCGCCGAAGAGCTGGTCTGGCTGGACAGATCCCACCCGTGGCTTCCTCAACAGACAAGATCCTTCACTGCTGGAGGTTCGGCAGTAAAAAAGGGAGCGAGATTTGGGAAATCCTCTAGCGGTGTGTGCTCAAACCCTTTGGCATCCACTTCACTGCAGCACTGACTTTGGGACCTCTGGCAAGCCAAACCAGGGGAGCCACCACAGAAGCACACATTTCCCTACATTCAGCACCCCCACCCCTACCTGCTGCCTTTCGGGAGCTGCAGCCCTCTCCCCTGAGACGTCTGTCTTTGCAGGGGCTGATCCTGGTTACAATCCCTTAGGGTTATTTGGGTAAGAAGTAAAAAAAAAAAAGGGCAGTCATGCTGGAGGTGGCGAGGAGAATGTCGTGAAGAAAGCACGCCGAGACCGGGGCTGCTCGTGACACTGGTGTTCCTCAAAATCAGAGGCAGCCACACCTCTTCCCACATGCAGCTGGACCCGGAGCAGGCAGCTCATTGCTTTCTGCTATTAGAAAACCTCGGGATGCTCTCGCAAGAGGCGAGCTTGTTAGCAGTGAGTCAGAAGAGCATAGCATTGTCCCGCACAGCCCCAGCGGTGGGACAGTGGGCTGAGACCACCCAACTCATCTCATTTGTGGGCTCATGCCCAAGGAGCAGGGAGGAAGAAAGAGAGTGGGTGCATAGTGCTGGAACAACCACGGCCGAGCATGGCGAACATCTAGCTGCATGAATCCACCTGAAATTCCCAAGAATAACAGGAAATCCAGCCGCTGATTTTCCGTCTCGCTTGCTTTGGGGCAGGCAAAGGCCTGGAGCCGGGGAGCCCCACAGAGCCTCGGAGAGGGGGACGTGCAGACAAGAGAACCATGCGCTCCTGAGTTGCGAGAGAAGAAAATAATAACGATAATTAAAAAAAAGAAGCAGCCTCCCTGGCAAACGATAATGGGGATGCTGAGCACCCGTGCAGCCGCCATGGGGAGGGACGACCCCAGCCCCGCCCCCCCCCCCCGTAGGAGACCAGGGAGGTGGCGAGCACCTCGTCTGCCACCGCGCTTGCACGCTGCACGCTCGCCGGGCTCGCTTCTCCCCGCGGCCGCGCGTTATCATCATTTATTCATTCCGTGACCTTGAAATCCCTCTCCCATACCAGAAAAACAACGAATCCCCGTCAGAAATGTGGGCTGTACAAAAGAGAGGGGAAAAAAGGAAAAAAAATCAAAAAAACCCCACACCCTAAAAAAAATAAAAATCATGCAACCTCCCATGTTGCTTGTATTAGGTCAGATGGGAGAACTTATTTAATTAGTGACTTTTATAGGGCTTTATTTTTCGATGCCCAGTGGAGTAGTTAAGATTGGTAATAAGAAAGAAGTCTGGTTCCACGCCAGCCCTCCTAAGACAATGGTGCAGGGAGGAAAGAGCTGAGCAATATATTTGAATGTTTTCAATGCCTTGGGTTTTGGGGGTTTTTTTTAAACTTTATTTTTCAGTACTGTATTCTAAAATGATTTGAAGGGTGTACAGAGAGGGGAAGGAAATTTTTCGGTGCGGCCCGACAGGAGGATAACAATGAATAATGGAATGAACCCAGGGAAACTGCTTCTCCCTCTGGTTTCTTCACAGCCGGGGAAATTTCCCCTGAACAAGACCTGCTCCAACACAGAAAGAGGATGGCTGGCAGGTGGCCAAGCACCAGATTTTCGGTATAGACGGAGGTGGATGGGTCAGGTGCATAATCACAATGGGTAACTTGGAGGAGGGGCATAAGAAAAGTGCCAATTCCCACTCCATTTGTGCTCCTGTCCCTTCTTGAGCCCCATTTCTGCTACTCATCCCCGTCGCAAAAAAATACCGCAGGCTTTCCCCCCCCTTACTTTCCACTGAAGGAACAGGGAAGGAGGGTTCAGATTTACAAATTTCCCACCCTGGGACCGTCCATTTCTCAGCGTGCAGGGCCAGCTGCGGATGCTGGGGAGCAGAGCACCTTCCCCAACAGCCCTGGCCCACGCAGCATGCATCCCGAGTGGCTCGGGGCCGCTCTCCCGGGATGAAATGCAGCACATCACAGAGTATAAGTCAAACCAGATGCTGCATTAAGAGATTTTATGGCAGCGGGGTTTTGCTCTCTTCAGGCCCAAGAGCTGTGCTACCCGCTTACTGCCCATTGATATGGGAACTTGCAGGGGCTGACGGCAAAGCTCTTCAACGCCAAGCGTTTGAAGGACGTTCACAGGCCACCATCTAAGACAGTAGCCTCGCCAGTGGCCAAAAAGCCCCATGCTGCCTAGCTGCTCAGTAGCCAAACTTTGCTACTTGGGAGGGGAGTCAGCCTGTTTCCTGACAGCAAGAAAAATAATGTAAGAGCATTCAATAAATTCCTAGCAAACACAACCAAAAAAAAAAGGCCAAAAAAGAAAAAAAAAATAAAAATAAAGCCCTGTTGAGCTTTGTCCTTTGCAAAATGAAAAATATGGTTGTTTTGCTCCATGGGAGGAACAGCGGAATCAGCTTTAAAATCGACAGTGGATTTGGCCAGATGCCACAGCCCTTTTGGCTTCGGCTTCCTTCAAATAGTCATCTCCTGCCAATTTGGAGTGCACAGGACACAGCTACACACCTGATGATACGCTGAGTAATGGCCTTGGCTTGCAGCTATCTGGTCCATACAGCAGGGAAGTGGGAGGGGGGCCATTTATCAAAGGTGTTCATCTGAGCGGCTGTGGCTTCCCCGTGGCCGTGGGTCCCTAGCACGGGGGCTGGCACCGCGTCACGCCAGAAGGGATGTAGCTGTTGGTACCCGAAGGCTGCGCAGTGGTCCCCAGGGTTCAGCAGGTGACTGGATGCAGAGACATAAGCTCACAAATCACCGATGGCTCTACCAGCATCTTGCAACTTCAAAGGAAAGCAAAATAGACATCCTGGCATTTAAAAGTTAGGTGAGTTCCTACTGTAGGGATGGTGTTTGGAGGGCATGTGGGAGCTCATCCTTCTTCTGGACCCGTTCTTAGTGTAGGTGCTGGCATCACTATGAGTTCCTGGGCTGCTGGCTGCAATACGCTGACATCCCACTATTAATGGGTTTCTCCCCCTACCATGTTAGGGATCCCGCTGTAATATTGGGTGGTTTAGCCTTCCTCCCCCCACCCCACCCCGAAGCATGCACAGCATCAGGGTCACTTCAGCCTGAGCACCGCATGGTGCCTGTGCCACCTCCCAGCACCCAGCCCACCTCCTGCCAGTGCTTCCCAAACCTTTGTCTTCTCCTACCTGCCTCTTCCTCCATCCTCACCCATGGCAGCACTGTTGCAAAGCAGCACCGTTGCAAAGCAGCACCCTCAATGCCATTTTCTGGTGCACAGGGGAAGGATTTTCTTGGGAGAGGCATGGGAAAATCAAGAGCACTGCACTGCTGCAGCAGCTGAGGGGCCAGAAGGGCTTTTGCGCAATGACGGAAACTTTAGGAGCACGTCCTGGTATCTATATGGTTATTTGTATCGGAGCGCTGACAAGAAGGAGCTTTCAGCACCGCAGCTTGGGTGACAATATTTCTTTCCTCACTATTCCTGCCTTGACATCAGCCAGAGAGTTTGGGCTCCACAAGGGCATCGTAAGATAGAAAAGACAATTGGAAGAAGTTAGAAATGGGAAAGGACATGTCATAAAAGTCATTATCAAGCCTTCCTTTCATTCCCTCCACATTTTTTACGGGGAAAATGTTCCCTCTGCAAAAAGAAATTTGGAAAATTTCCACCTATTCTACTGGCTGCATCCATGAGAGTATTTCTGCCTCTGGCAATAGCTTCTGATTGAGTCTTGCTGTGCCGATGAGACATACGGCTCCGACGTATGGCTCCAGTAACTTTCTTGAGCAAGGGCTGGTGTGAGCAATACAGCAGGAGGTGCTACAAATAGGCAGAAAGTTTTGCAAAAACACGGAGTGGGAAGAGTGTGCTGTTGCAGCTGAAACCTGTGCTTGCTACATCTAATGCAAACAGTCCTCTGCTTCCAAAATTGCACAAGCCAGCAGCTAAAATAACTGCTTTTTGACCTTTTTATCTTCTCCCATCTCTCTGAGCCTTGCCATTCTCCTTTCGTCTGCCCCAGCCACCTGCCTTTGTCATTAGCAATAATCAGCAGCAATAAATAGGCAACATTTCATTGCTGCGGAAGCAGCCTGAGATATTTTGGGCCAAGCCAGCCAGGCTGGGGCTCGCAGAGCCCACTGGCCAGCAAGAAAACACAGCAATAAAGTCACCTTGCTACCCAACCTGGAGACACAAGGTCTGTTGAGAGCAATGTGCCTGTGCAGAGCAGCTGGGAGGGTCGGGGATGTCCCAGCTGGAAGCTGGCTGGGCTAGAGACAAGTTACCACCCGGCAGGGGCTTCTTGATCAGCGAAGAAAAGAAGGAGAAAAAAACCAGGGGCAGTATGGCTGGGACCAAAACCAAAGTGTGAAGCAGCTCTGGTGGGACTGGTGGAAGAAATGAGAGGAGATCTCTGCTGGAGGACAGGCACTCAACAGCAGTCTGCGCAGGTCCCTGCAGGACTTGCAGAAGATGCAACCTGTTGGGAGCCCCTGACATGACTGAGAGGGGTGGGTACCCCGGCCCAGCAGGGAGGACGGGTCACCAGGGCAGTGGGATGGAGGTGCTCAGCTCTTTTAGGTGCCCAGCTCCACAGGAGCTATCTGCAGAGGTACCTTTAAGGCTCTGGGCCTCGCGTGCTTCAGTCACGTTTTAAAAATAGGATGGGAGGCTTCTACATCACTTAGGTATTTTGGAAAATTTTACTCAGCCTCTCTGCAGCTCCTGTCAATCCTTCTCAGCGTGGTGCCAAGATGCATACATGGCACGTACCCAAACAGCACACTTCCCTGGCCTCTTTCAGCCACAGCTGGAGACACCTTGAAGGACTTCCCCAGCCCTCCTCCACACCTCAGCAAGAAGGGCTTGGGGGGATGACACCTCTGGCTCTCCTGACAGCAGCGTCCCTGTGGTGTCAAATGGGGCCACCAAAAATCCCTCAGCACCGCAGGACGAAGGGCATCTCAGCAAGGGGATGCTTTTACCGCCAGGGCGGAGGCGATGCTCGGGTGCAACCTCCCCTGGGTCTCCAAGGACGTTGCCACCGCAGCAGGCGCTGACCCAACGCGGAGCCTCTGAGGTCTTTGCTGCAACCCAGCGGAAAGGTGACAGCACGGGACGTTGCGCGCCTCCCTTCACCTGCCCTGCAGCCACTGCTGGACAAGAGCACCGATGCGCGATGGTAGGGAAGTGGATCAGGGCAAGAGCACTGCATAGCACACTGCCAACCACAGGGAGTTAGCAGTGGGGAAAGGATGTTTCCTATTTGGGCTTTTTCAGATCAGAAAACTCGGCAAAGTTCAGCTCAGACAGTCTTACCCAGATTGTAGGGACTGTTTGTTCCCAGTTTTGGCAGGGTTGTGAATGATGCATGAGTAACAGCATCCCTTAATTAGTGTAATATGCTGTACCAGGTTAGAAAGCACTCTCTGGTTTTATTTTTCCTCCGCGTGCGCGCGTGTGTGTGCATTTCTCTTCAAAGGAGAAGGGAACGAACAGAAAACATGTCAGTTGTGTTTTTGTTGGTTGGGGCACCAATGAACCCTGTTCCGATTGGGCTGGTTATGAATCACTGGAGAGCCATATCCACACCAAACAGCGCTGCAGCCAACCTGATGTCTGCTTGGCAGTTGTACTGAGCAAGCTCCTTAATTATTGTTTTTGCTGCCTGAATCTCAGTGGAATAAAGAGGGGGAAAAAAAACCCCAACAAACCACCTTTGAATTTATGAGACTGGATGCGTAGGAGGGGGGGTGTGTGTGTGCACCTGCGTGTGTACACATGCACGGACACATGCACGGTTTGCTTTGACTCTTGGGATAAAGAAGAAAGCTCCATCACTGGTTTTATTTTCCTTTGTCTATCTGACTCCCTTTCTCCCCTCCACCGGCTGTTTTTGTTTGGGGCGTTTGCAATGTGCCCATCGCATCCTGGCCATCGGGAGCGATATTTTCATTCCTGGGACCACAAAGGACATTGCCTGCCCTCCCGCCCTTCCTCCCGCGGTGCGTGCCCCCCAGCGCTGCTCTACCCGGAGCTGCCCTGCCTGTCCCTGGCCACTGCCTCTGCCCACGCTTCGGGAAGGGACCCTTTGCCCATGTGCCACCGGCACCTGTCCTCCAGCCTGAGCATCTCTCCCGCTCCTGCGCCAAGAGGAGCACTGCTGCCCGCCCCGAAATCCCGGGCTTAGCCCCTTCTCCTCTGACTCATGCTTTTTCCAGGAAGGGATGCCTCAAAATCTCCCTCCTTTTTCTCCTTTCCTCCAGGGCTTGCCGGAGCCACCGGAAAGGTGCTGCAGGACGATGCCGAGCCTCGGCTCGGGTTGGCACTGCTGCTGCTTTTTCCCGTGGGATCCCCCTCGACCTGTCCTTGCTCGGGGACAGGGGCGGGGGGGGGAAACCACCAGCTCTGAAGGCTGCGGAGCAGTGCGGCACCGGAGTCGCGGACCGGTGCGGAAAGAGAAAGCTCTCTCCCACTGGGTAACCCGGCAGCAACTGCTATTTCAGTAAACATATCATTTTGTGCTCAGTAAACACACATTCCAGAGGAATGCTCTCATTGTTTTTTTGCTCTGTAATGCATTAATGAAGAAATAAAGTTTAGGTTGTGTAATGGTGACAGCTTGAAGTCATTTTGCCTAGTGTTATTTCTCAGCAAAGGCTCAGCTCTCCCTGGAACGGGAGGAAGAAAAGACGACCAGATTTCACTTCAAACTCACCAACATGTGCAAAAAAAATCAAAACACGGCAGCAATTAACTCCCCTCCACATGCCCCAATAAAACTACCTCTCTCGCTCGCTCCAAGCTTTGTCACGTACGGGGCTGTTTATGGAGGAGACAATACAAAGTGGGTTTATACAAGGCTCTTGTTTTAATTTTTGTTTTATATCCACTGGAACCCTCAAGTAGTGAATTCATTTCCTGATATAGTAAACATTTCTGATGGCCAGGATTCTTTCTCTTTTCCCAAATGAACACAAACCCCTGGTCTAACTCACCAGCAGTGCCGTCTATACAAACAGACCCACCAGCTACATTTTTCAAAGAATGCATCTTAAGCACGCAGCTAGGAAAATAAACAAACAGCAACGCCTTCACGAGAGCCCGGCGGACCCCGCCGCAAGCGGGAAGCTTTTCGCCCTGAAATTTGCTCGAGCCCTCAGTGGCATGTGGAAAAACTATCAGCTTTTCCCCATATTCCCGAAAACAATCTTGTTCTCGCAGTTTGCACGCCGATGGCTGCCGGCTCGCTGCTAAATGCTCTGCGCAGCCCCTCTGATTTGTGACCCTATTTGCACTATGCAAATGTCTTCTGACAGCTCTCTTTTCCTGTCATTAAAACAAACAATGGCCCCTGTAACCAAAAAGGAAATCAGTAACATGCGAAAGCTGTTCTCTCTTTTTGCTTTGCTCCCCCCCCCACCGCCCCCCCGCCCTGATTCTGGGACTAACTGTTAGTAATTACTCTGAAATATTCACAAATCTTTTCCTCTCCCAAACTGGTTTACTCATCCTAGTGGCCAACCCACCACGTCTAATAGAATTGCCCTTCTAAAAGACTTATAAATGAAAAAAAACCCACCCCAATGATCAACCAGATAAAAAATACCTCCTGTCTTTTTTTGATGTGTGTGGATCTCCATCCATACACATACAGACAAAAAAAAATACACTGACTGATTTGAGGAGCTTTTGAAATAGTTCCTAGTCTGCCAGGAATGATTTAAATATTGTTCTGAAAATAGAGAAACATGAAGGAATGAGAAATAAGAAGGTATTGGTGGCTGGGGGAGGATGTGCACAGGGAGGAAGATCCACCTCTCTACTCATCTCTTCATTCTCCAGAGCATCCATTCCGTCCTAAGCTATGCATCCAGCCCCCAGAATTGCATTGCTGGTGGCCATGCCTTCCAAAGGGCAGGCAGGGGACACCTGATTCCAACCCCTGCCAGGACACGGATGCTCTGCTTTTGATTTCAGTCAGAAAAGGGCTGCATTCAGGGTACTTACACACTCCTGGGATTTGCTTGTCTTTTAAATAGTAAGGTATACGTAATGCTAAGGTATACGTAATCCTAAACTGGTCCAGTTTCATAGAATCATAGAATGGTTTGGGTTGGAAGGGACCCCTAGAGGTCACCCAGCCCAACCCCCCTGCAGGGAGCAGGGACACCTTGAACCAGATCAGGTTGCTCACAGCCCCGTCCAACCTGGTCTTGAATGTTCCCAGGGATGGGGCCTCCACCACCTCTCTGGGCAACCTGTTCCAGTGTTTCACCACCCTCAGTGTAAAGAATTTCTTCCTTAGATCCAGTCTAAACCTACCCTGCTTCAGTTTAAAACCATTACCCCTTGTCTTCTCACAACTAGCCCTGCTAAAAAGATTGTCCCCATCTTTCCTATAGGCTCCCTCTATAGGCCGCAGTCAGGTCTGCCTGCAGCCTTCTCTTCTCCAGGCTGAACAGCCCCAACTCTCTCAGCCTGGCCTCATAAGAGAGGTGCTCCAGCCCTCAGATCATTTTTGTAGCCCCCCTCTGGACCCACTCCAACAGTTCCATGTCCTTCTTGTGCTGAGGGCTCCAGAGCTGGACGCAGGGCTCCAGGTGAGGTCTCACCAGAGCAGAGTAGAGGGGCACAATCACCTCCCTCAACGCTGGCCACGCTTCTCTTGATGCAGCCCAGGGTAGGATTTGCCTTCTGGGCTGCCAGCGCACATTGCCGGCTCATGTCCAGCTTTTCATCCATCAGTACCCCCAAGTCCCTCTTGGCAGGGCTGCTCTCGATCCTTTCTTCCCCCAGCCTATATTGATACCAGGGGTTGCCCTGACCCAGGTGCATGACCTTGCACTTGGCCTTGTTGAACCTCATGAGGTTCACACAGGCCCACCTCTCCAGCCTGTCCAGGTCTCTTTGGATGACATCCCGTCCTTCTGGCGTATCAACTGCACCATTCAGCCTGGTGTTGTCTGCAAACTTGCTGAGGGTGCACTTGATCTCGCTGTCTATGTCATTGATGAATATATTAAACAGCACTGGTCCCAGTACGGACCCCTGAGGGACACCAGTAGTTACCGGTCTCCGTTTGGACACAGAGCCATTGACCATGACCCTCTGGATGTGACCATCCAACCAATTCCTTATCCACCTAACAGTGCATCCATCAAATCCGTATCTCCCCAATTTAGAGAGAAGGATGTTGTGGGGGACCATGTTGAAGGCTTTACAGAAGTCCACATAGATGACGTCATTTCTTTTCCCTTGTCCACTGACGCAGTCACTCCATCATAGAAAACCACTTGGTTGGTCAGGCAGGACTTGCCCTTGGTGAAGCCATGCTTGCTATCTCGAATCACCTCCCTGGCCTCCATGTGCCTTAGCATATCTTCTAGGAGGATCTGTTCCATGATCTTCCTGGGCCCAGAGGTGAGGCTGACAGGTCGGTAGTTCCCAGGGTCCTCCTTTCAACCCCTTTTAAAGATGGGCACGATGTTTTCCATGCCATCACACAAGCTCTGTCCCTGCAGGGCTCAGCTGAAGTCAATGGTGTTAATGTTGACATAAGATCATGATGACCAAGTGGGAAATTAGTCCTGTAACACTTGATTATCTTTTGCAAAAAATTTCTAAACGGTCTTAATGGTTTTGTTTGTGGTACGTGTTGCTCACTCCTGATTGTACTTCTGCCAAGTTTTATTTTTAACTGTAAACACTGGCCTTTCAGAAAATTTGAAGTAAAGCAAACCAGAAAAGATGTTCAAAATAATGTTACAACCTAATTTAATTTATCCCTTGGTAATTGCATTTGTAGGAAATGAACAGCACAAACAAAACAGAACCCAAGCCTTTCCAGCCATCCCAATTGCTTTCACATGCGGACGCATCGGTTACAGCCAGCATATGGTTAAGTCTCCGACTGTGTCAGGAGAAGCGTTTGGAAGCTGCCAGGGTGTGAGTTGACACCTGCCTTGGGTCCCTGTTTGTAGGTGCCACCTATTGAAAGTCAACCAGTCCACCACCTTGGTAGGCTAGGCTGGGGTCAGCTGTCCCCTTGCTCTCCCTTTTCCTGCAGTTCCCATCCTTAATTCTTCCAGTACCAATCGATCCACTCCACGCGTTGATCCTGGAGGAAATATAGCTGGATGGCTACTTGCCAAACTCAATTAACCACGCGACTGTAGTCCTATCTCCTGGCGCTGTTCCAGTAAGACATTTACACACTCGTCTAATTTTGTTGTGTGAACTGCTCCGAATAAATCCTGTCGAATTCAGGCCTCTGCAAATGCGGCAGGAGCTTTGCAGATGTCTTTGACATGCCGTTATTACGTGAATGGTTTCTCTGGATGTTACTCAGTCTTTGGGTTGCTTGTAAACTATGCAGCCTGACTGCAGTTCAACTATTTGTTATTTGCGTTTGGGGTTGGGTTTTTTTTTTTTTTCATTTGTGCTCTTCTTGCTGAGTTCATGCGTGTGTCCCTGTTTACCTCCGTCATGTGGCAGAGCTTCTCCGCTTTGATTCGAGGAGCGCCGAGCCCGCAAGCAGCTCTTAAAACCAGTTATGCAAACCCCTCACTGCGCAGACCCGTGTGAACACAGATTCGTACGAGCGTTTGCCCGACAGTTCCTATTTACACAAGTATCTGCAGCATGTCCCCATCCTTGGGATATTTCAGCAAGCGGTGGTGTACCTGCCTGACTGCTTGCCAGAAGCAATCACTAGGAGAATCGCTGTCAGTGCCAAAATAAACTCATGGTTTTTATTTGAGGGAGGACTTGTAAATAGTATTTTTCTAGCATTCACCCAGTTCTAAGTGGAACTCCCCGTGTGATGAATGCTGTTTACAGTGCAGCTCTGTTTGTTGTGAAACAGGAAAAAAAAACCCCACAGTTTCTTGCACTTGCCGGCAGCGTGCCGATGCGGTGGAGGAAGGTGCATCCCCTCCTGCTGTCACTCTTGATTAAAAAGCCGATGCCCCGTTTATTGCTCTGCTTGGCACTAAAAGCCCACATGGACACGCAGGATTTTCATGCTCTCAGAGTGGGAAATTGTTAAGAAAGATGAATGGGAAAGTCCTAAACAGGGTGGAGATATTTTGACATTTTCCCTCCAAGTCTTGCCCTGCTTCACCACTCAAAGAGCCACTCATGGAAAGAGATGATACGTCCTGCAAGGAATGATGAGCCGCATGTGTTAGCAGACTCAAAGGCAGGGAAAGCTCATCCCCAAATAGGGGAAATGTGGGTAGCAGGTGAATTTCTGACCTGGGCCAGCATAAAGCTGTGGGGACACGAGAGGCTCAGGAGTGGGGCAGAACCTGGTGCAGCACAGGAGGAAGGCAGACCAGAGAGCCAGAAGCCCCACCTCCGCCGCTTTGACTCGCCAGGTAATTGCGGCTTCTTCTCCACCCCCCAAGAAACCCACACTTCACGATGACGAAATCACACGTTTCTCCCACGAGGGAAAAGGGAGTATTTTTCTTTCTGCTTTTTCCTGTTTTCACTGTGTTCAGAGTGAAAGGGAACTCTCTTTGCAGATGGAGCGTAGGAACAGGAGCGTTGTGGCGTCTCTGCAAATGCCACATAGTCCTTCTGAAGTCCTGCATCTTCAGCCATTCAAGACCTGCCATTTTCCTCTCCGTACCGTTCTCAGGGAGGAGGAAGAAACATCTGGAAGCTACTGGTGGCTGGAAATCTGAAGGAATCTGAAGGATGTGGAGGATTATACAGGAACACCAGCTCAGTGAAGGCCAGCACCATTAGAAATCGAGAGTGACTCTGGCAGTGCAAATGGCATCACTCCAGATTTCTGAGACCTGAAGCCACTTTTGTTCCTGTCTTTGACACAGCCCCAAGGTCTGATCACTGACCCCTCAATGTCTTAAATGAGAGCTGGGTGCAAGCTCCTACTGCTCCAGGGAGTCCTTTGGTCCCCAGGCTGGAAAGTAGTTGCCAGCTCTAGAAACACTTTAACCCTCTTTTTCCATTTCAGGCATGTCCTCTCTTCACCTTCACTTTTTTTTTTTCTTTTTTTTTTTTTATTCCCTTACTCAAAGCTGATTACTTTGCCTGCTACATTAGCCATTCACCTGTTCCGGTGACTGAGGAACGGTTTAAAGACTCTTTTGACACAGTCCCTTGAAAATGGGTTGCTCTGCTGTGGTAAATGAACATAGCGTGGGAAAAACGCATTAATACTTTCACTGGTAACACTGAGGATGGCTATAAATAAACCCTTCATTACAGTATTTATATATTATTACATCATATAGCCACTTAAAACAGAGAGCAATTGAAAGTGTTGAATAATGTAAGGATAATCGCCTCTACATTAGTTCCACTGTCATTGGCATTATGTATTGCTTGGTGATACTGCCATGCTCGTTGCTTCGCCCAGTGTTGTGTGACATTGGTGGTGACGTTAGAGTATCAATGGGCCCTCTGCAAATGACATACAGTGCTTTGCACGACATAGGTAGCTCGTGTTATATAATAAGAGTGCTTTGCTGGAGAATTTTGGCAGCACATGGTTTTTTGCCTGACTTCCATTCAAACAAGGCATCCGTTTCTCGAAGGTTTGCTTTAAAGCAGCCATCTAAACATGCCCATTGTGCAAGGCTCCAGCACCCTTATGCATGGAGAAGGAAGGTTTACATTACGGTGGCCAGCTGTGCACCTTAGGAATCACCCCACGCTGTGCTGATGAGGCACATTGGGTTCCAGGTGGCTCCTGCCTGCTCTGATGCCTTCTCCTGCCAGAGACATAGCTGAAAGAGATGGTAAGGGCAAGAATCTGAGATGCTCAGAGCTTGGCAAGAAGGCATTTCAGTGCTGAGACTCAAACTTATGTCTCCTGAATCCCAATCTGGGACATACAGAAGACGACTTCTTAAAACAGATGAGATTACTTAAAAATGCTATTAAACAATACAGAAGTATCATAATTCCTTTGGATTTTTTTTGTTGTTGCTGGTCTTCTTCCTTTTTCAGAGATGGGGAGTGAGTGGATACATGCTTTGTGTGACCATGCTTAGACCATGGCTGAGGAGCTTTCTTGCTGACCCTGGATTTCAATTTCCTCAGTTTTGACAGGCTTCCCTTTAAGGAAGTCCAACAAAACCAAACCCCTGTCTCTTGACTTGAATGCCTCACTGCTGGTTTTCATGGCAGGGGTGCCCATCTCAATTACACTGTGGTCAACAGTGTTCAGTGCCTCATTGATCGTCACTTGTCAAATGAGCTCCTGTGTGGCCTTGAGGACCAAGTCCAGAGGAGGATCTTCACCACAGTCCTTGGAAGGGGCTGCTCCAAAAAGAAGTCATTTCAGATGTTGAGAAATAGCTTCTCTGAACCTTGTCCTCACATGACATATGACCAATTTCTGCACAAAGATCTGCAGTCGACTTTTATTACAGCTCTGATTTAGCTGCTTCTTTGATTTATCGCAACAATGCACATTCAATATCTTCCTTCTGATCTGGAGGCCAGAAATATAACTCTACTCATATGTTTGTATTCTTAGGACTTGGGATTTCACAGATTCAGAAACTCATTCATAGATTCACAGGCCAGAAGAAACCATGACAACATCTGGTATGACTTCCTATATTTCAAAGCCATTCAATTGCAGCCAATTAGCCCAGTACCGAGCCCAGTAGCTTCGCTGCATCTTCCAGAAAAACATCCAGCTCCGGACATACCAAGATATGGGAAAGCGAGCACACCAGAAGTTGGAGACTCACCACCTTGCTTGATTTTGAAGCTCACATTAATTAAAAAATGTGCCTCGTTTCTAATACGCTTTTGTTTGGCTTCACATCCAGCTATCAGTTTTGCACCTTTCTCCACTTTATAACTGAGCAGCATGGCCTGGCAAGCTCTTCAAACTTTGGAGGGTTTTTTTTTTTTTTTTTCCTGAATTGGACAAAAGGCTGATGTTTGCACTGTTGCTTGCATTATTATTTTTTTCTTAAATAATGCAGGAAAATGCACGTGGCATATTTAAAAAATATTTTTCCAAATATTTTTCATTTCAAAAAATGAACAGAAATCAAACTTGGTGAAGCAAAAAACAAACTGACATTTCTTGCTGAAACAAGGGCTGTGACAAGCCTTGCCAAAGGTCTTCTGAACACTGCACCCATCTCCCTGCACAGATGCATTGTACATTATTCCTTTTGCCCCGTCCCCTTTCGACATGGAGATGGAGGTAGACCTGTGTCTCACACCATCCAGTCGTATTTGTCAGCTTTGAAATCAGTTGTGCATCTTATTCTGCATCCTTTCTATGTTTCAGCAGCTATACCATTCGCTGAGACTCTTGATCCTGGAGGGCTTGACCATTGCCACCGTTTGTCCTGCTGGCTATTTGTCATGGACGTACTTTTCTCACCATTGCCAGTTTACACCAGGATCTTTTAAGTTTTGTTCAGTATTATCCTTCCTTCTTCTTTCTGAGAGGGCAGAAATTTTAATGCTACACAATTGGCCTTCTGAAAGAGGCTCATTTCAATTTAATTTGCTGAACTCTATAACTTTCTCCCCTCCATCCCAATGTCATTGGTTTTCATTATTTTTAGCGTACTTAATAAATAGCAGTGGAGGATCTGGGAAGAATCAGGTGCTTGTCTCACATGGACTTCTTCATCTTTTGCAGTATATGAAATTCAAGGGGAAAAAAAAGCAGCTGTTTGGGCTGAGGAATGCAATAACTGAACACTGGCAGGCAGAAATGCTGGTGACATTAGTGGCAAGAATGTGGCTACCACCTAGCCGCTGTGTTGCTAATACTTCTAGCTTTTACCTCCGGGCCTCAAGAGCCACGTCATCCGTCTAGCTGGAAGTCATGCTCTGAACTTGTTTCAGAGAGCTGGTGCGTCATTGTACAGACTTATAGCTAAGGAATGTGGCTCTGTCTCACACAGCACTGCATAAAAGCATCCAGGCTGGGGCAGGAGGGACCATTGGACTCCCAGGAACCACAGAGTATGGAAGGGGAAGAAGATCATTAATATTAATAGCACTGGTCTTGGAGGAGCACCCCGGGGCTCCATCAGTGAGCGTGACCCGAGCACGCAAAGCGTGGAGCAAACACGAGCACTGTCCCTTTGCTCGAGGACGATCCTGAGACAGACGTACCCAGACACCACAGGCATGGCCAGCTCCTGCATGTTTGTAGGCTTCTGGGAATGAGCTATTGCCAGGCCCTTCTGCAGGTTCATTTTATCAATTGCGGGTGTCCAAATACAAGGCTATGAAAAACGAGTCTTTGCCTGAGACCACATTTTTGCTGGTAGGAGGAGAGTGTTTGGACAGAGACAGCCTGCCTGCTTGTAAAGGGGAAAAAAAAAAAAAGAAAAAAAAAAGGATGTAAAGTCTGTGGCAAAGCCTGTCATTTCTGGAAAATTCTGACTTCCTTCTTTCTGGGTATTTCTACAGATCCATCACTTATGAAATAGTTGCACATCCCATGCTGCTAATATATGATCCCCACATGGCTCCTACCAGTTTTACAGGCGAGGAGCTGAGGTACAACAGAAAACAAGAGGGGCTGGAGGGTTGAGCCACAGGGGAAGCCTCTGGTGAAGGAAGGAGTTAGCCTGCTTTCCCCAGCCACGCTTACTCTCTCCTCCAGTCTTGCAACAGCCATGGGAGAGGAATAGCCAAGCCGAGCAGAGCTGCGACCCGCTCCCGTGGATCCAGGCTCAGAGGGCTCCAAATGGCGAAAGCATTTTGTTGTGGGTGTGCAGGCTCAACCTCTTCTTCATAGAAAAAGAAAAAAAAAAAAAGATATAAAACTGCTGTGAGGGAGCCAAAGGGGATTTTTCTTTTTTTCTTGGCCCTCTCACTACTTCTGTGGGAACCCAGCAGTATTGTTTCCAGAAGGCTTGGTCTCTGTCACCCAAGTCTTTGGCATGTTTGGGGACACCCTTACTACTTCCCTTTCCTCCCCTGCAGAAGAGTCCAACGCAGCTTTGACCGCAAAGCCCAGGAGGCCTTGGAGTTTGTCTGAAACAAAAGAAAAAGATTGCGAAAGGCGGTGGTGTCAAATAATGCTTCCATTTAGTAGGAATTTTGCTCCCCTTGCATTCCCAGGCAGCACCTGCTGTGTGAGGCTCTTGGCCAGCTCCTCTGAGCCTCTGTGGTAAAACAAACAAAAACAGCAGGGGAAAAAAATTCCTCTTTATAACGCCTGTTATCCTCAGGCTACCTTCCAACGCTGCCTCGCCTCCCCATGTCGACGGAACTCTCCAGGGAAACAGGCTACTACAGGGCCAGAAAGCCTTGTGCAAATGGGCAGTTGAGCAACGGAGGAAGAGACCCTGTCTTACTGAAAACAAGGCTGTTTTCCTTCTCTTCC
Source organism: Gorsachius magnificus (assembly GCA_034008185.1). Taxonomy (NCBI): domain Eukaryota; kingdom Metazoa; phylum Chordata; class Aves; order Pelecaniformes; family Ardeidae; genus Gorsachius; species Gorsachius magnificus. The sequence continues at coordinate 5,720,313 of CM067086.1, read as the reverse complement.
TTCACGTCTAAATGCAGAAGGGTCCTTATTGATGTCCCAGCCAAAAAAAGAAAAAAAAAAAGGGAAAAAAAAAAAAAGACACATTGTTACTTCCATGGCAAAAGCAATTAAGAATTATCCTGCATTAGGGGAAAATAGGGTTGGGAAGGAAAGGGATGGACAGCCTGTCTGGAGGGGCTGGGGGATGCGGTCTTTGGAGATGTTTATCACCAAAGGGCTCAGCCATTGTTATTCCCTGCTCCTTCTCACATGTCTTACTGTTTCAGGGTAGTTTTGAAGTCATTTTGTGTTTCGGAGCACGGTGGAACTGGCTGTGCTGGTGGTTCATGTTTACCTGGTGTCTGGCCCAAATGGCCCACCTGCCTTTTACCTGCTCAGCCCCTGGGGCTGCTGCAGCGCCAGCAATGCTGGTGGGGACTTGTGCAGCCTTCAGGAAATGGGCTAACCTCTCACAGGGGGTTAACAACACTTTTCGCACCTCGCAACTCCCCCTGTGGCCCCTGCCTGCTCTGCACACTCTCAATCAAGGAAGAAAAAGACTTTCAGGACCTTGTTTTTGATCCTACCTCTAGGCAATGCCTTCCAGATAGCTCTCCCTAGGCGAAATAGCCCTGCCTTTGATACCAACAGAGATTCACAGGCTGTTGTCATCACCTGGCCTGACCATCCTAGCACAGGCTATTGAGTAACTGCTGGCATCCAAAGCAGATGCAAGGACCCTATAACCCTTGCTCTGTTCACCCACATTGCCTTGATCTCACCTCAGACAGAGTTCCAAGTCAAATGTTCTCAGCAGACCTTTGGGTCTACACTTTGACCAGTCTCTCTCCCTTCCTTCCCTCTTATTGCATACCTGATTGAGGGCAAAGAGAGGAGCAAAGGTGCAGGAAGATAGAGGTACGTGCTGGGGAAAATACAGAGTTTGTGGAAGTGATGGGAGAAGTACAGGAGAGTTTCCACTTTCCTCCTCACCAGAGCTTTCCCAAGTTGTGGGCCAACACCTGTGTACAACCCACCAAGGGATCACGTTCAGGAGACACAGCTCAGCTCCTCATTTTGTTGGAAGCAGTGTTTTAGCTTTTTAGGCTATCAGTGTGTCTGCCAAGACATCTCTGCACCCTTCAAATGAAAGATGCTCTACAAAGGGCTCCCATTCCTTCTGCGGACTCCTGTTCTGGGCAGCTGTGCTTGGTGTCCAATGTGCATGTCCTTATTTTCAAATGTGCTACTAAAACCATTGAAGAAGAAATTCAGATGTCACCTGGAGACTCTCCATGGTCCAAGAGTGAAGCCTTGCTGCCCTATCCAAAAGACTCTGCTTCTGTTTCTGAACACAGTCCCTGTACCTACAATGTGAGACATCACTCTTGTATTGGCCAAATCTGGCAGTGGTGATGTCAGAGCGGCAGCCTCTCAGACAGTTATTCTCCACAAAGTTATGGGACAGTTCCTCTGATTGGGTTTAGGTGACCACTTTAGGATGACATGAAACACTCTGCAAACTTCTCTGTGTTGACTGGACCACCCGTGACTATAGTGGGAGTTTGGATGCCCAGCTCATTCGTGAAGACCTACACTGGAGACAGCTGAAGTGAGGCAGGAGGAGTAGAGGATGCCTGATGTCGGGTCCCCCACTTCTGGACTGAAATAATTGTGGAAATGATTGCAAAACCAGCACTGAATGGCAGCAGTAAGTCTTATGCTTGGTAATGGCATCAGTAAGCGATGGTGAACCGCCTGTGTGAATCCAGACAGGTCCGTTTGCCTGAAGTAATCTTGACATTATCCCTGTGACATTTTGCTGGCACTATTTGCTCACATCCTCTTGAAACTCTCCTGCCTTGTTAACACCACCCTAGTGATTTTGGTGCACGTTGTGTTGTTGACTTAGGAGTTTTACCCATCACTTCATTTTCTGTAGCAGAAAGCTTAAGGTTAGCATTAACGCTGGAATTACTGCAAGTGCCGCTGCCGAAGAAGGTCCCAAGACACCTGCCATAGCCCACTGCTCATGCTGGCAGAAGCAAACATCTTGCCCTAGCGTACGTCCTCCAGTGCAGGGATCTTTACTAAACAATCACCCCCTGTTGCGATTCCTTCTCCTGACCCCCCTTCCTCCCTCTATAGCCCTAAAACCAGCCACAGCACATTGGCTTTGCCCAGTGGCTTTGTGATCCCAGGCTAGAGTTAGCATTTAACTAGTCAGAATGGTGCAAGGAGCCCATATAATTACTGCTGGGATTGTGCTGCGTAGGCCCCGTGTAATGAACTCGCCTCAAATAACCCAGCTTGAATGTCAGAGCCCGTGCTGTATTGTGTTTCACATTCTGGCTGTGGGAGCGCTTCCCCAGCAGGAGTCAGGGTAACAAATCCCTTGCTCTCGCAGGAGGGCCCCATAAAATGAATGATTCTGGATCTCACGCTCCTGAGGAGGTCTCAGTTCCTCCAGCAGTCGCTGCTCGTAGCGGGAGCGACCATGGGGGACCGAGGGAGGGAAGGGTGGTTTGGCAGGCTCTGCCGCGCCATCGCCCCTGTGTTAGAGTGGGAAGGAGCACCAGGACTCTGCTCTGCCCTCCAATCTACACTTTTGCATAGATTTTACATGAAAAAGGAACCAAAAAGCAGAGTGCGGACAAACCCTGAGGCTGCGATAGAATCGAATGCATCCGCTTGAAATTCTGCACGGCCACTGGTGATGGGAGGCTCCCGATTCCTCCCAGTTCAGACTCCCCTGTGAGCAGCACCAGTGTTGGTACGTTTATGGGGTGGCAAACACCAAGACAGCTCCCTCCCTTGCTCCACGTGCGCCAGGGCCAAAACCCTCCGCTCCCGCCTGGAGCAGCTCACAGCATCCCCTCCGCCAAGTCCTGCAGCTCGGCAGCCAGCGCGGCGGCCGGCTCTCCATCCATGTCAGAAACCCAAACTCCCCCACTTCTCCTCGGGAGAGGGAGGGTGGTCCCTGAACCATCTCCAGTCCCTTGTTATCTTGCTTTCCTTGTCAGCCAGTGAACTGTGAAGCGGCAGCAGAGAGAAAAACGAACTCTGACTTCATTTCCCCCCCCTAAAATTAGCCAGAACTGTGCCTTTTATTTTTTTTATTTTTTTTTCCCCTCCCCACTTTTTAAATGATTGGTCCTTCACTTCTGCAGTGAGGCGAGTGTGCTGACAAAGCACTGCCTTGCCTCTTCCAGGTCACCCGGCAGCAGGCCATGTCTTTATGAAAACATAAAAATTGGAGGGACTTATTTGAGGAATTTGGAGACTGAGACGCAGGAATTTCGCCCTTCAGACCCTGGCAACTGCATGTCTGCAGTGGTCTCCGAGCTGCGGCGACTGCCGTGGAAAGGAGTAGCTGCTTAACAGCAACCTGTGAGCTCTGAAAAACAGATTTTGTTCTTATTTTGTTATGCTTCTTTTCAATATGGAGCCGCTGCCCTTCGCCTGCTTATCGTCCTCTACAACTGCCTGACAGGAGGGGGTAGCAAGGTGGGGGTCGGCCTCTTCTCCCTGGTAACGGGCGATAGGACGAGGGGAAATGGTCTGAAGTTGTGCCAGGGCAGGTTTAGGTTGGACATTAGGAAAAATTTTTCAATGAAAGGGTTGTCAAGCATTGGAACGGGCTGCCCAGGGAGGTGGTCAAGACCCCATCCCTGGAGGTATTTAAAAGATGGGCAGATGAGGTGCTTAGGGACATGGTTTAGTGGTGAGATGACAGGGTTAGGTTAATGGTTGGACTTAATGATCTTAAAGGGCTTTTCCAACCCAAACGATTCTATGATTCTATGTGGTGCCAGCCTTGGGGTGTGCAGAAAGCTGGATCCAGTGGCAAAACGTAGATCTGTGAACACCCTCGGCGGCAATGCCCAAAGGGATCCTCACTCCCACTTGTCCTGCACCTCAGCATCGCTCTTCCACGTGTGCTCATCCCTCTCCTGAGTTTCCCAAGCTCCAGTTGCGGTGGGGAGAAGGGAATTAAGGCCAGGTGCAGTCTACTCTCTTAGATCACCCTTCCTACGCCAATCCTGCTTCATGCCACCGGGAGACAGAAGAAGCCTCTGTGCACACCCAGGCTTTGCCAGGATAGGAAGGACTCACGCCACCGGGATGCTCCTGCGGTGGCCAGCCAGGATTGAGCAGACAGTGAAAGGACCTTCGCCGGGGCAGCGGTCATGGGCAAAGCACTGGAGAACAGCACTGCGGGGAACAGTGCTGCATCGGCCTCTGGTTGATTGCTTAATGGCTTGCTCGGCTTTCTCCCCTGATGGCAGGCAGTGCCTGCCCTCCGGTCCTGTCAATGAGAAAGCACCGCTTCAGGAACTGCTTTCCATGCTGCTCCCAGCAGACCCCTCCGTATCACTGGGGCTGGAGAAAGCCAATGCCAGGCCAACGCAGGCAAAACGTTTAAGACATTTGAAAAGCAGACGAGTGCACAAGTGGAGTTTGCCGAGCTGCAGGCTGCTGCCGGAAGGGCAGTGGGACTGGAGCCTTTTTGAAAGCATCCTCGGCATGTCAGAGAAACAATCTGCTCTTAGCTATTGCTGTGGAGGGGCCTGTAAACGATGCGATTCTTTGCTGTATCATGATGTCCTCGTGTGCTGGCCGTGGGTTGCTTGGGGGGAGGAAGAGGCCATGCTCTTGGCTGAGGGACAGTGGTGGCACTGCTGGGGGGACTCGCTGAGCAGAGGAGAAGCCAGCAGGCCAGCATGGAGTCTCCTCCAGAGCCATGAATGCAATGGCAAGCCTTTTATTACACCTCTTGATACCATCCATATGGTTAATTGGATTTCAAGACTGCAGCACTTGCCTGAAAGAGGTATATTCTGGGATTGAGGCTCTCGTGGTTTCACCCAAAGACCATCTGTCCCTTAGGCTTTTGGTGGCCTTGGTTTCATCCTTTCCATCCACGGCCTCTAGGTGACAGGGGCTGCGTTAGCTCCCACAGCCTCTCTCAAACTTTCTGCCCTTGGTGCTGACCAGCTCCGAGGCGGAGCATTGCCCTGCCCCTTCCAGGAGGCCTCCCCAGCTCTTTCAGTCTTCTCGGAAGAGCTGTTATCTGTCCATATGTTCACGAGGGGGAGGACTCCAAGAGGAGCCTTCTTCATTACCTCCAACAAACTCTCCCTTTTCTCCAGCAGATGCTTCCCAGTCCTCCCACTGTGCAGCTGGGGCAGGGAGAAGAAGATGTCAAAATTTACAGGGCTGGTAGATACTTTCGTTGTGGCCGTGGAAAAGGAAAGAAACAGCAGTTGCTGCCCCTGGACAAGCGCTCTGAAGTGCCAGAGATGTCCTGCTAATTCCTGTATACCACTTAATAATTAAAAACTCCCATACAATTGTTCAGCAAATGTTAAGTTTTTAGTCATCGTTACGAATTTTTTACTGTAGTACCTCCCATGAGCAAGTCCAACTGGGCTCCCATCATGCTATGCAATCTGCAAGCAGCCAGGGAGGCTGAATTCCTTTCTCTAGGAGTTGACAGTCCAAATAAACAAGGCAGACAAAGGAGAGGAGGGGAAACAGAAGCTCAGGGGAGGTGAAGTGAGTTGTCCAAGGTCATGCAGCAGGTCAGTGCCAAAGCTGGGAGCAGAACCCATGCTGCCAGCTCCTGCTCTTATGCCCTGTCTCCCCAGGGAAGACTGGGCCAAAACAATTTGAAACAAAGAACTTCTATCACATTCCTCCTGGCACCATGAAGTTCTTCAGCTTGTGCAAATAAAGCACAGCCAGATAGAGAGGCAACTGGGCACTAGTTGTATTTTGGTTTGCTAGGTCCTTGTTTCTTCATCTTAGTAATGTTAGAAAAATTCTTTACCAGCTAAACTAACCCATCATCTGGATAGAAGTATCAGAGTCAAGGAAGAGCATTGCTTCAGGTCACTGATCTGGAGATCTGGACCGTGGGGTTCAAGGCTGGATGGTATCTGCTGGAAGAAAGGTGCTGGCCTCCAGCCCCTAAGCCAGCATGGCTTGGAGATGAGATCCCCTCCTGCTGCACACTGGCACTGAGAATGCGGTGGACGTGCCGACAAGCAGCCTGGGCAGCTGCAGGGAGGGAGAGGCAAGAAAGAGCAGTGAGCTGAGAAGCAAGGAACCACCCGTGCTCCATTGCGATTTCCTTTTGGAGGGAGATGAAGAAGCTGGTGAGGCCAATGAGACATCTTCTGTGACTGCAGTCAGGCAATGGACCACCTCGGTCTGGTTTCAGGGCATGGTGGAGGTGGTGTGGCTGCTGCTCGTGGGTAGATGATAATCCTGGGACTCAGCCTGTCTTCCCTGAGAAGTAGGAAAAGACAACAAGGAAGCAAAGCAGCATCCTTAGGGACTCACGTGTTCTTTGCCTGGGGCAGAGCTGTTGAATCTGGTGCTCTCTCGATCCCACTGGAGGCACCACTGCTTTCACATTCCATAATTCATCTTTCAGCTGTTTCTCAGGCAACAGAGGGTCCTGCTGTACACAGCATCCATCTAGGTGCATGTACCTCGCCATCAAAATGGTATCTGCCAGCTCTTCCTTTACTCCTTTAGGCAACAGAGTGTTAGCATAATACTTATATGTTTTTTGGTTTTTTTGTTTTTTTTTTTACTGTCTTCTAGTAAACTCTGGCTGGCTTGTTCTTATGCTGTTGTGGTAGGGAGGGAGGGCTGGAGGCTGGACTAGGACACCTGACATGCATGTGAGGGGCTGTCAGGTTCAGACTCAAGACCTTGTCTCCCCTGTGCTATGAGGCAATAACCTTCCTGCAACTGAACTGACCTCCCTTCCCAGAAAAAAAAAAAAAAGAAAAAGAAAACATAAAGCTAATTAAGTAGATGGCAATGGACTCCCAGAAAGTCTCGGTGTTGTCCCTGAGGTCAGGCTATTAAGTGCCACATTTGACTGAGGGGCTGCCACAGCTTTCCAGCATTGCCTCACCTCTGGTAAAGCTCATCGCAAAACCTCTGCCTGCTCCTGAACACAGGTGGTGAAAACTAGCAGGATCTGCTCATTCCATCCTACATCAGGCTTTGAAACGGTGACGTTGGTGTGGAGAAGCAATGAAAAATGCTGAGCCCAAATCTTCTGTTGGTGTAAATTTGATGTCAGTGCCACCAAGCTCAGCAGAGATTTTTGACTGATCACCCACGAATAAGTGCACTCGAAGCTGCTGACCTGGATGTCTACTTCAACCTTGCCCAAATGTGTTTTTTGGCCCGAAAATAGTAAGAGTTAACCAGAATCAGAAAGACTGGTTTCGGCAGGGTCAGAAATTACTGCAAGACAGCATTCCTCAGGGTATTTCGGTGCCTCTACCTCCAGTCAAATCCCAAAGAGGGCAGGGGAATGAGAAAGTTGAAAAAAATATTGACTGAATTTTTCAAACTCAACAGAAGGGTCAAGTGTAGTTTGGTTCAATTTTCAGGATAAGGCCAGGTATGGGTTTTCATCTACTGGAGCAGGTTCACGCATACCTGGTTCAAACATAATGTCATGGCCATTGGGCAAGAGGGACAGTGAAGCAGTGGACTCGGCTCAATCCTCATTGATCATCTGAGTGGAACAGGAAAAATAATGTGGTTTATCAAATCTGTCACTCCCAGCAGTTTCAGTTCACTAAAAGGTTGAGATGTCAGCGTCTGAGCCGGGGCATGAGTTACCTGCCTGCAGCACTGTGTCCCGGCAAAGCTACCATGACTCCAACCATGCCATGCATGGGTGCCAGTGGGGAACACAGCCCCATGAGGCCCCAAGGCTCGCTTGGCCTCATCCCCCCCTTGCAAGAAGAAGGACAGGTGCCCAAGGCCAAAGGGCTGCTGTGAGATTTGGAGTGCACTAGAAGGACTTCATGGTGACCCACATGCCATGCTGGCAAATCCTTGGCTGAGTCCTCTGTGCTGCTACCAGCTTTTTGTGTGACTTCGGGCAAGTCAGTCAGAACTAATTTTTTAAGGAGTCCTCAGGAGACTGTGGAGATAAATAAGCAGAAAACTGAGGCTCTTAGATACTGCTGGAGATGAGGGAAGGATGCCACATAAGTACAAAGGATGGGAGCTGTACACAAATATCCGTTCACCTGTTTCAAGGCAAGGCTAAGGGTCCTGCTCATTCATGCATTTCTGAATTCCCATAAATACCCCTTAACAGGAAAGCAAACGGCACTTAGAGGTAGTCTGGGGTGCTGTTTAAATGGGTGTCTTGAGGAATACAAGCATGTCTTTGAGGTTCTTTTCCCTCCATTATTCACTCTCCCTCCCACTTGAAAGAGTTTGAATTGGCCAGAAACAGCAATGACAGAGGGAGAGTTTAACCATTAATAAGGGTGGAAAATGGTTAGGGAGGTAGCTAAATCCTCTGGTTATACCCAACTAGCCAGCTTCTTGTCTCTGTGTCATTGAGTTTTGGGGTTTTTCTTGGCAAGCTGGCCCTGGCTAAAGTCTTTTCTGGAGTTAATAAGCCAGAGGAAGGTCATCTTCCCCATGGACATGTTTCGAGCCTACGGTTCTTGCAGATTTTCTTGGCTACCATGCGCAGGAGCGCTGCCGTGGTTGGGGTTGTAAATGCTGTCTCTCTGCCAAAGGGCTGCCCAGGTTGGAGCAACCCTGGCTCTGCTCTTAGCAGGGCATCAAGGAAGAGCTTTCCTTAGATCTAGGCCACACTAACTGGTGTTTGAGCAAAGGCAATGTCTGCCTCAACACAGCATGAGCTTCAGGTGCCATCAGAAAGAGACAGTTCAGGGCTACTGTAATGTACATCCACCTGCCACGGCTGAACTCAGCTGGGGGTGTAGGCACATTGCAGCCTCTCCTCCCTTCTTCTGCCTTCATCTGGATCAGTCCCTCCTGGGAAAAGGGCTCAGAGTCCTCACAGCACAGGAATGGCTGATCCTTTGGCTGCCTGGCCAAGGCCATGGCCACACGGGAAGGAGGACAACCAGCAAAGCTGCTCACAGCAAAACCATCCCTGGGACTCCCACCAGTTTCTCAAAGAAACCCATCCGGAAGCATCCCAGGACCCATACACGAGTAACACTCGTTGGCACTAAAACCTGGGTTTGTTCTTGAGCTGTCTCTTTAGGGTCCTCAGCCTGTTAGTAAAAGAAGAATAAAAAAGGTGCTCTGACATGCACCTGATGGATTGTGTCTGAGTTGACAGTTGTTATAAAATAAAAAAAGCAGGGAGACTGTCAGATTCATTGATCTAAAAAAAAAAAAAAGAAAAAAGAAAAAAGAAAAAAGAAAAAAAAGCCACAATATCTTAACGCTTGTCAAAAAGCAGGGATAGGGGTGAGAGGGAGAAGCTGGGCAGCTCTTTAGGGGTTGGCACTAGAAATTAGCATTTTGGGGAGGGCTCAGAGTTTGCAGTCAGAGAAGTGACTTTAACCAGTTCGGATCTACTGCCTTCCTGCCTCTTGAGTAACATGCAAGCAGCTTTGAACACTGACAAAAACAAGTTTTCACTGAAGTCAGCACTCCCAAGCTAGTGTAAAGCTAAAAGAGGGAACTGCAGGCCAGTTTTTGCTTCTCCCACCAGCAAGGCTACCAGCTGAATCTGACCTCAGCATGTTTTTGGTAGGTGACAGCTTAAAAGCAGGAAGGACAAGCACAGGAATATGAACACACCAAGAGCCACCTGAATCCTCCTCTCAGATGTGAACTGAAACCCATAATCAGCCGTTTCAGAAATTCCAGCAATGTTCAGAGCTCTGACACGACATCCTGACTTCTGAATTACATAGAAGACCGGGAGCAACCTCACTTCTTGCTCAGATACCATGTGAGACTTGCAGCATTGCCAGGTAGGGGAAAAAACCCACCTTGGTCTAACCTCTAAACAGTGTGCAACCTGGTAAAGGCAGGAGTCATTCAAAGGAAATATATCTGGGATGTAAAGCGGTTTTGCTGAGGTCCTCCTTATTGATTCTGATCTGTCATGAGGGATGCTGGAGATACTGGCCAAAACCAGTTGCTATGAGAATTGCTTTCCAAATTTTTTAAAACCTTGTTGCCAGCTTTTGTGCAAGCCACAGATCTGCTCCTACTCTTGTTGGTGTTCCTGGACATGGCTGTGTGTTATTGAAGTTATGGCACTTGGGAAGTTGTGCTTGAAATGCAAAGGGCCTGATAGTAACAACACAAACTGGGCTCGGAAAGAAGAAGAGTGAGCAAGCCACGCCACATCAACAGGCTGGTGGTCTTTCTTTCTCCCCGAAAAACCTAGGAAAGGAATGCTCAGAGGATTTATTAATACAGAAAAGAGTCTCAATCTCTTCCCCTCACCACCCCAAAATACAACTGTGTATTAGGAACACTCATCAGCATGGAGACAATCTTCGTGCCTTGCGTAAAATCTAGCATTTCCCAAGTCGCGCCTGAACACATACCCTATTTTTGTCACACGGGTCTCAGCCTGCTTAGCAGCTGGATATTAAGATGAGAAGAGCTGTAGCTCTTACCGAGTATGTGTGTGTATTGCTACAAAGCCCATCATGAGGGCAAAGAGCCTTGTTGCTTGGTGAATAATCAATAGACTAAGTGGGAAACACTGTTTCCCAATCCTGTGAAAATTTCCAGAATATCAGAAGTCGTTTTTTTTTTTTTTCTCTTTCCTGAATTAGGACAAAGCCAGACCTTGGAAAACTTTATCTAAACCTGAGTTACAATGAATATGCCCAGAGAAGACCAATGGCAACAAAACATATCAGTGCTGACTTTTCCCAACTTTTTTACTCCATGTTTACTGCATTCGTAATACTATTACTGAACCTAAAATATTTTTGATGCAGGATTCCCCAGAGCTGAAACCACTGACAAGAGACTATTTCACTGATATCAAAACTCAACTTTTTTTTTTTTCCGCAGATAGCTTTGCTTTGGAGTCAGTAGCATTTTCAGGTTAAAAAAATGAAACTCTTTCAAAGGAAAACTCCTGACGACATTGAAGAATGAGATCAGACAAGGGCCCTGTCACCTGCACACCGAATTAGCCTACAAAGGTTTGTCTCAACATACCCCCCTGGGCAGGAGTAGCTCAGACTGGCTGTAGAGGAGCTGCTTGCTGCTCCTCATCGTCATCCCTGTGACTTACTTAAGACCCCTGTGGAGGGACCTCAGGGAATTGGGACCCCTTTCTCGGCCAGAGCAGACAGGTTTTGTGTTGGGGGGGGGGAGGCACATGCAAGACAAAAAAGGCATATGCCAGCTCCTTTGGACGTAGCTCTGTGTGCACCTGACAGGGCTGTGGCCACTGCTTTGGGATGCATGGGATCTGCCCCTCCAGCATCCACTGGCTCCCTGGCAAGTTGTTGTGGGTAGCTCCATCTCCTACGCCATCGCACTCAGGGAGACTTTGATTTTCCCCTTCTCCCTGCACTAGCTGCAGTTCAGGCCAGGGAGAAGGAGCTGGAGAATGTGCTGAGATACCCCTTTCCCCAAACCACAATGTTTGCTGCTGCTGTTTGGTCCTATCTGATAAAAGAAAACACAAACAGCGAAACCTGCTCCACTCACTTTCCTTCCTCTGATGGGGGAATGAGCTCAGCACGTCCCGCCGTCTCAGCCAAATCCCGCAGGGGTAATTTAATCACATTCCTGCTCCGTCTGCCTCAGTCACCCCACTTGGACATGTTATGTCTCCGTGCTTCCTGTTGTGGCATCCTCGGCATTCCCCACCGCACTCCCAGCCGCATTGCTCCTCCGTACGTCACTGCCCAGGACTCCTTGCCGGTGCACATGCAAGCTGTCAGAGGCAGTGGGATACATTCCTGGGATAGATAGGTAAAAGCTCCTTCAGATCTGTTTAATCCAGGACTTTTCAACCATGGCAGATTTGGGGGCGTGCGCACGTTTGATTTTCGCCTTGGCACCGTATTAGGAGATGGGGACCAAGGGGGAGTTTAGATTTAGGGTTGATTTTAGGTGACTGATGGGACCTACCACGCGGGCAATTCCCCCCTCATGAAGTTTGCTGTCAGAAGTTTAGCGAGAATTTTAGAGCACAAAACTCATGAGTGCTGAAAGCTGCTGTAAAAACACCTCCTAATGAGGAAATTAACCGGAGATTCCCAGTCCTCATCAGCCAGGGTTCTGCATGCGACCCTAAATGATGGAAAAATCTAGTTTAAGAATGTTCAGGGAACTTCTCAGGATGTGATTTTTTTTTTTTTTTGGCTCACTGAATGTAATATTTCGTGCATTGCTGCAGGTACAACTTCTGCTCAGTATCCAGAGTCCAGATCCACAAGGCACTGAAGGACGGTGGGTAGGGGTCTCTCTGGGGAAGTGTAAGAGATGAGTCTCCCGTTGGAAGCATCCACTTGCAGCCAGTATCAGTGCCTTGCCTCATAGGTGGAAATATATTAAACAGAAAAGGCTTGATTTTCCAGGTCCAATTGATCTGTATCCTTGTCCATTCAAATACATGGGTGAACAAGGGAGCGATCCATGAATGATTGGGATAAGAGGTGGTGAGGATGGTGAAAATAAGGGCTTGCGACAGAGTGCAAAGAGTATCATCAGTTCTGGAATTCTTTGCCCGTCTTCCTGAAAAATTCACATAGGCAAAATACATTATTATTATTATTATTATCGTTACTAACTTGCAAACTGTCAAATGTTTTTTCCATTAGAATTTCCAAATGTTTTCAAATCTGTTCACAAAATCTTCATCAATTCCTGGCTTTTTGCTTGTGTGGTTGCATCTGGTCCTGGGACTGCATCCTGCAGGCAGGGCTGAGCTGGTGGGCAGGCGGCCTCCTCATCCCATCCCCACAGAGGACTCTGGTCCTGGTTTTGTGCTGCATAGGTGCTGGGAGGTGTAGGGACATTGCCTTAGCCTGGAAACATGCAGGAGCGTGCCGTGTTGCATACCACAGCGATGCTCCTTGGGCTGTCTTCCATCACTGCAAACATGGATTTTAAAGGGCGGAAACAGTCAAAAAGAGTGGATATAGGAAGTCTGGGAGGTGTGGCTCAGCCTTAGCTACCATGGACATCACTGGAGGTAGCCAGGGTCAGGCACATGAAGATCACCAAAAATATTGGGCAGCAAGAGGGGAGACCCCACTTCTTGCCTCCGCTTCCCTCCCCTCCCGCTCCTGTTTGCACAGCCCCCACGATGACACACCTATCTCGGCCTGCCAGCCTTCAGGCTCATGTGCATGTTTTGGGCACCGAGTTCAGAGCCCAAAATTAGAACGGGGATGAAAAGAAAACAATTTTCCGACACAGCCTAGCTGGAATGGAAGCACTTCTGCTACCCTGCCTGACACCCTGGCTGAGGGGGGGGGGGGGCACCCGCCAGCTTGCAGCCCCCTGCCCAAGCACACACCCCATCTGCCCTGCGAGCATGGGAGTACAGAAGCCCAGGGGGAACCATCATTGCAGAGACTATCTGCTTCCAAAGACCCCTGAGCCGAAGCCACGGTTGACGCCGTACCCTTGTCAATGTGGTGGTGCCACTGCGCAGCGTGCACCTACGCTGCCGGCTTTCTCCAGCTCCCTGCTGCTCTCTTCCCAGCTGGTGCCACTGGCTGCTGGTGCAGGCACTCCTCCCGAGGAGAGCAATTAGTTATCGCCTGTATGGCAGAGCAGGGACTCAGCCCCACCATGCACACCGGGAGAAGCAGATCCCAGCCCTGCTCCTGGCCACTCAAGAGTACCTGGGAGACCGGGGAGGGGGAGAAACCAACCAAAAAACCAAGCTAGAGGTTGGCAGAATAACCTGCTCCCAAACCCACTGTGAGATGCTCAGCCTCAGAAATGTGCTAACTTTGACAGTCCCAGAGCTCTAAACTGCAGGAGGGGAATGGTTTACTTGCACCATGGGTTCACCAGCCTCCGCAGCGCTGCCCGAGCAAAGCCCTGCTGTGCGCGGAGGAGCTGGCCACAGGTGAAGGGGATGTTTGAGAGGGCTGGGGCACCTGCGAGCAGCACTGCCTTGGCTTCCAACTAGTTGTCAGGGCTTAAGACCTGCAGGAGTCACTGCTGAGAACTTCATTTGCACCTTCAAATCATCCTGGTGTCCAAGCTAAGCATCAGCCAGCAAGAAGCCGTGCCAAAAGCTAGACCAGAAAAGAGGATTTTTGCCGAAATGAAAACTCAGAGATGAGTCCATCTGTCTGTCCCATCTACCTTTTCCAAATGAGCTGGCTCACAGGCATCTGCAGCATTCAATGAAACCTCATGGGAACTGGCCACCCCAGGCAGCTCCAGCATTTCTGTCCCCAGCCCCAGTTGCACCAGTTCCATTTTTGCTGTGGCAGCTTCTCAGCGCATGCTCAGTGATTGCCCATGGATGGGAGCGCTGGTTTGGATTTACCAAACCCAATGCTACGTCTTACATCTGCAAGCCAAGCTCTCTGGGGCTTCACATACCATTTGTTGCTCCAGACCATGCCAATTTTGGCAATTCCTTGCTAATAACGTACCCTCAGCCTCTGACCTCAAGCAGCTAGCTCATTTGGGCATGGGGAAGGCTTTTTGTTACCCAAGTCCATCTTGTACCAAAGGGAAAGGACTGCTTTCTCCAGGCAGCATGTGAATAACCCCAGGCAAGCAGAGCCCGGGCTTGGCGGCATGACTTCCGAGGCATAAAACCCAAATGCAAAAGCCTTCTCCAGCCCTATTACACAGAGTAGAGATAGTGGGATGGGTCTTTTGTGAGCCCTTAGGGGAGAATCCTTGCTGTGAGCTTTGAACCTGGTGGGTTTGGCAGCTGAGGAAATAACCCCAGGGCTGTGGGGAGGGAAACAGAGAGCAGACATGGGAGTAGGCAGCATGCACGAGGCTTTGTTTTTGCAACAGTGGCAGAAGACTCACCAATGCAGAAGGGAATGAAAGTGCCTGGGGCGCTGCATGGCTCCCCAGGGTGGAGGTGAGAAGCTGTCGAAGGGCCCAGCAGAAGCATAGCTATCACTGAGGAGTTCAAACTAGACCCAGCAGCGTGATGAGGCAGGGACTGTCCTCCCTTCTCATCTCCTCAACCTGCAAATTCCCAGCAGCCAGATGGGACTGCAGGACACGTGCAGATGGAGAAGGCTGTAAGAACTGCGTGAACTTTCCTCACCTGGGCTCCTTTCCTCATGTTCAAAACTCTAGAAGAGAAAATACACGGTCCCACATTTGTATTACACGAGTAGCACTGGAGTAACTGGTGTGGAGTTTTGGGGAAGGGGAGGGAGGCATAGGCACAGCTTAGTCTTGAGATTTGTTTGATATGCTCAGTTATTATAAATCTTGCAAGATGCACGCATTGGCTAAGTTAGCTTTACCACAGGAGTCTTCGAAAAGAATAGGCAGTTCAGAGGTGATGCCAACTTTACATTAAACATAAACATCTACCGAATATCTATGGCATGAACAGAAGCACCAGGACACCGAGAAGGCAGTGTCAAGCCCTCACAGGTTAGGGAATTCGAGAATTGAGATGTGTGTTGCATATCCCTCATTTCAAGTCGCCAAGTGCAAGATATGAGAGATTGGATGTGCAGAGGTTGTCAGCCTTTTGGGACTGGACCTGGGACAAGCCAAATCCATGCTGAAGGTACGTAAAAAACTACCAAAAAAGCTAATGAGGGAAATTGAAACTTATGACTCATGCTAGGTATCAAAATGAGTGGTAATCTCTTGGTACCTCATTTCCTCCACTATGAAATTAGGGTGATAGTTTGCTCTTATCTCATGGGTAAGCCACAAAGATATATTCATTAAAGTCTGGGTAATATTTTTAAAGGATGCAGACACTAGGGTGACACCATCACAGAAACACCCAGAAACTAAAGCCTAAGTTAAGGCAGTATTTTCTAAGTGGGAGACATCGATCTTGTGACAATGTTTAGTTACAATGGCTTTTATCTCTGCCATGCCAGTCAAGCCTCTTAATCATTGCATTTGATGGATGCTGGGCCAGCCCGGCCGCAATTGCTCATTGTCAGGCTGATAGGGAGGTCACCAGCTTTGCTAAGCTTCGGATCAAAATCCAAACCAGCCCCTGTCACGTCTGTCAGGTTTCAAAGAATAATAAATTTACTAATTTAGCTTTGGTATTGGGTAGTAGCTGGTGCCACCTTTATCTGTTTCTCCTGAGAAAATAAACCCAGCGCCACCATCCCCATCACAGTGCGGTGATGCTGCAACATGCTGTTAATCTTCACAATGTGAGATGAAGGCTTGGGGGGAGGTGAGGGAGGGCACAAATTTGTGGGATGACTCAAAGGCTCTGCAACACCTCCCTTGCCACACCAGAGACGGCTTTGTGGGAGTGACCGGGTGCCCCTGAGCCTTGTGAGAGGTGGTGATGCTGGAGAACCAGACCCTGGATGCTCACCAGAGCCTGCCACAGCTGTGGCCCAGTGGTGAGGACACTGTTATGGCAATGACAGAAAAAAAGGGATCACCATACTGTGGCTCACCCTTAATCCTTTAAAAATAAGTGTGCAGCCTCTAGCATTAACTTTCCCAGATAGATAGTCCAAGAAAAGTGCAAGAAGTAGTCACCGATTTACCAGCTCTGATCCTAGCTGTTAATACCAAAATATCATCTTTTTTTTTGAAATTTCCTTTCCCAGCTTCTGTTAGCATTTGCTATCATGAAGTTGTTGACACCACCGTTTCCTACATCCCCCCATTTTGAATCGAGCTGTATTCTCGGAGGAACCCAAGGCGACTGCTGAACTGCACCACATGTCCAGATCAGAGATGGACAGAGAGGGGTGAGGATGAAGCCAGAGAAGGAGAGGATGGGACAGGGGAGATGGGAGGCTGGGGCCGGTGAGAAGGTATGAACGCAGCAGAGATGGAGGGAGCACCGTGGACTTTATTCTCTGGCTGCAGAAACATCAACATCAAAATCTCTGCTTGGATCTGGATTTGTTGACACAAAATCCGCTGCCTGAACACGGGGGGTTGGAAGCAGTTTACCTGCTGTTACATTCCCAGTGCTATCTCAGGGACATAATTCCACGGGCTGGAGCAGTTGTAGTATATCTGCCTGTCTCTTATCTAATGTGTAACCTCCTGGACTGAAGACATAATGTACTGTCTATCCTTTCTGTGATAAAAATAAAGCACATAAAAACACACACACATACACACACACACAAAATCCCAGGCCAAAAATTCCCTTAGGGGAACATACTGTGACTAGATAAGAAGGTACTAGCTGGCACGTAGTTACCTCCTCGCTTCCTAACTGGGACACTCGGGGAAAGGGTGGAGTTTGGGCTGGTGGGGGGCCACAGGAGGAGAGGGGGGAGAGAGAGCTGTCATGGGAGGGATGGAAAAAAAGTGCTGTGGAGAGTGACTCAAGGAAAAAGAAGTCAAAAGCAGAGTGGACTTATTCAAGGCTTTTGTAGCCCCGCCAGCCAGCCTTAAAACCTGTCCTCTTTGGGACAGTGGGCAGAAAGCCCTGTTAGTGCTGCCCTGAGGGACCAAACAGGAGGTCTTCAGGGCTCAGAGTATCAACTTCTACACCCAATAAAAACAGCTCCTGGAAGGCTCCTGGAGGATTGGCACATGTGTCACACACAACACCGCACACTGTGTCTTCCTGATGCTCTACCCACTGCACACCTTGAAGGTCAACCTGCCTGGTGGGAGTGATCTCGACTCTTCTGGGAGATGATTTTTCCATCTCTCCTTTGCCACTGATTCCCTTCAGTGGTTCTGGGCAAATCTCCTCATTACCCTATTGCAACATCTTTTGCCAAATGACGGGTGTGACTTGCATCACCTCCCGGGCACGCAGGGAGGCTCTGCCACCAGGTCCTGTGAGCTGTGTCCGACACATCAGAGGCTGGCGGGGCTCAGGAAATGCTGAAGGAAAGAGAGTTTTGAAAGAAGGGTGGCAGTGAAAGAGAAGGGAAACCAGAGGTTCAGCACCTCTACAAACCAAGCCTTGCTGGAGCCCCCAAGCCCAGGTTAGCATCCAGAGTCACCAAACGCAAACCCACTGCTCAGTTTTTCACTCACTCTGGCTTCTCTTTGTATATCCAAAGCAATATAAAGGACGATGGAGAACTGCAATCATATTCAATACTTATAGGGGCTTAAAAACAGTCAGAGCCACACCAGTGCTTCCTATCAACACCTTCTGCTGGCCCCACGGTCTGGCAACAAGCAAGGCAGCAGCAGTCCCCACTCCATGCTCCTGTACCACTCTGCATCTAGCACCCCCTCCCAATTCCTCCCTCCCTCAACTCTTCTTGCCCTCGAGCACCTTGAGAGAGAGAGCAATTCTTAGAAGCCCAGCAGCTTGATTAAATTTTCGCTTTATCTTGCTTTCAGAAACAAGGTGATAACCTGGGTTGCAGGCTGCCTCCGCCTTGATGCTCCCCATGCCGGGAAGCCAAGAGTGCCAGTACTCTGCCAAGGATGCATATTACATATGCGTGGCTCAGATGGCCCGAGACTGCCACAACAGCCCAAAAGATGGCCAACCGTGGGCACGGCTCTTTGGAAACATTTTCACAACTAACTGGCTTAGCCAGTGGGGTAAAACACGTATTTCCCAAAAGAAGGCATCTCATTTTCTCTTTGATGGATGGACTCAAGTCTTGAGTCATGTTTAAAATTTAAAATTTGTGGAAAGCTGAAGTACTTAAGAAGAACTTAAAGCTTCTTTTCCCTTTAGTCTCTTTGTAGTACTTTTATGAAGAAGTTAATTCAAATTTTAAGAACTGTGCTAGGATGAAGTAGCAAAACATTTGGTTCTGAAAATGTCAATATTACATATTTGGACATTTTCTGTGATTGGGGTTTTTTTTAAACAAACAAAACAAAACACTGAAATTTATACTGGCTTTGCCAAAAATGTCAGTTCCATCAAAATGACATTTTGCAATGAGAAACTGTTTTATGCTTTCCCCCCCCCCCCCTTTTTGCTGACTGCTTGCACTGAACTCTTCAGAAAAAGCGGCCGTCTGGGTCATACGAGGAACACTTTGTGTGCATGCAGGGGTGTTCACACATGCAAAACCACCTTTGGTTGGTGGTGCCTGCACAGAAAAATGCAGCCCCTGCTGAGGGAGCCTTTGCCTGCGACTACTTGGGTTGAGCGAAGGAGCTTGCGGCTGGTTCAGGAAATAAATTCAAGCATCCTCTGCCTCAGCCACGTGGACCAGCCTTCCCATGGAGGGAGATGCAGCCATTTACACCCGTGCTGCTGGATCTAGCACTGGCGCAAGCCAGGCCCTGTGATAAAGCCAGGTCTGGTGGACCCTTGGGCAGGGCCAAATCTGTGCTTGCCCTGGGCGCTCCAGCAGGAGGGGGTGAGAACGGACAGCCTGGGGGCAATCATTAGAATCATAGAATCATAGAATGTTTTGGGTTGGAAGGGACCCCTAGAGGTCATCTAGTCCAACTCCCCTGCAGGGAGCAGGGACACCTTGAACCACATCAGGCTGCTCACAGCCCCGTCCAACCTGGCCTGGAATGTTTCCAGGGATGGGGCCTCCACCACCTCTCTGGGCAACCCGTTCCAGTGTTTCACCACCCTCGTTGTAAAGAATTTCCTCCTTATATCCAGTCTAAACCTACCCTGGTTTAGTTTAAAACCATTACCCCTTGTCCTGTCACAGCTGGCCCTGCTAAAAAGCTTTTCCCCACCTTTCCTATAGGCCCCCTTTAGAGACTGAAAGGCCGTAATCAGGTCTCCCTGCAGCCTTCTCTTCTCCAGACTGAACAAGCCCAACTCCCTCAGCCTGTCCTCATAAGAGTGGTGCTCCAGCCCTCGGATCATTTTTGTAGCCCTCCTCTGGACCTGCTCCAACAGTTCCATGTCCTTCTTGTGCTGAGGGCTCCAGAGCTGGACGCAGGGCTCCAGGTGAGATCTCACCAGAGCAGAGTAGAGGGGCACAATCACCTCCCTCGACCTGCTGGCCACGCTTCTCCTGATGCAGCCCAGGGTACGGTTGGCCTTCTGGGCTGCCATCGCACATTGCCGGCTCATGTCCAGCTTTTCATCCACCAGCACGCCCAAGGTTAACACAGGTTGTGCTGCGAACACCAGTCTTCAGACCATTTGAGTCAGTGAAGCGTACTTCCCATGGGAACTCTTAGTCCTGGCTAACTTGAGGCAGGACCAATTAGAGCAGGCAATAAATACACTTAGCATGCTCAGGAAAATACATCTAAAGCTGTTTATACACATTCCTTTGGACCAGTCAGCAACAAAAATGTCCTTACAGCTGTTCCCTCCTTCCCTTCTTCCCTCTCTCTCTGCGCCACTTCAAAAATAAAACTCGCTGGCCTCACCTAACCTTTACTGGATTTACTCCTATTCACTCCCAAGCCCATCAGGTCTTGTGTCCTACCAGCCCCTAGACTTGTGAGCTTTCTGCAGAGTCCAACTGTTGTATTCCTCCTGGCTCCCCCTGAGGCTTTAGTAAGGCAGTAGGAGCCAAGAGGAAAAAGGCTTGCATGATTCCTTATCATTGAGCTGATACCTGGTACCAAGTCACCTACATCAGCTCCAGCCACCTTCGTCATCAGGCTGGGGCTTTGCGTACATAGTGCACTTAATCGGTACTAATGGCATGTTGACAGCCATTGCCAAGGCATTAGTAGCTGTGGGGGACTGCTATCTAACAAGGATGATCTCAGGTGATGGGGCCATGGCCACAGGGACAGTTTGCAGGGAACAGAGAACCCAGATCTCACGTCCCAGACTACTGCCCTACCCACAGGGTCCTTCCTCTTCCTCACTGATACCACGCTTGATTTGATCTGCATGTTGTGTGATCTGCAGCCACGTCAGCTACATGGCACTTTTCCCGTTTTCCAGGTGGGGGACTGAGGCTTTTGTAAAAGGTCTCCAACTGAATGATGTGGTTATGCAGCATTAATAGGATTTGACCTAAAGCAAAATCTTCCCATTAAGTTCCACAGAGGACCAAAACTTTGTTTCACCAAAAAAGTGAGGGTCTGTAATTTGGACTCACTCAAGATCAGGAGGATTTTCTCTTCAAAGCCAGGACAGAACCTGAATATGATTAAATTCTCAGGGTCGGGGGGAAATCTTTCTTTTCAAATCTGGTCAAGACTGGTTGACTTTCTGTTTTATATTACCTAATGCTCCACATTTAAAAAAGTTGTTTCAGCATAAAAAATAGCACTTTTCATCCTAAAAATGTTTCAAGACATTCGGAGTTTTAACAGAACTGCATTCTCCAAAGGAAAACATGCTCTTCCCTTGTTTCCCCCACCAGTTCTTTGGTGATTTCATGCATGGCCCAACAGAGGTGTTGGAGAGAAGCACCAAGCACCCCAATGTTCGTGCTAACCGAAACCAACTCATATGTCCCCTTCCCAGTGCCCGTCACAGGGACATGGACACATGAGGCTGGAAGAGAACATAGGAATCTGAAGACCTGCTGGTCAGCTCTACTTCTGCCACATTCGGTTGTCATTATCTGGCTGACGGCCCTGTGGCTCTCTCCCCATTGGTGCAGTGTGATGGCTGGGGGGTCTGCAGCATCATGACCTCCCCAGCACATCAGTCTGCAGCTCGCCCACTGTCTCCTGCTACCTGTGGTGCCATGTGATGAATCCTGAAGTTACCAGGCAGCACAGTGAGAAGAGGGTGGTCAGGCACAAAAAGACATGGTGAGATGTGCCTCTCTCCCTGATCTCTTACTGCTTCAGCTGGTACTCTGTATCCCCCTGCTTCCCCTTGCAAGAGCAGCTTGGATGGGGCTGGGATAAAGCCAGCATGGAGCAGGAGAGGCTCCTATCCCTCTTACTCTCCTACTGGGTTTGTAATGATCAATCTCTTGGAGTCAAGCTGCTTCAGAGGTACTGGAGGCCAGAAGACAGCTGATAGACATGCCCTCTAGGGACAACAAGGAGCCCTGTGGCTAACAGGTCACACAGCACATATAACCACAGAGCAGCAGGTATTTTGTTGCTGGAGACTTGCACCTCTAGAGCAGGGCAAGCAAGAGGGAGAGATGCATCTCCCACAGCCGACAGGTAAGGCTCTTTGGTTTCCAAAGCTTTCTCCTACCACTGCAGGTGCTCCCAGAGCCGACGTGTGGTTACATGACTGGCTGATATCTGCCAACCAAGCTGGAGACCAGCTCAGAGGAAGCCACTAGGTGTTGAAGCCACAGGTCCAAGTTTCTGAAAAGAGCCCTCTGCCAAGCTCAAGGAGGCTGAGCCAGAGCATCTGGCTAAAACACACGTGCACATGCTCACACACACATACAAAGGCAATTCTCAGAACTGGGCTAGGACAATATTTGTTCAGAATATTGTAAAGCTTAATTCCAGTGATCCCAGTGGCTTTGTGGGCACGCATCACTAATGGAGTAGTTCCAGATTTTATCTGATCAACCCTCCTTCACCTTCCCTCACACTTGTACAGCAGAGCCTAGCAAGCCGGATGCGATGCAATGCCTCACTTTCTGGTCCATAAAGTAGGAATCCCATAGCCTGGATAAAATCAAAGACACACTCCTGTGTGTGTGTTTATGACTGGAAGGGTAACAGTCGACAAGGATTGGGTGGGAGGTGAAGGCAGAACCAGATGTGCTTGTATGAGCAAGAAAGGACAATGTTGTGGTCAAAATGCAAGAGTAGACACATATGCTTGGCTTCGTCACAGATTTCTGCACATCTCAAGAGCAAGTGAAGTGAGACCCCCTGTCTCGGGTCCAAAGTGGGTAGGAGAGTTCCCTTTCCATTCAGACATTGTCTCTCAAAGGAGCGAAGACTGGTTATAGCTTTCATGACCACAGCTAGTCCACACTAGAAGAAGGAAATGGCAACTCAATCAAGGTCTTTGCTGAGAAGAATTTAAGCCACACCTGTCTTCCAAATAAATAACACCCCTTCTGAAACAATGCTTGAAGGCCATCCAGATGATTGGCCAGCCAGGAGACTCCATCAAGAAAAGAGGTCATTTTTGTATGTGTCAATTCAACCAGCAACGTAGGGCAATTCTGTGTCCTAAGAGGGTGGCAAGAGGTAACCACCACTGTCCAGAAAAGGAGATGGCAATGTATGTCACAGCAAGCCTTATAGTCATCCTGCAGGAGCACCTCTGTGATAGGAAAACCATTCGGTCACTAGGGAACATAAGCAAAGAGCAGTCTTGCTGGAAAGCTGGGCATTCAATGAAATCCATGCATTCATGGTGATTAGTGCCTTCCCTTGAAAATTTTCAATTATTTTTCTTTGATTGGAAAACTGAAAAGCCTTAAAGTGAAAGATCTTCAACAGCTGAAAACATATCTTTCATTTTCCAAAGGAACCTGTAAATTTCCATGGACTAAGTCAACAAAAACAAACATTTTGTCACTCACATCAACATTTTCCAGGGAGGAGGGAGAGGAGAAGGGGAAACATTATTTTTGACAAGGTCTACTGATTGGCAGAGCTCTTTAATAAATAGATCAGGCCAGAGTGCAGGATTCCAGTCCACATGGCAGGTCCTTGAAAGGCTGATAGAGATCTTGTTGGCTGAGTTTCCCCCTGTGGTTGACAGAGCATTAGCTAAAGACAGGATACAGGCAACCAGTCCTGCTGAGAATGACTGGATGCCAAACCAATGGCTGGCAAGATCTCTAAAGGCTTAATGACAGAACGCAAATGCTCGCACAGAGACCTGACCAGCAGAGAATTTGCTAGCTGAGGAGCTGCAGGCTAGCCACATACCGTAACACTAGTTTGCTCTCAAGGAGTGAGGAAAAAAATAAATAATAATAACAAAAAAAAAGAGAGAACTTCTGCTCTGCAAATATTTCCAAGGTGGCTACAACCTTCCACCAAAAAGGCAAATCCAACATTAAACATCAGGAGAATAAATCAGCTGCAGGGACTGGCAAAAGGCTGAGAACCTAAATTACACCAAGGTCAAGAGGAAGCAGGGGGCTGCTCAGAGGGAGCCAGAGTGAGAAATTCAGCACATCTGGTAGGTACAAAGCAATGCCCTTTGGGCAAACTCAGCCCCCAGCCCACCCCTGTGCAGAGCCTATAGCTCAGCAGAGGGAACAACACGCGCAGAGACGGCTGCGGGGAGGTCCTGTCCCAGGGAAATCTGGCTGCGGGAGGGTGGAGGGAGAAAAATTAGAAAAAAAAAAAAAAAAGCAGGTGAATAAATGAGAAGCAGCAGCGTTAAGACAGTGCAGCTCATGTGGCTGCCTGAGCTGCCGGGAGCCGCTGCCTCCACTGGCTCCGGGGATGTTCTCCTGCTCCAGAGCCGGAGCTGGTCACAGCATGCTTCCTTGGGGTGGCTGCGCATCCCCTGGCATGGCCCCACTTTGCCACAGACCTCACATGGGAGCGCCGGGGCAGTCATGCTTCGACAGCCCTCTGCTTCCCAGGGTTCCCTGGGACCTAAAAATCAGTGCAGGGCATCCTTAAAGCTCCCCTAAATGTCTGTGGGGAGCAGGCAGGCCCAAGCATTGGCTCAGAGGAGAAGGGAGCCCAAGCAGATGTCTGGAGAAGAAAATAAGAGAGTAGCATGCAGTCGGTTTTCCTGTTGATTTGGAGAGGCTTGCCAATCAGGCATCCTTTGGATGGGTAACGGACAGGTTGCAGCCAAAAAACATATTTGCAAGAAAACATCCATAAAAAGAGTATAGGTCCTCAGTATACATGCAGAGGCACAGCACAGCAAGCAAGCAGAAAACCGGGGCAAGGAGCAGGAAAAATAAGAATAGAAAAGGTTTTGTGGGAGACAAAAGTAGGTCAGGAACTGATGGTGTTTTGGCGCAGTGGATGTATGGAGCTGCTGGCAGCTGGCGCTGTAACGCTGAGCCTACCCAGACTGCGGGGCCACCAGAAATTAGGTGGTTGGGCTCCCCTGGAAGCATCCCTGCTGCCTGCAGGCTGGTTGGGAAGCTCTGCTCTGCTGGGGTTCAGTCAGGCAGCCACACGGGAAGGCTTCCCAGCACCACAGCACTTTGATTCGCTCCTAAGTTTGGATGGTGCCAGACTAATCCCATGACCTCGGCCTGGGTTTAGACTTGAGTTTGTCACGACATAAAAAAAAAAAAGATAAATTCAAACATTGCTCTCAAAGACCCCAAAGATTGGGGGAATGTTACCAACACCACTCCATTAACATCTGAATACTTCACAGTGTAAGTTCCGTTTAAGAGTGCATTTGTCATTTCTTATTTGCATTATTTTTTGCTGTTATTTATCACTTAGTACCATATCTAAAAAGACAGCCATTTGTAATTTAAGGCAAAAGAACATGGGAAAGGAAGTATGCTTTAAGGAAGACATGGATGGGACAGGAGAAAGAGAACAATAATATTTATTCTAGCTGGATCAAATCCGGAGTTGTGCTTAATATGGGAGCTTGTACCTGACGGTTGCAAGGAAGGTGCAGGAAACATTGCAGATGCGACCTACCTCTGGGAAAAGCCCTTTCCTAGGTCCCAAGAGAGCTGTTTCATGTTTTGTGTCCCTCCCACTGCTCCCAAATGCAGGTGTTGATACAGTGACAAGCCTCTGTCCCCATGGGGGTGTCACCCAGCACGGAGCAACACCAGGAATGGATCCTTTCTCCCCAGCACTTCAGCCCAGCTTTGAGCTAGTTATTCTCACAGTGATGAGAATAATATATATATTTAAATGTATAGAAACAGATAGGGAAATCTATATGTTATTTAAACATGAATATACATATTAGTTATTTGGATTACCTTTTTGTTCAGCTGTAGCTCACACTGCCGACCTCCGCTTAGCCCATCCTGCAGTGACCTACTGAAACATCATCTTAGGTGATCATGTTGCTCAAGGGTTTGGAGGAAGAGGGGAGCTGCCGCCAGCCCCCCTGGCCCCTCTGTGCGGGGAAGGGGGAGCAAGGAGGGAGGCTGAGGTGCTCAGCACTGCCAGGACAAAGCCAGTCAGGGTCAGAGTCCAGCTCAAAAAGCTTATAAAGAAGCATTTATAAGTCCTCCAGACTAGATTTAAAGCTGGCTGTGGACACCGTGACTAAGGCTGCGATCCTCAAAGGTATTTAAGCATTTGATTCCCCAGTCAAGCCAAACCTTTGAGGATCTGGGCTCCAGCGCAAGGGCTTTCTACCTAGAGAAGCATGAATAATAGTTTGGGCAAAAGCACTGGCCACGTGGCCCTCAGGCCAACCACCCAATGGACGTTGTCCTAATTTATGGCTTAGATGCTCCAGGCAGGTGGGTCCTAATTCCCCAAAGCCTCTCTGAACCGCGTGGGCTTCCCACATGTCCTGGTGTTTGCTTGTCTCTGCCAGCCTGGCCTTCCCCTCAGTCTTATGTTCCTGCAGCAAGGCTGAGGTTTTGCAGCACTAAGAAAGGCGGGGAGCCTTTCTGGAAAGATATGGGGAAATGAGGAGACAGAAAAGACCTGCTCAGTTAAGGGACTTGACCAAAGAGCTGCTTTCAGGCAGGATGGTAGGCACATCTTGGGGATGGGAAGAGCCATTAAAGTACACAGGCAATGGAAACATTTTAGAGGTGGCTGCCACTTCATCTAGGCAAATACACCATTTGGCTAAAGTTGATGCATCCCTGTGGAATATTTTGGCTTCAACCAGTTTTATCAGGAAGGTTTTCTTGGGGAAAAGGAGAAAGAGAGAGGCCGACTGATGCTGTTTCGTTGGTGTTTAGGACATTGGCCATGCTTCAAATCCCTGTTCTGCCTGATTCAGAATGATCTCAAAAACCTCTGCGAGCAGAAAAAAATGAGGCTCGGAGGTGATGGTTTAAAAACGCTGCATTGGAATGTTTAAAATATGTCAAAACCTTTTCTTTCTTTCTTTTTCTTTTTTTTTTTTTTTAAATGGGAAATTCATCAAACCCGACACTTCCCATGAAGAGGTCTGGCTCCATGAAATCAGTATATTTGGACACCCCTGAGTCCCCCCCTTCACCACTATTTCAGCCAAATATTCTTGGCTGGTTCTAATTATACAGCCATATATTTTTATACACACATACACCCAGTGTGCACACGTGAAGGCTCAGTAATCATGGCTCAGGCGGGAAGGGAAGTGTTGATAAGACCTTAGCTGCTCCACAACACAAAAAGAAGTCTGAGAACCTTTTTTTCCCCCCTCTCTCTTCACCTCACCCTCCCAGGAAAAGCCCAGCACCAGGAGCTGGGGACTCTGCAGATGGCAGCCACATGCACCGGCTGGCCGAGCCCCCGTCTCAACATTTCTGCACTTCTCTAGTGCCCTCCTCAGGTTTTGCAGAAGTTCACCTTCCTCGGCCGCATCTGGCCCTTGCTGTCCCGCTGCCAGGCACCCAGCACCCTTGAAGGAAGGTGACAAGTGCTCCTTTCCACACCCAGCAGGAGGCCAGGGAACCTGAGAAGCCACGGGAAGGTGATGTCCGCAACACTGAAACTCACTGTCAAGAGCTTCAGGCCTTCAGGGTGTGTGCATGACCCTAAAAGGGGGTCCCTGCCTCCAGTCCCGGCATCGCTGGTGAGAGCCGAGGGCACTCAGCGCCCAAGAGGATGTGTCCAGCATCTCTCAGGATCAGCCCATAGGTTCAGGGCTGCCCAACAGGGCTGGTGGGGGGCATTATCTGCGCCCAAGCTGCTGATAAGGTTTCAGTGGGGCTTCCTACGCCACACACACTGAGACAGAGCCTCCTGAGGAAGGGGAGCAGGGGAAAGGGTTTTCTCTGCAAATGACGAAATGGTTAAAGCCGAGAGCAAACAGGCCACCCAGCTCTCCCTTTAACCCTCCCACATCAGGAGAGACCTGAGGGCCAGCCAAATCTACCAGTTCTAGGAAATTATTTTTAAAAACCCAGACATACACACATTGCAGGGGGGGAAGACCAACCTATTTTCACAAGAATCTGTCCTTGATTAGAGCAGAAACACGGCAGTG
Organism: Gorsachius magnificus; assembly: GCA_034008185.1. Lineage (NCBI taxonomy): Eukaryota > Metazoa > Chordata > Aves > Pelecaniformes > Ardeidae > Gorsachius > Gorsachius magnificus. Next base: position 5,692,505 of record CM067086.1, on the reverse strand, counting down.
GGGAAAGAACCGATTATTCCACAGCGAGTTCAGAAGAACAAATAAAACTGAAAAAAAAATGGGGTATTTGTTCAGGGTGCAATAGAGTGACTTCCAAAGCGCATGGGGACAATTGGAAATTATGTCAATTGAAGCAGAGGCATTTGCTGCTCAGGGTGAGGAATCCAACGGCCAGGTCCCAGGGAGGCAGGATGGTGGGATGGCCACCCCCGGGTGGCCAGTGACAGACAGGCTCGAGCGTGTGACCTCTCACAAAATCCTTCTAGGGGACTTTCACATATTGTGTGGAGCATAAGCTGATTTCCACACGCAGGCTCCTAATGAAAATGTCCTTCAGGAGGCGAGGGGAGGACACGGCGTAATGAAGCCAGCCTGTTTGCCAAAGCAGACGCTTCCCCCCCACCCTGCCGAAGGTGGCACGGATCTGTAATGGGAGATGTGAAGGGATGGGAAAAAATGTTCTTGACTGCATTGCCATATCATAAAACAAAAGGACTCCATATACATCAAATCCAAACTGCCCAAACACCAGAGGCTTGAGGGAAGGTCAATGATCCGCACCCCCCCGGTTTCTTATTGCAGACCAGACCTGGGCAGCTTCCCCTGGCTGGTTTGCAGAGTGCCTCTGGTTAAGCAGCAGTTATCATCTGCCTCAGATTGACCTGGCCAGAGTTTGAACCAGTCTGAACAGAGATTTATTAACCCTCGCAGTCAGAGATCAATAAAAAGCTTCCTCTCGAGCGGGCAAACTGCCTGGAATACAAAAACATGAAACGAGCCCACCACCAATCTGCTCTCCCCCGTCCAATAAAAGGATGCTCTAATTCCCCAACAGACAGCAATTTCTAATTTCTATAGCATTTCGAAGCCAACTGTAATATTCACATCTAATTACAGGGCCCTGGATTGCTGCCACGTAGAGTATGGTTGTTAACAACATGATTCCTACACTTCTCTGGGGTCATTTGGAAACTATCCCTACTTACACCCTTCCCATCTCCTCTGCTGAGTGTATGCTGGCCACTCAGTTGTAAGATGTTGTAAAGGGCAAGGTATGCCAGTGAGATTTATGTGTGGGAGAAGAGCGAGCAGATGATGTTCTTCAGGGAGAAAGCCACACTACGTTTCATCTCTCCAATCACCTACTTTGCCAGGGAGAGGGTAGAGATAAGGTTAAAAGTGGGGTGAAATAAATTATTTAAACCTGCAGTTTGAGATTTATTTTTTTTTTAATTGAAACTTCAGTGGAAGAAAGGTTGAAGGTTTACTCAAAAAAAAAAAAAAATTGTTTTCAGACAAAAGTCAAAACCACAGAGCTGGCGCACTTGGTCTGGAAGGCAAACTGTGGATAAAGGAAAGGTGGGGAGAAGAGAGATGCTAACACACAAGGTATCACAGGATCTTTTCCATTAGCCCTAGTGAGCAGTTCCACTTGACTTCAAAAAAGTCATAAAAATGAGATTTTTAAATCTGAATTCATACTGCATTTTGAGATTTCCTAGCCATGCCTTTAAACAAAAAGGTGAAGCTCCTGGCTCAAGAAGTCTCTGAGCTGCAAACCTCTAGAGGCAGGGGTCTCCACTGGAGACGCACTTGTCCTCTGCTGAGAAGTTCCCCCATGCGTTTGCTGGCGGCTGTGGGCGATTGCTCGGTGTGGACCTTCGCACCGAGTCATCCCTAACTTCTTATTTCCTAGTCCTTTCCTACATGCCATTATTCTTCATTCATTGACTTCTGCCTCGCATCATTCTGCTTACAAACCCTCCTGGCTGACTCTCAGCTCCTTCACACATCTCCCTCCCCACAATACAATATTCTCGATTTCAGACTTACGCTTTAGAGAAGTGTAAGAGCTCATGCAGGTGGAAACCATCAGGAATAGCTCCCCGTTATTCACTCTTCAGAGGGGTGTGACAGCATAAGAAAACCCTCCCTGGTAAATCAGATCACAGCTTCTGACAGTCAGTGTTCTAAGACATATTCAAGCCATAGCTAGGGCTTGGCATGGAATACTTTCCCTTTCTCATAAAAGTTTTTGAAATCTCAATTCCTCTCCACATCAGATTGCTGGAAGGCAATATCAAAAATGTTCAAAACTGTTCACAGACCACCAGACGAAAACCAAAATCAAATAAAAACAAAACAAAAATCAGTACAGATAAAAATAATTTTTAAATATTAGATTTGGACCTTTTCCTCTTTGTTTAATCTCTTTTCTTGTAAAAATTAAGTTAAACTTTGAAATGAAATGTTATTTCAATGTAAAAAAATCCCCAAACTGCTAATGATTTAAAAAAAGAAAAAGAAAATGGCTTTAGAAGACTTGCAACCTTTTCATAAGCTGGAAAATCTGCTAAAACCATCCCCTTTCCCACAAACAATTTCAGTTTGAATATATTTGCCTTTTGTGGCAGAAAAAAACATGTAAAATAAATTTTCCAACGAGCTCTAGCAATGACTTCATGTTTTTGCAACACTTTTTAAGGTAAAAGGTGCACCAAAATGAACTTCTGACCTTGCCCAGCCCCTAAAACCAGTTGGATCTGAGGGTGTCGTTCACCCCAAAGAAACTGGTAGACCCAAGGGTGTTAATGGGGGAAAGAGGGAGGCTCTGAACTGAACCTATGCCAGCAAGGGAGGTTTGCCCCTTCTTCCCCGAAGCTGGCTGCTCCTGCTGCAGAATGTGCCCATCGACAAGGGGATGCGGCACAGAGCCAGAAGTGGCCAGCTGACCCTGAGCAAGCATCGAATTCAGCAGGGGCTCAGAGGATGGCAGGGGAGCCAGGAGATGTGGTACTTGCCCTGACACTGGCCGCAGTGCGCTTTGCCAGGGATAAATAATGCTGCTTTCTAGCAATTTCCCCCAGCTTTCCAGAGTTTTTTATCTGTGTTCAGTTCTCACAGGACACCTGACATTTGGTAAATCCTAAACATTTATCCATTGGGGCATAAGGGTTGAGGAGAAGAAAATGGTCGGCAGATAGCGTGCAAGGCAGCTGCAGTGTTGATGTAAGGGGGAGGTTGCCAAACAGCTGCTGAGGAATGGGACAGCGGTGTGGCAGTCATTTCTTCGTCAGCAGAGCTGGCAAATGGAGACAGAACACATCCAGACTTGCGCTTGAAGGCTTCCAGAATTCATTGGCCCTGACATCCTCTGCCAGAAATAGAGGGAGACATTCTGGAAACCACCGCCTCCATGGAAAGGCCACTGCTGTACCACCTTGGCTCCGCTGCCCGCCTCTCCCCCTTTCCACTGCCCTCTCCTCTGCCAGAGACCTATACCCACCTCCTGGCCGTTGTTGAGGGGCTATCCACATGCCTTCTCCAACACAACCAAAAGAAGCTGGGATCAAAGCAACAATTAGCAGAAGAAATTTTGAGGCCCATTTTACATGGAAGATCAGATTCTGTGATTGCAGCAGCTCCTTTTGGCCATTAAAAATAAATCAGGGTTTCAGGGTCTGACGTGTTTTGCTTGTACAACTCTTATTTATGCTAGTGGGACTTGTAGCCCTATGATGAATGCATGGTGTATACAAAGACTTTTAGGGTGGGTGGCAGAGAGCTCCACCAACTGCTGACCCCGCTGCAGGCAGGATTGCGTGGAAGAGAAAGTGTTTGAGACACATTTAGCAAAAACGCTGAATTTGCTGGGGTCAATTTGCATGTTGCCTACTCAGTGGAGACCACAATGAAAACCAGGAAAGCTCCCAAACCTCACAAGAATACGAACGCCATATTACATAAGACCAAATGTCCAAGCAGTGCAGTATTTTGGGTCTGACAGTAGCCGGTAGCGGGTGTGTAGGGAAGGATGTAAAGAACAGGGAACAGACAGATATTTAGCTTCTAGGAAATAGCAGCATAGAGACCAAGCAGAAATGGGAGTCTGTGTCCCTTAGAGGTATCAGGACATGTTAAGGAACTTCCTCCTACCCTAATAAAAACAAAAAAACCCAACAAACAAACCAAAGTCACCCAGGGATATGTGCCCAGTGGCAGCGAAGAAAACGTTATAAATGACTTGGAGCTTTATGGCACAACTCTGGATGGGTAGGCTGTATGGGTGTCCCCTTTCAATCACTTTCCCTTCAGCATCCGGATTTTAGTCCCAGTGACATGGAAGCATTGCAAAGACATTGTTCATTACACAAATAACTCGCCACTGCCATCCATTGTACATTATTTCCTCTCCCTTACTCTCTATTTCTTCTTTTTAAGAAAGATAAAAAATGCTGCTCTCATCCAGGCAAGAAAAGGACACAAGACTTTGGGCATCCAGGCTAAATGAGTGAATGATGTTTGCACTCAAGTCATTATTAATCTGGGACTGAAACTCATCTGGAGGAATGATTTGACCGAGCATTGCAACAGTGGGCAAATTTAGGAAGTTCCTCAAAGCACCTGAGCATGTAAAGGGAAAGGACATCTAATAAAAAAGCTCCCCATAAACATTTCACCTAGCTGTAATATCAAATGCTATTAAGTAACACAAGAGCCTGAGCTCTCCGTACCCAGCTCATTGCTTAGCGGGTAACAAGAGTTAGGTGTGCTGCAGGTGAGAAAAGAGGATTTTTCATCCTCCCAGCCCTGACTCAATGAAACCAGGGAATAGGGCTTATACTAGCATGTTACATTTAACTATCTTACACTTAAGTGTAATACCCGGGGCATATGGAGTGAGTGCCAAACCCTGCCCAAATTGCTTACAAGCTGAATAAGTAAGAGAGGCAAAGGGAGCCGTGTTGCCAAGTGAGGAGCTGAGGCACACACAGGGGTTCAGTGCTTTGAGCAAAGTCCAAGGGAGATTTGGGAGTCCTGCACCCAGTCCCTCACTGCCATGACAGGAGCACTGACCACAAGTGCCCTGCCAGCCGCCTGGTCCCCTGCAGCCATCTACCAAGAACATCTCTGCAGGTGCTATTGGGTCTACAGATCCCTGCTAGCCCTTTCTCTTGGTGGGAAAGCATCATGACTAAATAATGTATTGATTTGCTCTTGGTGGGGGAAGTTGAGCTATAAACACCTTGCTCCTAGATGGGGAGGGATCACAAGGCCTGAAGAGCCAATCTGTTCTCCAAACGGCAACCAATTTACGTCACTGCTACATCCTTTTTTCCAAAAGTAAAAGGGACACCAGATTAAATTCGTCCAGGTATTAGAGGAATCTTAGCTCTGCTATAGATAAAACCAAGCATCGTTTTCTAGTTTTAGGTGGACTATTCTAAGTACTCCTAACCCAGCATACCTCAGCATCCCAAAATGCATCCTCTTTCCTGAGAACGCCAAGGTTAGCAAGCCAACTTTGTGGTGACGGTGCAGGGGAGGAGCAGAGCCAAGACCCCCTGAAAACAACCAGATGATAGTTTCTCTGTCTGAAACTACGGCACTTGAGAGCTGAACTTGTGCTTTTGCTGAAGATGCTGTATACAATCTCAATGTATTTGGCTCAATACAGGTGAATTAGAAGAAGTCTGAATAGGTATAGCTATAGGTAAGGTCAGACAGTCTAGTGAGGTCTTTCTGGCTTTAAAGCCTGTGGATTGATAGGAAGCGGTATGAAGAAACTTAAGAGAACACACTGCTTCCTGTTCCATCTCTCTGATGGGATATGCTCAGACAGAGACCGTACCAGTCTGTACTGGATGCTTCCCTGTGCCTTGTTTCTTGAATTTTCCCTGAGACTCGGTCTGTATGAGTGTATATAGCAGCAGTTCTGGAAGAGGGCAGAGCCAAGGTTATTTTGACAGTGCAGCATAAACCTTTAGATTTCCTACTTTTCAGAAGTTTAAATTTGTATTAATTTTTCATATCCTGCTGAGGATTAATCCTCTATGCATTCTGGAACGATATGAGACACCATTAGGCAACGTTAACTTTGTGCTGAAGCTTTTGGCATAAGATGCTGCATGCTCTAATCTATTTGCAAATCAAAAGCCAATGCTTTGCACACTTCAGTGAAAAGCCAGAGGCAGCCTGCCCCACTAGAAAGGTCACCAGATTAGGACTCAAGGGAACTCTTCGAAGTTCTGCCACAGATTTACTGCTCAGTCTTGGCCAAGTCATCTCTTTTCTTTGTGCCTCTAGTTTTCCTCCCATTCTTTGTGTTTTCTATTCAGGCTGCAAGTTCTTTAGGGCAGGAGCAACCCTCTCGTTACATGCTGGTCTTGTGCCTTGCACAGCAGGCCCCCCCCCCTCCTTGCTGGAGTATGGCTACTAGATGCTACTGCAACAGAAAGAATTCAGAACCATAACAGTTTAAAAGAGTTTGGCTTTCACCCCCAGGTTCTTCAGTCTCTCTTGCTTGCTTCCTGAGCTTAAATACTTTCAGATGAGGTACCAGCCACCAACTAAGTTCCCAGCCAAAGGGTTAAAATAACCAACTCCATTAGATAAAGAGGAGAAAGGTGTAAGAGGAACTCAGATCATATGGCAAACTAGGTACTAATCAATAGTACTCAAAGGTGAAGGCCATATGGAGGAGCCAGGAATCATTGCACAAGTTAAGCAAAGTTTAGCGAACAGCAAGCCTGATAAAGCAAAGCTTTAACTATTTTCTGTGAAAAGTTCCACCTTTCCTCTAACCTGGCTCTGGAACAGGGACCACATGCACCGTTCTTCTCTTGACTGACTCATGCACTAAGGGCTCAGTGGAAGTTTTGAGACTGACCCATGGACAATACTTCTTTATTGTCCTGACAGTTCATATACTACGTTACGTATAATTCTCCTATTCACTGGACTCTCGATCCAAACTCTTCTGGTAAAAGGGCTTGTGGGCAGTTTACTTTCTGTCCAATGACTTCATTGCAAAGGATTTTTCTCCTCTGTTGATCTTGCCATGTGCAAGCTTTCCTTCCTCTTGTTTCCCTCCTCTTGTTTCCCAGTTTCTGGAAATAATTTGTGGTTTGGAAATGGAAATGCCCTCGTAGGCTTCAAAGAGCTTAAAGCCTGCCATAGCAGATCAGTTCATTGGAACTGGATCCATTTAATCTGCTCTCCTCTTTCCAGCCATGACCAATACCTGGTACTTCAGAAGACAACACAACTTCATAGTGGCAACAGGACACTTCAGCTTTAGACAGAGTCCCTTCTCTGGATAGGTGAAGAGCTGCTAAAGCATCCTTCCCACTTCCACCCTGAACTACCCTAGATTGTCTGGGAGCATTCCTCAAGGAATCAATTAAAGGGCAGACACCCTCCTCCCAGCCCCCCCCAAGGATAAAGAGACTAAAGGGGGACAAAGTACATTGACACATATCAAAAGAAGGCTTCCCAAAACATAGCACAACAAACACAGCTCAACCCCTTCCAGGACTGGCTTGGCTCGCTTCCCCTGTTCAAAGAAGTTGGCAAGCAAATCTTTATTGTAAGAGACAGAACAGAAGCCGTAGGGGAGGTACTGAAATCTGGGGATAATTCACAAAATCCTGGCCTGTGGTGTAGAAGGAAGCTAGTGTTATGTATCTATCATTTGTACTTCTTTTGTTATTGCTGCTAGATTTAAACAGATAGAAGCTACCTATCAATGATCACATCTCATTTTCAGCTAGCATCTTTCCTGGCTGCTTTTAAATCAATGGGAAGCAGGTATAAGCTAGGACAGACATTTTTTGGCTTGCCTCATTCATGTCAAGGTGGTCTTGTGCTTCACAGATATCCTACGTACTGCAGCAGGTCTATTTGTTCAATAAAGTACAATTTACTCTTACAAAAATACCAGATTTGATCTCTTAAAAGTCTTCCATTTTCCCCAAAAAGTACCACCACCATTCTCCAGGCCAGGTGACTCCATACACTCATGCCTCATCTTTTCCCCATGGCCAGCCAGGAGTGTCAAAGCCTTGTAGCTGGACTGTGCTTTCTCTGGACACTTGGCAAAGAACCATCAGGCAGACCACCTGCATTCACCTCAATCAGAGATGGGCTTGCATTCCTGCCTGCAATGGATGCATGTAACCAAGGGCACCATTCTTGGGGTGAGGGAAACTTCAACCAGAGGACATCTGCCAGAGGAGATGGTGGAATGTGTGGTGTTACATTGCCACCTTGTGGAGAGCTCCCACTGGAGATGAATAAAGAAAGATGGCTGCCTAACGAGTTGTGGGCCATCGCATGCCGCAAGAACATCTTCTGCTGTTGTGTGCCCCTGGCTGGCTAAGCACTCATGCCCTTGCTGTGACTGAATGGGCCACCAAACATTGCTGTTATTTCTCCTCCAAGTGGTGAAGTATGGGAGCTCCATGCAAGGCCTGGAGGTCCTACGCATGCGCAACATCAACCCATTGCTTTAGCACCTGGATTTGCAGACTCAGTATTAAATTTAGGTATAGATACAGCCAACGTGAAACAAGGGTCTGGTCCTAGGTCAGCCTTCAGGGGGTAGAGTCTGTGTTATCACAGTTGCCATTGGCTCTTGTAGTGGTGCTATCCACAAAAGAAGAGCATAGCTAGACTCTGTGAATCCAGGCCTCCACAAGCTTGAGGAGAGAATGAAAGAAAACGTATTTCTTTTCATTAAGGGCACAAGAAGCCTCTGGTGGCAATGCTTTTTATATTAGTGGTGTCCCCAGAGAGGTTCAAATATACAAACCCACAGCATGCTCCTCCTGTTTGCGTGATGGAGTACTGCGTTGACAGACTGGAAGAGAATAACTGACAAGTGCTAGCATGTGGACTCTTACAGTGATGCCATGTATTGATTTCCATCTGGTGATGATGTGCACTTTTGCAATTGCATTGACACTATTCTCGCTCTTAAGAATCTGCAGACTGAATTTCTGGAGTGAAAAGGATTAGCATTGTTTATTATTTATTCAGTACTAGAGAAGGTCTGTAACTTTGTGGGCCTTTACAATTTCAATGAGAATAAAAGGTCAAAAAGAAAAATCACAGGTCCCTGCCCCAACAGCCTTAGCAAGAGAAATTAGACATGACAGAGCAAGGCAGGCAAACCCTGAGAAGATGGGAAGATGGGTTCCAAGAGCAACAACATATGAAAAGTGTGACACACAGATAACCCCTTTGTGCCTGTACATTATGTTGGAGAACAGTAACGGCTCAGAAGGAGGTAAAATAAATGCAGCACTGATTAGAGGGAGCAAACTGTCCTCCCCAGGTTGTCCACTGCCAATGCAGTCATCCACTGAGTATTTGGAAGTAAATAAGCAAATCCCTCAGACTTGGGGAATGTTGAAGATCACACTTAGAAGTATCTGAAGCATGGGCTGAAGTTTTCAAGACCTTGGGAGAGAAACAGTCTTTGATTTCAAGGAAATCTGATACCTCCTCAAAGGAGGAGTCACATTCTTTGAAATGCAAGATATGGACAACTATGGAGATGCTGGCCAACAACAACAGGACATGAAGGCCAACATCTCCTGATGGCAGTAAATTTAAGCTCCAGAGGTTTGTGATGGGACTTTTGCTAAACCCCCGTTGCCAGTAAATTCAACATCTCTTAGAAATATACCTACAGAGATGCGAGATTCCCTGGTACTCAGGAGAAGCACAGATTGTTACCTTTCCTTGGACAAAGGTCTATCTTGATAAAGGCAATGGCACTAGCAGAGTATATTTGTTTTTCTCCAAGGCATATTATCTGATATCTCATGAGATCTTAGTTAAGAAACAAATACTTTGCACTGTGTGGAAATAGTAAGGCATGTATTAGATTTACCAATATGTGTTTCAATGACAACTTCCAACACATCGTTATTAATGGGGAGGCGTTATAATGAATGGAACCATTATTAGTAAGACGCTTTAGAAAACTACTTGTTAGTCCAAAAAGGTTCAGCATTGTCAGCAATAATCTAGATAATACAAAACCTGTGATAGTGGGATTTGCAGATAGTGTATAAATTACCGAGATAGTAAAGATGAAAGAGGACAGGCTGGATTAAGGGCGTACAAGAATTACCTGCTTAAATTATCACAATTCAATATGCGCATTTTACTAAAGGCAAGCGAAAAGCATCACACCTGGCAATAAAGGCTGAGATTCAACCCCATGCATCTCAACTAAGAGCCTAGTTGGCCTAGGATTCCTCTACAGTCAATGAAGAAAACATGGCACCAGTGGGGGGGGAGAGGGGGGGGAAATCTGGCCGAAGTTTGAAGGGCTGGAGCCAAGACCCTACGTTCAGTGTGAAAATCTCTGTCTTGCAAAGGTGTGCGTGAAGAACATCAAAATTAACCACCTCAGCATGAGATATCAGTGCAGTGTTTGATGACTAATATGATACTCAGGTATATAAAAAAAGGGATTATTGAGTAGAAACAGGGAAGTGGTTTTGTCCCTGAGCTGGCCACTACTAAAATCATTAGAAGAATGACATCTTCAGTCTTGGCATCCCCAATTCAGGAAGGATATGGATGTCTTAGAGTTCAAACTAAAGCCACAAAAATGATCTTACAAGAGAAAACAAGTCTTGCAATGCGATGAGTATAAACCTTTAATCTACTGAGATTAGTCAAAATGTGACTTGATATTTTTATTTGTAGATACTTTTGCATGGAAAAGATGCCTTACAGACCTTTCAAATCTTTCAGCCAGGGACATAAAAAGATTCAGGAAAATTCAAGCTGATGTTAGACAAATCAGGATGAAGCAGGCAAAATCAGACGAAGCAGGATATGATTTCCTCACTGCGCAGGTAGTTTAATATTAGAGATCTAATGAAATCACAAACCATTTGGAATTTGTCAGATGCAGATGGACATTTTAGCGCTTTGACACATATGATTACATGGGAGAACTTAGTTTTAAGAGCATGTGTTGAACCATTACTGCAGAGCAGCTGATGCATGGTAACTCATCATTTTAAGGTAGCCTGCTCTTGGATCAATTTACTTCATAGAACATTCACTCCATAGCAGCTCCTACAAAAAGTTCTGCAACCTAACTATACCCAAGAAGAAAAGTACAGAGGCTCAGCACAGTCTATGCTTACCTAGGGATGAAAGAAAAAGAAGCCTACATTAGAAATAATGGAATATTAGGAAAAGATAAAAAACCCCAAGCTGCACATCTTTATACCCAAGCAGTTGAAGTCACTTATGGAGGGTGAGGGTGGACAGCTCTGTTACTCCAGGCTGAGTCTTCTGCACCACAGGAGCTCAACACTCTCCTGAAAAACCCTCCTGGGCTGCAAAACTTCAATTTGTGATCTTAGATACCCTCATGAACACTAAAATTATGTCTGCCTGAAGAAGCAGCTCTGAGGGATGGAAACTCTCCTTTGTTTGAACCAATGGTCTAGCAAAACCTAGAGGCATTAATTTCAACGGTAGTTGGTGCGTCCTTACAAATACCCCAGCAACAAATGCCAGTTTTACAGGCTTCCCTCTGTTTTTAGCCCTCTTCTTAAGCCTCCCAAGCCCTACAAGCCCTTCCTATTTTCTTCCTCCATGGCTGAGCCTCCAGCTTTTTCTGGATAGTCTCTACAAAACAGTTCCACATTCACTACACATAAATCTGTGCGACTCTGCAAGTTGATCATGTGGGTACAACATAAAATAAATGGAATTGAATACCAAGACAACAGAGAGGAGATTGTACTTGAGTGTATTATTCATTTCCATATTTAATTCATTACATTTCTCCTCCTTTATTTTTTTCTTTCTTCCCCCCCCCCCCCCTTCGATTTATACGGAGCTGCAACACATTTTCCAGCCTGCTGTGCTGGAACGCTGCAGTGTCAAGGGACTTTGCGGTTAAATGTAAGACCTTGTTGTCATATTGTGCACTGGGCCTTTGTCCTCAGGAAACCGACAGCTCCAAGTTAGATAACAACTGGTAAATCATCATCTTTGCTAAGCGTTTGCAGAGGCAGGTAGGGGGGCAGGAAGGAGGTTTCTTTAAAGCAGGAAAAGAAAGAAACCTCTCTCCTAAGGGATTAAGAACTTCTCTGACCACCCATCTTTGACGTCTCCTCCTAAATCTTTGTCTTTCCTGATACTGCTGTTTCTTGCCTGCCTTTCGAGTTGGATATCTGTCTGGGGGCTCTAAGCAGGATGTGAAAGACAGAGGAGATGTGGATCAGAAAGGGGAAAAGATGTCTTTTCAAGGGGTTGGGAGGAGGGAATTTAAAAAAATTCAGAAGCCAATCTAATTTTGTACTTCAGCAATGATCATTCATTATTCCCTAAGGGTTAAACTTGCCTGGAAAGCCCACGGGAGGAAGCCTACACTGTTTGGTTGCAGGGACCAGATCAGATGACTTAATAGAACGTGTTTTCTTTTCCAGCCCTGATTCCCATGATTTTGTAATACGACAACCTTGAATCAGCTAGTGAAATTTCCCTTCCCTATTCTCTAACTCTTCTCTAAATTCACCCTTGCACCTCTGGAATGCCCTGAAGTTTTACATCCTCCCCCAAGAAGCAGGGAAAGCTGCTGACGTCCCCCCCTGCCCATGAGTCAGTGCTGTGCTTCTCGCACCTCTGCTTCAGCCCTGAGCAGTTTCTACCTCAACCCAGCTGAGGTTCCACTTGAGCACTAGTAACCCTTTTTTCTTATTTTTGTTCGTCTGCATATGAAGTAATACAGTCCCATGGTGGCATGCTGATGCATGTAGAAGAGAAAAACAAAATACTTAATCCTAGCCAGATGAAAGAAAAAAAAGAAAAAAACAAAAACCAAACCAAAACAAAAAAACCCCAACCACCCTGAGTTCCTCCACACTCTTGCTTGGTAAATTTTTTCTTCGGAAGCCAGCTGTTTGACAGATGGCTTTAAAAGTGAAGTTGTGTTCACTACTCTTAAGATAGGCTGAGGGTCTCATTCTGTTTGTTCTGTTCTGGTTTGGAAAACTTGAGTGACAACTGTATGGCAGTCACTGCTCTCCAGGTTCATAGCTTCACTGTACAGCAAACACCACCCCAGCAACGACATAGGTTGTACTCAGGATACAGCGGTCTGGATCTGGAAGCAAATCAGGCTGGGGAGGCAAGTCTGAACAGGGCTTTTCCTGAAATGTCCACAGGTTTGACTTTCAGATGGTAGGAGCTCAGCGAGAACAAAAATTTCTGTCACCTTAAAAATGATGTCATTCTCTGAGATCAGTGGGGTTGTTTTTTTCAATATCTCTTTTTTCAGTGGAGAAGAGAGAATTGCTAAACTCCAAACATTTTGCAAGCCAGCAAATTCTACTTAGATCAGTTGCAATACTTCATTTCAATAATTCCAGAATGCTCTGCTTTGTTCTTGGGACTTAATCCCACCAGGGTCCCAGATACTGTCAGTCTCTGTTCTCGCCCCTCCCATGACTTTGAAACATTTGGTCAGGCTCCTCACCCTCTTCATAGCCTCCTCCCATTCCTGCATACCCTCCTAACAGCTCAATTTCTTGCAGAAACTCCCAACCAATTCTCTCCCCCCTCCTCCTCCTCAGATCCCCACAATTTTAGTTGAAGGAACGATTAACCCTAACCATTCATAATACCACCAACAGCTACTGGCTCTTTTATGCTCTTGGAGGCTGCCCTGCTCCCTACCCAGTGTCTGCAGTTCACCCAATTAGATCAGCAGCTACTCACAGCAGGAACATCAGATTTGTACGTATGCTCAACACACCAAAAGAGCAAGGTGCTGGCCCCAGGGGTAAGGATCCATTAGATTCATATTTCTACTGAGCCCAGTAAGGCAAACCATCACTTGGGTAACAGTAAAACAAGGGGACTGAGAAGAGAGAAGGATGCCATCATGGTTCCTGCTCACTGCAGGGGGGTTGGACTAGATGACCTCTAGGGGTCCCTTCCAGCCCAAAACATTCTATGATTCTATGAGAAAAGGTGACTATATTACTGGCTTTGGCTTCTCCCTTTGTTCAAACTGCCATTCAGTCCTGAAGAAGCACCTTTCTGAATCGGATGCACCTTCCCCACTGTTTCTAGTCTTTTCAGGGCTAGGGCTGTCTATTATTTGTGCTTGCACATCATCTGTGCTACCCGATAGGCAGTTCTGGGCCAGTAAATGCCAGCGTAGCATTAGCACTCATCACAGAGATTGGAGGGGCAGAGAGCAGGAGAGGGAACAGAGATGGCACAGATAGTGCCTGTCTGTGGGATGAAGAATGGGCAAGGGTGTAGAAGAGAGAAAAAAGCAGAACAGAAGACCAATGGTGGAAAACTCTCTCAGGACAGCCTGACTGGGTCTGTTAGCACAGTGTCATACAGGGACAGATAAGAGTCACTGTATGGCCAGCCAACAGCAATTGCTATCTGCCAAGGAAAGACGACACCTGGTATGATGGAAGAATACAGATCTGACACCTCTTGGGCTTTCTCTGATCACAGGGCTTTTTAAACTGCAAGCTATGTCTTATTTATTGGCCACAAGAATCAAGAAGACACTGAAGTGAGCCACCCCACAAATTTTCATTATGTTTCCACACTCTATTTCCTAAACTCTCTCATAATTATGTGGAAAGATACTACAAATCACTTTGAGAATATTATATGACAGTGAAAGAGTTATGACGCAAGACCTGTTTCTAAATGGTATTTATCACACTTTTAAACTCATCCTCAGTACTAACAAACAATGTATTTTCCTGCTTGCATGCTCTTACAGAGCAAACATGGAGCAAACCTGATGGGTGAATCTTTAATTGACCCATCTACAGTTCACTGGATGAAAGTCTATCACAAAGCAACGCAAACGTTACGCGGGATCAGCCATGCTTTAAAAGCTTTGTGAAAGAAGTAGATTTTGCGGGAAGTACTTGAAAGATGAGATAAAGGCTGCTTAGCATGCAAGGGATTTGCTCCAAAGCCCACTGAAGCTGGTGGAATGACTTCGGTTCATTCCAATGGTCTTTGGATCAGAACCAAGGAGGGAAGAACTAGTGCCATATATAGAGGGCAACGTAAAAGAAGTCACAAAAAATAAAATTCAAATTAAAAATTATATACAGTGGGAGAAGATCTAGCCATACTGCGAATTGTTAAAAGGTACTGTTACGGATCTATTGCTCAAAAGCGGTGAAGGGTTCCAGATCCAAACCTTCTCCGTCACTATGATTCATACACTGGTACTATATGAGTCACAGCACATGTTCCTCAACCAGGAGATAAGGAACCATGCCTCATAAGAAGAAAAACCATCTCCGGCACCTATGAGATGGTGCCTCTGCTGAGATCGCCAGCATGTGCCAGCTGCTGTGGTTTTCATCTGTCCCGCTACACCGACATACTTCTTTAACACAGACCACTGCCATCGAATGCCAACAGCTGCAGCTAATCGGCCCACGGTTGTTTCTGATGAAGTGCTTTTCAGATCAGAATATGCCAATCCATCAAGCCCAAGACTTTTGATGAGGGGAGAGAGTTCAACCAACTCCCTCCAGTTTTGAATTCCACTTTTGTTTTTAAAATTAAACCACTGGTAATAAAAGAGTAACGCACAAAGAAGAAGTCAATATTGAAATCAAATGTTTTAGCTGATGCTAGAGGAAAAAAATTCAGAACCTGAGTTTTCATTTTGCAAAAATTTTTGAAATTCTGGCTGTTGGCCCAAGTTTTAAACCCAGGTTTGGTTAAAAAAAAAAAAAAAAATCCTGAAAATGTTCACAGGATGGGAAAGACGTTTCCTGCCAACTCTATATTGGCTTACAGTTCTGACGCATGCAAGCTGGATTTGAATTAGCAGATTAGGCCCAGATCCAAAAGGGGACCTAGGCACTTAAAGTGGGACTGAGGTATGCGAGTCCCAGACAAAGGTCCTCAGTCCCTGGAAACCACTGTTTTTCAAAATCACTAATTCCGCTTTGGAGCGTGCCCCAGAGCATCTCAGCCTTGACAAGAAGCTCTATGCCCACCTCCCCTCTCCACCTCCACCCAGAGCTCCCCACACTCCCCTGGAGCATGCCCACTGATGCCAGGGCCCTTCAAGCATGCAACAGCAGCTCCATTTTCTTCCAAAATACAAACAGAGGAAGAGGTGGTACCACCTTATCGTACAATAGCTCAGTGCTTGGAGTACACACCCAGGCAGAGCTGGTTTCCCTCTCCTGCTTGCCCATGAGGACACAGCCCCATGCCGCAGAGGATACCTCGGCTGGAGCCCTCCCTCTCCTTCCCCCTGCACTTCAGTCCTATGCAAAAAAGATGTTCTTGGCCCTGGTTTCCCCTGCCAAGTTTTGTTTAAATACCTGATCTCGTTATTTTCAACATGTGAATATATAAAGAACTGCTGGAGGGAAAACAGACCCCAAAGCCATATGCTTTCTCTTCAGGAGAGGCTTTTGGATTTAAGACACCCCTTTGCCCTCAGCATTGCTTTTTGCCTGTCTCAGGCATCTCCACAATCAGCACTCACCTTTCTGTTCCCTGTCTTTCCCCACACTTTGTAAGAGGGGCACAGGCCCCCAGCTCAGTGGGTCTGGATGAGGCTTTTTGGGTTTCAACCCTTGCACCCTATGACAGACCCAAGGGTTGGTTTGGCTCTCCATCACTTTTGCTGGCTGGCAATCCTGGGAAGAGGGGACAGCCTGCTGCCGGGCCTCGGAGGCGTGCAGCCCCACTGGGCTGTTACTCCTGTCTATGCCTATACAGAGCAGGGAATTAGGCTTCCTTGTTTACATCTCCTCTTCTCTTTTTATCTTCCCCACCCCCTCCTTTTTATCCCCCCCTTCTTAGTAAAGAATGTTTTTAAAAACAAGTGCCTGCATTTGAGCTGCTTGCGAACTCTAGTTTCCTTGGAGAAATGTTTGTGCTCTTTAACTTAAAGAATTTCCGAAACATATAGAAAAGGAATTTCATAAACTGCTCATTGAAAAACATTCCATACATTCCCCGCTCATCCAGAGACACCCGTGTGTGGTCTCCGACAAGGTCAGGTTTGGGGCTACGTAACGGGGACAAAGATTCCAGCGCTTGGAAAACAACAGATACTGCAGACCATGGGACGGGGGGAAGAGGGCCTCGTGACTCCCGTCGCTGGAGGCTGGGAGACCACCGGAAAGGCAACAGACAGTAAACACTGCGCGTTATCCCAGAGAGGAAAATCCCAGTAAGAACCTCCTGCATATCTGTTGAGAGAGTGACATCAGGCTCTGCAGTGCTAAGGAATGGAGAAGGGGAAAAAAAAGGGGGGGGAAAAAAAAAAAAGGAGGAAAACAGGGGTTCCCACTTCTTATTTCATCTGAGAAAGGTGAAGACATTGAAGGAGGTCCATTAGAGGCAGATTGGAGGCCTATGGCAAATGGTGGGCAGACAGATAGGCAGATGATTACGGACGGATGCTGGGGTGGGAAGAGCACCCTGGGTTTATATTGCCTCCTCCCTGTTTTGAAATCAGGGAGGCGCGTCTGCCAGCCCTGCCATCCCTCGGGGCACTCTGAAGCTCGAGGAACGAGTGCTCTGCACATCTTCAGTTTACACTTTTTGCAGAAACCATAACGTTATTTCCAAACCAAGTACTCTGAAACATGCCAAAGGCACCATTCCTAATCCACTACCATGGACATGACTCACGGCAGGTCTTAAACAACATTATCCAAAGTGAAGAAAAAAAAGCAGCAGGGAAATAGTCTCTTGGAGAAAGTCCTTCCCTAGTACCTGATGAAATGTCGCAAGATGTGTTTTATTACACAATTTTCCACTAAAGTCTACATGCTCGAATTGATTTCTGAGTTTAGATCAGCTGGAGACTTGACAACTCACAGGAGATGTTCTAAGAAAGTCACGTATGTAAAGAAGCCTGAACTGGAAACCTGCTTTTTGTGGAAATTGGAAAGCAAGTCCACATGGGGGCCATCATTCATGTTGCCCTGCTTATCTTCTATCACTATGCACATTAGCATGGAATATATATATATGGTGAGGGGTCTGGAACACAAGTCATACGAGGAGCGGCTGAGGGAACTGGGGTTGTTTAGTCTGGAGAAGAGGAGGCTGAGGGGAGACCTGATCGCCCTCTACAACTACCTGAAAGGAGGCTGTAGCGAGGTGGGGGTCGGCCTCTTCTCCCTGGTAACAGATGATAGGACGAGGGGGAATGGCTGGAAGCTGCGCCAGGGCAGGTTTAGGCTAGACATTAGGAAAAACTTCTTCACCGAGAGGGCTGTCAGGCTCTGGAATGGGCTGCCCAGGGAGGTGGTGGAGTCCTCATCCCTGGAGGTCTTTAAAAGAAGGATAGATGAGGTGCTTAGGGACATGGTTTAGTGGTGGGATGGCAGTGCTAGGTTAACGGTTGGACTCGATGATCTTAAAGGTCTTTTCCAACCGAGGTGATTCTATGATTCTATGATTCTATATGGCCAGTGGCACTGTAAAGTACAATTATTTCAATTTGGTAGGGTATCACTATTTGCTTAGAGCTCACTAATGACCGCACCAGCTGTAGGGCTCACTCAATGTGTCCAGGACCCAAACCTTTTCACCTGCTCCTCACATCACTCCTGTAATTAAGCAAATCCTTCATCCTCAGCAGTCCTCAGTACATTAGAGAGACTTGAACCTAGGCTACGCATTCTTGCTTGGACTGAGCTCCATTCAGGAGTGGGGAGAAAAATAAGCCTGGGCTGGAGATGTCAGATCTTTAGTCACCTTTACAGATGTATCACATTGCAATAAACTGACGACAAACAATAGCCCATCTAGATTTCTGTAGCAAACCACAAGGAATGAAAAATGCCTGACAACAAATATGCCCTCATGATATTACAGTTGCTAAACCCTTTAAATCTGAGATCCTGAGTCAGGGGAAAAGTGCAAGGAATAATTACAAATACCCAACTTCACCTTGTGCATCATCTTGAGTGGATGAAATGGCTGGCACAAATACAGCTCTGCTAGCAAGGCACAGTGGATTGCCCTCGCCGCTGCTGCTGGAGGTTGTCTCTGCTCTCCTGTTTGTTCTCTCCTAGCTCTTTATAAATTCAGTCCAGCTATTAACAATATCCATTAGCTTCTCCAGAAGATTATCTCAGCTTTAGTGACTGGAATGCAGGGATTAGAAAAAAAACCCATTCGGTTTTGTTTTTAAGAAAAGTATATGTTGATTTAAACTGATGGCTTTTAACATCTGTTGTGCAAGCCTTTGTGGTAATAACCCTCAGAGACTGTTGGAGAGAGAGATCATTTAGTAGGTAATAAACATCAGTGATTTCATTAATAAAATATTCTAGCATAGACATTACAAATGGGAAGAAGCAAGGCTTCCACCTGCTTAATAATTGCATTGCTGAGGCTAAAACTCCAGCAGGGCAGGAGATGCCCTGGTATCTCTTGCCCCAACTGCAGGCACGGCTACGTCAAGGCACGTGCAGTGGAAGAGGAACTGCATCCATCGGAAAGCTTCTGACTACCACCATATGAGGCACTGATTTCTAAATGTCTCACCAATAAGGGGTTGTCCTTAGATCCTGACATTGCTGTAACCCAGCTGACAACACTTTCTTGGAGCACTGGATGCCTGTTAGCTGGAAGACGGTGATACAAATCGAGAAGGGAATATGGGAAGCCATTTTGCCAGCTGATGGGTCACCCAAGTGGGTCCAAAGAACGACAGTTCCTGGCAGAAGAGTTTAAAACTTTCTGTAGCAATCTTCTTGTCTTCCTCCATGGGGACAGGTTTTGAATGCAATTTCCAGACAACCCCAGATTTCTTCTGGAAGTCTTTTTCATGATCATCTGTGTGAGTGTGGATGGGGGACCCCTGAGAGATGAGCTTTTCAAACAACAACAACAAAAAAGTTGAAACCTTCAAAGGCAAAATGATAATGGGGTAGGGGAGAGAAGTTATTTCCTAGACGGGGCTATCTTGCAGCCCTTCAGAGCGCAGGACAGAGACTGAGTGATGGGGAAATGCCCCAGCCCACATGAGGGTCCAGGTCCCCCAGCCACCCAGGGCACATTCTGGTGGGTCTCCTTTCCCTGCAACACCCAGGATCATGGCATGAGGGAGGAGTACTGTGCATTTGGATCCCAACCCATCAATCAGTTTAGGCATAACCAAAGAGGAGCAGTAAGTTTTCTCCATCTTCTCCCCTTCATCTGCTGGTCAGCAGGAACAAAAGATCTGGCCAACCTACTTCTGTCCTACCTGAGATACTTGTCCTATCCCAGGCTGTTCAAAGGAAGGTTCAAATCCCTTTTTTGCACCCTGATCTCTCCTCAGCAAGAAGGAACGGGGGTTTAGGGTGCCTTTCTCCAACCTTGGCACTGCCACAGAGGCCAGCCCTGCACAGGCAGCAGCGGGGCAGGCTCTACACTCTGGGGAGAAGCACCGAGTTCAAAGTTCCCTGGAAAAAGCACATGTAGGGAGCGTGGTTTGGGCCAGAGTGTGCTGAATCAAAAGCATCTGAAAGGTTGTCCTCCCCTGTGGCTTTGCGGCAAGCATAAACATAACAGCTCGGGAAACCCTTTCTGAGCTGGGCTGAAGAATCCCTTTGAGGCTTCCTGCAGCCTTTTCCTCCCTGGCAGCTGGCGGAGGGACGCCTGCTGATGCTGGCTCCCCCCCAAGACATTGATTCCTTACTGTTTTTTGGGGGCAGGGGTTCCCCCCCTACTCATTGGCCAGTATGTAACTTAGGCTCCCCTACAGACCTACAGTTGTGCAGAGGCAAGAACTGCTCAGGTCTGCAGGGAGAAGGATCACCTGCCTGTCTGTACCCGTGGTCTCTCCAGCTCTGGTCTCCAGCCAGAAGGACAGAAGACACTGATCTTTGCTAGGAAAAAAAAAAGAACATTACCTAAGATTAATGAAAACAAGTTAGTGTGGGTGAAACCAAGTAAATGCCTTGGGAAGACAGGACAGTTTACACATTTTCAGATGAGCTAACAGGCCAGCCCAAAGACAGTGTTTTCTTGATCTGGAAAAATCGGCAAAAAAATACAATTTCTGTGACTCCCCCGGAATTACAGCTCTTGTTTGTTTTTACCTGTTACTTAGCACAAGTTCAGCATGTACCATCCCATTTTCTCCCAGTAAGGACAAAGCCAGCTCCTGCCATCAAGGCTACAGCTAGAGAGGGGACAAGAAGAGAGAGAGAGACGGATCCCTCATTTTCTGTGTTTAATAAGATCTGACAAACTATGAGTTGTCCCAAGCGTTAAGGAAACTGTTACCCAACATTTTTCATGCACTGGGTCTGTGACCTTTTTGTCACACAGTTTTCAGAAAGAACACGCTGTCCCTTGACTCAGAGATGGGTGTATTGAGGGAGGCTGTATCTAAACTGCATGGCAGATGCATGCCATGATGTAGCCTGAGGTCATGGTGACCACAGACATCCAGGACAGATGACATGGCTGGAGCAGGACCAGCCCACGTACGTAGGTTTCCTGCCCATGTCCACTAGGAGGTGTGGAGGAGAAGGTGGTGTGTGCCCTGACCCAAAGTTGGGGAGCTGAGGCACAGCCCCAAATCCACTAGTTAAGACAGATCTTATCTAAATACATCATTTACATGCAGCAGCTTCTCGAGGACTGCCCATGACATTACCTCTCTGCCTGTCCTAGCCAAGTTCTGGGCATCCCAGGTGGTCCCACAGGGTGACCATGGCCCTGCTGTGATATTTTCCACTTTCCATGAATGGGCAGCTTTAGCATACTGACCAGCAGAAATACTCTTTATCCACCAAACCCAGACCCATTTCAGGATAGACTCAGTGTTATCCATAAAGCTGTCAAGAATTTTTCACAGGTTTTATCAGGTTTCCTAAGCTGGATGAATCACTCCTCAAGGTTTTTGGGAATCAGACAGGGAGGGGAAATCCCCATTTTTCTGTCTGACTATAGAGAGTTTTCACATTTCAAGATGTG
The DNA here is from genome assembly GCA_034008185.1 of Gorsachius magnificus. NCBI lineage: Eukaryota > Metazoa > Chordata > Aves > Pelecaniformes > Ardeidae > Gorsachius > Gorsachius magnificus. The sequence continues at coordinate 5,670,731 of CM067086.1, read as the reverse complement.
GGGAAAAACTGCCACCACTTTCAACAACAGCTACAAAAATCAACGTTGGTTAAAAGATGTGATTCTTGTTTGTTGGTTTGTGAGATTGTTTTGATTCTCTCTGTGAGACTAAACAATTATTTAGGCATCTAGACCATAAATAAAATGTTGGTGTTGGTAAATATACAAAAGATTAAGTCATTAGCTACCAGAAGAAGTAGTTGCAATCTGCAACAGCAGCTTTTGCCATTGATGCTTTCGCCACCTGGGTACCCGGCTGCTCCTGCAAGCCTCTGCACTCGGCAGAGTGGGAAGTAATGGTACAAAATTAAAAGATATTTGCCGTTTTAATACGCCATTGGGAGGGGTCACTGGAACACAGTGTTTCATCCCCCCAAATACCCAAGCTGCAACCAAGCTACTGATTTTCTTTCTTGATACCTATAGTTTAGCAACTGTTGCTTTGGTCCTGTTCCCATAGGAATGACCCTGAACAATGGAAATTGTGGCTGCAGAGACCCCAAGCAAAGGACGCTGCAGAGACATTACCCACTGCCTCAGCTGCCCAACACATTCATGCTTTGCAGGGAGGGATCTACATCTCAGAAATGCATTTGCTGTTTAATACATCACAAACTGCAGAGGGGACAGGGGACCAGAACAATCAGGTGAAATGGTGAAAAAGCGGTCAGCCACAATGGGAGATACACAAAAAAAAGCCTTTGCTCTTCCACTACAGGGACTGGCCAAAGCCCTTTGATCTGATCATGGCTCTAATGAGAAGGATGCCTCAGCTGTCCCCAAGCACACAACACTGCTGGTGCTGGTGGACTAAGATACCCGGGGACTCAGGCCACAAAAGAGAGAAGGAACCTCAGCAAATAGCAATTGGGGAGGACGTACAGTTTTGCTGCTTCTTTTATCTCTTCTTAACAGCCTAATTGGAGTGTAATGAATTTAGGGTTGGTGCTCGCTGCCAGACTCACTTCTTTGATGTGTTTTTGGCCTCTGTGCTACAAAAATGCGATGGAAACCAAAACCAAGATATTACACCTCCATAAAGTGTCTCTGGGTTTACCATAAGATTCCGCCGTGTGTGCCAAGTGGCCAAAGCCACTAACAGGCCCCTGCTCGCCAAGATGTTTGGGTAATGAATAAGAAGCAGAAAGAGATGCCACTGTGAATCAGAGTGAGGAATGTGCGCTAACGGCAACAGAGGCAGATCCTGAGCTGTAATGTGGAACAGAAGAGCACTGTGGTTGTGCTCCTCTGCGGCTGTGGCCAGCAGGAGCTGTTGGCGATGTCCGAAAGCCTGTGGCGTGCGAGGAGGATTTCAGGAGGTAGGTAGAGTACCAGCAGGGTAGGGACACACCAACGCAACACCCTGAGCCTGCTGTATTGCCAACAGCCAGGTCAGTCCAGGGTCTAAGAGTCTTTCTTCCACCCTACGTTAACAATTCCTGCCTTAGCTCTTTGCAGCCAAATCTCCTTCCCACATGAGCCTACCATTCCTCTTGGTCTCAGCAGGGCATTCCCACTGGCAAATATAAGCCACTACATGACGCGTGTGCCTCCAACACACGAACAGCCCTGGTTTGGATGGTGCATGCTCAAGAGGCAACCACACCTGCTGCCTGCCGTACCCTCCCGCCCAGGTCACCATCCTACAGGATGCGGGTGCAAGCGGCAGGTGAGGCTCTGAAAGGCCTTCTCAGGGGACATCCCACCCTGCAGACTGGAGAGGGGTCCCTGCCACCTCACTTTGTCTCCCCAGGCCTCTGATAACCAGCCCCTGGGCACACCTGAAAACGCTGGTGATGCTTAACGATCAAAATATCCAAGGGCCCCATGTACAATTTGCTCTTAGAGACAAACAGCTAAATTATGGAAGGCTGGTTCTGAAAAGGCTCCACCAAGCACGGATGTTTACCTGTTTCTATTCAAACACTGACTAAACAAGCTCACATTCATGAAGGCATGCACCTACCCCAAAAATCACTGCCCAAAGAAAAATCCAACTGCTTATCTGCTTATCATGATGAAAAATGATGTGTCTGCTGGGAAACATCCTGGCCATTGATGGTTCACGTACTTGCAGAATATCCAGGGCTAAATCCCTACCCTATTTAAATCAATACAGCTATATCTGTTTTAGGGAAGCTACCCCCAATTGACAGATGCTGGGAACCCAGCCCCATGTCTGCCTCTTACTAAAACAGCCCTTACCCTGTGACTGCGTGTTTGAGACATGGGCTGCTGATAAGATACGCTTCTAGTTAAGCGCAGCCCTTCTTCAGCAATGATTCACGTTTAAGAGCAGTTAATTAATGCAGCTGTTCTGGACACAAGCCTGCCCTCTGCAAGAAAGGCACTTTCTGGAATAGGTGTAAATGTGCAGCTTCGCTGGTAAGCAAACGATATGCCCAAATACCAGGAACTGTGCTCCCAGAGCCTGACGCTAGGGGCAGGGACAAGCCCTCTTTCTGCCCGGCAGTGACCGCTGTCACCTTAGCTCTACCAGATGCAAGTGGAAATCTATTTTCCACCTTGTTTGTTACTCAGGTGGGAGTCGAGGGCAAACACAGAGAGGCTATAACCAAGCCTCTCCATGCTCTGGATGCCTTTGGTATCCACACCAGCACCGTGTGGGTAGCATTTAGTGGGCTAGCAGCAAATTAGTGTTCCCTGGGACCAGCAAGGCAGCCCTGGTGACCAAGGCGTGCCTGAGTCACAGTGTCTTTGGGGCAGAGATGCTCTGGGGCTTCCCCCGCCCGGCCAGTTTGGCTGCAGCTTCGCATGCCACTTCCGTGATCAGAAAGCATCCTCATCCCCTCCGTCGAAGCAAAATGGAGATTGGGCACCACCTGAAGGTTAACCCTGTGGTTCCCCTGAGTCTCACAGGGGACTCAGTGCCCCACTTGCTGCTCCTGGGGACCGGGGACCATTGCTCAGGCAGTGCCATGAGCGCACCAGACTATACACGTGCAAGCAGACATACGCAGCTGAAGGGTTGGAACAGCTCCTTCTACTGAACATCTGGACTTACACATATAAACTACTCAACACTCTCATCCAGAATTACAGAGTCTTTCATATCTTATCTCTCAAAAACCACTTATCAGCCCACAGCTTTCAGACTGCAGTCTCTCCTGTCTGCCAAAGTGGAACCCAGCCATGTAAAAACATGAATAACAGCAGCCCCTCTCTCCTCTCCCACGCTGATGGCTGCAGCTCCTCTGATGGGGGCTTGAACTTTGGGGGCAGCAGGAATAGCTCCATCGACCCCACTGCCACGGCAGACTCGCAGAGGAAGTTTAGCAGAGTTTAACCACGGGGCAGTAGCTCACTGGAGCATGAATGCCTCCTTGCATCCCAAGCTCAGGAAGGCGACAAGCTCAATGTGCGTGTTTATGCTCTGCATTATGGCGATAGGCAATAGGAAACATTTGTAAGCTAACATTGAGGTGCATCACCCACATTGCCATAGCACTTGGAAGCTTCAGGCACGCCCTAAGAGCCTCCACATCCTAGATGCTGTTCAAACATGGGCAAAAAAAAGACAGGTTTGTGACCATAAATGAACATTTAATAATGGGAACTCGTCTGGATATTTTTGTTAAGTAAAGATTTGTTTCTAACGAAATACCCTGTTTGTTTTTAGCTCTAACAAAATGCTTGAGACAAAGTTTCATTCATGGGTTGATGTTTTGCAACCCTTGTCCGGGCAGGGAGAGAATACCTTTTTTTGTCGTCTTCTGTTTTTCCTCTCCCTTCTCCTTTTAAAGAAAAGATAGGCATAGAGGAGGAAGTGCAGGAAGGGCTTTTCAGCTTGCGAGCCATGAAAATGCTTTGGGTTTCAGATTCACTGGGCATCAAAACTTCCCCCTGCTCCCCCCCCCCTTTCAAACTTTTCAAATCTTTCCACAAAAATTCTCAAACAAAATGAAAATTTCTTCCTCCAAGCCATAAGAGATGATGTTGTTAGGCTTCATCATGGTGCTAAAAACACGCGTGCCTACTGCGGTGGGAGATACCAGTCTAGACATCGCGGTAACAAGAACCGAGGCAGACGAAGGGGGGTCCCAGAGAGCCAAGGGGGCTGGTGCCACGTCAGGCAGAAGGTGGACAGGGACAGGGCTGGGAGGAGGAAGGCAGCGATGTTACAGAAGAGGAAAGCTTAACATAAACCAGGATCATGGCTAGCTCCGGACTAGTTTAGCTAACACTGTATTTCTCAGCTGCACATGTGTCGTACAAGTTTTTGTTCAGTCCAAAAGAGGTCTGTCGCAAGAACAAATGTCTCTGCTTTTATTATGAAACCAAAGTTCAGGCACAAATCTCAGCCGATGGGTCTCGTTCCAGCGGCTGATGATACAGCCCAGGGAATAAACACAACCATCAGGCACCGACTGAATGGGATCCCTGACAGCGATGGCAGTGAGAGGGGGTACAGGTGCCTTCCTGTCCCTTCCCTGAGTGTCCCCCAAGCCCACATGCACTTTGGCCCCCATCAGCCAGTCCTTCTCTGGCAAAAAAAATACGCTTTCAGATGCTGCTGCCAAACCTCAGAAATGTATATTGCTGTTCTGGCTATGTTCAGAAGGAAGGGGAAGGGAAAGCAGTGTGCAATTTTCAACAGTTTCTCCTTGGAGAGGGGCCCCCTAATTTTCTGAAAGGGGCCATGGAGGAGGGGGGAGAAAAAGAGAGAGGCTCTGTCCCATTTTAATCCCTTTTCCCAAATTAGTAATACATGGGGAATTCATGATGGAGTTCCCCCTTTGGGCTTTGAGCCTCAAAACATTTCATAACACACAGAGCCCTTCTGAAAGCTTCTGAGCGCGTCACTCCTGAGGTCGCCATGTTTATGTGCGTAGCTGTGCGCACGGGCAGATGCGAAAGAGAAGGGTGGGGGGCAGAGGAATCCCGCACTTGTGGCACCGCAGGTGGGGTTTGCAGGACAACACCGACAAGGAAAACAGAAAAACAAAGCCCCAAAACGGAGAATGATACAACTGCAGGACAAAGACCACTGATGCTACCGTGAAGAGTTCACCAACATCCGCTACAAATCTTCCGTGCCGCTGTCAGGATGGAGCTACCTGGGAATTTGTAGCCCGCTATTCACCTTGCCGAAACGTAGCACAAGGACTGCCGACTGCTTTTTATTCAGTGGGAAATTACCCAGCCTACACAGAAACAACCCAAAACAAGGGCATCCACTCAACCTAATGGGCTGCGTTGACTAAACAGGTTTGACATCAAGCAAGCACCATTGAGCCCCAGAGCAGCAGTGCATGGAGATTATTGCCACCAGCCCAAGGAGAGACTGGAGAGTTTGGGGCTATGGAGCATCTCCCTGCCCTATGTGTTTCGGTTACAGTACTCCATAGCCTCGAAACCTAAAAGATAACCCAAATTGCTACCAGGCTTAAGTCATTTAGGATCCCACAGCTCAGTTCAAAGTTATTCATCTGACCAAGAAGGGTGGAAAACCTCCCCTTGGGTTAATAGGAACTGCGAGTCTGCGAGCCAAGATCCTCAAAGGCACTAGGTCCTCTTTGAAATTAGTGGTGCTCAGACATTTTAGTAAGTGTCTTCAAGGATCTGGACCAAAGTACCAATGCCCCCCCTCCCCCAAAAAAAATTATGTTAAAGGTCTGGGAAAGTTTACGAAGCTGACAGGGAGACTCTCCGCATTTCTGGGAGTCTAAGCAGGGGTATCAGTGTTTTGGCAAACTTTAGTCGCTGATGGTTATTAAACCAGAGCTCAACTGGTTTAATTAAAGTCCACTGTAAATGGATTTACTTTCTCCAGTGCCAGTGCTCTGTATGGACACATTCGAAGGCATTTACCTCCATTTAGCTAAACTTGGTAACTGACTCTTCTAAATGTTTCCACATGGTGGCTTGAATTTTTTTTTTTTTTAACTAAATCAATTTTAAACCAATTTTCGTTACATTGGTGGTTTTGCATGTCCACAAGGCCTGCGGGCCTCTTGGATTTGAAAACTTGGCGTGAAATACAGCCCAAAACGCCAAGTGCTGAAACCCAATGAAAACTAAACCGCTGCAATCTATAGGGGAAGCTGCCTGCCACTCAGCCCTGCCCGCGCTGCTGGCCCGGCCGTCCCCGGGGCACCAGGCCTGCAGGGGACCAGGGGCTAGGCACGGCTGAAACTCGCCTCTGGACATCACCACTGCTCCATCCCAAGCAGGTTTGGGATTTGGCAGCAGTGAGCTCAAATCCTGGCTGGTGGAACTTGCTTGAAGCGTAGCCTGTGGGAAGATCAGAATCCTGATCAGGAGCCTCTTTAAAAATGTGGCTTCAAAGCTAACTGGAAACCTGGCCCAGGGCTTCTTCCAAACCTGGCCCAGGGCTTTCCTGCAATTCAGCCTGGGTTTGCAAACTTGGCTGGTGTTAGGTTTATTGCACCTAGTTTGGGGCTTTGCTGTGAACATTTTGTGGAGATTCAGCTCTTGAAATTAAATGGGCTCTGTTGTTCAGAGCCTGGACCAGCATCCCTAACATCCATAAAGTCTGCACTCATCTGCTTGCGTAGAAATTAACTGAGGGCTGGACGCTTTATTTTCAAGGGAGAGGTTGTTGCTGTGTATTATCAGTAAATCAAATCATTAAAATCAGGTGTATGAATGGATGAGATAAGGACTACCTTACTGCTGCATACTGAAGGGCTTCCACTTATCAAAGCAACCTTTTAACTTTGGAACCAGGTTTGTTACAGTCCTGTTTCCCCACCATGGTGCCTACAACCTCAGAAGCCTTGTAGAAGCACCCAGCACTTGGGATGCTTCAAAGCAGAGGCAGCAGCTTTAGAAGAGACGTTTCTCTTGAAAGACACCAGCAGAGATGAAGATTTTCTGTCTCCTGGTAGGTTTGGGGCAATGAAGAAAACCAACAATATTTTTGGTTTCCCAACACTACCGCTTTTAGTACCTCTAGAACTAGAAAAGAATGGGTTTATTTACTGCTGAACTGCTATTTTTTCCCCAAAAACACCCTCAAAAATGGTGACCATTCAGAGCAGAGCCAAGCCAGCCCTTGGCAAAGGTTCAGCATGGCTCTTGTTACTGAGGGGAATGTGGTCATGTTGCTAAGATAGTGGCCTGGGAGTCAGGCCACTGTTCTTGGCTACCCCACCACCCCACCGTGTATAACCTTGGAAAGTCACGTCTCCCCTCCGCAGCTCCACGTTCCTTGCCATCCTGTGCCTCTGGGCTATTTAGACTGCCAACTTTATGGTCCAAGGTCTGTCTCTTGCTATTCTAGCTACCAGCACAATTATGAGAATTTGATACACGCTGCTTTCCAGCACCCCTTCCCACAGAGCTATGCTAGAACAGCTCTGTCTTCATGAGCAGCAGGGCAGAGATGGGAGTTCAGGCATTTTCTCCATGGAGGTTTCTCACCCCCATCTTGACACATCCCGGTACTCGCGCCCCACCCAGGGACATCGCCATCCTTGTCACCTTTCTCATTCCCAACCCCTGGAGCCTGTTGGATTCAGTGTGTTCACATGCTTTTCTCCTCATTCACATCTGTGGCCACCAGCTGGGACGCCATGCCGGCTTCTGCCATCCCTTCCTGGGACATACATGTGCTGTGAGGGACAACCTGCCCCCATCACCCACCAGAAGCACCCCAACACCCAGCCCCAAAAGGGGCTATGACCCAGAGAAGCGCTGTTTAGCAGTGACAGTCAATGCAAAGGTATACACTTGCAGCAGAAGAAACCTGAGGTTTTCTACCCTGGCGTGCATTTATTATGACTGCTTGTGTAAGGCAAGGGTTTATACCTGACCTTGAAGGGCTGCTGGGCTTGCTGGCAATCCCTTGGACCCTGCAGCCTGACACACAGGCGCCTTTTTGCAAGCAGTACTGTATTGCATGCACTTACAGGGTCCTTTCTTGACTGAACAGTGTAGCCAAAGCATTAAGAGAAAGTCTGGGTATGACAGTAGTGTCTCTTTTTACTGGGGCTAAACCATTGCTATTCCAGAAGCAAGACTTTTGCAACAAAGTAGTGCAAAACTACTTTTTCTTCACTGTTTTGCACCAAAGATCCTTAACTCCAGGAGCCACCACACCACTACAAGAGAAGGTCCTTCTTCTGGTCCAAAATTTCTATGGAAGCCGTTCCCCGAGATGCCTTAAGGCAGCAGCATGCTCAGTAGCTGCTAACTCTTATCTCTGGTATTACAGAAGCCCCAGCTGGGGTCAAGGCCTCCCATGCTGGGCACTGGGTATGCAAACACGAAGGGACGGTCCTTGCATGAAGACTTCCCAGGCTCAACAGAGGAATGACACAAAAGGAAGAGAAGTTAAATCGTATTAATGATATCACCCTGGAGGGAACTGGTGAAGCTGGGGTTAAAACTCAGAGAGCACAAACTTGCTGCCCTGCCCACTAGGGCACTCTGTCTTCACTCCTTTACATGGCACTTCCATGCATGCACATCAATACACTTGTGTGTGTTTATATATATACATGCATGTGTAAATTTTTATGTATATATGTATATAAAGATTATCTAGACACATGGACACACACTAGCTTGACACAGACTAACTGTGTGTGCCCATGCACATCACCACCGCAAGTGGCACATCGTGATTTGTGCTGTGCTACCTGTCAAGTGCCCACAGCCCCTCATGGAGCGCCCCTCCTGATCTTACCTAGCAGGATCCATGCACCACTTCAACTCCTCTGGGTTAAGCCAGCACAACAAGCTGGGATTTCTGAAGGTGCAGGCAGGACAGGCAGATGATTGCACTGAGATAATCGTCTATCTCAGCTCCTTCTCAGACTTTGGCATTGTGTGTTTTATCAACAAATAACATGTCTTTACTACTGCCAGCCCTGCTGAACCACTGTAGCTGCAGACAAGCAAGCTGTGTTTGCTTCTCTTTCATTTGTCATCAACATAATGGCCAGCCAAGTTCTCATTCAAACATCTTACTTGTTGGTAACAACAAACAGGCAAAAAGAGAAAAGCTGGATTTTGGCTGGCTGTGGGGATGCAGAAGCATAGGTCTGGATAGGTAAAGTGAAAAAGCCCCAATATGAAAATCACTGGGGAAAAAGAAGCATAAGAAAGCAAGAGTTCAAACCCAAAAAAGCAGGCTGGTTCAGGTTCTCAGACTCCCCTCTTTCTGCCCTTTGGGATGGTGGTGTGTACACATGCTCTTCCTTCACCAACACATGGCCAAGTCCAGTTTGAATGGCAGCTCCGACAAACTCATGGGATTTACAAGTATTTTGAAGACATTCACCCATTTGTTCTCAGAAGCAGTAACCCTTCATTTTCCCATGCCTCTTACTGCTGCCAGCCCCCAAAAGCTGCAAGGAGGGAGCTGACACCCACACCACATCCAGGACTGGCCTGAGGTTTGTTGAGACTCGTGAAGCAAAAGATACTCAGAAAGTAAAGGAAACCAGGGTCACTCCTACTCTGCAGTGACCAGCTCAGATTTCGCTGCTATCTGACTGCAGGAGAGGAGAAGGGGATGGGAGAGGCATCACGAACTTGACATGTTACTGTAGGAGCTTCACTCCTGCACCCAAACCACCCAGCGTGCCACCGCTTCCTCCCCAGGCAAGTTGAGGAACAGCAGCGAGACCTGGGCAAAACCAGTGAAGCACGAGAAGGAAGAGGCAGTTGCCTACAGACCCCTCTGTGCCCCTCATCCCACTTTCCTAGTCCTGCTTCTGTGCCCAAACAGGTTCCCACTTGCAATCGTGAAACCAGAGCAGGCACCATGCGCCCACCCGTGGCAAGGAGCTAATGGACCAGGGAGCTCGGGACCTAGGTGAGAGCCAAGATGAAGGAGTCCCCAAGAAAAGAAACTTCTCTACCCAGTGCCTCTAGACAGGAGAGGTCTCCTGGCCTGAAACATGAAAAAACCAAGATGAGAACAAAACACAGGCAGAACCTCTCTCCTTCCCTGGTCAAAAGGAGATCAAGAAGCCCTCTGCAAGCGTGTTACTTCCCAAGGGTCGCAGTCAAGAACCTTTCCAGGTCCGGACCGCAGTCCTGCTGTTCACAGGGCAGGCTGCTAGGGCAAAAACGCAGGGAAGAACCATGCCAGACACCACCAACGGGAAGAACTCTGGAGTACGTTAGTAGGCTGCTGAAAGGGAGGAACAGTTTTGAAACATGAGCACAGAGATAAAAATCTATTCTAAGATGAGGATGAGCTAAATATGTCAAAGGCCTTTCAGCACAATCTGGGCACATGTGAAACCATCTAAATAGTAAACAGCACATTTACTACTAATGGCCCCCTAATTTATTTATGGAGCCCCATCGCCCGGCAAATCTCTGTCATCTGCTTCGCGCACAAATCGCCCTGGCACTGGGGGAGCACCAGAGGAGCTCTGCTCTGCCCAGACTTTGCTACCTGTTTCCAGAGATAAATTCTAAATAACAGAGCCTTGCAAAACACGATAAAGGCTCACGCTTCAAGATGGTCGACTGAAAATACTCATTTCTCCACTCAAGGATGTTTCACAAACTGTCTTAGTGCCTCGGAGCACCTCGAGCAGGGGAAGGAAGAGGAAATACAACCATAGAAGCACACAGAAGCCAACACAATCAACCCCAGGGTTGGGGAATCCCTCCTCACTTATATACACTCGCATATGTATATGTATCCATGCTAGTCACTGCTATGGCAACTAAGACAACAAAGATATCATTTTAAAGGCCCTGCAGTAAGGAGGAAAAATATTTTGCTATATATATCGTCGCCTATTGACGTCACCAAATAATTTCATATAAACTAACCTTTAAGTTTGGATCACGCTGGTCCTCGTTTCTCCTCTGTAGATATTGAAATAATGTTCATGTCACAATGAGCATCTGTTACCTTTCATGGAAAAAGTAACCAAGGAGAGCTGAGCTAGAAAGTTTTCTATCGAGCCCTTTCCCACACCTTCACTGAAGCAAAACAAAAAAACCCCTCTTCTAAAACCTAAGGAGAGCTGTATCCTGAGGTTCTTGTTTAGTCATTCCTCAGGCAAAGCCCATGCTGACATCAGAGGGAAATTGCCAATTTTGGTAATTAGTGAAAACTAAGAACCTGAGGTCAGCTGTGACAATTTAATTCAGCTGAGCATCTAAAGAGTTCACTGGAAAGAGGCAAACTGACAGAGCTGAGGCTGGGCTGGATTGTAAAAATAAAACATTCCATATGAAAGTGATTTTAGGAAGTTTGTTTCCACAGCCAAGAGCTTGTATATCAGAGTCTTCCTACCTCTCGTGCATGTGTATGTAACACCCTGCACCACCGGCCTTCGATATGACTTGCGCTCTTTGCACTAATGTCATCAGTGTAATTATTTTATTAACAGCACTAATAAATGAGCTGCTGCTATACATGCAAGAAATACAGGTAACTGGATTTAAGAGGCAGAGGAGGGGGTAGGGAGTTTAGGACCTTAGTTTGTACTGGGCTGCATCAGTACCCCCCTACTGAAGTCAAAGCCCAACATAAATTAAGCACAAACAACGCAGGGAGGCATCAGCCCCTCGTGGGAACAGGCTGGATGTTGGTGGTAGTTCATATGTGCGAGGCATGGGACAGCTCTACAGTTCCCTCCCCAGTGCCCAGAATCAACAAATGCAGCATCTCCCATCCCCTGGCTAGTGGGAGGACGTGAGAAATACACCTCAACTTGCTATGCTCCTACTCAAAATCATCTCCTTAGCTCCCCTTGGGAAGATCCAGGGGACCTCTCTGAAGTCACTTTTGGCTCAGTGAGTTTTTGAGCTGGCTTGAAGGACACCGATCTGCCCGCATATCCTACCAGAGCCCTGCAGAGTGGGTTGAGACATTCTCAGAGCACAAGATATGCCATACTTCTCTCAAAAGCACCATGGATATTTAAAAGCAACAGAATTTATTAGAGTTTTTTTGATGGTAAATCTGTCTTACTCAATATGGTGAGCTTGAACAGATATAGCAAAGGCAATGAGTCACTTGAGCACTGTGGGCCGTTATATACTATTAAGTCATCCTCAGTCCCATGGTGAACCCATTTGCAATGTGCTATTACATGGCCACTTGATGTGTTATAGATTTGGGTCTGCTCACCTCCTCGTTTTCTTTTTTTCTTTTCTTTTTTTTTGGGTAAGCCAAGCTACAGCCTACAAATAAGAGCTAACACAATTCAGGCAGGTTTGAATCAGTCTTATGAAGGGGGATCAGCAATCCCATATGTTTTTAGAGGTTTAGAAATCTGCCTTCTCCCATCTTCTCCCAGGTCACTTGTTTTCCAAAACCTGTGGAATTGCTGCAGTTCTCACCCCTCCTGCCCATCTGTCAAGTTTCCTTCTAAGCACAGGGAACCAGAGAGCTCAGTTTGCTCCTGGGCTGTTGAGAAGCACTGACAGCCCACCCCCAGCAACATGGTGCTTCAGGTAGATACAGCACCCTCATATTACTTAAGCCCTAATTGCAGTGCATTAAGATACACATCTTACTTTTTTCACATCTCCTGTTATCCCCCCAAACTCTTCTGTAGCCTCTTGTGTGATCAGCTACTTCAGCTCTCCCCTACAAAAATCTCCTAGAGATTGCCTTCTGTGGCTCAGCCTGCAGGCCTTCACCTTGCAGACTTGCATAAGACACAATGGAAGAGCCTCTATTTATTTTTAGTTCTTTACATCATCCAGTCTCCCTATATACTTTCTCTCATAATAGAGACATACAAACAGGCATCTTTCTGAAGATCCCACCTTTCCTCATCCACCTATGCCAGCTTAAGAAGACAACATACTAGTATTTCTACCAACTATAGTCTTCTTCAGCCCTGATTTGCAGCAGCTCTTGGAGAAAGCACCTATGGCATGTCCTTTTCCCAGAAAACACCTTATGTTGCTTTCTTCGTCTACCCCCATGCCTAACTCCTTCCTTCATGAAAGGTCATGAAGACATCACAGAATGGCAGGGGTTGGAAGGGACCTCAGGAGATCATCCAGTCCAACCCCCCTGCTAAAGCAGGGTCACCCAGAGCAGGGTGCACAGGACATCATCCAGGCAGGTTTTGAATATCTCCAGAAAGGGAGACCCCACAACCCCCCTGGGCAGCCTGTTCCAGTGCTCTGTCACCCTCAGAGTAAACAAGTTCTTCCTCATATTCAAATGAAACCTCTTATGTTTCAGTTTGTGCCCACTGCCCCTTGTCCTGTCACTGGGCACCACTGAGAAGAGTCTGGCTCTGTCCTCATGACATCCACCCTTAAGACATTTGTAAGTATTTATGAGATCCTCTCTCAATCTTCTTGTCTTCAGGCTAAACAAGCCCAGCTCCCTCAGCCTTTCCTCAGAGGAGAGATGCTCCAGTCCCTTCATCAAAAGCCCTTCTTGCTGCTTCTTTCTCCTTTTATTAATGCCAGGTGCCCCCACCCACCCTAATCAGGTCCAGATGGGATGTGCCAGGCTCTGAAAGGGCCCTTGCACCTACCTTTTCAAAGGGTGAGCCGCCCATGTCAAGGGCTGGTTTTACTGTTGGAAGGGAATGCCACTGTGACAGGTTCCCCTAAAGACTATGCTAGGTGGTTGCTGAACCCCAGAATAAGAAAAAAAGGCTATAGTCAGTGGCTGAAGTACTAAAAGTACAGAAAGCTTTTATAGTACTCCGTGCTGTACCTAGGAAGCTATAGGATCGCTGTGGAACAAGTCAGACAAGCAGCCTTATGTCTGACAGCTGCTAGTCCTGAGGTGCTTGATCTACTTGGCAGGGACAAAAGCTAGCTCTGATACCACAGGCCAGAAATCAGAGGAATGCCTTTTTCTCTGCCCACAAAGAAGAAACATATAAGTAATATGCTCTAAAACAGAAACTGCACCAAAAAGGCTGGCCACAGAATAACTTACAACTAATCTCAAGCTGAAGACTGAAACAGGTTGCTTTGAAGATGGCTGTCAAAGCCCCTCGTTGCAGCCCCCACTGTGGTTAAGATCCAAGAGAAAGAGAAACAGAGAGGGGATATAGGGAGGCCTAGACTGAACAGAGTTATTTGTCAAGAGAATTGAGGTAGAAAGGCAATGCGGAGTTCAAAGCCAGCGTCCAGAAAAAAAAAAAAAAAAAAAAAAAGGTATGTATAGCTACAAACATGGCCAAAACAAGCCAGAACAAAGACTTGGTGGGAAAATACCACAGCACAACCCCTGCCGTGCGTGCTCAATGTGGACAGCAGCTCCCTTACCCAGCTGTGTTCCTCCTCGGCTGCAGCAGAGCTACCTTGCTGGTGGAGGGAAGCACTAGGGGAGGCTCGGGTGGAATGGTGATGAGGAGCCAACTGTGCACGTAGTTGATGGACATAGTTTGACACTCTCTCAATCTTGAGAAAATCCAAAATGGGTGGATCTGGGGAGGTTCTCCTCTTTGGATGAACCTCTTTGGGTAAACCTCCCCGAATCTACCCATTTTGGATTTTTACCCTCTTTGGGGTGAACCTCAGCTTGGCTGTGGACATATTTGAGGGCTAGCATGCTGTGGCTTTCTCAGCCTACCAGTGCTACTTTTCATTGTCATTCTGACTCTAATTCCCAGCATTACAGCAGAGCACTGGCTTGCTCATCTAAAAGCAAATGGGGTTTGTGTTACCTGAAGTTGACAACACTATTAACTTAGACACCAGTGTCCAGAAAACAGTGGCTTATGCTGGTGAGGGTATTTCTTTTAAAGCTGTATGCAGACTAAATGCATACATAAGTACCAACTGTAGCTGTACCGGGAAAGGGATTGTTCACTGAAGGACTGGATGATTATCATGCCCTTGGTGAGAGAGCATCAAAGAAATTGAGGAAAAAGTTGAGACTTGCCCTCGGTAGATAAGAAAGCCCTAAATGGAGAATGGATGAGCCCTGAAGGCACCAGAAACAGCACACTTAGAAAAGTTCCCCTTGCCTGAAGGCACAAAGGATGGGAATTGGATAGTTTCAGTCTGGGAATGAAACAGGGAAAAGAAGGACTAATGGGCTTCTTGTAAAATAGAAAAAGATGGAGCCCTCTGCTTCTGCGTGCAAAAGCATTAAATGTGTTTGAAGAAGATTATCCAGAAACCTTTCAGGATATAGCGTCTGCTGGTTCTTTTTTTCATGCTGGATGTGTCAGCAAGGTCTTGGCAGGCTGTGGGGAAAAAAACACAGTGTCTATAGGATTTCAAGGTTGTCACAGATTGGTAACCTCAGTCAAGGTCTGTTATAGTCATTCAGAAATGACCCCATCTCTTCTTTCATCTCAGGGAGTCCACTAGTTTCATCCATTTGCTTGCTTTTCTTCCTTTTTGTGTTTGTCCTAGAAAACAAAATGTTCCTACCATGTTCCTTTGCTGGAGTTACACCAGGACTGGACCTTCTCTGTGGAGCTTTCCCAGATATGCCACAAAGCCACCAAAGCATGGCAACATGATGCTGAGGACCTGACGTAAAGGTGGGGCACTTTAATCAGGTTGATTTATAAGAGAGGGGTAAAGCTCTGCAAAACCAAGTCATCCCGGGTGGGTGTCAGTTGAGTTGGCCAGATCCTCAGTGGATATAAATTGTCATAATTCCATGCAAATCATCTGGAAAATGATACCAGGGTTGGCAAGCTGCTAAGGTAACAAGTATACCACAGGGCAATGCCAACTAACGCTGGCTGTGGATCTGGTCCATTAGCTGTACTGGTAGTATCAGTTATGTGAACATATTTGCGGCTCTGGTAAACCTGGAAAAAATGACATTTCCATGGGTTTGATGAGAAGTGAAACATTTGATGCTTTGGTCTCAAATTTTCTGCTGTCTTCCACAAGAAACAAAGGGCAATGTTTCACGAATGGCCTTCTCTTTTTTCCTCCTTTTGGTGCAAATATAGGAAAATGTGTTATCTGTGGAATTTCAGAACTTGTTCTTTAATGCAAAACACCAAAACCACCAGAAATAGCATTCTCCTGGAAAATGTAAGATTTAACTTTGCCCTAAGCCAAAATTGCATACTGATTGCTATTCATCATTCTGCTCCCCTCCTATGTACTCTATACATCTCCAAAAGCCTCACTGTGGCAGGTTCAAGGAGTAGCTGGATGAAGCCACTCCTTCCAGAGCAGGTATTCCCCATAGTCTGTGTTCAGAAACATCCTTCCCCAGAAGAGACTGGACAGCTGTTCTTTGTTGATATCCAGTCTCCCAGGACCTTCAACAAACACATCCAGGAACCTGGATACAGGCTAGGATAACATTTCCTGCCAGACTTGTCAGGATATGACAGGGTTTTTCCAAGTTACCAGTGCATGCATGCAACCTGAAGTCCAAAGCACCACTCCATAGCCCTTGTGCTGTTTTGTTGAGCCTGCAACTCACCGTACCTATCTGGCTGCAGGAGAACCCACAAAAGGATGATGCTCCAGTCTTGGATCTTGGGGAAATCCAGAATGCGTTCAGCTGCTTCTCCTCATCCTGGCAGTAGGAAACTTCAAAGGGCAAGTGAGCATTACGGCTTTCTCCACCAGCTTCCACCAGCAGTGCTTTTCTTTGTTCCCCTCTCCCCCTACGTCAACATTTTTTAAATGGGAACAGGAGTATCTCCCTCCCTTCAAGGAGATTAGACTAATTAAGACTCTCTTCCCCTGCCTTAAGTCTTATTCACCCCTGTGAAAGGATTCCTACAGGTGTCAATATAGCTTGAGCCTCAAGGAAGGCCCATGTACAGCTTTATAGGTGTGTCCTGCATCATCATTATTTACCCTAGGGATGTCTGAAAGTGGTCCTTGCTTGAGGCCTGGCTGCAATAAATAGTGTGGGTACATCTGCTCTGCAGAACAGGAGACCGCAAAGGGTTGCTAAGGTCCAGCTTACCCAGAGTATATTAGCTCAGCTCAGCGCTGCACCCCGCATACCTCTGTCCACTGGGCCTTAGCACATTCACAGGGGTCTGGAGACCCTCTGCATCACCCTGGGCTCAGTCATCCTCTTGGAGCTCAGCAACAGCTGTGAACAGACCTGTGCATTGCTTTGCTCTCTTCTCCCCGTGTTTATTCCTAAGCCAAGCAAAACACCCTTTCTGCTAGGGAGTGAGTCACCTGTGACACGGGACCCTTATTTTAGAGCTAGAGGTGAACCGAAGATACGAGGAGTCTGCCAGATCATCTGCAGAACATGCTGGTGGCAGATGGTATATAAACATGTGTTTTCTTATTACTCAAGAAGGGAAAACAGTTGGGAAAGCAAAAGTTTCTTCATTTTTTGCAAAAATTTAAGTTAATGAATGGAAAAAAAATCAACAAACTTCTAAATTCTTTTTGATAAACAGGACTTTGTCTTAAAAAAAAAAAAAGAGGGACTTGGCAGGGCTGAAGGCTGCTACTTTTCATTAGGACAAGATGATGGTATGGCAGGAATGCAGGACAGAGGGGTGCAGATGTGTGAAAGCATTTAGGAAAAGATACCCGGGGATTAGAGAAGTGCCTGTTCCCAAAATGGGTTGATCTGAGGTAAAGGAAACCTTTGGGATAGGAAGATAGTAACACATACACACACCCTTTAATAGTGGATATAAAGAGTTTTATGGTATTTCCACCAAACAGAAGAAGAAAAAAAAAAATTTTAAAGGTTTCTGCAACACACACATGTTCCCCATTAATTAGGAGGACTGCTGTTAACAACACGTTGCGCCAGAGCTGCCAAGAACTGTCAGACGAAGGACAGGGAAGCCCACAGCGGAGGCTCTGCGGCCTCCCGGGGGGGCCGGCTGCCCGGCCAGCAACCCAGCCCCAGCTCTCCGGCTGGGTCAGCCCCCCAACCGCAGCAGGGTGGTGGGGGTACGGCAGGCAGCCGGGCTGGGAGGAAGGCTAAACACCCGGGCAGCCCCTGTTCTAATTCCTGCCCCCCCCACACACACACTTCAGCTACAGACATTTTCCACAGAAATCCTGGCTATGTTCGCTTTTGGTTGAGACTTTGGGACTATTTTTGGCTTTTTTGAAACATGCTTAGGGGAGGTACCTTCTACTTTTATTCACATAAAGGATCTTTATTTTTATGTATGAAGGTACACGAAAAGAGGAGGGGAGGCAGGGCGAGGGGAGGGCTGCCTTATGCCTTGATTCAACTCTACACCACCACCACAAATCTACATCCAAGCTGCCTTTCCCCCGTAGCTTGCTCCAAATACGCACTTTGCTGCAGCAGACGCCACCCCTCGCATCCTGGTTTCCTCCAGCCATCGCTGGGACCAAGTGCCGAACCGCTGGCTCTTCAGCATTGCTCACCTTTGCGCCTCCTTGCAGCCACGTTGAGGGGTGAGAGCAGCTTTGTCCTTCTCTTTCCAGATCCCCTCTTCTCGACTGCCTCCTGAACTATGCCCTTCAAGTGCCCCAAGTGCCAGTTTGGATCCCCCGCTGGATGTGACCAAGGTTGCATACTGTTATGTACACACAGGACTGACTCACAGGGGGATGAAAGCAGGATCCTGAATTTATTTTTTTTTTTTTCCCCTCTTTAAACCAGCATCGGAAATAATGTTGCAGCAAAGCAGCAAAGTTCATCGTAGGACCTTGAAGGAGCGGGAGATGATCTTATTTTAAAATACAAATTACTTCCCTCACACTCGCATACTCACAGGCACCAAGGCATGTCCAAGCGGCCAGTCCCTCAGCAGGCACCAAGACGCTCGTCTCCAAGTGGCCAGCCCAGGATCCCTTGCGAGGATGCCAAGGATGAGAGACGCCAGCTATCGTGGTCTCCTCATGTCTCCTGGACTCTCTGGAGGTTGGTGATGATGTGCTTGTTTTGGATCCACGTTTCTGTACTCTTTAGGAGCTGACAGGGATTAGCCTCTACATCCAGTCCCACCTCTGTGAGTCATGCGAATTTGCTCACCATCCTTTGTCTCCCAAGCTGGGCATCCTGAGAAGTTGCACGTAGATGTGCTGAGATTTTGATGACCTGCTAATCGAGGGGCTTTCTTGCAACCCTTCTGCTGCTACCTCCACACCCAACACCCCCTTCAGCCTCACTCAAACCAAGGAGCACCTCTACTACAGGTCTCCACAGCACAGGCAGTCAGAGAGGGGATACCTGAAGACCACTGTCCTTTCCAATAACAGGCCCGCAGATGCCCATGAGCTGCTGGCATTTCTGTACAAACTCCAGCCTGTACAAACTCGAGCCCTTGCAGTGCTGGGATGCAGGGCTCTACGGCTGTGTACCTATGTTTCATAAACTGGGCCAAGCAAAAGATCTAAAGCACAACACTCGTCTGTGGTGAAAAGTTTGGGATACAGGGACACTTTGCTCTTCTCACCCTTCTTTTTGAAGCCCTAAAATGCTGCTGTTGAGAACTGCAACCCTGTGGTTTTGTGAGGCTTTATAGCTGCAGTGATGCACATGGGTTTATGCCAAAAAAGCACCACTAAACTAAATATGTTCAACATCATCTCTACAAATATCATGTGAGGAAATCCTTGCAGCTGTTGTTCGAAGCATCACTGATTTGTTCTTGGAAGGGAAGCCCTTCTAGACATGCAGCAAAACCCCCTGGTCTGGATTTTCAAGAGCAGGTAGCGATATGAGTGGGTTCCCTCTTACGCATCTAAGGCCAGGACATCCAAAGGGCTTTATTTTCAGGTTATGCTACGAGTGCCTTTCTGCGAATTCCTTCTAGGCGTCTTGAACTAAGAGTGGAACAAGTCACCAGAAGCTTAAGGACTCCTGAAGGGCTAGAGCAGACTGGACTTTTCCAGGGTGTAAGTCAAGAAGAGCCATCTGACAGTGTGAATGCAGGACTGCTGGATCTTGGTGCGCACTGGGAGAGCTCCTGGGACCACCCGCTCTGATCCATGTGAGATAAGGGGAATGTTCCGAATGAACTCCAAAAGAGCACCACAGCGCTGGTTTGCAGAGCATATACTAAGAGATTTGGTTAAAATACTTCAGTTTGGGATAGTTTATCTTTTGGAAAACATAAAGAAATTCTGTAGAAAGCTGACAATTTTTCTTATATACACCTAATCCTTTTATTAAAAAGGAGATTTTATTTTTTTTTGGCAGGGAGAAGAAAGCAGCCTATGTGAAAACTTTCAAATATGTCTTCAAATACCCCTTCTAATGACATTTGAAAATCTAATTTACCATTTGGGACACGTTGCAAGAATCGACGATAGTAACAGTTTAACGTCTGTCTTGTTTCAATCCGGGGGGGAGGGCGGTTTGGCAGAAAGCACTATTGTCATGTGGGAGTCTCAGAAATGAGTTGTCTCCTGGCTAATACTCTTCTACTGCAATGGTAAGTCAAATAGGCTAGTAGCCACGGCAACAGCCCCAAATCCTCAACTATCACTATGGTTATTTCACATCACTTCAGGGCTACCCCAGTTCATACCGCTATCGCTCAAGACATTATTTCATAGTGATTTCATTAAACAAGTGCAATTTGATATATGAATAACACCCACATTCATTTTAACAGGGATCACGTTAACTGCACTTCTGCCTGAAAATGTGGAGAAGTCAAGCTAAAACAATGCCATAGTTTTAAAATAAATACACAGAGAAGGGCTATAGCCCATCGTTGCAGAACAGCCATGTAACTTCTCTCCTTTGTCTCACCTACAGTACATGTCCTCCTAAGGAAGGTTTTGGGAAGAAAGTGGGGGCCACAGCATCGTTAACCCCACACCTCTCATGTGCTGGGTGAGGGCATGACATGTGAACAGCCAGCCTGACAAAATGAGGAGCAGCAGAAGGGATCCATGGCTCCTCTGGCAGCCCTGCCACCACCTTCTTAAAAAACCTAGCAGCTACATAAGTATCATAATCTGATGTACATAATTTGAAGAAGTTACAAACCGCTACCAGCCCTGCACAAACATGTAGTTTAGGAACGCTTCCTGGTCAGAAAATGGACAGAGATAACCATGGCCATAGCTGATAATTTGACCATGGACAGAGAAGAGACCAGGAGCAAAACGACAGAAGGAGCCTGCGTTTCCAGGCCACCGTATTGCAATGGCTCAGCACTGATTTGCTGGCAGCCTTGCATGGTCCCCTACATCAGAGCAAGATAGCACATCCAAGAGGCTTCCACACGGCATTACTTGGTGGTGGTTCCAACCAGAGTTTGCTTTCCTGCCTGATGGCGCTAATGTCCACGAGAGTCACAACATTCCCGAGCTGGTGTTTCATGCCAGCACTGCCCAGCGGGTTAAACAACGGGAGATTCCTGGTTTGTCTCCTATGTCTGTTTGTATCGCCCTCCGTTACTCTTTAAAAACGTAGACCAGGTTTCCCAAAGCAAACCTCTGGAGGACCAGGTGTCCCCCTCCACTGCCAAATTACATAATTTGACCGTAATATCTGGGCCTTCTCTGACTAATAAATAGCAAAAAACCCCAAACAAACAAACAAACAAAAACCCCAACAACAGACAACAGCAAGTTCAAAAGAGGAGGAACCAGGCCCATGTTTCAGAGAATTGAATAATAATGTATTCTGCAAAGTCCAACCCCTTAAAAATGTTTCCGGCTTCAGAAATATTTTTTAAAAACCCAGTGTTCCGGGTGCTTTCCAGAGTTATTTGAATTCCTTCAAAAGCCCACTTAAGGTTGAAGAAAAACAATGTTATTCTAATTGAACAAAGCATTATGTTTTTTGTGGTATGAGATTGGAAATACAGTTGTAAAAGAAGAGCTAGAAAACCAGAAAGACTCAAGTTCAGAGTTTATCTTGTGTTAATCTCCTGCTTTTGTGTCACTTGGGATTTTTTCTGTGGTGTTTCTCCTCCAGAGAGGTGCTTCAAAGCAGCTCTCAACCCCCCCGATGTTTCTTTACTACTGTAGGGGACCCCATTTTATTCTGCAGCCTTGCTTTAGCAACCTGAGAATATGCAGGGTGGTGATTTTTCTACCTAAGCTCACAGTTTCTTTGAGGAAGCCACAGAGATGGCAGCTAGCAGCTCATATTATAAATACACTAATTGCATGCCTTAACATCATTTCTGTGTACAAACAATCTCAGCTCAGTTTCAGCTACTGCAATTTCCTTAATAACAACTTTCCATGTTTACATCCATCTGTAACGTTAAAGCTCACTGTGCGGGTTCCTCATTATTTATCGGTTTGATCGACCTGAACAACCTACCCAGGGTATTTTCAAAAGGCTGACTTCTCAGCAGCTAGGACGCCGGGGGTTTTGGTATTACTTGTCCTTCTTTCCGCAGCTGCCTAATCTTCCTGCCTGCTCCTTAGTGAAGATGTTAATTCAGAGCAGAGCTGGCAGCGGTCCCCTTGCCACCCCAGGGGGTTCCTCCTAGCAGTATGCAGGCAGTCATTAGTCTCTGACTGTAGTCTGTCAGCCAGTCCAAGTCACTGGTCCCTCGTCCAAGCCAAACGGGGATGTCGCATCATGCCAAGTCATACCATAGAATAACAGTAGAAATAACTTACATTTCGAATCCCTGAGGGCAGCTACCACATCAGGCTGGCTGATTAGAAAACAGAGGCTGCGGCGTAAGGAACGGTACCGGGGTCTCTTGCTTGCGCAGGAGTGGAATGGTTTAACACCAAGCAACGACAGAACAAAAGAAGCGCTCCCGCCAGGTTCAGCCTGAGCCATTTCAGGCACCTAACTGATCTAATTGAGGACCTCGTTTAAGGAGGAGAGTAATATACGGCCTCAGCTGTCAGGAGGCGAGACGGCTACAGCCAAGGGTCACCTGGACCTCGGGGCGGGGGGCGGCAGGGAGCGATGAACCCCTTGCTAAGAGCACCCACCTCTTTTCAGTGACTATAGGGATCCTTGGGCATTTTGTGGCAGGCAGGACAAATCCAGGGTGAATGTGCATTAGAGTACTCTAGGCGGTTTAATATATCGGAAAAATAACTTGCAGTTAGCACAAGGACATGCCCATAACCTTCAACGTGCTACTGCTATGAGCAGCGTCTGACAGACAGACTGTAAAAGGAATACACGGCAGTAAGAGGAAAAAGAGGAAAGAAATGCAACTTGGGACAAAAGAAAAAATTCCAATAAAATAATATTTTTCCCCTCAAATTGAAATATCTTTTCATACTTTTTCAGTGGGAAGCTTTCCCAAAGTCTATAGGGTTTCAAAAGCAACCTGGGTACTCTTGAAAAGGGATTTTCTGGTAGCAAACCGTTTCTGTAAAAATGTGTACATAGCTCTCCCAGGGATCAGTACAATCCAGTGCTGTTAGAAATGTTTAGTAGTTATCTGCAGTGAGATGGCAATATTTGGTTTATTCAGACTTCTTACAAATATGGATCGTTGCAAATAGCTCATTATGGAGCATGTAAAATTAGGTGGTAACTGGATAACTTGACAACAAATTATTTTCACTATACACAAGTGCAAGACAATCTATACTGGAAAATGATAAATTAAACCATTCATGTGCCCTGAATTCACTGTAATCTCTCGGGAAGGCGGGAGGCGGGCGGAATTTAGGCTAAATAATGGGCAACTAAACAAAGACATATGTTCAATGTGCATCACAGATCAGAAAGGCAACGAGACGCTGGAAATCCTGCAACAATAGCTTTTCTCAAGCTGGAGCTGCCAGCTGAAACTGCGAAATGCAGACACTTCTTTTTCCCCCTGATAAACCCTCTAGAAGACCCACCTCTCCTTCCACTCCATTTAAGCACCAAGCTGCTAGTGAAACAGGGTGCTGGAGGCGGCATCGCTCTGATTTCGGCACCGTGGCACGCAGCACTGGCAGTTCACCCCCCTTCTGCGCGCCCCGTGCTGTGACCCCAGCCGCCTGTCTGAGGCTGCTCTGCAAACCGCCAGGTCCTCACAGGTGAGAAAGCAGGTGTCTGACCGCCTCTGCCGAAATCACTCGGATCGCTTTGTGCATGCCACTCGCCTTTGTAAGGAAAACGTGCATAGCTGACCCTTGGAGAAAGAGGGTTCTTGCCACCTGTGGAGGCAGTGCTGTACGCTGACGCTGGAGGCAGATGCCATCCAGATTGCTGGGGGAGCAATGGGAGAGGTGGCTTCTCCAAAACTACCCCAAGCTAATTGCAAACCTCCCAATTTTTTTATCTCCACACCTTCTTGCAGGGTGTACCTCTGGGTTGCCCATGCAGACGGAGGAAGGGCTCCAGAGGGGAGCAGCACAGGCAGAGGCAGCCGCCCAAGGGGCAAGCTGGGCAGTGGGGGGACGGGGCAAGCCAGCCCCAAGATGCATGCGTGGCTCTGGCCCGGCGCTTCGTCTGTGCAGGAGGGGGGCCGGCGGCGGCAGGCGAGCCAAGTCAGAGCATAGCCAAGAGAGAATGTTCTGGCAGCCCTTCCTGGCGGCCCGAGCAAAGTTATTTATCACTTTGTGCATTTTCCTTCTCATCTGTGTACAGCCGGCTCCAATGGCTCAGCTTGCGTTTTGCCTTCCAGAGCCAAGCCAGTCCCTTGGCTGTGCTTGGTCTTGGCTGTCCATTCACGCCTTCTGTCTCCTCCAGCTCTGCCTGGAGCAGTGCAGGATCCCAAATTAGGGGTAGGTGTCTATAGCCAAGGAAGAGATCGAAGCATCCGCAACCTACATCAATGGCAAAGAGCACATCTCTCCCCCAGACGGGCGAACGCCATGCTGCCGTTTACTCTGGATGAGGAGTTGCATGCGGTTGTTTTGCCACTCCCAGTCAGCCTCTGCTCTAGCGCCTGCCGGTGGCTACGAGACTTTTTTTTTTTTCATTTATTTTAGGGATTGTGCCTTCACACTGATTTTTTTTTTTTCCCAAATTGGTGGATGTAACAACAGTGAATTTACAGCAGATTTTTCCAGTTCTATTGACTCTTTACCATACTGCTGGTGTATTTTGCCAAAAAGTCTAACATGGGCATCTAAACAGGGCTTGAAAATAATACCAGCTGCATTCAGATATTATAAGGCTCACATTTGCTCTTCATAAAGGCATACCACACTCTCTGAACACTGAACACTGCAAAACAAAGTCAATACTAACTCTGTCAAGTCTTGCATCATCAAAGGTCCAGGCTATAGTCTGTCCTAAGTTCCAGGCCTTTGCCAAAAGAGAGCAGTCCTGAATTCAGCTGTCATTCCTCTCCTCCTCCCTGAGTCACCTATGCACTTTTATCTGGGGCTGATAGGTTCTGTGGCAAAGCCCTCTGAGTAAACAGCAAGACTGCGTTTGACCTTGCCAAGCACTGGGCAACATACTTAAAGATTTACATTTTTCTACCGGATGTTGCACTCTGGCAGTTGGTCAATAATTCCCACCTATGCAAGGCCAGGTCTTGCCTACCTTCTAGCCAGCTTGGTTCCAACAGGGCAAAGCCTCCCATCATTTTGATCAGACACTTCTTCTGATAGAAGGATACGAGTCAGAACACAGTGGGGCTGAAGGGGGCACCTGGTCTGCAGCGGATTCCCAGAAGCACCCATGACAACGAAGGGCACTGAACAGCAGCTTCCCACCATGAGCCCCTACTTTGCACATCCTGAAAACTTTCCAAAACTGGGTTGCAATTTCTCAGATTTGGTCTCTGCCTGAAGGTGGAAGAGGAATTTGAGTAAAATCCCTTCAGACCTTCTGAAATGAGGAGAGAATGAAGAACTGCATTTTCTTATTGTAATAAAAATTCTAATGATTTTTTTCTCTGTAAAAGACCACATCAAACTGCTTGAAATTTGAAGTCTGGTGTGGGTATAGCTCTCATTACAGGCCAGATCCAAAGAGAGCTGAGGTCAACAGTAGTGCCTCCCTTGATTTTGCCTGGCTCTGAAGAAGACCCAACAGGTAAGCAAACAGATCGTAGAGAAAATCGTTCAGAACAGTTGTGCCTATTTTCTACTTGGGAGTTGCCTGGGAACAGGCTCAGATTGTTTGCAATGTGTCTAGGGTTTGGATGTATTCACCAAAGCCCAGCTTTGCTCCATCCTCCTCAATTTTTATTTTAGAACCTTGCTCCATGAATAATCTCCCCGAAGAAAATATCCACCAGCAGACGAAAGGACATCTTTAGGTAAAGAATTTGTGACTAAATAATTTCTACACTGGTTTTTTTATAGCTGGGTCACAAGCGGATGATTTGTCAGTATTACGCGTCCTTTCTGCATACCCCAGTGTATCTGAGGTCCTGAAAGCTGTTAACCTTCCAGTGCCCTGCAAGGCAGAGTGCTCCTACATGAGGACTTGAGATGCAACACTGCTGACTTCCCACCCAGCAAAGCCAGTGGTGGGACAGAGGACTGACCTCCACATCTCTAACCTCTGGGCCATCCTTTCTCTTGGCATTGAAGACCTCCAAGGTCTTCCTTTGTTAAATTCTACTTCAAGTGGTTTAATTCTGTTTTATCACTGGAAGAGGATTTAGAAAAACAAACAAAACATCTCACCAATGTGAATATTCGCAATTAACGACAAAACTCTAAAACAGGAAGGTCATTTCTTGGGGAAGGAGACTTGGTATTATTTTGAATGAAGGAATACTGCAATATTTGCTGTAAATGGGTTGTTATGGTGAACATTCCTGTCAACAAGTTCATTAGCTCAGAGATCCACAAGTGAACAGAGACCAAAAAATATGTTTAAAAATTCAAGAACAGATTAATGGAGAATATTTTGCAATCTTTGTCTAGCTCTGCTTCTCACTGAGCGTTAGTAACTTTACTCCAGGCCAGATTCAAGGAGTCTTACTCATGCAGAGCAGCACCACGTTTTATGAGTAACCCTAGTGATATTTAGGGCTGTTTTTTGGAATAAGATTGGAATCAAAGAAAGACAGTGGGAGGCATGGGCTGAATCACCTTGATTAATAAGTGTAAGATTGTTGGGTTTATATGTGTCTATATAAATAAACATAACAGGAATAAGGAGGGATGTCTGGATTAACAGGCATGTGAGGGAATTTATGAACATCCTTTTGCAACATACAGCAGACTCCTCTTAACAGAAGAGGACACCACCCAAAAACTACTTAACATCAGGAAAAGAGGAATTTGCACCTTCAGGAACAATAGACGATCAGGCCATTTTGCGGGTTTACTCTCAACAGTTCTGGCTGCTGCCTATGATATTACATAAGGTCTGCGCTGCTCTTCACAGAACTGATCGATGAAGTTTTCAGAGCTGCCCAAATGCCTTGAAAGCATATGGTCCGTTTTCCAAAATAATGGGGTCCTTGGGATTCTAAATCCCATTGAATTTCAGCACTTCTGGGAACAGTCTCGTTAGCTTCTAAATCAGTGTGCATTTTCCAGTTTGTTATGTTCGCCATTTCCTTTTATCTTAGGACTCCAGCCATCACCATAAGCCAATAACAAGACCATCAAAATGCGGTATTAAAAATAAAAAACACAGTTGTGCCTGTCAAAATGCCTCCAACACCCATCATGGACTCCCGATGTTACCAGTGAGCAAGGAAGGAACGGATTCAAAGCTCGCTGATGTAAAGGAAAGTCCACTCATTTCTATGGACTTCAATGGGGCTTGGATCAGGCCCTGGAAGAATAAGGATGACATAAAAATAACATGACGTCTGCCAGATTCACCAATATGCTCTGATGTTTTGCCCAGCCCGATGATGCAAAGCAGATGGAGCGCACTGACAATCCTGGCCCACTTCAATCACTTATTCCATCTCTCGGATTAGTTTTCATCAGGCGTTTTATTCACGGCATAAATGCATTTATCTCATTAGTGCTTCTGCTACAGCATTTCAGAAGAAAGATCATCCCTTTTTAGCTTTATCAGAGGAAAAGTTTCCATGTTTTATCAATGGGTGGCTACCAATTTTCAATGGGGTTTCTAAGACGCTGATTAGCGAGCCTCTGAGTTCTGCTGTAATTAATTGTAGCTGATTGGGTTTAGCTGTCTTTGTCTGCCGTACTACTTTGGCCCAAGCAGATTGCACAACTGAGCAGTTGCAGCCTCATACAAGGCATTGGGACAACTATTCTGCAAAATACAAAGCTCATCTTGAAGCTTAAACACATGCTTACATCACATCAAAGCTACCACACATAAATACCTATACATTTTGCCAAATCAGTGCCAGAAGATGCATTTAAAAGAAACCAGCCCACCAAGAAAATTACCCCGCTCTGTCTCTACCCTCTCCTGCCTCTTGCTGCACGAAAAGGGGCTAAAATCCATGGGGGAATACTTACACACGAGGAGTTTGTGCACTCCGTGTCTCAGAAAACAGAAAAGGCATTACCCCGTCTAACGTTATATACCAGTAACAAGCAAGAAAGACATAATACAGGCTGGGCTTTTATTCTGCATGATTAAAATAAATATAGGCATTAATACACATTAAAAGTTGCTGAATGACTGAGAACTTAAGTAGATTGGATGACGTCCCTCGAAATGAAATAATCTGTATTTGGCTGGTAATTCATTCCTTCCGAGATGTTTTTTGCTTGACTCTGCACATATTCCTCATTGCAGAAATAACTTGGGTGATTGCTGCCTGGCTCTAACCTCAAGCCAGCTAACCCAGGAGCGAGCGTTAGTGCTGAAAGGCCAGATCTGAGTTTCCATATCCCCACCAGACGCATCTCCACAAAAATGTCCCAAACTACCTGGATAATGGCTGTGCCGCTCAGAGCTTGCTCCCTGGCACAAGGACCTGACCGCATTCGCACCACCTCAGGGTTGAATTGGCCCTGATGCTAGAGCCATCCTGCACACATTTGCATCCACATTTCACAGGCATTTCCAGCCCGTGTCCTGCTCATCAAGAGCTTAGCGTGGCTTGGTGTGTCTCGTCCCCAGAGGGACGATCTCCTGCCAGCTACAGCACAGACGATCCACAAGTTCTGGCCCGCAGCAGCACACATATGACGGCGCTTGAGCACACGAAGGGATGAGGGACAACATACAAATGCACGAGATAAGGCACAGCACTCATGCACAAGCCTGCGTTACCTCTAAAATGAGTATTTACTTTACAGTGATCATTCATGTTTTAGAGGTGCAAACTGGACTGCATGCAGAAGGATGGGTAAGGCACGGAGGCAGGACATGCCGCACACACCTTGGCCAAACTAGAGGCTGCAGCAAAGGTCCTGCTGATTTCCAAAGGCAAAAATTTAACCCTTTGCATCAAAACTCTTCCTCTGAAGAGAAAGAATTACATTACTTGTCACATCTCACTTGTCATCTCTCTGGACTACAAATGGATCTGAGGCAGGAACAGTCTCTCTACGACCACAGCCCCACCGCAGTCGAGTCCTAGCCATGGCTGAAGCGTTAGATATTGTAACTCTTCTTCCTTTGGACTGAATTGCAATTTTGCCATGTCTAATTTTGTCCTATTGCTCCTAATGTTATAGCACTTGGCCACACTTCCTCTCGCCTCCATTATGTTTATTTGTAGAAAGGGAGAAATGCCACAGGATAATGGTTCCATGCTGATACATAAAGGCTAGGGGCAGAGTCAAGATATTGGTAGAAAACAAATAGTGAGACAAAGCAGAGATGTTTATTTTCCTGTTGGGGCGCAGTGATGCTGAGATCACGTCTTATCATGGTGCGTATTAACTCTGCTGCACCAGTACCACAGCCTAGACCCAATCAACCAGTGGAAGTTTGGTTCCTCGGTCTTTTGGGTAGATTTGGAAGTCCTAGTCTTGGGTACTTCACAAGGCGACATAGGTGCAGTGAATAAATGGAAATAGAATGGAGCTGCCCTAAACGGACCACGAGAGTTTACCATGTGAACGAGCAGACCGTTAGCAAGGAACCAGGACGCATTACCTCCATGTAAGCTAACAGCATGGTTGCTACCTCTAGGAACTCACCAATTCTGAGGGAATCCAGCTGGGAGAGCGATTTCCTATCTGATCTCCTACAGGAATCTCTCTTCTGGCTTCCACCATGACTGGTCCCACTCCTGGGCATTACGGAGAAACAAGAAAAGCTTCAGGAAAACACCTCTATGTGACAGCTGCACTGTGGTCTCTGTTCAATTTGAAAGCAAGTCCTCAGCCCCAGATGCCTCTATGACTCCTGCTTCATGCCCTGGCCCAGCCATATTTATATATCTTGTTTATTTTTGGAAGCAGAATACATTTTACATGTTTTGCATGACCTTGGGTGAAGCAGCTTCCTCCAAGGTTCCCCCATCCAGACAGGACTATAAAACAACTGTCCCCATTTTCCATGTAGTCGCCACCCAGCAGCACGAAAAGCGCTATCGAGAGATCATTCAAAAGCTCTCAGAAACAGCCACTGGTGCAGATTTAACAGGCGGCGACGCAGAGACTGTAAAACATGTTTGATGGAGCGTTTTATACCGCTTTAAATTTGAAATTCTTCGGAGAGCGTCTGAGGGTTTTTCAGGAAACAAACACAACCCCCGTCCCCCGCGTGCATACACGTATGCACAAAAAGCTCCTTCATCGCACGGGGAGCCACTGTCCTGAGGCTCTGACCTCAGCTCACTCCTCGACTTTATCAATCACGTTATACAATCAGCACAGACCAAACGGCATTTGGGAAGTGGGCTGGGTTGGGTTTTTTCTTTCTTTTTGGTTTTTTTTTCTTTTTTTTTTTTTTCCTCCCCCCCCCCCCCCCCCGGGGTATTTGAGGAAGAAAGTCTGTAGCTGGGATGTGGCTTGGGAAGGATCTAATGAGAGCTCTTATCTCACTATATATAATGAGGTGCTGTGGCGGTATCTTAATTGGAGGTTTGGAGATTTCCTTCCCCTGGGGAAGATTCTCCGCATATTTTGAGGTTGTCTCTTTGGAAATGCATAATGAAAAGGTAGTTTTGCTGCTTCACGGATTCTTCACATCCTTGCCTCTCAGTAATCAAGTGAGAGCAAAAACCACTAGGCAGGATAAAACCCAAAGGGACGGTCCAAGTTACGGCAGTGCAAAGCGGTGAGATGCTCTGTGTCAGCACGCCAGGGTAGCACCCCAGCAGGCACAGCACGGCCCCTGAGCCCTGTAGCCGGGAGGAGCGAGCCCCACCACCTCCACTTTCAGCTCCGGCTCCACAGTGTTACCAAACCCCAACCTCCACACCGCTTGCTGGAAGACCCAGCAGCCAAACGTCCTCTTTCTATCCCCGTGACATTTTCACAGGTAAACTGAACTAAATTGGCTGAAGATGAGAGATGTTTTGACTAATTTTCACAGCTCACCCTCACTTCATCCTTCCCCAGCACATCCATTCGCAGCCACTCGGAAGCCTTCCCGAGCCTCATCACTCAACTCAACTCTCACAGCTTGGTACAACATTCCCACACGCTCTCCCTGCGCTCCAAGAAGAGGCTTTGCTTGAAGTCGGTGCTCGAGCCTTGTCAATGGCCAGAAGACAAATCATATCTCAGCACTCAGTGCTTTACAGAATCCCAGAATGGCAAGGGTTGGAAGGCACCTTGGGAGATCATCCAGTCCAACCCCCCTGCTAAAGCAGGTTCTCCTAGAGCATGTCACACAGGACTTCGTCCAGGTGGGCTTTGAATACCTACAGAATAGCGGTTTTCCCGAACTGGAGATCCCCTTCACCCGCAGCAAAGTGCTCACACTTTTAAACTGGTGGCAGCTGCATCAAATTTACACACCACTGTATTTCAACCCACCGAAGGCTGACGTCTCTGCTTAGGCCAATTCACCACACATTAACGTGCAAATTAACAACTGAGACTTAAAATGTGCCCTCTTCATAAAGACACCACCATTGCTGCCGACGTGGGCAGAAGCGACGCTCGCTGCAGAGCGATGCAGACCTCTAGCAATCCTACTTAGGTCCCTGTAGTTTATTATACAGTTAGAGATATGCGACTAGCACAGACAAAACAAAATCAGAGCCAAAACTTCACTTAAAAGCTCCAAAAAATCTAAATCTTTATTATGAGTCAAAGTTGTTTGACTAATTCCATTGATTTTAAACACATTCTTTGTTACTTCCTCTCAGCTGGAAGCAGATACACAGAGGGAAAAACCCTTCTGATATACTCGCAACCTGACCTAAGTTGTTCTTACATGATTTCCAATTTCTGTTCTGCATCAAAGACATGTATTATCCACGAGCCATCAGCAGGGACAGAACCCAAGCCTTCAAGCAATAAAAACCACAGGGTTTTTTTGCTGTTGGAGTTAAAGAGCTAAAAAAAAATGGGGTAAATCCTTAAGCTTCCTCTAGGTGCTAGAAATTAAAACCTTAAGCACTACAGATACCACTGACTGTAGGGGAACCCGATGTATTTAGCTAACAGATTCGGTCACTATATTGCATCAGTCATCCTTATTACAAATGGGCTTTTCACTCAGTGGAGTGGTCCAAGATCATGTATATGTATAAAACTGGGCCCTTAAACCACACGTGGGCCCTGTAAGATCACACAACTGTCTCCATTTTGTAAGTGAGGAAATGCAGGTACACATCTGCAATTACAGTTTTAGATACTTCTCTGGACCAAGGTGAAATTTTCACCCTTTCAGTTGAGTGTATGGTCACAAAACCCCAACAACATGGCCTTTTTGTTCGGTGTTTCTGATTTCTTTCTGTCTTTGCACACTGTTGCTTCCCAGAAGCACCACCTTCACCCCCAGGACAGCACCCACCTTGGCAGCAGCTCTGCCTGTGCCGGGCCACCAAGTCCCTTGCTGCCAGCTGGGAGATGACGAGCCGTCACCCAGCTGAGAACCTGCTCAGAGCTGGAGGGACCCGAGTCCATGTCTCAGGTCTGCCATTTCCCTCTCCTGAGTGGCCACCAGTAGGACCTCTGTGCTTCAGCTGTGTGGACCAGACAGCCCTTCATTTCTCCCAATTTTTATGTTGCCCACCCAGATGACAAACTCGTCTCCTTCTTGCTTTTGTACGGCAGTGGATGAAATGAAACGTTAATGTCAGCTGGAGCCCCTTGGCACTATTAATAAAAACAACGATAATAACAAGGGAGGTTTGCAAATTAGCAACCCTTGCTACAAACAGAGATACACCCAATTTAGCACAAATCAT
Organism: Gorsachius magnificus; assembly: GCA_034008185.1. Classification (NCBI taxonomy): domain Eukaryota; kingdom Metazoa; phylum Chordata; class Aves; order Pelecaniformes; family Ardeidae; genus Gorsachius; species Gorsachius magnificus. The sequence continues at coordinate 5,637,792 of CM067086.1, read as the reverse complement.
CGCAGGCTCTTGCCTGCTTAGTGGCTATTTTAATCACTGGTGACTAATGCCTGTGAGGGCTATTCCAGGGTTTGACGTGCCTCAGACACAAGAAAAAAGGGAAATCTTGTGGGGAGAGAGGGGCAAGGAAGAGGGCGAGAGAAGGAATCAGCTGAAGCCAAAGGTTCATCACCAAAAAGCATCCGGCTCATACCACCCATTTCGCTGCTGTTGCTACTGCATTTGCTGGGGTCACTGGCTAATTCCTGCTCTGAATAACAGCATCGTTTCTCTTCTTTTGGTGTGAATCTAAGAAAAACAGTCATGGTCTGGAACACAAACAAAGGCTACCTGTCCCTTCCTTGGTTATGGAAATGGGGGTCAGCCTTTTTATTTTTGAAGGGGGCAGAGTAAAGGAGCTGGAATGCTGCTTGGCACACCACCAGAAAGGAAATCTCTGCTTAAATATTTGACGGGAAGAGAAAAAAAGAGGAGAGGAAACAATGCAAAGGGGGGTGGGGAGAGGGAACTTTTGTTTCATGCGGAGGAAAAGGGCTGCGCAGCAAACGAAGCCGCGGCTCACCTCCGCACCGGGCACTGCTGCACTTCGCCTTCACAGAGCGAGTTCCTTTCGGTCAGACCAGTCCGCTTCTTTTTTCCATCCTAGCTTTCTAGGGACTGAAGGAATTTTCCTAGTTGAGTAAAGCTAAACAAATAGCCACTGAGCACCAAGTGCCTCAGAAGAGGCATATGAGTTTACCTAAACCACACTGCTTTTTTCCTGAAGTAGGTTAAGGCTTACAAGCACTTGTACCCATCTGACAATGTCCAGATCACATCAAGCAGCACGTTGAAAAAACAATTCTGAAAAAGTTTTAAAAAAAAAATTTTAAATTGGAAAAAAAAAAAATTGCAGGGGACAAAAAAGACCTTCTTCTGGAGCTAAAAGGTAAGGCCCAAGTGACCCAAGTAGGATTTGGCCTACAGCATCCAACCATCATCATTATTTATCTGAAGGCCATCGGAATAGGGGACCAGGACTTGTGCTTTCTCTGATGTACTTCATCTGATCAACCAGCAGCATAAAAGCCCTTTGCTCAGGTCATGCCTAGGTAGAAAGCCACCCCCCAAGTACCCAACACCTTTCAGTACAGGTGAGGAATCCCATGAACTCTCTAGGGCTCAGGTGGTAGAGATTGCAGCAAAGTAAAAACCCTGGCAGACAAATATTGTGAATGATAGGACAAGAGTTCAAAAAAGTGCAGCATACCATTCCCATCCTTCGAGGGCTAACGTGCAGCACAGTTTTTAAATGGCAGTTGTGGCGAGACTGGTTTAGGTCATCCAGTTGGCTTCCCTTCTCCATTACAGCATTGCAAACACACATATACCTTTGCAGCCCTGTAAAATCTTTACATTCACTCAGGTCACTGCAGGTTTAGTTTTACAATGTTGGAGGCTCCAAACAGGACTGATCATAAACAGCTGCTTCTGGTTTTTACTGAGGGGGAAATCTTTTTTGTTTGTTGCTCTTGTGGCTACTGAGTACTAGCACTGGAAAGCTAGTCATCTAAGTCGCCTTGGACCTATTTCTCAAAGTCTTTTTTTTTTTTCAGTACATGTTTGTTTACCAATGTGGCTCCAGATTGTTGGCTAAGATTTGTAGACCCCTGGTGTAGCTACAGGAAATATTTCTAAAGTATTCCTTTTCTGAGAAGTCTGCAGCTTAAATAACCATCTCTTGCCGTGAGGCTTCTACATCAGCTAGTTGCACTAGAAGTGCTTTCTCTCTCCTTTCCCTTCTCTCCGCCTCTGTCCTCCTAAGACATGTTTTGGAGACTGTGAAGGTTCACCTCTGTAGATGTTGGTAGCTTGGAGCTGTCTCCACCCATCACGTGGTGGAGCCAAAGCGTAAGTCCAACTTTCGCTCTTGCAATTCTTGAGCTGTTTCACTTGGCTCTCCCAGTTGTTACTCTCTGTATATTTTTCCTTAAACAGGAGAGATGACAAGCTGCCTGCATGTACTTGTACTTCACAGATCCGACGTGAACCTCCTAATGAGACAAGAGAAGGAACTGGAAGTTCTGCGGGTGGCTGTGGTTAGGAAAGTTCACGCGTTTGCTGATAACCTCCCCAGGGAAATGGATACTACAGCTTGTTCTGGCCTGCAACTTGCCAGGTACTCCTGAGTACAGCGTCTTCTGTGATCACTCCATCCTTCACCAGATTTTCAGAACTCAGTGCACCAAGATGCAGTGTTTGTGGTTTCATAAAAGTACCCTTTGGAAACCTGGCCTGTACCTGGGTGCAAAGAGGGACTCTCTTGGAAATCTGGTCCTAGCAATCATGGAGAACAGTGGAAAAATTACTTTTGCTTCTTTTGACATGAAGCATGACTTCTGCAGGTGCTGCAAGCTCCAATTTAGCTGCTTTATCAAGGCCTGTACTCTTCAAGGTGATGACAAAAACTCAAATTTCCCCCTTTTTTTTTTTTTTTGTCATCCAGAGATGCAGGGGTTCCACATACAGAACTGTCTCAAAACCAGGAGGTTCCAGCCCTAACTCAGCTGAACTTTCAAAGCTGCTTCGAAACCTCATTCACATTAAACTTTATGGGAACTGGACATCCAAATTCCCTAGGTGGCTTTGCAAAATACAGCTGTAACTAATTGCTGCGCAGAAAGGTTTGGGGAAAAGATTTTGATCTAGAAAAGGAGAGAGATATTTCAGTGCCAAAAAAGCTTTTGCAATAGATCCTCACATGGTATCCACGGAGCCAATTCTGGGCTACCTCTTCAATGAAGTAAATGGAGCCATTTTACAATAGCTAATCCTCTCTCTGTAACTCTTCATGCGCCTGCAGAGGTTATAAACGAAGCGGGAGAAAGAATTTCTGTTGCGGAGTTTCTAGTAATCCCTGACGCCGCAAACTATGAGGCTGAAAGGCTGAATAAATCAAAACGACTGATGAACAATTCACGCCCAACTCATTCCCATTGAAGAAATTGTCACATTCCATCAGTGAGGCTGGTAAAATCTGTGACCATCTCAACCCTTATCAAGCCTTAATTTCTTCTTCCTGTTTTGGCAATAATTTAACGTTAAAGGTCACAGAGCGAAATGCTCGGAGTCAGGAAGCAGAGGAGTTCTGATTTGATAACAACATTATTTAGCCCCACGAAGCCCCACTTGGTATTTTCTCTGCTTTTGTTCCTTTTCAAGACCACGATCCATCTTCCACTGAGGACAATGGGAGTGTTTCCACTGAATTTAATGAGACTTGGATCAGGCCCTAAATGTCAGTATTACTCTATTAATATTTATGCTGTTGGAAGTATGTCAGAAAATATACAGGATGTGCAGAGTGGCTGAGTGAGCTATGAGAATCATAAATTTTCCTGACTTAGTCATTTCTTCACAAATCCTTAACATTTCTAATCTAACCATGGTAATAATAAAATAGCAGGATTCTAACCTTCTCCTCTTACTGAACAAACCTTTCTCCTCTGTAATCTGAGTTGGCTCCAGAGCTGAAAAATCATCTGCATTGCAAGTCCCTATCTAGCTCATGTCTAGCCTCCCTCTCTCTCTCTCTCTGACACACATATAAAAAAATAAAACTGTTATTTTAGAAGTGGCACGTTAAGTGGTCAAAATTAAAAGGCTCTCAAAACCAACAAGCTGTATGATTTACAGTCTTTAAAGATCCTTAGCTTAGCAGCCTTCACAGCCTTCAAAGGGGGGAAGCTGAGGAACTAAACCTGTTATTGCAAGGCTCCCACAAACATGACAAGTGGCAACTGCTCCGAGAAGGTTTCTCCAGGCTGTTTTCCTTGGGGTTTCCTCTCGAAGCAAGGAAAGGGCCAAGCAGTGTGGCAACATGGAGAGCCTGCTAGCTTGCCATGGGAATGCCTGTCACTGCAGGGTGTGTGGCAACTGCAGCAGTCAGACCCTCTTCGGCACAGCTGCTCCAACCTCCCCATCGCTGGAGAACTGATGGGCAAAACAGTCCCAAAGGCCTGGAATTTCTGTTTCCCTTGAATAAGTCCCCAGACGGTTGGATTCCTCCCTGCCTCGCCGCCCCTTCTCAGCGGGCAGTGCTTGCCTGAGTGGGTGGAGGAATGCGGGCAAGCTCGCAGCATAATAGTCAACTGACCACCAGAGCTGTAGAGTAAGGTCACTGGGGAAAAACAGTCATTGAAGAATGCAGCTGAGCTATGCCCAAGCTATGCGGGAGGAGGCTTTGTCTCCTTTGGCATGCTGAGCCTGGCCAGGGCCACAGACAGGATGGCAAAGGGCTGGGAGGCACTGAGAAATGGGTAGGATCTGCTCTAAAGAGATTAGCTGGAAGGGGTGGCTGCCAGATATCTTCACAGGGCATCACCTCCTAACCCTGCTTAGCTACCTACGGGTTGGTCTAGACTGAAGTGTAGTGTAAAAGAATATGGAAATTACATACAAATGAGCTAGGTGGAACACCAAAGGATTAATACAAGGTAATTCTGTGGTACTGTTGGAGGCATGCTGCTTCCAGGATCCAGATTAACCCATTGCAGACTTAGAAATACACTCCGAGTTAAGAGGCTGAATCAACACCATGGTTGAGGTGGAAAGAGACCTCTTGAGGTTATCTTGTCCAACCTGCCCTGCTCAAGCAGAGTCACCTAGACCAGGTTGGCCAGGACAATATAACATACCTCAAAAGAAAGATGTTCAATGTGCCCAGCTGTCTCAGAAAAAAAATCCAGGAGACTTTCAATGGCCATGAGACACTTGTGCAGTATCTAGCAGTCACCTCAGGGAAACAGGGACACTGCTACATGGTTGGAGAGCATGGAAGAAGTCGAAAAGAATAATAAGCTCTGTATAACCTCCTCTCAAGGGTACCAGAAATAGAACACGTGCACGTTTCTATACCCCAGCTTGATATTTCAACCACCTTTATCAGCTCTTGAGATCCCCCATTTGTGTCCTCTCTAAATCTTTAGGTCTCCAAATCACAGTCTTAAGAACACACCAGGAGAAGAACATGGCTAGGCTGGAAAGGGTGGCAATGAGGAGGAAGCAACCAGCAGATGTGCCTTTGCACATTACTCTGTTCATACCTTGCCAATTAAAACTCCCCCCTCAAATCAGCATCCTTACTCTCAAGATCACCAGACCTTGCCAGCAGGATAGCCGGTTTCCTTCTCTCCCCAGCCTTCAGCAGCTTAAAGGGTAGATTTGTCCTTATGTGAGCTGAAACATGTACACCAAGCTATTTTTTCCAGGCTCAGCATTACTTGTTCTTTAACTTGCTCTAGGAGTACCTTAGTTTATTAAGTGAGGCAAGGTTTGAAGGCAGTGTCTTTTATTGGACCAACTCATACTGCTGACCTTGCTACAAACCTCTCCTTGCTTACGATCACAGGCAATCACAGCTACAGTGATAATTCTAGGACAACTTGGCTTATTGAAGCAGTCCCACAGTTCGCTGTGAACAGAAATATCGCACAAACCAACTTTTCCTACTGGACCCACAAACCAGCTCTATGTATGGAGCCCTAGATTTAGGGAAACAAAAAACCAACCAAGCTGGGGCAAACCTCTCTCTCTCTAACCCAATATCCTACCCCCAACAGCAGCCAAGATTAGATGCTTCAAAAATGCCAGAAAATCCACATCTGGGTGGATTTTCTTCTGTATCTGGGCAGTGATCTGTTCCTAGGGGCAGTTTCCTCCTCCTGTGAGGCCAGCAGTCCAACTTCTCAGCTTGAGCCTATCAATCCAAAACCCCGAATCTGAAGGATCCATTCCTTGAGGGACATTTTTGTCGGTGCAAACATGACAGTCCCAGACTATTTCTCATGTTGCTAACAGCAGTCTATGCAAAAACAAAATCTAAGCATCGAGGTGGGGATTTTCAACGGAGCGTAAAATATTTCAGATACTGAAACTCTCAAGATGCTGGGCAGCTCACATCAATATGGTCCCATTGAAATTCCCACATAAACAGCTTTTGCAACATTACTTTTAATTTCTGAAAGTATAGCAGAGCAACCAGTTCCGCAATGCCTTGGGACGGGTGTTTTATCACTGGTGATGGGTGAAAGGGCAGGAAGCAGAGGGACAGGATGGAATTTGGAGCGTGACCCAAGTCCTGCCAGGACACAGGGGAGGGACACTTTCTGAAAAAAAAGAGAAGCTTTGCCATGGGGGAAGTAGACTGCCTTGCCTCCATATCCTGTGGATCCAAACTTCCCCCTGAGCGTGACATCTCTTATGAAAATATGCATGCAGACTTCTCCAAACTGCTTCCCGCTCCACTCCGGCAGAAGGGCCAGCTTTTGACAGCTGAGTTTTTAGCAAAAATAGGTCTACCCCTAGTGCAGTGGAAACAAGGGAAGAATCGTGCCTAATATTAAGGTTTGGCTGGGGATTTCCTGTGGAAATCTTCAATGGGAAGAAAATAAAGTGCTTGATGAGACAAGTTGTGTCACAGAAAGTATCAGCTCTCCTGACTGCTTGAAACCAAAGATTCAAATAATGGCAAACACCCCACCATGCTTCATATCATCTGGGTGTGAATTTTTTCCTTCTTTCTTCCACAGAGTCAACATTTCCTTTAGGAGAAAGATCCCAGACCAGTCCTCCTCACTATGTATCTCTTAAAAGATACTGGTGCTTCACAAAAGCAGTCATTTATCTTTTCTCCTCTCTTTTTCTCATGGGGAATTATAGTTTTATGGATCTCACTTTGGAGCATCTTACAAGTGCTTGACTCAGAAAGCATTAAAAGCCCTTCAGAAGTCTTGGCTAAAACTAAATCAAATTTTGAGAAGCGCTTATGTGACTTGGGTTAGTATTTTAGCTCCTACAAGAGTTTATTGCTTATGAAAAATATCATTCTCTTTGAAGTGCTCTATTTAACTAAAACTGCTGCTTTCATCAAGAATAGTTTGGAAACGTCCATTGTAGCATTGAAGGCCAGACTATTAAGTCATTAATTTCTTAGCTGTTTTGGAGCCTACCCTCTCTAACCATTCACTAAGTATTCAATGAACCTCCCTGAAGTCCTTATCAGACCTGAAATTATAACAGACTTTGGATTTGAGGAATTTTTGCCCCATTTTCAAGCTTGTTTTGAGACAAACTCAACATTTAGAGTCACTCTGGGCCACCAGTAGTTCTTTCAGGCACTTTTTTGTTAGAAAACACAATATGCTAGGAATTTAAACAAAGGTGATGTATCAGCAAATAATCCCCAGACAGCGTGATCTCATCTCTCAGCCACTCAACATTTGGGAACAGGAATGAAGTTTGTTGCCCTTTAGCAACAGACCAACAAAGCAGACAGTAGTTAAAATACCCATACCATTAGAAACACAAACATATCTTCTCAAATCTGCCACCTCCCTTCCTTTCCCACCCCTCAGAAGATACAAATGGACTATTTGGCATCTAATAAAAGTTCTGTGAAGCAAGAGGAGGGACATAGGCAATCATTTTTGGCTTAGACATGGAGTCAAATACTCAGCACCTAATTTTTCAAGCATTAACTGCAGGAGAGTATCACCAGCATCATAATAAGCTCAGTTACAATCTGGGCAAGCCTTTGGAGAGCTCTTACAAGGGCAGCTGGAACCACGTGGCCCCAAGGGCTCTTGCTCAGGAGAAAGCAAGTTCAAAGCCCGCAAGCCTGGAAGCAAACCTGGCGTGTGAGCTAGTGACCCAGTTTCGCTCCTCAGCCTGTATTTGATGTTTTAAGCACTTCAGACCAGGGATTGTCTATTATTGTGTACAAAATGGAAAGCACCCAAGACAATGGGGTTCTGATCTCTGTTTGGGCATCTAAGACCTATTGTAATGCAAGCCAAAAAAAAAAAATTTTCTTTCTGGTTTTGAGACTCTGCTTACATTCAGGGCTTGAACCTGGGTAAGTAGGGGTCAGTAGAACTAATGAAACTTGGTGTCTGACATACCTTCTGGGCCCAGGAAGCTTTTCCCATGGCTAAGGTTCTTCTTAAGTTCTTCTCCCTGTGTGATTTTTCGTGTCTAAGTGCTGAGATTCACGCCCATTAGTGGGATCTGTCTCCTCACCAGCTCTAAATTTCATTACATTTGTAGAAACTGAGTTATCCTTGAGATCTTTACCCCCTTCCCAAATTAGGTTGAAACCAGCTAAAGAGTCATGAGAAAGGAGATGGAGCACACAAGCAGGAGCTCAAGTTCATACACAGAATCCATTTGCATAAGCTTATTTCCTTAGGAAATTGGCTAAAAAGCCATGAAAAATACTTTCTCAGCTATTGGATGATGGAATTACATCTGGCCTGGTTTGCCTATATCCACCAGCCAAAGAAGCAGGGTTATGATCATACCCACTAATGCACACTGCAAGAAGTTGTGCCTGGTTATCTTCTTCAGAGAGGGGATCAAGCCACAGAAAGCTAAGGCAGATGTAGAAAACAGAGTGGCCTTACTAAGCCAGACTGGAAGTTCATCTAACTCTCTATCTTGTCTCTAGCAGTGACCACAAGGAGGACCCAAGGAGGGCTAAAGTTCAGCAGACATGTTTGATACTTTCCTCCGGTGTCCACTTCCAAGAATTTTTGCTGAGCAACTTCTTGAGAAGAATGCAATCGCTATGCACTTAGCAATCTCTATGGATTTCTCTTTAATTAAATTCTTCCCCTGAGCTTATGTAAACTTATAATTCAGAGACGTTTTCTGGGATACGAAGTTTTTCTGGGTTTGCTGAAGACATGGACCAGTTCTGAAACGTAGCTCTTCAGCTTGCTCACTTCTGAAGCCTTGGCAAGGAAGCAACGGCTACCATGCCACATCCCAAATTGCTCCCGCTCTCCTGCAGTGCGCCAGAGGAGAACAACTCACAGGCAGCACAGTGCAGGGCAGTGTTAACAACCCTCAAGCTGGACCAGGCTAGGAAGAATTAAAACTACAAAGCCTTTCGGACACTAGACAATTTACAAAGATAAGAAGAGGTCTTGCCCTTTTGCATTTAAACCATCTCCCTGAATTAGACAAACTAAACTGGTTAAAGTATTCTCATCCCAGTGTAGGCTGCACCTATGAAGGGTTTTCCTGGCACAACCAAGCTGGTCAATGCTGCGACTCCCTGCCGGACTTGAACTCACGTAACCAAGCGAATAAACCTCTGGAGTGGAGACCTGGCTGCGATTCAGCCAAAAAGCAGACATGAGCTCTGAGCAGGCGACTGAGCACCTACGTTTGCTTTCTGCTTGTTTTCCACAAGCCTCTCCCCCAGACAGGGCTCTGACCCAATTCCCACTGAAGCCCACAAAGGCGGCCGACCAGCTTTAGAAGCTGGATGGCACCCAGCACCTGGCCGAGTGAAATGCTATCCGCTGTCCCACAGCTCCAGGCCTCCTACCCCTGCAGCTCAAAGCCACCAAGACTTCTGCATTCCCCCCCAGCTTAGCGGGATGACCAGTGCCAGCCCTGGCACAAACACAGCTGCTCAAATCCGAAGTCACCATTCATGCAGGGCGTGATTGCCACCATCCCCTGGCACCCTGACCTCTCCCTCCCAGCCAGCCACAAGAGCATGCCGCATCTTGTGCCCACATTTTCTTTCCTAAGAAAGCCCCGAGGGGCTTCTTTGGCATGGCTCACATTGCTGGTGAACAGCTCCCTTTGGCTTCCATGTTTACATCCTTGTGGTTGTTAATTTGAGAGAAGCCTTTTATTTTAGACACCACCGCCCCCCCCCCCCCAACTCCCTCTGCAGGGGGGGAAAAATGTGACCTTTAAGATTGTTTATACCAATCAACAAGAAGCCCTCGCGCTGCTGGATTCCAAGAAACACGAGACCATCTTGGAGCTTGGAAGAGGGAGGGGAGCATGGGCGAGGAGCGGGAGCAATCAAGGTCAGGAGTTCACAGACAGGATAAAGCAGAAGGCAAGGCGAGCAGGCGGGGTGGCAGGGCATGCCCTCCCCATTCAGGGAGGCACGGCGAGTGCCGGCAGCTCCATCGACGATGTGCGGCAGGCCAGCCTGGCGGTGCAGGGAGCCGACATTCCAAGGTGATGCGAGGAACAAGCCGGTTGTGGTGGCCTTGGAGAACGAGGGTGGTCATTTCTTCCTCGCAAATCCCTCTTACGTCTCCTCCCAGCCTTGCAGCATTTCACCGAGGACCAAGAGAGATCCAGGACAAGGAGAAATTATTACAGTCCAGTTTTGCACTCTGGTACCCGCTGTGATGAATAAAGTGGTTTGACAAGACGAGGAGGAAGATGAAAATATTTTCCCACTGTTGAATGCAAAAGTAAACAAATAAGTAAACAGACAAGCATTCAAATCCAGGAATTTCCTTTCATCGCCAGCATCAGCCTTCAAGGGAGTAGCACCACAAATTTTTTCCTACCATTGTACTGAGCCAAATGAGCAAAGGTTGTGGCTTCAGGGATCCAAACTTCAAGTGTCCTAATAGGCAGAGGAAGCGCCAGCAGCTCAGGACTGGCACGAAACCCACGGGTGCCTTGCGCACAAAATGCCAGTACCAACAGCTGGGAGGACTTGCTTCAACTTCAAAGGCGGCAACACCACCATCTCAGCAGGTTCAAGACCGAGGCGTTGAGGGGAGGAAGACAAAGGGTGAAGGATCAGTAAAAACCATGGGAGGACAAATGTGGTGGGACAGGGAGAGATGCTGTGATACAGCACACCACTTTTGGGCAGCCAGCCCAGTTCAAGGCAAGGGTTTTCAGGACAGAGGTACGTTTCTTCCTTTGAGTCCTCTCCCTAACCGACACATCACAGTGGATGTCAAATTCAGCCCCAAGGTATCTGGCACAGAGTCAGGAATTTGACAATTTTAGTCACTTTTTTGTGGTCAAAGCTCTCTATGAATCTATATATTTACAATTATAGGACTGCGTCTTGTTCTCATTTACACTTATCTTCTCCATTGGATTACACAATATAACCAGAGGTGGTATTTGGCCTATGCATCGCTTTTATTTTTTAAGTTGTCTGCCCACATACATTATTTATGACCCATTAGATACATCTGTTTGTTAACTAATAAACCTCAGAAAATATTTTTAATGAGACTATATTTTTAAACGATCATGTCGCCTTTCCTCTATTAGCACTTGAAGATTAAATAAGACTGTGAGTAGCTGTTAACTAACAACTGGTTACTGAAACACATGGACTGAGGTTTTTGTCTTCCCATTATTGAGGCTAAAGAAATGACGCTTCTACAACCACGCTGATGTTGCCCAGCCGAGTTCTCATTTCAAGGCACATGCTGAATTTTAAACCACCACATGGATTTCTCACCCGTACCTTCAGCAGCGTTGGACATGCTGTGAAGGAGAAAAGCAGATGGATGTCACAGCTGGCTGTGCAGACATGAAAAGTAGTTCTCTTTTTAAAGACGGTTAGTTAGTTGTTCTTAGGGGTTTTTTCTTATTTTTATTTTTTTTCCTCCTTCCCCCCCCTTTCTCTTTTATTAAGCAGTGCTAATGCTCCAGTTTTTTCTGCTGGGTAGTGCAGGACTCTGACAGCATCTGGGATCTGCGTGCTAGGACGATTACCCTGTGCAAGCCCTGTGCAGCTGCACTGCTGGTGGAGTCATGACTGTACTCACTTTCCTTGCTTGACTGAACTACCAGAAGATCCCTTATGAACACAAGCCTGGAGTAACATTTGTAGGCTAAGGTCAGTCCTGTCACCTCTGATACTTGTGTCCCATCCATCTGCCAACATGCTGTCTGAAATCTGAAACGTGCTTCTGTTTTATTCCTACATTGTCTCATCAATGAAAGAAGTTTCCAGGAGAGAGCGTGCTGGCCCACAGAGCCAGCAGTTACTTGTTCTTCCCTGGGTCCTGTTTTCAATCTAAGTCCTTGGTTTAGGTTATTGTTTCTCCTTTTTCCTCTTCATTCATTCTAGCATTCCATCTTGCCATGCAATTGGAGCTATTCAACTCAAAGATAAAAAGGATTCATGAAAACGCTCAAAGACCAAGCTGGTTGCTCACTGACATGGACTCTGTGTCCTGTTTTATATGACTTAGGGAATAGTAGCTCCTCTGAGAAATTATTCTCCATTCAGATCCTCAGGAAATGTGTCCTGATTGGATACAAATGAGAGAAATGAAACGCAGATGATTCCTTTTTGGCTACAGCTCCAAGGAGGCCCATGCAGCATGGATATCTTTGGCCAGCTACCTTCTGGTTTCTTCTAACTCAACATTATTCCTACCTGTTCATGGTTGCAAGCATCACCCGTGTTTCCTCTGACTACTGCACTACCATGATGGACAGTGAACGAAACCAGGCATCCCTGTATCTCTGGTTTTCAAGGTCTAATTCTGTCAAAAACCTTTGAAAGCCACAGTAACTCAGTTCCAGGGGTCAGCTCATCCTTAACAAACGAAAATGCAGATTCGGCCTGCCTACATATTGCCAAACTCCATGTACGCAGCGTTTGCCGTTTGCTGGCACCGGCTTTCTGGAAGTGCCTGTGCAGTAAGAAATACCAGACACAGAGATTTAGCTGGAAATCAGCAGTGATCTCGTGAACTGCCATTTCTGCTTCTCTTGCTATTTTGACTTCTCTCATTGCATTGGAAAGTCAAAAGGAAATAACGTAAAAGGAAAGAACACTAAAAAAAACCACAGACATTGACACAGCAAAAATCGGGTTCCTCCTTGTTCCCCAAGGTACTAAGATATCAAACTCAACAGTGTACTCTTGCTATTTCAAGACAAACATTTAATGGAAAATTTTTACGCCATTCTGTGACGCTTGTCCATCATATCATGAGACAGCATGTACCCCCATCAGAGGAAAGATTGTGACAAAAAGGTCAAACGTTATCTTCTCTTCCACTTGTTGCCCCATCCTATTGGCCTCTCTGATTCGGTAATCAGGAGGAAACATGACAAAAACGTTGTTGCTGAATGAATCTTTTTGTTGTAGGAACAAGGATGCCCCACTCACACTCTATCCAAAAGATGCCAGACAATCTTAAAGAGGCCTTCTGAAATAAACCAATTAAATAGAATGTAAGTAAATAAAACCCACCCAAACCAAAATACCCAAACCACTACCCCTCCCCCCCAAATCAGCACAATAAAAAAAAAAAACTATCCCCCAAACACAGTCTGAAGTCCCCAAAAGCAGGACCAGATAAGGGACTCCATGGACTCCAACATGAAGTTCACCATGTTGTTGAGTTTTAGAGCGGACTCCATGGACTCCAACATGAAGTTCACCATGTTGTTGAGTTTTAGGGCATTTCACACGACAAAGATGGATAGTAGCGTAAAACTAATGTAAAGGTAGATAGATCAGCAGTCTGGTCCAGGGCCAAAATCTGGTTCCACCCCTGGAAATCCAAAACCGCAAAGGACTAAAGTAAAAAATGCAATAATACATCAAAGCTACCTGATACCTCCCAAGCTCTCCAGTGCAATGATCTTTACAGCCAGTGAAGGGGCTCAGAGCTGTACTTTCTTTGTGGCCAAACTCTTAAATGTCCAGTTTAGGTAGAAGAGTTTATGATTCCCAGGCTATGATGGATATCCTAGCTGTAACCACAGCTGTAAAGACAGAGTCAGGATTATTTTGAGCATCCATCACCTACCCAACTTGAGCCTTGTGTCTCATCTGTCACCTAAGTAGGGGGTGCAAATCTCATTATAACCACCAGAGTGAGTCATGTGTTACAACTTCTGTGCACGTCCATTACATTCAAGAATAATCTCCCAGCTCCTCCAGCAGGGTGGCAGAGATGGATGGCCATCTCTCTTTGATCTGGGGAGTTCTTCCTCTACCTCTAGTTTGTCTCCAGTTGCCTCCAAGGTCATGCTGTCAGGACAGGGACAGCACATACCCCCCTCCCTGCCTTGCATATGAATCTCATCTTCCCTCCTCCGAAACCACAGTCTACACGTGTTTGCTGTTACTTCCAGATGTGTCCACAACTTGAAAGCAGTGATTTGAGAAGAAAAAAAAAATAACACATTTAGAGCTAGCAGAGACGAGTCCCCCTTCCCCTCCCTTTCCTTCGGCATCTCCAGGTTGTCTACACAGGCAACACCGAACAGATCTAGGGGTGTCGATAACACACCACGGAAGCATCTGCACGTGGACGGATTAGTGAGGCAACACAACTCCTCTTCTTCCCATTATACTTAAAGCCTCTCTCTCAGCCCACTGCTCAGAATTCACTCCTAGAGATCTTTGGCTAAAGCCCTGCTAACAGATATCTAGCAAAAAACCAGCTTGGTGTTCTTCCCCATGCTGGAATGAAATGGATGCCTGCAAAACAATGGAAGCAAGGGCACTAACTAGGACTTGATTGCCTCGATAGATGCAACAGCACGTACAACACTAATATATCTTAATCCTACTGTCCTCACTCATGCAACCCTGGCAAAAGGCTGTGTCCTGCAGACATCTCCAGCCCTGGGTCTTTCTTCAGTAGCCATACTGGGGGTCCCTTTTGGTGGCTGGTCATGTGGATTGTGGTGTGCAGGCACACAATGACGCTTCTGTGTGGTACTGCAGGCTTTGAATTTTCCCTTGAAGAGGACAGAAGGAGGAGGGCAAAAGGAGACAGCCTGACTCGCACCAACACCTGGAGCATTTGCTCTATAGCCAGAGCACCACTGACATGAGAAGGGTTCACCCCTGGTTTCGGGAGTTGTTCTCAGAGCAGTTCTCTTCCTCATCAGCTGGTGACAGCCCACCCCCTCCACACCCTGTGCTGTGGGAAGTTAATTTAGAAGCCAGCTTTGCCATCTGTGGACTACCCCATGCTGGGAAAACCCTCAGCTGGGGAGATCTGTTGTCTTTCCAGAGCGGTGCAAAGAAATCGGAGCGTGGGAGAGAACATGGACCTAAGAAAGAATCCTTCTAAGTCCTCAGCAAATTTCTCCATGCATCCCCCAGACTCCACCTCTTCCACCCAAAGTACCTCGATGTGTCCCTATAGTGATGTCTGCTGTTGACATCAGAGCAGACTCGCAGCAGCACTCCTGCTGCTGCCCTCAGCTGAGTCATGACTCATGAACAAAGGGGATTTTGACCATTGTTATTTTATTATTTTCATTATTTCATTCATCATCTTAATTTCCCTCTCTCATTCCTGGCCAAAAGAGAAAGACATACACACACAGAAGGGGGGGGGGGGGGGGGGGGGGGCGGCGGGGGGGAGAAGGAAAAAACCGCCAACATGGTCCACATCTGGAAACTGATTTCCCAACCCCAGAACAAAGAGCTCTGAAATTGTGGCTCCAAGTCTCCTGTTTGTGTTCTCCCATTATGTAAAAAGTCCTATAATAAAATCTAATGGAGAAGAAGCCCAGGAGTCGGCAAGAATTATTTGGAATTTATTAGCAAACAAGATCCATTTGGAAGTTCTTGTAGAACTGTACATTGGACTAACAAAGCTATTAAGCTCAAAAAAGCTGCAGAAGCATGACAGCTTTTGGTTCCAGAAAACTTCTCCCTATAGATCAGGCTTGGCTTAAATAATTTCTTTAATCCCGGCTAAACTACTGTGCCATTTCTGTTACTTTCCATGTTCAGAAATATCACTCTTACCAAAGCTTAGTGCTGTGCAGGGATGGGGAAAAGTTATGGAGACACAAAGAGAATCCTAAGGAGAAAAAAGGGAAGAAAAGCAATTTTAGAAATCATAATTTTTCAGCAAGGGAAATAGGGACAAAATGTTCTTAAGAGTTTAGGATATCAGTCATTTTTAACACCAGGGAATTTCTTAGAATGGGTTAAAAATCTACTACTGACACTTTTAACAGAAAAGGATTTTGCAAGTCAACAGAAATGTTCGTGTGGAGAAAAACTTTCAAAAACATTCAGTTTTTAATTTGAAAAACTGTAACCCCATAGCATTTCAGTGGAAAAAAAAAAATACATGCATTGTTGAGAAATGGCACAGTGCACCCCACTGGGACAGAAAGAAAACCATTATTAGTTGAGAATTGTTGAGGAGAGGACAATTATTTGAGGGCTTCAGAAGAAGATGCTCCCCTGACCTGCTTGATCACATACATATACACCCAAAAGCCACGCATACTTCAGCTTCCATCTATCTTGGGTCTCCTGAATGGCAGCCCAATACTCTGGCACTACATCAAAAGTCAAGGCTCATGTACAGCATAGATTTGTCCTTTAGCTCCAAACTGAAGTGATCTAGGAAGAGACACCACAACTTGATGCACATGAAGGAGGCCACATTCTCCAATAATCTCCTGGTCATAAACTCTTCCCCCCACCCCCTTTTCTTTCATGTTACTTAGCTGTGCTTATGTTCAGTGTTGAGTCATTGGACCTAGCCTTTCATCTGGACCCTCGGGATGCGTTACAGGGATGGAAAGAGAAAAGGCACTGCTTAATAACACTTTCCAAGTACAAGGGAGAGGAGATTCCTGGAAAATCAGGTTAAGACTGTCCAAAAAACTTCTTCGAAGAAATGTGGCAAACTATATAGAGCTAACTATTTATGGTGGAGGTGGAAGTTAGACTACCCTTGAAGGCAAGCGTCTGCTGTCCAGACAGAGGTCTTAATCATCATTCCAGTTAGTCACTGAAAACTAAGCACATCATAAGTAGGTGGGGAAAAAGGGCTATTCCAAATAAATAGCCTCATTATTCTGCAGGAACTGTTCTAGCTCATATATGTTTACCTACATTCATATTTAAAAAGAAGGCGATGAGCCAAACCATGGATCCAGAACTTGAATTCTGAAACCAGTCTTCTTTCTCCATGAGTTGAATTGCTCAAACAAGAACAGGCTTGGTCAAAGCATATTTTTTTGTAAATGAACGGTGGTTTTTCTTCAAAAGAAAATTAATTTATGAGCATTTTCTTCTCCCCTCTCTCAAATTTTTCTAATTTTTCAGTAAAAAAAACCCAGAAAACAATAAACTGTTTTTCAGTTTAGTTTTTCTTCATTCTTCCTCTGTTGCCTCTGTTTGCCCTTTTCATGGCAAAACAGAATAAAAGCTGATGAGAAGGTGAGGGGGAAAACAAAAAAAATACTTAAAGTAACAAAATATTTTCATTTATGTCTTTTGAAACTGGAAATTCTCAGCTGTTTTCTGCTGCTTTTCTGTGATGGTTTCCAATTTTTGCCCTGCTTGCATTTTTACTGTCAAATCAGAAAATTGAACTTTTGCTTTCTGAGCAGGGCTCAAAAGCACTTGCAGGAAATGCTATTAGGAGACAATCTGTAGTGTTCCTGCTTCCCTTAACACCTATGAAACGTTCTTGCTATCTGCGGCTATGCCCAGCTCTCAAGCAGAGCCCAGGTGTGGTCCAGCAACTCAACTCACTGGACACCACATGCTGCCTGTTTTTCTGTGAAGCATTTTCATGCCAGATCTCAGAGGAACCATCAGTCTCTGTAATGCGCAACACAACCTCCCATTACCAGACCTACCTCTGCCGTAGCTTCCCTGGCCTGAGCAACACAACTTTAGCAGAGCATACACTCAGCCTCAAGCCTCCACAGCCTGCAGCCTCCTCCTCTCCAAAATCGTCTCTCTCATTTATGAGCAGCAGAAACACGTACTCAGCGTGCTGATTTCCAGCCCAGAGACCCAAGTTAAACAGCTAAAGACAAGGTCTTGCATCCTCCCCATCACTTCCGTGTGCTACTTGTATCCCTCCCAGGCTGCCAGCTCACCTCGGTGTAAGGCAGCACTCTCAATTTTACCCCAACCGTTGCAATAGTCAATCCATTTCTCACGCTCCAGGTCTTGCAGTCAGGTGAAATGTACAATTTTTATTAATAAAAATGTTTTCTAGCCTTTGTGCTCATGCGGGAGAACTTGGAGATGATTACTGAATGCAGTTACAAGCTCACAAACCAGGCAGCAGTAGAGAAGAAGGTACATATTTCAGCCTCACGATTTTTCATCCAGCATCATGGTTTGTCAAGACCTGACTCATGATTTTTGAATGCTGCTAAGGCTGGCAATACTGACTGTGAACTTCAAGAGGTTTCGACGATTTACTGAAAGGGAAGCAGGGACTCAAGCTTGTGATGCTGACGCCTTTCAGCATGGTGAGCAAGTCAAGTCTGTTGTGCGTCTCAGCAGAGTACTGTCCCATGGAGACAGCACACACAAGACCAGTCTCACCCACTCTTGTCCAAGCCAGCCTTCTCCCTTGAGGGCACATGCAGGGTAGAGCAATCCTCCGCGGGTGCAAAAGCAAGACCCAGTCCTGCTCCTCACAGGAATCCATGAGAATTTTTGCCTTTAGCACATTCGTGGAGACAGGGTCTTGCCCAAAGCACATACCAAGAGAATGAATCTTCCAGAAATATGAATTCTCTTTGCCTCATAACAAAACATTCATATAAGACCAGGCAGCACTCCGCAGCAAAACATTGGCAAGAGGAAACGCTAATAAAGAACTAAGACGCTAAAAAACACCAAGAAAACCCTCCCAGAAGAAACAAACATAAGAAGAATATGCTGCCCATTCAGTGAGAAAAATGCTAACAAATTAATGCTGTCTCATGATGATACTGAAATATTTACAGGAAGAGAGCACAGAATTTTGGCTGGCAATCATGAAAAGTATCACAACTATTTTCTGTGGAGAACAAAGGGGAGAGGAAACAGAGTAGGAAAAGTGGGGAGTGAGGGGAGGGTGAAAGAAGGGGGACAGAAAAGCAAGGAGAGAAATATGGATTAAGAAACTGATGCCAAGAAAAAAAAGGAAGCAAGAGGGAAGAGTGAGAAGGGGACAGAGAGCAGAGTTCACCCTAGGAAGTCGTGCTGCTCCTTATTTACCTGCCAGTACCCACATTCATTGGCATCTCCCTTACACGACAGAGACTTGTTCACTTCCCCCACAAAAGCAGAGGATTACTAACAGAGCCTGCCAACAGCGTGCACAAAAAGTTAGGCTGCCCAATGGGACAACTGGGGCCAAATGAATGGAAAGAATATGTCAGTTATTAATTAATTTGTTCTATATTCATGTCATTATAGATAATTACATGAGTTGGTTCCACAGCCTGAGCCTTCCTCAGCCAGTAATCCCTGTGATTCATGACAAACAGTTGCATAACACGGCTGTCAATGACTTCATCATGTTGCATGGAAAATGCTCTCTAGATACGTGTGCACGCAGTGACTCACTTTGACACCTTGGGTTGACATTTGTAACCTGGGCCAAGGCTGTCAGTAAGACAAAGGCACTTTTTGTGAGGTTTCCAAGCTGTAAGGGTTGGTATTGAACAATGGAGCACACAAGAGAAGGCAGGAAAAAGTAGCCCTCAATATTCAGTTCATGTATGCAACAGCCGAGTGCATTGGCACAAGAAAATACTCAAAGCAACAGCTCTTCTCCAGCACCAGCCAACTATGGTACTAAAAAGCACAAGGCATATAGCCCATTTTGATGCCATAAGCAAGGAAAACAGAAGAAACATTCTGCACAGCGCTCGAAGACCACAAGGAGGAATGTCCCAGGAAGTTCTCAAGAACCAAGACAGGCCTTTCCATTTAGAGAGAAGATATTTCAGAATAGAGAGTCAGCAGAGACAGCAAAGTGCTGCAGAACAGCCTGAATGAGAAGAGGAAACATTACATAAAATAGCACTCAGACATCACTAGGGAAGAATAAACAAGATATACTGTAAATCCAGGCATGCGGGATAGGGGAACTTCCAACCAGGGCCAGACACCAGCAGCACTCTCAAGCCTTCTCCACTCTGGAGACACACTAGAAATGGGAGCTGCAAACATAAGATTAAACAGATGCTTTCACCTCTCTGTTGGAGGAACTGGGGCTGAGAAGGTGTTGATCAGTTTTCCCAACTCTTTCTGCAGTCCTTTAAGTCTTTAAGAAAAATAAAAACATAAAAGAAGGATCTTGGAAGCAGGGTGTAGCATGAACCCAGTCGTGCATCCTGCATGAAGAAAGGATGATGCACAGAGACACCCAGAGCGAGCACCAAGGGAAATGTTTCAGGGAAACATTTTCACTGAGCAATGGTTTTGTACAAGAGATGAAAACCATCATCACACTCCTACTGGTTTTGGCGATTTGGTTCTTTCCGGAAGAAGGTAAGCTTGAGCTGGTAAAAATCAAGTAATTTTGTTTTGCTGAAGAAAATGTGAATTTTCTGTTTGAAATAATATTCTATTTTGATATATACTAGGGTTTGGGGTTTTTTTGGTGTTAAGTCTTTACTACAGAGCCTTGAGTGCTTCATTCAACATGGGGAAAAAACCAATCCTTGCCGTTTTTAGTTCAGCAAGGAAGCCAGGAAAAAAGGCTTCTAGATTCCTCCTGTCTTCCCTGCCATTTCAGTCATCCACCCAACCCAACCCTCAATCATTTCTAAAGAGGATGCACCTGCTTCCCAAGGCATCCTGGAACTAAGGCACCCGCAGGAGTCTCTCAACCACAAGACAAAACACTTCTGGCAACTGTGCAAGAGTCTGCAGGTAGCACCAGGACCTCTAAGAAACCCCGAGTTAATGTTAGGAAGAAAGGAACAAGCGAGGCCTGTTGTAGCTGCTAGGATTTGCTGCTGCACTCTTTGTATCACCACAGATGCTCTCCAGCAGCACAGGGAGGACAAGCTGATGGAGGACATGCATACCCTAAATGAGGGTATACAAGGACCCTGCTGCTCCCTCCTTCATAGACCTACTATTGGTAGCAGCTGGACTTACAGTTGTCCTCACCTCATCACCTCGTAGCTATGGGGAAATGTCTTTTTCCACCTGACTTTGAACACTTCCGAGCTGGCCTTGACCCCACGGGGAGAGAAATCACAGCTGCTGATCGCGGCACCTATTCGCTCACATTTTGCCAAGCTACCGGTGAGCCAAGGGCAACATGCGGTCACTTCAAGGAGCCTTAAATAGTAGTTTAAGGCTCTCACGCCCTCATAAGGGCACAAGAGAAGGCACGATAGAGCTGGATCTCCCCGCTGTCCCTCAGGGAATACTCTACTCACCACAGCCATGCCCATTTCGTCTTGCATCCCTCTGGCCCTGCTGCAATAAGTGACACCCATTCACGTGCCAGGCAAGCCATGCTGCTGATCCCCTGATTGGACCTATTTGTTACCTTAGATCAATATCAAAAAAAAAAAAAAAACCTTGTCCCTGGGGTATCACGCAGTGCATTCCAGTTCCTCCCCAGTCGGTGTTTGTGCAGTGTTTTAAATACATGAAGTGTTATATAAATGCTAACTATTATTATAATGTTCCCCTCCTTCCAGTCAACTCCCCCCGCAGACCCACAGACACATTCCCCACCTCCCGTTTTAGCATGTTCACGGCATCAGAAATTACCCTGTTTTCATTTACCCTGCCCTTTGCCATATGATCCCAGCCCTCAGAAGCTTTAAATAGTCTGCATTATTATGAAGGCTTGTTAGAACTTGTCCCTAATCACTCCAGGAATAATCCTTGATGGCTTGTTTCAGACTGTGTGTGTGTGAGTGTCTGTGCAACAACAGGGCTCTGGCTTGCTTAGGTGTCTCCTAGAAGGGGAGTTAAAGCTTTGTGCCCAAAAAGGGATGAATGGCACATCGTGGGGGCCGTGCACAGCACTGAACCTGTTGTTGTGTCTACACATGCTAAAGCTCTTTTCAGTGAAGACCTGAAATGAAACCCCACATTTCAGAAAAGAACAGGCTGACCATATTATGTGTTGATAGACGCAGAGCAGCAGCACTCAACCTACCCTTTAAATGCAGGGACACTAAAAATGGTGCAGTCAATGCTTCCCAGAACTGTGCTCATTGCAGCGGGTCCCAGGGCTTGCACTGTTTGTCTCCTCACAAGAATTCCAGTGTTAAATACTGAAATATAAACTCACTCTCTGCCGGGGTTATGGCCCCTGATGTCTACCTTATGATGGGAATACAGATTGAGAAAAGAAAGAGAAATCTGGTGCTTAATAAATCTGTTTCTCAAAGCCTGGCAATTGCGATTTCAATATAATCCACAGGAGAAAATCCGAGGTAGAGATAAATCGGCTTTTCTGGTTTGTGTTCCAGCTGCAAACTTAGAGGAAAACAAATCACACAGTAGCATGATAACACTGAGATTCATGCCATGTTGGCTGCAACAGTCTCTACCTTGAAGATGGAGTATCAGGCAGGGCGAACAGATTACTAGACCTTTGTTGACCTGGGGTCATACATTAGCCCACTGAGACAAAGCTTCTGATGTTCAGAGATTTTGTATTCATACCATGCACTGACAATATTATCTCGCCCATTACATTCTCATGACACCATACGTACCAAAATGATAAGCAAGAAGCAGCTGAGAAACACCTGCTAAAATAATATCATGACAAAATGCCTTTGTACCATAGCTCAGCATCCAGTCTGCCCAACTGTGTGGCCTTCACGGTTTTGGATGATCTTGGAACATTTTGGTGGACATCTCACCATCTCTAGGGCACTAGAAGAGGTATCTGAAGGAATTAAGAAGGGACAAGGTTTTGGTGCTTGTCTTTCACCTCTCAAACTCTTCCCAGGTATCAAAGAAGAGAAAGACTATACAGAGTCTTTTGGAATTAGGAGATGCTGACCATCACATCAGCGGGATGGTTTGGGTATTTTAGCTGTGATTAATATCCTGTAGTTTAGCGCTTAGTCAAAAAAACCCAAAGGCAAGTCACTTGCAGCACTTCTATTTATTATGTGGGCTACCAAGACGAAATCAGTCCTTGACAAAAAGGGAACAAGGGAAGCTGCCTAAATGCCTGGGTGAAAAAAGGGTGAGGAATGGAAGGGGGTGCTACATGAAGCCATAGGGACTGGAACTGAGATAGGTGTTAAGCCCTGAGGCACCGGGCACCAGGGGTACCCATGCAGTGGGACTATCAAGGGGATCACAGGCTGCTATAGCAAAGACATTTAGAAAAGCTTCCAGCTATGCTGGAGAAGGTCCATTTTCTCCATGTGGAATTAGCTCGCTCACAGGAGCCCACCTTCTAATGCTGACACAGCACACAAAACTATGAAATAATAGTAAGAAAACTCTTTAAATCAAAAATCCTTACATCGCTGTAGTCCATAGAGGATTTTGCAAAGGAAGTTTCATCGTTCTGCACTGCAGATAGCCATGCAGAGACAGGCAGAGATGAATTTATCTTATCAAATAGCACCCAGTAAAATCAGTGACAGAGCCAAGTATGGAGGAGCTTTCATATTCTGGTCACGGAGCAAAATGTGGCTATTCAGACCCATTTCATGCTTTGCATCCTAGGCCACAAATCTGGGGTCACAGGAGCAAGAATATCCAGACTCTTTAGGAAGCCAGGAATTTGTGCCGTAAAACAAAGACAGGCTCAAACCAAGTTACTGCAGAAGATGGGCTCAGCTTCCTGATGGGCAGAACCATTCAAGGGCAAGCAGTGTCTGCCCTCCTTAAGTAAAGGTCTTGGCAAGCAGGAAGGAACTCAAGCATGCTCAACACTAAGGCACAAGACGTTTCTCCAAGGTGCAAAGTCAAATTTTGCACAAAGATAAACTGGAGCAGAGACCAGCACAGATTGCAGCTGTGTCTCCCCGTGGAGATGCAGGCTCCTTGCAATGCTGCAATGAGTGGGCAGTTCCAGAAACGATAGTAGTTACACACTCAAGAAAACAATGTTCTTGCGCATATGCAAGGAGAACCAAGCCCGAAGAGAGAGAAAAGAGCTACCCGTAAAAAAAAAAAAGAAATCCATAAATAAATCTGTGAAAGCAGGTCCTACTTCAAAGTTGGACCTCGAGATGAAAAATACAGTAACAAGCAGTCATTCCTAGAGAAGCTCCCCTCGAAGAAGAGCCTGAGGACACTGTGAGCACAGCCTTATTCTAATGGATGTTCAATTAAACACACAGGGGGGTTCTCACACTATTTCACCATGTGGACCTCGCCAAGATGTCCAAATTAGAAACCGAGACTCCCTGCAAACTCCACAGAGAGGGGCAGACATTTTTTGAACATGATTCAGAGCCCAGAGGGTAGGAACCTAGCTCCTGTTCTACTTATGTGGTCCAAACCACCCCCAGAGGTGCCTTCCCCTCTTCTTAGTCCACACTCGGAGTGTAGGCAAGCCTGACTTAGGCCCCTATGCTAAATGGCAAATATTACACAATGACAGCAAATCCCCGAAATCGCCTCTGTGTGGCAAGCATGGTATGAGCCCAGAGGGAAGTGACAGAGAATCTGAGATTGGGAACCTGATGCTGCCTCATAGGCTGGAATGGCAGAGCTGTGGCAAACACTGCTTTTCTTTATTATTTTTATTTAGTTTAGGACATTGATGAAGTCTGGCACACGCTAAAGATGGAAGGAGAATCAACTTCATCCATCACTAGACATGCATATAAAACAGAGTCCTGTTCTCAATGGGAGAGAAAGTAAAAGCCCAGCTAGAGCAGATGATAAAACTGGATCTTCTATCGAGGTGCCAAGGAAGAGAGGGCACAGTAACAGGACACAAGAAACAAAAGATTTTACTGAGCTCAAAGACTAGAAGGTGTTGACTAAATCCACGCAAACAGTTGTGGTGGTCATGGCTGAATCTGAATTTTAAAAAAGAGCAGTTTCAGCTCTGGATGCATTGAGCATCAGTGGCTGCTGCCACACAACACATTCGTTATTTAGCCATCATTAACTATTGTGCTCTTGACAGGTTATCAGCCGGGAAAGCCACATTCTCTCCAAGCATAAAAAGAAAAAAAAATACAGGAACAGGAGAGGTAAAACTGCTGAACAGGATTTTGTACATTGGACATTGTAACACCTTATCAGGCCCCAGACGCATGAGATCAGGAATGCCAGCTGGAACCCACAGGGCTTATCTGGGCACTCAGAAGCGTAGGAAAAACGAGAGCCAGAGGAGTTTTATTCTATATGAATCCCTGAATGCTGCTGCTGTAGATAAGGAGCGAAGTCCCAGGTTCCACTAAGTCAATGACAAATCTCGGTTTGACTTCATTTGGGCTGGGATTTCCTGCCCAGCATCCAAGGGTAAAAACCACACTAAGCACAGGAAAGGCAGCAGAAGCAGCTGAAGCCGGGCACAGCTCCTGGCTGCATTTGTTTTGAGGCCGGCATGAACCTACCTGCCTTAGATGGGAAAGGTGGCTGGGTTGGTGGGGTGTGGGTTTTTTTGTTGTTTTGTTTTTTTTTTTTACTCAGCCAGTACCCAGCTTCGTTTTCTGAGATTTAGGGTTGGGCTTTTTCAAGGATTGGGGTCAGTTTCAGTATATGGGGATGGCTTCCTGCACACAAAGTGACAAAGTTTAACAGCTCACCTGCTGTAGGAGGAGGCTCTCGTCTCCTGGAGCATGAACCCTACATGATGCAAGTTGGGGAAGCGTCAAATCCCACCAATATGGCAAGAGGAAAGAGCCGTTGGACTGCGAGCAAATAAGAAAATTAAAAAAAAAAAGCAAGCAGCAATCTGCCAAAGCAATAGCTTGTCATCTTGCACAAGGCACCGGTTTGCTGGAAGAGTGGGACTCATGGCAAGCTGTGCCAGACGCAGTCTCCTGCAGGTGGAGGCTCACAGTGTCCCTCTCGGGCTGGGGCTCGGCCACCCTGCTCTCGGCCAGGGACGGGAAACGGAGGCGGCATTCTCACAGAAATCAGGAGAACAACCTCCCTGACCTTTGAGGGCATCCAAAATGCTGCAGGCTACACTTGCTGGTGGTACGACATAGACCTCAAAGATAACAGGAGAAACAAAATAGGCACTGCGCTCTAAGCATTAGATTAAAAAAAGCCACCTTTTGTTCAGAGCTCATGTGCTACCTGCTTGGGGGACCTTACCCACTGCCATATAAGACAACATATAACAAACTTCAACCTGCTGTTGGCTTTGGGGCTGCTTTTGAAAATAGTCCAAATTTCAAGGGAAGGAGATGCAAGCACTTTTCCAATTTCTTCTGCCTGTTTCTCATGGAGTAGCAGACCTTGACTCTCCTGCTGTGGCTGTGCCAGCAGAAGGAGGCGAGGAAGGAGCGACCCCACAAGGGTGCTGCCTCCATCACCCATAAGCTGTGCCAGCAGAAGCCATGCCGGGGCCAGCAGGGACCTGGGGAACCTTTCTCACCTCTTCCCAGCCACCATGGTGACTTTCCAGCCCGCTCCAGCCCCCTCAACCCAACATCTCCCAGGAGGGGGAGGGTGGTCTCCCCCAGCCACATCACAGCTTCCCAGAGGGAGATAGGACACGCTGGTGCCACTGGGAGAGATGGGTAAGGGCTTGTTTTCACCCTTCATCAGTGCCCCCTCTCCCTCGTGCCGGGTGTGTGGGCTTTTTACAGTGCCAATTAAGTGCACGCTGGGGCCATGGCTGAGGCGCGGTGCACCGAGCCCCTGTCCCACTGCCTCCATACTGTCACCTTCCATTAAGCAGCTGGTGGCCGGGAGAAGGGGAGGAAAAAAGCCAGCGGCATGTTTGGTTTGCTGTTTTTGTGGGCACTTTACAACTTCAAAGGCTTCCCTCTGGTTCACAGGGGGCAAGGGGCAGAGGTCAGTAGGCACAGTTTGACCTCCCTTTCACCTCATCCCCGAAAGGGAGAGACTCACACACATACACAGAGGAAGAAGAAAAGGAAGACAAGATCCTGGCAAACACTTTTATCCTCTAATCTTTCTTCACCTTAGTGCTGCAGAGGCTTTGTCCAGCAGACAAAGTGCCCTTCGGAGTCTGACACTTCCATGCTGGACTCTTCCTCCTCCACCTCTTCTCCAAGGAGGAAATAAAGCAAGCCAGCAGCACCAAAAACAGAAAAAAACCCTCACAACTAACAAAAGCACACCACCAAAAAAAGAAACGCTGCTCTTGGGGGCTGGGTTTGCTCATTTTTTATTTTGGGTTGGGTTTTTTGGTTGGTTTTTTTTTTTTCCCAGCTACATATCTACCCATCTATATATAAGATTGCTCATGAAGGAGGGAGAAAACAGGCATGATTGTTCAAGATCCAGCCCGGGATGTGAAAAATGCATTTTCTTGTCTTTAAAGACAGCATTGTTGCATTTATTTATTTATTTGTAATGGCAAGGTCGTTAGCCCTGGGGCACTGAGGAATAACTTAGAGTCTCAGAAAGCTCTCCACAGCTGGTGATTATATCCCTTGCAGTGCGTACAAAGACATTGAGAAAGCAGCAGAGAAAGTAAACAGTATCACTTCTGGGGATGGAGGGGGGAGAGGAGGAAGGGGGGCAAAGGAGGAGGAGGAGGAAGAGAAGAGAGGCAGATGAAATTTAAACTGGCGACCGGCCCAGCCACCAACTTAAAACAATACAGTGAGGGGAAGCCAAAAAGGAAAGAAAAACAGAGAGGGGTGTGTGTGGAGACACACTCTGTGTGCGTGTACGCGCGCACTTGCGCGCGTGAGAGAGACTGAAAAAGAGCGAAGCAAAGCAGGAGCAAAGAAAGGGGTGAGGTTGCAAGCCCAGGTTTCAGGAGCCATCTCTGGGGGTCCATCATGGAGCAGAACAGCTCGCAGGGGGAGCTTCTGGGGCCACAGTCATCATCCCTGGTGTAAATACATCTACAAGCATTTCTAATTGAGCTGGCAAAGTGTAGCTGTTCACCTCTCTCAAGAACAAGAGGCGGAAAACCACAGGGTCTAGAAACAACAGTCCCAGCCTTGTCGTCTCCTGGCATCCTCAAAACCAAAAGTGACAAGAAAGTGGCAGGCAGGTCCATACTGACACATCTAGTCACTGATGCTCCCCAGGCTGGCACAACACAGACCCTGGCTACGCTTGGCTTTCAGCTGGCTCTGGGTATCACGCTCCTACTCAGCTCAAGGCAGTTTCATGTTAAGCTAGTGCCTCTCTCAAGCATTTTGGCTTGACAGTATGAGAAAGAAAACAGTCTCACGACTGGGTGGTGCTCTGGAGCTCCAAATGTTTTGCGTTTACGGCAGAGGGCACAAACTAGGTGCAGCTTTGTCCAAGCCTGTACAAGCCCTCCTCATACAGACTGGTCCTGGATGCTGGCTGAGGCTCAGCCCTCACCTTCCAGAATAGGTCTGGCTGCGTTAGATCTTCTCTGGTCACGTTGACCGTGATCTCACTGGAATGAGGTTAGTCATCTTAGCATGGGGGAAGGGAGAGGCAAGCTTTTTTGGAACATCCATCCGCCTGGGAAAGGCTAACAAGCCCTCTTTTATAGATGTCTATATGTGGACCTCAGCAGAAACACAGTTGGAAAGCCTGTGGAGAGACAGCGTACCTTAAAAGGACCAAGCCAGCCTGTTCTTTGAGCTGCCCATCCAGCTTTCTGCTACCTTTCACACCAGGAGTCAGGCATCCTGCAGGTTGATGTGTCCTCCAAAGCACTCCAGCAATCACCTCCAGGAAACAACACAAATCTTAAAGTCACAGCCACAAGCCTCAAGCCTCACATGGGAGAGCTATGCTGCTGGCTCAGCTCCAGTACCCTCGGTGGTACTTGACCGTTAACCCATCCTATCAAGTGAACTCAGAGTCCTTACTACTTACTTAGTGCATTGCTCCTCTGAATTAAAGGCCTCCCCAGACAAGCTCTTCTGCTAACCTCACTGGCCTCCTGTGCATCACTGCTCCCTAGCTGACACTGCCTGTCTGTCACCAGTTTGGGGAGAGAAGATGCATCGTAACAGGGGCCCATTTGTGCTCTGCTTTGTGATTTCTACACAGGGCCTAGACCAGAACCAGGCAAAGCAGCCATCACTGACAAATACAGCAAACAGCACTGCACTCTACAAAGGATTCCTCAATTCTCCCCATCTCAAGTCTTCATGAAGATTTCATGCGGTTTCAACTGATACGGCAGCTTCTCCAAGGGTTTCTTGCCCCCTGCCTCCTTGACACAAGGTGCATTTAAAATCTGCTACCAGAAAAAGTTTCAACTGCTACAAATGCTTCAAGGTACAGGGTGATGATAAATTAGATCCTTAGCACCTCACTGGGAAGGGCCAATAGTTTAACATTTCTTATAGACCTAAGTGACTGATGGTACTGAAATGAGATATCATTTTGTTTCCACCAACAGACACTCTAAGTTATGCACTGGTTACTCACAGGTAGCTTTGTGCTTGAATGATGCAAGTCGCAAAAGGAGAAAATCTAGTTAGATATTAGGAAAAAAAATATTTAAGGTTAGTCAGGCACTGGAACAGGTTGTTCAGAGAGGTTGTGGGATCTCCATCCTCAGAGAAGCTCAAAATTGGACTGGGCAAGGCCCTGAGCAACCTGAACTCATTTGGCCCTGCTCTGAAAGGGCTTGAACCAGATGACCTCTGGAGGTCCTTTCCAACCTATATTAGTCTGTGATCAGGAAGGCCACGTCAGAACCTGCCCAAGATACCTACAGTGCCTCACATCCAAGTACAAACATCAGCATGGAGGCACCCCTGTTGTGGGGTTTCCAATACAAATATTGCCATGGTTACCTTTTGATTAAAACAAACTCTGTGCTACTTGTCTGCTTCCCAAGGGCAACTGTGCAGTCGAGCTGAAATAAGAGATCCAAGTGCATTAAACTGCCAGGTGTTGAGTCTGTGAGCCCACAACCACTGTATGTGTCACCAACTGCATCCAGACCCTATAGAGCAGGGGGTCCGGATGGCTGAACCCAGCAGACCAGCACTAGCACACTTCATGTGACCCTGCCACCCCAAATGGGCAGAGCCTGGTATAGGACAGGAGCAGATCACCAGCCTCCTCTCCATTCAGACCTTGACCAAAGGCAATCTCACTGTCTAAATGACAACTCCATTCCTACACTAAGAACAAATTGGCTTTGTTTCAACCAAGAAGGCCCTTATTCACTTTCCTTTCTCAAAGTGCACTAAGGTCTCTCCAGTCGGGGAAGGTTTTTATAGAAAAAGTAGTATCTTCACCTACCTGGGCACATGCCTAATATATATAAAGATCACCATCTAGTGGCTTACAGGGAAGATACCATCTGTCATATGTCTGCAAGTTGGATGACCAATAAAGTTGTTGTTACAACATACTACAAATGATTCTTGCATTCAGCTCTTAAGCAAGCTAGGCATCTATGCAACCACAGGTGTGGACAAGTTTCTGACCCACAGAAGACTGATGTTCATCCCCTCCCCCAATCAAACACTGACCCCATCACCCTTTTCTCCATCTCCCTGACATAGGATTTGATCACACAGTAAAGGATGTGATTTACTTTAAGGCCCAGAAGTTAGGTGTCTTGTGTAAACTATGGCATTTAACACAAGGAGGCAGATAGGATGAATCCTATTTATGAGATCCCACAGTCTGGAAAACCGATTACCCAGCAAACATGAAAGCCTCAGGAAAGCTTGGCCTGTGAGCAGCCCATGAGATAGTCTATGCCAACCCTTTTCCACTTGCCTCACTGTAAATCATTAAGGTTGAAATATTCCCAAAATACTCCCCAACGGAAAGACAGATCTGCAATTTCTGACAAAACCTTTGTTTCGCTGAAATAGCCCTGATAAGCTCTACTCCTTCTTGAGAAAAGATGGGGAGAGTCATCATTATAGGTACCTCTCTAAAGCCCTACATGGCCCAGGGAGTGTATTACACTAACGTGACAGTGATGCTCCTACTATATGAGCTAGCCCAAGTGTTCCTTCAAGTCTTTGTGCTGGGCCACGTAGATGATTCCTAAAATATCACATGTGACCATTTACTTCAGAGACATGTAAAGAGATGAAGTACTACCACTGCATGGGTCAAACGTTGTAGTGGCACTGACTGACACCAGGCAAGGCCAGATTTGAAGCTAGCAGAGGACACAGTTTAGTTCTAGACTGCATCCTCCAGGTACTCCACAGAAGCAGCCCACCACATTTTTACCAAGCCAATATAGCATCTTAGTACCAGCACCAAATTATGTATCTGAAGTGCCATTTTGGTACACCTTCATGACATGTTCCCAGTCTTACAGGGTGTCAAAACACACACTGCTTTGCTCTGGGGAGAAGAGAGATTCTCTACACAATCTCAAGCACAAACTACAGACTTGTACACGCTTCTGTACACAAATTCAGTTATACTTCACATTTCTAATGGCCTCCTTTAAAGCTTTAGGCATACTGGAAGCCTTAATGCAAGTTGCTGGCATCAGTCCCCTGACTTATTTGCATCGCCCAAGATGAAAATCCAACCACCCATTGCACAAATCTGTGGTTAGCTGGAGATAAAAGAAACCAGAGTTTCAAAATCCACATTCCTCTGTGAACATACAAGATAAGGAGACCTGTGCTCACTAAGACACAAGAGAAACCACTTACAGAAGCCACAAAAGTTGTATGGCATTCTTCATATCTATCTCTAGACAACAAAAATACGTATCTATGCCAGTCCACTAGTCTCTTACAAGCTGTGGAAAAATGAAGTCCTACAGAAGGAAGTTATCTTTGACACTTCATGTAAGTTGGGACAAGCTAACCTTTGGAGATGCCCACCCCCTTCTCCTTAGAGCATAGAGAGCCTAGATAAGTAACTTCCAAGGTTAGAGAAGAACTCCATGCTTTGAGCTTTAAGAGGAATATGGTATCTCTTTATGGTCTTGGGATTTGAACAGCAATCAGCATGAACAAGAAGGTTGTGCCACAGTTGATCAGCACTTCTAGCAGCTACAGTGGCCTCCAGGGGGCTTTGCATCCAGCCCAAACGATGGACAATTTTCCATAGTCTCAGCAATAGCTTTTGTGGGGCTTAAAGGCAGGTCCCCTGCAGACCAGAAGTAAGACTCAACTCAGTAGGCCAAGAAACCACTGCATGCCTTCAGCTAAATTTGGCTGCTGAAGGGCAGCTCTCTGGAGTGAGGCAAAGAAGTGCTATTTTCCCTCAGGAAAGTTAGCTTTATTTTCTAAAGGTTAATGAGAAATTGAAGAAAATTAGGCTAGCCAAAAGAATGAAAATAAATGGGTTTTTTTCTTCTTCTTTCCCCCTCGTTTTTCAGAAAAATGCATGGCTTTGGTTTTTCTGCAGGCAGTTGCTTCATATCAGTGTACCATGTGGTGACTCAGACATTTTGTTATTATAATCCAAGCCAAAAGGAAGATATATTTTATGAGATCCATGTCTCCCCCTTGTCTCTCCATACTGTATGTTTTCCTGAACGAGGAGAAACACAGTCAAAACTTTGAAGACAGTTCATCGCGTCTCTTGGCAGGTTGTAGACTGCCGTTGCTTTCAGCTAGCAAAGCTAAGAGAAACTCAGGTTTGCAGTGAGCTCGCAAGCACTGTCAAGGGCAGAATTTGTTTCTACGTGGCATAAAGCAGGGGCAGCAGGTATACCAGTAAATATTTAGAGCTCCTAACACAAACCTAAAGACAACTATGAAGAAAGGGGCTTTGGTGAGAGCTGAGCTAATACATACCGCCTCACAACTGGGGTTCGGTTACCTTTGCTCAGCTGACAAGCAATAAAACATTCAGAGGCACTCCAATGCACTCAAAATGCATGTCCAGAGGAGCCAAGGCCACCTGTAAATCAAATTGTTCCTCCTATATTTCCCCCTCCTAGGAAAACCTCAACTGTGGCTCAGTTGCACACCCAGATAAGAACACCAAACCCTGGTTATATGTCCTGAAAACACTCCCATGAAGAGCTGCAAAAACTCTCAGTGATTTGAGTGCAATGGCTGAGTTTGCCCCAGATCCAGCGCTCTGGTGTAAATCCACAGTGAGTGACTACTGTGCAAAACTGATCCAAGGCAGGGGAAAAAATCTGGCATCCAGCTGACAAGTTTGTTTCTTAGACACAGGTCTGCCTTTTGAACTCCGAAACCTTTGACCATTATGAAGCCACCAGGCCCCAGAAGCACATGGAATAAAAATAAATAGAAGACTTGGGGTACATCTGGTGGAGCCAGTGGTTTCAAAGAAACGTTACAAAGGAAACTTTCGGACTGTGCTCAAGCGCTGCACAAACCAAAAAGGGTTAACAAGCACTCATCCCTCACACACAGGTGGAATATGAGAGCTTTTAAAGTTTAAAACAATCATCAGATCAGAGGAGATATCGGATGGCTCCAAAGTAATAAAGACATATTCCTTTGAGTCAAGTTATGAGAAGTATTTCCTAAGGGAATGCCATAAGAACTGCCTGATCTACTAGATGTTTGTGGCACTCGGCACATGCTTTATGTTCCTTCCCAGAGATGATGTTTCTCTGGCACTCAGAACATCATCATTCTCTGCTGCTCAGCCTATTCTGACAGCCCAGATGTATGCAAATAAAAAGAAAGTTAAATTAAAAAAAAAATAAATCTAATTCCCAGACTTGGATGCCCGAGTTCTTTGGGAGGAGAGAGGAGAACAAATTCCCATTGCATTTCAGGAGGGCTGGGCATCCCAGCACATACCCGCACGGGCCAAAGATTTCGGATAAAGAGCAAAGGAAAAGTTTTGAATTATTCCAGAACTCCTTCCACTACCTCACTTCCAGACAGATTTGAAGTGACAACACCCTGAAACAAAGCAACACAACAGAGGAGAACAT
Source organism: Gorsachius magnificus (assembly GCA_034008185.1). Taxonomy (NCBI): domain Eukaryota; kingdom Metazoa; phylum Chordata; class Aves; order Pelecaniformes; family Ardeidae; genus Gorsachius; species Gorsachius magnificus. The sequence continues at coordinate 5,604,307 of CM067086.1, read as the reverse complement.
TATCAAATTATTCGGAACAATTCCCATTGTTAGTGACCCAGAATTCCTGACTTAGAACAACCTAGAATTGGCATCTCGGCGAGTCCTCAAAGCTGCTTAACTCTTTCAGTGGCGTCCCCTGCACCACCACAACAGAAGGGCTTTATTAAGCAGGAACGTAAAAGGAAAGCATCTCTTATCGCAACTGGAAACAGACTGAGAGGAGGGAGTAGATGACTTTTACCAGACATAGCACATTCTCCAAGCAACATCACTATAACCTGAGTGTGAGGAAAAGCCAGCGATTCTAGGCCTGCCAAAGTATTTGGGATTGAATAGGATCCCATATCGTGACAATGAGTGATAATATAGAGCTCAAAGACACATAAAGAAATACTGTATGTTTAAAGTAACTAGCAGGAGCAGATTCCACATTTCAGTGTTTTGGCAGGAGAATACAGGCTTGTTCTGGGACTACGTATTCAAAACCCTCATTGATTTAAAGATACGAAGTATTGCTAATGCAACCTCAACATGAGGAGGACAGTTAGGAAAAAAAAATAGCATTATTGATAGGTTTGCTGCTTTTGCATAAGCACACATGCCCACATATTTTTTTTCAGCTGCTAACTTTCAGTTAAAACTCAATTAGTGGGAAAAAGAAATACTAAGGGACTTCAGATTTTATTTTTAAAGGGCCAAGCTGTAACGTGACATCCTGTGAAGCACTAAGGTGAAGGCTGGCAAAACTGCAAATGCGATGTTATTCAAAGCCAAAGGTGAAGAGCAAGGAAGAGAGCTGCAACAAAAGCAGCCTGTAGCAACCCAGAAGGAGAATGCCTGAAATAACCAAGCTTTGGCAACACCCTTCTCTGTGCACAACAGGGGGAATCGGAAGTGTGCTCCTGGGACTTGCATGCTACTGACCTGTTGAGGAGCAACAGGGATTGAATTCCAGCCCAGACTTCACCTGGACTTCAGCACCATGATGCACATTACAAATGAGCACTGACTGACACAAATAGGGTACGTTACTTCACCCCTCTGTGAAGACTTCTAGTTAGTGGAGGTATTTGGGACCTACTCGTAAGGTAACACAAGTCACAGCTGTTAGCTGAGCAAGCTTGTGGGGTGGCATGTTTTCTGTTGCAGCTATTCAGTTCTTTGGTACAGGGGAACTTAGTGCATATTTAAAGCCAGTAGGTCCTACCCAATTTGGTGCCCAATGCATACGCTCGAACACTGCCCTCACTTGAAGCTAAAACCAAAATCCACCAGAGCCTTAGGTACGGTAGGAAAGTTTCACACCAGCCATTCTCAACCCACCAGTGATTGACTCCGAAACCATTGGGTACTTGGCACACACTCCCTGTTCACCTTAAAGGTTTCCAGCAGAAGCAATGATGGATGGTGAAACACCAAGCACTCACACCAAGGTCTATCCCGATGGGTCAGTGTAGCTATGTAATAATGCTACAAGACAATCCCAGGAGATGTAATACTATGAGCCGATCTCAGGAAAACCCCCAAAAGATGGATTCTCCCGAGAAATGCCTCTCCCTTCCCATAATTCTTTACATGTTAGTGAGTGGGTTGACTATTACTCAAGTATGCAGATGACATGTACACAATAGACATGGATGCACACGACAGAGGAACAAGTTCTTGATCCAAGCCATGGCAGCCACCAGCAACAGCTGCCAAAAGCAGACCAGTCCACTGTGACAGATGTCTTTGTCACACTCCCCTGCTAACAGTTCATGAGAAATGAAGATCTTGATGGAGAGCAGCCAGAGTCACTCTATCTAGGACTGACTCTGGGTCATGTATTTTATTAAAGCAGTTCCTCGAGGAACCAGAAAACAGCACAGAAAAGAATAGAAACCTCTTAAGAAAGATTAGCGCAAGAAGTTAAAATGCAAACACGGCACAAATGCATAGCAGACTTCTGCTCCTCCGTTGGCACATGCTGTGCTCACATGACTTAGATCTTTCTTCACCCAAAATGAGTTGATATGTGAATAAACAATGACAACAACAGGGACCACAAGACCAAACAGTGACTGACTAATGGCTCCCTCTAGTATTCTGCCTCCCCACATTATGCATCATGTTGCAGTAAAGACCTTCCTCAATAAAACCCAGAAGATGCCACTACTGCCACTTTGCAGTGATAGATGGGAGACACCTCGCCTCATCACCTGTTCCTCACAGAAGGCCGGTGTGGACTGCTGTCCTGGACCCCTCCTGGAAGGAAAGTCATGTGGTGGTGAGCAGAGCGGGAACAAACCGCTCTCTGTAAGAAGTGCCTTCATCTTCGTGCAACCTGATGAGAGACTGTCTGACTTCAAACAGCCACAGCGTGTCTGGGGCGCTTACAGCCATTCCAGATGTGGAGTACTGAGTCACACAGCAAACACATACAAACAGGGGACGGAGAACAACTCTTCTGTGCAGCTACAGCACAGCTGAGGGCCCCACATATTTATAAAATAACTGCTGGCCAGAGAGGCTTCTGAGCCTGCCTTGCTGCCCAAGACTGGGGAATGATTGTAGCATGCAACATTCAGCAAGGCCCCCCCAACAGATTTTATATATGCATCTCTGCTTTCGTCTCCCACCTCGTACACAGTAGCTTGAACATTGTCTCCATCCTTAACTACACAACTTGCGTATTTCCAAACACCTTTTTATCTTAAGACTACAGACAGGCAGATTGCTCTTAGGTCACTAAACTCAGTCTTATTGTATGAACCAACAACCATATAACCCTCCCCTTATTTTTCTTTTTTTAAGGAACAAAAACCAAACTGGTTTTTGGTGTCAACAAATAAACCCAGAACCTGACTTCTTGGCTGTTTAGGAAACCCATGGGTATCCTTTTATCTTGGGCAAACATTCTTTGTAGCCAACAAGCACATGCTTTTTCCTCATCTGTTAATTTAAGCCCAGCACCCCTTCCCCAGCCCTCTCCCCTCACCTGAGGCATGGCTTCCCAATAGCTGCAATACCCTGCACTTAAAGAACTCCTCCACATCCAAGTGGCCGAGCACGCCAACCTCTCCGAGAAGTTCACCCTTTTGAAATCGGTAATCAGAGCTGCAAGGGTAGATTTATTTAATCTTCCATTTAATTTAAAAAATAACCGGCATCCCCTTTTTTCTAAAAAAAAAAACTATCTGAAAAATAATTCATCAGCCACTGTTGCTAACCACTTCTTGATGCTTTTCCATCTATACCTGAGAAATCAAAGCCACCACAACACATCAAATGAGCCTGGGTCCTATGGAAGAGTCTCAGCACTAGAAACTCACAGCCAAAATTATTTTGACCAACACACATCCAGTTTTCATCCATGCTACCCTTTACCAGTTTCTTCACAGAAATATAGCAATATTTCTGCATACACAGGCAAGGCTGCATTCCACCTCTGCCTTTCCCGAGTAACCGATCACATTCAACAATATTTATGTTCTGCTGTCCTTTTGTTTACTCCAAGATGCTCACTTTCACACCTGGTATGATTAATTCAAGTTCCTATGTTTTGTTACCCATCCATCTACCCACTGATATTTGTCCATTACCACATGCTTATTTACCTGATTTTCTTTCCTGAAGCTGTAGTTATTCTCCTCTGCCTTCAACATCCTAGTTTCTCTGTGTCCTTGTTGCTTCTTAAACTCCATGCCTCAGCTCTCACTGTGGGCTACACCTCTCTTCTTGTGGGGACTAGTTGCTCTTATCCTTTTCTTTCCTGACATCTCTTTTGTTTCTGTTTCTTTCACCTCTTCAGCAAAACCAACATATTTTTTTTTTAGGTCTCATGCACTAGTAATCCCCTTCCTCCATTCCACCCTCACAGTCACACAAGTAGAGGTCCTTCACCCTAGGCGGACACCTGCCCTTTGTAGTCTTCTGCTTGCCCATCACACCTGCAGCCTCCTTGCCTCTCTAGCACACCAACTGAAGACAAGTGGTTTCAGCTGCAGCTCCAGCCTTCCAATCTTCTATCTCATGCTCTAAAGCTCTTCCAGACCTACATGGCCTCTGCCAGAAATCCTCAATGGGTTAATACTCATCCATAACACCTTCCTCCAATCACACTCCTGTGCTCCACCAGCCTTTGAACCTTCCCAATAACCGTGACTATAATCATAGTATTCCTCCTTTGAAAAGAAAGGTACAGCCACACCATCCTCTTCCCTACTTAATCCCTTAGCCACAAGCCCTCAATGAGCCCAAGCTAGCTGGTGGTAAAAGACTTGTCTGGGTCAGCTCCACCCCTTAATGAAGCTCATCTAGGAGCAGAGGTAGTCCCTCAGCAGCAAGGCTGCTGTCACTCTCCAAAGACTTAGCAGACCTGTGACAGCCTGTGTAACCCCCCAAACTAGGATTGTTTCCTTGTTCCCAAGAGCAAGTCCCACACAGCCCCCTTCCCAAACATTACGCCAGTTGCTAAACTGCTTGTTGGCTCTCATGGGTTGGAGCTTTTTCTACCTCTTAGTGCCACAGAAGGGACAAGTAAAGCTGAGGTTTGCTGGAAAGATGTATGGGAACTTCCAGTCCTTTCTGAGCTGGTCCACAGGCCCTTCTGACTGGGGCAACCAGAGAGGTGGCAGTGCCCTCTGTGATGATAGACACCTCCTCTTTGACAAAACAGGCATAAGTCTGGTGTGCACCATGTCTCTACATGGGCTTCAGAGCTGACTCTGTGAATGAACGAGGACGAGTGACACCAGTGATACCTCCACTAACAGCTGCTGTGTGCGGACCAGAGAATACAGCACCATCATCCATCACAATCACCAGCTCAGACCCCATCCATCATCCAGCAGTTCAGAGTTAGATGGATGTTCTTGTTTACAGGGATGAAGGGAAATGACTGCTTCCAGCTCCATGGTCTTCTTGACTCATATCCATAATTCAATACTATCATCACAGTCAGTTCTTCCCAATTTCTCCAGCTGGAAAAGGAGAAAGCAGATACCCTGGCTCCACATTCCTGGTATGGCCCACCACTGCCAGCAGGCACCTTCTCAGGAGAGACTTGATTGAGAGCAGACAACAGCTTAGACAGCCCTGGTGAAGAGGTAACCGCCATGTCCATTGCTGCATGAAGACCCAGGAAGGAATCAGAGGGGAAGGACCGTGTGGCGAAGAGAAGCTCCACAGTACAAAGGTACATGTGTCATTCTGCTTTATAGGAATATTTCAGTTCAGTTCATCCCAGCATCTTGCACTGCTGAATGCAGCCAAAGGATGAAGAGGTAGGCGAGAAGCAGGGAAAAAATTAAGAGAAGGCAACGCAGGTGAAGAACTGAATGAATGGAAGGGATACAAAAGGGAATCAGAAATGCTGAAAATGTCAAAGAGAGACCTCTCAATGCATCACAAAAATAAATACATTTTTATAGGGATGACAGACCAGACGAATGTAAGGGTTAACAAAAGCAAGGCAGTTTTTAGGAGGAAGTTCACTACAGTGTTGCCATCAATTGGGCACACACAAAAGGTCAGATTCTCCACTGATATTGCTCCACTGACTCCAATAAAATTACTAATTTGCACTGCTGATGAGATTGTACCTGGCTCTATATCTAGCTACCCCTTCTTATGATCTAAGATTTACTGGCAAAGCTCTTGCTGAAGTCAGTAGGGCTTTGCTGATATGCATTTATACAAGAATCCAGCTGAAGTCTTTCCCTCTTTATCTGGAAAATGTAGAAAATGTGCCATTTTTGACAGTGAATGAGTGATCCGAGGAAATTTCCTCTTTTCTGGTATGGCTGCACTATGCCTGTTCTCTTCTCTACATCTGGGTAATTGCATTTCAAGCAAAGGCTTTCTAGCCAGCAAAAGGAGGCCCTGCAAAACGAGTTAGAGGAAACCACAAGTTTGGCATCAGAGCCAGCATCCTTCTCTGAATCCTCACGCCGAGTCTGGCTGTCTGAAAAGCTCTGCTTGAAAAGGAGCACAAGATTTCTTCACATGCATGTGACAACAGCTGCAAATATTTCCCCTTGGTCCATCACATGCACACAAATCCATGTTCCGTTGAACCCCCAGATATGTGAAAATACAGCCCATGTTAATAGATACAGCAAGCACCTAGGCGCTCAGGAAAGCATGCAAGTCCATAGTACCTCCTTGTGAAGACATGTACCCATTTACACACGGAGCTTTTGCCTCAGATACATCTGGCAGCCCAAGCAATGAGCATACACACAGCATCTGTGGACACCAGGCTGGACTGTGACCTCTGTCGCAGCGTAGCAGAGGTGGAGCTTTTGTCCTTCTGAGTGGCAGAGGGGTACACAAATGAGGCCGCTGCTGCTGACGGAGGAAAGGATTTCAGCTTCAGGCTCTAACAATAGAGGCTTGTCCAAAGGCTCCAGGTTCAGTTCCCACAGATGATCCACCCAGAGTGGTTGTCAGAGCAACCCTGGCCTTAGAGGTAGGGAATTACTGGAAATGACTTTGTAATTATTTGAGCTCACTCAGGGGAATGGTCCAAAGTTGTGCATACACAACCCTCTCCAGAGTGGAGTCAAGTAATCTGAAATCCCACCTGGCCACCTATCCACACGAGCTTTTATGCAGACCAGAGCCAGAACCAAATCCTGCGTGGTGAAGCAAGAAATCTTTCCTTGGCACCTTCTGCATCCTTCCCCCCTGCCCCGCATTTACTTCCAAGTGAATGCTGTGGTGGTGGAACCGGCCAGCCCAGCAGCGTTGACGTTTTGTGTTTATCCACGCCAAGGGGAGCTGCTCCATGTGATCCTCTTCTACCAACATCCAACCTGTCCGAGTAGGGAGAAAGCTTGGTGACCTCTAGGACAAGCCAGCCACTCATCGACCATACAAATAACGGAACGAGCTTTGTGAGACAAGCTGAGCCGACTTAGGAAACCAATGGGCAATCTCTCAAGGGAAAACAAACAAGCAACGGGGTTAAAAATCACTTCAAAACCATGAAACTGCTAGTGCTAAGCATGCTGTGAATCTGTTTACCGGGTATTTTAATCATGTAACTGATCAGGTCACTGTAACATACACCACATGTTAAGATAGCTGCAGCAGATATAAAACTGGTCTGATTTCACACAGTAAAAATGTCTACATGCAAACAGAAATATATTACATGCATTTCATACAAAGCCTTTCTTCTTATCATTTTAAATACATATCCCAATTGTTTTGCCCAGTTTGGAGCCCACTTTGTTGAACATTCTGGGACTGCCCCAAATCCCATATGGGTCAAGAGCTCTCTGACTCCAGTGGGTGTTGGATCAGATCCTACGAGATCAAAATTCCTGTAAGGACTAGTGTTTCAGTGTGGTTGGGCTTGCATTCCATACAGAATACACTGTAGTTACACCATCCTTACAGTGTAGCTACAGGGTAACCTTAGAGCTGAGCTGCTACAAACACAGACTGAGAACAAATTTAGCAGCCTGGATGATGAGCAAGTCTAAATACTGTTGTCCACTGCTGCCGAGGCTCCTGTGAAGCATCACCAGTGGATATTCAAGCTAGCGTGTTTTGGCCCCTTCTTACCCAGTCGAGTCATTAATCATTCATCTTAATTATCTCGGTGGTATTTTGTGCTCCTCCCCCACCCACGCCGCCTGTCTGTTTGTGGTATCCATCTGTTGTTCCTAATCATATACTTGGACTTGCAAGATCTCTGGAGAAAGGGCCATTTACTCATGACGTGTGCACAACGCTTCACACACTCCAACCTTGGCCACCAGCTGAGACCTCACATTAGGTCTCACCACAAATCACAGTAGCTAGTGACAATCGTCAGATATGCTGCGCATGCATAGACACACACATATATATACACACAGCATGTATACGTTAGGAACGTGCATGCATGTAGAAGTCTACTGGGGACAGGTATGTCTGCGACCAAGGCAGGTGCCATTGAGATCAGGGGAAGGAGGAAAGAGAGGGGCACGTCGAAAAGTTCCAAATGTGAAATTTTAGCTGAAACTATCTTCTGCCTGCTCACCCCCTCTAGCTGCAGCCCACAGCTTTGCAGCGCCAAAGAGAGCAGGAACCACTCGCTAGAACCTCCGTTACAACACAGCTGCCCAGCGCATGAAAACACCTTTCTGAATCCAACACGCTGCATCGTGCACAATGTAGGGGAACACCTAAGATGTTCTGGGGTCCAGTGACAAACGCGCTAACACCTGCATGGGCTTCCATGGGAGCTGTGGCAGCGTGGCACAGAAGGGAACAGCAATGTCAGTGAGACTCAACAAGTCTTCTCCAGCTTTAAGCTACTTGCCATCTCAAAACTTCCTTTTGGTTTGGTGGATATAGTAAAAAATGGCTTGAAATGCTACTGAAATGTATTTGTATGGGATCTGCACCTGAAATGGAACATTTTGCTGGACCTGGCCTGGAATGAATGATCAGACAAAAATTTCTAGAACTAGTTGTCCTCCATTTTCTTTCACATTTTGCTTGCACTTCTCCTTCTTTCCCATATTCACAGACACATAGATACCAAGGCAGGCAACGACAAAGTAATCTTCTTTCTTACTTACACTGCAGATCAAACTAAAGCTCAGACATATCCTCTGCCAAACCTCAAGTCCAGTCTGATATTTCAAGCAAAGACAAGCAATGTCTAGGAGGCACAGAGCATCAACAAAGTTTAAGCCCTTGTGTAAACCTGTGTGCACGGAAGAGAAGACACAACTAGGACTAGGTGTGCCAGCTCCCTCCAAAGTCCTGTGCTCCACATCAGCCGCATCAGGGATGTGCATGCTCAGAGCTAGTGGGAAAGGCTGTGATTCTGCGTTTCAGTCGGGGTACCCAGTCAGCACTTGCAGCCCAATCTGATGGGTCTTCTCCCAGAAGAGGATATTGAGGCACTCTCCATCACTTGTGGCACCATCTCCCGTGATGGAAAACATGACTGAAGGATCTGTTGGCAGGAACAAGGAATTGTTCCATGAAGAGACTCCCTGCATGTTTTGGGAACAAACAGAGGACTTCACTCTGAAGAGCTGTCATTCTCCCTCCAACACTGAAGTCACTTCAAGAGAGATGGACCCAGGGATTTAAAAAAAAAAAAAAAAAAAAAAAAAAAAAAAAGGCATCAGGACAAGGCATATACAATGGATCTGTCTGGTACATTGCTAATGACTATCATCTGGGTGCAACAACGATAGGATGAGAAATTATTTCTTAATGTACACAGAGCAAAGGAAACCCCTTAAGCAAACATACCAGCAGAACAATTAGATGGTTAATTACAACGTTGGCCATAAGAGGTTTTCTCCATTTTTCCACTTCAAAGGAGCAGTGATTGTAAACAGGGTTGCCTCTTCTGGAGAGATGAGTCAGCCCCCTGCCCGCGCCGGGGTTATCCTCACACTGCTGCTGCTGCTGCTGCCGCTGTTCAGAGTATGTGAGTGCTCCCTGGAAAGGAGAAATGCTTCGCTTAGCTTGCGGTGCTCCACACCAGATCACACAGCGTTGCTCTCCACAGCCTCCCTCCTCGCACTCCTGGGAGGGCGCCGTGCATGTGGATGGGGAGGGGCCTCCGAGGGGGTTCTCCTACAGAGCGAGTATTCTCCAACTCCAGGTGGACAATGGAAGAAAAGCCTCCACCAGAGGAGCTATGGTACAGTTCAGAGATCTTGCTACCTGTATCCATCTTTGATCTAGGACAGTAGCAGATTGAAAGGTATCAGCACTCACCACTAAGTCCATGAGACAAACTGATCAGCTCCTGCTTTTTATGCAGGTCAGCTAGAGATGTTGTATGCGTGCTGGGTAACAGAACGGACTAGCAAATGGAGAAAGTCCCTCCCTTGGTCGTGGCTAGCCCTGAAGGATCTTACCCAGACCCAGCAGGAGGTAAGCTCAAGCATCTGTGCAGGACAGGCACTTTACACAAGTCCCACCTAACACTTCAGAGGGAAAGGTTTGCTCATAGACATGCTGGGATCACAGAAGACAGACAGGTCTCACTCTTCTTTCCACCATGAGGAACAAGTGCCGGTCCATGGTCTGCATCAATCTCTGCCTTTCAAGGAAAGGTGGATGCATCTGTGGGGAGGATGACAGCAGAAGCCCAGGCAGCAGCAGCAGATGAACACACAGTGTTGCTGTTGCCTGTCTCGGGAGACACACCAAAGAGCTGAGAAATGGAATGGGAAACATGCCTGTCCTAGGAGGACCAGCAAGTCCATGTGTGTGACTGTGGGAATTCAACAATGAGCAGGGGTCCCACAAAGTGAACACGCTTTTCCCCTCACACTCCCTTTGCTTCGTGCTCTTACACAAGTGGTAGTTACAGAATCTCCCACCTGGGTTTGGTGATGACACCCACGTGAGCTACGCCACTAGCGTATACCTATTCCCTACCTTTGTGAAACTACTTCTACACGTCGCTCACCACCCACTCTGCCAAAGGCACGAGCACCAAGAGGGCACACCCTTCTCAGCCCCGTTCCTGCACCGCCTGTGCCCAGGGGGTCCCACCTGGTCTAAGGTGCTCTATAGGGTGCTGCCAACAAACCAGGTCCTCATCCAGTCTCTCCCACCACGGAACTATCACAATTAGTGGAGAAACATCAATTCACACCAGCTGCAGGATTAGCCTGATGTTTCAATGCACTCTGGTCCTATGACTACCCACAATAACTGTGCGATAGACATTAGGTCTGCCGCAAATTTCCTCCCACCCTCTGCTATGAGGGCCCTCGGCAACCCAGGGCATCGCTGCCCAAAGTGCACTTGCCTAGCAGCTCCCTGGCTCTCCAGAGGACATTGTACCGCAATGACACTTGTTCCCTTCAGCTGTTCTCAATCTCTTAGCAGGGTTTTTCTCTCTCTGCTGGAGCTCCGGGAGGGAAGGAGCAGCCACAGAAGAGCTGGCTTTGCTCAGCAGGGCCTCTGCTCATTTCCTGAGCACTTTTTGACGTGTTCCGTTTGTGACCAAGCTTGGGCTAGGATCCCAGCTGATATTTTAACTTCAGCCTCAATAGATTCAAACTTCAGCCACTGTAAATAATTTCCTAACATGCACTCCGCCTGCATTTTGGCAGTCTTGCTTGTGTACAGTACATTTATTTATTACTTTTTTTTTAACATTTCTTAGCTTTCTCAGTGTCAGCTGTCAAGAAGAAGATGGCATCTTGGTGAAACTGCCTGATCCTTGGTGAAGTCTGGAGACACCAGATTGGTTTGACAACTCTGTGCCTAGTAATAATCACATTCTCTACTTAACGAGAGACAGATGAAGCGGTGTGCCATGTTCTAGGAGATGTTTACAGGACAGAGAACATTGGAACAATTACATGGCTTCAAACCAGGAAGCGATCTACATGAGGAACCTGGTTTCAGCAGTCACCAGGACCAGAAACTAAGCAGTCTGTAAACAAAAAGGATGCAAAAATTCTCTGTTGTGGTAATCAATAAGAAATTTTACCCAGTCAGGCTGCTTATTCCTAAGTCTTCTCAGAGTTGGCTTATGCCTTAAGATATCAGAATTCCTCACTCAGCCCAGCAAAGCACTTACTAAGCATTTATTAAGCTTGGGCTTCATTTTACATACGCAGCCAGCTCCAATGGGATCATAAGTGTGTCAAAAGTTTATCAATTCATTGCTTAGAAATTGTCAGGCTAAATTTTGCTTAACAGAAATGAGAGAGCTCTTGCACTTTCTTTGTGTGCCTTGTGCTTCTGTTGTGTCTGCTAGTCAAGAAGGAATCTTCCCACACGACATAGATAGGTACAGACCGCTTGGTCTCAGCCTCGAGGCTCTCCTGTGATGAAGGTTTCTCCAACCACCATTGGAGAAACACAGCACTGAAGAGGTTAACAGAGAGTGGCCTTCCCCCAGTGACTGTCTTTCCTAGCCATCAAAAGGAGGGTTAAACTCTCTGGAAGCAAGGATTCTACACCAAAAAGTCATCAAAAGTGCTGCACACGCCTCTCATTGGGTGTCATCCATTCCACTGCTGTAACCTTTCATCAGAGTTCCCTTCACAGCATGTAAGAGCTGCACAGACATCTGAGGCCTCCTTCCAGGCTCCCCTTCTCCCGGAGCTTAATCTGAGGGCAAAGAGTGGAAATTCAAAACAAAGAGTAAACAAAACCAAGCCCTTTTAAGTGTAAGCAAGCAACACGTTTGTTTGGAAGCTCCTCGGCTAATTTTACTCCCTGTCTTCTGCTCGCTCTGGAATTTCTTTTTTCTTCTTTTTTTCTTCCCTGCCTCAGTAACAAGAAAAACAAAGGGTCGGGGGAGAAAAAAAGAGAAAGAAAAAAAAATTACTCCATAAGGAATCCTTTCTGCTGTGTCAGGGACCTGCCCAGTTCTGCAACCGTAGTGTCAATGGATGAGGCAGGGTGGTCTTATCTCCTGCTAGATACCCATTAGGTATCTGATGGGAAACCACTCCAAACTTTGATACTTGCTCCAGATTCAGTAGGTAGATCTGTTACTGGATGGCCCAAACCGAAGCCCCAAACATCTGGAGAGTTTGGCTCCAAGTCAAGGTCTGATCTGAGCTATTCTAGAAATTCCAGTTTTGTCTGGCCCAGAAGTCGTTGGCCATCTGCAGAATGGAAATGGGAGTGGAAACCTGTCATCGCAAGATGGGAGGAGTAGGGAATGAATTGTAGGCAGGCTGCTTTAAGCTCATCAGGCTGGCTACCCAGCTGGCAGAAATCTAGCATAGCTGCAAGACAGTCAGTGGAACCACATGGATTCACACCACCCAAGAATCTAGCCTTCTTCAAAAAAATTCATGGCACTCCAGGATTTAATGGATAGCTGACAGAAAACTTGACATTTATTAAAATGCAATAGCTCTATGCCTTCAGCTTACAGTGGGAGGACATTTCCAGTACGCATGAGAGAACTCCAAGAAGTCCTCCAGCAAGCTCAGATTCCTGACACTTGTATTGCTTGGTTGCCCAGGCACATAATCTAGGAACTTGACCCCTGTTGTACTTGGTGTGGCCCAAGCAGACAGCAAAAAGATTATCTCCTCCAGAGAGTTTGAAAAACCTAATTTTCAGGACATTTCTTTGTACCTCATAAAGGAGCAAAGAAATACACAACCTCCACTCGTGTATGAGTTGTGCTACTTGAGGGTCTATCAGACAGTCTTTGCCCATGGTATTAAACCATTCCCTTAAAGGGAACGTGGAGAGGGAAGGAAGGCTTTGGAGGCAGCTATTTTTAAGCCAGGACAGTGCTCTACCAAACCATGTTGCTTCCAGTTTCAGACAGAGGTCAAAATGTTTTGATGCCACCTTTTTCACATCGTCTGAAGCTTGGGCCGTCCCAGCTGAGGCTGTCACAACCTTCATGCCTCCTAGCCCACATTTGTCCATGATGGGCAGGATTATTTGAATGAGGATTCTCAGACACTGAAGAAAATCCCTAAAGATTGACTTCTGTAAAAAAAAGAACAAAACCAAAAAAAAAACCTCCAAAACTATACAAGGTGACCCTCCATATATGTTATAGTTGTTTGCATAGGTTAGGACGTCATTAATATACAGAGTCAAGAAGAAAAGATGCCTGGCATTGAGCTGTCATTGAAATGAAAAGCAGAGACAGAGCCTGCAGTGTTGAAAATGAAGGGGAATGGAGTGTGCAATGTTTTTTTTCTGGGGGTAAAGGGCAAGCTATCATAGGTCTTCCAGGATGTCCTTTGGTACCTATTTCTGTGTTAATAGCTTCTTTCAAAGTTTCATCACCAACAAAGAGGCGCAACTATTTAGTCTGCCTTTGCACTATATTGCTCATAGATTCTGGAGGAGAGTCCTAATCAAGATACTTAAAAGAACCTAAGCCTTGCAGAAGTTATCATGAGCTGCTTTACATTACCCCTGATTCACCAGCAGGGAAACTGAGGCAGCAGGCAGTAATACACGACACGGTGGTAGACGAGAAGAGAATGTCTCACCCCAGACTTCCAGCCGTTTGGCTCTGCCTACCAGACAATGTTGGCTCCTAGGTAAATAATGGAGCTGTCACACCCAAATGTTATTTTTAAACTGCGGGTATTGGGTTTGGCACAAACTCCAGCAAAGCACAGCATGACCAAGGGAGTCCTGAGGAACAAGTGCCCTGCACAGATGGAGCTGCTTTGGGGAAACCTTCTTGTTCTGCTACATTTATGCAATCAGTTGAATGGGAGCCCAGACTCCAATCTATCAGCTGCACAAGAGCACAGGGAGAGCCTGCATGAGGAGAACATGGCAGGACAGCGAAGCTGGCTCCACCAGCCACCACCTCCTCCACCCTGGTGCCCTGGCCCAAGCCGCGCCGGTCAAATCCATAGGGGGGCAGCAAACCCTTTGCAGTCATGGGACTTCATTCCCAAAATTATTCTCTTCCAAACTCTCTCTCTGGACAGCTGGAGAGCCCCACACATACACAGCACCTCTGAGAAGGACAGCATGGGCTCTGCAAGCTTGGGCGTGGGGGGGAAGGTGGGCCTGCAAAGACTCTTTGAACTGGACATGGGTGGCCAGTTCAGTTCAGCAACCCAGCTAGGGGGGGACATGGTGCATGTGAGCCCATCGATGGGGCCAGCAGGGCTCTGGGAAAGCAGGTGAGTTGTGCAACGCACAGCTATGTTCAGGTTTCACTATGGAAATGCACGCTGCTTCCATGTGAGACTGCCAGAACCCTTTTGTGGGTCAATGGATGCAGGCTCACTTTGAGATACTTGGGGCATACAGGGTCCAAGATGCTTGGGGCTTTTAGAACTGCATCAATATGGCAACAACGCAAGGACAGCCACACTGGCTCAGATCAAATGTCCATCTACCTCCATATCCAGCTCCCACGGTGACCAACAGCAGAAATGGAGGAAGGAGCATAAGAAAAGAGCGCACATGGACTTACTCCACCCCAGGATGCTCCCCTGCCTCCAGAGGCACACAGCTCCAGCCAGCTTCATGGCACCTCATGCCCGTACGCTTCCATCTCACAGCTGCAGCTTTGGCACAAAGCAAGCCTGGATTTAAGAACGGAGCCAGAACTTGCATTTAATTTGTTTGTGTAGACAGAGCTCAGATGCAGAAGCAGGTGGAACTGAACTACAATGAACACAAACCCCTTGTCAATTATAACTAATTAGCCTGTGAGTGACCCTGACTCTCAGGGTACAAACTTTGTTTCGAGAGCCGTGCTAACTGTGCCCACTCTCTCCTCTCAGAAGTCTCCAGTCAAGCACCTTTAGAAACTTGCATTCATGCGATGGAAGGCAGGAAGGTACCGTTGTTGTGATCTGTATTGCAGTGGTGCCAAAAGCCCCAGCACAGGTGAGCGTTTGCAGACCCAGCGCTGAAGGACCACTGTGCAGACAAGACCAAAAAACCCCACTTTGCTACACCCCATCACTCAACAAAACTGCGAGCCAGCTTTGCTCTCCGGGCAGGCAAGGGAGAGCAGGTGACTTACCCAATAGCCCACAGGCCAGTGGTGGAGCTGGGATTAGCTCACAGCTTTCCCAATTTCTCTCCCATCCCCCCCCCCAAACTCCAGCCACACTGTCCCTTTCCTGCTTGATTTTGCTTCTCTCCCCCCAGCTGCCTACTGAACAGGCTTCCTACAGTGCCTTTTAGGCAGCTGTCAGGTTTGGATGAGTGTTGCCACTCCATGGAATGGGCTGTCCCCCTCTGCGCTGTCCCCGTGTGTGCTCTTAACCCTGATTTCCCACTGAAGTAAATGAGAAAAGAGCAAGACAGATAGCTCCACGGCAGCTGGATGGGAGCCCGCCTCCCCTTCTCTACAGGAGGCAGTTTTCTCCTCCACCAGCAGCTTTCCCCAGAGACCCTTTTGTCCTCAGCTCCCTCCCAGGGGGAAAAAAAAAATTAAATAAAATTCTTCCTTCTCCCTCTACCCTCCTGAAAAAGAGCTAGTTCCCTTCCTCCCAGCTCCTAATCCCTCCGACATGCTTCAGATGTGGGGTTAACCCTAGGGAAGGGTGGATAGGTGAAATGGGCTCACTCTTGTTTCTACTTTTCTCCTTGGCGGGGGGTGGGGTGGGGTATGAAATCAGTCTCACCCATTCCCTCCAAGCTGCTCCATCATCAAACTGGCGTTTCCCCTCCCTCAGCCCCTGAGCACGCTCTCCGGTTGCTGCTGGCCTCCACTGGTAGCATCCCAGACTAAACAACTCTATCCCCCTTCCTGCGGCTCACCTGCCTGCTCTGGCTACTGCCCGCCTCAGCTCAGGGAACAGTCACAGTCACTACACCAGTTCCTAAGCTGTACTGAGCTCCCAGGGAGGGGATGAGAAAAAAATCCTGGGAGGTGAAGAGAAAGGAAAAGGGAGAGGCTTTGGGAGCAGGTTAAGAAATGAGCGTGCAGATGCAGGGAGATGCAGCCCTAGCAGAAGCCAGCCTTGTCAAAAGACCTCTCCATGCTAACGCCTAGCAGAGGGGTGCCTGCCATCTCAACCCCTCTGCAGCAGTAACCTACCCAGCCATGTCTCCCATCTCCATTTACCTTACAACAGCATCCTTCCCCCAGGATCCCAAACAGTGATCTTTAACAAGCCTTCTGTCTGGCCCAGCTGTGCAGATGCCCAGGACAAATGTAGGAACAGAGGAGAAACTGCCTCACCCCAACATGAATGTGCCTCACTCTGTCACCAGCGCTGCACTACACCAGACTAAATTACTTTCATGGTTGCTTCTGGCCATAAGGATCTAAGCACTGAGGGGTGTGATGGGAGTCCACGCAGAAAGCTCGCAAAGCATTTGCCTGAAGATACCCGAGGTGCAATCCTCTGAAACTTCACAAGCAGAAAACTGCCCTGAGAAATACCAAAACAACAAACCCGGAGCTCTGAGATTCAAATAGCAAAAGCTGGGCTAGATAAAATTTTCCTCAACGTTGCTCCCCATGGTGGAGAACGAGGCTGGCTACCTGGCGGATGGTGAGGAAAACAGCCTCCAGAACTGCGACAAAACCTGGGGTTGGTTCCAAGAGGAGGGCTCTGTACAGAGTCCTCTGCAGGAAAGAAAGGTTTATCAAGGCCTTTTCTGTCTGTTCTGAAGCTGGTTTTGATTAAAGAAGGAATTACCACCAGTTCCCTTCCCTTGCCCCAGTAACGCATAACACACCATCCCCATTTCCTTCACTGCCAGTTTGCTCTAATAAAAAGCAGAATTATGCCTGAAAAGCATGTTGCACAAAGATGGACCTGCCAAGCACTCAAATAAATGCATTCACCAGCAGTCAGTCAGACACATGCATCCACAAAACCCTTGCTTGCCTGTAAACAAGACTGATCACCTTCTCAGCTGCTGTGGACGAATTTCAAGCTGCTGTGGAAGAAACCTCTCTCCTCCCAGGTTTTAGTGCTGTGCGCAAGGTGATCTGGAAGGGCAGGCTCGCAGACCTACCTGCCTTTGCAAATCTCAAGTCCTGATACCTCCTGGTCTGTGAAAGCTCTCCGTGGATGCCAGTGGTTTTAATTTCAGGCTCTAACATCTGAATGGTCTTTGCCTGAGCGGCCACACAGGTCAGCACCAAGCAGAGGTAACCTCACTGGCATCCGTGCGACACCTGGCAGAACATTAGAACGGTATTAGAACAGCACCCCAAATGATGCAGCAAGACATGGGCATCATTCGAAGCAGGCTTAGTTAAGTTAAGCACTTCAAATGTCATGCTTCTCAGACACCAGTTATTTAACACATTTATTATATCAAGAATTACAGAGGGGCTGAAAGGAAAGTGAGGGATGGTTTCCACCAGGGCTCTCCTGAGTAACTACCACCAGAAAAGTTTGACAGAGTTGGAGAGATAGAGTAAAAGCCTTGACAATAGCCATTTCCACCATGCTGCAAGTCTACAGCCCAGGGTATAACTTCCAAAAACCATTCAGCAACATCTGCCAGGGAGGAGAAGAGAGGAATGAATCCTGCTGAATCCAGACCTGGTGCCACTGTAATGTACGGCAGCGAACTGACGAGGCAGAGAACAGCCTCTAAATTATTTGTAGCACTGCGGCACACGAACACAGAGCAAGACAGCCGAGCAGTACGGGACCTCCCTTGCGAGGAACACCCATGCAGGTGGCAGCAAGCAAGAGGGAAACCTGGCAGGACAGTGGGTGCTCCTGCCCCAACCAGGCAGAGGGAAAGGCGAGGGCCACAAGCCGTGCATCCTCCCAAGTGCCGCTGCCAGCCCAGAGCGGTTTGTTCTCTCCGGTGGCTAATGGGGCTAGAGCCGCTTCAGCGACACAGGAGAGATGCTCCAGGAGTGAAAGCCAAACAGCACAGGAACAGACTGACAGGAGCCGTGTCCTCTTGCTCAGGGCAGCCTGCAGCTCCCTGTCCCTTAAGTGCCACCAGCAGAGAAGTAGCTGCCCATCACATGAAGGTGGGGACAGTGCCTAGAAGGGGCAGTGGCTTGCATGCAAGGTAACAGTAGTGCTACCAAAACCAGCATAAAATAAAGACGCATCGGGCAGTTTGCTCTGACCCACCCTCCTGCCCTGGACCTCAGCCCCATGGTAGGCACAGCCCAGCCATGGCCAGCTGGAGGCTAAGGGAGAAAGGTTGGGGCAGCCCAACCGCAGAGGCTGTGGGGATCCTGGGCAGCCCGAGAAACCCAGCGCAGCTCTCTTCCATCCTTTCTGGTTTCTCTTCACCCTCTCCTTCCCCCTCTGCACCAGCAAGCATATCTCAGCAGTCAGGAACTGATCAAAGACCTCCATCTGGCAAGCTGCCTCTTCTCCTGTGGGACAAGCCCCGCGGCATGCTGCAAAGGGCCTTTTTCCCCTCCCCCTTTTCTGCAAGCAGGAGGAAATGCAGGATCTTCCCTCTCTTTCATCTCCCAGTTTGATTTCCCTTGCTCTGGTTCTTAGAGCTTGAAGTGGGTGGACGGTTTGTTAAAGGAGAGGGAAAACAAGCCATACTGACGCTTGCATAGCTCCACGGCAAGATTCTCTGGTGGAAAGCATGACGGAACATTACGGGAAGGGGTCTCTTCTGAGAGGATTTTTAATCTAGCTACGAAACATAGGTGAGTGTTATACCCTGGGTTTTATTATATTGCCTATAACAAGGGGTGTTCTAGGCGTCTAGGCATTTTAGATCTAAGCATTTTATAGGTGCCTGGTCGGTGTCGCCAGCTCCACACATCCAAATATCATGAGATGCATTCAAAACATCGAGAGACCGGCTTTAAATAATCACAAGCCCTTTATTATTTAAAACTCCAAAAGACAGACCTTCCTTTCTTTGCCATCTGTTTTTCTGAGGTTTTCAGATTCATGCCATCAAACTTTGCATGTATAAGGGCCAGGTTTGGTTTTTTTTTTTTTTCTGAGTGCAAACTTATGGGTCTCATCTAAATCCCATGACCCCTGAAGCTTAGTCTCCGGAGAAGAAAAAACACCAAATACAGGAAGATTGCCCCAGAATTGACAACCCTGATTTCTAGCTTCCTTCCCAATAAATTATTTTGCATCTTTCTGACAGCAGGGCACAGGTTGCTCTAATCATATGGCCCCAGCTATCTAGAACGGACAAGCGTTTGGGACAAGGTTTTGACAAGGAACACTCACGTACGTATATCAGAATAACAAAGTCAACATGTTCACCCAAAACTGTATGTCTCCTTCCGCTATTTCAAGCCACATCATGCATGACATGATTATGTACCCCCTATCCATCCTCTCAGTACTTGGGTGTGCCTAATTTCCTCCCAACATAGCAATTGCACCACTGATAACAGGAGAAATCAGGCTGGACTCCGCTCTCACTCCTGGTACTGTCCTACCAGACAGCTCCACAAATTGTCCAGCCTTACACTGGTGCAACGAGCACAAAATCTGTTCTTCCCTGGGAAACACTGCTAAACTCTCTAGGCCACAAACAGAACGCCAGAGCACCTTAAACAGGATTAAGCGCTGCTTGAACTTTGCAGTCCATCTTCAGACATTTCAAGGCAGTGTTGTAACAAGAACTGGACAGCCTGAAGCAGGCAGGTGATGCTGTCGTACTCCATAGGTGGAGGATCCTCCCCCAAAAAAGAAGCTATCAGGGCACAGAGCCACTGCAGTGATACCTAAACTTAGCATCAGCCACAGAAAAGGAAAGAAGCTGTGGCTGGGCTGTCTGTGTTCCCCTTTGATCCTTGCCTGACTCCCCAGGAGTCACTGGCAACCAGGAGTAATTTATAATAAGCTTTAGGCTGCTCTGATTTATTCTGAGAGCTGAAGCCAGGTGCAAGGAAGCAAAATAGCACAGCATTTCTTGGCTTTCATCAGGGGAGCAACACACTAAACATTACAAATCGCCAGTGTGGCACACTTTAGGCTTCCCCTACAATGGACAAAAAGAGCACAACTTAACGTTACGACAGCATGTAAAAATGGATCAGCCTTTTTGCAAGTAGGATGCACCAATTGCTTCTGGCGAGTCCTTTTTCTAGCTGCAAATACGGACCCCAAAACAGCACTCAAATCATGCTGGGGCGTTAGCAACAGAAAAGTAAAAAGCACTGAAAAAATTAAGGATAGAAAAGAGTAACTTTGATGACTTTCAAAAATAAGAGAATGAGGGTTTTTTTCCCCCATGTATTTTCAATTTCCTGAAATGACATGCAAAGGAGCGGAGAGCCCAAAGTTGGTTTCAAAAAGCAGAACTGCAGAAGTTATTCATTATCAGTAAGACTGATTGGAAATTCAGCTGCCGGCTTGGTTTTTTCTTCCACTTACAAATTGTTCACAAACTGATCCTAATTTTTCCCAAGTGAATCTACAGCTTTCAAAAGTATACCCCTACGGGTGAGGAAGTCCACAAACGTAATGGGTCAGCACTACCTAACTCCCTTTGACTTCTTTAAATAACTCAGACTTCACCAGCCCATTGACCAAAATCAGCTGCTCTCTTGGAGTTACTCACATGCTTTCCACTTGGATTTTCACTTTTGGCTATTCAGGGCATGTGACTGCTCATCTGCGCTACATGGCTTGATTCTACAGCTTGACTGGATGACCAAAGGCTTTTTAAAATAAGAGAACAAGCAAGGTTGAATGATGAAGAAGTCACTTACAGTTCACATTTTTTTGGACAAAACAAGCTTTTGTGCTGAAGTTTGCGAAGCCTTTTAGATTCATAAACATTTTCCCCACTGCCCAAAGGTCATCCGCATACTCATAAATAACCAATAATATAACTCTTTGGAGACCAGCGAAGCCAAGTCAAACTGAGAGATTGCCAGCATGTCCACAATACTGTTTATTCCATTAGTGCACCAGACCCTGCACCAGAGCACTTGAGTCTGCCCCTTCAAAATTAAATGAAAGAAATGAAAAAAATCAAACAGAAATCAAAATCCATCTGAATGAGTCAGGACATCACATGATGGCTGTCCCCTTGCAGACCACTCCGCAGCGTGGACTTCCGCCAGTCCGTATATGAGATGTCAAACCATTCAGTCTATAAACCCACTTTATTAGAAATACTAGCATCCTGTCTCAGCAGATTTGAGGATTTCTTCCTTTTTTTTTTTTCTCTAATTTTTAATTCAAGCTTAGCTCCATCAAAACAGCAATGTTACAGAAGTGAGTGGGTTTGATTCCAAAAGGCAGAGGGAGGGAGATAGTAAAGGGGAACAGCTAAATCTTTTTGCTTTCTCTCCTCAGCACCATTGCGAAATCTTTCTCCAAAACATAAGATTCAAGTCAATTTGCCATGTTCTAAACAAACCACGGTGTGTTATTGTACTATGCTTCTGAAAAAAAGAATGTAGGTCAAGAACTTTTGGACCTCTCAGATTTTAAGGTATACAAACTCTGGCAGCATTGCTATTTGCACTTTTCCTTTTCTTTTCCCCTCTTTTCCTCCCTTTTTTCTCTCCCCTCTTCCTCCCTCTCCTGTTCTCTTCTCTCCATTCTGTTTTCCTTTTCCCTTTCCTTCCCTTCCCCCTTGCCTCTTCTTGCTTTCCCTTCCCTTCCTTCTTCCCTTTTTTTCTCCCTATCCTTTCCTAGCCTTGGAAAGCAGCTGCAAGCTGCAACTTCAAATAAAATGCTCTGAAAAGCTCCATTATGTTTATCGACACATTTTCCACTCTCGGGTTTTCATCCAGTAGGATGCAAAACAAGTATTCAAAAAATGCATATGTTTGTGCAGACAAGCATGCATAAATATAAGCATGCATAAATATATGCATGCACATACAGTATGTGAAAACCCACAAAAAGCATGTTTGCACACATGTGCCTATGCTTGCCTATATTTCTTTCTTTTTTTTTTTTTCTTTTGCAGCCTTAGGGAAATTTGCAGGCTGGATGCCACAGGTTGGCTCTGTGCATTACGAACCGTGTCAGTATGAATAATGGGGGCAGGCGATTCTGCCAGAGGGTCATGGAACAGCAAGTGCGTAAAAAGGCAAGATTGTCCAAGAAGCACACGCAATATCAGCCGGGGTTTGAAATGCGCTGCCAGACAGAGACCAAGATCGAGTTGTAGATTCTAAGGCCAGGAGAAGCACAATGCCCATTTCTGCTGACCCCTTGCGAGGGCGTGAATTACAGATTGCCACCCAGGAATCCCGGCAACTTTTTCCTAGCACTGAAAGTACAAAAGCACTTAAGCAGGTGTTTAAAGTCAAGCTGTACCTTGGACCTTGTAACAGACTGCTCTTGGTCTTCTTGAGCTGGAAGATCAGGGCCAGATCTTCTGCCGATCCCTTGATTTTAACTGTTAGCTGGACTATCATTTAGGCAACGATCCAGGCATAATGCGGATACCCAATACAGGGGCTGACAGCTGGAAGGGAATGACTATGTCCTAGTAAACAGATGCTAGGCTCCTCCTCAGACTTGCAAGGGTATTTTTCCTGGAAACCATTTTCTTATGTATCTTTACTCCAGCTAGTGAAAGATGAACACACTTTACTCAGTATTTCAAACCACTTGAGCAGCATATGTTTGAGAGTTCAACATAAACCTCCTTGGGCCCAAAGTTTGCACATGAAAGGCTGGAAAAAGCAGTAGAGAAAAACACCGAGGAAAGGTTAGCACAAGAAATAGAGCAGAGAGAAAAATCCAGATGAAAAAATACATTCAGTCTATACAGTATTATACCCATAAAGGATGTAATATGCCAGGAGCTAGAAGCCCTGTAAGTGCCAAAATCCAGGTTATTCACGCAGCAGTAACTGGTTCCCCTGAACATGGTCGTTGTGACACAGCCAGTTTTTTCCACAGGACATCCCAGATCATTCTTCCCTGGTCCCCATCCAAGCCTGAATTTTTCTGCTTGTCTCCCACAGCCTGCCCTTGTTCTGCCTCTTTCTGTGCTGCTGCCTCCACAACCAAGTTTCTTGTCATCTTGGACTTGGTCTTTCTTGAATTTTGAACCTTGCCCCACCAACAGCCTCAGTCGCTTTCCCTTCTCACATGTGCTCACTTTGTCTTCCTATCCTTCCAGTTCCTTTCCTGGTATCAGCCTCCTCTTCCCTGCTGGCTTTCAGTAGCATTTCAAGTCCCAGACCTCCTACCAGTCCTCACTTCCCACTTTGTCTTCCCATGCCACGTTGCTGCCTTCTCCACCATGTTCAGCTCCCAGGATTCCCCCTGCATGTGAAGTCCAGTTGCATATGCCTCCTCCTTGCCTCCTAGCCACCAGCAGAACTGAAGCCACCAAGATCGCAGGAGAGACAGACAGCTTTTCTACCTCCTCCATAGCATCCTGGCTCCATGAGAGTCATTAGGAAGGTTCATGGATGAAATACACCCTCTTGCTTTTGGGATAAGCGCCACAATGATGCACTATTCGAGTGGACTCATCAAAGCATTTACCAGACTCTCACCACCACGAGCAAACTGAGATAACTTTTTGTCGTTCTTTTTCTCCAAAACATATAACACAGCTGAAAACAATCAGCTTTTCACAGGAACAACAGCAGGCTCTTCCTCCACCTCAGAGGGTTGAACTCATCTGTCTAAAAATGAGGAATCTACTTTAAACAATTTTTCTAAACTATCTCTGTCATTAACCTCCAGGGTGCAATTCACTTCACTTCTATTAGGTACCTACATTCAGATGGGTTGATTGAACACCCCCATCTTTCTCCAGAGAGGATGGAGGAAGCTCAGCGCAAACAAATTCCCTGGAATGAATGCCTACCAAACGGCCAGTATTCAAAATGAGGTGAGCTCCAGTTCCCTGTGGTTCCTCAGTGAGATCTCAGCCTCTCATTCAGGAAGAGGAAATCAGGAAAGTGCCTCAGTGAAATGACACACACACACACAAATCTTGCTTTATGTCTTTTTTCAAACATGGAAGAAAAAAATTGTTTTTTCTCCTCATTTCATTCTTGGAAATGGCTGAACCATTTCAGATTACACCATCCCAAGAAAAATCCAGCCAAAGTCACATGTGTGGCACCAAAAATGCCAGTGAGAACAGTTAGAGATTGGCAAAGTCATAAGCAACTGAATACAGGGTCTTATGATAGTGTTGGTCAACTTCCCAAGAGGTACTAGTCCCATCTACACCTCAGGTAGGATACAAGGAGGCAACGCTCCCTTGCCTTGATTTGCAATTGTTCTTCAACGCACAGTATGTCACCTCCATCTCTCTTCAGAGAGGAGAACGTGGCACGAAGACGGTTGATCTTCCTTTAAACGATCATCCCTTTGCAGCAGGAGGGGGAGAGAGAAGGGGGAGGGAGAGTCACTGACAAACTTGGAATTCAGTTAGAAGGAAAAATGTGCCTGAAAAGCGACTTTCCAAAGCCAAGAGCTTCACAGGATTCAACAGTTCTTCCAGCGCGATAGCATATACAGATACGTATCACTCACAGTAACATTCTGCAGACTCCAGACTCTGCCGCATTACTGGGCAGGCTTTCTGACAATCGAGGGGGCTGTCAAGTGTTTAAAACAGATCACAGTGACTCCTTCCAATGCAACCTGCAGAGGTGCACAGCGTGTCTGTGTACTTCGGCATGGGGAAAAGAGAGAGCTTTGTTTCTTGTATGAAAGTAAAAGATAGTAAGACCAAGGAAACAACATTCCCCCTACTCCCTTCTGAGCTGAGTCAGTACAGTAAGTAATGAAACACAGTGTTGCGGGCTCACCTTTGCCTTCAGCTTCACCGGGAGAGGAGTTTCAGCCTCAACCTCAGGTGCTTCAGCGGTGATGGGGTTACCAGATACTCGGCATTACTTTGCAGCACTTTGGCCCATCGGCAATGCAGGCAGTAACCAGGTGAAGCCATGGGAAACCTACTACTAGAATCGATGCAAACATTAGGAAAAATTTCTTCACAGAAAGGGTTGTCAGGCTCTGGAATGGGCTGCCCAGGGAGGTGGTCGAGTCCCCATCCCTGGAGGCATTTAAAAAATGGGTAGAAGAGGTGCTTAGGGACATGGTTTAGTGGTGGGATGGGAAGGTTAGGTTAACGGTTGGACTTGATGATCTTAAAGGTCTTTTCCAACCTAGACGATTCTATGATTCTAAGAGAAAGAGACAAAGAGCCCACTTTGGTGCCGCACATGGAGATGGCATCAGGCATAGCCCAGTAAAACAGCCAGCCATGGTGGTGAGTCCCAGCCATGTCTTCACTGGGTATCCATCTCTTGCTACCCGTAGGAAATGGAAGAGTATAAGCTCTATACCTGGGAAGCCCGGAACGTGCTTGGCACTTCTGGATGCTATCAGACAACACCAGAAAGCTTTATGCATGCCTTGCCAAGCCAAGACAGCCCTGCTCTTGAAGAGCAGCTCTACCCTCTGTGACCACTCCAAAGCGTTCACCTTGGAAGATGTGGCCTTTGACAATCAAAATACCAGACACCTCAGGTTTTATTGCAAGCCCTCCTGCCTTGGAAGGAGCTGATGAAGGTCCCATTGTACTCCTGGGGCTGTGAACTCCAAGACCTCATGCCTGTGGCTTGGTGGTACATAGGTCTGCCTATAGCAGCCATGCTCCTCCACCTTGCCCCCCCTCCCTACAATCCCACAGCCCCCCAGTGGAGCCCTCTGACATGACTCAGATCATGGCAAACACTTCCACCCCCCCGCCCTCTCTTTTCCCCTGCTTAGTTTGCTTGCTGACGTCCAGAAAAGGGTTTTTACCTCCTGGAAAACAGACAAGGTAGGTCCCAAGGGCAGCCAGCTGCAAGCACAGGGATTACTTGCCATCCCCATCTTGTCAACTGGTGACACAGCTTGGGATGGTTTTTTTGGGGGCGTGGGGATATGGTGGAAATCGGGCACTAGGATGCCACAGCAATTCTTCAGACAGTGGGGCAAGCTCTCGTAGGCTGTGCCTGGGAGGCAGATGCAAGTGCACATGGTGGGATTTGGGAGATGACCGACACTGCACAGGCACAGCAAGAGGATGCCTCCAGATCACAGCCTTCACGGCAGCCTCCAGGGCAGGACTGCCCCATCCCCTTCCCAGCTTTGCTGGCCAATTTGCTCTCTGACTTTGGGAGAGATGCAAAAGGGCTAGATCACCACTACCCTGCTCAAAGACACTGTTTGCTCACCTAAAGGTAAACCCAGATCTCCCTTCACCATGCTGTAGGGGCTGCTTGGAAGGGACAAGAGCTGCGTGTTATGTCCATGTCCTACTGTTTGACATCTGCGAGCCTTCCAGTCCCAGCTCTGCTGCAGTTTTCACCTCCTCCTACACTTCCCTGCAAGGAACTGCCATTACCTATGACCAGGGGGCTGTGGCAAAAGCCAACACACTCATTTTAAAAGGGAAGAGAAGTGTCTTTAAGTCTCTTTTTCTTTTTAGTAATCACTCCAAACTCCCCTTTGTATCAACTCTGAGTCAGAGCCTCCCTACTTCACATTGCTGAAGTGAGGGCACCCTCTTTAGCTCCCAGAAGCTGTGCAGCTGGCTCCTCACACCCTCAACTGGGGAAACTTGCCCAGTTGAGTGGACAAAAACTCAGCAAGGGCAGGACTGTCACAACGGGCGGGCACTCACTGAGCTTTGCTGCCACGCTCCATCACGACTGTTCCAGGGGCAGCTCACTGTCCTGAAGATCATCCCTTGGTTCTGTTCCATCAAGAGCATATGATGAGCTGGAGGCAGAAGGAGGTGTCCCCTCATTCCTGGGCAGGCTTCATTCCAGTCCCTGCCTTACCCTACTAGAGGAGCAGAGGCTGACCATGAGAGGCAGTCGGGAGAGGACTGCCTCCCCCAGCCCTGCGGTGTGGGCATCCGTACTGCAGGGAAGCTGTCCCTCCTCAACAACAACCACCCCAAAAAAAAAAAAAAAAAGGGTCATTTTTCTTCTTCTTCTCCCCCCTCCCCCCCCCTTCCAGAAAGTCTTGGTTTCATCCCACCGTGGAACGAAAACAAATGCTCTAAACCGCAACATTTTTCACAAACCGGAATTTCTTGCAGTCTAGCCAGACTTGGTGGATCAATACCAGGCATTTCTTTTCCTCCTCTGCTCTGGCCTTTCCCTTCCAGCCTCCTCCCCCCCGCCCCACTCACCGAGGGGAATAAGGGAGACGGAGGTGTTGAACGGGGGAGTCAGGAACACTCCAGCTCAGTTTTAAAAGGGACAGAAAAAACACTGGCGTCAGCCGGAGCACTAGGGCAGGCACTGAGACCTTGTTTTGGATTTTGCAGAGACTGTCCCTGGGGAGAGCTCTCTTTTTTTTTCCCCCCCTTTTTTTTTTTTTTTTTAATGCATGGTTTTGTTTGTAAGTTAAAAGTCTCAGGATTTGCAGTCTTTGAAGCATGGTCAGCCTGCCAGATGGAATTAGTCAGTGCCTTTCGGTCGGAAATCCCAGGCAGATGAAGCAGGATGGAAGGACAGTGTTTTTCTCATTTACCAGGAAACCCTCGGCATCGACCCCCAGAAATTCAGCCGGAGAGCTCCCCGGGACCCCAAAAGCAGGCAGGACTGAAGGCAGGAAAGCAAGCGGAGGGCCAAACCTTTCACGTGCATAAATCGTGTGGCACCGCTGAAGTCAATGGCTCCCAAGCAGATTTATACTGCTCAAGGTCCAGCCCAGATGTTTTTGCTGGTACTTGCCTGAAGCTATAAGATGTCCGTGGAGTTTCCTCTGCTTAAAAGCAGTGCTGAATTTGGCTCTACTCGCCCCTGACTCATACCATCTTTCCATCTCTTCCCACCACGGCCTGTCTCGAGTCTTCCTATTTGTGGACTCCTCAAGGTGAGCACTCCCTCTCCCAGGTGAACAGCATCCTTCTCCCATGTTTTTGAGTGAGTCTTTGCCTTCCTTCACACATGCCCTCATCTCATGTCCAAGCCCAGAAACCCAAGTGCCATCTTTGAAGCTCTACCAATCCGTTTTCTCCTCTCTTCTTTGTCTTCCTCTCTTTCCTGAGCCCCCCCTTCACTGCTTCCCATGCCTCTGCTAAAAGCTTCAGGTCATTCCTCAGGCAGTCCCCTGACAAAATTACTTGGAGAACATACACTTATTTCCACATCATCCAAACCACCACCCAAGAGGAGAGTGAGTACCGCTTGTTCCAAACATGCAATGTACGGGTGACAGCCCATCATAAAAAACACGGAGCGACATCAGTAAACGTGGGAAGAGCTCACAAGTGTTAAACTGGAGCTGACAGCCTCCTTGCAAGAGACCAGTGCTAATCGCTCACCAGCTGAGACCTCAACTTCATTTCTCATGAGGGATGGAAGGGGCAGAGGTGCTTGCTCTGGAGTTGGTGCACCATAGTGCTATCGATGCAACCAAGCAGTGCTGTCAATGCAACCGTGCAGAATCATGCCCAAGAACTGTCCCTTTCACCTTCAGATTCCCCAAATCTCTCAGCAGCACGATGGTTACAGCAACATGGAGGTCCAAGCAGCACAGCACTAAAGTGACTATGGTGCTCAAAGACTTGAGGAAGGGACTAAACAAGGAGTGATGGATCTTTGAGCAAGGTCTTTTTTAACATGGCAACCGGCAATACCTCAAGAGTGACAAACATGAGGCAACAAGCATCTGCAATTAATACTGGCATATTATTAGTAACTGAACAACCAAAATCAAGGCCAGTTTTTGAAGCCTTCCTTCCTCAAAAGCCTTGCAGCCTGCAAAGGTAGATGGAGAAGCAGAGAGGGGACATAATCATGCTGCAGGTGGGTCCTAGCACCAAGAACCCAGGCTGCACTCCATCACCCTACAGAGGCAGTGGATCCAAGGGGCTAACAGCACAAGTTTAGGAGAGCACTCAAGCAACAGGTGTGAGCCTCAAGACCTGGCCTGACAAACCTGTGGGAATTACTGCTTCAGGATTTTGGCTGAGCCAATATAACATAAAATGAGCCCAAAAGGATTAGTACTCCAGATAAATAGGAGCACAAGGAGAGATACGTGACGCCCAGCCACCACCTGTGATAACTGCAGGGAGGCCAGTGTGCAACCAGACTGAGAAGTGCATATGCTCATATAAGACCAAGCAGGATGTACCGGTTGCATGAGACTGCAGAGCACTCTGACTGCCAGCTGAAGCTAAAGAGGGATCTTCCTTTCTGATACCATGTAACTGACCAGAGAACTGGGCATCCCCTTCCTAGAGAGCAACATGACTCTTCACAGAAGAGGCTCACTGTGGACACGTCCTGCCACAAAAACTTCCACATTCCTGAGCAGATGGGCAGAGGGGACATAGACACATGACAACCCAGAAATCCTGAAGCAGATGTTCTCATCCCCCACCTCCTGATGGCAGTCCCTGTAGAAACGACTCATCTTGCTACCATGTGAACCAGGATAGTGGTCATCTCAAATAAGACCTCAAAATGATCATAGGGACCTTCTCTACAAAGGATAAGATTTTGCCTGCCTTGTCCAATCACCAATAAACATCTCCACTGTCATGCTAGCAGCAGCCAGCCTGTGGGATGAATGCTGGCCATCTGCAGGGATGAACATCTTCCAGCTCCTATCACCCCCCATACCAGGTCCCCAGAACACCCCGGAACATTCACACAGTAACATTGCCCTGTGGTGACTAAATGCAGCTCCAGCCAGCTGAACCCCCACACCACAGTCACCTGTACCCCGAGAAGGTAAAAACCAATTCCAAAGAGCTAGAACCAACTCACAGACATTGCCAGCACCATTCTTGCTATCAGCAAACACCACGAAAACCACCAGCAATCAAGACCAGTCAGAGCACACCAAGCTTGTTTCCTCTGCTCAGAATACATAACAACTCAACAGTTCTGTCCACCTAATTCCATCAGGTCTACCCATGAGCCCCAGCTGCTGCTTCTTCACTGCCTTACTCCTCACTGTGCCTTCTCTAGGCCCATGCTGTGCCATTGCTCAGCCCTGACTAGTTCTGGGTCTCCAAATACTGACTCCGAGCACAACTGTCTTAGGAAACCTCTAAAGAAGCGAAAGCAGATCTCCTGAAGAGGCAACGGCATGCAGCTGGCAGCTGCCCTATTTGCTAGTACAGGAGTAATCTCTGAGGCTTGCTCAACTGAGCAAGCAATGCATACTCAGGATGGATAGAGCAGAAGCTGGACTTCTACCTTTTGACTGCATCCATGCTGCTCAGAAAGATATGCCACCATAGAGCAGCCTTCCAAACAGCCTGGCCCTACCCACTCAAGGAGTTCATGTGCACACGCTAGGGAAAACCATGGCTGGGCAAGGGGCTGCCCCTAACCAGCCAGCGGCGGGTCCCACATGGGCTATGTTTTGTCGCTGCAAAAAGAAGGGGACCAGGGAGAGCCACAGTGATTTTATTTATTGGAGATCTGGCCCCATTATGTACTATTTTGTGCATATTTAAGGGATGCTATGAAGCTGCCAACATGACCCAGGGCTGGGCAGAATATGAGTAACCCTGGTTTAGAGGAAGAGGCAACAAAAGAACCTAAGAGAGGTCTGAAACCAGGAAAACAGGCTTGTTTATGAAGCCAGAAAGAGAGTGCAGCATATTCCAAGGCCAAGGGAATTTTTCTCGCAACGTTACTTTGCCTTGGCTACCTGGCCACTCTCACATAAACAATGGAGACACACCAAGAAAGCAAGGAGACTTCACAGAGGTTATAAAAATATCACTTGTGCAATTAGACTGAATCAAAACTCATGACTTTCTGGTTGGAAGGAATGCTTGTGTTTCCCCTCTCATTTCTTTTTCTCCTCTAACTTTTTTTTTTTCCCTCGTAAAAATCTAGATAAACAAAAAGCCCTAGGATATTGGATGGTTCCTTGCATATTGTTTTAAAAGCAGAAACAACAACAGCAACCACCGTGGTGAGAAGGAGTGTCTGCGATTGGCGCTGCAGAGCCCCTGTTTTTCTCTTTGCAGGAGCTGTTCTCGCCCTTGCTCTGCCCCATGCAACGTTCGTCCGCACGTCCTGTCCCAGGGCACGATGAGGCACCATCATCTTGTTAAGTGCATTCCCGCTTCTCCCACAACCGTGGCACTGCTTTGTTGGTGGGTCACATAAATAACTGTGGCAAATTGGATTTACATTCCTACCTCTCTCCTCGGCTTCAGGGGCGATTTGCTTATTGCCTGCTTACAGACAGATAACTGGAAACAGGAGAGGGGAAAACAGTGCTTGAGACGCCCTTGCCTACCATGACTTCTTCATGAACTCTGCAAGGCTGCATGCCGCCGTGCACAAGGAGTCCACAGGCTTGCGAGACGCCGCTTGCAATATCACCCCCCCACACCCCCATTCACGATAGCCGCTAACATTCACGCACTTTGTAAAACCCTTTGGATAAAAAGCGTGAGTGCTGCCAGCTTTCGGCTTTCAAAAATGTTGTGTGTGGCCCTAAAACAGAACGATATAGGCTTCAAAATAATAAGACTTAACCAACCCAAAAGTATTTGGAGTATTTTTCTCATTTGGACCCTCGAGGCTTCATATTTTCAAGTGAAGTTGTTTTCTTCCAGGATCAAGAGAGCTGGAAATGCTAGTTTAAAAAAATAAAAATAAACAGAAAGCTGAGAATCTCATTCAGCCTCTTGATTCCAGGAGCTCAAATAAAGACCACATCTCAAATAAAATCCACAAACATCACAAGCTTCACAATAACATTCAAGAGATGGCAACGTTCAGAAGCATGAAATGATAATTCCCACCTCACTGGAACTAGTTTTATTTTCTTTTTCTCACCTCAGCTCCTATGGCTGTTTTTCTCTTCCTATAGGGACTCTCTTTCTTGGCAAACTAAACAATTTCTTACCATACAGCAGAAGGTGTAATCCTATCTATCTGTCAATTGCTTTTAAAATTCTTTACTCCTGGAAGTTTTGTGAAAACCAGTGGTTCAACAAAGGAAAAAAAAAAAAACAGGTAATGGTCTTAATGAAAAAAGCTGCATCAGGAGTCCTACACTTATCCCTTCTGTTAGTTTGCTGCTGCTCAGTCAGCTTGTGTGTGCCCCTAGGTTGCTCTCTCCTAAGCCCACGGATGATGGATGCAGGGACAGGAGACAGGAGGGCAGGCTCCTAGGAAATTAAGAGACCCTGAGAAGAACCGCAGGCTCAGTACCACTTCTGGGGGCTCCAAACAAGACAGTGGGTTTCACAGGAAGTGTCAGGGCTCTCTCACCATGCACAGGAGATCTTTTTGCTTTTTTTTTTTTTGCCAGACCATCATAGAGAAGGAGAAAAAAAAAATAAATCAAAACAACCCACATTTAGCACAAAGACCTTAATTTGCTTCTGCCATCAGAGCAGAAAAAAACCCTTTTCCCTTAGAAAAGGACTTAGAAAAATGGTGATTCCTACCTCCCTTATACATTTCCCCTAAACAGACTCTAAGATCCCTCTGTGTTTCTTCAGGGCACATCTGGCAGTATACAGAGGCTCACAAGGTAAAGGACACCCACTGAGAGGCACATAGAGATGTACAATTCAGCTGGGTGACTCTATGTAGACATATCATCGCTGCCTTCTAGAGGTGAAACCAAGAAAAGATAGCAGGGTGACACGCTGTCTCCAACTATTCAAATAGAAGCAGCTTTTACTGCTCTCAAAAGTTGTTGATCCAACAAAAACATGAAATAGAAGTCAATGGATCTGAGTGGAAAATATTATAGCAGTCAAATAGGCTGCTCCAATAACACTACCTCTACCCACAGGTATGTTTGAAGGGGATGGGGAGAGAAGGGAAAAAGAGAGAAGGTTCTGTGCTGAGTATCTAAGAAGTTTGCGCTTGTTTGGGGATGAAGGGTTTTTCTGCAGAAATCTCACCCACTACTAGGGAACTGTGCAAGTCCCAGAATGCCAGAGGCTGATGGGTGACGGAAATATCCATCGTGAACTGCAACAAGCAGATGCAAGGCCTTCCCATAAATCACTGCAAACTCACATTAACATATAACAAGGTCATGGCCCAACCATTTCTGAATGATGATAGCACAGCTGTGATGAGTAACATCACACAGCACCACACCTTGCTGCAGGTCCTCTATGCCCACCAACCTCCAGCCTCCTGCCAAGGGGCAACACTGCGTAAAACAGTTGTGTGCAAAACTTCTGTTGCTCCACAAACAGATCAGAACGAGTTTTAGGCCTAAAAACTTGGTTTACAGGCTTCCTCACTCCAAGGAGCAACAAAATCAGGTTTGCAACTTGTAGAAGTCCCCATCTTTCTAATACCCTTGCACAAAAAATTGCACAGAGACATCAACATCAAGCTCAATGACCCCCAGCATACACCACGTGTTTGCATGAAGCACAGCCCTACAACAACCCTCTGGATTCATGAGCCAGCAGAGATGGCTAAGAGACACTTCACAAGAAGAGAAGCTCTGCCTGTGCAGCAAGGAAGCACAGCTGCTGTGGCGATGGCATTTTAGCAGGTCAGAGCCAAGTCTGAAAAACAACGCTTCATCTTGCCTTGACCCATCCTTGCCTGGAGGGTTAGCAGTTCATGAGACCTTGTAGTACGAGGCTGCACTAGTCGTGCAACACATCTGCTCTGTTATCTCAACACGTGGACAGCTCCTGCTAGCACAATCCATCCCTTATTTTTACATGCACCAAAATACACTGAATTCCTTCCTTCCCCCTTAGAAATCCAGTGCTGGCCTAGCTCGCCGCCTCCCTGTTGGACAGCTCAGTCATGCCGAGTTCATCCCGCCAATGCTGGTGAGAGCCGAAACCAGATCCTGGGGCTCCACAGCCGAAAGTTGGTCCCCCTCCAGGTCCCTGAGAAATCCTTTGCGGTTGCAGAGACGTCACCGCTGAGGTGGGCTCTACCTCAGACCGAGAAGGGCTGCCTCTGGTTGTTATTAGCCGTACTGAGGATTCAAAGGACAAGGAGGCATCAAGCCAATGTCTACTCCAAAATGCAGTGATCCTACATTTGCAGAACATGCATCTGGCCTTCATTAATTCTTAAATGGTCCAATGTGGGTAGAGGAATCAGGGGGAGGGGGAAAGGGAGCTAACACGCTGCGCACTGAGCAGGGCGGTCACGGGGGACATTCACACAACGGGCTGTTTTGTTTTGAAGATGTTGCTGATCACAGAGTGTCTTGTCCAGCATGGGCACGTTGTAGCATCAGCAGGACCGTGCACGGGCCTATTTGTGTGGGTGGGACAGATAACCTCCAGCAAGGGCTTGGACTCAAAATTTATCATTGCGGTTATCACAAACGTTAGGATGATAGCCTTGGAGGGGGGGGGAGGGGACTGGCCAAGGAAGGACACTGGGAATTCAAGCCATGAAATGATGAGACAGTCTTTCACCCCACCAGAACAGGGCACCTGAGTTAAGCATGCTGGCACCCTTAAAGAGCAGGTCTCAGAGCATGGGTAGGCTGGAGAAATGAGGTGTCAACATTCACCCTTTCTCTCCACATGGCTGGAGGCATCACCATCTTTTCCCCAGGGTCCTGAGGGTAACCAGGTGGTTGAGCAAACACACTACAAAGGTCTATGTTTTCTACAGGAGGGGAGAGCGTGCCTTGTCTTGAGGACACAGGGGTAGGAGATTGAAAGAGAACTTCAGTCTGGCTGATGAGGATCAGAGTCCATCTGCAAGCGTGGCTATGAGTGTGCATCGAAGGGTGATTCAGTATGAATATCTCGATAGGTGGGTCGCTGAGCACGCAGCTGAGTGTGCTTGTGTGGGCAGTGAAGCACATGGCAGAACAACAGGGTGCAGGCAGCCCATGGATAAACAAGTGTGTCAGAAAGGACACCACAGGGCAGGGCACTTGCTCACAGGGACAAGTCAAGAGCTGAGCCAACTTCTGTCTTCCATTAAACCTGCTTTGCTGTGGCATGACAGCGTACAGGTAATGGAGGGGGAAGCGGTCAACAGCCCGCATGTCCTAGGTGGCATCAGATGGAGACACTTGCACTGATTTGGTGCTCAGAAATGGGGCAGACCTTGGGTTGACCTGACCTCCAAATGAGCAGAATGGGAGCTGCGGGAAATGACGCTGTAAACAGGAAGGCATGAGATAAATAAAAGATGGAGAGGAAAGAGATCTATTTAAAGTACCAGTTGCTTTTCAGCTCCATTTGCCCTCTTCTGCTCAGCTAGAAATGAAGGCCCCCATCCTCTTCTGCTCGCCTGCCGAGACAGCGTATACTTACCACTTACAACTCTCTCCTAGCTGATGCAAAGCTTGCTCGCGCACCCCTGTTAACACCACTGCTGGGGCTGTCCAGGAAACTGGTGAGAACACATCTACATGCTCCAACAACCTGAAGGAGAGGACTGGGTGCGAGGTTTCCAGCCAGCTCCTGTCATAGGTGATCTAAAGCTGTTATATGCAACATGACAATGCCCAGTGATCTCCCCTCCACCTTCTCATGTGGAGGGTGCACTACATGCTGCACAACCACAGGATGTAAGACGGCGCCGCCTCCTTAGCATTTAGGGTGGTTAGAAAGAACAAAGCACATCAGAGAGAAGCGACCAACTCCAAGTGATGCAGTCCAGTGAACAGACGAGACAAGAGGGAGCAAGTCCTATTCCCTGAGCTCCATCCAGGGCTCCGTGTCTCAGGAACTGAACCTTGCTCAGCATCCGTCCAACCTCAACTTCTGCAAACTCTCATCTGTGCCCTTTTGGGGGCATTAATCTGCCCCTGTGGTCTCAGAACAGAGATCAGCCTTTAGCTTCTGCAGCCTGAGGTAGCTCTAATTTTAAGCCACTTCAAACAAAGCAAATCTACGTTTGGACATTTGACATCTACAGTTCTGCGCTCCCGCTCCCAGGTCACAAGCACACACTTCTGTTCTGATGCACTAACAACAAGTAAAAAAAGGAGGGGGGAGAATCATTTGGTCAGCATAAGCGTTCTTGTTGCATTCTCAGAACTGGATGTTCCCTGCCTAGAATGAGATTTTAGCCCTGCAATTTCTGATTGCTCCTGTTGGCAACTGCCTTTCCCTTTACTCTGCTCTCCCCTGATCTCTTCCATTAGGGAAGTGGCAGAAGGCTGTGCCCTGCATTTCCAGGGCAAAACGCAGAACTGAGAACTGTCCCAGGACAGTTCCCGTGTAGAAGGGATTGGCCCTGTTTATCTGAAGGGAAAAAAAAAAAAAAAAAAAAGGAAAAACCACCAACCAACCCAGTCCTGTTACAGAAACCCAGTTAAGTAGACAAGCTAAACAAAATACAATTAGGTTTCCTTTGGCCAGCCTGGAACATATGGTATTCGTCAGCCAGTCGTGTTCCTCTCTTGATTCTGGCAGGAGATAGGTAACTTGTTCCAAGCACTAAGAAAGCTCCTGGAAAGTCAGCATGCTGAGCAAACTTTTGGAGGGGGGCTAGCTGGGGATATAACAGCTCACACAGCCACAGATTTGACAGCATTTCTTCCACATTGTTCAGCACGGCTCTAGGTTACAATGCCTCTGGCTTCAGTACATTCCTGGTTCACATTGTTCCCTGTGGTATTGCCTCTGGAAGTCCTCATTTGCTAAGCACACACACAGAGTTCTGGGGTGGAGGGCGCCTACCAAGTAGGCAGACAAAGGTGTGGAAGGAAGAGAGATTCCTGTGGATCCGGGCTCATAAAGAAATCCTTAAAAGGCAAATTGCGTCAACGAGCAGCACGGCAAGCCCTTTATTACGTTACCTTTTGGAGGCAGGCTGAAAATGGCCGCTGCCATCCCAGAGCGGATCGGCCCGCACCTTCCTAGCAAGAAAATGGCACTAAGTATTGCAGTGTCACGGAGATTAGTTGCTGCAGAAAGGAATAGCCTCTGAATTTGGTCATCGACCAGAAAACTGCATGAGGAGTCTGGCTCTGCACTAGGAATATTCTGCTCCATTGCAGTTTGCAAAGAAGTTAGCAAAGAGCTGATTCACAGAGAAATGACCCCGAGTTTTAACAGAGGGAACTGGAAACCATGCTGTGGTAGAGTAATATCTGTGAAAGAACTGCCCCAGCAACACCAGTTACGTCTATGGGAAAAGGAAGCTGATAAAGGACTATTGGTTTATTCCAGTAACAACAGAGGCTTCAGACTGGAAGTGAGCAGAATGCTTCCCACCGCACACTCCAGGCCTGCGTGAGAGTTTCAGCTGCTTTTTGAGTCCACATAGTTCAGCCTCATCATTGCCAGGGCTGGTTTGACATCTCTTACATAGGTTTTCTTGGTCTGCTATAGGCCTTTTTTTCAGCAAGGAAGCCAATTCATTCCCTCCAGTACAGTTCCAAGCACTGCCTCCAAGTTTCTGCACTGCCTTTTGTCTTCCCATATACAGTTGGCCTTACTGCTTACCTGTTCCTCGCCATCCCTGTTGACGGACAGCCTGGCCAGCTCAGGCCACCACAGCCTCAAGCCTAGTTTTCCTTGGGCAATGAAAAAGCAGGAAATGTGTTTGTAAAGAAGAGCAAGAGGATTTCTTCTGACCGTTCCCGTGCTTTTTGGTCCGCCTGTTTGCTGCCAGAATCAGGCTACCTCCCTCCTTTACCTGCTAGCCACAGTCACTCTTGTTCCTTCATTGAAGACAACCAGGGTATTTCAACCTCTGCAACACATGGCTCTTCAGTGACATTCTTGCCACATCAGTAACATTTCAGAATACCTTGACCTTTTTTACCCCCTCCTTGTAATCCTATACTCTTTGTAGCAGGAGGTATTCCCTCGCTTCCATTTCCAGGTTTTTGGCATCCAAGACCTGGCTCAGGCAATAGGCTTCTCTATGTCCTCACTGCATCCACCATGGACCTGCTTGTCAGGTTTACCAGCATTAAGTACATTGGGAAAGCATTTCCCACTCTTCTGGATTGCTATTATGAATCAGCAAAACTTGCCATGACCACCAGCTGGAGCACATCGAGGACTGACATGCTTGCAGAAAAACCTTTGAATCTGTCTCTATTCCACGACTACTTAGCCCCATCACATTCAAAACCTTGGCTGCAACACACAGCTCTGATACGGCATTTCTTTGGGGTTACATGCATGCACTCACTCCGCTCATCTCTTCCGCGCGCTGGCCGATCAGACGACTTGCTCTTGCTCTACCTTAAGATTAATGGGAGCAATTCCCATGGAGGTTAATGGGTGCAGCACACTGCTCGCAATCATTTTTGGCATGAGCTGAACTGCTGAAGCCAGAGAAGCCGCCTGTCCTTCGCAGGGAGCGACCATCTGAGTTTTGCTTTCAGGAACTGGAGAATCTACTGCGGCTTTGTCCTTCAAGAACACCATCCATCACCCACCCAGGAGCTCTGCGGAGTGAGGCAACAGCACGTGATCATCCCCTCCCCACAACGTGGAGCCAAGTGTGGCTCGCTTTTGTTCTTACCCACATCACACAGGCTTCAGTGGAGCCTGGTCACCGAGGGCCATTCATCTCTTTTGCTCTCAGGTCCTGCTCAGCAGTACCCTACTGGGCTTTCCTCATCCATCATTACTGTCAATTTAATCTCTGTCTCTTGCTGGGCACTTCCTCCCTGCGCCTTTGAATCAGAGGGCTTTTTTTCCTCCCTCAAAGGAGCTTATAATATTTACTGCATGGTATTGGAATCTCTGGACTGAACTGAGTCATAGTTCAGCAAAATTAGGCTGGTTTCATCTTCCTCACAGTAGGAAATTAGACATACTGCAGCTGTCCTTCTGTTTTCCTGTTTAAACCATCCCGTCTTCCTGCAACTCTGTCCTCGGTGGCAGAGTAGCTGAGGCACATGGCTTCCAAACCAGGAGATAAAATGGCTGCTGCCAAAGGTTGTTTGCAAAGCCATTCAAAGCAAGAGGGGACTTCACAAAGTTTCCAATCATTAAGCAGAGTTACAGCATTTGGCTCCTTCCTGCATTCTCCCAGTATCTCTCATTAACACTGGTTTACTGCTGCTCTTCTGGGAGTCAAGAGTGAAATTTCCACTGGTTTCCAGGAGGGAGGATGGAGCTTCCTAATGCAAACCCTGTGCAATGTCCCTGCGTGCCCTATTCCGGGTTATGTGACTTCACCGGAGACCATGGCAGACCACAGCACCCCTTCAGTGCGCTGTTTTTAGCACCGTAGGACTCCATGCACTCTTTAGGTTATTCCACACATCTGAAAGTATCATGCAGCATTTGAAAGGTTCTTCAAAACCATGCAACAGATAAACAACGAAGCCACACATACGCGGAGAGCTCAAAGGGCACCGTTACGTTGCCTAAGCCTGCGCCAACAGTTTTCAACCTGCCGCGCATCCAGGATTCTTCCCCTTCCCTGTTAGTTCATTGAAGCCACACAATTTTACGCGAAAGAGCGTAGCGCCAAACATTCCGGACTGCCCAGCACGGGTTGCCTGTTGGCACAATCCAGAAGGGCAAGCTATACAAACTGCTCTTTCATGCAGGGATCCACATTTCTCTGCAGTGAGTGACGTTGGCTTTCAAAGATGGGCATGTGCAAACATATGCCAGGTTTGTTTGTTTTCTTCTACCGGCATTACTCAGTAGTATCTGCTACAGGAAAAGTGCTTACATTCTGTGAAAACACCTCAGTATAAACATTACATTTGTGTACATGGAGAGAAGAATTTGAGAGCCTGCATTAGCCACTTGTAAATGACTGTGCCCACCTCGCTTTAAAAACTGGCGCAGCATGCGAGTAAATGTAAGCATAATAAAAAATAATAGGAAACAGACAGGCAATAGAATTAAGAGCAGCAGCCAGCTGGGATCTTCTAACCAGTGACATCAAGGGATTGCTGAGGTAATACGCTGATGGGTTTTAAATTAACTGTAACCACTCAGGAAAAAGATCTAGGCGTCACTGTGGACAGCTCAATGAAAACATCTGCTCCACGCAGAGTCCATCAAAAAAAAAAAAAAAAAAAAAAAGAGAAAAAAAAACAACCAAAAAATGTTAGGTTGAATAGGATAAAGAACAATACCAAAAATGTTATAAATGCCACCGCATAAATCACTGACATGTTCACACTTTGAGAATTGAGCTGAGGTCTGCTCTCCCTGTTTCAGAGCGGGGATAGCAGGGACAGAGGCCAGAGAAGGATGCCAAAAAATCGTTAGAGGCACAGAAAGGTTTCCAAGGTCGTCAGGAGGAGATATTAAGGTCCAAATGGTTCAAAATAGCTTGCGCTAGAAGTGTATAAAATGATGAGTGAGAGAGTGAAGGTTTTCCCATTTGCCCTTTCTTATGCTAAAGAAATAGTGGCCACCTAAACCACTCCAAAAATATTATTACAAGGTGAAAAAGTAAGCTTGCCAATGTTTTGCAGATTGCCCAGTTAACACATGGAGCTTGCTGCCGCAGGGTGCTAGGCTGAGAGTTAAGCTGATATCCAGAGGGGAATCTGCCGTCTCTCACCATGCTGCCATCACACAGGAATGAATGAAATGTATATGATACATACCTGCCTGGTGGCTCACGTGCCTGGGCAGGCACTGAACTCGCGGGGCTAGGAAGAGACATAGAGTAACCAAAGGCAATGAAGAAAGCCAGGGAGGAACCTGATACTGGCAGGACCGCAGAGAGAGGTTGAAGGAGAAAAAGGCACCCAGAAGAGGAAAATGGGAGATAAAAATACTCATAACAATCTGGAAAAAGGTAAAGGAGGTGTTTTGTGGGGTTTTCTCCTTCACTCTCCACATGAGAGAGAGAAAAATAAGATTCTGCTAGGCTGCCTCAGAGCATGTGCCCCAGTCCTCTGGATAAAAGGAGAGATGGCAAATGCTGGCCCGAGGTGAATGTTGACAGACCAGCCAAGCCATGACAGAGCTGCCCCATTCAACACTGCCATGCCATGCTCCAGACACCAGCATCCCGGTCCATCCCCTGGCACCACATCCCCTTTGCATCTCAGTTCACCATTCAAACCTCCAAATGCTGCCTGTTTATTTTGAATGTTCTGGAGATGGGGAAATTTCAGGTTGTGTATTTCCAGTCTACAGGTTGATTTAGGCTGACATAGAGACACCAGCCTCAGCGCTGGGCCAGCAAGAAGGGCTGGCCAGCATCAACAATACATCGGCATTTTGAGCGGCATGTGGGATAAACCATTTCTTCTAGGTTACCCACAGACCCTCCCAGCTCCACCATCCAAGACCCTCGCGGTCTTTGAGTGTATCTGATGGGTACAGAGCAGGGTTTCCCTCCACCACGCAGGGACTACAACAGCACAGAGCAGCGGCAGGCGCCTGCAACTCAGCAAGTACCTCCATTAGGGCAAAGCTTGCACATCGCCATGCGCAATCCTAGCAGTTACCCAACTACGGGGGCCAGGAAACCTCTTCAGAGAATGGGCTCTGTGTTTGCTAGAAGGGTCAGCGTGAGCTGCATGTGGCTCTGACCCGCTTTCAAGAATGATTCTATGGGCAAGGACAGCAGAAACACCCTTATGGACACTGAAATAGAGCAATTTTTGCTTTGTGTTCAGGGATTTCCCCCAAGTTCTCCCCAGCTGCAGTAACAAGAGTGGTTGGGGCGATACTGTGAACACATGGGAAGCACTAAAGCATGACACTACGCAGCACTTAGCCCCATCCACATGTATTACGGAGCACCAGGGTGCCTGCTCCTCTGTCTGTCAATGTGCCTGTGGGATGTCCACAGCAGGGCTTTCCTCCACTTCTGCGGGCCTGGCAGTGAGCTTTTTTGCTCCACTGTGCTTGCCTAGTGGTGTTGATGCCCACCCAGGAACACCACCACGGGCATGAACTGGAAACGCGTCACCAGGCAAGCCGTCATACAGATGTACAGCCGTGGATTTACAAGCAAGTGCACA
The DNA here is from genome assembly GCA_034008185.1 of Gorsachius magnificus. Taxonomy (NCBI): domain Eukaryota; kingdom Metazoa; phylum Chordata; class Aves; order Pelecaniformes; family Ardeidae; genus Gorsachius; species Gorsachius magnificus. The sequence continues at coordinate 5,562,164 of CM067086.1, read as the reverse complement.
CTGAGCAGCAGTCCTGGTCCTTGAATGAGGCCATCCACCCCCAAAGGGGTGGGCCTTGTCAATCTTTCCCCTTGGAAACAGCAGATGGGTAAGAACTTGCCCTATGGTCCCAGGACAGTGGGACCTTCTTTCCTCCTTCCCCTCCCATGTGTTCACCTCCACCTACCCTTCTCCCAAGAAGCACAGAGCATCACAAGCAGAAGAAAACCCAACAACAACGATGCAAAGCCCTCAAACAACCCACAGCTACTCGCACAACCTTTGGCACCAAGCTGCCTGCTCCCGGCTTGCCCTCCCAGACTGGGAAGCAGGAGTCCCAGCACAGCGACCCATAGCACGTATCGCCTGTTGCCCAAGCAGCTCTTCTCCACACCTCCTACTCCTCATCCCACCTGCCCTTCTTCCCCGCCACAGGTCTGCCAGCGGGGAACCCCACCACCAACATACCGGGAGCACAACATAATAAAGCAACAGAGTCCAATGTTAAGCAAGACTTTTATGTGCAGCCAGCATTTCAAAAGGCACAGTACATGCTGTATGCTCGGTGCCGTCAGACTCCAATGCTGAATTCTCCAGTGTTTTAGGAAAAAGGTAGGGCGGGAGGAGAGTGTGAGAGGGGGGAACAGACCAAGCTTTGTAGAATTCTTTTTAAGAGTGTATGCATGACTGTATAAAAGGACATTTTTTTTTCCTGACCTCAAAAAGACAATATTATTTCACACAGACCTATTTCCAAGAGTGGCCAAGCTATTTCTACATGAACCGGTGCCTGGTTGAAGCAGAGGCTGTGAAGGGGAAACCCTCTCTCCAAGTACGACATGGAAATTCCTTGACCTCAGCTGAGAAGCCGATCAACACGTGTGCGATGGGCCAATGAAAAAGAAATTAAAATACCAGAGTGGCCAACACAGATGAGGGCAGGTGTGTAAGGGAGAAAGCACAGCCTGCTTTTTCCAGGCAAAGGGCCTGGCAAAAAAAAAAAAAAAAAAAAAAGGGAGACGTGCTGGGCGGGAAGAAAAGGAAAGCAGGGCAAAAGCAAAGGTATTGAGACATTGGTCAGAAAAGCAAAGACTTAAAATGCCAGGCAAACAGGTTCTGATTCATACCCTACGGCCTGAAGGTAGGAAGGCAGGGCGAACAGGCATGGAAGGCAGAAATAAATATTTATTTTAAGGCCATGCTATCATTTGGTGTGCTTCATGGAAAAGGTTGGGTGTTCATTACGAACCCAGAGGCAAACAGGTTCATCATTAGTCTAGACCTGGTAACACCAAGCAGTGATTACACCACAGACCCGGACCCTACTCTAAAGCTGTGTTTGCTTCCTCAGGAGGCCACCAGAGAAAACGGCTCCACAGTGAAACTACTTTTCCTGACCAGCATTGAGGGCACACCAACCTACTGTCTCCAGTGAGAGTCCCACAGACAAACCACCACTGGATAAAAAGCTGCACAGCAACAATGGACCGGTGTTAACTTTCCAAGTCAAGGGAGACAGAGCCCTTTAGTTTCCTTTTTGGAGGACTGGATATCTAGAATTAATGCATCTGAGCCCTAAAACCTACTAGTGATCATGGCTGAACCCTTTGGGTTAGAAAAAGTGTATAATTTCTTCCCATGGCAGAAAACTGGTGTGTACCACAGCCCCTCCATGGCTCTGCAACGGGACCGAACGTGCTTCGCAGTCAGGTCACTCGGTGCATACGTGAACTCACGGCGCTTCTGTAACACACCAGATGCGTAGTCTGCTATCTCCCTGGGATAGATGTCAGTCAGGAGGGATCTCCCACTGCCAGAATCATTTGTCTTTTTCATGGCCTGCTCCCAAGTTAACAGCAGGAAAGAGGACTGCAAGGTCTGGGCCACAGACCTTCCCAAACTCCAAGCAACCTGCATGAAGCAGAACTGCAAATGCAAGAAGCTCTAGTGGCATCCATAGGTCAGTTTAGGTACGCACACAGGGACAGGGCTGCCAACCTTTGTCAGGGGCGTGAGCCTCTTCTAAGATCAGCTGTGACTGCATGTCACAGCTACAAGCCTCGTTACAACAGTGCCCGTATTTAGGAGGAGAAGTAACAGCAGCCCATATACTTCCATCCTTTTCAGAGTCCCAAGAAACTCCGCTTAACAAAAACCATTCAGTCCTTACAGGAAGAATGATGTGCACTGCTGTGAACAAATTTGCTGGTGTTTAGATACTCTGCATTAAGAATAAAACCAACCAGGTCCAGTGGAAACTTAGACCTGTGCTCTGAGACCTAAAACTGGGTCAAAACCCAGCTCATATTCAATGAGTTTCAGAAACCCCACCAGAGTGCTCTGCTGCTCATTAGCTGTAATTTCAGTACCTGCTGGGTTTCTCCAGTGAAAGACAAGCCCTTGAAAGAGTGGCATGAAAGGAACTTGGTTCTCACTGAATCTCCAACAGGGGCTTCTTCAAATGCAACACCTGTTTGGGATATATGGCCTTTCCTATTAAGCATCTGGATGCATCATGGATACTGATCCAGCCTCTCCTTTTCTCCCCTGATCACCTGCCCCTCTTCTGCTAATGTCAAACTTTCCAAGGTCCCCCAGTGCTCCTAGTCTAGGACAGAAATGTATTTATTAGGGTAAAATGAACAGAGTGTGTATGAATCAGAAAATGAGTCCAGTCTGTTCAACTAGGGTTGGGCAAGCTTGTTTTGCCTAATTTAGAGGCCATTCAAACATTGTGGGTTTCAACATTACTGCATTAGTGTTTCACTTTGGAAAAAACTGAAAAAAAAAAAAAAAGGTGAAGAGAAGGGGAAAAAAATCCAATGGAAACATAAATAGCGTATAACGTATACGGGGCACCCGCTTGTGCCAGCACAGACCTTCTAAGCCCTAACACATCGTACAGACTTCCCTTCAGCTAGAAGTTCCCTTTAAAATGCTTTTAAAAAAAAAAAAAAAAAAAGTCCTGAATCACCATACAGAGGTGGAACAGGTCAAAAGAGATGGATATACATGCCGAGGACAGCTGGTCCCAAACCCTGACCTGTCTTCTTTTACACCTTGAAATCAAGGTCATGTAAATCAAGAACAGAGAGCTAATTTGCAGAGCTCCAAGCCCCTCGGACTGCCTTTGGTGAATCACAGCAGCCCCCTGCATCCACAACGTGCTGCAAACTCTCCACAGATCCTGCAGTTGGTTCATCACCTTTATCCATACCTCAGCTGCACTTGGCTGCATGTAGGACTCCCAACAGTCCAGCTTTCTGAAGGTAATCAGCATCATCCACGTTACATCCCTCTTTTTCTTCTGTTGTGTCTTGGTTGCAGTAATTTATGTTTGGGTGACAACTAACAAATTGGGGGCCCCTTCCTCAGATAGGGTAAATAATTCATTTCAATGACATTATATCAGTGCCCACCAGCTAAAGAATAAGGCCTTCAGGTTCAAAAGCTAACCCTATCTGAGGGCATAGTTGGTCTCTTCCCAAACTGCACCTCAAAAGCAGCAGCAGGGAAAGATGCGAGAGGCAAGGAGTAAAAACAAAAAGTGGGCACCAGGGAAGAAACCTAAGGCACTGCAGGAAAAAGTGTCTCATCACAATAAGCCACCTCCTCTGTCACACATCTCCATTTCAAAAGCCAAGAAAGCCAAAGCCACAAGAAACCAGGTGGAACCCCACCTGAGAATAGCCTACCTCCAGAGACATTTTCTTTCTCCTTATCCTAAAGGTTGCTTTATATGAAAACAGAGACAAGAAAGAATGAGATGGGGGGGGGGGAATAGCAACAGACGCTGCTTACGTGCCTGTGAGCAAGATCCAAGAGCAGAGGGCATGGTCTGACTCTCCCACCACCAGCAACCTGCAGCCCTCACTGTGAGATCTGCCAGCCCAGAAGAGACCTCACTTGGAGGGATTAAGTCCACCTGAAACACCACTCCTTCTGCCTCCCCCCTCTCCCCCAAGCCCTTAAAAGCCCCACCACAGGGGTGGGTTTATCCCCTGTTCCCATTTACACCTGGTCTACACCCCTCCCCACCAGCAGGTCCCATAAGCTGCACCACGTGGAAGAGATGGGTTGTGTTTTCATCAAGAAACTGCAGATGAGATACAACCATCATGTTACATGATGTTACACCATCCTTTCACCCTGGCTCTGGGCTCTTCATGCCCAGGGGATGCCTTCAAGGCTGAAGCACGGTCACACAGATGTCACCAGGGCTGCCCCAGCCCTGCCCTCACCTGCAGCACAGAGGAAGGTACTGCGAGCCCTGTGGGGTGACGAGCCCACACAAGAGGAATCCCTTTTCTTCTCTGTACCATCTCTGACTTCCCCCCCACCTAATCTATATTTTTTTTCTGGCCTCGTGTATACTTTCCAGCTCGTTTCCTCTTGCGGTTCTCATTTCCCGCTCCTAGGAGGTGAGCTCATGCGTTTCTCAATTACCAGCCAAAGAAAGGGAGAGGGAGAAAGCAATCTTATGGAAACAGATGAAGTCATGCCTCTATAATGCCATATTACGGCTCGTGCTCACAGAGCCATGATGCAGACATCACTGCCCCCCAACCCTGACTGGGCAGCCCAGCTTCCCCGTCCCTGGCTCAAGTTGTTCTCCTCCTCGCACTGAGGGAAGATGCTCCACAGACCCACAGGGAGAGCGGAGCGCCTTTGCCTCGCTGGCTTTTCCCTCTTGTCCCCCCTCCGCCCCTGCTTTCGATCCTCCTGCCCTTTTGTCCACCCCCAGCAATCCCCACGGATCTTTGACTCATTCGCAGCACGCCACTGAGTCAATAGCGAGCCCACAGACCACGTGCGAGGCTCCCAGCGCTGTGCGCTCTGCCTACGGCTATGTGGACGCCGGAGAAGTTACACAAGGGAAATCTAAAGGCAATTAAAAGCATAATACAAGTGGTTGTTTAGAAAAGGTGGCGGGGAGGAGAGAATAAAATTAAAATAAATAGAGGAATGTTTTAACGAGTGCAGCAGTGAAAGCAGGATTAGAGGGGCCTGAATGGCATCTCTATATTTCCCGTATGGAAGGGAGGGCTGCCCAGCGCAACCAGAGCTGACAAAAAAAATTAGCTGGGCCTCAGGCTCGGAGAAACATTCGGCTAGAAAGGAAAGAAGGTAATTGCTGCAAATGGAGACTAATTCAGGAAGCAGCCAGCCCTACGTGGGGCTGGTTCTTGTGCCGTTAGTGAGTTACGGATGCTTCATGAACACTGGGTTGAGGGGCGGAAAAAAGCACAGGGAAATCTTAGGATACAAACAAAGCGAGACAGAAAGACAACAAATCTCTCCTTCCCACAAGTTCACACGTGTTTAGCATTTCTCTTCCCCCATTCCTCGCTCCCCGAGGACGCTTAGGACCTGCTGAGGGTCCTACTCAGCTTTGCCTTCATCAGTTCCATCCGATGGCCGTGGAGGGAGCGGCTCCCAAAGCACAGACCAAACCCCTCCCTCCCCCCTGCCCCAGAAGAGGAGTGGGCTGGAAGGTGAGGCGCAGGGCACGGAGGATGTGTTTACTCTCATAACACCCCTGTGAGGTGGGGAAGTCGTAGCCTCATCTGACAGATGAGGAACAGAGGCAAAGAGAGATTAAAGGATTAGGCCAAGGTCACGCAGGAAAAGTTTGTAGCAGAAGTGGAAATTAAGCCCAGGTCTCTTGGTCCAAAATCAGTGCCTTAAGCACAAGCCCAGACTTCCCTAGAGTTGGTCAGCCTTTTATATTTGATAGTTTGTTTTATTTTCAAACAGAAAACCAGTTTATTTTCTAAACACACATTTTCATAGAAAAGAGAGCTGAAGGAGCTAATTTCCTGGAGGGAGGAGCTGCTTAAGATCTTATTTATTTCTTTTAACTTAATTTCTTTTAGGTTTTAGCATTTCTGATGGGGAAAAAAAAATGCTGCCGAAATTTCAAAGCACAGGAACAGATTTCTTTTCATTCATAATTCATCATGAGAAATACTTTCCACTTTCCAACTGGTTCTGCCCTGCCTCTCTTTGCCTTGCCAGGTTTTTAATACCTTTTCATTATTACTTTTTCATAGCCTCTACTAGCTTAGAAAGCCCACATCTTCTAAACAGAGACCTTTGTTGAACAATGCTACCATCACTAAAATCCCATGGATGGGAAAGGTACTTTACAAATGAATACAGGCAACAGGTCCGTGCCTTGACACGCGTAAGCTGCAGGGCCAAATCTGAGTTAGACCTCAGCTGCTGCGGACTCTGCTCATCCTGTCCCTGCCCGGACCATGCCTCCCTCTGCTGCTGCCTTTGAAACTTTCTATTTTCTTCCATTTATTGTGCCACCAAGCCCAGTCCATCCCAAAACACATCTCCCCCTGGGCTCTGAAAGCCCCCTGGCAAAGGAAGGCAGTCCCACACCCCTTCACAAATAGGTCCACAGAGGAGCAACTACTTGGCCATGATTGACCAGGAGACCAGCAGTAGAGCTGGAGAAAGAAGATGGGTTTCATTAATACAGAGCCTCTCTCCATTTAGGCATGTGAAATTCAGCCCTCACAGAGGCCCCTAGGAATTTACCATCACTATCCAAAATGGGAGGTTTTTTACCCCAAGACACTAAGCAGCAAGAAAGCCATATGAAGTGAATGCGATCTGAGGCTGGCGTATTTAAAGGTGACTTAAGGATCCAGACACTCGATTCCCATAAAAACAAATGGGAATCAATAGGCAGAAAAGGACTGGCTTATATTCATGCCAACCAAATGGTTAAAATTAGCTACGATCAGTAAAGCATTTTAAAGAAAATGTGGAACACTTATATAAAAGCTGGGTGTTGCTCAGAAACAAAGATCTCTTTTCCTGTAATTGTGTTTAATGATCTTTGAAGAACAAGAGGACAATCCACAAGGATGACTACCACCATCACACATGTTCCTGTGACAATGAGGGAATTAGGCTGAAACAAAGACTAATATGCTACCCTTACAAGGCAGTTTTCACTCCCAGTTTGCTCCCCCCTTTACTTAGAGACTTATTTGCACGAGCAGGCAAACTTCACACACTAATGAAGTATTTCAGCAGCAGAAAAGAAAGCATGTTCTAAACTTATGACCGGTATCAGTTCAGCTCATTCCATGTCCTGGAGATACCTAAACACCCACCTACCGCACACAAAAGAGTTTCGGTCCCCTCCCCGGCTCCCAGCACAGCTGGGCACATACCCACCACCCTGCTCTGGGCTGGGGAAGGCTAACCGAAGAGCAGAGCTTCAGCAGCATTGCAAGGGCAGGTCTCAGATCCCTTAACTGACCTTCACACACTGAAGACTGCGCCATGAGCTCCAACAAAAAACCCTTGTTTGACTTGGTCCTAAGAGAGGGCAGTTTGCCCCCTCTGGGACAAGCTCCTTGAGGCTGGCTGACTTCTGCAACAGCCCAGAGCAGCCTGCACTGCTAAGAGAAGAGCTCACTTACAAATTTTGGCTCACCTGAGTCTGTGCAGCTTAATTAACAGCAAATGAGAAACTAAATTTACCAGAAGCCCATATGCTCACATGCAGGTGGCACAAGGGTAGGGTCCTTCCTCAGCTTGGTTGATTTGTTGTGGTCCTTCTCCCATGGTCAATGGTTTTTTGCTACCTGAGGATATGCCTGTGGGAAAAAGGTGCAGAGAGACCTGAACACTTTTGCAAGAAAGCCTGGGGCAGGTTTGGGAGCAGCTGTTCCAGGGAGACAGATGGGTGCTATTTTGCAGGTCAGGTCTGGATCTAGGACAGAAACACCTGGAGCAAAACTTCACAGTCCTGGAGCTACCACTCTAAAGGCTGAATGTGGTTTTCACTTCTTTGTCCCAAGTTCTGGGTAAGATGAAGCGAATTCCTGGAAACTGAAGGATTTGGACACTAGAGTTGTAGACTTGGAAAAATACTACTTCTGGCTACGATGATTTATTTATAGTTGCAATTAAGGACAAAAAGGCTCTTCAGAGAGGGAGGATGAAGTGGAAACAAGGCCAGGCCTAGAAATCTAAGACTATAGGGATTCCCAGAGCAAAATTAATCAGGGGACTGAGTTGTTTTCTATTTATTTTTTTCCTAAATGGTTATCTTTTTGTTTGGCTTAGCTGGCCCAGAGCTTTGCAACAACTACATTTCTGGCCCCTCCCCATGGGCTTTGGAGCCAGGCCAAAAACTGGAATTGAGACTGTGGATGGGTCTCAAACTCACAAGAAGGGCTTGTGAGACCTCAGACAGAAAGGCCACTCTAACCTTACCACTGGAGCTGTTCTCTGCTTGGCCACAGCACAGGTAGTGATGGCTTTAGAACGTGTCAGTGGAGGGAAAGAGCAGAGCCAGAAATCATCAACTATACAGAAGAGTAAGAAAGTGCAAGAAGGAAGCCACAAGTACGTGCATCTACAAAGATATAGCTGGTAGGATTCTCTCTGTGCAGGAGTTTGATTTACAGCCTGCCAGGGTATATGTTATCCTAGCTCCTAAAAGACTGGGTGTGGTGCAAACCCCCAGACAACCTTTTGAGATGGAGCGCTGTAGATGTCTCTTCATCTCTTTTTAGATCCAGTTTTTGACCCTGCAAACATGCGCTGTTGAATAAAAGATCTGGCTCCAGCTATCATGACCTGGATAACAAAGGAGGTGGGGAACTGCAGGTCAATTCAGACAGCAAGACAAGTCAAAGGAGGTGCTCTTTGCTGCCCCAGTGGTTAACAACCCCATCTGACCAAGGGGTCCGATAAGACCTCCAGGATGGATAGGACCTCAGATCACTACAGCAATCAGAAAAGTGCCCAAGCAGACCAAAACTAGGGACAATCTTTCCCCTGGAGAAAGCTTCAGAAAAGCCAGGACAGCTTTGCTCCAAGAGACACTGAGGTCACCTCTGTTTGGCCATCCCCCAGTCTGGACTCTCAGGCCTCAACTTCCCTCTCTGGACTGGAGCAAGACCCCTAGACAGCCTCCTGGGTCACAGCCATGTGTAAGTGCCTTCAGCTAAAAGGCTGCTACAGGCTCTCTCTTCAACCCGCATTTTCCTTGTTTACTTATTGCGCTCCAGCCTGGACGAAGAGGCTGCGACTCGCTGTTTACATACGCTTCCCTCCGAGAGAGGTTTTGGGGTCTGTTATTGCAGCCTGACTTCCACACTGCGACAAGGAGCTGCACTGCACCATCTCTATGCTACTTTTCATGCAACTTTCTCCCCGTGCTGCATCCACTTCTAGCAGCAGTTACCCCTAAGCAGATACAAGAGGCATGGCTAAAACCCATGGCAGAGGTGTAGTACCTCAACGTAAAATGGGGAAGGAGCAGGACCTGATGGACTTTAACTCACAGGATTTAGAGAACTGGCTGAAACAATGAGCAATTACCAATGCCTCTCTTGTCGAGCATGGCTGAGGTGCACAACAGAACAAAGCAAACTTCATGCCCTACATTAAGTAAGCCTGTGGATTGCAGAAGGAGGAAAAGTCAGGTTAGCTACAATTCCCAGAAAAAAAGCCTGAAACATAAATAAATAATGAATAAATACCACAAACTATTCGTAAGCACAGAAGATAACAAAGCAAAGTCTTAGGCTAATATGGGTTTAATCAGAAACAAATTGCATCCAACCAAGCTAATTTCCCTCTGTGACAGGCCGCGTGGATATTAGAGAGGTCGTTGACGTTACATGCCTCGACTTGTAAAGCTTCAGATGCATAACATCCTCATAAGACATCAAATAAATGGTCTCAAATAAACTTTCACATAGCAGATGCAAAACTGACTGGAAATATGATACTTGGACGCGAACTATCAATGGGTCACTGTCAAAACGGAGGGATTAACCCAGTGGAGTTGTGTTGTGTTTGTTGTGAGTCCAGCTTTCTTCAAAGTTTTCTCTAAGAACCTGGGCCATGAGATAGATCACACGCTTGTAAAATATGCAGCTGCTATGTAGCTGGGAAGGACTGCCTGAAGACAGGTTTGAATTCTGATCTTGGCAAAGTGGGGAAAATGTCTGAAAAAATAATTGGATCCCATTCAGTAGAGATAAAGATGGGGAAAAACTGCCCACAATTCCTCAGAAAGTTATGGAGGGATTTGAGGTGGACTGCAAGCTGAACATGAGTCAGCTATGTCTCACTGCTACAAACCAAGGACAAACGTTGTCCTGGGTCATACAAACATGAGTCCAGCCTGTAAACCATGTGCAGTAACCCTTCTGCTCTGGTCAGCATGGCAAGGCCTTAGCCAGAGCATCCCATCTCATCTCGGGACAGTGAACTTCAGAAAAGATGTGCACCAGCTGGAAACAGCCTAGAGGAAAACAACAGGAACAATCAAAGGTTTAAGAAAACCTCACCTGCAAGGAGAGCTTTGAACAAACTGGTGTCCATCATAAAAGAGAAACTCATCAGGAGACAGGACACAAGAGTCTTCAGAATCCTGAAAGTCTCACCTGCCTTTCTAAGCCCAGGCACTGGACAACCTCCACCTTGGAAACACACAGCAGGTAATCAATATGAGCTTTAGGAAAGTACACCAGGTGATTGAGGGTGGTCCAGTGGAGACCACGGTGTAAGCAAGAACTTTTGGCCACTGCTTGCAAAGAGCAGGAGCTACTGATACCCTTTGCCTCTGAGAGCCCACCCAAAATACATGGCAATGGAAGGCAGTCTCTGCATCCTGCGACAGCAGCCAAGCCGGAGTGCGTGTGAGACCTTGATTGGAAACAGGCTGCTCTTCACATTTCAGCTCTGCTTCTGGCGATGTGTGAGAACTTCCTCATTCCTAGATGGTCTCCTCATCCCAGATGAGGGAGCTGGTGTCTGGGGAAGACCTTTAGTATTCATTACAAAAATGTTTCCACCCCCTCATTGTTCTCTCCTCACTTCACCAAAGCATGCAGACAATCTTATTTTTCAGAAGCACCCACCAGCTATCCCTTGACTGGCTCTGGCACTGCTACTCGAGCACCTGATTCAACTCCTATTGGCTTGCATTGATGGAAAGCACTCCACTGGTTTCAGTGACACCTGAACAGGACCCCAGACAAAGCAACAATAGTAAAATGTGAGGAACCCACATCTTCCACAAGTGACTCATCAGATTTGGGGGTAGGGGGAAAATCCTGAAATACAAGTGGAAGAGCATTTATGCTGGACTGTAGTCATGCAGAAGGCACAGCAAGACCAAGCTGCATTGCTTTGTGGGTTTGGGAGTGATCTCCCCTCCCCAGACGCCCCAAATAGCAGAGGCAACGTGGCTGCTCTCCTGGGGAAAGGATGAAATGCCAGTCCCCGGCAGAGCTGCGGGTTCCCGTTCCCGTCCACAGTCACAGCAGATGGAGCATGCCACGCTTCCAGCTGGAGGCAGAGAAGCATCTCCAAACATGGAGGGAGGGGCGTCTCCAGTGCTTACAAAGCCTAGAGGAAGGTCCAGACGATGAGAACAACAAACAGCAACCAAAACCCCGTGGAATATGAAAGGGAGAAATAAGTAAAAGCAGATGGAGTTGTGCCACAGAGGGCTCTTCCCTCACATTCCCGGCATACCAAGAATGGTCACCTCCCCTGCCCAGATCGTCTGTGTCCTCACTGAACAGGGCAACTCTGCTCTCAGCTCCGTCTGGCAGCCCTCATCCACAGGGAATGATAAACCTCACAGCCCTAACACACACATTGCAGACAAACTTTTAACCACCTCCCTTGCTCCAAAGCAAAACCAACTGCACTGGAGTCCTGACATGATGAAGGCACAACACAGGTACAAAATTAAACAGATCAAAAACCTTCAAAATTTCATATAGTACTTTGTTAGCTTCATTGGTTTTCCAGGCAGGTTCAAACCTAGTCACGCATATTCTGGTCTAGACATCAATTTAAATATCACTTTAATGCAGAATTTTACCTTGATTTAGTTATGTCAGGGCAAAGACCTATCTGAATGGGGTCAGTTTGGCCTACGCCATGTCCTGATGCACCCACAGAGTACTGTGAAGGATTTAACTACTTCTTTAACAATAACTTCCATTTAACAAATGCAGGTTTGTGTATAGGTCAATCCTAAGCAGTGCTTGGCCTGGACTGGAAAGATCTTTGTACATTGCATATCCTGGTGTAGATGTGTTTCTAGGATAAAGATGGCATCTCAAGCACGCATAGCCCACGTCCATACCCTCAGCAAGATACTGGTGTTAATCATGATGAGAAATCACATTGCTTTAAAAGCAGCAGCCCAAACAGAGTGGTATAACTTTTTTGCACAAACCCTCAGACCTTCCCCTGAAAGCAGGGGCCAGCGGTTCCTCCTGAACCAAGACAACCATGCAACCGTGGCACTGGATTGTTTAATTTGTTTTCTGGAAAATGCTGCATTGAAGCCAGGCCGACAAAAGTGATCCAGTACCCAAGGCATTTTTGCCATTTGTTAAAAACACCGATTAATTTACTAGCATAAAATCCGGTATATTTTAATTGCTGACTAATTAGCAGAGATCTTACTGGGCCTGTGCCTAAGGTCTGCTCTGAAGGAGGAAATGAACAGAGGTGTTAGGGAAAGACACACGAGGCCTTTGCAGGCTCAGCGCTGCAGCAATGAAGGGAAGACCTCACCAGCATGAGAATCATAGAATCATAGAATAGAATCATAGGATCATCTAGGTTGGAAAAGACCTTTAAGATCATCAAGTCCAACCGTTAACCTAACCCTGCCATCCCACCACTAAACCATGTCCCTAAGCACCTCTTCTACCCTTCTTTTAAATACCTCCAGGTATGGGAACTCTACCACCTCCCTGGGCAGCCCATTCCAGAGCCTGACAACCCTTTCTGTGAAGAAATTTTTCCTGATGTCCAACCTAAACCTGCCCTGGTGCAACTTCAGACCATTTCCCCTCATCCTATGTCCATTACGTGGGAGAAGAGGCCGACCCCCACCTCACTACAGCCTCCTTTCAGGTAGCTCTAGAGAAGTTGTAGAGGTAGTTGTGAACTCCTTTCAGAGTTGTAGAGAAGCTCGGCTGTATCTCACCGGCAGTCCGTGGGAGTCCGTGAAGAAGCAAGTGCACTCCCAAATGCAACTCCACGCAAGTCCTTGGCTAGCTGGAGGTGAGGAAGCTCTGCTCCACACTGCACAGCCGAGGATCTACTCCAAAGAGATCATTCCCCAGCCAAGCCTTTTATATGCACACACAGTGTTTACGAATTCCCACTGTTATGACTTGGTATCAGTAAAAAGAATGGCTTTTGAGGGATAAAGATGCAGGCACAACACAAAACATGAAACACTCCTGCTTGTCTATTAATTTTGTTGCATGGATATCACGGAAATAGAGGCAAAATAATTTTTAGGAGATTTAGGCGACAGTAGCTATGCTTCTTCCAATCACGACTTAACACATGCATATTACCAAATGTCTGGCAAGGACCAATTGGTGTCGTTCCACCATCTTTGGCGCTGATCTCCACTAACCATCAATACAAGCCAGTGTTTTATGTAACTGTCCATATCCTAGGCAAGTAGCCGCCCTAGATTTGACCAAAGCTTTCAAAGTAGGCACACAGAGAAAGTTCAGGTATGATTTATGGTCATCATGACGGTAAAGGGAATTGACGCTCCCTTCTGATATTGCTCTCTGCTACACAGATGTGGTGAAGATGAGCCCAGGTGCATCAAGTCTAGCACATACACGTGTCTGGAACACTGAGCCAAGAAATGGACAGCCCAGGAGAATCAACAACCACCTTCTGGCCACCAGGGTTTCACATGCTCAGCTCGCAGGAGCACGAATTCCTCACAGAGGTTCCCTGAGCTAACTCCAAACAAGCTGGGACATCCAGCCAGCGTGATGTAGGCCCATACGGAGAGACTAGATTATTCTGAAGAGCAGGAGAACCACATCAGCATGGCCTGTGGCCAAGCCCAGCCAGCCTCCCAAGCTGCTTGGCTCAGCTGCAGTATCACACTGACACAACTGCATTCCTCCAAGCGCCGGAGCTACCTTGGGCATCTCCATGGGGCGCTGCATCACGCAGGGTAGAGGCACTCAGAGGGATCGCAGTCTAAACAGACAGAGAACAGGAAAGGGAAGAGAGACATGGTGTCACTTGCCTGAGGTTACACAGCTGGTCAAGCCACAGAGCCAGGTACTGCGCCCAACTCGAGCCTGCTGTCCACTTGACCACACTGTCACTCTGCCAGCAGAGAGTTCAATATACAGTTCAAGCAAGCGGCTCGCACACATATGGTTGCTGGCATGTTGCTCAGGAGGAGGAAGACAATAACAGACCATCTAAGGATAACATAATACTGTATATCGGATAATGCCGAGAGGGGCCCAAGCCAAGTATGCTTTTTTTTCTTCCTCCAGTGGAATTTTCTTGTGTATGCATGCTTTATTCTGAAGAAGACATTTGTTTGCCTAGGAGAGGATATTATTCTGCAGACTATTTTCTTTTAAAAAAAAAAAGAATCTTCCAGATCACTAGAAAAATTTCCTTTTTTTTTTTTTTAAAAGGAGAGTCCAAATGCAAGAGAAGCACACAATGGGAATAAAGTGAAATAACAGAAATAATGGGAAGAAACTCATCCTTACGGCTTGCAGATTAACCCTACATTTTCTCAGCCACCTTCAATTCATGTATATTTTAATAACTTGGTTCTCTTCTGCATCTAGGTCCACTTGGCCCTGCCATGGAAGTTCCTTTCACACTTCCCTTCACTGATAAGGTGAAACCTGAACAGAAACATGGACGAGTCACCAGTAAAATAAATAATAAGGAAGCATGGAAGAGCCTCACCTATAAGATAAACAGCCTTGAGCAGTTTTCAGGGGTTTTATGTTTCCAGCCAAGATCATACCTTCTACTCTTTCATCTCCACTGCCTGTTCCCATAGTCAAACCACAGACCAGAGACTCACCAGGGAGAGATATGTTCATGGAAAAAAACCGATCTTCTCTCTCCTGTGTATAAGAACAGCCACCCTTACAACACTTTACCAGGGTTATCTGGGCCACTATGCTAACCATTTCCCAGCCTTAAGAGTCCTACTATATGTTTCAGTCCTTGTTGACTGCTAAAGGGTCTTCCAGTAGTACACACCTTCTGCACAGTAAATGGAGACCTGAAGAAAATACCTTCACTTTTCCTATCAACCTTTGACCCCTAGACTGTAGGTTTTCAAACACAGGTCAAAAATGGTTTATCTAGTTCCTCTCTCTCGCATCCTTCCAGCACTCAAGCAATTTAATCCTATTCATCGCGCTTTTCAACTATCTCTGAACCTTGTATAACTTAGCAATTAACTACTATCTTCAGTCCCATCACATTCTCCCCCTACCCCTCAAAAATTGGTACACCTTAGTATCACAGACTATTTCAAGTTGCAAAGGACCTCTGGAAATCATTTAGTCCCACCTCCTCCTCAAAGCAGGGCCAACTCAGAGAAGGTTGCTCTGGACCTTGTCCATTCTAGTTCTGAATATCCCCAAGGATATCAATCCCACAACACTTGTGGGCCCATATTCATGTGTTCCACAATCCTAAAAGTGATGGGGGGGTGGGTGGTGTGTGTCACTAATATCTAATAGGAATTGCCCTTTTTGAAACTTGTGTCCATTGCCAGCCCTATCACTGTCCATCTCTGAACCAAACTGCCTGGTTCTCCAGCCTCCCATTGGGTACTTCTACCGAGTATAACTACTCACACAGCAATTTCAACCTAAACTGAAGACAGAAGTTGAACTTCACCTAGAAATTAGAGCAGTTCCTTCCACATCAGTATTTTTCATTACTTTCAGCAAAGGAAAGCTAAATGCTAGAAGGACAGTGCAAAAGAATTCCTAACCAAAAGTTAGTGAAGTAACTGGGAGTCTTCCCATCGTGGTCAATAAGCTTTAGATTAAATCCAGGAAGTGGACAGATACCACAGTGAGAAGAGGTTGAGATGCATTTTCTTAGTGGCTTAAAGCAAACTGGTTTTAAAATTTGTCCCCACATGCATGGATTGCATAGCAGATCCCTTTTTATTTCCTACTCGCAAAAGCAACAACAAAAAATATCTCTCGGAAATATCATTTGGTACTCAGAGAATGCTTGGCATAAGTTGGGGAGGATATGGTATAATTTTTCACAAGTAATAAATGTTTAAGTCACGCTTGAAGTGCAAAATTCAATTCAACTTTAATTAGAGAGGCGTCACTAAAGCTCTTATTATGATTTTATAGGCCACAGAGGAGATCAGATCAGATTCTCAAGTTACGCTGAATGGGGCAGAAAAGGTGAAGAAGAGATCACACACAGAATGATTCAGCTGATCAACACTCTGCCAATTTGTGTGTTACCATCCTAATTTACCTGATCCAGAGCTGACTACTCCCTGGTACGGGCTGCGGTGCTACTGCACAGGAGGGCTTCAGAAGCACTGGTGCCTGCCCCACACTATGCCATGGACCTGGGGCGTGTTGAGCAAACTCTGCGAGGCTGTTAGACCAAGTGTGGTCAGATACCTCTCCAGCTGCAGCAGCACCAGCTTTGCTATAGTCTAAGGCTGTTTGTACAAGTGCCTTTTTTCCCCCTCCCCAAAATAAGAGAGACACACCTGCATTAGCATAAGTGTGCAGATATGCATATATCATCCTCCACAGGCGTCACGACAAGCCGGCTCTCTGTGATAATGCAGCAGATCAACTGGCAGGGCATAACCAAGCGAGTGTAAAACGATCGAGGTGGTCCTCCAGTGCGCAGAGCCAGAACTCCGGCAAATACAGCCAAGGGAAAGATACAGTAATTATACCACAATTCACTGTCTGGATTGTTTTACTGAGATTAGGAAATAATATTTCTGCTTAAAAATAAATAGCCGGGGCCACAGGGACGCAGCCGCAGGTATGACATCACTGGTGACCCCCAGAACACGTGCATTAGAGGGAGACAGGGTTCCACCATTTTTCATTTCTTCTGCCACTTAAGGCAATAACTCATCTCTTAACTCTGGCTGAAGACACACTATTTTATGGGAACCACAAATCAAAGCACTGCATGTTTTAAAGGCTGACAGGATTACTTTTTTTTTTAAATAAGATTTCTTCTTTGATTAAATAGTTTTATTTTGCAAAGACAACTGAAGAGAACTATCTTATTGCAGCAAAATGGATAGGTAGTCATTGTGAGTCCTACCATAATATCTGATAGTTGTGTACTTTTTTTGCATGTGTTACAAGAATAGCTGGAGACCAGGAAAAAAAGAAAAAGAAAGCAAAGAAATGTACAGTAAGCCATAGAAAACAGGAGAAAAATGATGTTACAGAAAATACAAGTCAGAGGAGATATTTGGACAGCCAGAGAAATGTCATCACGCAGTAATGGCATCAGCCTACAAGTGTTTGCAGCAGTGTTATACCAGTAGGTGCAACAGTGACCCAGTTAGGCCAGATGACAATAGGAAACCATACCTTGGACAGGCCCCATTAAAAATAGAGAGGTTCGTGTTGCACAGGCCTATTCTGGAGTTCTTGAGAAGTCAAGCAGCGAAGTAGGCTCCCCCTGGCTCCTGGGCTCCAAGCGACACTGAACAACATGTGACAGGAGGGCTGAAACAAACCTAAGACATATGGAAAGGAAGACTGGAGCAAATAATAAAAAAAAAAGCCTTCTGGAAAAACAATAGGTTTAGACAAGGCTTTCCTGAGGATCTGCCCATTCGTGCAAATCAAGAGGAAGTGAGGGCCTTGAACTACCCAGCTTGCAATAGTGAGGCTTAAGCCTCTGAGAAGGGTCTGGACTGTGACTGGCACCTGGAACAGTCAGAGAAAAGCACCCTGGTAAAGTGGCTAGCAGTCAGCCAGCCCAGCACAAACTTTGTGGCAGGTGGACAATGCTCCAACACTGCTGACACGATAGAAAATCCAAAATATGCCATAGAGAAAGGCACAGAGGCAGAAAGGCACAGGGAACACTAAGCCAGAGGCCACCGAAACAACACGTAGAGCAGGCAGGCAGTGGGAAAGATCAGACATCTGAAGAACAGCATGTGGCTTTAGAAAGTGCCTGCATATGTAGAGTTTGGACAAGGAGGACAAGAGGTCCACCAGAAGCTGAGCTGCATGTCTGCCATGAGCCAAATGTCTGCCAGCCTGAAACACAAGCCAGGCTATCAGCCTCTGTTCTCTGTTGCTGCTGTGCAAAGATACCCAAGCCAAGGAGGTACCAAGAACCATGGTGGTATTCAGATACAGCAGTCAACAGGCAAAAGGAGGAGACGAAAAGCTCTGATGATGCTTACCAAAGAAAGACCTGAACTATATTGGGGAAAGGGCAAGCTTAAGTTGGTTGGAAAGAAGCTTTTTGCCATTAATGCCTCACACGACGCTACATTAAGAGGCAGAATTGTCCAAAAGTAAAATCAGAGAATGACAGATTAAAATCCTTCCCTTCATGGTAAGTAAGGGCAGACTCCTGGTAGCAGCAGTAATACTAGCCTATGGTTATCTGTAACATCGAGTCTAGACAGAAAGGTGTGGGAAGGGATATGAGTAATTTATTTTGCATATAGGTCCAACCTGCAGAATTATGTCCACTACCTTTACTTTGAAGAAGCCATCTACAAGGAGAAGACACTGCAGAGCTTTACCGTAGCAGGAAGGACAAAAGCCAGTGGATGTTTTCCTTTTGTTATTCCTCCTTTCTCATCACGTGCCTTTGCAGTTACTGTTTGCTCAGTGGCAGAATTCCTAGCAAGTGCTGGCAGCGATGTAGATTAGGAGGGTTATTCCCACAAAGATCTGCTTTGAAAGAAGCTAGTGCCCACGCTGGAGTTGCCTTGTCCCATGCCACACACAGAAGAAATTATGCATATTCAGCACATTTCCTTGGCAAACTAAAGTCTTCAAATTTTGCCACCAAAACAGGTACTAAGGCACCAGATGCTATCATGCACCAGAGTCAGGAGGAGAACCTGATGCTCTGATCCATCTCACCCATCAAGACCCCACTGCAACATACCACACTTCATGATGCGTTCCTCTCCCCCCATGTATCCTGTTTTCCACTTGGTTCCACGCTGCTCTCCTACACCCTCTCTCTGCTGGCTTAGGTGAGGAACCAATTAGCTAAAGCAATGCACTGAAACTATTAGGCAACTTGCTCACCTAACCCAAGAGACCTTACTAGTAAAAGGGAACTAACTGAAAACTTTGAAGACAGACAGACATGTAAGAAAGATCACACTGTTTCTTACCCAACCTTTCTCCTGGGATCAGAATATGGTTGTGAAACATATCAGAATTCTGTTTCCTTCTTTCCTTTCCTGAGTTTGTGTCCCAGGGCTTAATTTTTATTGGGATGGTGTTGCAAACAAGCCAGCCAGGGGCTTCAGGAATGTCTCTATCCCTGATCCTTCACAAGCAAGTCCAAACATTCTCCAGTTGGTCTTTGGGAATTATCTGAAGCAAAGGGGCTCTAACTCTGATGTGGACATGGTTAAAAGCTGTAAGAAGCTCCCTAGGCTGGAATGGCACCTACCAGCTTAATGTATTTACATTAATCAAGATTCAATCAAAGGCTTATTGGCACTCTCGGTCTGTGTGCCTGCATTACAAATAGCAATAGAGATTTCTGGGAAGGTTTAGTCAAGGCCTTAGCATAACTTGCAGCTACAGTACAAAAATACATAAACCATATAAGGTTACATACTTCATTAAATGTTAGCAATATGCTTAAAACTAAAACTATGGCATGCACTTTATATACAATTTTGATTGTCTATAATCCATGTCAACACAGCTGTGCTACAGACCTCCTAAGTCACTGTTAGCAAGTCCATCTGCTTCACTGAACTGTGTCTAGTTTTCAAATAATGGCAATTTCTTTAACGTTTTATGATTCCTGACTGTGAAAGCTGCCTCTTGCGTGAGCCAGTGTCAAAATCTGACTAATGTTGCAAACTGTGTGGTGCAATGTGATTTTGTTGGCAGTCAGAGAAACATAAAAATGTTAAGACACTTCGCAAAAGTTTCAAAAAGGAGTCACTGAATAAATCTTTTAATCTCAAGTAGCACGTACTTCATTACATCAGCATTTTTCAAGGAATGTTCCTATTGTCAATGAAAATTAGCTCCAAGAATTTGAAAGCATGAGGACTTAACAAGGGAACCAAAATCCCAGAATTATGGCTTTTGTGTCAAGCATTCTGTAAGAAAACAGACTTCTGAAAAGCTGGCTCTTCCGCTTTACAAACACAAGCCTTTACTACCCCAATAAGACCAAAGCAGATAATCTTTACAGGAAGATTTTTGATAGTTCTCAGTTAGAGAAATGTCATCATGCCCATCTGGTTTGCTCTATACTATATCCAGGGAAACTTCAATGGAAAAGAGAGGGCAAAACAACTTCCCATCAGTGGTGACAGGACTAGGTTTGGGACCTTAACTCCCAGGCTAGGCTCCCTACGCACTCGACAACAAGAAGTGTATTATAATGGTTTTATTTTCCTCAACAATAGCCACTATGCAAGTTATTAAGGAGATTTAACTACACTAAAACTTTGAAGAGCTGGTGATAAGTTGTTTCTGAGCAGGAGGAGCACAAGTATCAAATTCTTAAAATAATTTTTCATAACTTAGTGACTGACAAGCACACTGGCCAATTTTTTCCTCCGCTGGCTTTATTCAAACATTATCCTTTGCTTTCAGAATAGCCTAGCAAGTCTCATATCAAACCTGGTTTTCCCAAGAATAGAGAAAAGCTGTAACAGAACATTGCATACAAGCAGGTTGCAACTTGCCCTATAGAAAAGTCAGCATTTCTCTATAACAACAAGAACCTTAAATAATTCAGTCACATAAGACCAGGGGCCATGTAGCTTCCACCTCTTAAAAGTACCTTTTAAATAACTAACTGAACAACAAATCTAACCCATTTGCAGACTCAGCAATGGCTGTGGATGTTTGTCCTGCCTGATACAGCGGGCATTAGCCAGTGCTGTAGGTCTGCTCTCAGAGACAGCCTGTTGCACAAGTCACTGCAGGCTTTTGGGATTTCACTCTGGTCCTTGTAGGAAGCCTAGACATTTATACCTTCAGTAGACATCTCAGTTGTTATTTCAAGTAAAATGAATAATATCTGGCCAGCTCACCGCTCAACTGAGAGAACCAAGAAAAGTGATGTGAGTCAGCAGCTAGGGCTATTGCTCATAAGTGGATATTCAGTTTATGTCTGAGGCCAGCGTAACGCACGTGTGGAGGTCTGTCTTCCTGCGCCATGTGCACGGCGGGCTGATCATTACTAAAAAGGCCTTCCTCCTTGCCAAGAACTAACCTTCAGGGTGACCTTCTCCTCCTGCTGTGAAGGCCAAGACAACGCTACAAGGGCTTCACCAGCTTGGGAGGAGGTAGGGATACATGGGGAGCATCACCCACAGAGCACCTCTGGGGAGAGGGTGTTTCAGTCACCTCTCTGCTCTCTCCCTATTTCCTTGTCCTAAGGAGAAAGACTCCATTGCTTCATCCTTTCCTGCAAAACAACTCCCCCCACCATGTCCCTCTACTTTTCTCCTTGGAAAAAGAGGGGGCAGAGCAGCCAGAGCAGAGGCCCTCTTAGAATCCTAGAATCATTTAGGTTGGAAAAGACCTTTAAGATCATCAAGTCCAACCATTAACCTAACCCTGTCATCCCACCACTAAACCATGTCCCTTCTCTCCTCCACCCACTTGGCTCACCGCAGGGAGACATCCCAGCATCCAAGCTGTGCTGTAACCAACCTTGTGCTTAGAGCAGGAGAGCAGAGGTAGCTCCTCCTGTCAGGTGTGCCAACACAGCCCTTCACTACATCGGCTTCGCTGCACCCCGATTGCTTCGCTGAATGCATGCAGAACCAAGCTAGACCATTAAAAAGAGATAATTCAGGGAAGAAACAACTTAAATGTCTGCTTTGCTTCCGCTCCTCTACTTTCTCAACCCTCCTCTCCCATGGGAATAAATCCATCTATGATTTCCCTCACACTGCCACTTTGGATACCCAAGGCAAACATCATCTAGTCAGCTGGGGAGATCCCTGCATGGCGGCCGCTGTGTGCGTGGGGGGGAACACCAAGCACCCAAATCCATCGCAAGCCATAAAGCCACCTCACCAAAAGGCTTTTGCAGTTCTCAGAAGGACGATGTACTTGGAATAACGGGAAGGACCTTGACCTGGATGCAGCGGCCCAGTGGTACTGCTCAGGCTGGGATCAGAGAGAGGCAGAGGCAGCACTCCAAGAGGGCTATGCTGCAAGCCAAGATACACACTGAGACTTGGGACCTGTTTTAATCATTGTTTCACTTCTTTCACTGCCCAGGAACATGTAACAAGCTGAAATGTGCGTTGTGCCTGTAAACATTTACTTTCTTTTGGTCTTGTGCAATGCTATGTCTCATTCTCTTGGATGGTGCCTGGAATGCAGGAATAGCCATAACACATCGGCTGAGCGACTGTCGACTCAACCGTCCGTCTCCGACAGTGACCAGCGCAAGCTGCTTCGAAGGAAGTTGCTAGAAACCCCACATTGGGCAACTGTGGATTAGGTTGTCTCTGAGGGGAAGTTTCTTCTTTCTGCTATGCAATTCATGTTTGACTCATGCCCTAAAAATCAGGAAAGTCTGCCCGTCCATCCGATAATTATTTTTTTCCCATGCCAATTCACGCACTCGGCGTGCTTTCCACCCGATCAGCTGCCAGTTCCTTTCGGTGGTGCGCTACGCAGGGTTGCACAGGTTAATCGTGCCCTGTGTGGAGGACCACATACCTTGCACAGCCAGACACATGGGGCTGCGGTTGCCATGAGCCCGACGGCACACAGACACAGAAATCCGAGTCAGTCTCAGCGCGCTCTTTGCGGATCACAGATGCACTCTGGCCCTCTGTGCCCATAGCCAGTGAGCACAAGGAGTTTGGGGATTCTGCTCCTCTTGCTCGCAAGAACAGCTATTTTTGAATGGTGCGAGTGAAGGGGCATGCACGCCATCAACAGCTTGTGATCTTCTCCAGGCCTTCGGCAGAGAAATTATCTCGCAATTTGGCAAACCTCACCCGATGCACAAGAGGCCAGCTGGGGCAACAGCGAAGAGTCGGCTAGTCCGGGAGCACGCCGGTCTCCCCCACCCCGCAGGCAAGGCCGTCTGCCTCACGCTGAAAAGGAAGGGAACCTTTGCCCCTTCTTCTCAGTCCGAAGGAGCATCTGCAGGACTGAAACCAATCAAAGCCAGCTGTGAAAAATGAAGAGGGGAGGGAAGGCAGGGAAATACTGATTATTATGACTAGGAAAAACGCTATTAAAAAAAATAAAGAAAAGGGAAAAACTGATCCCATATGGGAGGCAAATGAAATACAAATGCAAAACAGGCCATTACGCAGTGTCTGTTGTAAGGCTGCTGCATTGGGGGCTGCGTTCATGTGTCAAGACGCAGTGCCCCTGGGACCTCTGGAGACGCCCCTCTGCTCTGCGGCAGGGTTAGTGTTACCTTGGAGCATCCCAGGCTGTGACCAGCACTGGGGCCGTTGATTAGACAGCCTCTGCAGACTGACCAAGATGTTATTTGACTCCCCCGCAGACGCACACAGAGAATAACCTCAGGTCTGCCAGACTTAATCGTTCCACCAGCCCTTTTCTGCCTCAGCTGCTTATTCCAGGCAACTTCATGGCTGGCCCCTCACTCATTTTGAGACAAGTTACTGCCCTCCTTTGATCCCACAGGGTCACCCACGCGGCTGCCCTTTTATCATTCCCCTTCTCACACCACTTCCCCTTCTTCTGCAGATCATCTCCATCACCCGCTCCATCTGCCTACCCAACACATGCCCTTCAAGCTGTTCCTGAGCTACAGCCAAGCCCCTGCAGCCAGGCTCTCCAGGGCAAAACGCCTTCAGCAACAAGGAGGCTTTTGGGGTGCAGGCAGCAAACACAGTCCAAGCTTGGTCCTCTTCTACACTCCCAGGAGGGAGGGAAATGCCCACCCTGTACCAGCCATACTGCGAGGCTCACTCATGATGTTACTGGACCAACGGGGCTGAAAGCCAGCTCTCATTTCCTTCTCAGCTGTTTCTTCCACTGCTCTGGAAGCACAAGGAGAGTCAGTATAAAGGGGGCTCATTTATTTGGTGGTGGTGGTGAACGTTCACCCACAGAAGAAAAAACTGGAGGACAGCAACATGACTTCCCACGTCTGTGGGCTGTGCTCCCCAGTGATAAAAGACTCTCCAGATCTCAAGGGACAGATGGTTAAAGGGTGGGTGGCTCAGTCTGCCCTGCTCTTTTGATTCTGTCAAAGACTCACAATATTTGGTACTTTCTTTTTTTTTTTAAGAGGCCCCTGCCCATATGTGAGTCTCAGTGTCTATTTAAAAAACAAAGTAATTTCTTGCATACTATAATGGAGAGAAAACCTACAAAAACCTGAACTTCAGAGTTCAAACCACAGAAAGAAAAAAAGAATCCCTTTAAGAAAATCCATAGGAAACCCTCGCTTACAAACCAATCTCACTTTTTTGGCATCCAACTCAGCTGTAATAAAACCCCTGTATCTGCTAATGTGAGGGCCAGAGGCACTTCAGCCATTTGGAGGCACCACTCTACAGACATCCCCAAGCCTGGCTTCACCCACCCTGTGCCAGGGCCTGTGCAACTTGGCCCTCCTTTTTGAGAGCCATCTCTCTGACGTCTGGATTTGGGGGAGAAGCAGGAAGAGAGAGGGCCCTGAAGACACTCCACTTCTCAGTACGAGCGTGTTCCACAACATACCCAGGGCCACAGCCAAATGCATTAGACCGCAGCACTCCCAGATCCTACTCGAGTCTTCATAATTCCTCTTCTCAAGCCAAGAAAAACAGAGCAAGCAGAAAACAAATAACAGTGGGCAAGCAGGAGTATTTGTCCCTTACTACAATGGCCTTAAGCAATCAGAGAGGTAGGGCTGATGAACCTTTAATTACTTGTGCAATAACGACCTCTGATTCCAGCATTCCTTGGCAGGCAGGAGGTGGCTGGAGCAGTCAGGGACCTGTTATGCTCCCCTCTTCACAGGCTTGAAATTGATACGAAGGCCCCTCACCCAGCTGGTCACAAGTTTCAAGACACGCTCCACAAAGAGGTTGTTTATAGCTATTAAAAGCGGTGAAAAGAAAATACAATAAAAATAAACAGCTCTTTTACTGAGGAGTTGTTGCTGAACGGCATGGCTCTACAGCTAAGGTGTTCAGAGCTCCCATACTACTTTTTCCAGATAGTTAAAAGAGTGATTAAAAAAAAGCAAATTATGAAACAAGCCTTCAGTCTCAGTATATCGACACTTTGTGTAGTGTGTCATACTCAACCACAGCGGGAACAGAGGGGACACTTTTCACTCAGGACCCCTAGATGTTAGCCAAAAAGACAAGTGGGGGCAGAGGAGAGCAATCATCCCCAGATAATTTCTATGTCACAAAATGAAATCAGAAAGAGCGGTTAAGGAATTGACCCAAGCTCAGCTGAATACAGTTTGGAAGTTAAGTTCACTCTCCTGATTCCCAGGCCACAGAAATGACCTTTCTTTCCGGGGGGGAAAATCATGACATTCACAACCAACAGCCGAAGAATGCAGAAGGTGCTCTACCTTCCCACAGGGTCTAACACACATCTAGACATCCTGCAGCTGAGACAGCTGCCCAGCTTGCCATCTTTCCCAAGCTCCATCTCGGCTGGGATTCTGCAACACGACATGATCCAGAGGTCAGAAAAAGGAACGCTGCAAGAGACAGCTCACAGGCTATTTCGCCTCCCAAGGAAATAAGTTTCTTCCTATCCCCACCTCCATCTGCTTGAGTCAGCTTGTGCCTTGACACATGTGGCACTGATGACTTCCCAAAACTCTTGTTCTTTTAATATTACCATTAGCTCTTTGATATCTTGGTTATCCACAGAAACAGCCAGAGTGTGTCTGCATCCAGCAAAGTTCTTGGCCCTGATATTTTGTGGCAAAGAATTGCACAACATGAATCTAACCCGACGTGGAGTGAAAATATTTCTGTGCCAGTTTCTATCTTGCCTTCTTTTTTGTTTCACTGAGGGTCCCCACTCATATATGTCATAAAGGGAGGTACTTCTGGATAGCCCACCTCTAATTATGTTGCCTCTCACTCCTCCCTCCTCTAGAATGACTATTTTACATGCTTTTCAATCTCTTTTCACAAAAGGTCTTTTTTGTTTCCTTAACCACAATCACAGCTGGCTCCTGACCTCCCCCTCCTCTTGGAGACAAAGTGGCCAAAACAGCATGGTGCGTCCCAGTATTTAAGGGATCCTTTACAACACAGAAAGACGTCCCAGGATTGCTGAACAGCTTTCCTGTTGGTTAAAACGGGAAACACGGAGGTAATTTCTGCCAATTGAAATTTCTCTGTTCTGCTATGCATTAGGGCAGTACAGAAGAACTGACTTGGGTTAGAAAATAGCCGCTTTGAACACAAGACTCAGGCTATAGGCAGACCCATCAGTTCCTGCCCTCTCACACAAGTCAAAAAGGATAGGAAAACTCCAAATGGCAGAGCACTGCATAGTTCCAAGCTGAATTACCCGTTGCTTTCATCAGCCATTCCCTTGACCTACCTCACACTCCAGGAAGCTGCCTGCTACATGCCACCGCTCTCGCTACCCAGAACGTAGAAGAATACACATAAAAGAAGTATCCCAGGGATGTGCTCATCTGTTAACCCAAAGACATTCACTCCCCTCGCACAGCATCCTTAGTTTCTCCCCACTGTCCTTTTCTAGTTGTTTCAGCATCGTAAAACATGAGGAAGATCTGTCTGGACAAAGCTGCCTCATCCACTGAGATGCCAGCAAGCACAAGTAATGCAGATCTCCACTTCCCCTCCTTCTGCTGGATCTCTAGTCGGGTTTCAATCACTAGTGAGCCCAGCTGCGGAAACTGAAGCATTCAGAAGCTGACTGAGTCACCTAAAGCAACAAAGAGCAGCAGCAGCAGGCTGCCACACAGCTCTGGAAAAGTCCTCTTTAAAATGCTAAATCCCTGGAATGAAGGGCTGCATTTGGGTCATCCATGAGAGCATCTTAATGGCACAGATGAGTTCACCCTTAACTTCAGGGCCAGTTCATTCAGAAGGGTTAACAGGGTGGTGGTGGGAGAGAGCAGCACCACCTCCAGTTTGAAACCAACCTACCAGAAGCGATCCCATGGGCAGAGCGGGGGCATTTCGGGGGCACTTCGGTGTTAAGACAGCTACTCACAGCTTCAACATCGAGCCTTAGGGCTTCTCAGGCCTCCTCACACTCACCCTGTAGAGATTTGCCTGCCCAGCCCTTAACAGCAGGACCCATCTTTGAAGTTCATGGCCCAGCTATGTCTGCATAAGCAGTAGCAACATCGGGCCCAACATGCATTGGGCAAAGCAGCAAAAAAACCAGCCCACAAACTCTTTCAGCTCTGTTTCAAAAGGCCTGGAAGTTCCTCCCCTTTTCTTCCCCTAGCCCCTTCCATAAAAGCTTTGCATGCAGAGCAGCGTCTCTTGGGTCCCTCATTCTCTTGAGCAAAGTAAACAGACCTCCCGTGCAGCGACAAATGAACAACAAACAGAGGGGGAAGGAAAAAAAAAAAAATCTCACTGCCAACTTGGAGATTTTTTTGTCGGCATGTTTAATTTTTTTTAAAAATTAAAATGTGCAAGCTATGCCCCAAGGGTGACCCTGCACAAAGCTTCCTGGCAGCTCCAACATCCTCCATTCCCCCCTCACATCACCACAGACACCCCATCTTTCCCCATGCTCTTCCCCTGACGTACGCATGCACATACAGAGCCCTAAAAATCCTGGCATCCAGACGGCTTTTTCTTTTTCAAGCATGCCAAAACAAGCTAAGCTCCTAAATCCCTTTTAGAATCTGGCCTTGTGTGGAAATCTGTTTGCCTCCATCCTATGTTTATTTTCTTTTGTTTTCAGGTTTGTTAGCCCAAGGGCAAATGTTGTTCCTAGCACCAATTTTGGGGTTGGGTGTTTTGGTTTTTTTTTTTTGGGTTTTTTTTTGGTATTTATCTTTCAATCAAGTGTTCCTCCTTGCAAGGATAAACAGGATGTTTAGAGACTCTGGGTATGACGACCAGTCTTTGACAGCTGTTGTGACACACCACACACTGGGTTTGCCATGTGTGCAAGCCCTGGCACAGCTCGATCTGCAGCAGGCTCTCTTCATTTGAGGAGATGGGACTGTATGACCTAAGAGGCCCTCGCCAGCTCTATGTTTTCAGCACAGGCTCACAGGAAATGCGCCGTACGATCCAGAACAACTCCCTGGTCTCTCCCTCCATTTACGAGGATATCACCTGCCCACCCCATAGCCATTCCCTTTCTAGTCGGCTCATTTCATTTGCTTAGCTACGCTAAACCATGCTCTCTGCCTCTGAGAAATTTTTCTTTTCCAGGTACATACAGACGGACAACAGTCAAAATACTTCTAAACCACACTGATTCAACAGAGGGAGTTTCCCAAGCCTTTTTTTTAAGAAAGGAAGTTTTCCAAGCCTTGAATCACTGCCATTGGTCTGACTCCTAACCCAAGAACTTTGGAAAATGGAACATAGATAGCACTGAGGGCCAGATCCCAAGCAAGACCTATCTACCTAGAACACCATGTGTGGTCTCAAGATCGTAGAATGTTTGTTTTGGGTTGGAAGGGACCTTTAGATGCTTTCTAAAGTCCCAGTCACCACAGAAGAAAATGCAGTGCCTAATTCTGCACTGCACAGATTCTCCAAAATTTTAATCACTTTTCATTTGCAACATTTACTAGCAGCTGAAGGCAGGAAAGGTTAAGAGACTGATAATTAGTCCTGGTTTGTAATTAAAACCAGTTAGTTTTGCACCAGACCCTAGTTACTGTGTTCTCAGGCCACAGAATAAGTGACTAGGGGACATCTCCTGAATTCTGCAGGCTGGGTGTGTCCACAACAGCAGCGCACACTTTGATAAGCCATACTATACACAAAGAGCTAAATTCTGTCTAAACAGCCATAAATCACTCTAACAGAAATGTCTCAGCCAGGATGTCATCTTAGCTAGTCTAAAACCTTTTTCATTTAAAGAAAATAATATTTATAAAAATTACCGCTCTTCTCTACAAACACGATTCCTAAACAGCAACGCTCAGTTTTCCCCATTACAACCACTTTAAGAAATTCACAGGACAGATGACAAAGTGTTGCTGACTTTCAGGCTGTTTGGGCCCAGCTTATTCAAGTAAACTTACTTCATCCTGCAACGCTTGTCAAGTTCAAGCCTTGAAATCCATTCCAGGTAACATTCAACCACAAGCTTCTGGACTACGCACAGAAACTACGGCATGAAATTTTATGGCCTGTGTTATTCAGGAGGTCAAAAGGGATTATCACAATGTTCCTTTTTAGTTGTGGTACCTATGAGCCTTGGCATATAAGCCACCCTGGAAAGCCATTCTCAGACAACTGTTTTAAATTGGACTCTGAGCAGCCCTTGAACTCTACTTCAGGAGAAAGCAGCATTGTTAAGATAACGGTTTTACAGCTTTCAGTCCTCCTAGCAAAAATAGTGCTTGCTTTGTGTACCTTGCCCTGTTTCACACACTAAGCAGACATCCTCTGTCCAACCCTTACCGCTCTCTGCAAGCCGTTACACAAACATGCCAGAGCTGAAGAAGCAATAGTCTGCCCTGTAACCTGAAAATTCAAATAAGTAAAATAATTTTCCTGAAAAAGAACCCCAACTTTGATATAATTGGGACAACCCGGAACTCCCCAGCCATGAAGACATTTTCCACAGCAAGATGGCCTTGTATAAAGCAAAATTTTCCTCCTGGCTTTCCTTTGCACAGAGCAGGAGTATTTGTGAAATGGATTAGAATATGCCTTTTCTGGAATCCACCACAAGGTTGTACCTACTTCTTTCCTATCATTTATTTTAATTAGCCTTTTTTCTTCTCTTAACCAACAGCAGACTGACAAACAGGGAATGATGCACAGGACCGTAAAACTGGCCACTGATCTGCAGGCAATCTTTGACCTACTGCAGCTTTGCATCTAACCACTCACCAGCTGAGCTGAACTATATGCCTTCCTACCTCAAGGTAACTGTGAAGACCAACATTTGCGCTCTCTGAGGTCACGAAGCAAGGCTCAAGTGACAAGTGGTTACAAGACACGGTCATTTTTTCACCTGCAGACACCCACACGTTCTTCTGTGATCCACTTCAACCAACAAGGAACTTGTTCCTAGCACCCAACTGAGTATGACTTATAGCACAAAACTCATCTCAAAGCTGTAATGTTAGGAAAGCCACTGTACATCTCTCCAATTCTATTCTGGCTTGTCTTAAAAAAGAATAAATACAAGCAAACAAAAAAGCAATTGCGCACTCCCTCTGAAGTATACCAATGTTGCTGGGACAAAGCTCATCGTAGCCGGACGCTTTTCTCCACCAGAGCGGCTGACGCAGTCAATTGCGCATCCACTGACTGTTCCAGCACATTACTCTCTTCAGGGGGTTGCACACGTTCAGAGGGGAAAGAAACGGCATTCAACGTCTCCCCTGCACGTCAGGGAAGACAGCAGCTGCAGAGCTCTGCACGCCAAGTGCGGGACATGGCTTCTCCTGCACCACAGTGAACATCAGCCTCTTCAACCAAGTCATTACTTTTGTCCTTGGAGAAGTTATTCACACGTATATCCAACTCCTTGGCCCACAGGTATGGCTGCTGACATAGCCAAGGACACCTCAACACCTCTGATAGCACGGCTAGATGTGACCTCATAGGATCTGCCAATCCCTTGCATCACACAAAATAAATATCAGGATGTGCTGGAAGGAGCACAGTTCAGTGAACAAAACTACATAATTCTGAGTCCTTGTCCCAGTTTCACCACTCATTTGCTGTACTTATCTCTGGTACATGACATAATCTCTGCCTTTGTATTCAAGTATCATCTCCGTTATCTTCTAGCCTGTACAGTTTGGGGGATGGGATTTGTGAAGCACCAGATCATATTAAGCACTGGCACTTCCTCAGAAATGCTGGCCAAAAGAGGACTGGGAAAGACTCTACATCTTTTTAATCCCACTTCCATGGCAATCGGGACCATTAAAGCAAAATAACGGTGGGGCAGGGGCTTTTAATTTTATTTTTTTAATCTTACCTTAATTTCACAGGAATACTATTTTAGAGGTAGCAGGTAACATTGAGCAGCTTGGGTATCTGCCAGAATTTGGTTGCAGCAACTTCATATAGATACGGTATACTCGTCTCTCGATTTCTTCCTTTTTGTGCCACTCCAGACAGAAACCTGTCTTGAACATTGAGCTGGAAATTAATCACCCACAGAGAAATCACAGAGAGCAAAACACGGCAGCCCTACCCAGGGGCCTTTGATACTCACTGAGCCTAGGGCGTATTTGGGACTGCAAATAAACTCCTCAGCTTGGGTCCTCAATGCCAGTACAGAAGCTGGTGACTCCAACCTCTCCCAAGGACCGTAACAGGAAAGGCAGAGAGGCTGATGGTTAATATATCTCTTGCTGTTACACCTAACGCATGGAATACAGCCTCATTTATCCAGAACTATCACATACCTGACTGTTTGCTTGCTCAAGGCTGACCAACCAATTCAGAAGATATATAGCAGCACTAGATGAATTCTTTTCATTTTATCTTCACCATGGTGAAGAAGATGGAGTTACCTATATTGGAGGGGACCACAAAGGAAAGTGAAGAAAAAATAACAAACTCCGTAACATTATACTGTACGAACAGAGCCCCAGCCCTGATATGGATCAGCTCCACACCGAGCTGGGAGTTTGAGAAACAGCCCCGGTAAAAAATACATTAAAAAAGGTGGGGGCAGTGGGGAGGCTGTGTACAGCAAGAGGAGACACCATTGCATCTAGACAAATTCAGTCATCCTACTTTAAAACTGCAGGCCAGCTCCTGATTTAACCTGGAGTTTCACATGTCACTACAAAACTCTGGAAGTGTTGGCTTTGCAGATATGCCAAACATAAGAACTGTTTTCAGTGAACTCAGTATTTTTCCACATCTACTATTGTAACTCTGCTGGCAGGCTGGGAGTAGCAAATCCTCCCTTATCTCCCTCCTCTCGGAGAGCATCTCTCTGTTTAAGCACCAGCTAACTTAGATCATCACGCATGATCCCCCTTGGAAAATGGACAAAGAGGGGGGTGGGAGAGTCACTGGGGTTGTAAGCAACAAACCACAGAAGGAGATGGACTGTCGTGCAGAAGGGAAGTAGCAGGGGGAAAGAGGCGACTAATGAACAGGAGGGGGTGCGTAAAATCCTATTTGGATTGCCTCTCTGGGGAACAGCTGTTTCCTTGTAAACATCTTGCTAGCTGTCCAAACAAGAAGTTCAGACACAGAACAATAAAGGAGAGCACCCGGGTAGAAGCGTGCAAGGCATGGGCTCATTCACTACCCTGCCAATTGCTCCAAGTGGCAGAATTCAAAAGCCGGGAACGTTAGCCATATGCTTAACCCCTGCATGTGCTGGTGTGATAGCCAATGGCCTGCAGAAACACATCCTTGCCTATCTGTGGTGAAGTCCTTCCTAGTCCTCCTTTTCCCCTGCAGTTTCTGACACACCAGCAGAGCACATTATTTGACAAAGGAAGAGAGGAAATATCCTCCATCAAAGCAAGGAGAAACAGCCGCAGAGCCAAGAAATGAAAAGCCTGAACGTGGCAGCCCTGAAGGCCTAGAAAATTTCTACCACTGCCCTGGCATCATCAACTTGGAAGTAGAGGGAGTTGCACCAGAAAAATTAAAAAGAGCCTTTTTATTAGTCCTGAGCACAAAACAGCCTACACTGGCAGCAGCATTTCTATGCCAGTACAACTGTGTCCACACAGGACTCTTGCCAGCACCGCAAGGTAGCTGTGGACAGGGGAAGGAATACTAGCACAGCCATGCCAGTAAACATTCCTAGGGCAGGCTGGCCACAGAAGGCAACTACCTGCACTGTGCAACAGCAAGCAGAGACTTTGCAACACCCCTGTCCGTTCCTTGATGCTTCTGGGGATCAAGGTCACAAGCCTATCCAATGAACCCCGATTCCAAAATGCCATACAACCATTAACAAAGGAGTGCAATCAGATCACACACACATCTCCAGGAAAGGGGGGGGGAGTCATTTTGCAAGGAAGGCAATTCACAGGATTGTAGGACACCGTAACCGACAATAAGGGAACCCTAATGTCCTGAGCCTATAATCTAGTTATCTACACCTTCATGTCCGCCTCTGACTGACCTATCTTGACTTTTACACATTCCATTCAATGCAAACTACACTTACCCTGGGAAACGAAATGCCTCCTGCTTCTACTCAAAACAATCCACAGAAGCAGGAAGAAGGTAAGCACAAGGACACTCTCATAGTCAGAAACAACAAGAAGCAATTCCACATTTTAGAAATAGCCCACAAGTTCACAGGAAAGACCTGATGCAGTCAGATTTATTTTACCTTTTTATTTCTTTAGGGCCATTTTGTTGTAGTCGTGCACAAACAGCCAGGAAAAAAAGACACGCTAGCAAGGGCTGCTCAAGAATAAACATTCGGTCATTACAAGAAGGGAAGAGTGCAAGTTCTGCTGATCAAAATCCCTCTGAGCCTAAAGAAAGGCAGCTGGCTTGTTGCATCAAAGTCCAAACCAGTCGGGGACTCCACCTCGTCTGGGGTCACCTTTCTGCCTCTGCTTCTCTCTCTCCATATATTTATTCTTGAAGTCATCAAAAGAGTCAGTTTCTGTGTCTTGTTCTTTCTCTGGAAACAGGTTGGGAAACTGAAAGGTTTGTCCTTGGCCCTAAAGAGAAAACAAATGGTCAGAGAGACATTCCAGCCTTTCTGCAGTAGCTATGATGCATATACCTACAATGAAAGACCACCCTGAAGTTTCAGCTAGTGCAAAATGGTACCTCTTACCTCCCAAGATCTCTTTCCACCCCTCTCCCCAAGATACACATATAGCCCTCCCCCCCAAAAAAGCTAACTTTCAGCCTCTCCTCTTTTGTGTACTAATTAAGACACTGACATCTTTTTTTGCAGATGAATGGTCAGGAGACGGACACCTCTTCAAAGACTTTGAACCAGCTCAGAGATGTTGTATGAGTCATACAGTAAAAGCAAGATGAGCAAAATAAGTGATTTTGTTAAAGTAACACCATCGGGGAAATACATGGTGGAGCAGGCATTCATTATGTTAACGCTCTGGATATGGGTAGCGGTTATAATTGTTTAGATCTCAGCTAAGGATAAGAGAGAACAGTCCTAGCAGATGTTACTGTAGGGTGTAAAGTGGGAATACGGAATAACAGATATTAGAGGTCTCTTATCAACAGGAATAAAGACTACAGTGTAAAACATTTACAGTGGGAACAATCTGTCTAAGACATCACTGATGAGATTGAAGTGATTACATCTGCATCAGTCATTCTGCCTAACAGACAACTCATTTTAGTGAAACATCATCATCAGATCTATGTCTCCCACTTGGAAAATAAATATTTGCTTGGTTTCTGTTTTTTATCTAACAGCAGGAAACCGTTATTCTGTGGAAATGTTCTATCCCATTAACATTGTCTACTTACTTTTTAGTGGTGTTTGCACTAAGCACAACTTCATTAAACTCAACAATATCAGCCCTTCCATTCTGCTTGGGACTTCACATAATAAAACTCATAACTGAGAGCTCGTAACTCTAAAATTACTCTCCAAAACACTTAGAAACCTTACCATACGTTAACTTCTTTGGCAGAATACCGCACACAGAAATCTCAACAAAAGCATTTAATTGCTTCAGATGAAAACAGGGGGTTTTTTTCAGATTAGCCATTCTTTACATTTGTGCAATAAATATAATCAAACAAGAGGACCAGTTATGAAATGGTTCCACAAAGGACATGAAAGGAGCCTTCCACAACACGCCTACCTATACTACATTTTGGGATCAGAAATGTGACATAATTACATCCAAAAAAATCGTCACCATGCCCTGACACAGCTGAATGTGTGCTGTGTTTCATTTAGCCATATACACTCAACCTGGTAATTTACAGGTGTGAAAGAATTTAAACCTCAAGCATATACTTTGTAAAGAAAAAACATGATTTATCCCAGTTGAGCTTATCCAGACTAGAATCTAGGAAATATCAACTCATACCCAGCAATGCTCCGGTTGTTTTTGTAGTGCATACTTCTTGGGGGTTTCCTAAGAGCCTGACCGTACTACAAAAACAACAAGGGAGCTGCTGTGTACATTGCTCTGTCCTCAATTCTAGCCTGGATAAGATCAACTGGAACAAATCAAGGTTTTCCTTTCCACGGTGTACACTCTGGGGTTTCAACTCTTTTGTACCTTTAAATTACCAACAGGTATGCTTATAAGAGCTGTCCTATAACAATTAAAGCATAGTTCCATTTCTAGGCACAGAAACTGGCTTTATCAATGTCCTTGAGCAATCCCAAAACTGTAGCCTACTGAAACTCCTCCTGTAGTAGGATCAGCAGCAAGCACCTTTGAGGCCAAGTGCCGCCCAAGATTTTAGCACACTGAAGCATTTGGAAAAGAATTTGTTTATATTGCAAAAAATGACTGCATTTTAACTGCACTATGGGCAGGTCACTCAGCCCCATGGTACCTACAGAACAAATGGGGCCGATTCTAAGGACTCGTCTGCCCTGGAGAGGAAGCCATTTTAGTTAAACAAGTCAGAAAACAATTCAGGCTAACATGGTAGGCATACCACCTACACTGAAAATTTGAGAACTATTTATATTGGTAACAGTGTAGTAAGGGACTGTTCTTGTTATGCAGCACTTCCATTCTGGTATGCTTCCAGCACCAATGCACTCCCCTTATTGGAGAATGAAGGAAAGCTGTCCCTAAAGCATACTAACAACATCCATGGTAATTCACTAAGCATTGCAAAACAGTTACTATTTTAAAAAGAGGGGAAAAAACCAAAAAAAGATATGCACAGAGGCTGTAGAAAAACCAGACAAACCTTTCAGCTGTTTATCAAAGTGCTCACAGTTCTCATTTCAAGGCTGGTGAAAGTCAAATATTGAGCTGAAAATGTCAATCTGTATCTGGAGTCTTTTAATAAATCAAAATCAGCACAGACAAGCTGGCCCTTTCCAGCTCTTGTTTTGTGAAGAAATTCTGATTTTGGCTGGCAGCCAGACACAATTTGAAACAGCCAAGACATTACGCCCTGAGAACTGAAGGTTGATAAATCTTAAGTAACAATACTATGCAGTAATACTGCACTGTAAGACTCTGAAGTGATGAAAGCTGTATGAAAAATAGCTGTTGTGCATGCTCAGTAGCTACTTTTCAGAAGAAGCCTGTATCTTGGGTGTTTCAAAATTTCAAAAATACCAAAAGGCATCAACTTACATAAAGGATTGTGAGTCTGTCCAGGCATATTTACACTCAGTGCATCTTCTGCATGATGCCAGAGGCTACTGAGGTTCAAGCTCATATGCCACCTTCTCAAAAAAATGCCTACCAAAGGAATGGAGGGATTGTCATTCCTTGACATAGTGCTGCTTTTACTTATACTTTTTCTTTGTGAAAGTTTTCCCCTCTATACAGCAACCATTTGACAACCATATGATAAATGCATCCTCAGAATGAAATCCTAACTGAAATAAAGCATAAAACTAAATTTCTACCAAGTTCAGCAGGGTTTTACCTGGTTTGCAAACTGCTAGAACATGAAATGCTGGCATACTCAAACAGAAAGCAAAATTTTGGCTTATTCCTAAATGTTGCATTTGTTCACTGTTTTACCTTTTCCAAGCCATTTAACCAAGGTTATCCTTTTAATTGCTGAATTATTGAAAGGCTAGGGCTTGGCCCTCCTTTAGAACTTCTGTCAGCACAATTGCTCCGTTAGAAGCACAGAGAAAGAGTGAGAAAAGAAAACCCTCCCACCTGACACAGATGTGCTAAAAGAATCATAGAATCATTTGGGTTGGAAAAGACCTTTAAGATCATCAAGTCCAACCGTTAACCTAACCCTGCCATCCCACCACTAAACCATGTCCCTAAGCACCTCGTCTACCCATCTTTTAAATACCTCCAGGGATGGGGACTCAACCACTTCCCTGGGCAGCCCGTTCCAATGCTTGACAACCCTTTCGGTGAAAAAATTTTTCTTAATGTCCAACCTAAACCTGCCCTGGCGCAACTTTCCCCTTATCCTATCGATTCTGTAAAAAAAGACAGACACGGGCAAAAAAAATCATTTTGCTCAGATAATTTAGTCTGTCGTGGAACTGGATGCTGCACTGCCAGCAAAAGAACTTTTTCACCAATGTGATGTGATACACTGATACCCAGGAGCTTGTCAAGATAAGCTCAATCACCACATGCTCTTGTATCTAAATGAGCCCTTGTAATGTTTAAAAAAAAAAAAAAAAGAAAAAAGAAAAAAAACCAAACAAAGCAAGTCAGAGAGGTGGTATTAAAACACCTAAAAAATAAAGGCAATTTTACACATTGCTATTTTCAATTTGGGGTCTTCCCAGAGACCTCCCTTTTTCCTACAAATTCTAAGATTATGTACAAGTGAGATGTGTGGTCCAGTGTTTAGATTAGAAAAATGGGAGCCATTAAACTTCTGTTCCTGCATAACTCTAATCCTCGCTTCAGCAATACCAAATGTAAAACTGATTTATATACAAGGTCTTACGAGGATTAATTTATTAAATGCTAACATCCTTCAAGACAAAAAGTGACCTATGCATCAAACATGTATTTTCCTCTTAGATTTCAAGCATTTTTCATTAGAAAGGCTGAAAACACGCCTTGTTCTCTGAGTGTGTAGAAGGAGTTATCACATTGAATTGTACAAATTGCCTCCATTCATTTTAATGAGAGGTTAAGTGACCATAATTAGGCCTATGAAGTCAAGTGTTAGCCTTTCCACTGCTGAGCCTCATGGCAGAAAATTGCTGGAAGGATTATCCGGCACAAACTCACTTATACTTCTCTGACCTTTGTGTCCCTTGAAAAGTTTAGGAATGGAAGGTCAGCACAGATATCATTATGCAGGAATGACGCAGCAAACACTGACCATGTAAACAACTGTGAGATCTTCTGATTATTTAGATAATTGAAGCACTTACTACTGTCCTTCAGAATTAGGAGAAAAGTGATGCTGATAGTATCTTTAACTAAAAAAAAATGTTGGACTCCCAACAGCGCGGGATTCGGTCCAGCAGTAGCAGCAAATGCAGCTAAGTTTAATAATTCAGTGCATTCAAGCCATTCTCCTAGTATTGCAGTGGTAACATCTGATGTTAAAGTGTATGGCAAAACAACATGGAAAGCAACTTCAAAAATCCACACAGGAATAACACAGAATACGGAGCATCCACATCCAAGTTTCCTCTGAATTAGCTACATGTCAAAAGAAAACTGCTGTCACATCTGATGTGTAAATGAGTTAATTACTATGAATGTACCAGACACTCTAAACAGGGTTTGAGAAGAAAGCATTTGCAAAAATGTTCCCACCGGTGCCATCATTCACACAGCTAAATAGGTGTTAGTCCTAATGTTGACAAGGTCAGACTCCTTTTTACAGCCATCTCCATTAGATTTCTCAAAACAGGTTTAATTAAAAATAGGTCTGGATTCCAGAGGCTTGTCTACAGTTGTGCTCCCACGGGTGCTAACACCTGTTGAGCTAAACCAGTGAGAACAGTGAAGGAGGAGGAGGGGATGTTGTTAGTTTTCTCAGTTTCCGTGATGTTGATGCAACTGTCAAGTTTCCCACTGGCTTTCTTTTTTTTTTTTTTTTTTTTTTAAAATAACATTGGGATAATTATAACTGTATTGCAGTAATGAGAAAGGTTGCTGTATTACATTCATTTAACTACTCTGCAAAGATACATAGCTTGGTTTTTAACTAAAAAAATAAAACTGTGTAAAAAAAGTGGCATTTGATACCCAGGGCCTGAAGTCGCTAACGTAAACCTTTCTCACCACATTCCAAAAGGGGAAAAAAGGCAGGCAGGCTCTGGAATGGCAAGATATTGTTGATCCACAGCCTTCTATGATTTGAGGTATTTTTTTAGTGTGAAAATATTATGCTTGGACAGATCATGTATTTGTCCAGTTACTGCCTGAGAATAAAGTAAACAGCTCTGAATCTCCAAGAAATAGTATTTGGAAAAGAAAGGACAACAATTCTTACATGTGGAACAGCTGGGGCACTAATCTGACACCTAAGGGTAAGTTGGCTATGACTTCACACACCTTCCACCTTTGAGACACTTGCAGTAAGTTAATGGACATGTATGTTGTGCTGAGACACATAAGGTGATGTTTTATGAAGCAGGGAAGCATAACTGGTCATGAGAATATACTCAATTTCATTCAGGTAAACCGCACCACAGCGGCTACCAAGTCATGCTGGAAAGAGCAATACTTCCACCTAGTGGGCAATAGAAAGATCAACCCAAGACCTTGCAAAAACACATGCTTATTTTTCCAGTCATAAGCAGTTTTAACTTGAAACTGGATTAATGAGAGAAAACACAGCTGGTAAAAATGGTGGGAAAGCCCAGCCACTCTGACTCATGGCAGATGCAAACTAATTCTCATGAAAATAAGGATTTTACAGTGGTTACCAAAGACTTTCCTAAATTAGGCAGATATTAACAATGGACTGCATGGGGCCTGTCACGGCCTGAATCACATCATGAATGAGAATGAAGGCAAAACCTTCAGTTTCAGAAATGACACTGGGTTTCTGGCCTCACCCACTGTTTAAAGCTCGTGTGAACACAAAGCTGGGAGCTCACTGTCCACACCAGATCTAGTGATGAAAAGCAATGAACAAAAGGAAAAGGAGAAAGAAAAAACAAACACAGAGAAACCTAAATATTAAAGGAGTTCACAGACACCAACAACAACAGAAAAAAAAAAAAAGAGAGCAAAGAGACTAGGAATGAGGTGAGGCAAAAATTTACAGACCAAGCTTCACTGCAGGAGTTTAGTAAACCATCAGGATTCCCTCACTTGGGATGAAGCACAACACTAAAAGCTGGTCCCCTGACCCCGTTTATGGGTCAGATGTAAAACATGGCATTCTTTAAAAACTTATGATAATACTATAATATAGGACAACGCAGTACAGGACGTTTACTGTTCCATGTACCAAAAGCAGTCCTCAGCCACAGTACCACAAGGCCCTGTGCAGGCTAATTTGCCCAGCAGACAAAATGAGAGGCTGGAGGAACAACCAGAGTTACTGCTGTCCAACTGCCTCCAGTACCAAGCTAATCTGGGTAATTCTCCTCTCCACCATGGAGCTGCCCTTAAGGTAATAGCAACTACTTTAGGTTCAGAGGTTTGATGTGAAATAAATGCACAAATGCCTTCAATGAGTGGCTTGCTCCACAGAACAGCATTTTGCTTTGCATTCCTTCCCCCCGAGTATCTACGGGTTGCAAACTACCTCCTTCTCAACTCAGCAGATGAAAGAAACAAGACTGCATTAATTACAGTGAAATAAAATTTGAGAACTGACCACAGTTCACTAAGATCCATGTCTGCTTCAATCTTGGGAAACGAGTCTCTAAAAGCAAAGAAGTCACAAACAAGAGGCCATGACGATGGAAAGTGCTTGCAATTACCTTCTGAGGAACAACACTCAGAAAGCAACTTGTAAGATAGAACATCACTCCTGGGATTCAATTCCTCAGCTGTGTTCTTAATGAATCACTCATACCTGATCTCTCGCAGACAAAAACC
The DNA here is from genome assembly GCA_034008185.1 of Gorsachius magnificus. Taxonomy (NCBI): domain Eukaryota; kingdom Metazoa; phylum Chordata; class Aves; order Pelecaniformes; family Ardeidae; genus Gorsachius; species Gorsachius magnificus. The sequence continues at coordinate 5,521,379 of CM067086.1, read as the reverse complement.
TAGCACAGACAATCCAGGAGGGAGAATTTGCCCACCAAAGCAGAGACTCTTCCTTGAAAAAGGAATGTGTTTTTTAGCCATCATAATGCAAAATCCTCATGGAGACGAGGTTGCCTTTAACTTCAGCACAGTAAATCAAGGTTAGTCCTCATCTAAATACAACTCTTTTACTTTCTATTAACATTGGACTTTATACTGTTCTTTTAAAGGTAAGGGCTGTTTAGAAAAACATACTCTCCTCACTTTTCTTTCCACTCCCCTTCCCAGAAGTGGCTTAGGGAAAAACCTCTCAGCACATGTAAACTTTCAAAAATTAAAAAACCATCAGATTTCCCATTGTCTGTGCCTCTTTAGTTTGACCCCAAGTCTGTATGAAGTCTTACACAGCCTTTAAGACCGCAGTGTTCCCCCCACACTGAATCCTTGTCCCAGGATGGAGTAACACTGAGGTTGTGCTGCCAACAGCAATTTTGAGCTTATGGTTTTACAACCATAAATAGCATTCCTTTAATGTAATTTTGGTATGTGAAGGGGTTTCCTGTCACTGGTTGCATTTTGCTTTTACATAGAGACAGGTAAGCCCAAGAGAAGTCCCAACTATAATATGGTCCTGTTAAGAAAGAAATTCCATCAGAACATGAAGCTCCTTTTCCACTGGGCAACCAACATACATTTCAGAACCCAGTTTTAGCCACAAAGCGTGCTTGTTAGACATGACTAAATGCTCTCCAAGGAATATGCTCTAGTCTTCTCTGAAATCCAAAAAGCTTTAATAAGAAGCTGCCTACCCTTACAATATATTCTTTCACTTACTGGACATTTCAGCAATCAACCACACAAGTCGTGAACCTTCCAGCACACAGAGTACAGGGTCAGCATGAAACTCACTGGCAAAGCAGCACCATATGACATCAGAACATAACTTACATACAGACCTCAGACAAATATGGGACTTGAAAACTAACCATTTGTTTGAATTTGATTTTTAGACTAAGTCATTTAGATCACTTTACACATTCTGGAACCTATTAAAGAAAATGTCATTATTAGAGGATTGGCAGAAACATTCAGCCAACTGGACAATTCACTGAACGCTACTTCTAGCTTGGCTGGTTGATAGTCCCTTTCTCTTTCCCCACAGGCATCCACGTTAACTCACCAGCTGTACATAGGCGACTTTGTAATCTGGCTTCTTCACTCTCTGATTCTTGTGATTCCTCTTGTTGTTTGCACCTGCAGAAATGAAGAAAGTCCCACCTTTTACTTCCCAGGACTTCCAAGTTCCCCAAAGCAAGGCCAAGCTGAAGGCATGGACTTCACTAGTTCTGATTTATCGTTAAGAGGAATGAATATTCCTTCTTCAGTACCAACACAGTATCACAATTACTAAAATGTACTGAAATTGGTAGACACTACTCTCCTTGTTTACAAGCAGGGAACCGAGGCATGACCAGCCTCAGGCTGCTGATAGCCACTGTGTCTTCACCTCACACACAAAGCTTGCAAAGAAGAAAGGAGATAAGTCTCCCAAGAAGGGGAGCAGTATTGATAAACCATCCTCTCAACATCAACAGCTTCAGGAAGACAAGGAGGAAGTGACCACTAAACAGCTTCAAACTTGTCAATTTTTACTACCCAGCTAATGAGCTGGATCTACTGTTTATACACCAGGAAATTACACTCCACATCCAAAAAACCCAAAGCACCTCAACCTTCTGCAAGTACGCTGGTCACAACTGAGTGGGAAGTTAAAATTTATTCCCTGCGTATTAGGCAGACATTAAAGCTCTCAAATTATTAGACATTCTAAACCCCTTTCCTCTTTTATCCATGAATATATACATTCTACCATCACTTCCATTAGCAGTGGGGGACAAAATGGTTTTAAGGATAAGCATGAATATTTTTCAGTGCTGTTTGGAATTGCATGTTTGGTATTTAAGACACTATTTAATCCTATTTTTCACATATTACAGATGATCCTTCTGTTTTCTTTTTCTTCCTTTGTAGGTTCTCAGTGTTACAACCTTCTTTTAAAACTTTTTCTTTCATTCACCATTTTTCACTATGACAGCTACTTTTCCTATACATTTTGAAAATCATCCCTACCCTCACCATTATAAACACATCAATCAATTCCTTTGCTAGAGTCACTGCATGAAAAAAAACCAAACCCAGCCATCAAAGACATCCTAGCCAACAAGTCACTCTCTATTTGATTAATACACTGGTGACCAAAACTGGAAATAACATGAAAATTATATTCCTAACTTTGCACTGCATTCAAACTGCAGTCAAAGAAGCTCTGGGGAAGGAAGCATTCATATATAAGGTGACCTTATATAAATTTAGCTTATTTCAGTTAAGAGGTGGGTCCCTCTGCTCCAAGTCAGAGTTCAGCGTAACTTAAACTAGCAACATTTTTTCTTTTTCTCGTGGGTTTTTTATGTTGCATTTTTGGTGGGTTTTTCTTTTTTGTAGGGTTGGCACAGCAAGAAACACCATAAGTGGAAGCATACAAGGCTGTAGCAGAAACGTGGTAACAACAGGTGATGAAAAATTTAAAATTTGTCAAGATGCTTTTCTGACATTATCTACTGGTCTAACAGAATATTTTAATTTGCTCTACAAACTTTGCCTTTTGTTAGACCACAACACCTCCTCTGCGTGCATGCCAGGTAATTGTAACTCCCATATTTTTTTAAAAGGCTTTGGCTGAAATTAGATTTAATTACTAATTTTATTAAAACACATGAAGCAGTTCCCTCTGAAGTGAGACACCCACTGGTCCTCATGGAGCAACAATACCCACTACAAAAGCATGCAGCACAAGCTAGATAACTGTCAAGATGATAAGGCTTCTTAAATTCAGATTTTTCTTTTTCAAACTAAACTTATGTCATAATCTAATTAAAGCATTCAAATATGAAGTGGTGCATATTCATTTGAAGGGACAAATAAACAACTAAGCTGATAGATGTGACCAGCTAAGCACCTGGAACCAAAGTTTGTTGAAATCTAATGGACCTTTTGAGAGGAAAAGTCTATTCTGGCTGCACAGGGATGCTGTATTCATCCCTTTGGATTCCTCAACTACACTTACCATACTGTATCCTGGTCCTCACAGCAGCTACCGGCACATTGTATATTTTTTCAAGGTAATTCTTGATATCCACTTTTGTCATTCTAGGTGATGCAAAAATATTTTGGGGAAAGAAAGGAAGTATAAGTGTTTAAATAAAATAAACCAGAGACAGGTATTTCCAAACTGATACTCTGGAATAAATGTCTTCTCCTTTTGACCAAGGTAGCTTTACTACACAGAAGTATAAACTCAACATAGATCACCCACTGCTACTGCAATTCATTATCCATAAACTGTAACAATGACAAATATTTTATCCTCTGTAGCCTCAACAGTCAAAACCCCAGATATATTCTGTATTCTGCGAGAGTAGGTAAGCTTTTTCACTGCCCAAACCAAGAATCCTTTCTAATCTTCTGAACAGCATTTTCTCATTTTTTCAGGACCTGCCATAGGCTTGTGGGCTTCAGCGTGTGCAACCAGACTGATCAGGATGAGAGCGCCCTGACCAATACCTGGACATCACCTCATTTTCTCCAGACCATTTATCATAAGCACTTCCTTCTTCCTAAGCCTGTCCCTGGGAAGGCTGAGCCTCACTAACACTCAGGAAGAGGAGCCAGGCAAAGCTCGTACTTAAATTAGTGCCCTCGCAGCCCTTTAAAAGGGTCTCCCTCGTGCAGGAGCCCCTTCCCCCAGCCCTAAGGGCGCTAGCTGGCACCCGGTCTCCCCAGCCCTCAGCTAACCAGGCAAGCTGCAGCCCAGAAGGAGGCGACAAGAGGCAGTGTGCCGGGAGGTGTGGCGCTGCGGGGGTGCTGGGGCTCTAGAAGCGGCGGGAGCCCCTCCGCACCCCCCGGTGGGCGCTAGGCCCTTTCCGTGGCAGCAGGCCCAGACCCGCGACGGCTCCCGCCGCGGGGGGCTATGCCGGGCTGGGCCCCGTTCCCTCGCCGCCCCCGCACTCACTCCATGGAGACGCGGAACTGGACGGTGTCCTCGGGCTGCGGCACGCCGGGCCGCACCGCCAGCATGAAGAAGTTGGGCCGGAAGATCCGCAGCTGCGGGCCGCCCAGCTGGAACAGCGGGTACCTGCGGGGAGACGACGACACGGCTGACTGGCTGACCGGCCGGCCCGCCGACCGCCGCCACCCCCCACCCGAGCCCCGAGCCCGCCCGCCGCCGCGGCCCGGCCCGCTCCGCTCACACGGCCTTCCTGGCCCTCGTCGCCATGGCCGAGGCCCGGCCCGGAAGCGGCGGGGCACGAGAGCGGCTCCCGGCGGGGCGGCGGCGGCAGCTTTCGCCCCCTGCTGGCGCGGAGGAGCGCCGCGGGGCACGGTGGGCGCTGCGGGGGAGCCCCTGGGGGGTCTGAACCCCTCGCACTGGCGGCCGCCTCTTCACAGCCACGGCCCGGGGCCCGGCCGCCCCCTTCACAGCCACAGCCTTGGGGAGCCCCAGAGGAGCCGCAAGGCCGAGGGGCGGGGGCTGGAAGAGCCTGCAGAATGGCGCCTCAGTGGGAATTCGCAGCCTTGGCGGCGCTTCATGTGGTCTTTTCCTCACGGGTTACGGGAGGGAGGTGGGTCTTCTCCTCTAGTCCGCTCTGGTGAGACCCCAGCAGGGTGCTGCATCCTGCTGGGGGAGTCCTCAGCACAAGCCGGACACGGGCCTGTTGGAGCACGTCCAGAGGAGGGCCACGAAAATGGTGGGAGGGCTGGGACATCTGCCTTCTGAGGAAAGGCGGGGAGAGTTGGGGTGGTTGTTCAGCCTGGAGAAGAAAAGGCTCCAGGGAGACCTGATTGCAGCCTTTCAGTACATGAAGGGGGCTTGTAAGAAAGGCAGCAACTTTTTTACAAGGCCTGTTGCTTTAAACTAAAAGAGGGTAGGTTTAGATTGGACGCAAGGAAGAAACTTTTCACGATGAGGGTGGTGGGACGCTGGATTCAGGTTGCCCAGAGAAGCTGTGGATGCCCAGTCACACTGGAATGTTCAAGGCCAGGTCAGAGGGGGTTTTGAGCAACCTGATCTAGTGAAAGATGTCCCTGCCCACAGCAGGGGGGGTGGACTAGATGATCTTTGGAGGTCCCTTCCTGCCTAAAACCCCACTTAAGAATACATGATGCCACAGCATGCTCAAACAGGGAGCTAGATGTAAATGGAGGCACCAGAAACTGCCAGAAGTTTGGAAATGGGAGAACCACCATCCATTGTGGGCTTCCCTCCAAAAGACCATTTCAAGGATTGGCAAAGACAACAGGCCCTACAGCGTAGCTCATATCCCAAATTTAGTGACAGCCATTTGTGTTTTGACATCTACACTGAATTAACCAAGTAATTCACGTTTCAGTAGTGGGCTTTAATATTACATGTAGGTCAACTGCCCCCATAAATATTTTAATGTAATATTTGAATGAATCATTCTCTACATTTTACTGTGACTTGTCTGTGTTTAAGAAATGCGGTGTGCTGAAAACTACCACTTTGATGGATTTGTTCCTTTATTCCCAGTTCTTTGATTGCCTTCATCACTCAAACTTTTGAGTTGATTTCAGCTACCTTTGGCATCCAGATTATGAGCTCCCAGAGTCGGCTTTTGTTATCTGCCTGTATGGTGGCTGTAAAACAGGCCTCCGATCCCAGGTCTTTGTGGATGATACTGAGCCTCCTTCCCAGGTGTAGAGCTGGATCAAATGATATTAAATAAGGACTTGGACCAACTCCCAAATCCTTGCAAAATGGGATGCCATTGAACAAAGTGTGAAACACCATTCCAGAGAGCTGTCATTGGAGTAGGTACTGGTCGCGCTTTATTTACAAAATCCAGAGATTTGTACACAGCAATCTACAGGACAGCATAGGGCTGGTATCAGGAGGATAAAGGACATGCTCAGCAGGAATTGAAGATGCCAGCAAGGAGTCATCTCGTTTTCGCTGGGAACCTGCTTCCTTTTGACTGAGGAAGCCACCAGACCCCTCCAGGAAGAAAAAGAAGAAAAGCAGCAGCAATAGCCAACCCAGGCTGATGTTGCGATCTTTGTTATCATTGAGGCGTGGGAACACAAGTGATTGGTGAAGGAAGAAAGAGGAGACGAGCAGGGTTTTGGCACACCACTAAAGGCCATCCTGCCTGGTTCTTTACTTCCAGCGCCCACCAACCTTGCCCTTGGCTCCTGCCTTCTTGCTGCTACAATACAAAGGAAAGAAAAATATGTCAGTGTGATGGAAGCAGTGGGGCTCTGTGACCACTGCACGTTTCTGACTATCAGGTTAGGATTGAGCTGCTTTCACCTCTCACATGTTGGGCACACCTGCCATAGAGCACATCCTGAGAAAAATATTGTTGATATTGTGGAAAGAGATTCCACCTCAGGCTCTTAGCAAAAGGCTAGGATGTGCATGCCTAAAAGAGGTGGACCCTTCCAGATTCCTGCATTATTAGGACAGAAGCCAAGGTGGTCTCAAAATTAAATGACAACCCTATCCAGCCATAGACTTGATGTTTCCTGAATTCAGATCTGCTATGATCTGGATCTTAGGATTTACAGCTGTTTCTGGAGAAAATTTCCTCATTATCAGGGAGCTGTGGTCAAATTCCCCAGATGCTCTAGCCATCTAGTAGTGGAGGCAAAAAGCTGAGCATTAATTTAAATAAATTCAACTAAGAATTTCTTTGTTCTAGCAATGTCAGAGTGGCTTCTGCCTTATATCATAAGAGCAAGAGACTCCAAAACAGTCCAAACAACTTTCTAAGTCTCCCCTCATATCAGTATCCCCATCTTGCTCATGGTGTGTGTGGGAGCAGTCCAGCTACGCTCCCTACGCAAAGCACCTGAGGCAAACTCTCTCCAAATAGCATCTTCTTGCACACAGAAGGGCAGTCCTACATGCAAGCCACTTACCTGCTGAATGAGAAGCAGGCACACCTGGAGTCAGAGAGGGGCCAGGCATGAAGTTAGTTGGGTTAGATTCTGCACTGGCTCCCGTAGGCAGCACCTTGGCTTTTGGGGCTCGGTGCGCCACCAGACCTTTCTTGTCTCACACACACGATGACGAGGCTGCTTCTTGAACCAAAGCACGTGCAAACTGGGGGCAGCTCTTTGACATGGCAGAGCATGGGGTTGGGGGCCAAGCAGAAGGTGGTGGGCCTTGCTATCAACAGAGAGGCCTTCTTCAGAACCACTGGTTCCTCCAGGGAGCAGAAAAAAATGTGGCTGACACATCTGGGGAGATTTTTGTGGTGCTGCCCAATGGATTGGTTCAAGAGCACTAGCCGTATTTATGGAAGGATGTAGCACAGTGACACGGACGTACACACAGTGGATACTTTACCTTTTGACCAAGCTAGATTTGGTCTATTTGAAAAATTGACCTTTTGCATGAGAGAGAGCAGAGTGTTTTCTGCTTATCTTAAATTCACCTCAGTGTCCCTTCTACCAGCCTTTCCACAGGTTCAGAGCCCAGTATAGGAACTGCGACGCAGTATAGGAACAAATGAAGGCAGAATCCTTTTATCTCCATAAGTGCCTGTGATGGTTGATGTTATGCCTAACCTTTAGAGTGTGCTTAAGGAGACTTAATAAAGTCTGAAGCAAAAGGATCACTTGATCCTTGTGTGACACATTAGCAGACATTGCTTTGGAATGATACAGTCTAGTGTGGATAGAAACTTAAGTACGCAGAAATCTCATGAGCTGTGGGCTTCTCAGTGCAACCTTTTTAAGTGATGTCCCAAGAGAATATCATGTCTTTTGGGGGAGCAAGCATGCAGTAATGGTACTGCCTGTTGTGGGTGGCGTGGTAGTGCCCTTCAGAAGAGCAGCAACACCCAGACAAACCATGGCATCCTTCTGCAGCTGCACATTCTGCTGAGGTTTATCAGCCTACAGCTCTGTACAGAAAATAACATGGGAAGGTCAAGCCTTATGTTTGGCATCCACAGACAACTGAGCCCCTAGTGTTACATTCATCTGCTAAGGCAGGGTGGCTTGGGGAAGTGGGAAGGCAGTGTCTGGTCACTGTCATCCAAAGATGCCACCAAAAAGACCACCATTTCATTCCTGGCATGACTTTGCTAAGAAGATGCAGAAGCATAGTGAAGATCAAAGGCCACCACTGCAGAGTTCTCCTCCCTTACTTCCCTGTAGTTCCCTCTCTGTGTCTGTTAGTTTTCCATATGCCCTAGTGCCCAGGCTTTGTCTAGCCCTGATCTCTCATAATTTCACTCTAAACACCTAGAATAGTTAAAGATTTAAGACTCAAAAAAATATAATGATATTTCATTAGTCTTGTGGGAAAGGGAAATGGGAGAGAGATGATGAGTGAAAAGAACTCACAACAGTAATCCCATGATGTTAGTCTTGTTACACACCATTCCGTATAATCTTAGCAACCACCTGCTTACCCTTTGTAAGCAAGGGTTATATTCCCTCGAGTATTCAAAGACCCTCAGTCAGGTGTTTGAAAAACCCAGCAATAAGCAGATGGAAATTTTGCAGACATGGTGTGAAGAAACATGATTTTTTCTTGTTAGCTGCTATGTTCACTTCAGCTTGCCCTTCATTTTCTCAATGTGAGGCAGGATGGGAGTTGCCCTTCCATCTCTAGCCTCATTTCATTGCAACAAGAAAATGTCGGTGTTGAGGCTGAAGCGACTACTTTGAACACTGAGAAGATATCCCCAAACCAGGAGCTAGGAAGGTGATATAGGTACTTACTGCTTCTGAGCCTGATCGATGCGGTTCCTGAGGGTGACAATCTGCAAACAACATACATGACCAGGGTTTTTAGAGATAAAGAAACCTTGTTCCCTCACGGAGAGGGGAGTTTTACCTGCTGAAGTGCTGGAAACAGGTGCCTATGCAGGGATTAATACTTCCTTTGAAACAAAAGCTCACCCATGCTTGAAGGAGAGAAATGTTGCTCCTTGGCAATAAATCTGCAAGCCAATTTCATATGTCAAGGGAAATAAGAGATAGAATTTTATAACCCTTATTAGAAGAGTTCCTATGTATACAAATTAATCTCCTATGAACTCACATGTCAAACTGCAGGCAAGTGAACCAGAATGAATGTCACCCTGGCCAGTTGGAAAGCTTTTGCATGGCCCCATTCACCTGCATGTGTCAAGCTCACCTTCTCGCTCTTCCCCTACTCCTGCACATTCAGCAGTGTATAAGCTCAAAGACCTTCAGCGAACTTTGGATGGGGACCTCAAGAATGGAAGATGGATCACACATTCTACTGGAGTACCTTTGTTGGTTGGGAGAGCAGGAGGTGAGGAGCTTGCAGCAGTCACCACCTTCCCAGCCACTCGTCTAATGAGAGAAGACAACTTTTAAAGGGGCTGAAGAAGAAAATATTCAAGGAGAGCTTGAGCAGCCACAGAGAAAAAGGTTGGGGCTCTGAAAACCTTCCCAAGCTCTGGTGGTGACTGCAAGCCACTAGAGAGTCTGCCCTAGAAGACGGAGCATCTCTTTGTTTAGACATAGGTAAACTGCAAATTTCAACCTGACGCATGGGAAAGCAAACACCTACCTTGCACAGGATGAGCACCTTATAGCCTGACTGAGCACCTCGGTCCTGGCCCATAGCCCTGGACTCACTACTGAAATCCTGGGACTCTTTCAGCTCAGGTACTGGAAAAGCCCACAGGATCTAGGGTGTGATAGAGTCCTCTTTTGTCCTTTCACCTTCTCATTTGTAACTGAGTCAAGGGTCTACCTAGTTTCCCTGGGGTGGAAAAATACACTTGCCAAGAGGCATGCTTTGCTTCTGCTTTTAGTGTAATTCAAAGTTCTCCACTGGCTCTGCAGGTCCAAGAACTGGAGACCCAACATTTGAATATTTAAATTCTCACTTGACATTCCCCACATGCGAAACAAGAAAAAAAAAAAAAAAGTTATACATTCAGATTGGCCCAACAACCGGTATTTCCTGGCTCGTGTCTTTCCATGGCAAACAGAAACAAAATAAGAGACTGAAACATTAGCAGGAACAGGACAACACAAGGAAGGAAAGATCAGCAGATCAGCTGCTTTTGTACTTACTCATGGAAGTTTTAATATCTGCAGCAGTGGTTTAAATTATTTTTTGCAACCGAGTATTTTTCCCAAGTGTGGAGGAGAACCAGCTGTCTTCAGTTTGACCCAAGTACTTAAGACTTACCTTCACTGATAACTCTGTGATAGTGACTATAACACTCACTCTCCAATGAAGCACCAAAGAGCAACCGACACGAGAGCTAAAAAAAGCTCCACTCCTGTGTGTCCCAGTTCCTTCCTTTGTCTCTCCCTTGCATCCTTGCTTGTGTCTCCTTCATTCCCTTTCCTGTTTTCACTTACCTTTCTCCTCACTTTTTTCCTATCATCTTCCTTTTTTAATTTCACTTCTCCCATCCCAGCTATGCATTTTCCTTCTATTTTTCTCATTCTTTGTACTTTCTCTCCTTGCTTTTTATCAGCAGCCACACATCGCTCTGTTTATGCAGAGGTTTCATTGCCATAGCATGTACGTTTCCACTGGCACTCCCTTAATTCCTGCTGTTCCACACCCAGTTGACCTGTTACCCTTAAGCTAGCCCTCACCAATATTTTGGATCTGGATAAGCATGTGGCTGCAAGGTGGAGAACCTTTCCAAACCCTATGCCATTCTTTTCTGTGAAGTCCAAGCATGCATCCCTAAGCTTTTGCACCTATCCCAGGTACATCAGGGTGACTCGCATAATGCCAGAGGTTTGGATGGGGAATTATTTTAAGAGATGGTCTGAGTGGGTTGCATGCTCTGTTCTTTAGCCACATCCCTGTTGGACCCCAACTCTTTTCCTAAATTGCCTCTTCATCTCTTTTCAAAGAATGAAGGGGAGAGAAAAAGGAAGTGAAGGAAGAGACACAAGATCCAGTTTTCTCTTTTCTCTCTGCACTCGGAGCCAAGTGCCAGTTTCTGTCTGGCACCTGGCCTCTGACCATGCGGCAGGCTCATGCATTTGGTAGCCTTTGCTGCTGCTGTTACACAGGCAAGTTCATTGTACTTACAACTTGGAAAGCTCCTGCAGCCTGCAACGCATTGTTAAAATCTAAGAGAGATTGAGATAGTTACATTGGTGTTGCTCATTCTCTGTCAGCGTGTGTCTGTGTGATTGGGAATTAAAAGGAGAGCACGACAGAGAGAGATACAGTAGGATTTCTCAGCCACTGAAACCTGGCATAGGTGAGTGCAGACCTGTCCTGTGACTGTGAAGGAAACATGTCCACTTTCTGTTACCATATGACACTTCAGTCAGCTGCTCCTGTCTGGAGACAGTTTTCAGTGACTCTAGGGAATCTGTCTGGGATGGGAATAAAACTCGTAAAGTTCAAGTGTGAAATCAAAGACGGGTTTACCAATATTACTTTGCAATGGAGATGAGCGAGTAGAGTTACTGATTTTTTTGGGCCACAGTTACCTACAGATAAAGAAGAATGAACAAGATGTGTTTGGGCAGGGGTGGAGAGTCCATTTTCTTTTGGGATTGCCTTTCCTGGCAGGACACTGAAAACCTTGAGAACAGTCTATTCAATTTCAGTCTAAAATGTGAAATCTAGACCAAGTTAGGGGAATGCAGTTCCAAGTGTCTTGCTGCTTAAACATTGCAAAAAGTCATTGGAGACCCACGTGGCTTTTGCATTTTTACATTTTGGACCTAGTGCCATTAGCAAAATGGCTTCTGACCTTACCTCGTATTTTTTTCTTTTGATCTGCTCTGTAAAGTCATACTTTTCAGTCTCCAGTTGGTACAACCAGTCCCACAGTTCCTTAGCCTTGTCCCTGTGTGTTTATGGGGAAAGGAAGGTGGGAGAAACAGATCACATCATATATTTTGTACTGCTTTCACAACACTAGTAAAGAGGCTTTTTACGTTTTATTTAATGCAGTTCACACACCTTTCTGCAAACCCTTTCCATCCTCTGAAAGGTACTCACCATTTTCAAGGTCACATTTTTCTCACCTTCTCACCCAAGAACCTTTTAGACTTGCAGTCTTGCATGTGTCACACACTAATGTGTTTCCTACTGATTTAATTTTCCCCCTAAAGAGGGGAAAAGAGTCCAGGGGAATCAGACAAGAAGGAAGGAGGACTCTGAAGGCCACACAGATGAACAGAGCAGCTGCCATTGCACAATCTCATCTGTTTCAGAGCTGAGGTGAACCAACCTCATCTTTCAGTTGTGTGTAAACTCTGACGTGTGGAGTCCAGACTATTATCTGATGACTGCTCTGCACCAGAGCACTCAGCTCCCAAGCCTCCAGCCTCTGTGGAGACCCATCATCATACCTTGCCAGATCAGCTCACCCCTGGGAATGCTACAGATACCAATCTGTAGGTTCATTCAACTAATATCAGAGCTGGGTTTAAAGGTTGTACTTAATCCCGCACATGACTAATCCTAATTAGCAGGAGAGGCTAACAGAGCTATGCCAGGAGTATGGCTAGATGGCTACCAAACCATTTCAACAACTCCCCACATCCCCTATTTCTCCTCCATTCTCCAGATCAAGGAAGGGCACAACTTAACATTGTCCTGTGATGAATTTCAATGAAGGCCCTCTCCCTCATTTTTTCACTAGACAAGATTCCAGGATAGTAAGACCAAATTTTAGTGGATTACATTCAGTAAGATAGGATAAGCATGTTACCTCAGCTTGTCTTCATTAAGGTGGTCGATGTTCAAGGGCTTGCGCCTCTCTGCCAGGACCTTCTTCTTTGTCTCTCTAGCTGTTTGCTTCTTCCCTCTCTTCTGATCAGCCTGTTTTCAGAACATCATTTAACATCAGACTGCAGACATTTGGGCTGAATGAAATTATTTCAGTGTCGGAGCATGTGAGACAAGCTGCCAGGGATCCGGAAGAAGGAAAGGCAAGCTGTTTTCTCAACATGTAACAAAGACTGTTCCCAGTCAACTCCATGGTTTAACGCTTATGTATTTCTCCCACCAATACATGCTTTTTACCTTAGCCAGATAGCTGCTGTATGTGGCACCCATGGAGGACAGAGCCTTCTTCTTCTTGAGATCATCCTCAGCTTTTCTCTTGGCATCTTCTTCCTCTCTCCGTGCCTTTTCCTCCTGTGGAGTGTGACACACAGAAGCAAGTTACTCTAGCAGGGACTCACAGTTTCCCCAGCAGCCAGTCACTGCAGAGAATGGGATCAGATAAGCACGTTGATGAGGATTGGCAACTCCTGTTTCCTGCCCTTGCTTTAAGAGGGTGGTCATTTCTTCTCCAGACTGAGACAGGCAGAACCTGTAGGTTTTTCCTATCTTTAGAGATCTCCTCTAATTTGATGCTGAGACAAGGAGAGAGATGCAAAGACACTTACCGCAAGCCTTGCCTGACGCTCCTTCTCCTTCTCAGCCCGGATTCGCTGTTGCTCTGCTCTTTCAGCTCTGCGCTTCTCCTGCAAGAAGCAGTGGCAGAGGCATTGAGTCATCATTGTGGCTTTATCTACTGGAGGTTCTCAGAGAGTGAGCCACCTACTCCCTTCCCAGAACATGCAGAAGGGTCTCGTGTGCAGTTCCCCCAGATGTAAAACAAGAGGCTGAGAGCAGGGACAGATGTGGGAAGAAGCCATTTGGTGATTACTTGGGCGGTCACTTCTGTACACAGCAATACTGCTTTCCACCAAACTCTGACAGTGGACTAATGGATTCAACTTCTCATCTACAGAGGATGTCTTAGAATAGTACAGGGAAATGGCAGTTCAAGGACTCACAATCCTCTCCTTGAGGGCAACCAGCTCTTCCTCTTCTTTTCTCCTGGCTTCGAAGTGGCTGTCAATCAAGGCCTGCAGTTCAATCAGGTCTTTGTTCTGCCTTTTCTTTTGGATGTCCTAGAAGAGCAGGAAAATGTATTAAGCCAGCCCATATTGCTCTAGGAATATGCCCTGGACATTCCCAGCACCCTGCCTACATGGAAAAATAAAAGCAAAAAGTGGCTGCAGATATCCATGGAAATCTATGGGATTAGCTTAAATGCCTGTTGATGCAGGTCAGAGACAGCCAGAGACTCATCCAGGTGGCAGTCAGGAGCCCAGAAGGGAACAGAATCCACATCTACCATTCTCCTACACCGTATTTTATCCCTGGCTTTTCTTAGCTGCCTCCTCTTTACTTTGGGATATGAGTCTTACCTAGGAAATGTTCCTGCATTTTTGGGCAAAGCAGATATTTCTGTGTAGATTTTCAACACCGGAGTTTTTTCATTTTTCTATCGAATTTCTAGGAAGTTATTTGGATCTCTGTTTATTATTAAAATTCTATTATCACTTTAGGTAGTGTTTCTCAGCAACAGATAAGTATAGGCCTGCTTTATTTCAACCTGCAACTTTCAAACCATTTACAATAATGGGGGATCTGAGAGCTCCTAATAACTTACTTTCTCCTTTCTTCATATATTGGCTTCAAAGATTCAAGGAGAAAAAAAACCAAACACATGAATTAACATTTTAGCTTGGTCACACTAGCAGCAAATATATCCAGAGCTTCAGGGAGCAGAGAGTAGCCTTTCACTGAAAAGAAAAGAATCCATACTTTTTTCCTTGACTTTATCCTCATCAGTATCCAATACAGGAGGAGTTACGTGGGTTTGCAGACATGTGTATGGGTCAGGTACAGACAGACAAACACAGTCAGCCTCAGGAATACTTACATCAAAATCTACTTTCTCACCCTCTGGTATTTTAGGAGCAGTTAGTCTGCAGAGAGTCAAAAAAAAAAAAAAAATGTTTTTCATCTTAAAGAGCAGGCAGCTTTTTAAATAGCATGTCCTGACCTGCCCTGCCCTCAGGAATGATGCTGACAGGGAGAAATGTTGATGGAGATACAGAGGGGTGAAACAACAAGTCAATGTTTCCATTGACTGCTCCAGAATAGCACTAAGGATCATTGTCCTTCATGGAAGGTCATGCAGGCCAGGGAGTTACCCCTAAAAACCCTTTTCATTCCCAAAGCCTATGGTCATTCCCTCCCACACAGAAAGACGCTTGCCCACGAGGCTGTCAGCGACATGCTGCACGGTCCTTTCTGGGCAGCTGGCAGAGTGGGAAGGGAAGGTGCTGGGGCCCAGAGCCAGAAGGTCCATAGGAAACCTTAGTTAAGCTCAAGTCAGCCCATCCCAACATGTGCTGTCCTTCCTACTGTCAGCGATCCTGGATGGATAAGGAGTTTCCCAGCTATGGCCTTTCACAAAGGATTTAGCGTTGAGCTGCCTGTATCTTGGGGTACTGTGAGATGACTGTATCTTGCACAAGTTCATGAGTCCTCTGACTCTATCAGGAACTGGTCTTAAGACCCTGGCCAGAAACTACTGCTAGGGCATCCTCTGGCAAAAGCAGACGTCCCAGAAAGGCATGCAGGACAAGCTGGATGTTGCACGAGGGAGGGTTGGATAAAGGCTTCTAGCAGCCATTTGCCTAATAGACCATCTAAGGGCTTCTACTAGATCAGAAAAATGATCCGAGGCTTTTGAAATGCCCTGCCCCTTATACTTACTTTATTCTGGGCTTCTCCTCTGTATTTGGAAACATGGAGCAAAACAGGAAGGGAAAAAGAGGGAGAACAGTTAGAACAACAGAGAGCATGCCAGCTGCTAAAGTGAAAGGAGGAAAGGGAAATTTAATCTTAGGGGAAACATCTCAGAGAAACTGGTTAAATCTCAGGCACTTCCAAAAGAAATATGCACACTCACACAACCCCTTTTGCTAGGAGTGAATCCGTTTTTACCCTTGAAACAGAATTTAGCAGAAAAGAA
Organism: Gorsachius magnificus; assembly: GCA_034008185.1. Classification (NCBI taxonomy): domain Eukaryota; kingdom Metazoa; phylum Chordata; class Aves; order Pelecaniformes; family Ardeidae; genus Gorsachius; species Gorsachius magnificus. The sequence continues at coordinate 5,505,519 of CM067086.1, read as the reverse complement.
TCAAGACACAATATAAAAGTCCCAAACGTAGCATCTGGAAGGCAATGGTTTCATGTAAACGCCAGATTATTTTTCTCAAACCATCCTGACCAAAGATCTAAGGAGGACAGCTGGGCTGGAGGGTAGAAGAAAATGTTGCCTTTTCCAATCAGCACTTCTTTCACTAAAGTTAACCTGAATTCACGGTTATGTCAATGAAAACTAGGCTTTGCCAGCTTGGCTCAAATGCCATGGAGGCCAGGAGGGAAAAAGCTTCATGACACGTTTTCTTCATGTTCATTGACTCTCAAGACAGCTTAGAGAACATCTCTGAGATACCTTGGTGCCATGGGGAAGACGCTTATTCTTCTGCGCTGTGTGGTGCTCCTCAAACCAAGCTTGGAAAGGCCATCCTCTCTTAACAAGCATCCTCTCTGCTGAAGTACATGCAAAATTCCCATGGGTGTTAATGGGAATGATCTTTGCATCTCCAGGAGAGGGGTGCCTGTTAGTCATGCTAAACCATCACAGAGACTGTCAACTTGGGCCCTCTGGCAGTCAGAAATGTTCCCCTACAACAAGTGACCTTTCCGTGGCGCTCAGAAATGTGGTCTTAGGAGTTACTCATGTAACATCTGCGCTTGTGATCAACTCCCCTCCCTTTTTAAACTTTAGTCATTAACCCCAGCGTAATGGCAGTAAGTTCAGCACTGTTGCTCTCACACACAGAAGTAAATTAAACCTATGTGTTTTTTCTGGCCCAGCCTCACAGGGACCCAGGTTGACTTTCATAACCACATGCTACGTTTGAACTTTCAGGGATGTTGCTAGATGCTGCAGAACAAGACTCTCCCTGTGTTGGTTTGGTGGGAGGAACTGAGGTAAAAAGCTCAGAGTCTATTGAATCTGGTAAAAACAACCAACTTTGTAAAGTAAAAGTAAAAACAGCCTCTCTCAGGAGCGGATGTACAAGCCTTGCTATCCATATCATGATACAGAAAGCTATTATATTTTTTCAAATGCTTGTTTGCATCCAGCTGTTTTGGGACTGATGGAGGAAATTGGGCATAGCAAATGGAACAGAGTAGGATAACATAAGATGAAACATAAGGGCAAAAATTTAGCAAAAACTGGTGCTGGAAAATATTTAGTGGAGACGTCAGTTGCAAAGATGTTGGATAATAAGAAAATTGAGGAAGTAGCTGGAAACTGGTTAGTGAGATAATGAAGAGAAAAGACGTGAGAATCAGAAGCCAACCTTTCCTTTCTCTCACATTTTCCTATACCAATTTCAGTAATGAAATTTTAGGGGGTAGACTTTTCTCATTTACTGCAAGAACACTGCCTACCCAAACATATCTCAGCGGAGACCTCGAGATGCTAAAGCAACGCTAATAAAATAAAGAGCATGTAATTAGCAGTGTGTTTTAGAGCACTCGTATAAAGGAAGACACAAATCACTCTTGAAGAAATATGCCATTAACCAACACTGTACTTCTGTATTTCTCCAGTTATTTTTTTGGTTGTTTTGCTTTTCAAATAGCCAGTGAGCTTCTTAACACATTGTTTAAATTGTTTTTTTTTATCTGGAGAGAGGAAAAGTAATCGCAATGAACCAGTCTATCAGGGATGTTATTCACACAGGTTTCCCTTCCATGTCCCAGATAATTCCCTACCATGACGTACCCAGATAATTCTCCGAAACATTCCTGTTTAGCTTAAAGCTGCCGGTTAGTAACATTTCGGGGGGGCGGAATGTAGACGGGGAATGACTGGTTTTGTTTGTTGACCTTGGTTGCCAGAATCGACACCTGTCTGTCAATGACTCTGTGAATTTGGTTCCAGCTGCCACCAAATCAGCACTTTAAACTTAATTAAACCAATGAACAATTGTAAAAATAAAAAGAAAAATTAAGGTTAGTTGTTCTTGAAATGAGAAATTGTAGTTAGAATATTTAAAGGCACCTCCAGAAAACCAGAAAAGGGGATAACAAAGAAATAGGAGCCTTTATTAAAAAAACGAACAGTAATAAATCTGTCTTTTGCAGTGCATGACCCAGCATGGTCCATACTGTATGCACCAAAAGCAGCCCAGGGATGTGATTTATTTTGAAATGCCCCTTCTTTCAAGACACCAAGTCAAGGAACTGGGCCAAAATTTGTTAACAAGCAGGAATTGTCTTAGCAAATTCCTCTTCCGGTGGTGGATTTTGACTGAGATTCTGGTCATTATTCCCATGAACCACGGGGCTGTGACAAAATCCCCACATACAACCCTGCCAAAAGAAGGCAAGAGCCACTGGAAATCCAAGTTCACTGCCCTGGTGATTAGAAAGTCTCTGAGTTTCTGGTTTCCAAAAGGGTTAGTGCAGGGCAAGTATACACCACCATAAATACAACCTCGCTTTCTCCTGCCCAATCTGTGAGGTATTGGCACAGTGCTCCCCCTTTCTGTGAATCCATCTGAACTGCCTTTACTTCATTCAGAAATCCCTAAACACCCGTCCTTAATCCCACTTCTCAGAAGCAACATCTCTAACTCACAGTGCGTCCTTGAAAAAAAAAAATCAATATGCTATTAAAAATAAAAGGAAAGAGAGAAAAAAAGGAGAGAAAGGGGCTCAGAAATGTCCTCAGGGTATTTCCCTAAATAAGAAAAAAGCCTGAAAAGTGAGCAAGAAAATTAAAACAAGCAAACAAAAAAACCCAATAAAACCAAAACAAAAAAAGGAAACACAGAAAATGCAGGGTGGTTTCAAGTGGCATTGGGCTTTGTGTTTGGAAATGGCTGGCCGGGTGTTCCTGGGGTTGAGGCAGTTAGAACAGAACCGAGCTACTTCAAAGGCCTGTAAAAGTCCATGAGAATATTTCTATACATTTTAACTGTTTTTTTAATTTGGTCCAGGGGCCTTAGGTTATCTTGCCCTCTTACAGGAGCAAAACTGACCCTGCATACAGTTAGATTTGGTCCTTTTACATCAGTCTTGTCCCCACCCATGTGCTCAAGCGCCCCCTCAACCACGTACTATGAACACACTATCTTAAGCCTGCCTCACCAGTATGAATAAATTAATTCACATGCTTGATGTTTAGCACAATTCTAAGTGCATGGCTGGAGCAGAAGTTTAAATATCTGTCGATTCAGGCCTGGAGACCATGACCTTCTAAAGATTGGGTGAGGAAGGCACGTCTATGCAGGGCTCAGCTCCATTTTCAAGCATGCCACTGGGATTTAAGAGATACTTTCCTGATTTGGGGGGGATAGAGACGGTTTGCTGGTGAAATGTATGACACAACAGGTTACAGCTAAAAGACAAGTCCAGAGCAAGTTCTAGAGCTTGGTTTTAACCGTCTACTATCCTAACGAGGATGTACAGGCTTCTCAATACAACAGTGACCACCCAAGGGTGACTGGATATGCACAGTAAGCAATTCTTTGCGGCAGAGGTGTTTTGGCCCAGTTCCTGAGTTTAAAAATCAAGTGAGGAACAAAAACAAATACAGGAAAATAAAGAGTGAGGTGTTAGAAGGATTACTTTGTTGTCCTAAGACAACACTGAGCTACCATCATAGTATTCGCCGCCTTCATCAGCTGTAGGTTGAAGGATAAAAGCAAAAGAGAAGAAACACAGTAGTCAATGCATAACCAGCGCTGTTGTCCTAAGCAACTGTCCCCACTCTCTCCCTGCTATGCTGGGAACCTCGGAATCTCCGGAGATGGAACAAGAAGAAAAAAACACCTTTTTGGTGATTTGGTTTGGCAAACATACAGCCCTTTTCTCCATGTTCATCCAAAGCCATCCAGAGAGACCATTTCCCTCCCATGCTCTCTTTGCTCTTGAACAAGGTCAGTGTTTTTAACACTGTTTCCCCAGCACTGAAAAAGAAAAAGCGTGAGAGTCTGTAGGTGCATCACGTACCTTCTTCAGGGGCTTCCTCTGCTGGTGGTGTGGTACGAGCAGTGATGGAAAGACAGGAAATAGGAAAAAAAAAACAAAAAAACAGAACATAAAACCAGGGAATGCATGAAAGGGGAAAAAAATAAAGGAATTAGTACAAAGGCAAGGAGAAAAGGTATCTGGAGAGGCTGTCAGGAGTTAACGATGCTGTAAGGTTAAAGTAGTAGTAAGCATGGAGATTAAAGGAGAAAAGGGCTGCAAGTGATCATTGTGGTTAATATTTGTTTCTCTTGTTTTGTTCTCTTCTACCAACCCAAGACTCCTGTTCTCGGCTCGCACACACACACACACACTTGTGTTGCACCTAGGTGGAGTAAATCAGAAGTCATGTCACATACCTGGCTCATGAACTTCAGGTGTGAAGTGTCATGGAACAAGGTGCAATGGAAAATAAGAGAATGAGAACGAGAAACCTGTTATTTCACACACACCGAAAGAGCTTTTCAGCCAAAGGGGAAGAGGGGAAGAGAGGAAAGGGGGAGAGGGGGACGAAGTTAAGAAGTAAACCTGAGATAAAATAAATTAATTACATTTGAAGTAGCATATAAACAGAAGTCACAGGACAGGAAAGGAATTCAGTCAGGTGAAGCAGGCAGATTTACAGTAATAGGGCAATGCTTAAAAAAAAAAACACAACTTATGAGCATTATGCAACATAAAGCCCAACCTGACAGCACAGGGTACCAAGGTTTGCCTTGATTTGAAATATGCACATGAACGTAGTCAGCACTCTCAAAGCACTATTAGATCTGTCCTTTCTACAGCAGTATTTCAGGCATTTGAAATAAACACAACGTGGTTTGGAAACCTACTGAAATAGCTGCTGTAACTCATCATCAGCATGCAGCTAATGCCAAAGATGCTCAGCTTTCTTTTCTAAATCTATGGCTAAGGCTGTTTTCTTCCTTAAAGACAACTTGGATGTCTGTATAAGTCTACTGCTGTTCTTCACATCCATTTGTGATGTAGAATTACGAACGGATTGCTTCATAGGAAGAAAAGGTTCATTAAAACTCTGTGTGGGTATACATTTCACTCTTATGGTTTTTTTAGCAAAGCAAGAATTGATCAGCAATGCAGATTTGTAGGGCAGATTTTGCTTTTCAACCATACACACACTACTGAATATTTTGCAAAGCAGGTGCAAACATAATGCAAAACTTCACAGTATTTATATTCCCTGTGTACAGTCAATGGGTCAAATTCTGCCCTGAGATTTGAAACAAAGCTTTTGCTATAGGAAGAAACATTCATTTTCCCATCATAGTGCAGAATTTAAACCATTTCACAAGGACACTTTTTGCTGAGCTACTTTTTCACAACAGTGTATGTGTCCCCTAGTTTTTAGTAAAATTTTCATGCAACAGGTAAGTTTCCTTCTACTTAGTGCCAATTACATTTTACTGAGGAAAAAAAAAAATATTAAACTCAAAAAACCCAACAATCCCAAAAGCATGCAGGTTACAAGCTGTCATTAACAGATAGGTTATTATCTCCTGTCACCTCGTGTTCACTTCCCATGCACACTGTCCCAGCAGACAGACACCGGGGAGTTTAGAAGTTAAATCACATACCTGGAGGGGGGGCTTCATTTAGTAGGAAGTGTCAGGGGGAAAACATAGGAAAGGAAGATAAAAGAATTAGAAATAAGTTATTCAGGAAGGGATCACCTCAAACTTTGGTAAGACTGGGTTTGAAGGAGTCTCATTTGCAGTCTAGGTTATAGAGGTCGACTGTTAGTAGGAGTGGAAGAGGAGAGTAATCTCAGTGGGGTATGGAGTAGTCGGGGAGGGGATGCCATAGAAATGAAAGATAAAAGGAATTTGAACACTGATGTATTGTGACAATTTAAATCATGCGAATATGTAGACAGGGGGCAATTGTAGTAAGTCTGGTGAACCTTAAATTTGAAAAAAAAAAAAACCTGCCCAAGAAGGGAGTATTACAGGTGTGCAGTGTAACCTGTGTTTCAAGTATGGACATGCCCTTTTAGCTGCTGGAGCAGGTGTGGGGGCACGAGAGTTACTGCAAGGAGATGAGGCTGTAAATGCATCCCTGTCCTTGCATCTGAAGCTCCACCATCTAAGATCCTCCAGTGGCAAATGTGAGGCTTAGCTCTGCAGACCTGGAAATACTGGGGTCTACATGGGGCTCATCTCTGCCATGGGAGCAGAAACCGCTCGAGGCCATGTGCCAGGCTCCTGCTGCAGGCGATACCTGCCAGCACGGGCAGCTCCTGTTTCTGCAGCTCAGGTACCTGCTCTCGGCCCCAGCTGCCCTATACTCACAGCCCGGGAAGTTTTCAGGGGCATTAAAATGTTGCTTCTAAGCTTCTTAGAAGGTGACTCTTCAGTGACAAACAAGAATTATACTGGTGTCCAATAGGGAAAACAAGTTTTACGGAATGGTAAGAATTGATTGATTCTTCATGACTCTGGTTTTCTTCAACATCTTCAAATTCCTATGTACGGGAATGCTTCAGATTAATACATAGGAATTTATCCACCATACACGTGCATTTGGTTAGGTGGAAAGCGTCAGCAAAGAGAAATAAAGGAATTAGAGCAAGGATTACACAACAGCAACAACTCTGAACTTGTGCAGGCCAACGCTGTGACTTAGAAGATGTATTAGACAAAACCAGCATTAATAACAGAGAAACTAAATGATCACACAGTGATATGAAAAGCTGGGACAGCTCCCTCCAACATAAAAGTTTTCTTTTAAGCTTGTTATATTTACTTCTTCTTTATAAACTTGCCTTTTTGTTATGTTTTATGTTACAGAGGGAAAAGAAAACACGGCGAGACTGTAGGTGTGGCTTTATTGTTAATGAGATTGTGTTAGTACCTGGTGTTTTGAACAAATTTCAAGCTCACATGGATGTCAAAGCTTGAGAGCAACGCTCAAGTAGTGAGTAGCAATTCGATAAATAGCAGGGGAAAGAGGTACAGAGGCAGGCAGAGCAGCTGGGGTGGCAGCAATGACCTTTAACTTGTGCAAACCAAGACCAGAAAACCTTAGGAGCAGAAAACAGGCAGGAACGAATATGGTTAAAAGGAGAAGAGAAGGACGTGAAACGAGAAGCAGCGAGAACAGGAGAGGAATGAGAAGCAGCGCACAGATGAATGTTGAAGTGCTAAGTCATGCCAAAATCAATCAGACAGCTTTCACCTCACTCCCTCCAACCCTGGCAGAAGTACTGATCCTGTCTAACCTAAGAGGCTGGCCTCCCTCTGAGGACAGCGGATCGAAATGGCTGGGCCAGGCGGCTGCTGAGATGCAACCACTTTAATAAAGCTACGCCAAATGGCACAGAATAATTCTCACAGACAGCTTAAAGGATGCTGCATGTTCAGTTTCTGCTTTTCCAGATAATAAACATTATCACAGTCCCGTATGCAGTGTAAGGATGGCTCGGAGTCCCATCAGTGGCCACTCTTACAGCTTGTACATCCAGATATTTGTTTACACAAATGTTATTACATTTTTCATGCAACAGTTAGCTCTTATCTTCATTATCACACATCACAGAGCAGAGGAAATTATTACTGGTGGAAGGTGTAAGGAAGCTGCAAGTTACAGTTTATCATTAATACTGGATTTTTATCTGTTTTCTTCCACCATCTTTGAATTCCTGAGTATAATATTAGAGTTACTGGTATAATTTTTCCAATAGAAACCATTGTTTCAATTAAATTCCAATATTTCAAAACTCATGGAGATTTAGCTAAGATTTTGGTTAAAAAATAGAAACAGTTTCACAACCATAAAAGGTTGCATAGATATCAACATCTCTAGAACAAACCCTTTTCATTTTTTTGCCTTGAGACAATCTCTCATTCCAGATTTGTCCCTGCATTGCGCTATATATATATCCCATATTATCCATAAAGTCAGTGCTTCAGAAGCATCTAAAATAGAATTTTCATTTGAAAATTTGGAAATTTTCCATCAGGGAAAGAGGAAAAAAAATGTTGGAACAAAATGTTTTGGTTTAACTAAATAAAAAAAAAAAAATTTTCAATAGCTGCCAAACAAGGCATTCTTCCTTTTTGTGTTGTTGTTTGTTTGAAAAGTTTCCATTTTGTCCCAATTCAGAACGCAACCCAATTGTGAAATTGCCAAGTGCAACTGAATTTCCAGCACACAATAACCCTTCCGATTGACGCAGAGGAATTCAGAAGTCACATACCTGGTTGATGGACTTCTTTAAGAGGGAAGTAGCAGGAGGGAGATGCAAAGAAAGATAAGAGAATTAGAGCAAGAAACAGAGGATGATTAAAAAACCCTTATACTTTTTTTAGCCAGGGTGGAGGGGTTAAAGGGGTAAAAACCATTAATAAGATTAAAAGAGAAATAGAGGGCTATATGGGTGACAATTAGAAAATCATGGAGAGGGAGGACAGGGGACGTTGGGAGATAAAGGATGCAGGTGACTGACATATATATTCATGATGTTATAAATCAAGTGCCATTGGCAGCCTTTGGTTGACAAAAATATTTACCTGTATTTAAACCAAGTCCATTACCCACAGGTTTGAATGTGCAGAAAGGGTATAGCCAACCTGTTCTTATTCATGTGCATAGAAATCCCAGCCTCTGCAGAAATCATTGGGCTCGGAGGAGCTGGCATTGATTTCCTCAGCGCCCAGGATTTCACCGCTGGCGTGTGGGACCGCACGCCAACATGGGAAGGTAAGTACGAGCATGTTACTGCTCTCCAACCTGCAGGGTAAAGTATCCAAGCCTGGCTGGACATGCAGAGAGGGGGGGGACAGAGGGGCAAACAAAAGGTAAAATGGGTTTGGGCTGGCAGGCTGATGCTTTAATAAGCACAACCTCCTATTTTGCTAATCACACGGATTGCCTAACCAGCCTGGACTTTAATTCATGTTGTAAAATCAAGCAAAAATGCAACCCTGCTACCTCCATTTTTGCATAATGCGCATTAACCCAGAAAACTCCCAATAGTTATGGAAAAAGCATGTAACTACGTCATTTCTCTGAATTGGCATTTTCTGCAAATACGCTGCAGCCAAACCGATGCCACTTGGTCCGATCCTTAGCCCAATAGAAAAAGAGGTATGAGGCAGCATCACTCATTGCTTGTGACTTCAGATGCAAGTTTCCACGTCAGCACACATTGCTGCAAAGGCGAGTTCTGCCTCCGCGCAGGGGCGGGGGGATAGGAGGGAGAGGTGCACGCAACCGAGGGAAGCAGCATTGCCACAGGGCATGCCTCTCCCACCTCCTGCCCCGGTGTATGGCGCAGAGGAAATGCTTTTGGGAACAGAATCATAGAATCGTCTAGGTTGGAAAAGACCTTTAAGATCATCAAGTCCAACCCTTAACCTAACCCTGCCATCCCACCACTAAACCATGTCCCTAAGCACCTCATCTGCCTTTCTTTTAAATACCTCCAGGGATGGGGCCTCGACCATCTCCCTAGGCAGCCCATTCCAGAGCCTGACAATCCTTTCAGTGAAGAAATTTTTCCTGATGTCCAACTTGGTGCAACTTCAAACCATTCCCCCTTGTGCTATCGCCTGTTACCAGGGAGAAGAGGCCGACCCCCACCTCACTCCCCCCTCCTTTCAGGCAGCTGTAGAGGGTGATAAGGTCTCCTCTCTGCCTCCTCTTCTCCAGGCTGAACACCCCCAGTTCCCTCAGCCGCTCCTCGTGAGCCTTGTGCTCCAGACCCCTCCCCAGCTTTGTGGCTCTCCTCTGGACATGTTCCAGCAACGCAACATCTTTCTTAGAGTGAGGGGCCCAAAACTGAACACAGTATTCAAGGTGCAGACTCACCAGCACCGAGTACAGGGGCACGATCACTGCCCTGCTCCTGCTGGCCACACTATTCCTGATACAAGCCAGGATGCCATTGGCCTTCTTGGCCACCTGGGCATACTTCTGGCTCATATTCATAACACTATCCCCGTACCAACTGGTATCCGTATCAACAGCCTGGTTAGAGAAATGAGCACTGGGGAATATATAAGCAACGCCCAGCCTGTGCTTCAGGCGTTGCTTTCAAAACAGCGGTTAGTGCTTGTTACTCATCACACCACTTATCCTACGAGAGTGAAGCCGCTGTCAGCAAGCGTGCGGAGGATAGTTTTGCATCCTCTCCTCTTCAACCACCTCCAGAATTCCTGCACGCGTTATAGCTTCGGACAGAAACAGAGGAATTCGCAGGTCATGGCACATACCTTCCTCATGAGCTTTAGCGGGTGGGAAGAGTCACAGAGCGAAATGCAAAGGAAGACAAGAGCATTAGAAATGTCAGAACAACCTTTCACTCGTACAAAGTGGAGGGGGAGGGAAAGCTGAGATGATATTGCAAGGAAATAAAATGAATATGGCTACAAAAAGCACTACTGGAAATGAGGGCACAAATGGTCTGAGGTATTAAAAGCATAAAGCTGATTTAAATGGCCGTTATCAGGTGATGTTTGTCTCACATGCACATTCCTGCAGCCTTGCATAAAGCCCGGAGCAGCACGCCCTGATGCTTGCCCAAGTGCATTTACAACCTGAGGCCAGCAGGTTTTTGGTGGCACGTGGCTGCATGTACCGCCATGAGACAGTGGCCTGGAAATCCCATTGCATGAAGAAGAAAAGCATCTTTAATCATTTGCAAAGCTAAAGCATCAGAATTATCATCAGCTGCTTTATACAACAGGGTTCAAGCTGAAAAGAGGGCATGTGGAAAGGCTACCGTAAGAGCGTCAGCCCAGTAAAGGAGGGCAAACCCTCGGTGCAACTGCTGTAGCAGCAGACCGAACATGGGCACATCTGCACATCGTCCAGAGGCCAGACCCACCCCGAATGGTCCAAAATAAGCCCCCTAGGGAGACTGAGCAGATCTCAGAGCGAAGGCTTTTCAACCTTCATCCTTTTAAGAGGTTTACATTTCCCAGCAGTTTTCATATATTTTTTTTTCATGCAACAATTACCACGTAGCATTGACAGTGCATTCAATGTCAAGACAGAACATGAAGGAAGAGAGTACAAAAACCAAAATGGTGACGAGTTTGATTCTATATTAATATGCCTATTTTTAACTCCTCTTTCCCTTTACCATCTTATGGCTTACTGGCTAAACCAGAGCTTACTCTGAAGGACGGGAAATCAGGACTCACGTCACATACCTTCCTCCTGAGCTTCTTTAGGCGGGACGAGCCACAGGACAGGATGCAAAGGAACATTAGGAGAAACACATTATTACATGGGCTGGTATTACCCAGGCTGAAAACTCTGTTAAACCAGAGTGAAAAGTTTTTGTCCCTGTAAAGGATGCACTAATGGCCAGGAGGGGAAGGAACCTAAGGCAGGTGTGGTTGGGAAAAAACTGCACCGTGTAAAAGGATCAGGGAAAAACATATTGGAGAGGGGGAAATCTAACAATAAGCTCCAATAATACATGCTGAAATTTCCTTCTAACTCCAGTTCTATAGGAACCGCCTCCTGCCATTGCCTGGATGGGCTTCACGGCAAGCTCCCCACGCGGCGGGAGAGGCTGGGTTACCACCGAGCCGACGTCTGCCGGACCTCGCACCCAGCCCGTTCCTGTGTGTTAGCCCGCGGCAGAACCGGCCACAGAGGAGAGGTGGAAAGCAAAGACAACAGAAGCAATAAGGCAAAGTAACGAGGTCCTGCTCCTCTTGCACCACCCTTGAATCCCCCCCACCGCCAAGAAGATGGCGGGGAGCAATTCGGAAGGCGATGGCACGTACCTGCTTCATGAGCTTCTTCAGCTGGGACGTGGTAGGGAGCAAGAGCAATGAGATGGAAAACGAGAACAGTTAGATTAAAGGGTGTGTGAATGCCACAGGGGGTCTAAAACAAACACAGGGGGGATGAAATGGAGAAACAGAGGAGGAGATGAAATGAAGACAGGCAACCAAAGCACACACAGGTACAAGAAATGTAAAACCTTCAGGACCTGGATGCTGTAAAAACCCTGAAAACCACTCAGAGCAGGTCTCCCGTGGTGTTATAAACAGGTTTACCCTTGTTTCAAACGTGCCCGTAGCACAAAGCTTTGCAAATGCGGAACCGATGCACCCTTTGGCTCCTCCTACCCGGAGCACCACATCCCAAACTTCTCAAGTGCAAAGGGTGGGTTTCTGTTCCATCCACTCTTCTGCCCTGCCTGTCCCACTTTGCAAACGCCACATGCAACGCGAGGAGCCCGCTGGGGTTACTTGCCAGCGTCTACGTAGATATAATTAATAAGTTCTGTGTTCTGCAGTATTATTATTCATATTATATATAATATTATATATTATAAACTTATAATATATGTGATATACTATATATAATATTACATATTATAGAATATGTACATATGGCTACACACATACCTTACCACAGATGGATTTTGATTTCAAAATCCATCCAACCATTATCTGCCAAGCTATGTAGGAGAAACCAGTTGACATCTGATAGAAACCTTTATAGCCAGCCCCCAGTTATCCCACCGTGGGGGTTACAAACACCCAGGGCTAAAAATCAGCCTCAGAGCCTGCCGTGGCTTGGATGAGGGGATGGCATCCGCGTTTCCCCTGCAGCTCCCTCCCCAAAACCACACAGATAGGCAAGGATGTGGGGCACCCTTGGTGCAACGTGTGCAAGGGCCCAGAAGAGCCCTCTGACTGTGGATGGTCTCTCCCAGCTCTTCCTCTTGTCTCTTGTTTTCTTCTACCACCTTGCAAAATCGAGCCGCGCATCAGCCCCGAGCCCTGCTGTGGGAAAGAGGGGAGCTGAGGAGCTGTTTCACGTACCTTCTTCTTGAACCTCTTCTGCAGGTGGGAAACGGCAGCGAAAGGAACGGAAAGAGAAAATTAAAACAAGAAATATCTTATTGGAACATTCTTGAGGTTTGCCAAGCTCCCAGGCCTTTATGGGTAAGAATACAAAATGATGGAATTACAGGGTGAGAGAGAATTAAGAATAACATTTTTACGGGCATATTATGGGGTTATAAATGTTACTGAAATATGGGAGTGTGACCACAAATGAAAGCCACATTAAAAAGGCATCCAATGTTTTGTTCTTTATTAGAGCTGGCTGAAATTTCCTCAAACTGACTTTTGGTGAATTTTTAACCAAAAATAAAATTGCTGCGTTTCTTTTGTATTAAATCGTTTTCTCAAGTGATGAAAAGTTTTCGCCAACATTTATCAGTTTTTGAAATTTCAAAGAAATTAATTTCTGAATTTCAATAGATGGATATAAACTTTGCAGGGTGTCCTCCTCCCTTTTAAAAAAAAAAAATCTATAAACTTTTGGAAAGAAAGGAAGGGACTTGACACCATTGTGACAAAAAAAAGGCAAGCAGTTCCATAAAAATGGTAGGCCACAAAATATATTTATGTATATTAAAATCGATATATTTATATATATTCATTTCCATATACATATATACATACACATATACAAAAATTCTATGTATGTGTGTATATTATACATTATATTGGTTTTTACATATGCGTGTGTTTTTATATATAAATGTATATATAAGGATGTTTTGGTTTGTTTTTTTAAACAAAAACAGGCCCAATTTCCTGCCAGCTTAATAAGTGACATCAATGTTGGTCATTGCATTGATTGATGTCTGTGGCTCAGGACTGAGTCCCGGCCACTGGGTGTGAACCATTTACTCTGGATTTCTTCACACACGTTCTTCCTCCACATTGAGAGAGAAAGAAAGCAGAAGCCATGTCACATACCTTCTTCCTGAGCTTCAGGCGGCAAGTGTCATGGAACAAGAAGCAACAGCAAGCAGGAAAATGAAAACAGAAAACTGTTAGAAACTGGTATTGGGGTGAGCTCAGGCCTGGAGAAAAACGTGGTTAGAAACTGATGGAGAGAAATTATATGGAAATGGAAATGGATGGTTTTGGAAGATAACACAAAGGTCAAGCAAAAGGGGCGAGCAAGGAGAAGATACATGTCAGAGGAGATCATCATGCAGATTAAAAAAATAGGAAGTCACCTGCCTATTAATTTCATATTAATCATTAAATTCTTGAAACCCAAAAGGAGACAGTTAAGGAAGGAAGGAGAAAGGCAAGAAAAAATGCTTCTCCTTTTAGGGAGGCTTGTCTGTAGGAGCAATACCCTTTGCTTACTCTTTGGACATTTGACAAGTCATGAAGGATGGAGCATGAATACCACCTTCACCTCCCTGGCTCTGCCCCTCCAGGCAGGACTAGAGACACAATGATGACTGAAGGCAACTCCGCCACCCATCTGGCATCTCTATTTCTTTTTTTTTGAGCCCTTGATCCTCTCAGAAACAATGCTGGGGGAATTAGAGACATAAGGATAATGTACCTTAGGGCAGGCACTACTCTGAGCACGGCCACAGTCACACCTATGTTCCCACCACCACTGAAGGGAATTAGCCAGTTGCAGCAATCTGGGGGAATCCATGGCCAAAACAACCCCTGCCATGTATAAAATCCCCAAGATGGACACTTCTGCACAGAGGCAAGACTCTGTCTCAGAGCTGGTCTCATATCCTCCATGTGCAAATATTCCAACTCCCAGTTCAGGGTTTTACTCTTGACCTCCTAGAAGATGTCTTGGACACTAAGGGCAGGTCCTGGGAGAAAGCCCAGAGTTTGGCGCTCACCCCTGCCCAAGACACTTTGAGAAAATGGAGGATGACAGCCAGCCGCTATATTTGCCTGAACTGAAGCCAACGTGTCAAAAGTGCCCAGCAAAGACATGATACATCTTCAAAATCTTCCTCTCCCTGCTGCCTGCAAAAGCTGAAACAACTCGGGCCAGAAGGACTTTTCATGCTCCATCTTTCAGATCTGTGCCCAGCCTCTCACAGCTTGTCAAATCGCCTTTTGCCAGCTAAAAGCATGTTAAAAAACTTAATCTTTGCCAGTCGATTCTCTGCCTCGCCTTTTGCACCCTCAGCAGTGCCTTGTTGGGTGCTCCTCAGGAGCTGGCCAACCTGCTCTTCTCTTCAGTTTCAAAGTTTAAACTCAATATATGGACATCGCCAAAATGAGAATGGGAGGATTTCACCAATTGTGTGGGCTCCCCACCAGTCCCTGCTCCAAAACACTCTGAGTTTATGGACAGGTTAGCTCCCAGCTCTACAGCTATCCCCTACAGCTCATAGAAACATTGCATTTCACCATAATGCGAAGGCTTGGCACATCATAGCCCCAACTTGGCCAGTTTTATGGTTTCCGACTGATTTCCTGATCAAGTGTTTCAGATCACCTTTAGCGGCAAGCACCAAAGAGAAGGGTGGAATACAGACAAGGAAAAAAAAAAAGCAGGACCAAGAATCAAAGAAAGATAAATTACATTCCAAGTTTTTTTGTTACCTTCTTCTTCGTATTCCTCTGCATTGAAATAGGGGCGGGGGGGGGAAAAAAGCAGACAAATCAACCAAGAGCCTTGATGCATCAGTAGGGCATTACTCATGGCAGAGCCCTTTGCGCTTACAGGGATGCTGAGCAAGAGGGCCTCTGAGAGGCCACTTCCAAATCAGCAAGTAAAATAGCAAATAAAATGACTTTGAGAAAGAAGAGGAGGTATAAAAGGGGAGGAGGATGATACTGTGTTGAATTGGGCAATGGGGACTCAGCGTACACACGTTAGAAGGAAAGAGGTGGAAGAGAGGGCCTCCAAGTATAAGAAAAAACAGAAAATAAACTTGTGTATTTCTATATATATTGGTTGTTTATATTGTGGGTTTCTATGTCTCAAACCAGAAAATATTATGTATAAATATATATAAGTATATAAGTATAAATAAATAAATAAAAGCCGCAAAATTAATTGCCAGCAGATGGCAGTGCCCCTGCAAAAACCAGCGGCATCCCCCACAACCAGGGCATCAATTTGGGGCTACAAGTAGTGTAAAATCACCAGAAGCTGCTGACAGACAGACAGACATGCAAGAAGAGAGACCTCAGATTTGCCTAACCATACCAGCACTTTTTGTTAAAATACCAACAGTGAGCAGAAAGGAGCAGACGGACACGGTCAGCGAATGCCGCAAGCTTGCGTGGAAGCACTTAGAGACAGATTTAAGACTTACCCTCTCCTTGCTCCCTGTGAGAAAGGAAAAAAGGTTATTGAAACAAGAGAAATATCCCTTCCACTCTGTATTATCACCAAGCTTTAAACTGTAGACTGAAGCAACCCAATGCACTGCTGTTTCAAGCCTGTTGTTTCTTCTTTCCCCCATTCTCCCTTTGCTCTTCCAGGAACCATTGAACTAACTGGGTTTGGGGGTTGTTTTAAATAGTGTTCTTCATTCTGATAGTGTGTATGGATCCATACCCAGGAATAATCCTACTGCTACAGGGCTATAACGTGATACCTACACATAAGCACCTATGATTCTATGAAGCAGGACCTCAGCCCTGGTGGGCCAGGCAAGCCAGCCTGCAGTCGATGGCCCACGCCAACCCAGATGTGTTACAGGCTCCCTGAACCTTAGGGTTGTCTAATAAAAATTTGTGATAAGTCAGCTACTGCTCAATGTTTACCCCATGACTGTAGCAACATTAGTCTTGTGGTCTGTTCCCATTCCTTGCCCCCTACTCGCCAGCTTCTCCTGCTCTACCATGACCTTGCATGAAACCCAAAGTCCACAGCAGCCCTAGGGCCAGACCAAGGACATGTTAGTTAGAGACTGCTTGAAAAAGGTGTCAAATCTCATCTTTAGAAACTTTTTTTTAAGAGCAGGCTGGACAAAATGACACCGGTTGAGCTGAGCCTGCCTTGTAGCAGAGGAGGGGACTAAGTGACCACTGCAGGTCTGTCCATGATGCCACTGATCCCATGATTGCCCTAAATCTCTCCTCTGTACCTGCTAATGTATAAATGTCAAATGACCCCATTGGGGTTGGTCATACTACTCCAGATTTGTTAAACCAAGACAGAAAGCAGCTCCTCCACCACACTGTGTGTTTAATTCCACCTCCTCTGGATGTACTCCCATGGCCACCAAGGACAGGCTGAGCTGGGTGGAGGTGTTTGGAGGGCATCCCATGTTGGACAGGGAGAATGTCAGATGAACTTTGATGGACCCTTTGATACCCCAAATCCAAGACGCCCCTTCCCCAGTGCCTCGGGGGGCTTTTGGGCCATGCACAGAGCGGCACCCAGCCTCTCCTGCCTGTGGGGATGCCCTTGCTCCACCGCATGGAGCCAAGCTGAACAGATGAACATGCAGGCAGCTTTCTCTCTACTTACACTTCTTCGGTATCAGACATGTTGGCACTGAGTTTCTAGACAAAAGATGAAAAAAAAGAAAAGAAAAAAAAGTGTTATTAACGGGTGCGCCTCCTAGAAAATGCCAAGGCAGGAGCAGATGGGTTGACATTTGAGGACAAAAAAAGCCAGGCACCTGCTTTCCCACACAGCAGCCAATCCTCCACCAACGCTGCCATTTTGGGAGCAGCACAGACCTTTGCCAGCCAGGTCAAAGGAGAAGGAGAGGGGAAGAGGAAAAGATCATCTGGGAAGACATGCACCAGCAACCTAGCTTTAAGTTACAAAAGCTCCAAAGCTCAGGGAGATGGCTGTCCTCTCACACCTATCTGACATTCCCATTGCTCCAGCGAGATCAGAGGAATTTTTTTCCTTCTGTTGCACTACCGCAAGCGGGAAAGCGCCAGCTCCAAAGCATTAGCCAGAGTTAAAAAAAAATGAAATAGCTGAAACTACCAATATACCCAGAGATAACTGTTTATTTGTCAGCACCCAAAAGTGCCGTAAGTAGTGGTGTCTGGCTTATACAGCTGATGAGTGAATGAGCAATTATCTGTTGATTAGGTTAGGATCGGAGCTGGCCAAGTGCCTGGTTAGGCGATTCGTATCCATATAACCCATTGTATTTATTACAAACGATCCTTGCACTGCGGGGCAGAAGTGAACCCATCCACAGCACTGTCACGGCTCACGTTTCGCATGCGGACCACTGCCCATGGAGAGCTGCAGCCGGGGAAGGGCGAGGGCTGGGTACGGCAACTCCACTGATCTTTGCCCAAATGTGTGCACCAGAGCCTCAGCCAGAGCCAGAGGGAGCGGCACTGCTATTCGGAGAGCATCCTGGTAATATCACACACCGTACCAGGATCGGTGATGGCAGCGGTGCAACACTATGGCTCTCCTAAAAGCATCAGCAGCACTGAGGCCAGGGGGGGGGTGGGAGGGGTGGGAAGGACCCCCAAAACTTCCTCCAAATCCACAGCAGGTCTTAAATTAGAAAGCCAGACTCCTCCTTCCTCAGTGGGAAACCTTAACTGCGACTTTCATGACTTCATTACTCAGCTGATATATGAGAGATGTCTTGAAGGAGCAGGTGGGCTGACTGAGGGTCAAAAGGAACAACTGCAGTTCAGCAGCGTTCTATTTCAGAGGAAGGCAGTAATCCCAGAGGCTCCAACCCTGCCCTATAAGGGATCCTCTCCATTCCCCAGCAGCAACCCTGGGCAGCACGTGTTAACACCAGCAGGATTTAAAACCCCTGTGCTCTAAGCAGTGATAAACAGCCAGTATTTTTTTCATCCAATTCCTCATTTATCCTCTTTCTGAAATTCAGCATTGACCTGGAAGTTGTTCCCGCAATGGCCATGTTGTGACCTGATCTAAGTAGCTGGACAAGAGGATGATCTACTGCTAGGACACTTGAGATTTCGGTTCCTTGGTCCCAGGCTGCTTTTAACTTCGTAGCTGCGATTGCCCACTCCTCAAGTGCAACAGCCATCCCAAGGAGTACGCTGGGGACTGTAACCCCACCGGGCAGAAGGAATCTGGGAGGAATTTCAGCTCTTCAAAAGGCTTTTCTGCTGCCTCAGTTCCTGCTGCTTCTTCTGTTACTTACTTGGATGCTACACCATCTCTGGTCTTTCTCCTCTGGTCCTTTTTTATCTAGATGATCAAATCTTCAGGATAAAGACTTCCACTTGCTCTCTCTGCACAGTGGCTAGCAGTATAATAGGTTTGCAATCTCATTTCAGCCTCCAAAAATTATTCAGGCTATTAGTAATAAGGGTTGGCAGTGTGTTGGTTTATGCAGCAGGACAGCAGAGCTTCTCCTAGGAAAAGCCTGTAGAGGGAACCTGCCAGTTTCCCAGCTGTTGGCTTTTTCCAAAAACATGTGATCTTTAAAGACTGAGGGCAATGGCCAATCCTCCCATGGATTCTCCCTTTAATTTATAAACCCAGATTTCCTTCTTTCCAAGACGGAGGTGGGAAAAAAAAAAAAAAAAGAGGACTTTTAAAGGGCTTTGGGATCAACTGTTCTTCCCTCCCCTTCCAGTGGCAAGAAGAGTAATACTGCTCAATGCTGGAGAAGAAATCAGCTTGAGAGCCCTGTGTACGCACACAGAGAGCGAATGTCTGTTCGGTGTAGGATAGGCACGTAATGCAGCACACGCTGTTCTTTACAAGGCAACTGAAGTCAATGGGAGTCTTTGCAATCAGGCTTTCCATTAGCAGTTATTGGAATGAGCTCATCTAGGCTCCAATTTAGCTCTAAGGACATCTTGCCGAGGGTTGTCACATTTGCTGTTCCCCTACACCCTTCCATATTTGTTAATCCAAGCGCTGCAAATGCGAATGGGATTTTGCATGGCATCTGTCTGCATGCTATAAAAGCCAAGTGAGAATGCCAGCATCCCTGACACCGTAAGACCCCAACCCTGAGGGGGTTCCTAGGCTCCAGATAAAATGAATTAATAAGGAGTGCATTGGCAGATTCTGGGCAGAGATGAGCAAGATACAGAAGCCCTACAGCCTTGGGCAGAGGGGGACAAAAAAAAAAAAAATCCAGGGGGAGGTGCAGATTTCAGCCTTGCAAGGGCCAAGCGTTCAGCCAGGTTTGGTCACTTTGTTGGGAGGAGCTGGCATTTAAGGTTGTAGCTGACTGCCACTGCCCTGGCTGGTAAGCCAAAAGGGTCTTGCCTCAAGAAGAACAAGGTGTCCGTCTGCTTCGTGGCATTCAAAAGTCAGATGGTCCCTCAAAGGCGGAGTAAAACGCAGACCATCATAGCAACAGCCACCGAGACAAGAAAGGCTCTTTGATGCCCAGCACTGTCCCCATAGCTAACTCTTGTCATCAAAGCAACCAACAAAACCAAGCCATATTTACACCCAAAAAGCAATAAGGAAAGCAATCCACTAAGAGCAGTAATTTTTGCCATTAGGATTAAGTTCACTGAAGGCAATGGAAAGTCTCCAGCTGGCTCGGGATTACCCTTTGGTGGAAATTGCTTTACACGCAGCAAATGCAGCCTAAGATTAAGGCTGTTAGCACCTTAAGGCAATAACTGGATTTTATTTGTACAGTGGCAGAAAAATGGGTTCTGGTCTTGTCTGAGGTTTAAGAATGTAATAAAATCAATTAGTTAATACTGCCCACCATTTGGAAGGAAATCAAAACACATGGGAAAGTTCCCCCAGACCAAAAACTTCCTGACTGCTCCCACCCCTTAAAGGTGAAAGCAAAGGTTATTTTCTGCGTTTTGTTCAGGCTAAGCGGGCCATGGCTGGAAGGACAAATACCCCAGTCCTCATCAGCCCCAGGTGGGCAGGAATGCCACATCCCTTTTGGCCCCAAATGCTCCTGCCCTTGGCTGAAAGCGCAGAGCCAGCACATCCCAAGAAGCCTCTTAGCAGCTGAGAATGCACCCGGGAGGGGGAACTGGCTGCCTTGCACCTCTGGGCCAGCCCTGGAAATAACCCGCCTGCCAATCACCCCCTCCCAAGTCAGGCCATACAAGGGAGGCAAGGTAGCAAGAGCCATACAGAAAGGGGGGAGGACAAAATTGGCCATGCCCAGGCGATGGGACCTGGTATGGACAGCTATCGGGCAAGGACTAGGGGTACAAACCCCCAAGCACCACGTGGCCACGCTTTCCCAGCAGGAGCTGCTGCAAACCCACTGCGCCTCATTTTTTATATACATACCTATATATTAAAAAATACATGTATTTTATATATCTATTAAATATATACATAAACTTTTCTGTATAAAAAGTACATACATATACTTCTTTTAATATATATTTCTTCCATCCCTCTGCCTCCCCCCTTTGTTTCTGTACTGCTCAGCAGTTCCCAGCAGAAGGTGTTTCTGTCCCTGGGGGCTGGGGAGTGAAGTGGCCACCACAGCTCTGCTGCTGCTGAGACAGGGCAGCAGGACCCAAGCGCTGCTGCAGACTCCACCAACACAAAGCAAAACCCCGATTCCCTGCCCTAAAACTTGCCCTTTATCCTTGTCTTTGGAGCGATATGATCTGTCAGATCCCTGCAAAGGGTTCGCTAGGAATAACAAGGGTGGGACAGAGGACTAAAAGCCAACGACCACGTTTGGCTTATAGCTCCTGCCTTTCCCCGGGTCTTGCACCCCTGAAGGATGTCTGCCTGCCCCAGCAATTGCCTACGGCCTTGCTGGGGCTCCCCCTTGCCAGGGGCAGGGCTCCCACCCAAATCGCTGGCACCAAAGCCACCTGTGCTGGTGAAACTGCAGCCTTTGCAGGACACCTGCCTCCCCAGCCCAACAGCGAGGAGCTCTGCCCCGCAGGGCAGCCGCGGGCCAGCGGGGGATACGGCCCCCACACAGGGGAGATTCACCTGCACTGGGCGGCCAGGCCAGCAAAGTGCAGGGGTTTGAAGCCGTGCATACAGGGGGCATCCCATCACCGCTCTGAATTCAGCCTCCTCCTCCTCCTGCCCCTCCGTGCGCACAGGGGGATTCTCTCCCAGTTTTCTTCTTTTTGTGGGAGGGGGCAGTTTTCCCTGACCGTCTCTGTATTTCTCAGGGCCCCCTCCAGCCCCACACCCCACCCCACACCAGTGGTCCTGCCCTTCATCCCTCCCACCTCGGCATCGCTTTCTCCAGGTGTCAGGGGAGGAAGGGTCAGCACTGCCCTTCTGCTGCTGGATCAAGCTTTCCCAAATGCCCTCATCAATGCCACTTCATTCCCAGCCCTGGGTCTTGGTTTTAGAAGAGTCTTTTCTCCCACCACCAATCCTGAAGAGTTCAGAGCACCCAAACCTCTGCGAGAGACACAAGCCTCACGCAATGCCCAACAAAAGCCAGAAAGGAAAAGCGCCTTTTCCTTCGGATCTGTGCTGGATCCTGTGGACCCCAACCCTCCCCTGATGTTTCTCCATTCAAAGCCAGACTCAGCCCTTCTGTGGTTTTGCCCCCTGGCAGTATCCCTCTCCAGGACTCCTGCTTACCTGGGAGGAGCGGAGAGAAGTGCAGAGCTCCCTGCTGAAAGGGACGGGCAGGCTGGGATCTGCAAGCAACCCAAGGTGATGCAGCTCTCAACTTATAGTGACATTTGATCGTCTGGAGGAGCCGATTGGCCCCGGACCCCCTGCGCTGGGCAGGGAAGGGCGCGGGGATGGGGCGGGGGGGACGGAGGAGGGGAGCAAGGGAAGGGGAAAAAAAAGGGTCATACCATGTATAGGAGCAGCTGGAGGAATTGCACAGATGATGCTAAGATGGGAGGGACATGTTTGGAGAAGAGAAAAAAAAAAAAAGCCTCCAGGGCTTATGTTTCTATATTTACAACCCCACCAGGCAGGCAGAGCTTAAAGAGGGGTATCTGAGGCAAAGGCACCTCGGAAATAAATCGCAGGACCCCCGGAGCTCTGTGGTGCCTGGTTGCTGCTTAAAACCTGGTCGTGGCAGCCTGGCTCTTGCAACCTCAACGCGGAGCAGCAGCCTCTGCTCTCCCGGCTGGGCAGGAGCAATTCCTGGCTGTCCCTCTACCTGCAGCTGGCCATGGTTGGCCTGCAGAGCAAGAGCCTGCAGGAGGGCTTGGGGACCTTCTGCCATCCAACGCCTTTTGAAACAAGCGGTCACGGGTCACACAAGAAGCCAGAAGCACGTAGCCTACACCGCACTTGTGTTTGGGGGGAGGAGGGGGTGCTAAGACTTGCCACCTCTTGCTAAGACTACCAGGGCTCTGCCACACCTTGGAGCTTGAGGAGACCTGGAACAAAAGAACAAGAGGGCAGGAACACAGCAAGAGAGCTTGTCTGACCTCAAGCCACACGCAGAGCCCTTCTTAGTGTGATACAAAAGCATTATTTAAGTAAAGACGTCTTAGACAGGGCAAACCCCAGATGGCTGGACCCCATCTAGGATCCTTAAGGTACCCGGGGGGGGTTGCTGCCCGAGCACCCTCCGCAGTTGCACAGCTATGCCAGCAGAGGATTGCAGTGCCTTGGACAACCCTCTGGCTCAGGGTTTCCATTTCACTAAACTTTGCAGGCTTCAGCTCCCCATCCCCTCCCTCCCACCCCTCTCCTCTTGGCAGGGCTCCCCGGTGGCGCAAGGCATGCCCTCCAGTGTGTCTGGCAGCTCCAGCATCCCCTTTCTCCCAGCCTGTAGGAGCAGAGGAAACCTTTAGAAGCCGCAGGGCAGGCGATATTTTTGGCCCGGGTCACAGATCAATTCCTGCCCACTCTTTCCCTGCCACTCGCAGGCAAGGGTCCCCAACCAAGGATGTAGAGACAAGCTTTGAAAGCCGCAGAGCAGGAGCACAGCGCTGCAGCCTCCCGTTCACCAGGTAACATGCCCGAGCCCAGCTTGTGTTCTCCAGCTTCCCAGCAGCTTATCCCCTTGCCTCCCTCCTGCAACCCAGCTTGAGCCAACGCTTTTGCAACTTGCTGGGTGGGAGGGGGACAGCGCATCCGTCCTCAGCGCCCTGGCTGCAGCCAGGAGGAGTTTGCTTGGTAGGGGAGCCAGGGTGGGCACGCCGTGCTGCCGGAGGAGAACGGCACCTGCGTGGGGACATGCAACCAAACTGGTATCATGGCCTTCACTCCCTCAACACAGCTCTGCCGAAGGCACTAACACAGCAAAGCAGCCTGCACGCTGCATTTTCGGTACCATCAAGCATTTTTGCCATCTTCTCCTGGCTCATTTTCCTCGGGCACTGCACCAAACGGGCACGTCTCCAAGAACTACTGTATTTGCCCAAACTGGCAGCAGAGTGGGGATGCATGGGAGGGGAGTCCCCCAGCTGTTTCTCCTTTTATGCTTGCCATGTACCCGGTTTGGCAGTGATATTCACCAGCCTCCTCCACCTGCCTGCCAGTTATAGACTGTCCCTGCTGCTGACAGAGCATCCTGACTTAGGTCTCCCACACCAAGGGCTGGAACAATCAGTGAAAAAGGAAACGTGTGTGTGCAAGTGCATGCGAAGCCTGGGCTTACACCAGGGTGGTTCTCAGCAGATGCCAGGCTGAACGCTCCCGTGGTCCTGTCTGGCCCGTTTGCTGCCAGGCAGCTGGCAGGAGCAACGCAAGCATTTTGTGGGGTGGCACAGCCTCTGCCAGAGTGGTGCTGCTTCTGCACCAGTGGCAGGAAAGCGCTCCCCATGCCTCAAATTCCCCTCTAAGCATCCTGACAAATGTGCTTTTGATGCAGGCTATGGGAGGGACAGGTAACCAGATGCTTCCACCTGCTAGCTCTATTTTGAAATAGATGAGATGCAAACGTTGCTCCCTGCAGCATCCCCTTTGCTCCTGTACACACTCATCTGTGCTCGGCTTGGTTCCTGATCTGGACATTTTGGGCAACTGCTCCAGACAATATCTGTCTGTACATTATGCATTGTGTCCATGCTCCGTCTTCCCCTTCACCACCCCTGCGAGCACGGCCCATCTGCTTGGTACTGTCCCAAAGGATGTCTGTGCATCCTACAGGCTGCCTCTGCCAGAGCCCTCGCATCCATGTCGTTCATCTTGTCTCCAGTCCCAGTGTGATGCAGTTCCCTCTTCCCACGGGACCAATGGGATCTGCTCCATCCCTGGAAGAGGGGTTATCTGATGCACACATCCTCCATTTGCTCTGCTATTATCTGGTTCACAACCAAAGCTCATTCCCCACAGCCCATTTTATGTTTGCCCTTTTCTTCCCTTTGTGGGTGTCTCTATCCACTTTGGCATGTAACTGTAATCCTCCCAAATATTTGTTTCATGCCTTAGCTGCATAGCCTGTGCTTTTCATACATACCCTCCATCTAGTCCTTATTTCACCTCTTGATGCCATCACACACCAGTTTCATTCACAGCCTCCAATGTTCTCATCATTGGCTTTGCCTCTCTTGACCATACATCATCCTGCTCTAGGATATATATTTTGTGCTGTCTTGACATCATGTCTTCTCCCTGCATCAGCAGCAAGATGTGCTTGGACTTGCCTTTGAGCTGCTGCAGCGCAGCCACACCAGCCTAGAGAGCAAGCAAACCACCACCAGCTGCCTTGTGCTCTCTACCGATCACATGGACCAGATGAGAGAGAGATGACCCTGGTTGTGGCTGCATGTCTTCCAAAAGCCATCAGACTTTGTTAGGCGAGGGTGCAGCAAGCACCAGTCTTTGGAGAAGCCCCTTTCACCAGCTGCCACGTTAGAAGACGCACCAAGGGCAAAGAGAGCACGCGTGCAGGTCACAGACACGAACTGGGGACTCAGACTGCATGAAGTCCCTCTGCCTGCTGACCTCAAGCCAGGGCCTGGCATGCTTTTACAGTCACAGCATCTCCACCCAGGAGAGGATACAGCAAACGAGCGTTCCTCCTTGGGTAGGAACTAGAGACTGGGGATCTAGATCTAGAGGCGTTTCCACTAACTAACCCACCCCAGTATTGCATTTCTTTTCGGTAGGTAGGAGCACCCAGACTGGTTATTTGAGATGGGCCACAGGAATATATGGGCTAGCAGGGCCACTCCCAGGGGAGCTGTAATCAGCCCTTCTCATCTTTTAGGGCTGTCGGCTGACCTATTCCAGCAGCCAGCGCACTTGGTGGGAGATGCCTTTAAATACAGTGTTCACACATTAGCCCCAATAGTTTTACAAATTGGGTAAAGATGGGCACTTTAGCCAAATGCTTGTCTTCCTTCTTTTTCTTTTCGTTTGTACCCTCACCCCCATGCTCATTGCACACCAGGCAGTGGGCAGCATTTGCACAGATCACTGCCTCCTGGGGCTGGATGGTGCCTAGCCAGCAAGCCGAAAAAGCGCTGTGCAAGTGCATCTAAAAACCTCTACAGCCCTGGAAGGCTGAAATCCTACCTGCCGCTTCACGTTCATTAAAGACTACAGAGTTTGTAAATTAAATCAGCTACATTCTTAGGTGCTCCTTTGCAAACCAGGAGAGATCAAACTCCTGAAAAGAAGCACTACCTATCCCTTATTCCCTAGCTACTGACAAACACTGAGCAAACTGATCTAATACCAAAGCAGATCCTGCTTGGGCATGCAAGGGGGGCCAGAGGACCTCACAAGGTCCTTCCTCACCCAAACTTGCCCAGGACTCTGCACTTACCCCTTCATGCTAAAGCTACAGAGGAACTTCTGCTGACACCTTCTTTCATTCAAAAATGCTTAAGTTATCCATAGTGAAATTGTTTACCAGGAAAATGTGTTTTACTTGAGTTGTTCCATCATTCACAGTCTGAACATTCCTTCCCCCCTGCCCCCAAGTCTTATTTGAAAGCTTTCAGAGCAACATCTTTTGATTTTTTTTGCATGATACAGCTATTCTGGTTTTGGTGTGTTTGTCTGCTTATGCAGATCTCAGCACTGAAACACTTGAAATTTTCCACAAAAACAGTTGATTAAGCTGACTGGGGCAGGGTGGGTATGTGTTTTTCTGGTTTGTGATACTTTCAATTATAAGCTTTTTACCATGATTTAGGGCAGGTGGGAAATGGGAATCACAAAAGCCATTTGGGATAGAAAACTATATTCTCATCCAGTTCCCACACACACCCCCTTTTCTTCTCTCTGTCCCACTCCAGAGAAAGGGTTTCTGCAGTGGGGTTTAATCAGCAGTTCAAGGTTAGAGTAGATGCCCTACATTCACCAAAACACTCTTTCTGATTTAACTGAAGCAGCTGCCAATAAAAAGGCAGATCAGATAGTGACTAAGTAAGTACACTCCCAGAAAGGACAGAATATATAGATAATTAATTACTTTCTGTTCCTGGGTAAAATCCAATGACCTGTTTTATGCAGCCGGTCAAGCAGAGATCAGAATAGCCTTAAACTTTAAAATCAGCTCCTCTATTTAAGTACCAGCAGACTGCTGCCATTTTACTGGCAATGATGGGATCCTGAAGAATCTGAAACACAACTCAGATGGGCCAATCAAAGACCAGGCTTCCTCCCTGGCTCTTCTAATACCCCCCCTCAGCATCCAGGCTCAGGATCTTGGTCCTCGGTTTGTTGCTCCCTCCCCCAGCTGGAAGAGACCTGGTCCAGTGCTCACCACACACAGCAATGCGCCTCTGGTGGCAGCTGCTCAGATACAGGGGAGAGCAAATATTCACCAGGCTGTGGGTTCACCTACCTGCATCCTAGAAGGTAGCTGAGGAACCTCAGGATGCCAATACCTTCTCCTGATAGGAACCCACAACAACTCAGACATTCAGGGGCATAAAAAGGAGAAGAAAGGGCAACAAACAAGCTGTCTCTCATTACCTAATCACCACATTACCTAATCACCTTATTGCCAAATTACCTGTGTATGCCTCCATCCACCTCCCTGATCCTGCTCTTCTCCTCCTTGCATCTGGAGAGAGGGAGTCAAGCAACACCTCCGTGGAGGACTCTAGTGCATCACCCCTTCTGTGAAATTTGGTCACTGGGAGAATCTGCCCCCATCTTATCCCCTCTTAGCCTGCAAGAGCAGAAACTCTACATGTTTGCATATGAAATAGGGAGGGATCTGAACACCTCCTACTTCAGCCTCAGATGCAAACCTAAGCAAGCCTTGTGCATCATTCATACAGTGCATGCCACAAATACACTCATTAGACTTCTGTGGTTTTGGTGGTGACAGTGGCAGAGCAGGGTACCATGTGTCCTTGGGTATTTTTAAATTCTGTTGACATTTTCTTATTCAAAATGTCTTTTCTTCCAAGTTTCCAGTTGGGTTGGCTCTGGTTGTTATTGCCTGTTTTTTTCCCCTAGCATTTTCAGTGTTAGAGACACACAAATTCACTAGCACTCCTAAAAGACGACGGAAGTTTTGAGTTGTTAAAGTCATCAGCCAAAGAGGGAGTAATTGCATTAGGGTATTTGCATGAAGGACTGAGCACTTACCCCCCCAATTCCACAGGTCAGCGCTGCTGTAAGGAGCAGGGTGTCCTGCAGAGCCAAGTGTGATCTCCTCCATCATCAGAAAGACAGAGAGGGAGAAAGCAAATGGAGCGCTCGCCTCCAACAGCAACCCAAAGATGTATCTGCATCCCTTCCATGAGAACTGGCCATCTCATCAGATGGGCCACAGCTCTGGTGGATGTGGGAAATGCTTTGCTATCTTGATCCATGACAGAGTGACTGAAAGCCAGATTAGAGACACATTACTGCACAGGGTCAATGAGCAGCAAGGCTTAGCAGGGTGGTACTGGAGAAGAAGCAAGAATTTGCCTTCAGAGTTGGCTTTCTGACGTAGCTTACCAGCATTCCAAAAGCCAGATGGAACAGACCAAGCTTAACTTGGGTGTAAAGCTGCTTTGGAGACCTCCAGAGAAACTGCTCTTGCATACCCTCATCTCCCTGTGAGCATATTTAACCTACCAGCTGCCTTGGCACCCCCAGTAAAAGGCTGCAAAAAATCAAAGCCCAAGCTGGGTGACAGCAGCGAAAGGGGATGAAATGCCCAGGGGCCAAGAGGATGTAAATAACAGCATGGTGTTTGGTCAGCTCACATGTTTGGCCAGGGCAAAGGCGGGCATTGGTGCCGTCCTTACCAGCTCACTTTAGCAGTCTCAGCCCTCATCTTTGAGTCAAACTGCATGCAAACCCCCAACCAAAATTCACCAAACCAATCAACTCCAAACCCTCTCTGCTCCCAGTGCAGCATTTTCTGCGCGTGCACGCTCCACATACAGCACATCCCTTGCCAGGAACAAGCAGAGATGGAGCCAGAATCTGCACTCCCCCTCTCTGGGGACAGTAGCAATCAACGCACAGCTCCAGATTTGCATTTTGCAACCCTGACTTTTGCAAAACAGTAAATCTGACCAGAAAACTTGAAAAGCCTCCAACTGGTTTCATTGCCTGGAGCTACTCTGCTAGAATATCTGTCCTGGCAACATCACCATCATCTGCCCTTCACCTCTCTAGTACTTTAGATGCCAAACTTCGCAGGGCTAAAGCTGGGAGCATGCAGTGGTGTTACTCGATAGCCCTTCTTCATGCTAATTTTAGTTGATGGAACTTTTTATGCTTTCAGAAAGGAGTTGCTTTATTTATTTTTGAGAAACCTCTGGTACTTATTGGATACTGTAAATACTCTTTTCCATCTGATGTTTTGAACTTACCTACAGGGCTCTCAAAATCGCAAGAAAACAGCACCCAAAATGATCTCCAAGGAACCTGAAATTACCTGTTAATTTTGTAAATCAAGTAACATGATGCACCTAACATGCAAGTGATTGCAGATGGAAACAAATTACACATCAGTAAGTACTGAATTTCATCTTTCTTCAGTTAATATTGATTCCTGACTTTTGTGGTAGACTGTCACTCCATCGCTTTGCTGTTTGCTTTGGGAGATGTGCTTGCTCCATCTGCTTTAGACACCTAAGACTCAATGCCTGTAGGATTCGGGAGATCCCCCTTGGATACCCTAGATCTAGGCTAGATGTCTGAAGATAAGGGATCAGGCTGGACGACTCGAGACATAGCTGGGGCTCATCCTCAGGCTATTTACACCTATATGGACAAGACAGGCAGTGAGGACGAAGCCTGAGCAGCAGGATGGGAGCCAGGACCAGCGCCTGGAGCTGCTATCTTGGGCTGTCCCCAGAGGAGGTGAGCAAAGCAGCCACCCACAGCCTCCCCACAACCTCGGGGAAGGACTACCTAGCCAACCAAAGAGCTTGCATGCCTTAAAATGCTTGCTTATATAAATTCCAGTGATATTTTCCCCTAACTTTTCTTCAACCTCCCCCCCATTCTTCCCATTACCCTGAAGAACGCCAAGCCCATGACACTTTTTTCTATTTATTTGAAGGATGCATGCCTTAAACCACTATTACTTAGAGTTATTGTGAAGAGATTGAGCACCTTTTTGAAATTTATGATCTAAATCAAATTGTTCCACTGCAACCAAAACCCTCAGGGGACCCAATGCAAAATCACAGGGAAATCACTTGTGGTCGGTCTCATTATCAGGATCCCTGTAACAGGTCCATCATTTCTGAAGCAAATGCTACCTCCAGTTGCACTTCTTGGCACCGTCAGATCCATTCTTTACCTGCTTTAAAACATGCATATACATCATGCAGCATTAGTGGAAGTGTGTTGAGCTGACAAGAGCTACCAACAGACCGACCCCGCACCTTGTTCAGGAGCATATCGACTGCCACCTCCTTATTTATAGCTGCCCCGCTCTTGGAGCTTGTTTATTTTCCTTCCCTAAGGTGGTGGTGGTGGCAGGAGGGGAAGCTCTGACATTCAGGCCCAGGTGTCTCTGAGTCTGACCTTTCCTTCAAAGTGCAGAAACTCCAAACACGTTTCAAGGAAGAAAGTCATTTGGAAACTTTAGATTCTCATGTCCGCCACCTCACTGGAGGCCCAGTGCAGAGCTGCAAGCAAGGGTTGAGCAGATCTGTTAATTAGCCAATTCAGGTACATAAGGATGGTCACGAAAATGAGTCTATAGTTATTTTATACATGGAAAGAGAACCTGATGAAGTCTAGCCCCCAGTCTTGAGGTGGAACAAGCGCTATATAAAGACACAACATTCAAAGCAAACTTCAGTTTTCCATCAGTGAAGTTTTCCCCAAGTTTAAATAACATTTTATGGCCTGCAGAAAATAAGCATTGCAATGGTCGTGGGCCACATTTTTCAATCCCATCTCGCAGACGCTCATGTAGAGTTAAAGCTTGTTGGAACAAAAGCAGCCCTGAAGCCTGCTACGGAAAGATGAGCAGCCCATTTCAGTATTACCGTAGCCCCCAAAGATTCATTTGAGTGGGTGCTGTACCAAAAGGACATTCCCCTTCTGCATAATCTAAACATACAGGACAGGGAAAGAAGAAATTTGAGAGAAGCAACACCTTGAGGTGTGCCTCAAGGTCAGGACACTGAGAGCCCACATGGGGATTCAAGTCCCTCTCTTTGGGCACCATTAACCTGCTGAGGGGATGGCAATTTGGGATAGCATGGCAGCGCAGGGAACACAGGCAGCCAAGTGATACAGAGACCAGGCAAGCATTGCTTTTCTCTACCAGTCCCGCAGCAAGACACTCTCAATGCCTCCATTTGTCCTTGTTACATTTAAAGTGCAACAGTCCCAGGAGAAGATAAAGCTAAGGTCTTATAATGAGCCTCAGAGATGCCAAGGCTGCAAAAAAAAAAATAGGAGTTATGTTATTGGGAAAAATGAATGTAAGAAAGACAGGGAGCAGTCAGCTGCTGAGTAAGACCAGAGCAGTAAGTGGTGCTATCAAGAGGCACAGCCTGCTCTCCTTCACTCAGAAGAGCAGGATGAGTCCCCAGGAGCACTCTTCACATCCCAAGGAGAGCAGAGGCCCCAACGCCATGCAGAGACGCCCAGGAGAGGTGGAAGCAGGCTGGCTTTGCAAAGGTTGCAGCATAACATAATCACGCACAGTGGTTTTTCCACAGCAAATTCACCTGCAGAAGCTTTTCATTTTAGCAAGAGATGAGCAGCAGCACTTCACAGATGCCATGTTTTTTTCTGAAGTGAGCAATGAAACCCTGTGCTTGCTGCTGAGGGAAGAAACAAGCCTTCGTTCCCTCTTGGCATTGCCCAAAACACACAGCCAGAGCACCTGGGCTGCAGCATCCCTTTTTTGAGGAGGGCAGGTCTTTCACCATCCTGGTAACCCCACTGCCACTCCCCCACCACCACATGGGCACCGTGCTACTTTGAAAGGAGAAACAGCACATCATAAAGTTAATTTAATTGTGGAAATATCTGCCAGGGGAAATTTAGGTACTTCATAAAGAGCTGCACACATCTGCTCCAAGCCAGGTCTTTCCCTAGTCCCTCACCATCACTAAGAGCACTTGGGTCTCTCTAGAGAGTTTCCATGTAACCTGCTCACTTCTGTGCTGCAGCCAGAACCTGAATTACGGCAGTTGTTTCTGTTGAAACCACATTTAGGTCCACAGGGGCTTTAAGTGGGGAAAATATGCCCTGCAAATTAACCCTCCTTAGAGAAGGAATCTCATACAAGCAGCCTTTGAGGCCCTTTCTGCTCGCTCCAAGTTGGTGGGGCACAGGAATAGTAACAGAAGTTTCTGGCCAACCTTTCCACCAGCCGACTGCAGAATGGAGTTGAAACAAATTGGTGCGGCCAATCTGCATGCAGGCAAGGGGGCAGTAGCACCACTCTCACCTCACACCAGGACATCTCTATACACCCCATTGCTACTGCTCTGGCCTCACTTGAAAATCCCAACATGGCAGAGGAAGGGAGGTAGATGAGGCCAGATGGTGTCAATGCTCCATAGGGCTCTCCGAGACACACAGACTCCCTAAATTCCTACCTCCAGGAGGAGCTGAAGCAGAGGATGGAGAGGATGAAGGTACCAGTGTGCAAAAAGATGGCAGCAAGAAGCAATGTCTGGAAACTTTCCTGCTCCTAATATTTCAGGAAAGCAGAGGTAAGGACAGCACAAACTATTTGCTGTCTCTACACCATAGAAATGTTATTACTTGGAAGATCACCTCCATAAAAAGGTTTTTTATTAGATGGTTCCAGATAGGGTAGTCAGCTCATTGGAATGCTGGGTGCCTGCACAGACAGCTACATTAAGCTCATCTCAACTGTATAAGCAGGCTATAGAAGATTATTTTTTATAGCTGACATCGCCAGTGATTTCGGTTGAAGCCTGTGACGCTGCTCAGGTCTGTTAGTTGGGGAGCTAAGCTCTCTTTTTCTCCTAGCTGATGAGTCCCTAGGAAGTCTTCTGCACGCTCTTCCACCTCTCACCCAAACACGGCTCATCCCCATTTTTCAGTCAATTACGCCCAATACAATGAAGAGTGCAGCAAGGTGACAAGGATCTCCTAAGTGGGGCAGGCACACGGAAAGCCCCTTTCCTGTGTATATCAAGCTCCTTTTCTTCTTGTCACTCAGCCTGATGTTTCTTCTCCTCCACTTTCCACTCACGCGGAGGCCTGCAAGGTCTTGGAGAAGGGCTTTGCTGCAGGAACCCCTACATCAACAAAATCTTCAGAGTTGCCATCGTTACAACATCTTCCTCAAATTTTATTAAATGCTTACAAAAAAAAATACCCAGGACGCACAGTAAATTTAAGCAGAAAGCAAACTGATGCAGAAGAGAGAGAAGCTGCCCTCCCTCCAGGAGAGCAGAAACAAGTTGCAAAATTATGTTGTCATGGGAAGATGGCAGGAATAAGACTTTAAAGAAGGGATGGGGATATGCTAACACCATGAAGTATGAAGACTTGAGAGAGCTCAGAAACACCCCTGGGAGCTGATTTACAGATCTCAGGTCCAAGGTCGGAGTGCCACTCTCTAGGGGCTCGGTTTCCCCATGTGTCACAGCAAGCCCTGATCGCCCCAAACAACTCATTGGGATGCCTTTTCACCGAGGCAGCTTCCAGCATAAGAGAAGCAGCCATTTCCCAGATATCCTGTCCCCCTCCAGGAGCAGAGCAGGCAGGTTATCAACGTGCCCACCACCCCTGACGTGTTTCAATCACTGGCACTGGAGCCCTCAGGTTAGAGAACAAGCAAATCCCTTTCCCCAAGAAGGGAGATAATGCCAGCGATCAGCACTCCTCACCTGGGGAAGGAGACCTCCAGCCCATGGTAGACAGGGAGAGGAAGGCAGCAGCTATCTGAAACAAAGCTGCTGTTGCCACTGTCAAGATGGAAAAGTTGCAGGAACATTTTGGCATGGGTACATAATTGTGATTAAAGGATGATCTAGGAACTAAAAAACAGAAACAAAACCAACCAGGATAAAGCTGAATGTGATTTCATGTACATAGAGTAGGTGGAAGTCCCTCAAAGCAGATGCTGTAGAGGGACAGAGGCTGCGTTGTAAACAGGGGAAGACTTTACCCACAGCTGGCACCAGCAGGGTGACAAGTGGTCCTGGCAGTCTCCTCACACTCAGGATCTGCCCGCTGCCCTCCTTTCAAACACTGGTTATTTTCCCAGGTTTCTGTTGAGCTCCCTCTCCCCCACCACCCAGCCACCAAGAGCCACAAAAGTAGAAATTCTTCATCATGTAGCAAAAGTCCTGCCAGCTCGGCAGGGCAGCAGATCCCTCTCTTCCAACGTTTGAGAAAGAAGAGAGGGAGCAGAGCCACAGCCTCCCATCTCCATAGCAGAGCCAAGTAAAAAAAAAAAATTAAAAAAAAAAAGCCAAAGAGGCACATAGAAGGTTAAAACAGGGATGGGTTTTGCCAGCTGATCTAGTTCCTTTCATCCAACCGGAGGCAGCATGGGGTATCGCTCACACCCCGAGAGGAGTCAGGCTGTACCAAAGCAGGCTCGTATCAGGCAGGAGAAGAGAAATATCCTTCAGTTATCTTCCGTGGAGCAGAGAAAAAATAGGGGCATTGAAGGTTGCGTCGAACCAGGACCAAGCTCAGCTGCAAGACAAGAAAACAAGTTTATGCATACCATTTGGCCTGCCACCAGCAATACCCTTGGCTGTACAGGGGCAGCATCTAGTTTAGCAGTTACAGGTGGTTTTCTCCTACCCAATTCCAGAAAGCCCTGTGAATCAGGCCATAAAGCTTCAGCACCACAGGACAGCCAGCCATGCCAAGCAGAGCATGATGCCGAGAGCTGTGCACCCAGCAGAGGTCACGACTGCCCAGGCTGAGGGAAGGATGTGCTCCTGCCCAGCCACAATCAGCAGGTTTCCTTCAAGCCTAAGAAAGCCACTAAAGCAGAGAGCGTGTTCCTACAGCCGCCGGCATCCGCAGCTCTCTGCTTGGGACCATCTGCGGCGGTATCGGGTTCCTGCAGCTCTCGATCTGCTCCGCGCGTGACAGCTGGTGCAGCCAAGGGACTCCAGCTCACAAATTACTTTTCCATCGCATGATAAATGACTCCTCCACACCGACACTCTCCCCACCGTTCCCAGTTTGGGGCTGATTGCAGATGGAGCGGACTCCAGGAGAACAGTTGGGGTCCAAGAGTGGGTGACCTCCCCTCCACCCACAGGCACTCAACCAGCAGCAGGGAAACTTAACCCTTTGAAAGCCTCTTGGCTCAGCTTCTAGCTCCATTTCCTTCCAGCTTATCGCAAACCCACCCAAGTTTCTCAGGCAGTATTTTCTCTGTTGTCCCTGGGTTTTCAGCTCTGGCCTTTCCACTGGCAATAAAGTAAGTCTGTCTGTCCCTTCACTTTTGCTTCACTGCATGCTCACAAATCTTGCTTGTTGCAGAATTTCTCCTGAGCACACAAAGCTCTGAAGGAGACTCATCAAGCAAAGCCAAGCATGACAGGGAAGGCAAATAAATGAAGAGCTGATTTCCTTTTGCTGTCTCTTAGCATCTCTCTGCCTCACTAGTCAAACACACAGACTCTGGCACAGTCACATGCCACGGAAGTTACCACCCTCAAGGTCTCCAAGACCCACAGCGCAGCAGGTCAGATGGGAAGCTGGGATAGTAGCAAGAGTGATTTTAAGAGCACAGACTGTTGTAAGAGCCAACAAATCTTGAGGTTATAGGGCACAAAGCAGCCTCTCTGTTTTGGAACAGAGGGAAAGTTTTCCTGGTGTGTGCAGACTATATCTAAACTTCCCACTCCGAGATCCCCCACGCCCTCCTCGGTAGCGTCTGGAAATTTGCAGCAAATCCTAAGCAAGATCCTGACCCCTGTGGGAAGCTACATTTTTCTGGGGTACCACAGCCTGTAGGAGAAGGAAAACAGTCAAAGAGCTTATCAGTAGTTGGGAAATTCACTGCCCCGACTCTTTAATATTCCAATATTCCCAACACAACAAACCTGGTCAGCCTTGTAATTCTGGCTTACCCATGCTGCTAGACCACAGCTCATCTTGTAGTACAGGCTGTCCATGGGACCACATTAAACAGGAGCAGATGAAATCATTCCACAATCAAACCTAGCATTAGATGCACGTACTAGCTCACCTTGCAGCAGATAAAAATCACCCAAGCAACCACCAATCCCTGTACAAACAGGAACCATAGTAGTGTTGCACGAAAGCAAGTATGCACCTCTCCAGCTGAGGCATTTTGGCTTTCTGACCCAGAAGAATCTAGACTATCCACAGGGCTGGGGGAAGAGAGCAGGTATATGATGAAGGAATGTGCTTTCAGCCTTTTTTTGGAGACTTGTTTCTAAGAGTAGCTCTCGGAAAAGAGCAAGCCCTAATCCCAGCCTCGCGCCTAGGGCATGAAGCCGATAAGCCACTGGGAATGCCCAACAGTTGTCACCCCCAGCTGGCACAAATCCCCTCCGAGCCCCTCGCCAAAACAGTGGGAGGTTTCTCATGCCTGCAGCTGAAATAAATGCATCAGTTGGTAGCAGCCTACCACTTGCTAGACCCTGCCCACCACAGCCTCTGCTCTGGAGGACAGCTCGCCCACTGTGGTGAGGGCTGGACCTTGGAGGCTTTGTGCCACCTTCTCAGTGCTTTCATTTGCTGCTGCTTTTTTATTTATTTATTTTGAAGAGTCCTCCTCCTTTCTGCCATCCACAACCGGTTTTGGAAGATACACCACCTGCTTGCTCGGTACAGATCAGCTTCCCAGCCTGGTGCTGACAGCAGCACTGCAAGCCCAAAGACAACACCGGGCACTCAAGAACCAATAGCTGTTCTGCGCTTTTGAGGGTTTTATTCAGGATAATTTTCGTACACAATAGGTATCACACTACACACCCACACTAACCAGAGCGGGTTGGGAGCCACCAGGAACTGAGCAGAGCACATGCAATAGCCCCTCTGGGCAACGCTGACATCAGCCCACCTCTTCCTCATTTCAGGATGCGCAGTTGCATCCAGCACCAGGGATTAAGGGGCTCAGTGATTTATGCCTCATTTCATAGCAAAACTCAGCAACTCTGTGCTGAGTGAGAGCCAGGGCAGAGTCAGATTTCTTTTTGGGTGCTGCCAAAGAGTCATAGCAGGTCAGAGGCTGGGTGCTTGGTGTTCCCCAGCCTTGCTCAGGAAGAGAAAGAAGAGAACTGAGACTAGTTTTAATCTGGTCTCCAACACAGACCCTTAGCTCGACTGCAGGAAATCTGACTAGTGCTCACCAGAAGGGAGAGGAGATGGTGGTGAGTCAGCAACAGAGAGCAGGAAAAACAGTCATGCATTCCCCCGGGGACAGCACTGTGTTGGCCAAAGGAAGCCCACCTGCAATTGCCATGGGGGATAAGACCCAACGCAGCCCACAACCCACTTCTGTCTAACTGAAGAATGGGAGATACGGGGAGGATAGTGGCAACGGTCCCCCAGGGAAAGAGAAAACTAGGTTTTATCTTAGAGTATCTTAGAAAGAAGTTGCTGCTGTGCTTGACACCATGAAGAAACACCAGTCAGCGTTGTGCCCAAGCACTTTCTCATCAGAGAAACGCAGCTTTTAAGTCCTGCGTTCCATAGGGATGTCTTTCTGGAGGCTGAAATCAACCAAGGCCAGAGCTAACTTTGACTCAAATGACACAGGTAGTTTATGGCTGTTCTGTTGTACATAACAGTGTATCAGAGTATTAATAACTGTCATTTGGAAATCCATAAAACGTTCCTGATTTGTGCCTCTGGAGAATGTTTCAAAGCTTCAAAATTTCAGACCTGCTCTGTTTCTCTTGACATTTCCTTCCAAATCCTGTTAGGACTTGCCAAGACAAAAATGTCTGGGGTCACAAGGAACTCTCACTGGATTTTGTGCTAACGCCAGGAGCAGGAGGGCTCCAGGTCTGGCAATACAGCTTCCCCCAGTATATCTCTTGTCCTGCCACACCACCCTCAAGACTGGCTGAGGCTACCTTGGGAGACTACGGAAACCAGGACTGATGCTCTTCTCCCACAATACTGACCCCATACTCAGCTTTTGGATAGAGGAAGAGGAGGCCTATGTAGAAATACTTCAGAGTCTAGCCCAGGGCTAAGCTCATGCCAACTCTAAGCTTTGTGTTTTCTTCCAGGAGATGACAATGCTGATAACAGTATCATCCTCCATCCAGCCTGCTCCCATCCGCCACCATCTTTCTCCCCCTCCCACCCTACCAAAGCCCGGGAAGGACAACCTGCGACTCCAGCAGCTGCTGAAGAAGGCAGCCAAGAAAAATGCCATCCTAGCTTCAGAGCAAGCAAAATCCTTTCGGTCTAGCCTCTCACCCGTGAACGAGGCCAGCTCTGACCTTGAGCACAATGAAAGCACTCCCCCAGCAGAGACCCCCAAAACCGCAGCAACACTCTCCGCCAGCCTCTCCATCAAGCCTATCATCCACCGCGTCCCCTCCCCTTTCCGAAAGAGCAAGCCTTTCGCGCTGAAGGTCACCGTATTGCTGAACACCTCAGGCTCACCACTGCCCCGGCCATGCCCATGCTACACAAACCAGCTGCTCCTGAGACTTCACAGCAGCCTGAAGGCATGGACACCCACCTCCCCTCTCCAGGCGACCCTTCCGTGTTTGTTTCCCCCCAGCCTCTTCCTTCTGGTATGCCCAATAAAGAAAGGGCACCAGAGCGTACCTATGTCACCAAGGTGCACACTTATTTCCACAGTGTCAAGCCACCCAGGGCTAAGACGCCCATGTCAAATCACACCCAAGCCACCATCAACCATGAAGACAAAAATCTTTCTCCTCCAGCTGCTGAAACAAGCTGTTCTGAAGTATCTCCAGAGCAGATACCCACCCAGCTCGATAACAGCAAGGCCACAGCTCCCACACTGGAGCCTCCTCTCCTTTCTGCTGCAGAGGCAGAGCCTCCTAAAGAACTGAAGCCTGCTCCTACTGAGGACTCCATCAAGGCCCCTTCACCCAAGCCCAGCACCTCCGATGCCCACGCCAATAAGCCTACAATCCATGGAAGTGACACAGAAATACCTGGATCAGAGAGAGCTCTTGAATTACCCAAGCAAGACGTCGACACCCCAAAGCCATCAACACCCAGCACTCCTTGCAAGCAAGCACACGCGGAGACAGAAACCCCAGCACAACCTGACAGTACAGGGGCCACCTCCACAGACACCAAGGAAGAACATGTCATTCAGCCTCATTTGACCCCCAGCTTACCAAACACCAGGTCTCCCCTCAAAGCTGAGCCAACATCAGTAGAAGCAGCAAGACCTCCTGGAGCCAATGCTAGTGGCTGGCATCGCCTCAGGAAGCACTTGATGGTGCAGCCAGAAGCACCCACCTTCCCAGAGCCTGAGCCAGAAAAGCCTGGACAGGAGGAGGGGAATAAGGAGAAGGGCAGCTCTCAAGCAATCATCAGTCAAGATGGCAGGCTGTTTAAATCAAGGGCCACAAGAATGTGGGATGCTATTTTGTACCAGATGACAGTCAACAAAGAGAGGAAGCAGCAAGCAGAAGAGAAGCAGCTGCGGAAGGAAGAAAGCTTCTTTCTTCCCCGCCGCTTACCCATCCTTCTACATAAGCCACGCTTTGACGCCCGGAAACTGAAGGAGCTGGCTGCCAAACCCATGACAAAGATCACCACCATGTTTGAGGTGGGCCGGTTTAGACCCAAAGTGGCTGAGGAGCACACCAAGAGCTTTAACAGAATGGCATCAGGATGGTCAGTCAACTGAAGCCAGGCTGCTCCACCAGGCCCACATCTCTGGAGTTTCCCTACAGGGCACCAAGCAAGAGAACACCTACATCTAGGTTTACTGCCCAAGAGAGTCAAGTGTAAGGAAAAAAAATAAAATTAAATAAAACCCCTCCAAGCCGGCAGCCTCCTGCTGTGGGTTTAAGGTTACTGTCCTTATGTATATAAGCTTAAATGCATAACATACCACATCCGCAGGTCACGAGCCAGAAAAACAAACATGCATGTGTTTTAAAGAGAGCCAACAACAAGCACTGTATGCAGTAATGCGGGGAAGAGAGGGAAGGCGCACAGTGAAGAGGACAAATTGTCTGTAGGAAAAGCCCAGTTTAGAGGAGGAGGATGGAATCTGAATTTACTTTTTTGTGTTTATCTAAGATGAAGAGAAATCCTAGAAATAACAACAGCAGTAGATGAGACAACATGAAGGAATCTGGGTTGCTTCCCATCCCCCAGAGGGACGTGAAGACTCAGAGAGGTTACACATCACCTCTTTGGCTTCTCCACTGAAAGTGCTGTGGAGGGCACCTCACACCCATTTTCTGAGAACAAGTAGAAACTCATGCTTACACCCAAGGCATAGACAAGGGACAGCACAAGATATCCATCCTGCTCTCACGTAGCAGTTCCTTTGCCTAAAACACTGGACGTCATCATTTGATGTCCTCCTAGGTCAGTCTGCTAAATCGTAGCATACAGAAGACTAACTTTGTTGAAGTAATCAAGCTCTGTTACGTATTTTATAGTGCTTTTTTTCAGTACAGCTGGGGGTTAGCATTTTCATGACAACCAGCAAGAGCCTGCTTCAGCACGTGGGTATCCAACTCTGTTTATGTAATGAGGTGCTGTTTCCTGGGGATTCCTGCTAACCACATGCAGTCTCATTTTCAGATGCAACATCATCATAGTTGTGTATCTACTGGTGCCTGATGTCCTGAGAAAAAGGGTATTTAAAACAAAATCCCCAACTCTGCCCATCCACAGAGACAACTGTGCTTTCCAGCATTAGTAACCCTTTGCATCTCCATCACCACCAAGCTTATGAGCCTGAAAACCAAAGATCAGCTATTTCTGTTTCTCAAGGGACTTTGTCATATGGTGGGATATTCCTACACAGCTAATATGATTGCTATGTTTAGTCCAAATAGGAAACTCGATACGCAGCTCTTTACATTCTCTTCGTGTGCAGAGGATACTGAGCTGACCAAAAATTCCCCAAGCCAAACTGTGAACAGACTTAGAAACAAAAACAAGAGCCCCTTTTGCCTTTTTGAAGCCTTCCAATTTTGCAATGATGCTATCAAAAGAGTTCAGTTATAATCAAACCATCACTGAAGTTTTCACTTTACTGGTCTTATCTTCTCTTTTGTAACCCTTTCCCTATTCCAAGAAAAAAAAAAAATTAAAAGGAATAATAACCCAAGTATCTAAAGTTTGGATTTCCCCAATCCCACAGTTTTCCAGGAAAAAGCTGAAAAGAGGTAGGTTGGAAAGGCAGCAGAGGATTGCAAGAAAGCCTTTGCAGGGTAGTTCAACATACTGCAAGAGAAGGCTACAAAGACCCCAAGAGAAGGCTTTAAAGATCCATGCAGCAACACAAAATCAGAAAGAGTACAGCTTAAAACACATAGAAGGCCTAATGCAGGTAGAGATGACCCTACCACACCGCAATAAAATGGCACCTTACTGCAGCACTGAGAATTGGATGCCTGTGCACAAGATTGACAGCGTAAGCATGAAGCAAGACAGCCAATATTGATTACACTTGGGAGGCTAAGTGAGTCTGGCCAGAGAAGATGTTTTCAGGAACAACTGTGCTTTAATCCGCTTTGTCCTGCGGTGAGGACAACCCCCCCCAAACAAACCAGCGACTCTCACACACCGCGATGAGGAAAGGCTCACACCTTGCATCTGCTGGGCTTCCCACCAGGCTGCACCCGCAACCCAGCCCCACTGCACGGGGATGGAGGGTGGGGAATCGCTGGTGGGGAGAGCAACACCCACAGTGGGAAGCGGAGGAAGGCAGGTCTGGCCGCATGGTTTAGCCCTTCTGCCCCAAG
Organism: Gorsachius magnificus; assembly: GCA_034008185.1. Taxonomy (NCBI): domain Eukaryota; kingdom Metazoa; phylum Chordata; class Aves; order Pelecaniformes; family Ardeidae; genus Gorsachius; species Gorsachius magnificus. Next base: position 5,463,719 of record CM067086.1, on the reverse strand, counting down.
AGTGAAGGGCAGAGGCGTACAGCAGGCATGGCAAGTCCTGCAGAGACTGACCCTGGCACGAGAGCATTGCGGAGGAGAGAGCAGATGCCTGCAGGTTCTGTTCCTGGTTCCGCTGGTTCCACCAGTGGTCCTGTGTTGGAGACCATTGCAGCATGCCCCAGCTTGAGCTGCTATGTTGAGTGAGGGAAGGGGAATGCTGCTTGGCGTTTTGTTGGTTTTTTCAATGTCAAACAGCCTCGGACAGTTGGTAAGAGCCTAAATTGCCACTTACAGAAAACCTCTTGCTCCACAGTCTGCTCAGAGGTCCTGCAGCTCAGGAAGGGAGGGGAGGAAGAGAAACTGTACCTATGCTCAAGCAACCAGAAAGCTGATAAGGTGGTGTTGAGCGAGTGACACGGGGGTGAGCCAGAAGGGTTTGGGAGCAAAAAGGCAACCATGAAGGGATCTGGCAGTAGGGAAAAAGGATGAACATAGTTCAGGGGGGTGGAGAGAAGCTGGGGAACAGGGACCTCTCAGCACACAAGACAGCCAGCTGAAAGCTAAAAACCCAAGAACAGAAACAAGCCAAGATCCTTCAAGCTATCGCAGCCATTTTGCTATTTGCAGTCAAAAAAACCTTCCTTGTGAATGAGCCCATAGGGCAAGAGTGCTGTGCAGTGGTTGTGTGGAGCACTGGGTGGATCGTGGAGGACATCCCATGACAGTCACTGGCCTTTCAAGAAAAGGATGCTGGAAAAAGATCAGAGCTGAGGGCACTTTCCTTTGAGCTGCTTGCAGAAGCTCAGGTGAGGCAAAGAAAACCTGCCGACAACCTAGCAGAAACTGTTTGCTATAAAGAACTGAAGCTCAGTAGGATCCCACCTGGTGCATCAAAACAGACTTCAGGAAAAAAGAAGAGGACTGATCAAAGAAGAGACCTTAAAATAGGGTTCTGAAAGCCACAGGCAGAGAAGCAAGTTGAGGATACAAGTCCGGTGGACTCCTCCTCCTTTACATCTGAAAATCATAGCTTTGGGTAGGCTTGGGTTTGTACTACTGCCCATCTCAAATTGGCATTCAAGACAGCTTCTCTTTTAAATGGGCACCAGAAAAGGAAAAAACACCACCCAAACAAAACAATATGCTGCACTCAGAAGCCAGCTCCTTGAGGAGGGAAAAAAAAAAAAAAAAAAAAAAAAAAAAAGAGGAACACAGCCCCCAGAAGAATTCAGAAACAAAAGGTGTTTTGTAGCAGACAGAGCTATTTATAAGCTTGGCTATGAAATAAAGCTTCTTTTTTATAGTAGGAAAAAAGAGAATGAGCTTGTTTTCACCCCTGACAGCTTCCTCTCCTCTCACAGTGCCAGATGCTGCCTGGTTGGATCCAACACTTATCACCTCCCTCTACACCATTCCTCCTTATTGCCGCAACCCTCTACCATCACCCACTCAAGATAACACCGGGATATCTATTAACACAAGCACAATACAAGCATGAGATCCAAACACTGTTTCATGAGGGCACAGGCAGCAACCCAGCTCTGCCTTCCCTCTTGCTAAATGTCAGAAGACAGTCCTTTCTGCTCTGTTGGGTCTACGCAGCACAGCAGATGCTCATGTCCTCCCTGCTACAACCCTATTATGGACAGGTTCCAAGAGGTTACTGAAATCATTAAAAGTTTTTCCCCTGATTAATTCAGTAAATTGGGCAATTAAGACCCCATAAGCATCTGAATTTCAGGAGTACATCAGCCCCCATGCTTAGGCAGAATTACCTCCAGCTATCTACTTCTCCTTGCAACATAAGAGAACGTAAGAAAAAAAGAGCAGATAGACTGTTCCTTTGAACTAGCAAAGGTAAATGCATCTTCACACAAACAGCAGTAGCTAAGGGGCTTACCCTGCAGATTAAACTAACACAGGCATCCAGCTTCCTAGCAGCATCAGAAAGTCAGAGACCAAACCAAACCCCTACTGTGTACCCACTCCCTTCCAGCTCAGAGAGCCGGGTGTTTGCACAGAAGCAAGGCTCCAGTTGTTACCATACAGCACCTTCCAAGTGACCCAAAGTGTCGCTGGCAGAAAGAACCCCAACGTGCCGCCAGAACAGCGCCAGGAGTTAGTTATGCAGCGTGAGGTCGTACCCCACCTACCTGGTTAATGAGTTCTCCAGGCACGCTATTGCTCTGCAGCATCATCTATCAACACCTTCTTGTACTGGCCATGGCCCGTTGCAACAAATTTGTACTTCTTGCTGGAAGGAGTGGACTGAACAGGAGAGAAAGAAAGAGCCAAAGTCAGCATTTTTCTCCCTCAGATAGGCAGCCAAGATCAAAAAACTGAAGCCAGAGGAGCACGCGATAGGGTTGTCTGTAATCCCAGAAGGCTTGGAGACAGCCAGCTCCGTACTCCCTGCTTGCCACTTCCACGTAAACTCTTTGCACAGACTGCCCACCGCTTTCTGTGAGTGTAAGGTAACAGCAAGCGCGGGATGGGACGATGGAGAGCTCATCCAAGAGCCCCGGTCCCCCAAGCCGGGGTTGATCTCACCCCTGGCAAGTGCCAGTTTCGTTGACAATCTACTGGCAGCAGTATCGATCCATGAACAGACAAGATACTTTGATCTTCCTCCACCAGCCTGGACAGTTCAAGCAGCCGCTGCTTGCTGCATTTTAATAGGCATTCCCACAAACATACCAGTAGGCACAAAAGCCCAAGTGCTGATACTGTCTTAGGTTCAGTTCCACTTAATTTTGCATGTTTTCTTTCCTCTCAAGATTAAAAAGCATAACAAGAGCAAAGTAACTCATACGGGCAGTTCAATTTTAGCCAAGAAGGCTGGGGGGTCCCAACCCATGGCCTGAGAACAACATGCTATTCAAGACACCCTTCAACATTCCTGGTTATAAAATGATTTCTGCCTCCATTTTTACTAGGGCTGAAGCGATAGCAGCTCACCGTTAGGAAGAGCTCTTAGGTATGCAATTGCATTGATAGATACAGGCAGCCCAGTCCCTACAAAACATCACCATCTTCTCAATACTCCCAACCCAACTAAGAGCTCTTTCCTTTTTCACAGCAGAGAAAATGCTTTCATACTGGCACAGGTAGTAACTCACCTTGATGTTGGTCTCAGGTTTGGGATTGCCCTTCTGTTCCCAGAGGCTTCTTTTACTCACAATGTCTCCAGCCACGATATCCTAGAAGATGACATTCCCATTACCCTTTGCTGCTAACACTGCTGAACATCCCCTTCAAACCCACACATCTGATCTCCTTTTTTATTTATAAGTCACATCATCTGGCCTATGACAGCTGCAGCTAAAACCCACGACTGTAAAAACGTCTTCCTGTTCCCAGTATATCCTATGTATTCCACTCTCTCTTCAACAAGAGCCTGGATCAGAGATCCAAGATGTTTGTTTTCTTAAGTTTGTTAACTATTCGAGACATGTTAACATCAAGGCTTTTTTTTTTTTTTAAATGTGGAAGGAATTTTGCTCACAAAAACACAGATTTGCAACCCGTGCAGCCTTGCGCACAGTGACCAGAAAGTGAAACGGAGAGCAATACTTTATACTCTCCGCATTTTCCAATTTTGTAAGATTTATCATCTTGGTACTAGATCCAACTTTGTGCTCAGCAACGGGAGCTCAGCCCTAGCCCCTGCAGACGACATATGCGTTTTCCACACCAGCTGACTTTATTCCCATTTCAAGCAGCATCTCAGAGGCTTTCCTAACTGTACCACCGAGGAACAATTCGGGACCCTAGCACGGATGAAGCAAAGGTCTGAGGTCCAAAGCCTTGTGCACTGACAAAGAAGATTGCGTCTCTAACATAGATGCCTTTAGAGCTGGTAGGCACCACCAATGAGCCGTACCAACAGGCTAACGCCAGCGTAACGCAATTTGTGCCCAGAGGCCAGCCCCTCTTCCCCTGCACAGGCAAGTCCTGCGAGTGCCGTACCTTGCAGGATGGGGACTTCACAGCAGACTGAGCTGCCACCTCTCCAGTCTCCCAGAGGCTTTTTGTGCTGGCTACCATCATGCTCGTGGTGGGAAGGTCAAGAGAGGGCTGTCGGACAGGTTTTGGAGCCTTTGTGGATGTCTGGAAAATAAATGGAGAAAGATCACTGTCAGGGAGAGTGTGGGGTTTTTTTTTTTCCCCCTGTAATTGGAGGTCCTCAAGGATGAGGGGTTATAAAAGGAGACTTGTAGTGTCTTGCTAGTTCCTTCCAGGTGCTCCCACCCTTTAAGCAAGGAATGTGAGGAAACAAGGATGGGGCAGCTTGCTAAAGAAACCTACTTCATGCCATGAAGGGAGACAGAGAATCATCAAAGGGGAGATGATTCAGTTGTCACCTCCCAGATGGTGAGACTAAGAGGCGTGGTGGAAGAGCAACACCCAGCCAAGAGGGCTCCTTGTAGGGTGGGGACAGAGGCAAACACAGCAGCTCACCTCAATAGCCTGTGTGTACTGCTCCAGCCTGTCATCGATCTTCGACACAGGGAGGGGAGGCTGGGTCTTCTTTATGCTATTGCTGGAGAAGCAAGAAGATTAAGGTGATCCCCCAGTACCTCAGGCAGAAGGAAGGACTTTGAGGGCCACAGGCAGCCTGCCACTCCCGCCCATACCCACAGCAGGGCCCTCTGGCATCTGCTGTTTGGAGGAAGGGACCTGCTTTACCCCAAGGCCCATACCAACCCTAGAGATACCTTTTCTTTATTGAGCGGTTCAGCGACTCTGTTCTGTCCGTGATCTGAAGTGGGAGAGAAAAGACAAAGATACTACTTTTCTCCATGGACCTCTGATGGATGTAGGTCACCTTGGTTGACCATAGTTCAAACATTTCTCTTCCCCGCTCCCTCACCCAGACTTTGGTTAGAAATGCCTCACTCGGTCCCATGTTCCTACACTGAACACCACTTTTCCTTCTCCTTTCCAAAGCAGGTGAGCAGAACCCCAACCAAAAGCACCAGTGCACAGTAGCAGCCCAACCAGTTTCAGGGGCAAACCAACAACATGCAGCTTGACTGACAGCTGAAACAGCAACCAAGACCATTTTCCCTGCTCAAGGACCAGGTACCTTTCTCAGGCACTTGGTTTCCTGGCCAGACACAAGAGAGAAAGAGGCAAGAGTGGAAAGGCAAAGGGGAAAACTAGAGGCACTGCCTGCCACATCTGCAGAAGAAGAGCCAAGCACAAGAGGAGCACAGGCATGAGTTGCACCACGGCTTATCCACACCAGAGAAGCACACAGACAGGGCAAGTCAGCACGTGGATCCACCAGCAAGGCAGCCCTTCACACCAAGCCACCAGGAAAGAGTTTTGCGCAAGAGGCTCCTGCGCAAGAACTCTTTGGCCAAGACAGGAAGGCAAGCAAACACTTCACAACCACTGAAAAAGGGAAAGTTGAAACGTTGCTAAACCTCACAGCTGTTTTGTGCCCCGGAGAACAAGAACGGAGTCAGAAAAATCACTTTCAAGTCAAAGGGGAGGCTATATCTTAACAGCAGCTCCTGCAGAGCAAAGGAGCAGCAACCAAGTAACGGCGAGCCTCCTCTCCCTGTATACTGCTGCCTGTGCCATGGGAAACATCACCTGCCAAATTAGCAGCTAAAAAGCAGCACTAAGTGCTCATTTTAAGACACTTTCAGGATGCTGGTGCTAAATTTTAGCTAAGCAGAAGACAAGACAGTGTCACAGAGAGGACACATTTCACAGCTGTGCCCAAGAGCACAAGGCCCATTAGAGAAGAGCACAACCACCAACAAACAGTGCAACCCTGGCTAATGGCAATGCCCTAGGGAATGTCACTCAGCGGGGTCCCAACACAGCAGCATGACAGAGACCCCTCCAGCCAGCAGTTTCTGCTGGGCAGGCTGCCCACCTGCTGCCAGCTTGCTCCTTTGCTTGGTCCTGAAGGAACTGGTGCTCACCTGAGCTGTGACTTCAGAGACTGGGTTGCCCATCCCTCTGGGACATTGATGGGCAGGCTGGCACCTCATGGGGCATAAAAGGACCTGAAAAGGGAATCAGGTAGATCCCTGCCCATGTCTCAACTTCTCAACCATGAGCAGATAAGATATCAAGGGGAAAAAACCTTGCCCACCCTGCTGGAGAGATGCTGTGCAGGTGCAAACCACCCACAGGTGCTTCCAAAAGGTCATAAATGAGCATCAAGTTAAAACACGGAGGGGCCTAGAAACAGGCTGTAGGTAACAGCAGATCTCAGCATGACAGTCTAGGTGGGAACCAACTTTTCCTAAGCTATTTGGAGACCATCTCCCTCTGCCCTGTAGGGCAATTCCTTGCAATGAGAATTGTGCATTTCCCTGGTCCAAAGCACTTTCTAAAGGCCCAAAGAAACCACAGTTGCCCACTCAGCCAACCTCAAAACTCAGCGCTCACAGCAGCTGGGACAAAACTGGGGTTGGTACAAGGCTTCCCCCCTGCCACCACACATCCATGTCAGCCCCCAGGCCACAGTGGCCCTCTGAACCCCAAACACCCCATCACACTGCATCCCAACACCCCACCACACTGCGTCCCAACATCTGCCTGCCCCCCACCAGCCACAGCTCACCACCCACCACAGACGCTCTCGTCTTTCCACTGCAAGCAGTGTTTCTGCTGAGCAATCCTGTGCCAAAACACCTTCTTGGTGGTCAACGTGTTTAATTCTTAGTGTTCACATCAAGTCCTGCTAGCTGGGGTGCAAAGAGCCTCCTTCCTTTGGAACGATCCCAAGCTCGTATTTTTCCTGAACAGCTCTACCTTCGGCTTTGCGTATGGGTAAGCTCTGACATCACCGTTATAAACCACAAAGACTATATTTCTAAACCTTTCCCTGGGCTAATCCTAGCAGCAGCAGTCAAAGCTCAGGTCAGGAAGCTGTGTGAGTTTTGGGGTTGTACCAATGAGAATTTCAGCACATAAAAGGCACTGGAAGAGTTTCCCACATTTCCCCACCGGTCTCACTATGGGGATATGCTTTGGTCACCCCCGCCTCACTTTTCAAACCTAACATTAGCACATGGCCTGCATCCAAACCCACCCTTTCTCCCCTCTCTATTTGATTTTTAAAAGGCTTCTCCATAAAGAGCAAGAATGTGATGGCTGTAGATGATGAAATTCTCCATAAAGAGCAAGAATCTGGTAGTCGTAGATGATGAAACCTTCGTCTTACGATCTATTTACTGGTGCAAAAAGAAGTGCTCCTACAATCCTCCCCATCCAGGAAATATTGACTTAAGCAGCAAATAGCGCAGATACAGATGCAAAAAGGCAAAGAGAATTCCAGCAGCAGATTAACAGGCTACCCCGGGTTCCTCATCATTTCCCTCACTGCTATAATCAGCAAGCTTAGGGCTTACAAAGACAAAAAGCCATCCGCTACAGGAACCGCTTATCTGTAGCCATTGTATTTAAATGCACATGCACAGAGCTGAGCATCTGTAGCAAACGCCACAGAAGTCACGAGGCGTAATTCAGTTAAAAATGGAAGCTTCGCATCAATGCAGACTGATGCGATTGGGAAGGACACAATGCTTCAGAGATCAGGAATTCCACTTTGTTTAAAAAAAAAAAACTTAAGTCATACTTTCTGATTTTATTCTAAGTATGATAGGGAAATTCCAGTGCTTCAAGTTTGTGGGGGGTTTTTCGGGAAGGGGAATTTCATTTTCTGATTAAGTTATGTGTCATCTTTGACCAAATTCACAGACTTAAAGCACAGCCATCTTTCTCAGTATTACAGTATTCCCCATAGTCCTCAATGAACTTTAGACATTTACAGTAATTGGCAAAGCCTACACAGATGGGGGCCGTTACAGCCTCCAACAGCTTGAGCAGGCAAAGCAGGAGAGGAGGCTGACAACCAAGGGAGATGAAGGAAACGGATCAAGCAATTTGTCCCAGCCTGTGGCAGGAGTGGGATATCAGGATTCATCACACCCTCCATTACCACAAGCCCTGGGCCATCTTCCCTCACCATTAGCTAGGTGCTCTACTGCCATCACCTCCAGGGGGGCCCCAGGAGCACAAACCTTCGTGGAACACACTGCAGTGTGGTCAGAACACAGCTCCTCCTCTTCCAGGCTGGCAGGGCTTGGGGCCTTCTGGCGTTTTTCTGGGGTTTCTTCTTCTTCATTTCTCCTTCTCTTCTTTTCCTGAGGGTAGAAAATGAACGAACCAGGAAGTGAGTTGGGCAAAGTCCTTACTATGCAACAAAAGGGATTTTTTTTTCCCCCTGTCTCCCAGGCTTCCTGCTTTACACTAAACAAACACGTGAGCACAGAAACTTTGCGTTCACATAATCTAATTTTGAAACATCCAGGAAGAAGCTCATGTTAATTTGGGGTGGGGGATATCAGACAAATTTTGCAGGTTCAAGGTTCCAAAATTATATGGAGAGTGGTCCTTGCATCAGTTAATGAAGTTTTCTTACCACTACCAAGATAGGAAAATGTGAATTTCATTTAGACGCCACAAGGAGAGACAGCAGCTGCCTTCAGAACAAAGGGCTAGAAGGAGTCACACAGTTCAGATGCAAAAAGCATACCACCCTCAGCAAGTCAAAATCCATTTACAAGAGAAGATATTTGCACCTTGGCCACCCTAATGGACTTGCACACCTCTCAAGTTCCAGCCTTGTCTCTTGTTGACCAGTAATTACACCTCATCAGAAGAGCAAAGAAAGAAAACCTCAGCTGGAAGCAATGCAAGATTTAGAGACACATCAAGCCAAGGTGCTCCAAAGGTGCAATAAAGGCTGGGAAGAGAAAAACAAGCAGCAAAATTTAGAATTGAGTTCTCCTGAAGAGCTACTCACTACCCACAAAACCACAGGAGAAATAGTAGCACTTTCCTTCTTGGTACTGCAGGGACATGACTAAACCACCACAAGTTCTGGGCGCAAACACACCACCCTCACAAGAGGACAGAGACTACCTGCAGAGACCCCAAGAAGGAACACAGGCAAGAGTGGCACCAGCCCCAGGTTATGCTGCGACCGCTTGTCTACACGGGCTCAACACCCAGCAGGTTAAGCAGCAATGGTGAGCTGAGTTCTGGGAGAGCAGCCCCTACCACCACCTCTCCCACCAACCCTGTGGAAAGGAGAAGGGGAGAAGGTCATCTCCTCCTCATCATCCCACCTCTTGCTCAGCTCTCTCCTCTTCCTCCTGCTCTCGGACCTGTTCTTCCTCTTGGCACAGCCTCTCTTCCTCCCCAGTAACCACATTCTCCTCCCGGATCTCCTCCGGGCTTTCCCGATCCAGCTGGATCTGCTCCAGTTTGACTTCAGCTTCCCTCACACCGCCGTCCTCTTCTTCATATGACTGTCGTGGAGACCTAGAGGTGGGGGAGAGAGGTCAGAGAAGCAAAACATGCTGTATGAGCCTACAGGCACCATGAGGTGCCTCAAACCTTTAGAAATCCAATTTTATCACTCCTCCAAGCCTACAACTTGCTGGGTGTTTTACAGCAGAGCTCACAGCCACTTCCACGGTCCCAGCCAGTCCCAGGCACCCAGATGTAACAGCAGTCACATTACATACTTGGAATACCCAGGACACAGCTCAGCTAAGAGTTGTGGCAGAGCTGAAGGTATCTGCACCTTTCCAGCCTCACCGTGGGCGAGACCAGCAGGAAAACAGAGATCAGACAGAACTGAACACCAGGTCCTAGCCTCCGCTCGGACCCCAGGCAGAGGGGACACTACCATCACGATGTGATGCTGGCTCAATTCTCTGCTCCAGCCAAAATCCCAGGTCAGCCAGCACGCTCTGGCACAAACACAGATCTGAGGCTGCCCGCACAGATCCCAGCATCAATTCAACCTGGAGCACCAAACGCAGCCTTCCTTTCCCTTAACTGATCTTCCACGTGAAGAGAGCCTCTCACTGGAGGAGGATCCAAGCACAGACACGTGAACATGCCTCCCAAGATCCCCCTTTTCCCTAGCTGAAGCTAAACTGCAGGGCAAGGCTGCACAGCCACTCACATGGGGTTTTTTTTTTTTGTTTCTTTGCAAGGCACAGTGCTTTGCAGGCAATGCAATATCCACACCTGACCCCAGTTTAAATAACAAGAATAAATGACACCTCTGCTCACATCACTCGTGTCATAGCCCAGCAAAACCAAGGAGGCCCAAAGCAGCCAGGGTCACCCCTTGGCTTTGGTTTAAAAAAACACAACAAGGTTTGACAAGAGGATTCCCCCAGGTCTCCAAGGCTGCAGAGAGGAGACCCAGGAGTGTGTTTCAGTAATCAGCTTTGCAAAAGCAGAGCAGCCCATGCCTTTGGGCACGGAGTCAGCGGGAGCACGTAACCCCAGAGCTCTCACTGGCTGTGCACCAAGATGTTATTGCCATCTTACTTTCCCCAGCCAGAGAATAGCTTTCTCCTCCCACCCATTTCTTAGAAAATCACCTGGCTTGGGACAGCAAGGCTAGAGAGCTGGCTAGCGGGCAGCTGCCAAAGAGCAACGCTGACTCACTGCTTCTGCCTCACCAGCCAGCACCAAAACATGCAAAAAAGTTCAAGTGATGCTTTTCCACCCACCTCTCTGCTGCTGGGAAGGCAGCTCCCAGGGCAGCCATCAGCCAGCCCTCCCAACTGACCACCCAGGGAAAAAGCTGATGCACACACCGGCTCACTTGGCTCGCTACTAACCATCCTCCCACGACAGCACAGTCACCACCAGCAAACCATCTCTAAAGGCTTTATAGCCCAGGTAACTAGTCCCTCTTAACCGGGATGCCAGCAATGCCACCAGCTAAAGTGCAAGCTCCTATTAAAAATTCAGGCCAGCATATATGATGCAGTCTATAGGATGCCTTTTGCATCACAGCAATTTTGTATGGGAGGCAGCTAGTCTGACCCAACTCCCATCCTCCTGCGTGCAACTGATAGCTGCAGGGGCATGGAACTCCCCCCACCCCAAAATGGGGAACCAGAACCAAAAAGAAAAAGTGCCTTAGCACCAAGACCTTCAGGGGTACACAAGCCATTTTAGCTCCATCCAAGGGAGGGTAACTGTCTCCATCCCCTCAGTCAAAGCCACCATCTGAACAGCCTTCACATGAAAAAGCAGGGTTTGCTCCATAGTCAGTTAAGCAGGAGAGAGGGGAGTTGGGAAACCCCGGCCACGGCACCACGTGTCCCAGCACGGGGCATCCCAGCCAGACGCACAGCCTACCTGGGCTCCCACCACACTCCAAGCCTGCCCTTTGGGTGAGGTGGGTGAGCAAGGAGGAAGGGAAAAGCTGCGGAAGGGACTTTACAGGGTACAGCCACCTGCAAGGAAGCAAGCTCGGCTTTTGCAAAAAGCCCACTCCCAGCAAGCCCAGAGGGTCTGAGCCCTTCAGCTACCCCTACCAGCCAACCTCCAGCCAAAAGCCTGCTCATCTGCAGCCCCTGCCTTCAAAGCACCACCCCCATCTGATGGGCTTCACCTGCCAGAGGTGCCACCTCCCCTGCTCAGCACCCTCCTGCCCCACTACAGAATAAACACAACATCGCATAAATACCCAAGGAACAATTTCTGGAGGGCACCATGCAACCCTTCCAGCTAATTCTCTTCTGAAGGCCAAGAAGGGAATAGCAGCAGCCTTTCTCTCCAGACAAGCTCTTTGCAAGGGGGGGCGGAAAAAGAGGCGGCATGCCGAAAAGCAGATGGGACTGATGTCTAATTGCTCTCACAGATGTGATTATCAGTGCCAGGGCAAGGTGCTTGGGGAGTCGGAGCTGTGAGGGTACAGCTTGCAGAGTGGTTCAGCTACAGCATTTAGAAAAAAAGTAAGAAAGAGGAGAGCTTATTTATTTGTTTAGGAGCAAATATTAATCTTAGACATTTTTTCAGTCTCGGAGGTAAAGAAGAGGCTGTGTCATCACAGGACAAAATTCCCTATAAAATCGAGCTGCCAGGAGAGCTGAGTCACAGAGTGGATGTGCAGGTGCCCAAGGGAAGTGGTTAAGGCAGGGGTTTGGTTCAGCTCAGCAAGGGGAGAGCAATGGGAGATGGGGACCAAAGAGGCGCCACACAAGTGCCTCTCAGGGCTCTTTGCTGCCTGTTTTCCCCCACTGAAAGAGGAGTCAAGCGCATGAGGTGGCCTGGGGCCATAACACCCACTACGCTGCCAGGAGCCAGGAAGCAGCAATAACTTAGAACAGCTTTTTAGGCCGGCCTGGATTATGTTAGGGGCCATTTCACCCCCTGCAGCAGCTCAGGTGGCTTAAATCCACTGTTGTCACTCCTCCAAACCCAGGCGTCCTGGCAGGCTGCCATTGCTTGGAGTGCAAAGCTCAATCCAAACATCCCCGAAGCCTGGAGCAGTCCCTGAGCCTGCTCCTCCCCACTAGCCCAAATGGCAGGCGGAGAGCATCTGTCCCAGCAGTTTGGGATCTGTCCTGCCCCTCCTCCGGGATGGTCCTTCTGCTGGGGATGTTGGTTCCCCTCATAGAATTGTAGAATCGTCTAGGTTGGAAATCGTCTAGGTTGGAAAAGACCTTTAAGATCATCAAGTCCCTTCGGTCTGTCTGTGTCCTACTCACCTCTGCTTGCGCTGCTCAAGCTTCTGGGACCAGTCACTGAACCCCTCATCCTCCTCCAGCTCCGAAGTCCCAGAGGGCTTGAAGTCATAGCTGAAACACAGCAAGAAGGAAAGTAAGGATGAGAGATGCAAAAAAACCTAAACCTGGACTGAAAGAGCCCCAGCCTGATACCATCCGTCTTTCCCTCCAGTTATTGCATCAGCTTTCCTCTGACTGCTCCCAAATCCCACTTGAAGCCTTATCCCCCATTACTGGAAAGATGCCTTTGCCACATGCTCAGGAGCACTCTTGGACAAAGGGGGTCTCTTGGGGGCATCACTGCAAGATGGAGAGGAAGAAGGAGCAGGTCCGTGTCTCCGGCAGGAGCACCCCACTGCCTGCCTGGTCTCTGGGGCAGCCTGCAGGCACATCAAACCCAAAATGCCCATGGTATTCCTCTGCATCAGAGCTGGCCCTAGCTTGTCTGGACCACAGGCTGCTTGTCTTATGTTTGTATGCAGCCCCACAGAAAAGAAATCAGCAGGAGTTGGCCTGAACAGATTGCTGGATGAGGAAAGCATGAAGACCCAAAGATTAGGGCACTAGCTCAAGTTCTGGGTTGGATCCTCACGTTCCCCTACAGCTTTGAGCCCGTCACATGCACTTGCACGCCCCTGGCTCCCCACCTGTGAAAACCCTACTGCTGTACAGAGCTGCAGCCCTCCCAGGGTGCACAGCTACCGGCACCAGAGGCGGGCTGGCCGTGCATGGGGATTTGGGGGGTTTTTTCCTATTTCCTTCCTTGCATTCACAAGGAGAATCACCTCCCAGCCTGAAGTCCTAGGTGGTCAGCCACGTTGCAAGCATCAGCCTGAGGAAGTGGCTTCACAGATGTTTTTCGGATGCAGGGCAGTCACATCATCTGGGAATGGGAATTAGGATGTGGGACCCACAGACTAGTTTAAAACTCAGAGATTCAAAATACATAATAAATGTGGGTGAGTCTTTTCTTTGCCCTTCTGCACTCTTAGGAGGTGTCAGAAGATGCTTAGCCTCCTTGTGCCCCCAGTGGCTTGAAACATGGGGTATTTCTCTTAGATTTGGGAGTCTCATGTTGAACTGACTGCAGGAGCTGAGGGTTTACAAAAAACACGTGCCCTCACCAGGGAGGATAGCAGGGGGTGCACACCAAAAATGGCTGCTCAGCCACAAGTTTGAGCCCAGCCCAGCTCCTGCCATGCTTCAGCATCCCCTTACACTGCTGAGCACGACACCGTGTTGGTGTAGGACATCGCAGCCCAGGCTCGGTTATTTGCCACCATGTGTGTAGCAGTAGCTTGTGGATGCCCCGGGACAACACTCAAGAAATTTGATGCAGAGCCAGGGCAGGACCATGGATGTGCTGAGTCCGAGGTCAGGGCTTCAGGCAAGCTGCAGCGTTGATGATGCTCGAGGTGGAATTGCTCTGGTTTTTGTGGCCCTGGCCACAAATATGTGCTCAGGCTGTCAGAAAAGCTCTCAGGGAGCAAGGGAGACCGGCCGAATGCTGCTTGAAAACCGGTCGCTTCCCTGTGCCCCTCTGCAAACCCGGCCCCAGGGGAAGCACCGAGCCAGCACAGCCCCACCAGCACCGTCTAAGCTGATGTCCAGCCCCCTGGCTCCCAAGGCTACGCATGTCTTTTCTGAAACCCACCATCTTGGGGGTTATTTCTCTTTTCTTTAGCAGGGGAAAGGGGGAGAGGAGCTTCGCTCTGTCCCTTTGGTGCAAGGAAATGCCAAAGGCGGGTTTGCACAAGCGGGAGTGACATGGATGGGATGAGTCCCAGGCCAGGAAGAGCTGTGGGAAGGAGGGGGCAGTGTTTACACAAAAGAGCGAAGCTTTTCAGAAGATTAATAGCCAGGGCTGACCCTGGCTGCATGAGCAAGCCCAGGTGGCTGTCAGCAGCTGCAGAAGAAACCAGGGGATGGCCAGAGAAGAAACATCCTTCTCGGGGGAAGCCTGGTCCAGTAACCTCAAGCATCGTGGAACAGGGAGCAAACCCCCTCATTTTAGGAGTCCTTCTTGTCATTGCCCCCTTCACAGATGTTTAGGCACTCAGATAAATTTGGGCAGTGCCAACGGTCCTGTGGGGTCAGCAGCGAGTCTGTGCCTACGGCCACGGGAGCAGAGCCTGAAAGCTGGGTGACTGGGGCTGCTGCACGCTGCTCTGTGCCCAAGGCCACCCACAGCATCGCCCGGTAAAGCAGAGACCGGAGATCTTATTGGCTGTTTTAAAGACTTTGGAGGATTATTTTCCAGCCCCCCATGTGAAGGGGGGTTTGGAAAAGCTAGTAATTATTATTGCTTTCCAGATCTTCTGTTTGCTTTTAGGGCAGACTGCAATGGGTTTGTCTGCAGAATGTCACTGGGTGTATTTCCACAGAAGATTTTGAAGCTTCTTTGCAATGCTTTTAATTAAAAAAAAAAAAAAAAAAGAAAAAAAAGAAAAAAAAAAGTCCTGAATAATTTTGAAAGTATCTGAGAAAAAACCCTGATTTTTTCATGGAAAAAAAAATAGATTTTTATAAATAGCTTTTGCTGGTTTTCCAGTAAAATGAAGCTGCTGCTTCTCTCCAACTGTAATCCCAAATCCTGCCGCCACTTTTCCATCATGTTTAATATATTTAGAAATAAGTTGAACACATAAATAGTGGGAAGACTGGGGTCTTAAAGACAAGAGTTTGGCAACTCAGAGTGCAGACTGGGTTTTGTGCACCTGGGCTGCTGAACTGTGGACACAGGGAGGCTGCGGTGGGGTGCTGTGGTGGGATGCTGGGGACATGGTCATCCTGTCACTTCTCCAGGGATTTCCTCTCTGACAGCATCTCCTCCTGAGCTATTTCCATTTAGGACCCGCACCATTAAAGCATCAGGTTAACTTTAACTCTTGGAGCTGTGAACTGCACCAGTTCAGGAGCTATTCCATGCTCCCCACTGCCAGGGCAGCATCCTTCGAGGGAGGCGCAGGGAGCCTGGCTGGGAGAGGCGATTGCTCGCTCGGCCATCAGCGCCGTGACCTGCCCGGGGCTGTGCGTCACATCCTCAGGCATGTGTCTGTCTTCGTACATATCAAGAACTTCCATTAGTTTCAGCATAGGGTGAAACAAGCTGAAGTTTAACCAGGCACTGAAATCCCTGACGATGGGGACTCCTTGCCTGAGCTCAGCCTTACCCAAGCTGTCCTAGTTTAAACCCGCATGGCAGTAAAACACTCAGCCTCCAGCCAAAAAAAAAAAAAAAAAAAAAAAAAAAGCAAAGCAGGGATTCTGACTTTTTCTGCCCAAACTGGAAACACACTATTTGCTAGTCCGAGCTCAACCCCCCAACACAAACCTATCAGGGAACTTCCCCATCTCCACAAATCACCCTGAACAACAGAGACACCCACTCCGTGGGTGTGAGAGGGTTTTGCAGCAAGGAGAGAACATGTCACTGGGGGATTTATCCGTGGGTATTTCTTACTGGTTTTCCTGTGCTGGACCCGCGCTCTCCGAGCACGAGCTGGTGCCATTCAAGCCCTCTTCTGCCTGGGACCTCAGCTGCTTCTCCCGCTCCCGCCGCCGCCGCTCTCTCGCCGCCTCCTCCTCGTCTTCCACGCTCCACTGCGCTGTCAGCCTGCCAAGCCAGAGGGAAAACCCATCCTTAACGCCATCGGGAAGCGCCTGCAAAACATGGCGATACCCACCCCCGAGGTGCCCAGGCTCCCCCCCGGGCAAGCGGGGGCTCCTGCAGAAGAGCGCTCCCACCATCAGTGGTAGTGGTGGTCCTCGAAGTGGCATCCCCGCCTCCATCGGCACAGCTCCACAGCAGGACTAACCGATGTGCAAGGATCAGGTGGGACTTATGGACTGGAAGAAAGGCAGAGGAGAGCCTTTCCCTGCCCAAGGAAGATGCAGTGTGTATCCCCCTCCTCCCGGACCAGCCACCTCCCCGCAGGCTGGAAGCTCACTGGGAAGCACCATTCCCTGCAAAGCAGCTTTGCACCCCAGGAGGGGATTGTAAAAGGTCTTGCCGTGCTGCAAGGAATCCCACACCTCCATCTCGAGCTTTGGCCCGGGGGGGTGAGATCTGCACCCTGGGGGTGAGTTTCCTTAAGCAGTTGAGCTGCTCCCGCCTGACCAGGAGCCGAGGGAAGAGCGGTGGAGGGAGGGCAGCTGCTGTGTCCCGCTCTGCCCTGCTGAGCTTCCTTCCTCCCTTGGAGAGAAGAAAAACCTGCCCTGGCTTCTCCCAGATGTCTCCGCTGCTGGATATTAACAACTCTGTCAACAGAACGGCCTCTCTCATCCCCGAGGAAGCGATAAGGTGGCTGCCACATTCCTCCTCCGGCGATAACGCCGGTCTCCGTGTGGGATTGGCTCCTGCCCCACCACTGGCGGCACCAGCCGGGATGCAGGCAGAAAGGGATGCGCTGTGGCGGCAGGGTCACCACTAACCCAAAAGGGCCTGCGATGGCAGCCGGAGCAGGGCAGGTCTGACCCATGGTATTCGGGGCTGATGCCAGGGCAGATGCTGGAGCAGATGCTGCGGTAGGTGTTCCCTCACCCCGCTCACTCCTGGCCCGGCCAGGTTAAAACAGACCACAAAGGCTGTTCCGCCTGGCATTTGCAAGCCTATTTACAGAAATGCTCTTGTGCAAGGCATGCACATGGGAGTCGGGAAGGAGACCTCCCAGCAGCAGTGGGACCCAGCCTGCCCCGCATCTCCCCACCCCATTTGGCCACACCCCAAGGACTGCAGACCCCACAGGGTGAACCTGTGCAGCAGGAGATGCGGTGCCACATCAACTGAGACTGGGGCAAAGAGCTTGTGCGAAGGGAAAGGAGGCTTAGCTGAGGCTTGTTTCGGCCCAGTTTGAGCGAACAAGGGGCAGGTTTCAGCCGCCCCAGAAGTGCCACTCTGCCAGCCCACCCTGCTTTGCCCACAGCCTGGACTATGAACAGCTCACTTCACCAAGGGCCTCACTAAGATGCTGTTTTCATTTGAGGTTGAGGACACGTACCGCCCTCTCCCAGCAAAGGAAAAGAAAAAAAAAAAACACCACAATTAATCAAGACATTTTGTTCAAGAAAAATTTGGCTTTTCTAATTACACGATGACCCTTGTCAGCCTTTCCAGGGGCGACTCGCTCAGAGCCTGTTTTACTCTGTGGCACCGTCAGGACCGTCGAGTGTAGCCCTGGTAGCATCCCTTTGCAGAGTGGTCCCACCGCCGCCCTGGCAGGAAGCTGGGAGTGACCCCGCATCCCTGCCCTCCCAAATTCCCATCTCTCCTGAGGCGAGGCAGCAGAGCTGGGATGCGGAGCCAGATGGAGACAGGTCACCCATCCCCGCCGAGCCCATGAGGGAGCAGGGAACAAAGCAGATCCCAGACGCAGCCAAGAGACCACTCCGCCGCCATGTAATCATTACTGCCTGCCTTTTTTGGGGTGGGGGTCTTTTCACAAGCAGCAAATTTGGCTGCCCTTTCCCCTTCTCCCCCCTCATTGCCCCTTGCCACCTTGCTTTCCATGGGGAACAAAGCGGACCCAGACCAGAGCCTGGGCTCCCCTCCTCCCTTCCCTACTCGTCCCATACTCCTATTTATTGTTTTCCCTCAGGTTCCCATAGAAACCCTTGTCTGTGGGCCTGGCAGGAAGCCACAGTGTTGTTGTGTTGGGGTTTTTTTTAATATATAAATGAAGTCATTCATTAAACTCTGCCATGATCTCCCTCCCTTGTGCGACAACTCCAGATAGTCTCTGATTCAGAAAGGTTCTTAACCCCCGCTCACCCAGCTTGCCCCAGTTACGAGAAGCAAGGTCCATGTCTATGCCAGAACAAGTTGGATTTTGATTTAATTCCTTCCCCAGCTCCTCAGGAAGCCACTGCAGAGGCAGTGCTGCACCAAGCCCCCGCTTTGGCTGGGGTACCCGGGGGAGCCCAGAGGGGGGTCTCCTCCAACCCACACAAGCTTTCCACAGCGCAAGAGCGACGTTGGTTGGCAGCCCTCTCCCCTTCCCAGTTGGATGTGACTAACTCTCTCCCCATGACCTCACCGGCTCGCTATTCTGTCCCTGAATCCTCCGAATGGGCTGAGGACAGCGCCGGGGGCGACCGTTTTGGGGAGAAGGATTTTTCTGCAAAAGCAGGGAAATATTTTTCCCAGCTCCTTTTCCCACAGAGCAAACCGGCCGCTGAGTTGCCCACTGCTGCGCTGGGATGTGGCTCAGACACACAGAGCGTTGCGGTGGGGCTGCGATGCTGGGAGCCCCCTACCTGCTCCTCTAGGGAATAAGGGCTGTCGATAAAGCTCCCACCGACGCCCGCTCACCCTGGGTTCGGGAATATCACCACCCTCCAGCAAACACCTAAAACCCGTTCATTAGCAGATTTAGAGCTCGCTCTCATGTTCAAACGGGCTGGCGGCAGAGCAAGGTTTAATAAGCAATGCTTTGGGGTCCAGCAGTCACACCCACAAGCAGAGGGAAAAGGCCGATTCCTTTTCAACCAGCCTAGCAGCACAAATATTTGTCTTCAGTGAAAAACAAACAAACAACAAAAAACCCCCACCAAACAAATGAGAAACTAAACCTTGCCAAAGTCCGCGCATTTGGGTCAGCTACGAGGGTTTGTTGGACCGCAAACCCAATGTGCCATTTCAATTTGGACAAGCCCAAGCCTTCATCAGTATGAGGAGGGGGTCAGCTGGTAAATTGCCTTTCAAAGCAAAAAGGTGGAAAGATTTAATTTCCAAATGGTTCAGTTTTCTAAGAAGGGGCCGCGGTCTCCCATTTGCTCTAATTGCTTGCAATCACATTCAGTAACCCAGCGTGCTCAGCCCACAGCAGCATTGCACAACCATCTTCCCTGTTTCTAGAAATAATTACCCGGCGCTTCCTGATAGCGCGTACCTCTGCCTTCACCTCTGGCCAGTGCTTTCCCAGGTCAGTTCCAGGCTGGGGAAATTTTGGGAAGAAGCAGGCTGATAGCTACCGGTGGGACTGAGAGCTCCCCGCTTCATTTCACCTGACACAGGACAGGGAAATGGAAAGCAAGAAGACTTAGAAGCTTGAAGACTTGCAAGATGAGCTACCGCGTGCTACACTCCCGCACCCAGTCACCTGCCTGGATGGATGGGTTTTCCTGCAAGGAGAAAAGGAATTCACCCCCTCACACAAGCATTAGGGGGGCTGAAGAAGGAAGGGAGGATGGAGAGACTGCTTTGCTGCCCTGGCAGCCAGGAGCCGCAGGCAAAGCTTGCTCCGGCGAGACCTCATCACGGGGCGGTTCATTCCTCTTATGCAGTCCCTACATCTCTGCCAACAGCTTTTGGAGGTCTTAGTTTGGGGTAAAACGCTCTTTGTGTAAAGAGTTTATCTCCTGAGGACATTCTGCAAGTCTAGGGAAGGGCTGAAAGCACCTTGGTTCAGCTTTGGTCACAGAGTCACAGCTTGCCAAGCGTCTGGGATGCTCAGACTTCTGCTCGGACAGGGGCCAGCTGCCCATTTCAGATCCAGCTCTTGACTTCACCTCCCTCTGGACCCCCAGCCAAGGGAGGGGTTCTATTTCCACTTGCCCTACAAAACACCTCCTCCTCCTTCTCCTCCCACAGAACAATGATACAGGCTGCACCATTCCACATGGCCACGAACGCCCGCTCCAGACAAGCCAGTGTTGCTGGAAAGGTCACGTTTCCTTTGGGCAATTCCTCACCGGCACTTGAGGAGATTATAATACTCAGACAAGGAAAATTTCTGGCACCAGATGGGCTGCATTTAAGGGAAACGCTGCAGACTCAAGGAGTCTTTTGCATGGCCAACGGCTCAAAGGAAGCTTTGCTGGCCCAAACCCAACCTTCAGCACTAAAGTTAATTCCAGAAAGGAAAATGAAATGCCTCCCAGAGGCTTTGGACTTTGCAGACTTGTGCCAGAAAAACCCAGGAACCCTCTACGAGTGCATTGGACATTCCTGTCTCCTGAGCTCGCTGGGGTATCGGGCCAGGATGGTGTTGACTTTGGTCGCTGCTTGTGTCGGGTAGGCTGCCCCCTCAGGGTCAGTGATCACGGTGGCAGAGGTTTCAGGAACAGGGTTTAGGAAGAGCCTTGCGCAACCCCTGGCATGAAGGCTGGTAATGGCGTATGGACCGTCAGCCCAGCGCAAATCCTATTGCCATCAAGGGTAAAGCTCCCATCTCCTGTGAAAATTTTTGTCAAGCATTGGAACAGGCTGCCCAGGGAAGTGGTTGAGGCCCCATCCCTGGAGGTATTTAAAAAACGGGTAGACGAGGTGCTTAGGGACATGGTTTAGTGGTGGGATGGCAGGGTTAGGTTAACAGTTGGACTTGATGATCTTAAAGGTCTTTTTCAACCCAAACAATTCTATGATTCTATTCTATGAAGTATCACCTGCAGGAGAGGGGGCTGCATGAACTAGAGAAGAACTGGAAAGGGTACCCTCCACCCCTCAGCAGCCATCCCATTGGCCTCTCTATTGAGGTTAGGGGAGAGAGATTCCAGAAACCTGTGCAAGGGACCTTCCCCTTCCCATACCATCCATCGCAGCCTTGTCATGGTGCCAGATACAATAGCGGTGCCCTGATGCCCATCAGGGAGAGAAATTCCTCAGCATACTCCGGGCAACGCTCTCCCACTGCCATCCAGCAACCAGCTACCAAAGTCAGCTAAGGAGCAAACCAAAATATGGCCTAGGACTGTCAACAAGTTCATTCTGCTGCTGAGCAGAGCTGCCAGGCCTTATTTCATATCGCATTTATCACCCATTTATGAAGGGCCTGGACACGATTGGCAGGGGTACTGAGCTGTGCAGCTCACCCCATCACGCCAAACAGAAGAGGACAACTGCGAAAGGCTACAACAGAGCAACTCCCTCACCCATTTGACCTTCCACCAACAAATTAATCACTTATTAATCTCTTACAAACAGCACAAAATGGATCTGTGTGACTGAGTCAAGCATGCTGAAATAGCCAGATAATGCCTCCGCTCACATCGTTCAGGAAAACTGGCGTCAGGCCACCACAGAAGTCATGGCTTGAGGACATTTGCATGCCACACATGGTCATGCTGCCATGGCTCAGTTTCTTTCCATCCCTGCAAGCCACATATGCCCTGGCTCAAATCAGTGTCCCAGGGGACGCCTCACACCATGGGCACCAGTGTTAGGCATCAGAGAGTTCAGCATCTCGGCCCTTTCCAAAGAACCCTCTAAGACCCAGGTTTACCTCCACGTTTCAAGACACCTTCAGAAACCTGTCCCTAAGCCCAAGGGCTTGTCCAAGGTCACCATGAAGCCAGGAAGATGCAGGGAACAGAGTGGAAGTCCCACTGGCATCCCAAACCCCTGGCTACTGCTCTACCAAGAAGCTGCTGTTGAACGCCAGCAACCATGGTTGTTGACACCAGGGACGTGGGCTGGCAAAGCATCTATAGCACGGCCATCACCGAGTCAGCAGGCAACAGTTATGCTTCTTGATGGACAGGTTTCTGTGACTGAGGAGAAATGTAGCTTGATAGAAAAGACTATAGCTGAGTAATCATCCCACTGGATAAGGAAGGGGGTATGGATAGCGGTACAATACAGGGAGACTGGGAAAAGATATAAAATCAAAAATTATTATGTCAAAGCCTGGAGTTTATTGCAGCCCAGTCTCAGGAGAGATGGTTATCCTGGCTCTGAAAGATCGGCTTGTCAGTCAAAGGCAGCCAGAGATGCTGCACAAGCCTCTCCCTCCCATACATTCATGTAATTCCTCAGCTGCATTGCTCCCTTCAGAGTCCAAGCTACAGAGTTTGAATAAGAAGGGGGGCAGGGGGGAGAGGAAAAAAAAAAAGAAATGTGTATATATGATTCATCCTCAGCCTTCTCATACCAAGCTTCCCCATCCCACCCGTAGCTGCGCTGTCTCAGGCACGTCTCCCTCTTCCTCCTATAAATCACAGCTCGCCTGCAAGGTGGGGACAGCAGGGTAGAGCCGCTTCGCACCCAGGGGGGGCCGCAGAGCCTGTCCCCTCTGACCCGCTGGAGCTGGGGGTGCGTGGAAAGGCATTGCGCATGGGGCGATAAGGACACGCCAAGGAATCTGAACAGAATGGGATACAGCCCAAACTTTCATTGAGCAGAAATGGAAGAAAAAACACACTCAGCGTGGCGGAGACCTATCTCCCCCTTAAAAATAAAAGCAACTTTTCCTTTTTAAATGAATCTGGGGTTTCCTCCACAAAAGCACATCCCATTTCTGCCCAAAGAAGGATGTGCAGATGTGCAGCCACACATCCACACGTGCCAGGTACAAAACTCTGCCTGCTTTAAATTCCCTGCAAAGATTGACCTGTCACTGTGGCGTGATGGGCAGGCAAAGCCCCAAGCTGGTAATTTATAGCTTCCACAAGGAAAACGAGAGAAAGCTGGTGGCAAATGGCAGGAGCAGACCTCGGAGGAGGGCCGCGGGCAGGGCTGGTCCTTCAGCACGAGCCTCATCTATCCCCTCCTGCTTCTTGCAGGACGACAGCTCCAGAAAGGCCCACAGGATGGTTGGTGCTTCCAGATGCTGTGGGTGATGCACGAGGCAGCCCATGGGAACGACTGCTTCTCTTTATTATTACTGGGTTTGACCATGGCAGACAGAATCCCAACGAACCCCTTACAAAATGATGGATTGCATCCCCAGGACTGTGGGTCCTTAGCACACAGATAGGCTGGTGCGGTAATGTATTAACATCACCGGTCAGGAATTTGGCAGGGAGGAGAAAGGGCTGGAGTTTGAGCCCTCCCAGCACTCCACAGTATTCAGTAGGTGTGAGAAATCGGCGCTGCGTATGACCTCAAGCCACGGGCCTTTCTCACGGTCTCTCCATCTCAGCCCTAAGGTTCAAGAAATCTGAGGGGTTTTTTCTAAAGAGCAGGAAGTCTGCTCTCTGTTTTTGCCAGGGAGAAGCGTGCCAGAGGAGAAAATAAGACTTATCAGAGAGGTTCGGACTGGCTTACCCAACTTTTGTATTTTATTTTTCCCCTCTCTCAGAGGGAAGCAAGCCTCCTCCGCCTTGCTGCCTTGGCTACAGCCAGCCAGCATCCTCCTCAATACACTCAGGCTGGAAAACAAGTCTGAGCCTAGGGAGGCGAGCAATAGCCTTACCCCTACTTCAAGCCTGGGATTAAGAGTGAGATTCATACCAGGTGTGCTGCTTGCTAGCTTGGTCACGAGTCCTTCATTTTGCAGCCCTTGGGGCGACGCAGTCCCCCCAGCCCTTGCAATCTCCAGCAGCAGGAGGGAGTTTGCTACCCGAGCACTGGCAGGAGGCAGCGGGGAGGCCGTGGGAACGCGCTGCTCTGCTCCCTGGGAGAGTTGAGGCTCTCTTCATTTATGGCCATCATTGATGAGTTGTGCTGCAACAGGAACTGGAGTCAGCAGCGAGCCCTCAGTCCCTGCTGTGCTACAGCAGCGTGGCTTCATGAGAAAAACCAGTCTTTGCCCCAAAATACTGATTGGAACTCCCATGCAATTGAATGGGTGAAGTCATACCAATGGTGGGAGAAGGGAAGAAAAAAAAAATCTGGAAGCTGAAAATTTGTTCTCAGATACCATCCCATCTGCAAAACCTCAGACCCGAGCATCCCCCCATCCAGTGCCCTTCCCAGCTGAACCATGCTCAGACACATGTGGTGGTCTTTCTCCAGCTCGCCAGAGGATGCGGGTGACCTGTGGCTACAGCCCCAAGGTGGGGCTGACTACAGCTCCCCAAAATTTCCATAGGCTCAAGTTCAGGCCCTAAATATCCAATTGCTTGAGATCAGGTAGAAGTCTGAGACAAGCAAGGCTAAAAGCAAACAAAAACCATCAGGTGGCTCTTAGGAAAAGTCAATAGTAGGTGGACTGCTCCTGATGAAACAAGCCCCGGGACTGTGAAAATTTGGGAATGGATGCACACTGTACTCTGAGGGGATGGATGAGCCCCTTCCACTGGAGAGGGAAGGATGAGCTGCCCTCCTTGGGGTGAAAGCAGGGGGCAGGCATCCCACGAGGCACCCAGGGATGGGGTGCCTACCACACACCAGCTTGGCCCGTTACCCCCACCCTGCCCCATGGCTCAGCTGGGTTGCAAAGCCCTGCGTCCCTCCTGGCTTGCAGAATGTGGTGACATCACTCTGCAAGCAGCTGGAGCAGGGTTGGGATGTGGAAAGTCCCTGGGCATGCCCTGCTCCTGGGCAATCAGTCTGGCCCAAAGGTCTGCTCCTTCCCACCAGCAGTGCCTGGTCACCTCTCCCTTCCCATCCGACCTCCGCTCGTGGGGCTCACAAAGGTGCCCATCAGCTCTGTCCTGGCCCCAGCGATGGGATGCAGAGGGATAAATAAAAAGGCCACTAACAAAAACATCAAAATAGGGAGGATTCGGGAAGGGGAGCAGCGTGGTGGGTAAGCCCCACAGGCAGCAGAGGCTCCTCATGAAAGGCTGAGGCAGCACTGCAAAGTAGGAATTGCATGGATGAAGGCACTGTGTCCCCTGCTGTCGCCATGCCAGCGTCCCCCCATGCAGCAACACTGCTACTGACTCGTTCTGGCACGTTCATTTTCCCGTCTCCCCCTAAAGAGCTGCCCCACTTCACAGCAAGCTTTCCTCCCTCCTGGTACCTATCCACCACCCAGGGAGGTGGAGTTAAAGAGATGCTGCATAGCCCTTGGAGGCAGTAACCGCCACCTCCCAGGCAACAAACCATGCCCAGACCGTGTCCTGGCATCAACCACCCCCCCAAAAAAACCATCCTGCCCCTTCAGAGCACCATCCAGACCTCCCAGGTGCTTCAAGCTTCTGGTTCCCAGCTCAGCACTTGGGAGGTCACGACAGAAATACTGCAGTGGCATCGTCCCTGCTGAGACACATCCTGGTAAGCTCCAGGGAAGATTGCATGCAGGCGGAAAGGAAGGCATCCCACAGGGGTGGGCAAAGCCCCCAGATCCCCATCCAACTAAATATTACACTCATGACATACACCAAAATTCAAGGATTTTGGGGAATTTTAAAGCTACCCCTAACACTGGGGGTGTCTGAGCACCACCAGGGTGTTGCTCAACGATGCAGCAGCGTGTTGCAGGGAGAAAAGGAGCTGTGCAGCCACCTTGCAGGCACCAGGACCACAAGTGCTGGTGTTGGCTGGAGATGGAAAAGCATCGTGGATGGTGGGCCAAAACACAGGGACATGCAAGCATGATTGCAGAGCTCATGCCTTGGCTTCCCATGTTAATGACTCCACAGAAGATAAAGAAGCTGAAGTCCCATCCTACAGAGGAAATAATTAGGTTTATCACACAATCTAGTTTTCTGACTCATTTTCTTCCCCTGAGCTTTTTCATCCTCAAGCCTCGGTCCCCCTTCCCCACAGCGTTCTTTGCACTTCAGGCTCTACAGCATCGCAAAGCCAGGCAATTATAGCCACTTGTTTATTTGTTGCCTGTGCAGCAGCTGTGCTTTGGAGCCCCTGTTCTGGGCCAGGCTCCCCATCGTGCTAGGAAGCTTGCAAGCAAACTACCCTTTCTCCCCAGGAACAGATCACAGCTCACTTCGTAATGGCACCCAGGATTCACCCACACACTGGATAAAAACCAAACCGGCTGAGAGGAGGGCAGCAGCTCTTCTAACGCACATCCATCTGCACTCGCGCTTCACCCCGCAGCTGCACACCCCAGGCGGGCACCAAGAGCCCGGCTGCGGGGAGGTGACCCCAGCAAGCCACCACGGCACTTAGTGGGAGCGGCGTCAACCGAGAGGCGCGATAATCCAGTTTCGAGGAGCGGCATGGCTGATGTACAAGAGAGGCTGATTTGTAGGTTAATTAAACAGCCATATTCTTTTGTGAAACACTCAAGGCTTGATAGAGGGAGAGTAAAATTCCAGCAGGAGCAGATAACGAACAGAGTGAATCGGCATGACAGGCGCTGGATCCCTATCTTATTTATAGGAATTCATTAGAAGGATAAGGAAAAATAGACCACGATAACAAGATAAAGCGACTCATGTTTGGAGAGGACTTAAAAAAATACAAGGTCTTGCGGGCGTGTGAGGCATCATCACTGTTAACATGATACAAAGGGAGAAATCTTTCCCCAGGGATATCCCAAGACTGTGCTGGACGAGGGGAGTGCCTGGGCAGGAGGGGAGGCAGATAACCCTGCAATTGCCCATTCTTCCCTATGCCTTTCCCAGGTAATTACTCAGCCACTCGTGCCCTGCAGTCCAAGGCACAACCCCAGGCGCTTTTCAGCCTCCAACCTTTCAGATGTAAATGGCACACGCTCCTGCAAAGCCCCTTGCCCACGTCCCACTGCTGGCAGCCAGCGAGGAACACTGAGGGCTAATCTTTCCAGCCCAGCCCCAGGCCAGGAAAAGGTGAAGGATGTTTCCCAGAGTGCTGATGCAGCACTTCAGCCTGTGGTGCCTCTGACAAGGCCCACTGCACTGGAGCACACCAGCCCACCCCAAAACCCAGCGTGCA
Organism: Gorsachius magnificus; assembly: GCA_034008185.1. NCBI lineage: Eukaryota > Metazoa > Chordata > Aves > Pelecaniformes > Ardeidae > Gorsachius > Gorsachius magnificus. The sequence goes on along the minus strand of CM067086.1, from coordinate 5,436,677 downwards.
CCCAAACTGGTAGCACAGTCCATGGAAAAGCCATTTCACACAAATTTGGCTCCTGGGACCGATGTTCAGGTGACGGCAGCCAGGCACTCCTGCTCTGCACACACGCATGGGCCACTTGGTCTGAAATGCTGGGGTTTTATCTTAAGCACAAGGCTGGATGCTTAAGCATTGGGACTCAGCTCTTCAACCCAAAATCCACAGGACTTTACACCAGTTTCAGCTCAGGATCCCTTAACCCAGCTGTAAGGTAGCCTGGCAAGCAGCTCCCTTGGCTGACCGATGCTCAGAGAAGGTAATGCCCTGGTTATCCCCGCTGATGCTCTCCAGCAGCAGTGGCCAGGTAGATCTTGGCATCACACCAAAATCCCTGGTGCTCACAAATATGGCTCTGAGCAGCCATTTTCACTCTTGTGCTCCAGGTCACCGGTGCACGTGGGCACATCAGAAGAGCCTAGGACCTACACAGTGTAACCGCTCTGCCTGCAGTCACCTTGGGACAGATAAAAGCAGAGCATGGCAAACATGACAGCAATGTATCTTCAAGCCAGGAGCCTCAAGCTATGCACTGACTGAAGGAGCTCCTGCCTGCGCTCGGGCTGGTAGGGCTTGCAGAGCCAGTCCCATGGTCAGGCTTAGGAGGAAAACTGCTCTGGGAGAAAATAATACAACTGCAAAACAGGCTGTGCTGTGCATGGAGCAGGTCCTGCCTATTCTCCTGTTGACTCTTGTGACCTCTAGGGGGGTTATTTGGGTGTAAACCATGGATGAAATCCCTCACATATCTTCATACCCCACCTCCCTCCTCGTCTGTAAGCAGGACTGGAAAACGCAGCCACGAAGCCACACCTCAGCCAGATTAAGCGTAATAACCCCCCACAGGACAAATGTCAGCCCAGAGTTCCTCTGACAAAAGCCCCTGTGAGTCTCTAGAGCACCAAAAGTCCCTTATCCACAGCAGGAGGAACTTAGAGACACCATTAAGGACAGGAAAACACCTCTGGCTTGGACTGTGCCCAGGACAGCTCCTTTGATACCCCTTTTCTGTGTATGAGGCACATGTGCCTCCCCCCCCCCCCCCCATCTGCCATCCTGCAAAATAAGTTGCCACACAGCTCTGCACAGGTGATTCCCACCCTGATTCATTTGCCTGGCCCTCCTCAGCACCAGCTGGTCCCAAATCTGAGCCTATCCTTGCCTGCTGCACACCCACATGGAAGTTTCCATACTCCTCATGAGCCCCTGACCAAGCCCTGTTCTGAAACGGGGATCTGTAACCAAGATCCCAGTCCCTCTGGGCTGAGACCAGGGAAATAGTGCAACGGGCCAAACAGGAGGTGAGCAGAGCAGAGTCAGCTCCTCCTGCCCATTTGCCATCCCAAGGACCCGTGCAACCCATGGGAGCTTTTCTGCCAACTCCCCTGGGTCCAGAAGGGGCCCCGGGAAGAGGCAGAAGGGACTGGATGGCTGTAGCAGCCAGTTTCCCTTCCAAGGCAAGAAACTCATTCAAGGGGTGAGGTTTAGAGGCTGCGTTACCAGACAGGGAAATCCCAAGCTGAGTGGAAAATGCCTGTCCCAATAACCCCCGTGCCCCCACCTTGACATCTTCTACATCCCAGCTGGCGACCAGCCAGCACCGGCAAGCACAAGGGAGCCAAAAGATGCCCAAATGTGGGATGCGAGTCCACCACTCCTTAATTTCATCTCTTGCCCATCCAGCTGCTCAATATAAAGAGGCAAGGAGCGCATCTGTTCTGCCCAGTCAGAGGCATCAGCGTAGCACAGAACGAGCTCCCCCAGCACTGGCAGCCAGAGGGGGGTCCCAGAGATCCACAGAGGAAAGCAGCGCTTCCATTCCGCACTGAAAAACGCTATTTCCAGCCCCCGGGGAAAAGCAGAGTGACCGCATGGAAGAGAATCCCAGCGCCAGCAGACAATGTAGCCGTCCTCCCCAGCTCAGCCCCGGCTGACAAATGGGAATAAACCCCACTGAACCATCCACCTCCCTACCCCGGCAATTACACTCCGAGAGAAAGGTACAAAGCACGATTGCGATTAATTAAATGAAAAGAGCAATGTCAGCTCACAGCCCCAGGAGAATCCAGCCCTTTACAGAGCTCTGATTTGAAAACGCACATCACAGCATGCCCAGCGCACGTTTCTTACATAAAAAAAAAAAAATCCATTTTCTAGGCAGAAGCCGCCAGCGCTCAGGGGACACAAAAAGACACATACTGAGACATCCCTGGCATAGAGAGAAGGGGAAACCAGCCGGCTCAGGTGAGTGTCACAGCACAGTTGTGCTCAGTTGTGTGCTCCTGGAAAAGCCATCAGTAAGTTCAAATCTGCTTTTCTCATAGTGCTTTTGGGGAGGAGGGGAGGGGGGGGATATCTATTTTCTTTCCTTCCAACGCATCGCGTCTGCTAGAGAACCGGGGCGAGGGGAGAAATTCAGCCGGTTTCAAGGCACACGAGGATGGTGGATCCGGAATAAATTTCCTTTCTTCCCCCCCCCCCCCGGTACCCCGCACCCGCGGGCAGAGGCGCGCCCCTGCGGGGCAGCCGCCAGCCGGAGCGGGGTCCCCCCCCCACTGGGGTGGGGGTGCAGGTGGGCTCTCACCTGATGAGGTTCTGCAGGCCCTGCTTACTGGAGTTCCGCCGCAGGATCGCGCTGGTCATGGTGGCCGTGGCCGAGCGGCGGGCAGGGTCCCGGCTGCCGCCCCCTTCCCCGCGCCGCCCGCAGCCGCCGGCGCTGCGCGCTCCCGCGGCCCCCTCTCCGCCTTCAGGAAGTTCTGCAGCTGGTTTCCTTTTGTTTCTGCTAGCCCCCCCCCCGCTCCACACCCCCGGCTCGTCTCCTCCACCTCTACCTCCTCCTCCTCCCCCTCCGCCCCGTGGAAGTGTCACGGGAGAATCTGCCGGAGCGCAGCCCGCGGCGGGTCCCGCGGCACAAAGCCCGGCGCTCCCCAGCGCGGAGGGCTTCTCCCTCCTCTGCTTTAACCCTCTTCTCTCCCTCCTGCATCTTCTCCAGCCCCCTCCTCCTTCCCCCCCCCCCCTTTTTTTTTCTACCTTTACCACCGCTGTCTTGATTACACAAAGCAACCTGGGAGCAGAAATCCAGGTTGGCAACTTGCGCTCAGTGGGCTGTAAATCCCTCCTGGTCCATTCACAGCAAAAGTCTTCCACGAAGGGCTCACCTCCAAACGGGTCCCAAAATGCCCAGAGGTGAACCAAGAGCCAGATTAATGCAAGAGGGGCTTTGTGCTGGGAAGCGACACACGGAGAAAAACGTTCTGCTGGGAAGAAAAACGTTCTCCTGGGATGGAGATAGCAGTTGGATTCTGGGGGAAGCCACTGGATTGCAGCCCCAGGCAGGCAAGCAGCACATAGCCTGCTTCTGCTCCCAAACCTCCCCCTCACCTGCTCCAGTGAGCGACTTTCCAGTGCCTCAGTTTCCCTAGCCATCAAATTGGGCAAGAGCAAAAAACTCTGGCTTGCCTCCATGAAATACTGGTATTTCAGGAGATCAAAGCAGCACATGAGCATTTGATGAAGGACTAAAAACATTGCCACCTGCTAAAACAAAATGCCCCTCTGCCATGCGTTCAGCTGGGTGCTCTTCATGCTACTATACCAGTAGTCTTGGGAAAAAAAAAGTCTTAAAAAAATCAAAAGTCTTTTTTCCCCTAACCTGCATCTCCTGGTCCACATGTGCCTTTTTGGGGGGAAGAGATCTTCTGCTATACAGGAGGAGTTATGATGGGACCACCCTGCTTAGACCCTCACCTTCCTTCTGCTTTCTGCCCCTCTCATCTCATTTACACGTTTCCTTTCAATCACTTCTGCAGAAATGTTTCTTGCCACCTGGTAAGCTGAAATGGGGAACTTGCCCATGAAACACACCCAGAAATCTCAATAAAAAGGAAGTGCATTAAAGCCAGATCAGAAGGAAGTGCCTGCCCTCCTTCCCACTGTCTCTTTGTTTCAAAACACAAATTTTTTTCTGCAGATATTTACTAAGCATCCCCTAGGTGATCAGCAACAACAAAAGAAACACTAAGCACAGATATTGATGCTGGCCTCGCTCTGCGGGCTGCTCAGATGCTGTCACACTGCATTTTTTTCTTTCTAAATTTGGTGAGAAGGCGCAAGACATCCACCACAACAAGTGTTGCTCAAAAAGAGCCTGTCCCAGCCCTGCAAGTACTTACAGGAGTAATTAGGGTTAAGCATGTGAATGCTGCTATTGACTTCACCACAGCTGCCCACAGAGTTGAAATGAAGCATGCACCTACAGGGTTTTCTTTCTGGAGAGAATTGGTCCAAACCTGCCAGTGCCTCCCATGGTCTGAGCCAGCCAAGGATGCAAGATAGAGGAGTCCCGGCAGGCAGGGACACAAGCTAGCAGCCATGGGCCAGCAACAACTGGGGGCTGAATGAAATCACAGCAGCACTCTTATTTCGGGCAGAGATGCCGGGCGATCCGCTGGGAGCCAAGGAGGGGCAGGAAGGAATGCAGCCGCTGCCACCAGAAGTCAGGAGCTCCGCTGGGTGTGGGGAGGGGAAGAGGTGATGGCACACCACTACCTACCGGAGGCAAGATCTGTGTAACGGGACAGGGGGAGCAGCTGTTGATTCCCCCAGTAAGAGGGCCTTGCCCTGACACCAGGGTTTGTCTCCTGGAGGATGCCAGCCTGAGCAAGCACTTGGCAGACTTCCACCCCAAGCCTGGGACTGATCGCCTCTCAGAGACGGGGGCCTTCAGTGGGCAGGGTGGATAAAAACCCTGCTGGGTGATGAAATCCAAGACCAGAGAGAGGTCACAACATTAGCTCTTACTGGTCTAAGGTGCTAAGATCATTTGGAAACACCAGAAGGAAAGCAGTGAGGAAAGGAGTCCCTACATCGCAAGACAGCGAGCTTTGCATTGCTCCCAGTGAGAGAAATTCCCAGAAATTCTCTGCCTGGAAAATCCTCCTGTCTTCACAAGGTGGCTGTACTACTTGACCTCTGGGGAAGGTTTCCTGCCCTTTTCCCTGCCTTTCATCCTTAAGACAGACAGCAGATACAAGAAGAAAGCTTATCCTTCCTCCAGCATCAGCAGGGTCCTGCAGGACCACAGGGAGAGGAGAGCAGAGCAGAGCCGGGCCCTCTTTCTAAACTCACAGCTTGCAAGGAGGAGGGAACTGTGCACCCTCAGTAACACCTCAACAGAACCACTATCCCTGTCTCAGTGGGGCAGGGAGCATTTAAACCCACTATGCAAAAGCACAAAGGCAGGGCCTAAGTGACCAGAGAGAAGGAGCGGTGCAGGAGAAATCCCGCACCATTGCTCCGCAGAACAGAGGCGCCTTCTGCCCCCTCTCCTCCCTCGCTTGCTGCCGAGCCCAGGTGCATCAGTCTGACTCCCACCACGTATCCAAGAACAGTAAGGTCAACATCAGTCCCACAGCTGCTTGTATCCTTTCACAGAAACAAACCTCCCAGTCCCACCAGGAAACGGGTAGGAGTACAGCGGACACAGGAAGAAAAAAAAGAAAACAAAGAATTAATTCATCTGTTATTTTTTGGCACAGTTTAAGCTAGAAGAACCACCAGAAATCCCTGCGGCAAAACCGCACCCTGCTACCAGAGCGAGGATGCCCGGAGCACCCAGAAACATACCACAGGGCACCAGAGAGCTTCCCAGAGCTCTCCCCAGCAGCAGGGGAAGCAGAGAAGGTGAGATGCCGGGCGGGAGGGAATCTGGCTCTACCGCTGTGGGAAGGAGGACAGGAGTCCCAGAGAGATAGGGCTGCACCAGTTCCCGTTAATTACACAATCACTCTGCTATGTAGAACTGGTTGCAAAATCAGTTGGAGGCTAACACATGGTCTAGGAAAAAAAAAAAGAAACAAAAAGACTCTAGTCCTGCTAGGAAAGAAATGCAGCCCCAGCAATTTTCTCCGATGGTGCTGGGATGCAAAGCACTGTCAGCATAAGCCCCAATGTACAGTCACTTTGAGGGCCAGTCCTTCATAGGTGCCATCAGCTGCCAGCATGGTTTCCAGAGGTCCATGCCTGCATGTTGGTGGTGGGATCCCACCCAAAGAAAGTGTTCTTGCAGGAACAGCCTCGCCTCTTCAGCAAGGACCAAGCAGCCCTGTGTCAGCCGGAGACCCTGCACTTCCACCAGCAGCCCTTCTAGGATGATGGAGTAGATGGGGGTCTCTCCATTTTGCCTTTTAAGTGACTCATCCTTCCCTCTGCCATCCCAAACCCCTCTCCCTATCCCCACACCTCCCCAACCTCTCTTCACCATGCACGTGCAACCCCCACTTTTAAACCAGCCTGGCAGACATTGGCACTTGCCCGGCCCACTGGGAGCCTGGTTCAGTGAGAGGGGCACACCAGTTGGTTTGTCAGCTATATAGATGGTGTGGTTTACACATCAGCCTGATGGATAGAGTTTTCCCACCTCACCTTCATCCCTAATTCCCAGTTAGCTCAGTCCAGCTTATAGTCACTGCAGGGGGGTTGGACTAGATAACCTCTAGGGGTCCCTTCCAACCCAAAACATTCTATGATTCTATACTGCCAGCACTCATCTTTGGGCAGTCAAATAGAGAGGCCAAAACAGGCAGCCAGAGATAATCCCAAGGAAACAGGGTGCCCAGCAGCCAAAAGCAGCACAGCATCTCCTTCACACCAGGATGGCTTGTTACAAGCTCCAGAAGTGCGCTGTCAGGAGGGCAAGGCATCTCATCTCTGCAATTAGCTCAGGGTGCAGGGGAAGGAGGCCAGTCCTACTGACACTCTCTAGCAAGCCTTCCTCTACCCTGGCCACAAGTCAGGAGAGGACGTTCCCAAGCCAGCGTATGACCCCATGGGTGTTCAGGGAGGGGGTGCTGTAGGTGGGAGCTATCTTGGCTCAGAGCTTTTGCCTGGCCTACGCTTTCAGAGGAGCACCATAAAGAACATGTATAATTGCGGGCTGGGTCCAAAGAGTCAACAAACACCATGTCATACTAAGTCTGAAGTACTTGGCTTGGGATCAGCGATAAATTTCTTCCTGTGACATCCAGCGAGGCAGAAATGAGAGGGAGAGGAAGGCAGGTCTAGAAGGAGCATCCCTCTTCCTCTACCCCATTGCTACCCCTCGCCCTCATGCAAAAAGGAGGGTATTTCATGGGTACATCCATAAACCTAAAATCCCAAGTTTGCTTCATCTCCCAGTGAGAGGGGAGATGCAAGATTACAAGCCTTGTAAGAAAAGACACTTTCACTGCAGGGATGATACCAACGAGGACCAAGGATGAGGGGACCAAGGGAGAAAGAACATCTGAAAGCTAGATTTAAAAAAGGGGGAGGAGGGAAGCAAAGAGAGGTGGTGTAGGCACTAATCAGTCGGCTCAGCATGGTTAAAGGAGATTACAGCCCCTGTTGTGCTAGGTGCTGTGCAAACAGGGAGAGATACCACCTGAGCCACTGTGGTGAGCTACCATCCAGGTTTTACAGACCGGGGCCAAGGCCAAGTGACTCAGCCCAGCCCCGGAGGAGTGCAGCACACCAAGCCAACGTGGTTACTGCAGCGGGCATCATATCTATTTATGAGGTTAAGTCAACAAAGCCATTGGGAAAGAGAGGAAGACAAAAGAATGGCTGCAGATAAGGCACTCCCCACCCCCCGCAGGACAAGAGGAGAACTATTGGCCCCAAGGAGACTGGCTCCATCTCTTTAGGATGCCCATCCACCACAGGGCCAAGAAGCAGGACAAAGGATTCCAGCCAGGATGAACTACCTGGAAGGAGGTTGTAGCGAGGTGGATGTCGGTCTCTTCTCCCAGTTCTCCCAGGTAACAAGTGATAGAACAAGAGGAAACGGCCTCAGGTTACACCAGGGGATATTTTAAATTGGACATTAGGAAAAATTTTTTCACCTAAAGGGCTGTCAAGCATTGGAACAGGCTTCCCAAGGGAGTGGTCGAGGCCCCATCCCTGGAGGTATTTAAAAGACAGGCAGACAAGGTGCTTAGGGACATGGTTTAGTGGTGGGATGGCAGTGTTAGGTTAACGGTTGGACTTGATGATCTTAAAGGTCTTTTCCAACCTAAATGATTCTGTGAATAAGCCATAGGCAACTGCTGCCAAGAGGTTGTCCCCACACTGTAGGAAATGTCTAAAAAAGGCCTTCTTACAGCATCACATTGTCTTGTCACTAGTCTTTGCTCACCAAGGCTTGGAAAGCTGCTGAATGAATTTGAACTTTGAATGTCCATTTAAAATAAACAGAGTGGCCTTTGCTTTGGCTAGGTGGTAGAGATAGACACTGGGCAGCTGAAGGCATCTTCAGACATCTCCCATGTTTAGCATAAGAGAGGTACAACCACCTTCTTTCACCAAGCGGCATCCGTGTGATGTGTTTCAGCATCACCCAAAGCCAAGCAACGCACTCTGTTGACAGGCTGGTAGGACAGTACTGCTGTGTGAGCATAGCCCTGTGCCCAAGCCATGCTGATCAGCTGATCAAGCTTTCAAGAAGTGAAATATGGCTTCTGCCCGATATAAACTTCTTAGCTCATCTGCAGCTGGCTCAAGGCTCTGATGTAGCACCACATTATGCAACACAAGCAGTTTTAGCAATCATTAATCCCTGCCTCACACTGCCGGGCTGGTTACTCCAGCTGGGGTCAGGGTAGACTAATGGATAATACAGAACCCCCAAGCATCATCTGGCAGTTCCTGCTCACAAGCTCTACCCTCACTTCAAGCTGCACCTTGTCCTGGGGAAAGGCATCTAATCTCAGCTTGCCAATATCCACCCACGCCTCCCTCACCGAGCTGGGCAAAATATGGGAGCTGTTATGAAAAGGCAGCCAAAAGTATTGTCATGTATCCAAAAAGCCTGAAGACCAACATGTGCTTCTGTCAAGGGGGACATTAGAGCTCCAAGGTGAGGCCCCAACAAAAAGTTAAGATGAGCCTTTCAGGGGGCAGCTAAGGCTGTATACAGGAAGGTGGCACCTGGAGTGGAGAAGCAGCAGAGGAGACAAATGCCACCCCAAGGAAGGAGAAGCCCCAATGGATCAGGGGTGCGGAGCCTGGCTATCACATTAGTCTGTCCTTGAGGACAGCTCAGCTCGGACACGCTGCTGTCAGCTCCTGTTACGTGAAGCTAAGTGGCAACCGCAGGGAGGCACTTATTTTAAGAGGAAATAATTATTGCCATCAGTTTTAGTGGGGGGAGAACTTTGCCCCTCCCAAACGACCAGCAGTCGTGATGGCGTGGGGTCTGTCAATAGTTCAGGGTTTGTCAATGCTAATGGCTCCGGAGCAAGCTTTCACTGGAGAGGAAACTGCTTTTGCAGCAGAAAAGCACATGCATGAACAAGCACAGAAGAAGAGATCATATTTTCCAAACTGCCTGGCAAGGGCTTGATAAAAGGCATTGCGCATACTGTCTGTTTAGCTGCAGCAAGCAACAGATACCTGGAGCTGGGGGAGAGGCTTCCTGGCAATGCAGAATTAACCCCTAGCAAAGGATCCATTTTCAAAATGAGCATGTAAAAGCGAAAGAACCCAAGACCTCCAGCTGATGCAAACTGGCGCAGCTTTATGGCAGCCAGTGGGATGGTGCTGATGTACACTAGCAAGTGCTTTTGGGGCCTGCATGTCTGTGCAATAACAGGAGACATCCAAATAAACCAAGCTCCAAATAGAGTCTTGCACATCTCAGGCCAGTAGCTCCCAGGTGGCTCCAAGTTTTTAGACCACTAGGTACAAGTCACCAACCAAGCTAATGATAGAAACTCACTGACCACCATTTATATTCATTAATAAATCCAGTTGGGTTTGCTCATGCATTTTCCTCTTTACCCATGTATTCTCTGGACAGTTATCAGACACACCAGGCTGGAACGAACGACCACTGCTCCTTTGAGATAGGATGAACCCAAGTAGCTCATGGCTTTAACACCCCATATGACCCAAGATGGAGCTATCGGCATCAGCTCTGCTGCCAGCCCCAGCAGCCCATCTCAGGAGCGACTTGCTTAAAGCAGCAAATAACAGAAGGTATTTCATCCTGCGTTGCTGCAAATTCTCCTGCAGAGGATGGGGGCTGCCAACCTCCCTGCTCAGGCACCGCACAAGCAGCAGTGGAGCCCCCAGAAAGCTGCTGCAGACCTGCCCATGAGAAAGACAACTCCGAGTGCCGAAACCTGGGATTAAGACACTCCAGCGGCTGCCTCACACATCTGGTGTGTGTTAGGAGGGATACACTGGCAAGGAAAACACACACAGGCTCCAAGCAGGGCTGGTTAACCCATTCGTGACTGAGCCTCTATGAAGCACTGGTGCAGGCTGAGGACTGCGAGATACCTGGCCAAGCCTCAGGAGAGCTTTGTTCACATCTCAGCTGTGGCCTGTGATTCCTAGGTGGTATTGGGAAATCAGAGACCAATTCAGGTGCCTAAATATAGCCATCAAGTGCCACTGAGGATGCCTTGGTTATCCAAGACACCTGCCAAGGCCTGGAAGGTGTTGCATGGGTCCAATAGGAGATCACCTCTTCTGGGTACCAAATCCACAATGGGCAAGTCCTATGGTTAGGGCATCTCTTCCCCTCCCTAAACATCTCAGCCTCAGTTGTCTGGACTTGCAGTAGAGATAACCTGTCTTCTTTGCCCTGAGGCAGTAGGTCATTGGCATGATGCACCCAGCACAGTGACACGCTGACCTCGGTTGGGCACTGGAGGTGCTGCTCTAGTACCAATCATACTGCAGTCATGCCATGCAGGACAGCTGCCTTCCCAGCATGCACAGCACCTATTTTTGACCCGTATATGAGATGACCATGATCCAGAGCACAACCTGGGTAGAGAGGCCCCTGAGTCCCTATCATACAAGTACACTCCTATGTCTTCCTTCCATTGATGTACATCCTCAAGGTTTCTCCTTATGAAGGACCTGAGGAGAGCAGAGCCACCCCATGAGAACCCATTCCCCATGCATTTGGCTTCAAAGGGATGCCAAAAGCACCTCCTCAGTGAGCCTGATGAGGAGCTTGTTGGACTCATATTAAGGGAACAGGAACCGCAGCTACAGGAGGTCAGAGCTCCTGCACGAGCTGGGTGTTGCCTTGGGCAGAGCAGAGCCGCTCCACCGGTGCAGGCACTGTCCTTCCCAGACAGGTTCACGTAGCCAGGCTGTACCAGAAGGGCTGCACGTGGAGGATGAAGTGAGAGCAGCAAATCCTTGCGGCATTTCCTCTGAGCCCCTGAAGACCACAGCAGGTTTGCGCTGTTAGCCAGAGCCAGATTACAGTCTCAGGAGCCTGACAGCAACCAAACCCCCCTGGAGCCTGGGCAACAACTTTCTTCAGGCCAGGACTCCCACCCCCTCAAAGAAAAAGTTGTTCCTGATGAAAAGGCAGCACCGACGAGGCCTCGGAGCACCTCCCGGCCAGGCGGTCTGCCCAGGTGCAAGTCAGTGTCCAATGGAGGCAGCAGCCAGGCTAGATGAGTGCCTTGCTGGGAGCAAGCCCAGTGCTGGGGGAAGAACCAAGGCAGCAAGGAGCCCCCTCAGCCGTCATGCAGACCCTGCAGCCAGGTGCGTGGGTCACGGGGGTGATGGATGTGAAGGGGGGGATGAAGGCAGAGCATCAGCCAGGGCTGGGTTAGCAGGGTCAGTGGGGGTCAGAGCAGAGGGGCCCAGGATCCCGAGGGCACACTGAGGTTAACCACTTCGCTGCTGTGGAGCCAGCCATGTTATCTTCTACCCTTCCAGTTACTGCTAGAAAAAGGGCTCTCAGATTTTGGGAAAGGCCTGAAATCCCCTGAAGCAGCACGCCATACAAAACCCACATGTCCAGGGAGGATGCCAGACCAGAGGGGTGGAGAAAATTCCCTCTTTCCTCCCTCCTTCCCAAACCGTTCCTCCACACACCTTGCACATCTCTAGGCTTAACTCAGAACTCAGCCATGCCCATGGAGCAGCACTCATCCTGTTCCAGCTGCGGCAAACTTGGGAAAGCCCACATGGCTTAACCCCCGTGGGCAGCATGGCTGCAAACAGACCCCGAGCTGTCCCCACTCTCCATCCCCAGGCTAGGACACCACCCTGTCCCAAAGTGCCATTGCATCCCCTGACAGCAGCTCTCCCCAGGGACATTTCCACCCTGGGGGATGCCTGCCTGTTCCATACAAGCGGTAAAGCCCTGCCATGCCCCAAAACTCTTCCCTGGACATCTCCACTTTTCTCATTGCTACAGATTTATTGGTGCTGTCAGACAAACAGGCTGAGCAGAGCTCGCCCCCTCGTGGGGTGCGGCCGGGGGATGCCTGAGCCCCCCACAACCAGAGAGAGTGGGTGCCCCAGGGGTGCAGGCTGGGCTGTGCCTCTGCCCCTCTTCCCCCAGAGGAGCAGGAGCCCCAGCACCACCTCAACCAGCAGGACTGCTTTTACACCCCACCCCAGCAATGCTGGTCTGGCAAAACCTCCTCTTAGCAGCCCCCAGGATGGTCCCTGGGACAGCCAGCCCAGCCTTCCTCACAGCCAGGTCTCTCCAAAACCAGGGGCCAAGGGCTTCAAAGCCAGGCTTCACCTCAAGAGTTTTGAAATAGCCAGCTCTCCAGCCAGCAGAGAGTCTTCTGTGGTTTAAAAAAAAAAGTAAAATTCAAATAAAGGCTGCTGGGCAATCCCCTGCTTTGACACATAGCTCCAACCCCCCAGCTTTACATTGCAAAGTAAGCTCAGAGGCAAGGCAAGGCAAGCCAGGCTCTTTTTTTGCAAGGAGAAAGGGGCAGTGAAAGCACCTGATACCTCCCTATAATTAGAGACAGTTTCTTATCCCTAACACCACTGCCAGGGCACCTATATCCAATTTGGAAATGCTAAAGTATTGCCCAGCTTCACTAAATTATCCATCTGGCCCTCCCCTGTTCATTTCCCTACCATTTTTCCACTTTACTGAGCCCAGCTGGGTCAAACTGTGACCAGTTACTCCTGAGCAGGGATCAGCCATCCCTCCCCCAAGGAATCCAGTGTGCCAAGGGACCCAAAGACCCTCCACGTATCAGTTTTCCCAGACAACCTCCTTCCAACCATGGGTATACTTAGCAACAGCAGTCATCCTAGCGAGGGCCCTCGAGACTCCTCTAAGGATCTGGAGAATTCAAGACAGCTGGGGATAGACATGGCAAAGACAAGCCTGGGGCTTGCTCACGCAGAAGAGCCTCTCCCCAGGCGGTGACCATACATGGGCTGCCCAGGGCTCCCTGCAGTTCACATGGTGGGAAGACCCAGAAGGAAGGAGATGGGGGAATTTGGGAGAAACCGATCTCTCATCCCAGACTCCATAGAAGAGAGAAACCTCCCTCATGAGCCATGCCTCTGCTCAGGTGCAAACACCATGCAGAGGGCAGCCCAAGCCAGAGGGATGTGCACAGCCACGGGTGTAGCAACTAAAATCAGGGGCTGCCTGAAGCCTCCAGAGCTCTATGGAGGGTGCTCTGAATAACAGACCCAACACATACTGGCTTATCTAGGTGTGGTGTAAGGCAGGCTTCCCCCCACCTCAGGCTCCCAGCCTCCCACCATCAAGACAGGAGGGTTGTCTCCTTCACCCTGCATGGTCTTGTCCCATCAGGGCAGGACAACCCAAGCAGCCACCTCCCCAGAGCCCACCCCAGCTTCTCACTTCTTTTGGGAAGGTTTCACATCAGGCTTACACTGCAGTGGTTTCCTATATAGCAATTTCGGTTCGTGGAAGAGAACATAGCACTGGTGTGGTTTAGGTGGTGTTACACCGGCATCAGCGAGACTTTACTAGCACGTCCTCATTTGTACGGCAAAACTGAGTAAGCGATGTCCAAATTAGGATTTCTAGGACATTTTCTAATGCAGGCCCCTCTTCTGTATACACTGGGCACAGTTTTATAGACAAGGTTCATTGTTTAAGCAAACCCAGCACCTTTTTTCTCCCCTTTTACACCAAGGAGCCTTGGGATTTACTTTCCTGGCAGCTCCATCACCAGACTCCCTGCTCACATCTCCAGCATGCCTTAAGCTGTCTTAGGAGCACTGTCCTGACTCCATCCATAGACAGGTCAGCTTCAAAAGAGCTTTATCCTCAAGGAGAGGAGATCAGAGAGCTGAGCTAGCCACCGGGTGAGAAAAGGTAGCCCCAAACAGCAAGCACACGCTTCGTTCCTCCATTTTGGGAGTGGAAATTACTAGAGCCTAGCAAGCATTTAAACAGCACAAGAAAAAGCAGGATCAGTTTAGAGCTGCACATGAAACTATTACAAAAGTTAGGAGGGAAAGTAATTCACTGTGTTTTAAAAACAAAAAGGAAGTTACTTTTGCTCACTACTCCTTTTTCATCAAGTTTCCTATTTCATTACAAGTCTAAAATGCAGCTAGGGTGGAAGGGTTGTGCCACCCTGCCATCAGTATTCGTAGACACATTTTTTTAACTAAGTTTCTAAAGGCTGTAAGGGTTGGAGGGGTACAGAACAGACCCCTCCAGAAAGCTTCTTACTTAGCTGAAGCTCCAGCAGGAAGCAGAGAAGGGAACAAGCTGGTCCTGCCCCACCAGCAGCCCCAGCCACCTTGCCCTGGCTGCACAGACCTACCTGCCCTGCTGCAGCTGGAGGGGTGCAGGAGGGCTCAATGCTTTGGGCCACCCCCAGCAGATACTCCTTGCTCCCACAAGGTGAGCTGAGCCTGCAGCAGAGGCATGGCCAGGCTGGAGCAATGCTGGGAATCCTATAGAACACCTTAGAAACCCCTGCCTTGCCCCAGCAGCCAAGGCTTCCCCTTTGTTTCAGCTGAGAGTCATGCAGGGAGCCTTCCAGCACCTTTTGAAGCTTCCAGTCAAGTCTTCAGCCAAGGCTAATTGCTGTCAGGTGTCAGCCAAAACACTTACTGCAACCATTAGTGACAGGAGATGACACACCTTTCTCCTCTCACTGTCACTCAAAGCAGGGTTTTTTCCTATCAACATGAACCGTGCTGGCTTTCAGAAGCCTTGGGGAGAAATGCTAATGCAAGCTTTGAAGCTGGAGGCGAAAAATCAGGCAACCCCCCAAGCTCCCTGGATGCTTAGCCTGAATCCAGTCCAAATCTGAGTAATTCTGGGGGATACACCTCAGCCAAGCTTATCTCTGTCTCCACCACGGACAGATGTGGTCTCTGCTACTGGACTGTCTCCTTTTAAACCCCATGGAAAGCTGTCCGTGTTGGACCAAACAGACCCCAAATTTTACAATCTCTGCTGATAAAACAACTAAGCAGAGCGGAGGTGCAGGGAGATGTATAACCTTACAGCAACTAGCTTGAAACATTGCCAGGTTAATTTGGTTAGAGGCAAAGGGGACGCAGCAAGAAATCAGATGAGCCCAGCGACTGCTGCAAGGAGGGAGGCAGCTGATCTCCACCCACTGGTCTTCAAGATGGGGCTGATTGCAACCGCGGAGCAGGTCCAGGTTGCCAGACCCCTTGCTGAGCTTGCCTGCTGCTGGAGCTGTGGTTCCCCACTTGATCAAACACCCTTCCAAAGGCTTTGAAGTTCAAAGGAGATGAGACCTTTAGGAAGTCTAAGTCTCTCCATAGCTGGAGGAGCTTGTCAAAAGTCTGCAAGAGCATCTGACCCATTTCAGCCTCATGGGTCATCATCGTTTTGCCCACCCATCCTCCTTTCCCACCATCACCCCTCCTGGTTTCCCAGACTTCCAGTTTCCCGGTACTGGAAGGCAGCCAACGTGGCGTTGGGGTACCCAACCCCCAGGCCTCACCTCTCGCTCTCCCCGGGGGATTCATCTCCCACTTGGTTGACACTTTCTGCACCCTCCTGGCACCCCTCCGAGTCTGACATCTTCTCCTCTGGCCGGCACGGCAGCCGCGCGGGGAGCTCCGGCACAAGGGTGCTGCAACCGTTTCGCTTTTCCTGTGCTCGGCAGAAGTGAGCGGTGCCGGAAACTTCATGGGCTGAAGGTTTGGGGGGATGGGAGAGAGGCAGAAGGAAGGCAAATCTGGGGGGGTTTTTTGGGTTTTTTTAAAACCATCGGGACTATTTCAAGGTTTTTGCTCTGCCGGCAGCTCAAAATCAGGAAGTGCTGGGCTAACCCAAAGGGAAAGCAGGGGGCACAGACATCCCCACCATGGCAAGGAGAGGGGTGACCCACCGCTCCCCAGCAGCCCATGCCGCTTTGGGGACAGGCAGCGTCTCTAAACCGCAGCACCCCACAGTGCACCAGGTACCAGGGTGCTGCCACAGGAGCTGCGGGGGGTGTTCTGCCCTTGCAGCTCTCAAAGCCCGCTGGAGCCACAGGGGCTGCTTCTGCCCTGCAGCCGTCGCCCCTCGCCTCCCTTCCCAGCTCCGCTCCTTCCCCGTGGCTTTCCCACTGTTGCCACCGTGGGTGGAAGTTTTGCAGCACCTCCTGGGGCTTGGACTCTTATCTCTTTGTCTCTTTGCCACTGGTGAAGGACATGGTCAGGAGCTGGTGGTACAGCCTGGTGGGAGGATGCCAGCAGAGCATGGTGGCACAGCATCACCCTTTCCTCCCCGCAATGAGGGGGACGAGCATCCCCAGCTTCACAGGGGAAACAACAGCAGAGAGGCCCCCCATCCCCATGGCACGGCCCCCACCAAAGCCTCCCCACCCCCACCAGGACCCCCACAGTGGGGGCAGAGATTGCTGGCACCATGGCATGGGTTGGGGTCCGGCCCCCCCAAGGCAGGTGACACCCACCTCGCCCGCCAAAGCTTTATTTACACCGCTGCTGCCAGGATGCAGCTCTTTGCAAAACCAGAGAGAAATGACACCCACTCGGTGCCCTTGAGCCCAGGGGGGACGGCGGGGACAGGAGGGGGCAGAGGATGGGTGTGGAGAGGCAGGTGCTTAGGACTCGCCAGCCTCAAACATCTTCTTCCTGCCCTCCATGCCAGACTTCTCCTCGATGTTCTTCCTCCAGTCACCAACATCACGGAGGTCCTTCTCCTAGGGGAGGGATGGGTGCATGGGTGTGAGCGATGCCCCCTGGGGTGAGAACCCACCCAGCCGGGGGCCTTCGCTCGTCTACCCATGGAAAACCCTGTGTCAGCTAGAGGAAACCAATTCCACCCGTGCTGTACATCTCTTGGGGCTGCACCCTCCTTTTTCAACACCATGGGTGCCAGAGGAGGAAATATTGAACAGGAAGAATGTTACAGAGAAAGGCTCACCCTCACCCCTGTCTATCACACAGAGAGGCGTGAGCCTCGAAAAATGGGGTCCAACTCCTGTGTGGGCACGGGGAAGAGGGAAGGAATACCTTCTCAGTGTCCTCCTTCTTGACTTGCTTCAGGTTGGCTCGGAGGTCCATGCAGACCTTGTGCTTGGAGCCCAGCAGGGCCCGCAGCATCGCATCGGCAGACATGCGCACCCTGCGCAGGGGAGGCCTCTTGAACTTGCCCCGCAGATCAAAGAGCTTCTGGCTCAAGTCTTCCAGCTGTGGGGGGACAAAATGGGGGGGGGGGGGGAGGGGAGGGGACAGAGAGAGAGCGGGGCATGGGTTTTGTGAGACATCCCCGAGCGGCACAGGGAGGCACGGAGGGATGGAGACCCCCCTAAGGGATGGCTCTGGTGAAAACTCACCTCCTTGCTAGTCTTCTGTAGCTTCACCTCTGTGTCATACCTCTCCTCATCCACTGACTCTATCTTGGCATGAAGCTTTTTGCACAGCTCCTGGGAGGAAAAGCAGAGAGGGATGTTGACTGCCAGAACCTGCACATGTCATTCCTCTCCCCTGACCACTCTGGCTCTGAAAGACCTCGGTCCAGAAGACCAGATTGGGTCAAGACCAAATGGTGAAGGGTGGCTTGCAGGCCAGCTCCAGTTCTCCATGCTACTGGCTTCATGCAAATGTTGCCTCAACACACCATTAGAAACGCAGCTTTCCTACCAGCCAGACCCCTTTTTTTTTGCAGAGAGACCCCAGCTGTCTCTCAAGCCAATTCCCCATCCAGTTCCGGGGGGGTGAGATGGGGGTTAGGATGGGAAGGACAAACTAGATCCACCAGGCTGACTGATGGAGCCAAATCCTTTCTGCTTCAGCGCAGTGAAAGGGTTAAAGAAGTCTTTACCTGAAGTTCTTGCATGGATCCTGGGAGAGACAGAGGAGGGCAATGCTCTGCCAGGTAGTTTTGCTTTTCCGCTTCTTTAGCAGCTGCTTCCCTTTCTATTTCAGTGGCAGCAAGCTGGAGCATAGCACTCTGGAAGGCAGCAGGAGGATGGTCAGCATGGAGTGGAGGCAAGGGAGGAGAGCAGGGGGGTTTGGCAGGGGAGGGAGAGCCCTGGTGGAGAGGCAGCTTGGGGAGCTCCCCATCAATACCAGCGTCTCCAAGCAAGGGATACTGGTGGAGACCCAGTAAGGAATGGGGAAGGGTGTGGGGGGGCCCCCAGGTTGTGCATCATGGCCCCTTCCAGGAGGGAGAGTGCCAAGAGCTGGCTGGCTTGGGATGGGAGATGGGATGGTCGGGATACACCTCGCCCAGCCCCAGCAGTGCCACGTACCTTCAGGTGCTGCCGACGGGCAGTGGCTGCCCTCCTTTTTTTCTGCAAGTGGGAGAAACGAGAGAAAAGCAGGTTATCAGGTGCCCATTTCCCCTTTCCATTCCCCTTCCCCATAGGACCCCACAGTCCACTGAGGACCCGCAGCCATGCCAGGGAGTTGGCTCCAGCCAGAATGTACGGCTTGACATGCAGTTGGTCCCCAAACCAGCGGCAAAGAGGCAGCTCCCTGCTAAACCCAGCTTTTCCAACCTCAGGTAGCTAAAACCTATGAAGTGCCTCAGGAAACGATAATGAGGGTGACGAACTTGAAGATGTGTGTAATAAAATATAACTTCAGACTTGGCTTCTTGGGACTTTTAGCTTTTTCTCTAGTTTCCTCTTTGCTCAGATATGTTTTGCTGTGCACTGAACCGCCCTGATGCCCCTGGGCACTCAGGAGCTGTGGGATGTCTTTCTGAGCGGTCCCTGGCACACATGGGGAGAAGGACAGACAGGCAGGTGAAAACACAAAGGCTGCATAATTTCTGGAGCTGAAAGACCCAGCTCAGGTGACGCTGAAGGGGACGCTGTGAGAAACTAAAACCCTTTTGCAACTCTTCCCCAGCCCGGCAGTTATGGGTATTTCGGCGTGGGCACTGGGGAGGCAGGTCCAGGGCATGGGAGGTTCATCACAGCTGGAGGACAGACACAACCATAGAGCCTTGAGGCTGCTCTGCCCGGGAGAGGTGGAGAGCCACAGGGCTGCGGCTGCCGGGTGAGCCTGGAAGACCAAGCCTGCCCTTCTGTACCCGTGATGTGCTGGAACAGCAGCAACAGGTCTCCTGTTTATAAAAGAAGCCACAACCTCGAGGTGCCGCTGTGCTGGAGCTGCTTCCTCAGCATTTTGCTCAGAAGATCGAGCAAGGCTGAGCCTGGCTGGGGCAAGGGAAGCGCACCCTGTCATCTGATATGCTGTGGTCGGGGAGTAAGAAAGCAGTGTTTGGGTGTTTGCCTGTCTGTGCCGTGTAGAGGAGGAAGTGGATAAGGATCTTCAGAGAGAAATGTAATAAAATCTGACTTGTTTTGCATATGCAAATGGTGCTAAGGCCCTCCTGACAGGGCTGAAGGGCTCTGCAGAGGAAAGGCATCCAGCTCAGAGATGCAGCGCACCATTAACCGGCAGGATTTTGCTCGTATGAATCTGGCCACAGGCCATGAGAGAGCGGATCCCTTGAGCACTGTTAGCTCAGGGCTCATTCTCCATCTGAAAACTGGTGCCTTAGCCAAGAGTGCCCTCCCAGCCTTCCCTGGGGGCACTGGGTTTGATGGGGAGTCAAGGCACCTGCTGGATGTCAGTACCATATTGCGGAGTTCCTATGTGTCCCTGAAATCCTCTTTTTCTCTTGGTGAGCACAAGTTTGAGCTTGTGGTGTTTTGGACATATGGGGAGGTGCAGAGAAGAGATGAAGGACAGAGCAACTTGCTAAGAGGAGATACGGAGCGACAAAGCCACACACAACTCCTTCCACACCTTTCCTTGCATTTCCCCAGCCACCCCCAGGCTTCAAACCCAGCCCCGCTCCGGCCCTGCCCGCAGCCAGGGAGAACTTGCTGAGGATGCAGTCTCCACCCTGCCCATGCTGCCCTGGGTGCAGGGCTCACCAGATCGCCTTTGAGAAGCTATTTGGCGGTGCTCGGTGGGCAGAAAACCAGGAGCTAGGTGTGGGGAAGGAGGAGAGGAGGCTCGGCCAAGGGCTGGGTGGCGGAGGAGAGGCGGCTCTGGACCACCGCCTTCCCAGCACCATCTCGTGGCCAGCTGGGGAAATGGGAAAGGAGGGAAAAAAGCATCTAACTCCAAGCCAGGAGGCAGAAAAGACCTTTAAAAGGGATTCTTCTTCTACATCTCATCTGTACCAGGAGTCAGACAGCCTTGCCATGAACCACACACACCCCCAGCAGATGTTTTTCCTAAGGAGGACCGGTGAAGCTAAGACTGATGCCATGAGCATTGCTAAAGGAAAAACCCCAGCAAGACACGCTTACCTCTTCACTGTTCAGGATGAGCAGATGGGCAAGGAAGGGAAGGAAGAGAAAGGGGAGAAAAAGGCAGTTAGCATCCTAATCGGAAACACTGGAATCTTAACAAGTGTAAAAAGTTGGCGGTGGAACAAAAGCTTCTAAATGCCAACAACATATTAGAGACAGAAAAATGGGAACTTACTCAGACATCTTGCTTTAGATGGTTGTAAGCCTGCAATGAAAACCAAGGAAAAAAAGAGGTTCACAATTATTCATGCTGGTGGTGACTTTCTTGGGTTTAAAAACAAAGCAAGATTCCTCTAGAGAAAAAAAAAAACAAACAAAAAAAAAAAAGAGGAATAGGTTTGCTCTTGTTTCCCAACTTCTCCAAATTTTCACCATATGGGGAACTAGGCTGCAGTCTGTGGCCAAGAGCCAAACACGTGCCTGCTCACAGCCACACAAACCTCATCATCAGAGGACTTCTGGCCCAGCACCACTTGGGCTGGTCACAAAGAGAGATTTGTGACAGTAATTCCTGCGGGCATGTTTCTCATTTGACCTCCAGGAAACCACTCTATGCAATGAAGGAAGAAGAGGAAAAAGCTATTTTCAGTTTACTGAGTCACTTTGCCATGCAGTCTTGCCCCACTTCATGAACAAGATATATCCCAAAGCCTGCAGCGGGTTGGGACACCCTGGGAAGGGAGCCAGGCAGCGACCCCAGGTGACAAGAAAGGGCTCCAGAGGATGCTGCTGCCCGTATCTGCATCCATTGGTGGGGCAGGGGAGCCTGTTGCGACAATCCCAGCACCGATGACATCAAACGGGGTTGAAAGTTGTTGTTGAATTGGTAAAGGCACAAGGAGTTTCCCCAGGCAATTCCTTGCATTTCCTTTAAGTGGAAATTTTACAGGTACAATGCAGCATATTGGGGAAGAGATGGAAGAGCGCCTTTGTTTTGTTGTAAATTATTATTTCCCCATAAATAGAATTTTACTTTTCTAGCAGTGCAGTGTCTCCTGCTTGTATCTCCTAACAGAATTATCCAGGGGTGTTGGTCAAGCCCAAACTAAGCTAGTCCTTTGCAGAGCAGGCAAGCCCCCAAAACACAGCCATCTGCAGACCTGGGAGGCTCTGTCGGGAGGTGAAGTGTTAACGGGGGCTCATGCCCGAGGGAGGAGGCACAGCTTGCAGGGCCAAGGAAACTTTATCCTGGAAAATGTGCAGGCCCATCACATTATTTGGGGCGGGGGGGGGGGGGATGTGAGGCGAGGAAAGTGCTTCTAAAAATGGTCAGGGAGCTGCAGAAGGAGCTGCAGCTGTCTCCTCGGACGGCAGCCTTTCCCCGGTGCCAGCCCCCGTGACTCAGGGAGGTCGGGGCGACACGAAGCAAAAGCCACCGCAGGTGGCTGGGCTACAGCTGAGGGACAGGGCGGCCAAGGAACGCCAGCTATTTTTACTTGCATCCCTGCCCCACGCCCGCACGCACCCACTTCGGCGGCAGCGGTGCCGGGAGCACTGGGGAAGCGAGGGGGACAACGCCAGGCTGCAGCTCACTGCCTGCAACATGGGCTTTAAATCACCTGTTCTTGGAGGGGGGGGACACGGTAAATTTGGCTGTCCTCCCTGTCTGAATGTGTTTTTTGGGGAGGAAGTCACTGCAAAGACCGGGTTGGGCGTAAATAGGGAACATTGCCGAGTTACTGCAGGCAAGGATCCCGCGTCCCATGGCCCTGGGGAGGTCAGCGCTAGGGAGACTGTGGCTCCACTTGCCCTCGCCACTCAAGCCAGACAGCAAAACTAACCAAGGGAGGGGAAGGCATGAAACCAAAGAGAAAGAAGGTCGCTGGAAAAGAGAGAGAGGGAAACTGTCCAATGCACGGACCCTCTCCCGCAGGCAAAGGATGGAGAAGATTTTATTAGCGCCCCTGTTTCTCCCAGCAGGTCACCCCACCTGGCATTTATCTCCCTAAAACTCAGGTGAGTGTATCTGCTCCCCTGTCACCCCCTAAGAGCAAGCTGGGTCAGTAAGAGACATGCAAAACAGCTCACCCAAGTCTGGAGGAGAAAACCAGAGAGTGCCGCTGGCTGGATGGGACGGACTGGCGAGCCGCAGGCAGCTGGCTGAGTAAGGAGGTATAAAAGGGCTTCTCGGGTGGCTTAGCAGAAAATCCACCTTCTCTTTAAGGGCATGGAGACCTTCTCAGACCAATGAAGTGCAAGAGCCCCTTGTGCACCTCCCTTGGCTGGGGCAGGCCAGGCAGGCAGCCCCGCAGGAGAGGCCAGGCAAGCAGCCCCGGAGGAAAGGGCAGCCACCGGGACGGAGGGGTGGGGAGGGGGAGGACATCTTCAACCCGCGGAGTGGGGAAGCAGAGCCACCCCGGAGGAGCTGGGGAGGTGCTCTTCCTTGGGAGTGCCGAGGAGGGAGCCTTCCTCCCCCTCTTCCTCCCGTCAACCTGCGACACTAGTTATGGCTTCAAGGTGGTGGGGAGAGCGGGCTCCCTGCATGCAGCCATCCAACTGCAAGGCCTCTAACAAAATTTTCTGTCGGAGACATCGAGTGGCTTATCCATGGACAGGGCATGGGTCCGCTCACCTCCAAGGGCTTGGGAGCAGCTCTGCCCTTTGGGAATGAAGAGGGGAAAGAGCCTGCAGCCCCCCAATCCACCGCCGATAGCAAGTGCAAGAGTAACCCCTGAGCAAGCCATCCATCGCTAGCACAGCTCTTTTAATCTCACTTACCACACGAGAAGCATTTGCAGCTCCTCCCCGTGTGAAATATTTCAACACAGCTAAGGTTTTTTCAAAAAACCAACTCTGTGGAGCCACTGCGGGCAGCCCTGAGGCTCACTGCGGTGCAGGGGCCGGGGAGAGGCAGCAGGGCACGGGGGAGCAGCCGCCCACTGCTGGCAGGAAAGGTAACCCCCCACGTCTGCCGTGGGATGCCCCCGATCTGTATCTCCATGGGATCTGAGGGAGAAACAGGTGGAAATGTAGCTGGAAATATTCACCAGCCCCAGCCTCAGCACATGCAGCGCCTGTGTGTAGGGGATCCCATGGAGACAGGAGCCCAAACAGCTCCTGCCTTCCTCCCCCAACCCAGGCGCTCCCTCCCCTTTCAGCCGGGGTTTTTTAGGCTGACTCAGATGTGGCCCTGACAGTATTTCCAGGAGCCTCTCAGAGGTTATATAGATAGCAGCAAATCCGCTGCTGCAGGCTTCCTGTTTCACCACCTTCGGCAATGTGCAAGTAACGCTGCAGATGCTGGGGAATGAAGAACGAGTCCTTGAGACAGGGCTGTCGTCTTGCAGGGGGTTGCCCCCATAGCAGGTGGAGAGGGGAGACACCCCTAGTGAGGGCAAGGCTGGATCCGCTCGGGATTTGTCCCTCTGAAACATCAAGAGGTAGATGGTTTGGGTAGCGAACATCTTGGTGTCAATGTATGCTGTAGATCTGAGCTACCCCTTTGCAAATCCACTGTGAGACTCCAGCGAAGGTACAGTTTGGCAGAGGTTTTGGCTGGTTTTGCCCTCATAGAATCATAGAATCATCTAGGTTGAAAAAGACCTTTAAGATCATCAAGTCCAACCGTTAACCTAACCCTGCCATCCCACCACTAAACCATGTCCCTAAGCACCTCATCTACCCGTCTTTTAAATACCTCCAGGGCTCCCATGCAATGTCTGTGGGTCAGCACCTAGTGAAGGACCTGGGCTTGGCAAGAGCTGTAATGAGGATCAGCTCAATTGAACCCTCCTCCTCATTCACCTCCTGCATATCCATGTCCCCAGGGTGGTGAGCTCTAATTGGAGATTGGGGTCTGCAGCTCCACACAGACCTAGTAAACACAGAGGTTAAACTCCAGCCCCCAAGCAGCATTCCGCACTGCAGCCACTGAGGAAGCCTCATTGGCAGAGGCATCACTGCACCCAGCACCCAACTCCCATCCATACTTCAGCAAAAACCAGACAGTTTGGCCGGAGGAATGTCTGCTTGTCCCAGCTAAAGCCAGTTTCTCAGAAAACAAAAAAACAGAGACCAAAGCAAGCACACTTGTAGATAGGCAGCGGCCACCCTCAACAGCCACCAGCAGAAATCACCCATTCAAGGATAGCTTAGCCACTTCACTTCTCTCAGTGCCAACTCCATAAGCCATGGTTGACTCCAGGGTTAAAACAACTCTTTATTATTCTTTCCAAAGTCTCTACAGCCATTGTCTTTAGCTCCCTATGCAGCTATGGACATTCTACCCACTGCTGGCCCACAGGTCGTCCAAAGAGCAGCTCAACTCTTGAGGGAGGGATCAAAACTGGGAGGGCCATCCATTCAAAAATTCACTGCCCCCAAGGAGTTTTCTTCAGCCCTGTGAAATGAAGGCTTTCTGAACCTCCTGGAGTTCAGGCATGCAGCACAGCACAAGAGATTTGCTCTGAGTTCAAGGTTTTGGTTATCACCGTGTGATAGGGAAGTATTGGCCTGAAATAGTTGAATAAAGAAGTTCAAAGAAAGAAGTCCCATGAGCAAAACTTTGGCTAAAACAGATGTGTTTGTAGGCTACGGAAGGAGTGGATGGTGAGGTGTGGTAATAGGGTGAGCAGAAGGTTGAGCCTCTGAGTCTGCATAAGGTTTTCCCTGGAGCTGCCTTGAACAGAGGTTAAGTTGTAGGGCAGCTCTCCCAATAAAAAAGAAAGAGGCCCCAGACCTAGAAACCCAGTGAGAACCAGGAAGAACAGCAAAACAAAACCATCCCAAAGTAGGAGCTGTGGTTAACATTAAGAAAGACAGTATAGTGTAAGGAAGGGAGTAGCCTAAGTGTTTGAGTGATGAATGAACAAGTTCCTGGCAGAAAAACTCAAGGAAGACATAAGGAAACTCCAGGCAAGTCCTTCAGAGAGGTGCTCGGCTCTGTGAATCTGAAGTGTGAGTGAGGGTATTGCACAGGTACAGATGGAACAGATGACCTTGTTCCATTCTTTCATTCCCCTCCACTCATGCTAGAGGAATGTGCCATGAGTATGGCCCACCATTCCCAGGGCACGTTCATCGTTCTGCAAGGCCAGACAGAGGGAAGACCTGGCATGTACTGCCCTATGCTTTAGAGAGACTCAGGTGTGGCACTTCTGGGCCAGGTTCCTCCAGGGAAACACCATGTGTTGAAAGGACTAGGCTGATGGATCTACACAAGCTGTCCCTCATGGCCATCTCCTGCACCCTTACACCTTGCCTCCTCTTTAACATCCCACGAGCATCAAGTGGACAGGCACTAAGGAGTGACATGACACCAGATGACACTATGTCTTATTTCCAAGGATGACACTTAGCAAAAAAAATAAGCCTTCTGCTCAGCAGCAGTTGAGCTCATGGTAAAAGCTTAGGCAGGACCACTGAGCAAACCAGTGCCTGACTCCCCTTTGCTTTCCCAAAATCACATCAGACCAAAGCAAAGCACATGGCTCCCATCCTGCCCAGAACACTCCCTCTGTCTCCAGTGTATTCCTAAAAGAGCTCCCCCCATTCTACTTCGGTCAACATCGGCCTCTAGGAACTGCTACAAAGGAAGGCCATCGCCTTTGCATCTTGTGCCAGTGTTGTCCTACGTACCCCACAGCTACAGTCACCTCATTCCCCCATGAGATGGAGTTAAGGCTTTTGGCTTTTCCTCTTCAGGGTCACTGCCAAACAAGACAGCCACCCTGTCCGTCTAGCTCCATGCCATCCTCCTTGACAATCCCTCTGAGGGATTTTTTGGAGCTGGCATGGGGCAAGGATCTGGAACCAGGCTTGGAGCCCCACAACAGCAGTGAGAAGATGGAGAAGCAGCTGGAGAGCTTGGCTCTGGAAGGGGAGTCTTCTGGACAAGGCAGGAGATGAGCAGGGGTGGGACTGGATCTGAGGGCACAAGAATGGGATGCCCATGCCAGGGACCACATGCTATGGGCTGCCCCTCCACTCTCAGCCTCTTTCACCTGCAAAAAAAAAAGGGAAAGGACTAGTGAGACCGCAGAAACTCAGCTTTCCAGCTGCACGAGCAAGGATGCACGAGCTGGAAGCTGGCTTTGCCCGCAGCAGCACTTGGAGACACTTGGAGACACTAGAGGCCCTGAAGACCTTGCAAATCACCAGCCCAAATACCCAGCCATCCAGTTCCCCTGGGACAGACACAAATATGCCATAAAGGGTCACCTGGACCTGCAGACCGCTCTGAGAGTCCTGGGGTGCCGACTTGCTGGAGCAGTTGTCCTCTCCCGCTGCTAAGCAGGGTGACCGGTGTGTCCTCCTGGGCTGCGCAGCTATGGACACCACATCCCCACCCTTCTCTTCATGTGCTTCACTTTTACTCATCACCAAGTTTGGACAAGAGCCTGTAGAAACAGAACAACTCCATAAGGACATGCACAAAGTACTTGCATGCAGGTGCTTTCAATATAAACATTGGCCTTGAAGAGAAACAAGGCATCTTAATCATCCCTTCCACTCCAGAGAGACACTCTTTGGTGTGGGCTGCTGGAGGGGTTTGCAACTCATTGCAAGGTGGAGCCAGGATGAAGGACAGCATTTCAAAATGAAAACACAAGGAGGTGAAGAGCACCTGCAGGGAGAGGGCAAATAACAGAAAGCCCCTCTGGATGAAGCCCCTTCTGACCACAGTAGCACCCGGGGGCTTCAGTCTCCAGTGATGGAGAGGCTATGTTCATAGCCAGGGCTAGGATCGCTTGGTTCCCAGCTCAGCCCTGGGTGCAGATCTCACTCCTGGCAGGAGCTTTTCCCACTTCCACCCAGGAGACTTGGACCAGAAAGTGCCTCAGGCCCTGCCACAGCCCAGCCCTTTCTCCACGGCCCCAGGCTGAGTCGGCAGGCCCTCTGGAAAGCCAACAGCCAACACCTCTGCCCAACAGTGGTCTACGCCCAGGCCTCCAGCAGCTGAGGTGATCCCTCCGGCATTCCCACCAAGCCTGCCCCTGGATAGTATTACCGCAGTGACCTGACACCTGATCACAATCCTCTGTGTGTCTGCACGTCCTCAAACCCTGCTAAGGACCAGGACATGACCCAGAACATGTCTGGAGAACAGGCTGAGACCTCTGTGTTCTCACATGAGTATGGTTACAACCTGTCTTCACTCTCAAAGGTCTCTCAGGCTCTCTGTGCCAAAACGAAGCAGCAGTGAGAACATTGTGTTTAGTATAAAAAAAGGTGGCCATAGAGCTCAAAAAAAAAAAAAAAAAAAAGCAATAAAGCACAAACCTCTTCGCTCCCCAAGGTCAGCGACTGCCCTACAAACTGGTGGCCATGTAGGGAATGATTCTCCAGCAACTATCCATTTCAAGCCCACCGGCTTTTTGCAAGTGCTGCGTGATCCCAGACACCACATTTTATAAAGAAGTGGGAGCTATGAGGACCTTCAGCAGCCTCACCTACCTGCACAACAGTGAGAGAGAGCCAGGGGAGTAGACAGCTGCAAGGCAATGGGCCTCTGGGGGGTCTTTGTGAGGTGCTTCGCAATCAAGCCTGGGAAAGGAGGGGATGAGCTCAGACTAGGAGAAGGCTGAGACAGGAAAACTCAACACCCAACCCCATCGAGCATCTTTCAACACCATCCCCCATGCTGCTTACTTCAGGGTGTATCTGAGACAAGAGTTTTCCCCTATGGAGCCAGACCTGAGTTTAGCACATACCCAGAAAGCAGGGGTGGTGTGGGATGAGTGCAACCAAGGCAGAGACACCTTCAGAGGATTTTGTTTCTGGCCTTTGCAGATGCAAACGTGTCCTTTCTCATATCCAGAGTAAAGTTCCCGACCAGAGTTTTATAACACCAACGCCAAGTGTTTTAACTGGGCTGTCTTAAGTGATGCCCTTCATGCAAAAATTCAGACTCCTACGTCAAAACTGCTCTGACTTTTACATAAGTTGAGGAAAACACTCTCCATCCAGGGCAAACCCAGATGCTGACAGGGCAGGAGCCTCCACCCAAGACAGCCACCTCCTTCACAGGTGATGAGGAGAACTGGCTCTTCCAAGGGTGCAATTCTTCTCATCCTGAATGAACGCTGAAT
This sequence comes from Gorsachius magnificus, assembly GCA_034008185.1. NCBI lineage: Eukaryota > Metazoa > Chordata > Aves > Pelecaniformes > Ardeidae > Gorsachius > Gorsachius magnificus. The sequence continues at coordinate 5,408,092 of CM067086.1, read as the reverse complement.
GATTCAGCACTCAAAGTGCCTGTTTCCCACAGAGGGCTTGTTGCCCCCAGATAACGGCCTCAGACCGGGACATCTGCAATGTCCATGTCTGTGAACAAGATGATGAAACACTTGTTTGCAAAACTACCATCTTCCCAGGCACTGCTCACAGGACTTCAAACAAGGTATGGGTTGGGGTGTTTGCAGGTCAAGACCTCATTTCAGCTCAGTTGAACTCCTTTTCCTAATTGACTTCGTGCTTGTTTCTGCTCAAATTGAACTGCAATAAGGGCCCACAGGGGTTTCATCACCTTTGTGTGAAGTTAGCAAGGCTGGTTGAGAAATCCCCGTCTTGTGGACATGCAACAAGTCATCACAGATGGGCATCCACTCACCCGTAACGCTGAGCTCCTTTGGGAGGCATCTTTTGCCCAGCAGCGTGACAGCGATTAAATCTTTGTGCTGTTTCTCTCCCGGCTCCATCCTGCCAAGACCCGAAATATGGAGAAATGGGAGGTTTAGGCTTTTTAGATCTGCCCACAAAGTTCAAATGGAAGGAGCCATTAGGGAGCATCTCCGCGCACCCGTTATCAGGCCCATCCCTTGGACGGGACTGTTTGGAGCAGGAGGCTGCTACCCCAGGAGGAGAACCCTCCTCCCGTCCTGGCTGTGGCAGTGAGAAGTGCATCGGGATGTAAAGTGATCCCAAAGCCACCTCTGAGCCACCAGACTGATCCAAAAGCAAAACAAGCCCGGTCTGGGGCAGGAACATCCCCAGATGCGAGAGCCCCAGCAGCAGTCGGGGCAGGGGCAAGGGGGCAGAGAAAAGGGGGCAGAGAAAAGAGGTAGGGGCAGGGAAAAAGGGGCGGGAAACACGGAGCAAGAAAAAGTGGGGAATGGGTAGGAAAAAGGGGATAGGGAAAGGAGTCGAGATAAGGGTAGGAATAGGGGCAGGGCTCCCTGCCTCCCGCTGAGAAACTGGCAGTCGCACCCACCGCAGAGCCGGCCAGGGCAGGGGAGGAAGCATCACCCCGAAAGGCAGCAGCAGGGCACCACCCCGCACCCCCTCCCGCTCCACCCCAAGCTCCCGGCTTCAGCACAAAGCCCCCATCCCCTCCCCTCCCCTCCCCTTCCATCCCTCCCGTGCTCCTCCCCCCACCCCGCACGGTGCAGGACCCTTCAGCAAAGCGTCCCCGTCCCCTTCCCCCCCCCCCGCCGCGGTGCTTCACCGTGGGCGCGGGCAGGACGGCGGGGCCGGCGGCCCCCCCCCCCCCCGGCCCCGGGGCGTGGCAGCCGGCCCCCCAGCCTGGCTGCAGCCCACGCCGCCTCCCCCCTGCTCGGCTGGGGGGTACCCGCTTCCCTCCCTCCCGCCTGGCGACCCTTGGGTCAGGCATCCCGCCGCCAGCGGCCCACGGCGACCCCCGGGCGCGCAGCGTGGCCAGGACCCCCCCGCCTTTGCAAGGGCCTTGAGCAAAACCCAGCCGTCCTCTTGCCTTGCTCCGGGTTTTGGCCTGGGAGGTATCCTCCTATATTCCCCCCTACACACACCTCTGCAACAGCAAAGGATAAAAAAGTGCTTTAAAAAAAAACAACAAATAAAGCCGCAAACCTGCACAAGACCCTGCAAATCCAGGAGTGGGGGATTTTAAAAAGAAACCATTGCATGGCGAAGTACACATTCCCCCATAAAATTGCAAGACATAATGATGCTGGTTATTGGATATTTATAAAACGGGCACGCTTGCTCCTTGTGAGAAAAGCTTAGATGCTCTCCAGCTCTCAAAAACTGTTGAGACTAGCCAAAAAAATGTGCAGCTGGAGGACAGCCAGTGCATACCCAGGCTGAACGATGACAGCCCGTAATCATTTTTGTCTCACGGCAGATGACTGGCAACAAGCACGAGTAAGGCTCAGCCTTCGTCTGGTGCAGCTCTTCTGTTTGATTTCCAGAAGTGCGGGGACAAATATCATAAAAATCACTGAATGAGGGAATGATTCACTTTGGGAAGGACTTCTAGAGGTCAGAAGTCTTGGATCTGGATGTAAATAACTGAGATCATAAAACTTAATAGCAAACACCTTGATTTTAGGTACTTCTTACCTTCTTTAACAGACATCTGCCTGTCCCAAGCCCTGCTTTTTGCCTTGCCACCGTCCTGCAAGCTGCTCAGGAAACGCAGAGGGACTGTCCCTTGCATGAAGCAGAAGAACAAACTCCTCACCCGCCACCCAGGCACCTTGCACCATGCAGACTGGCTTTGGATGCCTGCTTTTATCCCCCTTTAACCCACCAGCAAAACCCCCTTTGCCCCTGCAGTGCAGGATCAGGCTGGCTCCTGCCTCCTGGAAAAAGCCACATGAACACCTCTAACCTAACACTGCCGCCCGGGTGCCAACTGGCTCTGCGGCAATGGGAACGGGCTTGGACCAGAGCATCCCAGCTTCATCTCTCTCGCACATGTGCTCCATCTCCAGAAGAAGAAATCTTGGCTGGCAAGGCTCTACTGGGGCCATAGACCAGATGACACAGAGGCCCAGCTCGGAGCACGTACCTACCCTGCCCTCTAGATGCAGACGGGGGAATCCAGCAGAGAGACAAGTTGAGGAGGAGTTGGTTTCCCCCCTCCTTTAACTTCTCTTGTTGCATCTTCCTCTGAGGAATCCTCCTGCTCCAGGCCCTCCAAGTACATGAGGAGCATCTGTCGGGCAGGAGATGCTCGGACATTTGGCCTTGGCGGATGGGGGACAACTGGCTTTGCCAAGGCCAAGATGAAAAGGAGATGCTTGCACACGAGATGGGGCTGTCCTCCTCTACATGAACAGGCTCCGAAGAGGGCTGCCTTCACTTTTGGTGTCCAGCTCCACCAGCCCTGCTTCAAACAGCTGCCGTCAGATATAAAAAGGATCCTGCCAGAGGAGGAGAGCACTCAAAGCCTTGTTGTAAGAGCACAAGGCAAACTGAGAAGAAAAAGCAATGACAGAGGAAGAAAGCAGCCTTGGTGGTGCATTAAAAATTGGAGCTGGGTGGAGATCATCCCCACCCGCTTGCCTCTCCCTCTTGAGCAAACAAATCAGTTTGCTGAGTTTTACAGCACCGAGGATCAGCCCAGGCTGCCTGGAGCTGGCCCAAGCAGGTGCTCGCTCCCAAGGTCCCCGGCTTCCCCAAAAATGCCACAGGCTTCCCTCACCGGCTCTGCTCACCTGGGACTGCTCCAGCAATTTGGGCTCTGAGCCAGGCCAAAGCTGGAGAGAGGGGCGCTGGGCACTGGTATTGGGGGTAACCTTTCTCAAGGAGAGGATGTCCCTGCACTTCCTTCAGCGGTGTCCATTTTGGGACTAATGTGCACGTGCTTTTATGCCCAGCCCTGTAAATTGTACAGTGAACCTCAAGGCCACGACTTCAAAAAAAGGGGGTCAGAAAGGCACGCATGCACACACGCACACACACACCCCCCACACACCCCCAACAACCACTGCCCTCAAAAATAAGAAATGCCTCTTCCCAGCACCTCCACAACCCTTCTGGGTCCTGCATGGCTCTAAATCACCACACAGCACCACCAAAACCCAACCTGGTGATGGATTTGGGACCCCAAACCCAGCTCAGAGATCCTCCCTTCTGCACAGCCCATTCCAACCTGATCTAAGGTTGACACTGAAGGTTGAGGCTTTAAAGCATCCCTTTACAAGTCTTTCTCGGGTGACTGATTTCCTCCTCCATCTCATTAGCAGCCGCCAGCAGATGCTGTTTCCCCAGCAGAAGCCACACTCCACTTGTTACAGCCGTCTCGAAACCACCCTGTCATTTCTTCCCTCCTCACGGCCACGGTGAAGCCTGGAGAATATTTATCAAGAAGCAGACGCAGCGGCTTTTTATGGTTAAGCTCAGGTCATTAATCTCTATTGGGAGTTTTCATAATCTTCCTCAGCTTCACCGTGTTTAACTCTCGGATGGTCGCTCTGTGCAGCTCCGGGTAATTGCAGATTAACTGCTTTTCGATATTAATGGATCTTCATTAATGTGCAAGGTTCTCCCCCCCACCCCACCCCCCTGAGCCCAGGCAATTGCTATTAGCATCATGCCTGCAGATTCCTGTGGTGCAAATTACTTTTGTCTTTTGGGCCAAAACTCCATGATATGAGCCCAAATCTTCTGTGTGCTATGGCTGCTTTGTAGCAGAGGTATTTTGGAGCAAGGGCAATTCCCTTCTCCAGCTCAATGCAATGAGCTTCCTCCTGCAGATGGCTCAGAGGAACTGAGGACCCAAGGACAGGTAGGGATGGTGGCCCCTCTCCAATGCCCTCATCCTTCTAGAAGGGATCTTTACCTACGTAGCCCCTGCCCCAAGGCTCCACGAAGCAGGGCAGGGCAGGACATGTGGCCACAAAAAAAAACCCAGATTACATGAAACCTGCCCAGAAAGTGACATGAGGGCTGCAACCCAGCCTTCATCAGGGTAGTGTGATCATGGCATGAAAGAGAGAGCCTCAGCCCCTCCACCCTGGCAGCACCTCCAGGTGCCGGGGATGCAAATCTTGCTGTGCTAGTGCTGTAGGACCATGTGGATAGAGCCAACACTGTGCATCCTCATCTGCATGGTCCATGGGATGGTTGCTGGTGCATCCCATACCTGAGTCACATCTTGGGGTGCACAAGTCAGCATGGGCTGGGAATGAGCTAAGAGTGAAGCCATGTGGACAACCAGTGGCTGATTTTGTTGTCTCATTTAGCCTCTAGCCAGGACACAGAGCATGCTTATCACAGAGGCACTAAAGAGCTAGTCCTGTATCTCCAAAGCCTTCCTCACCAGCCTGTCCTCTGTCTCTCTTCTCAAGCCTCTTAGGGTGCTTCAAGGTCTTGTTTAAAAGCCTTCACAGGACACATAAAGCATTCCCAAGAACTCGCCTCTTGCTGAGTTATTCACAACCACAAAAACTTCCCACCCCAGGCTGCCGGCACGTTAATCCTCTGCTTTAAAAATATCAGTGGACTCGGTGGTTTTGCATGAGCTTGAAGCTCTGTGTATTTATCCTCCTCAGCCCATGAGCAGCTCGGATGAGCTGGCTCCCGCACCCACGCCGTCCCCTCTAGCACCCTCTGCTCCATGTCCAGCCTTGCCCTGGGGTGCCGAGCTGCCCCGCTCTGGACATTGCACAGGGCACGAGCTGCACCAGCAGGCAGATCATCTCTTGGCCAAAGAGAGCCCCCAGTCCCCTCTTTGCTGACACTGAGCTGGGACAAACATGTCTAGATGCTGCTGAGCAGAAGCCCCTCACCCCTCCACAAACCCTCCATCCTGCTCCCTGGGTCGAGGAGGAGACCTCTGCTATCTGGGGGGCAGGGACAGCTTGAGGTGGGACTTCAGCCCCAGGGCTTTGTCGACCACATCCGGGGGCTGCAGGCTGTGCCACTGGGCAAGGGGCCGACGCGGGTTGGACAGCATGTCGGACCAGTGCCGCAACTGGTTGCCCGTGGCCCGGCAGCCCAGGAAGAGTTTGCCGATGGGCTCGTTCTTGGTGACTTTGTCATGATCCCAAACGGAGACGACCACATCCACGTTCTGGGGGGACACACACAAGAAAGAAGGTCAGTGGGAGGGGGCTTGCCACAGCGGGGACCCGCTCAGCCCTGGGCACAGTAGGGAAACCCACCTGGATCTGATTGAAAGGCACCTCAAAAACAAACACCTCATTGAAGTAAGGGCTTAAGGTGTTTTTCTTCACACTTGTCATCTTCTTCTTCCATTTCCTCCTGTTCAGGATGAGGTGCACCTTGACAAAAGGATCTGAGGAGAGAGAGGACACTGCTGACACAAGTGACAATTTTTGACTGAGGAGCTCAGCCATGAAACAGCTTCCCTGGGCCATTCCCAAGCAGAGCACAGCACCTCACTTGTCACTCCTTTTGATGAGCATCCACCCCTCTCCCCCTTGTCAGCCACCCCAGAGCTCACCTCCCCCTGCCTCCTCCTGCCACGAGCTCCCCGTAACATCCAGCCATGACATCTTCTCTTGGGAGACACCTCCAGCTCTATCCAAAGCTGGAGTATCTGTGCTGGGGAAGGCCAGGAGCCAGCCAAGGGCTGGGTATGGTAGTGGGAGAGGGAAGCAGGTCTCTGCACGGAGAGCTTTGCAGCTCTGGGTGCCATCGTTAAGGCCTGGGCAGGGGCAGGGAGATCTGAGCATGAGCAGTCCCTGCTGACCTGAGAGCCCGTGGGAGTCCATCCTCTTCAGCTTCTTTGCTTCCAGGATGAGCACTGTTAGCTTGCTGGTGCTGGGGACGTAGCGCAGTGAGAAGCAGATCTCACCCAGCTGCTCTTCCTGGTGGAGAGATGCCAGCGATGAGCACCAGGCAGAGGAGCTGGCTCACCTAGGGCTGGAGCACCAGGCTGGACCCAAGTTTATCAGGTCTCCCCCACCCTCATGCTTGCCCCCAAGGGGCTGCTTCTTGGGGTGGTGGCAAGCAAAGCAAAAGGAACAGCGCATTCCTCCCAGCAGATTCCCACCCTGCAGGACCAACCTCCACTTTACAAGCCGCCACCAGGTTGCTCCACTGCTCAATGACGTGCTGCAGGCTGACACTGGCCAGGGGCAGACGGACCTCACCGATGATGTCATGCTTGACAAAGCGGTTGAAGTCGTAGATCTGCATCACCAGCGTGGATTCAGGCACCTCTGCCTGGGGTAACTGCAGAGGAGGAATGGAAAGCCTGGATTCACTCCTTGGTGGCAGCCCTGCCCCACAGGACAGGCTGACAGATGTGATAACAAGTCTTTCTCTCTGACACTTCCCCATCCAGTTGCAAAGGCATCTTCTGGCCTGGAGAGGTCTGTGCCAGGGCAGTAGTGTTCATGCAATGCTCTTGATGGGACCATACAACCATCATCAACTGTAGTTTCCTACCTGGAAAGTGAAGCTTTCATTGAAGATGGGGTTCAGGGTCTTGCGGTAAACCTTGGTCTCATACTTCTTCTTCATATCAGACGTTAAGTAGACGATTACATATGGATCGGATGTGCCTCCACTGTCCATGGCCTTCAGCTCAGCTGCCTGCTTCACGCCAACTTTCAGCTTGAAGGGAGCGATGCACAAGGTTACCAGGTGGAGGAGGATGGGGCAGGTTCCTCGGGGGCTCAGTGGGAAGCAAGCGAGTGCAGCGGGAGGATATCCCACACCACTGGGGTGCGAAAGCCAGCAGGCTGGGGGGGGGGGGAGGTGCGAGAGGGTACGGTCCACCTCAGTGGGCAGCTAAGAGGGACCATGCAAGGGCTACTAAAATGATCTGAGGGCTGGAGCACCTCTCCTATAAGGACAGGCTGAGAGAGTTGGGGTGGTTCAGCCTGGAGAAGAGAAGGCTGCGGGCAGACCTGATTGCGGCCATTCAGTGCTTAAAGGAGGCCCATAGGAAAGGTGGGGAAAATCTTTTTAGTAGGGCTGGCTGTGACAGGACAAGGGGTGGTGGTTTTAAACTGAAGCAGGGTAGGTTTAGACTGGATCTAAGGAAGAAATTCTTTACACTGAGGGTGGTGAAACACTGGAACAGGTTGCCCAGAGAGGTGGTGGAGGCCCCATCCCTGGGAACATTCAAGGCCAGGTTGGACGGGGCTGTGAGCAACCTGATCTGGTTAGTGGTGTCCCTGCTCCCTGCAGGGGGGTGGGACTGGGTGACCTCTAGGGGTCCCTTCCAACCCAAACCATTCTATGATTCTGTGACTCTATGAAGAGCAAAGTCTTTTGCCCCCATGCCGTGGCCGCAAGCATCCCCACCTCCTGCGCACGGAAGTTGTACTCCAGGGAGTACTGCAGCCTTCCTCGCCCCGTCTGCTCCACACCCTGCTCCAGGTCATCCATCTCGGGCTGGACCTGTGGCAGAGAGCAGCACCACCCTCAGGACGTGCTCAGCCACGTCCCCGGCCATGCCGAGGTCCCACCACCCCCAGGACCCGGCAGCACAGCAGCAAACTCCCAGGGAGGAGGGAGGTGGGGGAGAGGGGAAAGGAGGACGCACGAGGCAGGCCGTGCTGGAGCCACTGATGGCATGCAAGCTGACTCTCTCCTTCTTCTTGGGCTTCTTCTTGCAACAGCAGCACCTGATGATGCAGATGAGGAAGAGGAGGAGGAGAATGGCCACTGCCACAGCCACAGCAATGAGAGCCCATTTGGGTACTGGTACGATGTTCAGGGAGTGGAGATGGACAGAAGAGTTAAACCCGAGCAAAACCATGTAGAGTGCATTTAACCCCCTTCCCGGTGCTTCAGCATTAAGGAGCTGTACTTTCAAAATTGCCCCTATAATCCTGGACAGGGCCCATGCAGGGGGGCTGAGGCTGGAGACCATTCCCCAAATGGGCTGCAAGGATGCCCTGTGCTCCTGGAGCAGCACAGTACCACTCTGCAGCAGCCCCACCCCGGTGGATCTGGCTGGAAAAAGGAACTTGGAGGGAGGGAAAAGTGGATACACAGCCTCAGAGTACAGGAACACACACACACCACACCACACCCCCCCACACACCCCCGATAATGCTGCCTGAGGGGTCGCCTTGGGCCATACCATATCCCACGCCATACTCACATGGGATCCGGCTAAGCCAGCTGCCCAGGAAGCCTGGCTGCGCCGTGGTGGCGATGGCCGTGGGGCTGCTGGCGAGCGGGGAGGCCATCGCCCTGCTTTTCCCAGCTGCCATCGCCATGGCTAAGCTGGGGTGACCTGGGGACGCAAGAAAAATTGACAGGGTGGGGATTTCTTTTCCAGTAGCGCATGTGCTGCAGGTGGCCCAGGGCTCTAATGAGCACAAATACAATTAAAACATAGAGCCTAAAGTCAGCATTTAGGGCTTGGCCACTTTGGCAATGAGGTGTGAAATGGATCGGGAGAGAGCCGAGGGCAGGGAGGGCTCTGCGCCAGCCAGCCCCTTGCCTACAGCCTTCTCATTTATATCCTTGCAAGCCTGCCTTAGGAAAGGGGAGGGAGCGGGGTGATGGATTAGGGAGTTTTCCTTTGGTTTTGAGAAGAGGAATGACCTGTCTGTAAGGAGAAAAATACCCAAGAGCTGTTTTGTGCTGGCTCCTCCCTGGCCAGGCAGCATGAGCTGAAGGGTTTGCTCAGCCCCAGGCAAGCCCTGTCATTAGCTAACACCATTTTTCGGCTATTTTCCCCCCTTGGGGGGGGGGGTTTAACCAGGTGGGGGTCGGCCTCTTCTCCCTGGTAACGGGCGATAGGACGAGGGGGAATGGTCTGAAGTTGCGCCAGGGCAGGTTTAGGTTAGACATTAGGAAAAACTTCTTCACAGAAAGGGCTGTCAGGCTCTGGAATGGGCTGCCCAGGGAGGTGGTTGAGTCCCCATCCCTGGAGGTATTTAAAAGAAGGATAGATGAGGTGCTTAGGGACAGGGTTTGGGATGGCAGGGTTAGATTAAGGGTTGGACTTGATGATCTTAAAGGTCTTTTCCAACCAAAGCAATTCTATGATTCTATAGTTGCAGGTGGCAGTGGTGCCCCCAGGCTGGGCTCACACCGACTCAGAAACTTTGCCAAGCCCGACCCGTGCACATGGCAGTGCTGATGCAGCTTAAGAGAAGCCTTCAAATTTAAAGCAAAATGTTTCTTCTCTACTGCTCTCCCCATAGCAAGGCTCTTAATCTAGCGTGAACACTTCCTCATAGCCAAAGCTTCCTTCTTGCCTCCTTTCGGGTGAGGAGCAGCAGCGGCGCGCCGGGAGCCGGGCTGCGTAAGGAGCGGGTCTGCAGCCATCTTGGCGCTGGCAGCACCCAGCCCCGGTGCCATGAGCAAGGTTGGCAGGTCTGTGCCTGTTTGCCTTGGCTGCCCCGGCCGCCCGCCTGGCGTCCAAGCGGGTCCCTGCCCAAGGAGCCAACACCGCCTCTCTCTGCCTGCGCTCTGCCCACGTCCTGCCCACCCCGCAGAGCCGTGGCTCCTTGCATGGGGATCCTCCCGGGGAGAAAGCACCACAGCGCTTCCCTCCGCTGAGCCCGCAAAGCCAGCAAGAGCCTTTCTTTTTCCCAACAGCAGGCTGTGCCACATGCAGGCATAGGGCTGGAGGGAGGTGGGAATTGCTGTCATCCCTGCGGCATCAGCGCTGGGGCAATGAGGTGCAGGTGAAGTGACTTGCCTAGGGCCACCTGGGACATCTGTGCCATTGGCCACCGAGCTCCGCCTGCAGCCTCACCACCAGCAGCTTTAATGAGCAGTTTCTCCTGTCCCAGCACACAGAAATGGGTGGCCGGTGATGTGCCTGTGATATTTAGGAGGCGCTGGGCTGTGGCTGCAGGCTGTGGCAGTGGGTGGACACAACAGCGCTGGCGAGCAGGCACCCACCCAGCACAGAAGAGGGTATCTCAGCACTTTTTCCCTGCCAGACCCCCATGGGCTATGTCACAGTAGTGTGCTACTGGCCCTGGCTCAAAAAAAAAGCTCATCCCAGCCCTGCGGGGTGACCTGAGCAGTTTTGGTGATGGTGGGGACAGCCCTGCTGTCTGGGAGAGGCAGCACAGCCTTGGTGGGCTCTGCAGGGAGCATCAAGCATCCCTGCTCCTGGAAAAGGGGCTGGGGGAGTCCTACTTCTCGTTCCCACCCTGTGCTGAGTGGGCTCCCGAAACCAGACTTACCAGCGCGTCTTCTTCCCAGCCTCAGTATCCCTTCCCTGTTGTGCAGGCTCCAGGCTCAGCCGCTGTGCATGGCAGGGGCATGCTGCAGGATGCGACGGGACCCTGCTGGGTGCGGAGCCAAGGGCGCAGCAGGGATGGTGGCTGCACAGCACGGCCGAAACAGGAAAGTCTGCTTTGCCGGCCCAGCAACCGGGTGGCCCCAGCAGCTCCATTGGCCCCACCTCACTGCTGACCCAAGCGGTGCTCACGCAGGCAAAAAGCCAGCGGGGAACTCCCTGCCAGACCAGGAAGCTAAACTTGCCCTCCTACCTGCACGAAGCCAGAGGGCATCACTGCCCAGCTCTGTGCCCCGGCAAATTCTTCAAGTTATCCCTGCACAGCAATGCTGGGCTGGACCACATGGCTGCAGGCACTTAGCACAAGGGGACAGACGCTTGCAAGGGGACGGATGCTTGCAAAGGGATGGGTTCATGCCTGCATCCTTGCCTGGTGAGCTCTGCATTTGGGGAGTCCAGCTCGTTGGCCCACAGGGGCACACAGTGGCTTAATGCACCATGCAAGGTCCCGGGAATGCACGTGGCAGCGGGCATGAGCAAGGATGCTCCACTCCAGCATGGCAGGGAGGAGAGAAGGGGTGAGGGGATACCACTCGTGTGGCTCCCTCCCCCAGCGCCAACGGAAGCAGCACCAGGCTCACGGCCAGGCGCAATTTCACCGGCATCCCTGTCACATTAAATTTAGGCTTGCACACTTCTTCCCTTGCTGCCAATTCAGCAAAGTCAGCCCAAACCCCACCTTGTCACCGCAGAAATTTGGGGCAGTGCCGGAAGCAGTGAGCAACTACCGCTGGTGCCCAATAGCTGACGTAGACATGGCAGGAGAGGCCCTGGAAACCAGACCCATCCCAGCCCTGCCCAGCCACCGTGGCTCACCAGCCCTGCCAGTTTTTCACATGGCCGCCAAGGCGTTGCCACACTGGGCACCTGGCCACAGGAGAGGTGCCAGGACTGCCTCTCAGCCGTCTGAAACATGGCCCTGCTTGCAAGCACCCGGCACTCCGGGCTGCTCAGAGAAGCATCATAGAATCATAGAATCATAGAATGTGTTGGGTTGGAAGGGACTCCTAGAGGTCATCTAGTCCAACCCCCCTGCATTGAGCAGGGGCACCACTAACCAGATCATCTCCAGGAACAGGAGATGCTGTGGGAATGATGCTGCAGCAAACCTCTGGGGAGCGAAACACAGGTGCCAAAACACTTTTTGTTCTAAACTGTCAGTCCAGGAGGATGCACGGGAGAAATGTGTAAGGGGAACAGGATGAAAATAAATCAGTCAAGGAAATGGGGTTTGCATATACATGCTAAAAGGTGAGCATATCAGCAGCATTTTCAACAGGCTGTTTGCTAGAGACACGCATCTCGGTGAAGCCAACCCGTGCAGGACCCTGGCTGCAGCCTGCACTTTGGGAGGAGATTTGGTGATGCTGGTGATAACCTGGTGCCACGCAGGGGGATGGCTGCTTGGCTTTAATGCACGTGAATTTGGTCGCCTTTGGCAGAAGCCAGGCTGGGGAGGCTGCTGCTCTGGGCCATCTTCTGTGGGGCAGGGACGTGTCCCAGCTGGGCAAGGGGAAAACTGCAGGATGGCAGCCACTCCTCTGTGTTAGCTCCCCCCCGGCAAATCTCACTCTTGTGCAGAAACGGGGTGTTGAAATACCCTGGCAGCAGGAGCCTCGCTGGGCTGGGTGCCGCACAGCCCACCTGGAAAAGGAAGATCCCAGCCCAAAAGTCCCCCCTGCTCAGGGCAGTGTTGAAGAGGCAGCTTCCAGAAAAGAAGAGAAAAGGGACCCAAAAACATTACAGTAAATTTGCAAATGTGGGGAGCCCCTGCTGCACCCTGCCACCCTCTGCTCCAGCCTTTTCTCCCTGGCCCAGCTCCCTGCATCTGCCCGCATACGCTGCAAGGCGCCCTTGAACAGGTACCCCAGTATTTTTGGTCAAACCCACAACCATTATGTATTCAAGGGCCGGGAAATGAGAGTTCTGGAGGCACACTATAAATACCCTGGCTACAGAAATAGACATCGCTGCAGCATTTGCGGGCAGCTTGTGGCGACCGAGCACGAGCTCCGATGGAGCCCAAAAAGCAGGACCGGGGCTGAGCCCCTTCCCCAGAGCGTGGCTGTGGCCAAGGCCAGGCCCAGGCGGCCGTGAGCCGCCTGTGTGGCGCCAGCTGGGAAATGCAGTCTGGCCCGGGCACGACGCCAACCCGCCGGGCTGCCTACAAATCCCAGCACGCCAGGGAGCGGAGCTGCACCCCCAGCCTGGCTCTTGCCTGCTTCCTGCCAGCACAGGGAGGGGGAAATATAAACGGCGGCATCTTGGGCAAACTTTGGATGCTGCCGCTGGACAGGCTGCACCAGGGAGCAGAGGCAGCACCCGTGGTGAGTTTGGGCTTTTCTCTCTAGCGAGATCCTGGCGACGTGCAGTGGGGTAATAGCTGCTCTGCGCTAGGCGGCTGTAGGATGAGCTGCGGGGACCAGCAAGCATCCGCCCGAAACGCTTTTCTGCGTGTCAGGCGTTGTGTGCATGGGGGTGCTGGCAGCGGAGGGGGGTGCGTGGGTGTATACGCACATCTGCATGTAAGCAGTACCGCAGTTATCAGAGGCAGGTAGATGGAAAGGAGAAGTCAGGCTCGGTTTGCAGCCCTTGGAAGGACAGAGCAGAAATTAGAGGTGCTGTTCTCCCTCCAGGGAGGGCTGCTCAGCTCTGTTCCCTCCTCTTATTTCATTTTCACTTTTAGAAAAGTGCTTGGCTGAAATTCAGTCAGAGAAAAGTGTCTCCCTACTCAGCAGGTGAGGGCTGGTGGTTGCCACCCTCTGCTCTGCTCTGTGGGAGGAGACCCCTTCCCAGCACGGGTTATGGGTGGAAGAAGCAGAGGGATGCTCAGCATCTCCTGGCTTTCCAGGCACCCCCTGGCTGAGGAGGCAGCCCTGCCAGCAGGGCTTTCCACCCCAGGGGCAGCTGGGGGGTGCCCACGCAAACACTGAGCCCCCATGGCGAGGCTCCGGCTCTTGGGGCTGCCATCAGCCAAGTGCATTTCCTACCAGCCCAAGGCAGCACTTTGCACAGCCCCTGAATAATAAAAATGAATTAAAGAAAAGGGGGGCAAAAGAAAGGTCCCCCTGGAGAGCCTGACGTCCCCTTTACACTGCATGCTGGCTTTGGTGTACGCACAGCCCCCCAACCCAGTAATCAGGTAGAGCATGAACCGGTAAATGAGGTCTTAACCCCCCTGCCATTCCCAGCACGCCTGTCCAGAGACATCATTGCTGCCTCTGGTCTCCAGAGAAACCCCACAGCGTACTTGTAGGGTGGAAACAACCCCTGGGGGATGCCCCTCAGTGCGAGTGGGGACAGTTCCCATCCCACAGGCTGAATCCTAAAAGTCTGCTTCTAACACCAACTAGTGCAGAGAAATGAAGCGTACAGCGTGGTGGTTATAGAAACCATAGGACCTGGGCGTACAAAAATAAATGTGCTTTCTTATTCAGCTGCTAGGCACAGGGAGACCATGGAAGCCCTTGTGGCTTTCATCTGTCAGACCTGGGTTAGGACAGTCTGCACAGAGACCTTTCGCGTAGGAGCTGGCTGGCTCCAAGGGCTGTGGAGGGGCAGAGCAGCCCCACCAGCAGGATCCCACCCCGCTCCCAAGCCCTCACCACACATCTCTGCTTACTCAGGCCATTTGCAACTGCAAATCAGCTGCTCACACAGCCACCTCTCTTATTTGTGGATACAAATTCACCATTCAAACAAAAAAAAAAAAGGAGCAAGAAAGGCAATAAGGATGTGAACTAGAAGCCTACCCATAAGATCTGACCTATTTTGGCTTTTTAGCTCCGATCTATCTCCAAGCCCTAGTTAAAGTACGTAAGGACAGACTTATTTTGCTGGGAAGAGCTTCACAACTGCTTTCAGCTGTCACCCCTGAAGAAAAATATTCTTTGGGGGGGAAAAAACCCCCCAGTGATCTGCGACTGAAAAGCCACTTCATCGTATTTAATTGGAACTGTTAGACCAGGCTTCCTCAGAGCAGAGCTGCTGTCAGCAGAAGGAGGTTCATTTGGGCCGTTCCACGGGGTGGGTAGGATGTCCCCTTTCATTCCCACTCTTCCCCCTCTCTACATCAGCTGTATTATAATGCATCAATTTAATCGTATATTTTCTTTTTGAGGCTGAAAGTCAAAGATGGCAGAGCCTGAAAGCACAGTCATAAACACCGATGTGAAACAGGTAAAAGGTTGTTCATTACAAAACGCTCATCCTGTGTTTCTAAAGCACGTTTTGAAATGCCACCACAGCAGAGGACACACCCCAACTGGGAGCTGTGGTGGCCTGCATTGCTTCTGCCTAGGTTTCAGCAGAAGTGGTCTGTCCCAGGGCTGCTGGGCACCTGGTCCCAGTGAGGTCCATGTGATTTCCACATGGGAAGAGGTTGCAGGACCGAACCTCCAATTGCATGGACAGGATGGGTGCATTTGCTCACACTTAAATTTTGGAGTGGCCAGGGAGAAAGCAGCAGGTTCTGTACGCATATAGAGACTTTATGAGACTCTCCAGAACAGGCACACATGAAGGGTAAAGCCACCAGTAAGTGCAGAGAAATGCAGCAGTGCCCAGCTCAGCACAAACAGGCGACCATGGCTATGCTGTGCCCACAAACACCAAAATTATGAAGCAATCCCCTCTGGTGTGAGCTGTCCTCAGATCATATGGCACTTACCAGACAGGTTAGGGTTTCACAACTGCCTGCCCCATCCTTGGTGGCCTGAAGATGAAGATTGGGCTTGTTACCTCTTCTCCAAAGGCCCTCTGGCATTAGGAACCGTGACACATGGATGATGCCTCCAACGGCCAACCCCACCACCCTGGTCATGGAGCCCTGTGTCCCACTGTGTCCCCCTGCTCACCCCACCTGCCCAAGCTCCTTCTTTGCTGTCCCCCAATGCCTCTTACCTCCCTGTTCTGCAGAAAGACCCCAGTGAGGCACTGGTCATTGCAGTGACCACCAGAGCCATCTTCAACCTGGAGGAGGAGCACAAGCTCTACCTGGAGAAAGGCAAGGAGGAGTATGCAAGGCACCAGCAGGCCAACCAGGACAAGCCCCTGCCACCAGGCACAGCCTTCGCCTTCATCCAGGTGAGCCCCGTGCCTGGCCAGGGCAGACATGCAGACACTCACAGAATGGTGTGAAAGCTCAACTTTTCCAGCTTTAGGTCTCAACTCCCATCACAGGGTGCAGGCATGCCTGTCCTGGCCTCTTGGCCTCATTGCAGGGCATGGAGACCTGTGCTCCTCACCAGTCCCACATGTTTACCTCCCCCCCAGTGGGGTAAACTGCTCCCTGCCCTCCTGACGATGGCTTTTGCAGGATGGTTGATCTGTCTGACTCTCCGTAACATGTTAACCTTGCCATAGCTGACAGGTGCAGCACAAACCACTAACCTTAACTGTGAAAGAGTCCCAGCAAAGCCATTGCAGTCATGCCCCTCCACAAGAGTCTCATCTTCTTCTCGCAGGCAGTCCAGTATGTGAATGAGAAAATCCTGGAGAGCAACCCAGCGGAGAAAGACCTCTTTGACATCCTGGTCCTCTCCAACAACAGCCCGGAGAGCGGCGTGCGCATCATCAACAGCGCCAAGCACTACGGTAAGGGGATCCCCATCCTTGGGGATGTCTGCCTCCGCCTGGGAGGCTGTGAAGCAGCCAAGGCACCACAGTGGAGCATCAGGGGCAAATACAGAGCCATGGGGTTATTAACACAAGGGGAAGGGGTTACTTTGGAAACAAGCCCAATTCCTGCCAGCCCCATGCAGCTTGCCCAGGGTGCTGGAGCACACCCGGGGTACAGGCTCCTCGGCAGAGCCTGGCTCCCTTCGGCCGTATCCTTTGCACCACGGGGTCTGGCAGCATTTTACACAGCCTGGGCATCCTCAGGCAGCTACTAAAGAAACACAGTTCTTAAATAAAAACCCAAGTAAATCTTAGAGTGCTATCAGGAAGGCTCATTTAAGGGAGGGATGAAGGGAATATTTAACTGCACTCTGCAGTTTTGTAGGAGCAATGGAGCTGGGGAATTAATTGCCCTGAGCTCTGCAGCAAAGCACGCCGAGACCCTGGGAGGGGAGGGGGGACCTGTGAGGAGGATGTTGCCCTGTAACAGGCTTTGCTCACATCCCCTGACCCAAAGGCCTGGAGATCTCCAAGTTCTGCTTCGTCAGTGACAAGGACTCCACACAATACCTGAAGTCCCACGGGGTCAAGCTCTTCCTCTCGGCTGACAGGATAGATGTCTGCAATGCCCTCCGGAGAGGTGTGTTCTTCCCCTCTATCCCACATCCCCAAGCCCACCACGCTTTTCCCAAGCAGCCCAGTGCCAAGAGGCAATGCCAGAGCCTGTGCTCTCACAAGAGCAAGGGCGTGAATGGCACATTGATTACCAGTACAGTCCTGAACAGTTCAATCTCCTCTTCTTCCTCCTCTTAGGGTTGTCAGGCTCTGGAATGGGCTGCCCAGGGAGATGGTTGAGTCCTCATCCCTGGAGGTATTTAAAAGAAGGGCAGATGAGGTGCTTAGGGACATGGTTTAGTGGTGGGATGGCAGGGTTAGGTTAAAGGTTGGACTCGATGATCTTAAAGGTCTTTTCCAACCAAAGCAATTCTATGATTCTGTCCCCACCAGTAGCCCTCAAACACACCAGGGTTTTACCTTCACAAGTCACCAAATGCTTTATACATAATTCTGGCCGTAGCTCTGCCACGGGCTGGTCATTCCGTGCCTGACATTTAAGCCTTTCTAACCAAAGGTGCTGCCTGTTATTGCTCCCTGGATCAACGAGGGTGCATCAGCAATTCCCAGGGCTTTGTGAGGATGGTATAGAAATTTGCTTTCTTGGTGCATGCAGAGTTACCATGTGCTCAGTGACAGATGTAAGCACATGCTTGACGTGGATCAGAGGGAGTGCAGTCTCCCCAACTGCTCTAATGGGGTTAATCACCTCCTTATTAATTTGCTTGGGTATGAGCACATCAGCTGGTCAATGTCCTTCAAGGTCAGGAGCAAGCCATCTGTAGCCTGGGCTTTCCTTCACTACGCAGCACATTCCTGGAGCCTCCTTGAAGATCATCGTTGCTCTGACAAATGTCTCTCATCCGGGGGCCTTGGTCCACAGATGAGGGTGGGCAGGGAGCAGCCTGTAGGAAGAGACCTGTAATTAAGCCAATTACCCCAATCAAGTGGAGGTGCCAGTCCCTATTACTCACAGCATGGAGTGCTAAATCTGGGCATTAAAGCCAGGCTTGGCAGGGTAAGCAAGCACCAGGAGGAGGGCACAACCACCCATCATCTCTCAGCAGACCAAGTATCTCTCCAGACATCAGTCTCTGATCAGCAGTGCTTTCCTGTCCATCCCCATCAGGGGATAACACAGACCTAAAAAGGCAGGGCTGACACCCCCCCCCACCCGCCAACAGTCTTTGCTGGCTTGGAGACCCCAACATCTGCGGTGTGGGACAGGGCCACAGCAGATGCATGGGTTGGAGCTGGCCGTGCATGAGCTGTCCCCAGGAGGAGGTGTCCCTCCTGAGCCCCACCTTTCTCTGCCTCGCAGGGGTCTCGGCAGCGCTTGTCTTCCAGCAGGAGGTGCAGGCCCCCAGCACCCCGCTCCGCGTGGTGTTCGATGGGGATGCCGTGCTCTTCTCCAACGAGACGGACCAGGTCTTCCAGGAGCAGGGGCTGGAGGGGGCAATGCAGTATGAGCGGGCAATGGAGGCCGTGCCCATGGGAGAGGTGAGCAAGCCACCCCACTCTGATGGGTATCCACAGGCTCTGCACCCACCATGAGCATCTCTCCCACTAGGGCTTTGCCATCAGTAGCCAAAAAAGCACAAATCCCTACAGGTTCCCTTTGCATCCACCACTCAGTCCCTGGTGTGGGCCTGATCTGGAGTATTGCTGGAGATGGATCTGGCCCAATGTCTCCTATAAGAGAGCATCAGCTCCCAAATATCCAGGGTTGTGGTTACCTCCACTTTACCTTTTGTAGGCTGGGACCTCTTGCTGTGCAAGTCCCTGCAGGCCTCAGACCCAGAGGCACTGCTCACTGGGATGTACCTTCCTGGTCAATTTGGGATTAGGATGAGCACCACAACACTCACCTTCCTCCCGAGCACCCCAGTGCACAGCACCAGTCCTAGCACTGCCCAGTCCTGCACTCCACAGGCGTCCCTGTGCTTGGCAGAGCCCTGAGAGACCCTGGGAGTGGAAAAAGCTGCTGGTACCAGCAGAGTAGATGCCTCTTTATTTCCTGCCCACTCCCAAGTATCTTGCTGTGCTTCCAGGGTCCCCTGAAGGCTTTTGCCATGCACCTTGGGAAGATCCGCAAGAAGTTCAGCCAGGAAAAATCCCCCATCCGCACCTACATGGTGACTGCCCGCAGCGGCAGGGACATGGGCATCCGAGCCATCAAGACGCTCCGAGAGTGGGGTCTGGCCATCGACGAGGCTTTCTTCATGGACGGGGCTCCTAAGGGCCCCATCCTCGCCCAGATCCAGCCCCACATTTTCTTTGATGACGGCCTTCACAACATCCAGGGGGCTCAAGATGTGGGTGTACCCTCTGCCTGGGTCCCTTCCTGCTGCTGATGGGCTGCAGGCTAGCAGTCCTCCCTCCCAGAAGCACAGGGGACTGGGCCAGTTGAAGGCAAACCTTCTGGTGAACAGGGAAGGATTTCCTAAGCTACGGCAGGCAAACCTCAGGGAAATGGGGTGAGGGCATTGCGTGAGAGCACAGACTTGATACTCATTTCTGCTCCTGATATGAGGTCCTTTAGGTCTTAGGATAAAGCCAAAAGATGCAACTGCTCCAGGAAGGAAGGACACCCTTGCTGTGACACTGAAGACTATCACCTACCTGTAGGACCTGAAGACTTTTCTCTTCTGCAAAGAAATAAATAAAGCTATTACCCCACACATGAGCTAAAGGAAGCATCAAACCAAGCACTCAACATGCTAACTTTGGCTGTGCTTAGACAGTCTCCAAGATTTACTCCCAGGACCTCTGCCCAAAGGAAGCCCTCAAGACCCTGCCTGACCAGACACACTCAGCTTGGCTTCCTGGGGAGGCTGATGTGTTTGCAAGTCCTTCAAGCAGCTCCAACCAAACTCAGCAGAGAGAGGAAGACTTCAAAGCCGTGAAGGACCTACAAGCTTTTTAGAAATGGGTGACCTGGTTGAAGAAAGGAAGCCCAAGCTGTGCCCCTATATAGAAGAGAGTATAGCACAAGTCACCTTTCCTTAGGCATGCAGGCTGCTCACAGAGTGGCATTAGGAGACCCAGACCTGTAGGGCACTGAAGCTGCCGGAGGTGGCCCAGGGACAAGACGGCCACCCAGGTCTGAGGTCTAGGGAGCGGTGGGCCGGGCCCCCAGGATTGGGTGGCCAGGCCTGAGCTTAAATGGGTCTCCAGAGCCGTGGGCAGAGGGCATGGATGGGGGTCCCAAGTGCAGCTGCTCAGCATAGACGGGGTTTGTGGGTGGCCTCAGGACCCTGCCTGGCACCAAGCCACCCCCCATGCAGGGTTGCCTCTCCTCCAGCAATTTGGACTCTGCTCCCAATTTTTCCCTTGCTTGGGAGAAAGCAGCCTCCCAAGATTCAGCTGCAGGTTTCTTTCCCCAGGGCTGGATGTGAGCGGTTGCCAGTAGAGGCCACTGTGCTGCCTGGGGACACGGCACCCCAAATTCCTGGGAGCTCCCCAGAACCACCTTGTAGGAAAATACAAGCTGGCTGCTCAGGGCAGTGCCTTCTGGGTAGCAGTGGGATTATGGACGGAGGAGATAGAGATGACTGTGGCTTAGTTTTTTTCATCTCAGCATAACCAGAAAGTAATTTTTTTTAAAAAAAAAGGCTTCACAAACGTCACTCTCACCAATGCTTTCTTCCTCACCAATAAATAAATAAACGAACATCCCCGTGTGAGCGCTTGTCCCTCATGCCCATGTTCAGTAGTGTGGGAGGAGGGCTGGGATAACTCGGTGCTCCTTTACAGACATTCAGTTCTTTTATCCAGTTCACATGCGTGCATCAAGATGGGTTAAATACACACAGAACCTTCAATGGGCTTTGGATTAGGCCCCTGAACATCTTCTTGCATCTGCGTCCCCAAGCCCACTCCCACACCCTGCTGCCCCGGGCTTGGGGGCTCTGCACATCTCGGGTGGCACAGGTCCTGTCCCTGCCACCATGGCCACCATCTGGGTCCAAACTGGGCGCTGCCAGGGCAGGGCAGGGCAGGCATGCCCGTGTGCAGGGCTTTGGTAGGAAGCCACCTCCAAATATGCAAAGCCCAGCAGGGTTTTGGCACCAGCAGTCTGGCCCCTGGCCCTTTTGCTCAGTCCAGATGCTGAAATTAGATGTCTCGAGGTAACATCATCAACATCAGCTACTCATCATTCGCTAATAACGCTAAGCACCCGTCAGCCTCAATCACTAAGCAAACATTAATTATGGGATGCTCAAAACATGCCCGGTGAGCAGGTACAGATGTTCGTCCCACTTTTATGCAGGTCAGATACCACTGGGCTCAGTGTGGGGATCCAAGCACTCACCTCCAGCCCCGCTCACGTGAACACCTGGCTGCTTCGGTGGCAGCTGACGGTGGGTACATGGACCCAGCGGTGGTGGCAGTGGTGGTGGTCCCAGACATCCTCCGCCGCTCCGACCCATCGCCTTTGCCAGCAGGAGCTCGGTCAATGCCTTGGCCAAAGGCGAATTAGCTGAGTCAAGGGTGGTGGGGACAGGCCCACGTGAGCCCTCACAGGACATGAGCTGCTGAGGCAGGGGGAAGGCACCGCATGCCTTCCTCCAGCACTGTCAGCACAGCAAGGGATGACAGGCCAAAATGTGCCCAAAATGGGAAAAAAGGAAGGAAGCTCAGGGTTTACAGGGTTGCATCATATGGGGCCAAGTGCAGCTGCTTTGGGCCATGGCTCCAAGAAGTAGCATCAAAACTGCCTTTTATTGCCCTGCTCTAAAGTTGGAGCATCAAAAACACCCTCCAGCAAGGACTGCTGCAGCTTCTCCCCCTGCTGCAAGGGCAAACTTTTTGTTTCTGTCTTAGAGGCATCTGTAATAAGTTCATTAATTCTTGGGATGTTCCTCAGGTCTTGGCTTTCTGAGGCATTTTAATCGCCCTCCTTCAAGGGGTTGCTGGTGCCCAGGGGTCTCCTGCTGCTGCTACAGACCCAAAGGGGGGTTAGCTGCTGGGGCTGTTTGCGGGATGCTTCTCTAATACCCATCTCCGATTTTGGGGGCCAGGGCAAGCAGGAACAGGTCATACCACCACGCCACCCACAGGGACAGGCTCCTATTGAGCCCTGCTGGGTTTCACACCTTTCCACTCTGGGAAAAGAAATTAAGGGGTGCAAAGTAGTGCAAAGGGGGCTCTGAGGACCTGCACTTGATTCTGGCCATTGCTTTTCAGCAAACCCGCGCTGTCCCAGCTGAAGCTGCCCAGAGTCAGGGTCCCCCCTGGCACTGACCCACCACTGCTTGGGACACCCCCGTGACACCCTCCCGGTGCGGGGAGGGAAGTGGGCGATGCCCCTGCTCCGCTCAGCTGCAGGCCGGCCGGCTGCCTCCTCCACTGAGCCCAGCCCTGCCAGTGGTGCCGAACAAGTGGCCCTTGTTTCGGGGGTGGCGCGTGACCCCAGGGATTGGAGGCTGCAACCAGCTGGCCCCATGGAGTTTGCAGGAGACCTTTGCCCAGGAGCATGCCCTTAATCCCCCGCGCACTGCACCAGTCAATTTAGAGTTGCAATGCTTAAAAAAAAACCAGCTTAGCACTACGAGAGAGAAAAGAATTTTTTATGAAAAGGTGGTGCTGCAGGGATGGCCAATTGGCAGGTATTTAGCTGCTAACAGAGGTCTGCATTGGCAATGTCCAAGTAGTTCGGTTTTATTGCCTCCTGGCTGCAGCGGGAGAAGATGCTGGAGGCTGCAGGACCTGGGTGCAGCTGCAGTGACTGCTAGGGATGCTCCCACACCTCCCTCCACCCAAAACCTACAAGCGCCTTCAGTGGCGAGCATGAGGCAAGCATCTTCAGATTTTTTACCTAACCCTAAACCACCCCAGGTGGCAGAGCTCCTTGGGAAACACTCAAGGGTTCACAGCCGGAGAGGCTGGGATGCCAAGTCCCACGCTGCAAATAATTATTAACAGGGTGTTTTGTGTGCAGAAGCTCAGAGAGAGGGTGTGCAAAGCCACAGACTGTGTTTGCCGAGGTGCTTAAACAAGGGTTCAAGATCTTAACCCCAGGCAGGAGCGTTGGAAAATGCTGGCTGCTGCGGCAAGTGAAGCTGGTGCTTAGGAGAAAGGGGACAATAAATAGGTGAGAATTAAGAGCCTTTATGGGCATGTTCACACAGCAGCACCCGCCCCAGGAGGTCAGGATTGATTCACCAAGGAGGAGCTGGGTGGTTGTTCCCACTCCAAGGAAACACATTGCAATTTTAAGCCGATCTTTGGGTCACCATGGGGTGTTGACCCTCATCTTTCTGAGCCCACCCTCTTCCCAGGACCAGAAGGCTCAATTGCTTTGGTGCTTTGTCACATAGAGGAGATAGAATTGCATAAATGATGGTCTTCCCAAGGCACCTTGGGCTGGAAATGAAAGGAAATAATTAAATGGCATCTAGTGCTGGCAAAGAAAATGAGGTGGATGGCATGCTTGGATGAGGCTGGAGGCACATCTCTGCATCGAGCATGGAGATCCCACCTGTGAGCCGATACCCCCCACCCCAAGCCTGGCTCGCACGGCAGGGATTGCTCAAGGCGGACAACAAGGTGAGCTGGGTCCTGGTGCTCCTCATCACATCCTGGCGTGGGAGTCGATGAATCGATGCCATCATTGCCACTTATCACCCCATCCCGTCAGCCGAAGGTCACGCTGCTTGCTGCCCTTGCCTGCCGGGGGTTGTTGTTGCCCATCCCCAGCAATTTCAGCCTGCTGCAAAATAACTCGGGTGAGGCAAACACCACGAGATCTCTGCCCCGAGGAGTGGATGGGGCCGGCAGCCGGGGTGAGGCAGGTTCCCTCCTCCCTGATATGGGTGCCAGGTGTGTCCCCGGCCGTGGGGGAGGACGGGCCGGGGGATGTGGAAGGATGTCTGACGCCGAGCAGGATCAGGCGCAGGCAGACAGCATGGGGGTGGCAGGGATTTGGGCAGGGCCATGGAGCGCATGGGACGTGGGGACAGGTGATGCTGAGTTTGGCGGCAGCCCGGTGAGGCAAGGTAGCCTATGAGTAAGCCCTAGTGAAGACACCAGGGCAGCTCACAGGCTAAAAGACCATAAGCATTTTGCTGCACAAAGCCTTTTTTTTTTTTTTTAAATAGCTATGGGAAAGGCTGGAAGAGCAGAATATGATGGAGAAGGTCCGCTGGGCTGAAAGCACCCCAGGCTCAAAGGTGTTGCAAACAGCCCTGATGGGATGGAGCCACGCTCAGGGCTCCTGCTCATGGTGACACCCAGACATGACACCTGGCCCCTGGTGGGTGAGCTGCCCTCACCTGCCACCAGGATCGGGGTTTGCGGTGTGAGAGACACCAAGGGAACAATCACCACCCAGCCTAAGCCTTTAGCAACTCCACTTAGCATCTCGCCAAGGTCACTGCAGCCCATGCTGGCAGCCAAAAAATGTTTAAGCAGGCTGCCAGCCAGCTCTGCCTCCAAACCAGCCCCAGCCAGCCAGCACCAACAGACCAGGCACTGCCACTGCCCACAATGCCCAGGACATCTCCTACAGCACCCGCAGCACTGGGACAGGGTGGCCGGCACCTGGATGAGGGCCTCCGCAGTGTTCAGTGAGACCCCTCCTCTGCTCCCAGTTTTTCCATCAGCCAGAACTGCTACTGAAGCACCTTCAGGTTTCCTTTCGCGGGTGTCACCCAGAAAAAGTGTGTAATTTGGAATGTGCCGGTGCTGCTGGGAAACGCACCCTCACCTTGCAAACTGTACGTCGGTTTAGGAAATGGCATTGGGAGTGGGTGAGGTCCTGGCACCCTGCTGGGAAAAAGTTACCACTGCTTCGCTCAGGGGCTCGGGGCTGGTGAATCAGGCTCTGCTAATGAGCTGCATCCAGCAGCTTCACGCCGGCAGTGGGACCTTGAGTCAGAGTTAGGGTGTTTGCAACCAGACGTGCCCGGGCTTGCGCACCTGTAGGTTCTGCTCGGCTCAGACTGAGGAATAGTTTTCTTTCTTCCTTCAGCAACATGCTGCAAAATCCCAAACGCATTTTTTCTGAGTTTGAAGGCGACGTTCATCCTCTAGAAATCTCACCCGTAGCTTTGCATTTAACACCTCTTGGCCAAAAAATAATTGGCAATTCTGAACTGAAGCTTTCCTTGCCCTTTAGGTCATTGCAGTTTGGGGCATTGGCTACCTCTGTGATAAATAAATTGGAAAAACAAAGTGGAGGAAAGGGTGAAAATGCACAGCCAGAAGTAAGGAGAAAGAGGCTGCCGTAGCATCCCTGCCAGAGCGCTGCCAGACTGCAGGTGGGGGAGCTACAAGAGCCCCCCCCAGAAAATAAAGTGGAACTAGGTGGTGTCCACATGGCAAAGGGCAGGTGGCACAGCCCAGCATCACCCACAGAGGGGACCCCAATCTCCTGGGACTAGGGCTGGGATGCACCTCCCCACGGGAGCCGTCAGGGCTGAGTCATTCAACCCCCCCCCCCCCCTTGAGACTCCCCTTCGGCAGGGACGAAAGGTTGCAAAAGCGTGCCCACTCCCAGGGGCGTGTCACCTCACACCCACGGTTGTGGCAGCCTGCGATGGCGCTCGCCCCCGGGAGCCGGGGGGACACGAGGGGCCGGGGAGACAGACCACCAAGGGAAGGGGTTCATCCACCATGCAGAGAACAGGAGCGAGGAGGGACAGGTCCCTCGCTGTCTCTTGCACATCTCTGCCGGCTCCAGATGCCTCAGCCGTGGCACTCTGGGTCTTCCTCTCCAAACAGGGAAAAATGTGTTAAAACTCCCAAACCCAGGCTCATGCCAGTCTATCTTTGAAGATAACACAGTGCAACTCCCACAGTCCCAGCCTATAAATACCCAGACATGCTCCCTGCTCCTGGTTAAACATCCACACTGCACCTCTCAAGGCCTTGACATCATGGCAGACATCCCACAGAGGTGCTGAGGGAGCCTGAATGCAGCAGAAATCCTGGCTCCTTGCTGGGGCCACCAGTCCCCTGGTGTGTAGGCGACAGGATGAGGGGGGAATGGTCTGAAGTAGTGCCAGGGCAGGTTTAGGTTGGACATTAGGAAAAACTTCTTCACAGAAAGGGTTGTCAGGCTCTGGAATGGGCTGCCCAGGGAGGTGGTAGAGTCCTCATCCCTGGAGGTATTTAAAAGAAGGATAGATGAGGTGCTTAGGGACATGGTTTAGTGGTGGGATGGCAGGGTTAGGTTAAAGGTTGGACTCGATGATCTTAAAGGGCTTTTCCAACCAAAGCAATTCTATGATTCTATTCTATGATTCTAGGCACAGCAGTGTCTGCTCCGAAACCACCAGTGCCAAGGGCTGAAGATGAATTAAACACTCCTGGGCTAAGCCCCCCAGTCCCTTCCCATCCTGCAAGCACTCAGGAAAGGACCAGTATTGTAATGTTCCCGAACACAGCCCTGTCCCTTTTTCCCAATAAACCATTGGGAAGTGTCTGGGCTCAGCATTTCGATGGACACATAAGTCACTTACAGAAGCACGTCTAAAAGCAGCAACCCTCTTGCGCTGGTACGAGAGCAGCTCTGAATGCAGACACAAGCCCTGCTACCACAAAGCCCGAGCAAAGGCTCCTTCATAACCGCTTTGGTAACAGCAAAGATTGCCCTTAATCCCTTGGAATTAAAAAAAACTAGACACAGCCTAGGTCCAGACTGCTTGACCCTGCTGAATGACTTGGCTCTGCAGTGCGTGGTGGTACAGGGCTAGCATGGCCCACTGTTCTCACCAGCCCATCTCTGCACACCGGAGCCAGCTCCATAGTCACAGGATGCTGGGAGAGACTGGTGGGACTGGAAATGCTCGCGGAGGAGCTGCTGTAGGTGCCCCAGCCTGGGGGCCAGGTGCATGCTGCCCAGCCGGCTACGGTTTCCCAACCACTTCAAAGAGAAGGGAGGAGGGCTGGGACCTCGCCGTCTCCACCGCAGGCTCTGGGAGAGCCTGATAGGGTGTAGAGAAGCCCCAGGCCTGGCGCCAGGACGATTCCTTTTGTCTACAAAGCACACTTGCAAGGGGGTTTAGAGCCCTTGGGGAGGGTGGGTTTGGGTTTGATTGGGTGGGACCACGGCTGGGTTGGTTTATGTTTGACCCACTCCTGCCCATGGGCACTCAGCGCCAGGGATGCTGGTAGCCAGGGGGCCAAGAGGAAGATACCCCCGAGCCAGAGCCCAGGGCAAGAGTGTTGCCTCCAGGATCGGGCTACAGAAGCTGAGGACCCGCCGTGCCTTGGCCCCGTGCCCGAAAAGAGCCGCACGGGGTTTTGCTGAGTCACTCAGCGCCTCAGGGCTGGGAGGGCGACGGGTTTTGCTGACTCAGGGTCAGTGGCACTCGCCTTGACCACGCGCCCGCAGGGCAGGAGGGAAGCGGGGGCTGGACGAAATAACGGGTCCCCGGCAGGCTCAGCCAATGCC
This sequence comes from Gorsachius magnificus, assembly GCA_034008185.1. Lineage (NCBI taxonomy): Eukaryota > Metazoa > Chordata > Aves > Pelecaniformes > Ardeidae > Gorsachius > Gorsachius magnificus. The sequence goes on along the minus strand of CM067086.1, from coordinate 5,380,738 downwards.
TCCGGCCATTGCTCTGGAAAACATCGTCCCGGTGGGTGCCGTGTCCCACAAGGAGGTGGCAGGTTTCCCGATACCTCCCAGCTCGACCGAGGCATGGCAGTTTGGACAGCGGGTGGGACTAGATGCAGACCGGGGCAGAAGTACCCCCTAAAAACACTCAGCAAGGACTGCATGGGGGGTGGGGGTGGACGGAGACCCGGGGCAGAAGTGCCCCCTAAAAACACTCGGCAAGGATTGCAATGGGGGAGAGACCCCCCCCAAAAACTGCAATGGGGGGGGTGTGGGCAGAGACCCGGGGCAGGGGGATGCTGTGCGAGGCCGTGGGAGGATGGAAGAGGCTCAGGGAGTGGGGAGGAGGTGGCGCGAGCGAGGTGCCAGCAACATGACCCAGCGATTTTCCAGAAGTTACATGAACACGAAGGAGGCGGGCGAGGGACAGGAATCCCATCAGGAAGCCTGGGGTGCTCCACCCCAGCAGCACCCAGCTCGTCCTGCAGGCTGCTGCTCTCCTGTCCCCAAGGCTGGGCAGAAGCGGGAGCAGAAAACAGACACCCCTAGCCCTCAGGACTTGGAAGGGAAAGCATTTGTAAATCCGATTTTTTAAATTTTTTTTTTTTACCCCCAGCTGGTCTCATGGCTGTAAGAGCTCAGCTGAGGCGAACAGGGCAGAATTAGCTCCATTCGCCGCCTCCCAGGCTGGCAGGGTGGCACCTCTGAGCCCTGCCGTGACACCCCGGGGGGGGCAAAGAGCCCATCCCATTGCTCCCCAATGCTCAGCCCTGCACCTGAGGTGGGGGGGACCTCAGGGTCTGCTGGTGGCCAGTGTTCCCCTGGGCTCTGCCCAGCACCAGCATCATCCTCAATAGCTGTAGGTGTCCTGGTACTGCCACAGTGGCATTTGGGGGGGAGGGCCCATGTTTGGCTTGGTATCCCCCCCCCCAACTCCCAAACAAGCTATGGTCCAGGATATGCCCGTTTCCCCCCAAAAAACCCACCCTTGAGGGATCAGCCCCCCCAAACTGGGGTGTCCCAGGGCCAGGGAGAACCATGGGGCTGGGGGGCTGCCACAGCCTGCCCGGCCGGTGGGTGCAGACATCCCCTTGGGCCCGGCTGCAGAATTACACCCCACTGGTGACAGCGGGTGGGGGGCCAAGTTCCATGAGCAGCTGTGGCCTTCACAGCGGGGTGAGCCCTCACCAGGCCATGCTGGGGGGGGGGGGCTGCACGCAGCAGGGCTTCAGGGGGCTGCTGGCTGGGGGGTGCCCCCCCCCGCCTCCCCAGGGAACAGAGAAAAGCCAGAAAACCTGAAAAGAACCAAAAAAAAAAAAAAAAAAAAAACCAAAAACCAAGAAGGAAGTTAAAGGCGCAGCAGAAGCAAACACGCGCGGCCGGGCGGGCGCCTCGTGATTTCGTTAATGGTGTTTACCCCCCTTCTCCCGGAGGCTGAGTCACGGGCCCAGCGCCGGGGGTCAGGCCCGGGGGGTGCGGGGGGCGTGAGGCAGCACCCCCGGCCCCGCACCCCACGCGGGTGCCCCCGCCCCGGCCCGCCCTCACGTGACGCCGCCGGTTGCAATTTTAGACCGTCAGCTGACTCGAAAAATCCCTGGAGAGGGGCCGCCGCGCCTACAAAAACAGCGGAGGCAGCCGGGCGCGGCGGCGCGGCCTCCCAGCGGCGGGACCCTCCGGCCTCGGTCACCCCCCAGCCGCCACCACCGCCGCCATGGGCCCCCGCGGCCTCCTCCTCCTGCTGCTGCTGCTCGCCCTGGCGGGGCCCAGCGCGGCCCTCATCAGGTGAGGCGGGGGGGGGGGGTGTGTGTGTGTGTCCCTCGGGATCTGGCCGAGCCCGCAGGATATGGGGGGGAACATGGGACACGCATGGTGGGTGCTGGTGCAATGGTGGCCTCTAGGCTCCTCTGGCAGGCGCCCCCCCGGTGCTGCTCCCCCCTCCCGCCATTAAAGCAGAGGGGAGAAGGGCTGAGACACACACACACCCCCAAATGGGGGTTCAGGGCTGATGCCCTGCCCGTGGGGGGGTCTCTCCCCGGCTTCCCCTATTCCCAGTGATCTTTGGCGGCCACTTGCAGCTCCCCCCAAATCCTCCGGCTTTGGGAAAAGTGTGGCACAGCAAGGGTGATCTGGCACGGGGTGCTGGCGGGAGCCCAAACCTTGTCCACCCTACGCTGGCAGGTCCCCTGGTTTCGGTGGAGCTGTGCCACCCCTCCCGGCGGGAACACCCCCACCACCACCACCACAATTAACAGGTGGGCGTTCGCCCTCCCCTTGCAGGATCCCCCTGACCAAGTTCCCCTCCATGCGGCGGGTCCTGAATGAAGTGGGCAGCGAGATCCCGGACATGAACGCCCTCACCCAGCTCCTCAAGTTCAAGCTGGGCTTTGCTGACCTGGCTGAGCCCACCCCGGAGATCCTGAAGAACTACATGGATGTGAGTAACCCCCCCCCCCATCCTGCCAGCCACCCCTCCACTGTGGCAGACCCCAGCACAGTGCTGGCCAGGCAGCCGTCGCTTTTGGGGGTACCCATCCCAGGGAGGTGGTGGGACATGCCAGCCTTGTCGTCCTACCACAGCCGGGAAGGTGAAGGAGGGAAAGATATTGGTCCTGTAGAAGAGATTCGTGCACCCCCATGGCTTGGTGGGTGGTTGCCAAAAGTCGCTTCCCATCATTGCTAAACTAAAAATACTAATAATTATAATAACAAACAACCCACTGCCACCTTAGCAGGAGCTTTGCAGCTTCTGTGACCTATTTACTTTCCCCTTTGTCACTAATTAACCATCATAAATAGGGGCCTGCTCACTTGCAGTCCTTCCTAGCACCTTCTGGCTGATTTGGGCTCCACTTTCTGCGATACAGGGCCATAAAAATCATGCTCCACTCCTCAGGGCATTGGGGCATAAAAGAGTGAGCATGGGGCGGGGGGAAAGGGCTTGGACTGGGCACCAGCTTGCTATGGGACTGGAGATGCAGGAGCCTTCCTCTCGCTATCCTTCATCTTCTGCATGGCCTTGGGAGAAGCCACCCTGCACCTCCACCTTCTCGGCAGCTTAGGGAGCAAAGGGGCCTTCATGGTGAAAGCAGCAATAAAAGGAGAAGCCAGATAAAGGATATGAGGTTTGCCTTTGCCCAGCTGCCAGACATGTGTGGGTTTTCCTGTTTCTGGGTTTCCCACCGGGTACCCTCACAGCTCTTGGGGGGGATGGGATGAGAGCACTGGCTGGCAGAATAAAGCTGGCGCGTGATATCTGGACATTAATTCAGTATATTCCCCCCTGCTTCCCTTCCGCAGGGGCTCTTGTCACCCAGCAAGCACTGTTCTGCTGGGGCTGTGCTGGGAAGGGCTGACGGTGTTTTAATCAGCGGTGTTGAAAGCCAGGGCACTTGTGGTTGCACCATGGCATTGTCTCTTGTGACTGCCACTTGGGGAAGGACTGTGTTCCCTTGTCACAGGGGAACAAGCCTAACCTGCAGTGGGAGATAAGGGACCACTGGGTCCCTCCTGGCCTGGCCACAAATGCTCTTGCTACCAGAGGAGCTGTTTGGATGAAAGGCACAACCTCCCCTAGACTGCCCTGTGTATGGTCCCCGCCAGCCCCTTGGACCCCTCGTGGGTCTGTGTATGTGATGTACAGGGCCCTGTACTGGGGGTTAATTTTCAAGCCCCAGCAATAACTTCAGAATCACTGGAAGCAAGTGCTGCCTCCCCATTATGGCTAATTGCAATGGATTATTAATTACTCAGCCAACAACCCCTGCAAACTAAGTGCACAGGAGGTGAGCAGCTTTGATAATCCTGTTTTCTACTTCCCCCCACCCCCCTTAATTAAGTACACAGGGGGTTTAGAAAGGCCACAGGCTGACTTCCCTTGCTAGCAGCCTTCTCTCCAGGGCCTTGATCCAGCTGCCCTCTGCCCCTTTGGCAGAGCTGGGGAAAAATGGGTCCATCCAGGACCTGCCAAGCATTCCCCATTCATCCTCTCCCCTCTGGATAGAGGGATGCCCTGCAAACATCTCAGCCACCCAGGTTTCTTCCAGTCCCAGCAGAGATGCACTCACAGGGCAGAGGGGTATCCACCTGATACGTGCACTACAGGTATCCTAAACTCTCACCCTGCAGCCCTAGATCCCTTTCTGGTGGTGCTGCCCATTTCCTTTTCTCCCTCCAGCTCCTCCAAAGCCTTCCAATGCCCGCGCCAGAGCTGGCATTCCTCCCCACCCCAGGGGCTTGCCAGCCCGCACCGAAACCCCCAGCAGCTGTACCTGCACATGTGGGTGGGCAGAGCTGCTGCTCACTGCAACCCACAGTTCCTCTGCAAACCCGCCAGCAAAGCAGCTTTCCAGCCAGTTTCAGCTTTTCAATAACACAGGTGTTTTGCTTGGCTTCCTCCCATCTTTTTTCTCTTCTCCATAGTGAACGGCCTGCAGACATTCCCCCTTCTCTTCTGCCCTGTCTCCCTGCCCCAAAAGTCCTCCCCCACAAACAACCATCCCTCTCCTCCTCCCCTATTTATCCTATTCACACCTGCTGTAATAAGGTGTGAACACTGAAAGGGAGCCTCCCTTCCACAGGACAAAGGCTGGGAGCCCATCACTGCCAAAAACAAGAGGAGGGCAGTGTCTAGATAAGAAGCTGGTCCCTTTTTCAATCCCAAGAAATTTTTTGGTCTTTAACCTCTGCTTTTAGCTAGCTGCCTCTGTTCACAGCTCCCTTCTCCTCCTTTGCAGGCCCAGTATTATGGCGAGATTGGCATCGGGACCCCCCCACAGAAGTTCACTGTGGTCTTCGACACTGGGTCCTCCAACCTTTGGGTGCCGTCTGTGCACTGTCACCTGCTGGACATTGCCTGCTGTAAGTGTCATGGGTGCCAGCCACAGCTCAACAGCTTCTCCTTCCCTGAAAAATGCAGATCCTGGCATTGCAAGAGGAGAAACTGAGGCAGCAGTGTGAAAGGGCTTGCCAGACGCTGATGGCCTCTTAAAGGTCAGAGCTGGAAATAGGATCCCAACATCCCGCATCCATCCTTCATTATTCCCTTCCTGTTTTTTTTCCCCTCCACATCACCCACACACAGCTTCAAACCTTCCCCAACATCCTTGGCCCTGCAGCTGGGGAGCAGCATCACAGGTTATGATGTTTCTTCCCAAATTATAGACTGATGCTGCTGTTGCCCTGTTGCGCAAGGCTGGTGAAAAAAACCTGCCTCTTGCCAGATCTGATACAAACTGTCCTAGTTTCTGGTTTATTGCCGCATGGAGCATGTGCATGCATGTTTATGGATTTATAATTAACGAGAGCCAGGTAAGCATGATGAGATGAGAACATCTTAGGGACTACGAGGGTTTTTTTGCTCTGTGGCATTCCTATGCAATAAACCTCCACAGTTGAAGGTGTCAAACCCGGCTATGGCAAAATTCCATTTAAAAGCCACTGGCTCTGCTGCTTAAGCAGAGCAGAGAAACTTGTGGAGCCAACAAATGCAACCGTGAAAGGTGGCCCACAGTGCTCTTTGTGGGCAGGGAGGAAATTCAGACTTCTTGTATGGCCCTGTAGTTCCCAGAGAGGAGGTGGACCTTCTTTTTGCCTACGTGAAATGAGATTTAGGACACTGGTAGGGTGGTGAGGTCCAGAACTGGTCTGTCTTGGGGGTTTCTGATCTGAGCAGGGAGCTGGTTTCTCAAGGCGGTGGTGCGGGAGGTGCTGGGACCAAAGGGCTCATTTTATCAGTATGCAAGGAGCCTAACCTCGTGCCAGACTGAGATCCAGACAGCCCAGCCGGGGAAGTCCCTGTGTAGTTTCCATAGGGCTCAGCTGGTTCGTCCTCGGCAAGCAGCCATTGAGCCTGGCTGGCTGAGCTTGACACACACCCCTGCCCAACTCATGACTCGGGAGGAATCTGCGGAGGAGGAATCTGCCTAGCCATAAAGCCAGGGATGTATTACAGTTCCCAACCCTTCCAAGGGGAAATGCAGCTTAGTCTAGGGGAAAGCCCTTTTCCTCCGCAAATAAAAGAATATTTTGAGCCCCCTCTGCGCAAAAAACAATGACCATATAAATATATTTCCAGCTAGTCTTAGTAAAAGAAACAGATAAATCCATAAAGTGAAAATGTTCATACCTAGAGCAGGTTATATTTAAAGCCACCCTGGTTCTTCATGGCATAGGGGGACGTTTCGCTCTGCTGCCTAACACACCCTGATGCACCAGCCACGTAGCCTCTAGGCTTTTAATACCCGGTGGCTAAATCCGATTTAACAGCCAAATTGGATCTGCCCACCTAATTCCCCAGACTTTGGAAGTGCTTTGTTAAGCAGTCTGGGCTTGGCAAATGCTGGGTTCAGGCTCACCTTTGCATCATTGAGCGTCCATTTGTCCACATGAGTCAGGTGGTGTTGGTTTAGGTATCGGGGAGCCCTAGGTATCAAGGAGCACTAATGTTGTATGTTCCTCTGTGTCGCCCTTCCTGGCTGCAGTGCTGCACCACAAGTACGATGCCTCTAAATCCAGCACGTACGTGGAGAACGGCACCGAGTTTGCTATCCACTACGGGACGGGGAGCCTCTCCGGTTTCCTCAGCCAGGACACTGTCACGGTGAGTAACTGCCCTTGCCCCAAGCTGCCCCAGCCTGCTTTCAGCAGAGCACTGGAAGCTGTAGGTCTCCTTTCTTGAGTGTCCTACTCGTATAGAGCATGCTTCAGGTTGGTGTTTTGCTTTGGAAAAGTGCTTTGAAATGAGGTGGTGATGATGACTGAGAAGGTGACAATGACCAAGGCAGGCAGAGAAGGGGGAAGGTGTTAATCAGCAGGTCAGCAGGCTAGGAGCATGGACCGCATGCGTGGTGCCCTGCAAACATGGTCTCTGGCCATCCCTCTAACCCTCTTCCTCATGACCCCGGAAATTTCCCAGCCCAAGTGCATGCCAGCACCACCGCACAGGTTGCTGGTGGTGCCCAGTTTGTTCCTGGCCCATATCCACGCAGTAGTGGACATCCACACGGGCAGCTGGCCAAACACTGGCCGGGGCTCTTCACTGCCCCATCCTGGTCTGGTGTCGAGAACCAGTGTTTGTGTTTGCAAAGGCTGTGTAACAGCTTGGGTGGGGGGCGGTCCCCAGTAGCGTTCAGGGCCCAGCTTGAGGTAGCCAGGCTGCTGGTGGTTGCTTCCCATCGTTTCCTTTTCAGTGAGCAAAGGCTGAGCTTTCTGTCCTGTGAAGGGCGGGCGCCTTTCACGACTGCCTCCCAGGTACAGATGCTCGTGAGAGTTTGCCAGCTGCCGAATGTCAGCAGCACACATGCTCCCAGATTACTTGGTCTCCTGGCAGGGATAAGAGCATATGTTTGCTTTGCAGGGGGGACAACGCAAAAGTTTTGAATAAGCGCATAAATCCAGGGATTTGGGGTTTTCCATGCTGGGTTCAGGGGAAAAGTATTGGCTTACCAGTTTCAACGGGATCAAAAGAAAAATAGCCAAGAGGAGCCCGAAGTGGGTGACTTACGCAAGGAGCAGTCTTTAGCCTGTCCTTACAGCAGGAGAATTTCAGGCTAGCCTGGAAGCACCAGTCATTGCCTCTGTACTGCATCCAAAGATGCCGGCAGCTCAGGCTGGGTGCAGGACTCTCTTTGGGGAAGAGGGTTTTGATGGGCTCAGTGAACCCTTAAATTCAGTGCAGACAAAGCTGTGGGGGAGAGCCGCAGGGGCTCCCAGCAGCTATGCACCTGTGGTTTTGCTTTCTGCCTCCTGCAGCCCACCAAGCTTCAGGACTGTTTGAGTTTCGTTTCGTGCCATTTATTTCCTGCATCCCTCGGTTTGCTCAGAAACACCCTGCTGCAAAAAAAGCTGCCCATCTGAGCCTTCCCGCGGCTCTCGCCAAATGAAGGCACCGTCTACGTCGCATTAATGGATCCTCTTACATTAGTTTTGCAAAATACAGATGGAGCAGGTGGAGGCATCTGCATTCGTCCCAGTAATGGAGCAGGGCAGTGAGGCAAACAGCGAACTTTATTGTCCTGTGAAAGTGTGGGCTGGTTTAGGCGCTTTCTGACTTAATGCAGGGGCTGAAGTGAGTCAGAAGGAAAATTGCAGCTTTTTTCTCTTTTTTTGGTTTGTAATTATCACCCTAATGCCTGCTTGCTAATTAGCTCTCCACTTCCTGGCGGCTCAGAGGAAGGATTTTGTGCCTGAGCTTGTTTGGGAAGTGGGGATGGCTCTTGGCAGCCAGCACAGCTTGTAGCATTTGATTTCTGTCTGGGCAGAAGCAAGAGAAACCTCTTGCATGGAGCCTGAGCAGTGTCATGCTAGCAGTATGCAGGAGCAGGGGCAACTCAGAGGGTCAGGGAACTTCAGCTTGGACACCAAGATGCTTCCTCTGATGCACAACATCCCGTAGGCAAGCTCTCTGTCAGGTGTAGTCTTGGAAATACAAACACTAAAACAGCCTTCAGGGTGACCCTCTTGGCTTCAGCCATCCCAGTGGGTGGAAGCAGCCACAGCAGCCTGTGGTGGCAGTGATGTCTCACCGAAAGGCACTGGTTGGCAGGTAGTCCAGAGTCCCTCAGCCCTGAGGTTTTTTTGGAGAGGGTGATGAGCTCATGTCAAACATCCTCTCTCCTTCTGTGGAGGAATGATGCCTCACAGGACTGCACTCCTCTGTGCTGCTTGCCCTCCGAAGAGCAGCAGGTTCAGCCCGTCCTCTGCTGCTCAGGGATTTCAGACCTTTTATCGCAGACCGACCTTGGGATGTCCTTCAAGGACAGCAGAGGAAGCGCCGCTGGCCGTGGGGCGTGAGGTCTCTCCTGGGGCTGCCAGTGCAGGTACAATACGCCAGAGATGCCCCTCCTCGCCTCTCCCCTGTGCTTCTGCAGAGGGGAGCCTGAGCCCTGGTGCCAAACTGTGCCACAGAGGCCCTTGCCTCTAGTCTGCCTTCACCATCCGGTGCTCGCCCGCTCGGCTGAGGCTGCTAACAAGGAGGCTGGCCGAGCTGCAGGGTGCCGACACCTGCCTGCAAAGCGCTGGAGGGCAGCCACCACGCAGCCATCCGCTGGTAATGATTTTTGGTTGCTCCGTGTCTGGGTGAGAGCCAGCCGAGGGACGGAGATGAAGGATCTGTCACCTGGCGCCAGTGCTCTGCTAAAGATGCTCTTGGGTTTCAGTCCTGCTGAGGACCAAGTGTGGGCAGGGGCCTACTGAGACCCCACCACCAGGCCTCCCTCTTGGGATGTGCAGCCAGGGCAATATTCAAACATACTTGGCACTCCGTTTTATCAGCGCATTGCATTTGTTCTTTTTTTTTAAGTGGAAACCCAATTGAACTTTTGGAGCTGCTGTAGGACCAGCTGTGCCGAGTGGTGGAGCGGTGGCTTTTGTAAACCTGCAGGATACAACTGGGGCGCTCACCACGCGCCAGCAAGCGGATGCGTTGCTGCGAGCTGTTTCGCCCCACATCCTGCCTTGCGGTTTTTAGCTTTTGCAAGGCTCGATTGCCCTTTCCTAACATAAGCCTCCCGATACCATTAAAGCCAACACTACCCATCCCAGCCGTGCACTATCTAACCCTGGGGGTATATTAGTGATTTACAGGGATCGTTATCTGCCATCAGGTAGGAGAGGCCAGCTTTTCAGTCCAGCCTGGTTCACTACAGGGCTGCTAGCTGGAGGCTGAGAGGCTGAAATCGTCCTAACACGGATGCTAAAATTGCCTGTGGTCAGCCAGAAGCTGAGAAACCTCCTGAACTGCTGGAGCCAGGAGCCAGCAGTCATGTCCTACTCGCCGTCAGCAAAGCTATCCTGTTTTCTGTGATCTCCTTCTTTCTGGGGATTTGCCCTTGCAGGGAGTTTCAGCTTTCCAGCAGGGAATGCCAGTTCTTCCTGTGGCTGGCAAGAGAGGTGACCTTTGCATTCACAGTACTCTGCTTGTTATTTTTGTGCTTCGGGCTCAACCTTGCTTTCCTGGCTGGGTCTTCTCCCCTCCCACAGGAGGTTTCTGCAGGCTAGTGGCTCTTCCGGGACATGCAGCAATATCCTGGGGATGTTTCTTGTGTAGGGGAGATCGCAGAGGTCATTGGCAGAGGTGAGAGGGATTTGTGCTCCCAACCAGAGGTCAGGTGCAGCACCCGAGGAGGTAGGACACGGAGATGACTTAGATATCCAGTGTGGGGAAGAGGATTAAAGGCGCAGCACAAGAGCTTTTCAGGCTGGGAGGAAAGGATGAAGGAGGCGATAGGGGAAGGGATGTAGGGGGGACAAAGTGATACAGGGCCTTCTGTGCAAAGAGGAGGAGCTGCAGAATGGTGTGGGCAAGTGCCAGGACCCAGCAAAAGGCTGAAAGTCTTGAGTGAGGTGGGCAAAGAGCAAAGGGGGGCTCCTGCCCATAGTGGTGCATTGGACTTTGCACGGACTCAGGAGGTGCCACTGTGCAGCTAGCATGGCCTGTCCCCACCCCCAAGGAGAGTGACATCGGGGTATCTTGTTTCTGCAGCTGCCTATGAATGCAAGGGTGAAAGCAGGCAGGAGTGTGGCAGCGCGTTGAGGGACGTTCAGCAAGATACCAGTTCTGCCCTGTTCCCCTGAGTCAGTTTTCTTTACAATCTGTTTTTCACTTCCCTCCCCATCTCCCCTCAGCTTGGTGACTTGAAAATCAAGAACCAGATCTTCGGGGAGGCTGTGAAGCAGCCAGGCATCACATTTATTGCTGCCAAATTCGACGGCATCCTGGGCATGGCATTCCCGAGGATCTCTGTGGACAAGGTCACCCCTTTCTTCGATAACATCATGCAACAGAAGCTGATTGAGAAAAACATCTTCTCCTTCTACCTGAACAGGTAGTGTGGGGTTTGGTGGCACACCTTTCATTGTGAGGGCAAGCCCAGCCAGGCATTTCTTTATGCCTCCTGGTAGCACCTCTTGCCATGTGCTGATTTACGCTCTGGCCAGCACTGCTGGGGAGGTCTCAGCAAGGTCTTCTTGCTGGAGCAGTCAGGCCAAAATCTCTTCTGCGTACTGCTTTGAAGTAAGAAGAAGGGAAGTAGAAATGCAGCCTGATAAAAAGCTGGGTAGATCTGCTACCAGATTTCTTAACTGATGAAGAAACAGAGGGTATTTCCAGAGGAAGGAGAAATAAAAATAAATAGGATTGTGATCATGAGATAGCATGCTGCTAGTGCAGTCCTCTTTAGGGGGTAAACACAGCCCCAGTTTGTTGTAAAATCTGTGAGCCATGTAGCCACCGCCATGTCACCTCCCAGGCAAGCATGCCCCCCCACCAGTCATCACTAACGATGGGGCTAACACTCCCTCACCCCCTGGGAAATCCTCCTGAGTGGCTCCCAACGCCTTGCCACCCACTGCTGCCCCCCCCCCCTCCCAGGACACCCCATCACCCTCCTGGCACTGCAGGGGGGGACTCTGAACTACTTCAGCGCAGAAAGTAGCACACTGGGAGTGGGGAGGGCAGAGAGGGCTGCTGCTGGCCGTTCAAGTGCCAGCCCTCCCCCATCACCATATTTCTTCCCATCTGCTCGGCAGCGAGCTTTTATCTGATAGTAACCTTGAGGACTCTGCTCCGAGGCTGCTGGCTGGTGCAGGGTTGGGTGCAGATAGCCTGATGCTGCATCAGCCATGTCCAACCCTCCACGGGTGCTTGTTACACGCTGATTATCTAGGAGGTCCCTGCACCAGTGCTCTGTTCCCCTTTGCTGTCCCCCTTCTCTGCAGCAAGTTTCTCCAGGTGTCCATGCAAAAGCAGAAGGCGACAAGCTGCAGGATGCTTGGCTGGGCAAAAATATTCCTGTTTCCCCACCCCAGCCTATCTCACAGTATCTGTCCTTACATTGACATACTATAGCACTACATAAGGTGTCTGTCTCCAACACTGCTAATGCCGTGCTTTACCCCCAGGCACCCCATTGTGTGTTTTGGGGGCATGCGTGTGAGGTTGTTCTTGCCCTGCCCCTGATGTTCATGGGTTTCGGTTTGTTGGGTTTTTTTTCAGAGACCCCACCGCTCAGCCCGGCGGCGAGCTGCTCCTGGGAGGGACAGACCCCAAGTATTACAGTGGCGACTTCAGCTGGGTCAACGTCACACGCAAGGCCTACTGGCAGGTCCACATGGATGCGTAAGTCCCCCCTCCACTTGGTTACATGCACGGGGACACGTGTGCAGTCAGCTAACACCTGGTGCTGGGCTGAGACCCTCCCTGGAAAGGAATCATCTCTATCCCTATAAACACATCCACACCAAAAAAAGCAGATTAAAATCCCACGCTAAGGCTGGGTTGTTTGTCACTGGAAGAGGAGGAGAGGCAGAAAACGGCAGGAGATGTTCTGCAAAATCCTTTCCTCTTGTTTACGGCTTGGCCCTTGAAAATGCCTGCTGTGCCCTTGCAAAGCTGGGGAAAATGCCAGCATGTCCTCCTTGCAGGCAGGGTGAGCCCCACAGATTAACCCCCACTTTGCTTAGCCCTCAGCGGGGCCTGAGCTATGTGGCTCACTTGCACACAGCTCCATAGGAGCAGGATGAGGCCCCAGGAAGCCAGCCCTTGACTGAAGGGCACGGTGCGGCAATCAGCACGCATTGTTGAAGGCAGAGGGGAGGAGAGCGGGCTGAGCTGCCGGCCGACAGCCCTGCAGTCTATTCTGAGCTCTCCCACGTGCTGGGAACTTAAAAGCGGCCCGTGATCAGAGTGTGTCCTTTCCTCAGGGATCGCATCCCTCCCTGGTGCAGGGTTTTAGTCCTCATCTTCCCCCAGCCCTGCCACATTGGCAAAGTGTAGCAGACCCTTGGCTGGAAGGCTTTATCTGTCCATGCCACTGTGAAACACACTGCAGGTGAGGAAGCCAAGCAGCTCCTGTCTTCCCTCTTTGATGTACACAAACCCTTCCCTTGCCCATGACCCCCTCAGCTGTCACATCACCCCTTTAACCCTTTGCTTTTTGCAGTAGCACAGGTCATACGAGCCCCTAATGCATCGCCTTTAGCTCGCTCACGTGCCTGTTAGTCACGGCGTTTAGCAGGCAGGGTACCCAGGCAGCAGTCCAGGCGGCCTGCAGAAACGCAGTAATGCACCAAGGCACCCGCTCGGTCGGGAGCAGACGAGGGCTCTACAGGGAGCCAGGAGATCTGTGCGCTAAGTTGGTCCTGCATCAGGATTTCTGAGCGCCTGTCCTTCCTGGGCATCTGTCACAGCTCTCCCTCACGTGCCAACGTACTGCCCAGGCTCGGCCATCTTCAACTCTTTGCCTGCTGCTCCCTACAGCCTTCTCTTGGAGGCCTCTAAGGGTTGTCTTCTGTCTGGGCATCTCTCCCCAGGGTGGACGTTGCCAATGGGCTGACTCTGTGCAAAGGGGGCTGTGAGGCCATCGTGGACACAGGAACCTCACTCATCACCGGCCCCACCAAGGAAGTGAAGGAGCTGCAGACAGCCATTGGTGCAAAACCACTTATCAAAGGCCAGGTGAGGCCGGGCTGGGAAAGCAGGAGTCCATGGCTATTGTGGCATCAACACTGACACCATGCTTTACACCCAGATGCTTCTAGAGACCCTGGTCTTCTGCTCCCTCTGCTCTCCATTCCCAGCCTGTGCTCCTGGAAAAGCCCCTGGCATAGCAGGCACCCCTCCATCTTTTGACCCTGGGTAGCATTGGATGCCCTGCTTGTGCTCTTAGTAGAGGGCACAGTCCCATGAACTTGGGGAGGCTTTGGGTCATCTCTGCTACTCATCTCTGGGAGGCGGGGGAGAAGGGAGTGCAAGTTGCAGCTGAGGCCAAGGATTCACATTAATGTGAGTCCGAGGCACTTTAATACAAATATATTTAATGCAAATGACGACCCTTCCCTGCCAGGCTTTTAACCACCTTAGCTAATCTCACAAGGTCATCTCTCCTCCCTGAAATTGTGGAGGAACAGGGATTATAAGGACCCTCTAGGAAGGATGCTCTGCTTTGAAACCCCTCCCAAATCGCAGAGCCATGAGCACTTGTAGGGCTTTTCTGCAGTGTGGAGAGACCCCATGCTGCAGCAACAACTGGCTTAGAGCTGTCACCCTCTCCCAGACTTGACGGTGTTAATTAAACCGGCTTTGTCCGTTTATCACACTGTGAGTCCCTGTATGTGTCTCTAGGCTGTATTGAGCCACATCTCACCATCCTGTGGCAGAGGAAAGACCCCAGTCCTGTTGTGTCAGGTGCTGTGCCCTGGGGCTCAGCAGAGCCAAAAGCTGAACCCAGCATCCTTTGGCTCCATCCCCATCCCTAAAACCCTCTGTCCCCTCAGCTTGCAACCCTGGGCAGGGAGCAGACTGCTTTTACCCCAGCTCAAGCTTCTTCTGCACCCTGATATGAGTTCTTAGAGAAAACCACAGCAAAGATGTGGTTGTGCCCGGGGGAGACTGTCCCCCTTCCTGAGGGCATGGGAACTGCCATGTAAAGCCTTTACTGTTTCTGTTTCAGTATGTGATTCCCTGCGACAAGGTGTCATCTCTGCCTGTTGTCACGCTAACGCTAGGAGGGAAGCCCTACCAGCTCACTGGAGAGCAGTATGTCTTCAAGGTGTGTCCAGGCAGCTTTTGCCAGCCCTATGCTTCTCCCCCAAGGCCTAACTTTTGCCTTCCCCACTCAGCCTCAACCATGAAATCCAAAGTGCAAAAGCAAGGCTAGAGCTGGCACTTGGGTAAAAAGTCTGAAAAGGCAGGGTGACGGTGTGGTGGCACTGACTGATGGACCCAGGTGACTGCACCAAAGACCTGCAGGAACGAGACCCCCCTGCGTGATGCTCATGAGGGATAGCAGGATGGAAGAGAAAGGGCAGGCAGGCTGTTGCATCACTTTCTACAAACATTTTGCCCTTTTCTGCTCAGTTCTGGTGCCATGAGGCCAGCCTTGTTATAGCAGAGGCCACCAGCCTGGCATTTAAGCCATCAGAGTTAACTTGCAAAGGCCATCTTGTGCAGAATTTCAACAGTGGCTCTAATTCAGAGCTGCGTGGGCTGGGAGGTTTATGGGCATGTGCGGCTTTACTTGATGCTTTGCTGCCTAAGGGCTCTGGGAGGGGAAGCCGGGTTTGGAGCTGTGGGAGTGGCGGGTTGGGAGTTACTTTTGCAAGCTGTGGCTCTTGGGCTGGGAGAGGCTGAAGCACAGCCAGCGATGGCAGGTGTTCTTGCCGAACCTGCAAGGTTGAGGGAAGGGGAGGACCTCCTCGGACTGAAGCTCTCGCTCTTCTCTCTAGGTTTCTGTACAAGGAGAGACCATCTGCCTGAGCGGCTTTTCAGGCCTGGATGTCCCACCACCTGGGGGCCCACTGTGGATCCTGGGAGATGTCTTCATCGGTCCCTACTACACCGTCTTTGACCGTGATAACGACTCTGTTGGCTTTGCCAAATGCGTCTAGGCGCCTGACGCCCACTGCCTCTGCCACACACACACTTACACACACGCACAGGAGCCGTATAGAGAGATTACCAGGATTAGAAACCCCGTGAGTGGAAAGGAAAAAAAAAAAAAAAGAAATGGAACTAGATTTAAAATTACATGGAAAATAGTCATTAGTGCCCTGCTAGCTACTTTTTCCCCTCTGAGTAAGTGGTGCTGGGAGGTCTCTAGTTGACAACTCCAGCTGGAGTAGCCCCTTGCTTTACTGCTAGGTCTTCCAGTATTTGTTTTTAAGAATGATTCTCAGAGCTGAACAGGGCCCTCTCACCTCTCCCAGCCCTGGTCTCCTTCTTGGGGGGATGCAGCCGGCTGGAGCCAGCCCCCAGTACCTCTGTTCCTGCAGAGAGGCTGTGCGGCTGCTCTTGGGTTTGGGCTTCTGCGCTGGGGGAGAGGGGTGGGGAAGGCTGTCTGGTACGTTATTTACTTCTTGCTTTTTCACTGATGAAGTGGGGGAGCGGGTGGGGGAGGAGAGTCCATCTTCATCACCCCTCCACGACAGGTTGAGGCAGTGACCACTAGGTCATTTCTCAATGGGTTTGTGCTGGCTTGGTCCTGGGAGAGCACATCCCGGGCTGGAGCGATGGGGGATTGCGGTAGTGTGCCCAAGAGTTGAGTTTCAGAGCCCGAGGGCTTTGGTGGTGTGTTTTTGTGTCGTGATGGCACTAGTGAGAGAGCTGGAGGCATGATGTCTGTGTGTCTGACCTAACGAGGCAGGGATTCGTAGGGGGGCTCCAGGCAGTGGGACTCTTCAGAGGGTAAGAATATAAGGGGGTTAAGACAGGATTTAATAGAGGTCACTTGAATTCATGGCCAGGAAGGCCCAGCTTTCTGCTGAGCAAAGTCACTTGACACAGGTTCTCTCGAGTTTGGTGAACTTCTCCGGGGTTCCCCAAACCGCAGGTCATCCCAGCTTCATCCGCAGCCGGTGAGTTGAGAATAATGTTTCCTAAAGCAACTAAGTGATCTACAAGCTGAAAACACCCTGGTAAAATCCATAGGTGTTTGTCAGCCACGTAAGACCTTTTGGAAACATTATTCGCAGCATTTTTAACTGTTGAACTGGCCAAAACTCAAGAGTTGGCAGAGCCTGCAAGCCTCCCAGGCAGGAGGGTGCTGTGGCAGCTGCTGGACTTGTATTTGCTTTCCCTGCTGCCCCATCCTGAAACCCAACTGCCTTTAACACCCTCCTTACCTGCTTTACACCTTACTAACACTGGTGAGCACTCTGTTCGTGTCCACCCTGTGTTGCAGACGGAGCGAGGCGCAACCCTGCTACAGAGAGGTTGTAGCTGATGTAGCTGTGCTGACAGATCCTCCCGGAGAGCCAAGATCTGCGCATATGGAGCCGCTCGCTTCACTGGGCTGGCGTCAGTAGGCAAACACTGGTGGAGCTGGGTGGACGATAAAGTGAGTTTTAAGCGGTACTGAAAAGCAGAAGAGAGTGCCAAGAATCCCAGCCCGTGCTGGGAGTAAAAGACTCCCTTTGCTTTCCCAGTGCGCCGGATCAGGTCCTGAAGCTAGGGAGTGGCAGCAAGTGAGGGGCAAACCTGAGGGTGGCAAGAGGACCAGATCAGCACCAGCTATGACCCCAGGCCAGGCAAAACGGATGGCAACACCCTGGGTCCCCAAAACGCACTATAATCCTGCCAGCAGTACCAATGGGGCCAAGGTAGTTCCCAAGAAAGGTCTTTGGGCAGTGGGTGAATAGATGGTTATGCCCGGTGAAATGCATATGCATCATACCCAATATTGAATTCACCACGAGCTTCAGAGGCACAGGTGAGGAAAAGGTCCCAAGTTGAGCTGTGGGAGGCCAGTGAGCTTGTAGCCTATGGATGTCCCCTGTTCCCACCTGCTGCAGCTGATTGGTTTGGCTTTATAACCGTGCCTCACACCTTGGTGGGGGCTGGCCTGGGCAGTGGGGACAGGCCTGGGCATGCTGCCACGCATACATTGTCCCCTGCAACCCCGGATGCGACAAATGCTGCTCCCAAAGCTTGCTTCTGCCTGCTTGTAGTCTTCACCTGTAGCCCTGCATCTGGACACTTAAGGACATCTTTTGCAGACTGGCTAGAGAACAGTAGCATGTTACTGAAAAAAAAAACCATCAATAGGTACTCCAAAATCAGCAGATACTCGGCACCTCTCCAGAGAGCCCCAGTTTCACACCAGTTAAGTGCCCAGAGCTCCTCCCAAGTCCTGCTACATCATTTCCCAGCTGCAGGATTTCTCCAGTGTGGCAAGACAGAGACATCCTCTCGGGTACCTGCTAATTAGACCTGATGCAGGGGGGAAGCCCAGCGTGGGGCTGGCGGCAGGTTTTGAATGTCTTCGGTGTCGGATTGAAGTGGGACGTGCAGCGCGGCCCCGGAACAAGCCATCGGGCCGCAGTTCTGGGCGTGCAATGCCTTATGCCATCTGCGTCGTAGCCTCTGCAGTAATCCAAGGCTGGGCCGGTGTCTGTCCTCGAGCAGGCAGGAGACTGAAAGAGCATGTCCCAAAACGATGCCCTGAGTGACAGACCTTGGGGTAGGCTGGGGGAGCGGTTCATCATGGTCTTCCCTGAATGAGTCTCCTCCCCTTGTTCTTTTATTTGCATTTTTAAACAAAGTCTAACCGCGTGACTGGTCTGGTTGGTTTTTTTTTTTTTTATCTAATTTGCTGTCAGAATTACTGTCTCATCATAGAAAATTGAAAAGAAAATACAGTATTTCCCCCCCTTAACTCTGAGAGTGGTCTTTCCTTAAGCAGTTTCAGGTGCCAGGCTCTATCTTGCTGTCCAGAGACTCTGTCTCCCTGACCTGTTGGCCCATTACACCTGGTCATCCACTTGGGTGGCCTCAGCCATGTTTCAGAAGGGTTTCTTCCTTCTTCCCTTCTCTCTCCTAAGGAAACATGCTAGCAACCTGCCAGGTTTGTCTTTTTCAGTGTATTAAAAGATAACCCAGCCTTTTCAGGATGACATGACGGTGTCACCTGCCTGACCCAGCACCACCGGGGCAGCAGGCACGGCCAGCATCTCTCCTAGCCTACAGCCTTCTCCTGGGACCACGTTTCCCTGGCTGAGTATTGCCAAGGGTGGTCCTCCAACAGGGTGCTCGAGCTGTCCCCTGGTCCTCTGGGCCACCTAGAACAAGCTCCTGCTTGACTTGGGACATAGTATGGTCCTGTAGCAGCCAAAGCAGGACCCAGTTTCTAAGTCCAGCCTAAAAACCACTGAGATGTGGAATTTATGCTCCCAGAGCCTGGTGATGAAGAACATGTTTGTTTGGTTTTTTTCAAACTGTAGGAAAAATCCAGCCCTCTTGCCTGGCTGTGTCATTTTTAGTCACTGCTGTATGGGAGCTGGAGATGCCGATGCAGAATGAAGGCCCCATGTGCCAGGTGTAAGATAAGAGCTAATCCCTACTTTGAAAAAAGCATCATCTACATAAGCAAGGCAGATGCAGCCAAGTCCCATCCCATTTTTCTGAGCGCAGATCTGAGCACATGGAGAGCTTAACCGATTTCCCCACTGGCACGTCCTGAGCCTCTGTTCCCCCAGGATGCCTTAATACCCCAATCAGCTGTTCTCCTACGCTGAAGAGATGGATTTAACCCAAAAAGGCTGGCTGGGTCCTGAAAACCAATCATGCAGCCCACCATTCCTCAATAATCCCAAGGGGAGAACAAGTCATCTGCTGCCAAATATTTATCAATGGGAATATGAGGGCGTTGTTTCTGCTGGGAGGATTGTGCCTAAGCCTTTAATCGTGCCGTGAGTGCTGAACGTTATGTCTCAGTGGGAACAATCACAGGCTTGAGCTTGGCCAAGAGCTGGAGAAGCCAAGAGCCAGGATTGTCCACTCATGCTTTTCCAGCAGGGAGCAGAGCACACACCACCACTCCCCGAGCAGCCTGCACACAGCCCCATGTTATCTGGCCCAGCAAATCCTCAGGTTTACACCAGCCCCCCCATTTACTGCACCGTCTCTGCAGAACTCCTTGCACGTGACAATTTGATAACTCACTCTTTATTAAATGTCTCCACTGGTGCAATGAAGATAAATTTTTTCATTATAAGTCCCCTTGAGTAGTAGGGCACTTGGCCCTGACCCTCAGGGGCCTGATCCTTCTCCGGCTGACTCCGCTCTAGGTCTGATGAGGGCTTCGCCAGAAGCCCACTCAGACAAGGACCTGCACAAGGAGAGGGAGCATAAGACCCCTTGTTTATGGAGCTGACTTGCTCATCTGGTTGGCTCAGCAATTTGTTGCTTCAGGAAACTATTTTTACTCACCATCAATGACGAAGAACGTTGTTTTGGGGGCTGGTGGCTTTTTTTTTTCCCCTGCTCTTTCTTGGATTTATTTTTAGGTTCCTTCAGGATGGAAAGGAAGCAGAGTGCAGACTGGAAGCTTAGAGGACAGGAGACAGAGATCAAGGGAGAGTGGGGAGATGGGATTTACCCCTCCAAGCCTCAGGCCACCTTACTGCTTATGGGACTTAGCAACCCCTTGAGGAATCTTATAAAGGGAATAGGAAAGAGCATTCAGGAGGTTGTAGGCTCTCTCCTTCAGAAAAAAACAGGGACAGGTCCTGCTAATGTTTTTCTGGAGAGCTGGAGTAGGATTTGAGGTGGAAGACTTTCTCACGGGTCTTACAGCACTTGATTATGCTACAGCCCACATGTCTTTAACACGATTATATGAGAATTGCTTTGGGGCAGGAAACATCTTTCTGTTCTGTTCATCCCTTGCTTAGCACAAGGGGATGTGGGCCTTGATGCCACAGTAATACAGGAGATTATTCCTACTCATCCCAGCTTTTATATGAAAGGAGAGTGGTCCTAGACCTTATGGTTGAGGGCTTGCATGCATGACCTTTAAAGGCTCCCAGAAAACAGGAGGAGTATAAAAATAATGCAGAATATTCAGGGGGTTTAGTTCCTCGTGTCATTATTTTTTAAGCCAGTTCCCTAATTTTGATGAATGGTTTTTGAACTGCTTGAAGCTGCATATATGCCGTGGTGGTCCAGTTATAAACCTCTCACAGCTCACACTTAGCATTGAGAAAGATGATGAATTACCACCCCAAAGACTTCCAAAAGTGCTCTGCAAACTGTAGGGTTCATCAGGTACCCAGAGAAGAGAAAAAACAGCCATCCAACCTCCCTGACCTTTCAGTCCGATTCACCCCAGGGAAGGCACCCACCTCTGTTGATCCCATGTTCCCCTACACCACCCTGCCGCATCCCCTTGCCTCTTCCAGGCCCTCTTTTTGACCTCTCTTTTTCTCTCCTCAACCTCCATCCCTGCCTGACATTAGGAAGAGGAGCAGCCCTGCCTACACAGCTTCAGGCTCCTCCATAGCTCCTATGGCAGACAGCAATCTGCACCCGAGGGGTTTTGTTGCTCTTCCCGAGCCTGTGGGAAGGATCCTATGCACAGCTGCGGACTGCCCAGGTTTGTCCAAGCCCTCCAGAAAAGCTGACGACAGCTGGCCGCAGCTCTGCCTCTCCTCCAAACATCTTAATCCTGTGGGAACATCCATCTCACCCCAGTGCTGCTTCTGCTCCTTAGCAGCTTCTTGGAGAGAGACCTGGGTCTCCTCACAGGCCCTAATAAAACTCTCTTTCCTTTGGCAGGACCCAGCACCACTCCAGCAGCGATAAATCCCAAACCAGAGGGCAATTTGTCCTTTTTAACCAGTGCAGGTGCCTTCAGAGGGATTAAACTGGCCTCGTGGAAACTGGACCCCCTCCAGCCTGGGAGCACTGTGGCCATGCTAGAAGTCCCCTCGCATCAGACCAACTGGTGGGGATGAGCACGGGGTGGGTGCCCCTACGCAGGAGCCAAACCTGCTTGCGAACAGCTGAATGAATTACCATCCTTATTTCTTAGCTCAGCACTTTGTGGGTAGGCTTAAGGCGTTTCCAGAGGATTTCCCTTCCCCTGCAGGTACCGCTTCTGCAAACTTTTGGTTTACCCCGCCTGTTTCCAGCACTCTGGGATTTCTCTGCTCTCCTTCCCCAGCACCCCAGCCAAAGTGGCTGCTGCCTCAAGGCCACCTGCACCCGGGCCAGGCCCTGCTGCTGAGAGGTGACACGGCATGTCCTCATGTCCTCACCCTCCTCATGCCACAGCTGCATCCTCCTGAATAACCTGCGATCTGTACCTGCATGGCACCAGGTGCTCTCCAGCATTGTGTCCCTGGGGGGACGCTACCACAGCACCCTACAATCAGGTTTTCACACAGCTCCCAAGGCAGTTGGCAGTGGGGGGGTCAACAAGCATTTCCCTGATCCTGTGCCAAGCCCCGGCACAGCCAGATCCTCCGGGGCTGGTCCATCCTTCCTGACATCCCCACCTCTCTCCCCTAAAGCAGCCGTGTGCCCTGCATCCTGCTGCCACAGTGCTCCCGTCCCTACCCGCACTGGGATTTGCTCAGTGCTGTCAGGATTTATCTCCCTGCACACAGGATTTATCCCCTTTCCATCCATCCCCCATGACCAGAGCACTTTTTTTTGCCACAGCTCTGCTGAGCCACCACGTCCCCTTGCCACGCTGTCCCCATGGTCCCCACATGCCCCTGCCACCCTTGCTTGAGGTTTTCACCCAGGCCCATGGGAGTGAACCCGCAACCCAGGCTGCAGTGAGTACCCCACTGCAAAGGTCTCTGTGGGTGATGCTGGGGAGAGTGGGGCCGAGCACCCCCTCCGGATGGCCACGAAGCCGCTCGGCCGGGGCCCAGGAGATGCCATTCTCCAGAAGGGCGCTGCCAGGATGCTCCAAGCAGGAGGTGACGTCCCCGTGGGGAGGACACGAGGAGAAGCGCTGAGACACGGAGGAGCTCTCCTGCGTGGAGCATGTTCGGGGGGGGAGGGAGGGGGGAGCAGGCTGACCTTCCCAGCCCCTGACTCCCCCCCTGCCCACCCCTAGCCCATGGGTGTCGTGTTCCCCCCCCTCGCCCTCCCCTCCTCCCGCAACTCCAGCGCCGAGGAAGCCGAGCCGGAGGCAGTGCTGAGCCGGATATGCAGCGGCTCCCCGCATCCCTCCTTGTGAGTATCCCTCGCTCCTCCTGATGCCTTCGGAGGAGACGGATGGACGGACGGACGGGCAGCCAGAGGTGGACTAGTCTCTTCTATTTTCAAAGCGGGGGGGGGGGGGGCGGGGCGCGGAGGGACCTCTTCCCACATCCCCTTCCCCATCCTCTGTCTTTATCCCCTCTTCCCCCTCCTCCTCCTCTCCGGCCACGATATGCTTCCCCTAAAAAAGGCGCTGGGCCGGGAAGGGAGGGCGGGGGGAGCGGGGAGCCTGCTGGCAGGTGGAAGGAATCAGGAAATGCAATCCCATCTGGAATCCCGCAGAGATGAGGACTCAGCCAAGGAAAAAAAAGCCCCCAAAAAATAGAACCCCCAGGAGGGAGGGAGGGCGAGGTGCTGGGCTGCTCTGCCGCACCGGGAAACCCGCTCCGCCCGCCGCCCCGCAGCCCAGCGACCCGCTCCCATCCCGGCGTGGGACAGAAAGCAGAAGGCCCCGACCGACAGACCGACAGACCGACCGACCGGCCGGCGGGCGGGGAGGGCTGCGGGGGGGATGCAGCGCGGCTAGCTGGCAACTCCCCCGGAGCCCCCCCGGCTCCCCCCGAGTGTTTATTTCTGCTTTTATTTGTTTTCTTCTTTTTTTTTTTTATTTTTTTTAATTTCCCCACTCGTGACTCGCGCGCGGGTCACGCAGGACAGCGGGCGGCGGGGGGGGAGGATGAGGATGAGGGGGAGGGGGAGGGGGAGGGGTGCTGGCCGCCGCCGCCCGCCCCCCTCTGCCCACTCCCTCGCTCCTCTCCCCGCTCTCTCCTCTGTCTCCCGGTCCCTCTCTCTCTCTCCTGCCTTCACCCCACGTCTCCCCTTTTCCGCTCCTTCCCCCCCTTTTTCTTCTCCCCCCCACCCTGCCTCTCCACCCCTCACCCCCATTTTTCACGGGGGGGCTTTCTCTTTGCCAGGTCAGAGCGCGGTGACACCGCGGCAGCCACCACGGAGAGGACACAGGACCCCCCCCTGGGCCCGCCGTGCCCCTTCGAGAGGGTGGCCTGGACCCCGAGACCCCCTCAGGGCCCCCCACAGGATTGCTTCGCCTGCATCGCCAAGCCCCCGGCTCTCCAGCAAGCTTCACCTGTCCTGTCTCCTTCTTCTGCCGTTTATCTCATGGAGAGCAAGAGCTGCAAAGGGGACAGCCTGCGGCCAGCGGTCCCATGCAAGCACTCGATGGAGAAGAAGACGATGACCAACCCCACCACCGTCATTGAAATCTACCCTGACACCACCGAGGTGAACGACTACTATCTCTGGTCCATCTTCAACTTCGTATACCTCAACTTCTGCTGCCTCGGCTTCATTGCCTTGGCCTATTCATTGAAAGTGAAATGCGGGGGTTGCCACCCAAGTGAGAGGTTCCACTCTCGGGGGATGGGGAGAGCTGAGGTGTGTTTTGGAGCCAGGGATGTTGCTTCAGGTGGAGAAGAGGCACTTGACTTGCTCCGGTGCCCTCAGAGGCTCCTCTGCACCGTGGCAGCAGGGTGGCAGGCAGGCAATGCAGGGCTGGCTCGGCTCGTGCTGCACCGGCAGGCACCCTGGCACTCGGTCCCTTCTTTGGGATCCTATCGGTTAGTGATCTTGTCAGGGTAGGATCCGGCAGCATCGGATGGTTGGGCAGAAGCAGTAAGAAGCAGGCGGCCAGCATCAGCCAGCGCCTGGCAAGTTGCGGGCAGGGAGAGGCTGCCAAGGTGCAGGGCAATTCTGCCTGCTTCCCTCTTGCCCTCTCCCTAATTAAAACACCGGAGCTAGTGGTCAGCTCCACACCCCCCACCCCGAGCATCCCCAGGCAAGCCCTGGAGCCCTGCCAGCGTCACGGGAACAGCCCTGGCTAGCTGTGGAGGGGGAAGAGAGTGCAGGGGGCCTTTGCACAGTGTTGGAGATGGGGGCGAAATGTTGATGGAGTGGGCGATGGTGTGGAGCACAGCTGGTGAAGGGGATGGGACCGAGTTACTCCCTGTAGCTGCAGGGGAGAGCAGCCTGGCAGGGATGGCGCCCGGCAAACAGGCAGCCCCTTGGCAGCTGCCAGGAGAGAGGGGCCTGGGCTGCCCTCCCCTTCCCCTGCCTGCCAGCCTCAAAACTAACTGAATGGATGTGCAGAGAGCCCGGGGGGCAGCTGGGTGGTCCCACAGAGGAGCTAGCTGATTTGTTTTGGCAGGCAGCCTTTAGAGGAAGGCCAGGATGCAGACAGGCTTCGTCACAGAAACAGATCAATTAACCCCATCCAGCTCCCATGAGCTGGGCAGCGAGTGCCCAGCAATGCAAGGACGCTGCTCCCGAGCCCGTCAGGGTCTCTGGCAGAAAGACTCAGGGTCAAGACCATGGATCCGTGCCCTGGGCTCGCCCAGCACTGGCACCGTGGTGCTTGCCTCAGTTTCCCCTTCCCCAAGTGGACAATGAGCACCCATCCGCCACCATGCAGCTTCACTGCTGCCTGGGTGAGGCATTTAGCAGCTTAAATCATGCTGGAGCTGAGCATGACCGCAAGCAGGACTGACCCAAGGGCAAATCCAGGCAGCAGCAGCCTAACGCGAGCTGTCCCTTAACAGCTCCACTCATTTAGCCAGTGAGGGAAGAAACTGGCTTCCTCCTTTTTTTTTGTGTCTTTGCTCATCTGGATTTGCCTTTAATGATCAGTGTCTTTCCCATGCAAAAGGCACACTCACAGCAGGCTAAGAAAGGGTTTCCCATCGCGGGGACATGGCAGTGGCTACAGCAGGTATTTGGGTAGGTGCGGTCCCTCGGCTGCAGCCAGCAGTGGGAGTAGGACAGCCTGAGGACCAGGCTGACCCATCCCAGGGGACAGGATGGAGTAGGGTCTGCCACCTACCAAGTTTTTAAAGGCTGGACCCTTTGCTATGCTTGACATGAGGTGGAAGGAAGGGGAAAGCCCAGAAGTAACCTGGGACCGGAGCCTTGTGGTGGGGCAGAGGCATGGGCTCAGCATCCAGCTGCAAAGGTCTAAAGGACATAAACTCCAGTGTGATAAAAAGAAGCAGAAGCAAGGGAAGGCAAATGGGCAAATATGCTCCAAATCAGGGAAAGGAAAATAGAAGATGGCTGTCAAAACCCGGCCTTGGTTTTTGGACTGCGGAGGCGGTAGCTGATCAGATGTAATGTTGGTACCTGAACAGATGCAGAGGTGAGCAGGTAGAAATAACTCTGGTCTTGGACCTCCCCGGTAGCTGTGACTCTGTGGCAGGGGAAAAAGAGGAACAAATGGTGCCTCAGAGGCACAGAACAGAGCTAGGAAGTGGCCAAAGGGATGGCGAGTGCTGTTGGGATAGTTGGTGGGAGGCAAGGAGGGTGCTGGGGCAGTAGCAGAAGGTCTGTCCTGGGGAAGGCCACTGGGATGTTAAGAAAGATGAAATCCTTCCTCAGCCACAGCTGCTGCAGAGACCTTCACAACATCCCGGCCAGGCTGGATGATAGGGTTGTTTCTCCAGAAGCCTGTTGTTTTCATCCCTTTTACAGGCAATAAGGTTTTTCGCAGAAGTTCAGAGAAAGCAGAAGCAAGGAATGCCCCGGGGACAGCCGTCCCTTTAAACAGACTTCTCTTGTTCCTCTGCAATTAAATGTAAGGACACTTTAGCAGCAGATCACTTACGTCCCAGCCTTTCTAGGATGTCTGTGCTCTGCAGAGATGGAGTAAGGTGCTGTGGGAGGGAGAGGAGGGGAGCGGCACCTTCCCCTCCCTGAGCCCATTCTGGGACCTCGGACAGCAGAGCTCTCGGTCAGTAGAGCACAGGTTTCCTGGCTGAAGGGTCATCAGAGTGCTGATGGCATTAAACAGTTCCCAGGCTATAGTTTCTCCATTTCTTTTAAATAACTGAAACATCTAGCAACCTCATGAATCATCGTTTTCATTATCAGAAATAGCATTTTCAATACCCCGCCATAAACATCATCTGCTTTTGCCAGATTCATGCCATTAATAAAGCAGTAGCTCCTTTGCGCCCAAGCCCATGAGAAGCATCATTATGGACCTTAGCACATGCTAGTACTTCCCCCAGTTTCAACAGCACAATGCCCACACTGGAAGCCAGATGTATGCTTTGGTACACTTGAAGATCACCGTAAAACTGTCGTCTTCCCCATGACCACTTTTATTGTTCTCAGCCACCGCTGGGAAACAGTACCTCCATGGCTGCCTGGCCTTTCGCACGCGAGCTGAAGCCTTCTAGATTTCTTTCTGCAGGGAAATACTATTTCACGGTGACCACCGTTTACCAAAAAAATGCCAAAACCCACACCAGCACCAAAGAATTTATGCTCTTACTCAAAGAAGTCAGGTGAGGGCAAAGACTACGACATCCAAGCCAAGTACTCTGTGTGACAGACACCCCAGCCAAGTGCTCTGAATAACAGCGTGACGGCACACCCTGTCTTTATTTACACCCATAGCGGGCCAGATCCTCAGCAGATACAGCTTGCTGGGCTGCAACCGAGTTGCACCGACTCACGTATCCCTCCAGGGGTTATTTCTAGCATCTCAGGCTTCTCAAGGTCAGCCTCCCAGAGCGCAAGCAAGGCACTCGCATGTAAGCGCATGTTGGTGCTGGGGAAGAAGAGATAAACAGCAGGACCAGGGAAGTTAGAAACCCTAAAGTAACCTTAACCGCAGCCCGTCCCAGATGCAAGGATCACTCCGACAGCAACGCTTTGGATTCAGTTGGTTTTCATCAGGAGCAAATGCCATGGCACAATATTTGGCAGCTCCCTTCCCTTATCTTTCCCACCTCCAAGCGGTAATTAATGATGCATCAGCACCTGGTGGCAGGAGATCTCTCTTCAGTCCTTAGGAGGTCCACCTCCGGAGACTGCCAGGGTGAGCCAAGACCTTCTCAGTACCCACTACTCCATGAGGTGGTAGATCAGAGGAGCTGGGATCTGAGACGAGCCGCGGTACGGATGCCATGTTGTGGTTGTCTAGAGTTGAAGATGGCAAGAAGCCCTGCTGGCTTTTTAAGCCCCACCAGCAGCTGATGGGGCTGCTTGCAGAGTTTTCCTGCTCCTCAAGGCCACCGAAATTTGCAGTGTGATAGCACCCCAGGAGAGCTGAGCTCCCCTGCCTGCTCTCTGCCCAGCCCTTAGCACGCAGCTCCGGGCACAGCTGTTTGCTATCCCCTCTCACTGTGTGTTGACCTTCCCCATTTGGAGTGGAAGCAGACCAGTACAAATCCGTAGCTATTTATTAACCCCAAGAAGCAGAGAAGCTGAAGCACCTGGCCTCTCAGGCAGGCTCTCAGCCCACTTTTTGGCAGGAGCAATGATTTTTGGAGGTGGGTGAAACACCCCTGTGACACCCGTGCCAGTGTGGTGGAGGTACGTGGGACGGAGAACTCTTGACCAACTCGCAGAGCAAATAAATCCAAGGATCCCCTCCAGAGCTCCTTACATGTAGGGAGGAAGAGCTCTGCACAGAAATGGGTTTACAGACAACCAGCTGTGGGCTGCATGCACGCTAAAAGCCGGGCTGCCTTAAATACAACCTCATTAGGCTCGTTATCACCAAACCATTCATCTCCGCCTGCAAACTGAGGCAGCACTTTGTACACACACAGCAAGTTCCCTGCTCCCAAAAAAACCGAGAGGGGCCGAGCCCCAGAGCAGAGAGGGGGGAGGTGGCTGCTGGGGAAGGGAGTGGGAAGGAGTGGGACGGTATGAGTCAAGGGGAGCATTTGAAGAAGAAGCTGAAGGCAAAGCCCCAAGGGGATGAAGGGCAGGAGATGGTGGTCAGAGGGAGGAGAGAAAGATCCCACAGGCACCAGCACCCTGGAGGTGTTGGAGGACAAGGTGAGCTGGAGGAGTTGGGCAAGGTGAGGTAGAGATGGTGGAGGGCAAGGTAAGGTGGAGATGGTGGAGGACAAGGTGAGCTGGACATTGTGACCTTGGGGACCTGTTCCCTTATGCCTCACCTCCTTGGCTCGGAAGGAAGCAACTTCCAGGGCTCCCAGAAGCTCATGCACCAGCTGCCAGCACATTATGATGATGGTGGCCACAGGAGCATGACAATAGGAAAAGCTGAGGCTGGGCTATGAGAAAGACACTGGCATCTCCTTAAGGACAGAGCAAGGAAGAAGCCAAAATGCATATCTGCTCTCCAGGAGAGCTCCTCTTCCAGAGCCCAGCTTGGATGCCACAGCAGGACATTGAAGGGAGATATCTGTGAGCGTCTGGGGGTGCAAGGCCAGGCAGGAGGAGGTGAGGCCGCCCTGGAGAGATGTGGGAGGCCTGGGGCTGCAAGTGGTTTGGAAGGAGAAATGCCTTCTCATTGCACTTGTGTGCCACAGCAGCCCTGGCACTTGTCTGGTGCTTAGAGGCTCTGCTGCAATACAGGTGATAACAGACGCCAAGGGATGATTTGCATGAGGGTGACCACTGAAACCATAGGGTGTATGGGGAAATAACAAGAGACGGGAGGAAGGGGATGAAGGATGCGGGTGACCACAGCCAGAGCAGCCAGGGGATAGCTCGGGAAGGGAAAGGGCAGGGGGCTGGTGGAGTCAGGGAATGTGGGCAGAACTCTGTGTGCCTCAGGTGGGCAGGAGTGGGGGGTGGGACCGGCTGGAGGGTCAGGGAGAGGAGGCAGCTGGGTGCCCTTTGGCAGGAGTTGAAGGCAGCTGTCTGTATATCATCGTTTGGGCCCAAACAGCAGGAAAGAGAAGAGATGGGAAGGACAAAAAGCGGAACTGGGAGGAAATGGTGGCGCTGAGGAGAGGGCAGCCATGGGCACCCCTTGCTAGAGATGCTGAGGAGCAGCAGGACCGCAGCCATGGGAAAGTCAAGGGCAGGCGCTGCCGAAGCGAGCCATGGGAAAGAGCTAAAGAAAAGTCACGAGTTCGAGCTGGTGTCAGGTGGGAACAGCTGCTGGGAGCACTGGGAGAGGGCTGGGCATGGAAATTAGGGCAGCAGGGCACCCCAGGGAAAGGAAGAGCAGAGGTGAGGAGTGGGGGGGAGCTCCTGGGGCCAAGAGTCCCCAGAAAGGCAAAGCAAGCAGCTCGGCGGCAGGAGGGTTGCAGATCTCGGTGTGCCGGCCATGCTGGTCTGCTGGGGAAACCCCGGCAAACACCAGCTTGCCAGCGGCAGAGGCAACCCCCGGCTGGGTTACAGCAGGGGAAGGGGCAAAAGGCTCGTGCTCTGCGCAGGGTTTGCCTCCGGCAGCCCTGCCGCTGGGAAGAGGAAAGCACGCGAGACTTCAAAGAGCCTGCCAGAAGCAGCGGGGTGGGATTTCTGGCCCAAATCCAGCGCCCCTGGGGCTCTGGCTGCAGGGACCTCCGCACTTCTCACCTGTGGGTGAGGAGTTGCTAGCTGTCCAGAGCTGCTGTGCCCAGGGGGCGTTGGGTTGATGCTAAACCCACCAAATAATTTCAAAGGTGAGTCATCCCGGACAGGCAGCTGACACAGAAAGGAATGTGGGCTCCCAGGCTGCCGGCTTGCTGCCTTCCCAGAGCCAAGCATGCCGGAGCCACGCGCGGTTTGTGGCTCTCCCCTCTCCCGGCTCCCAGAAGGGTGCCCTGAAGGTGCTGAGTGCTCAGCGGCGGGGTGATGGGGTAGATGGCCCCAGCTCCAGCTGCAGGCTCCTGGGAGCAGGGTGCAACAGAAGCCGAGGCACCTCAGGATTTAATCCGAAGAGGAAAGCAGAGCTCTCATTCTTGCCTATGTGCCTGCCAGCACCGGTTCCTGCGGGCCTCATGCCAGCAGCAGCCTGCCTCCCCAGGGTCCAGGATTAATGAAGAGAAGGGGGTGCTTGTGCAGAGACGTCCTCACTGGTGTGATGGAGGAGGAGACACCGCTTGAGGGTCTGACATGTGGGTTTGGAGGCCCCGTGAACCAGCATGGCTCAGTGGGAACGAGGGCTTCAGCAACCCTTCCACATATTCAGCAAGTCGCAGAAGGCTTTCAGGACAGCCCTGTGGGTAAGCACTGCAGGAGGGAGAGAGAAAAAGTCACCAAGACGTGGTCTGCATCCATTGCAGAGTCTTTTTGGAAAGCTCCCGGTCGATAAAAGCCTTTTAATATTTCTAGGTAGGGCTCTGGGGCTGGTTTTCGCAGCCTGCCACCGACATCTAGTGTTCAGCCGGCAGCACCCTGCTGGTGCTCACACTGCCAGCAGCAAAGGCAGGCTGGAAGGACATGCAGCCCCACAGCCTGCAGCCCTCCGGCCGCAAAGTGGGCAGCGAAGCAGGCGCTGCCGTGCCATGCCGGCCCCTGGGCACTGTGCTCAGGCACGGGAAAGAGAAGAGGGGTAGAGTCTCCTGGTTCTTTTGTCCCACGTCCTTGTGGCTCCAGCAGTTTGGGGATGGGGACACATCCCTGCTAGGAAAGGATTTCTTCACAGAAAGGGTTGTCAGGCTCTGGAATGGGCTGCCCAGGGAAGTGGTCAAGTCCCCATCCCTGGAGGTATTTAAAAGATAGGTAGATGAAGTGCTTAGGGACATGGTTTAGTGGTGGGATGGCAGGGTTAGATTAAGGGTTGGACTTGATGATCTTAAAGGTCTTTTCCAACCAAAGCGATTCTATGATTCTATGATGGAGTCTGACCGCTCATCTGCTGGGCTGAAACAGCAGAGCTGCTGCTGGTGGGCTGTGCCATCCCTGCCTGGCTGTGCCATCCCTGCCTGCCAGTGGCATTGCTGCCTTGCAGTGCCATCTGCTGCCTGCTAGTGCCACCGCTGCCTCGCTGTGCTGCCCGCTGCCTGCCGGTGCCATCGCTGCCTGGCAGCCTGGAGGAGGTGGAGGCAAGCCAGTGCCATGGACATGCACAAATCTTACCCACTGCAGAGCTGTCCCAAGCCCCAGAAAGTCCCAGCCCATAGGATAATGAAGAGAGCAGGCCGCGCTGTCAGGATTGAAAACTGCCAGCAGCAGAGATGCTACATGAGCCGCATAAGACCTGCAAAAGGAACTCATTAAACCAGGGCTGCTTAATATGCTGGAGGCTCGTGCGCAGCCCTGGAGCTGCAGTAGGATGCCATGCCAGGTTTTGCCCGCTCAGCCCCTCAGCACAGACGGAGGCACAGGGATGCACACCGAAACCACAGCCAGCCTTCTCGATTGCGGACCGCGCAAGCCGAAGGCCAGCGCTGCAGGGCCAGGGGGCTGCAGCACAGTGGGAAGGGTGCTTTAGTGCCCATATGGATGGGGTGCACGATGGCAACTCAGTTCCCGTGTGCACCCTCAGGCTCCAAATGGCACTGCCCCCCTCCAGGGGCCACAGGGACCTGGTTTGCCTGGCTGGTATCAGCAACAGGTCACTCTTCCAGGTCTTCTCTTCTCCCAGGGGTTTCCAGCCCGCAGGTATTACAGTGCTTGGCTTCACAAGCTTAACCCGTAGCAGAGCCAGGGTGCAAACCTCGCCTCGGGATGTTTTATGGCACCCCAAGCGTTCAAATGCAAAGAGGCACAGCCCAGCCCTCCTCCACTGCACAGGCACCCTACAGTGTGGGTATTGCTTGAAACAGGTTATGTCTTTTTATACATGTCCCAATTTTCTTTTTTTTTTTTTTTTGTCTCAGGTCCGGGATAAGAAACTCCTCAATGACTTAAATGGAGCAGTCGAAGATGCCAAGACAGCCCGGCTTTTTAACATCACCAGCTCGGCCCTTGCCACCTTCTGCATCATCCTTATCTTCATCTTCCTGCGATACCCCCTCACTGACTACTAGAGTGAGGCCAACAGCAGCGGCCACCGCCAAAATGCCTCTATGCCAGAAGTGTCTGCAGTTGTTTCTCGTAGCAAGGACGCAAAAAAAAAAAAAAACCACCACCAAACCCACTCCACCTTGATTGCAAAAAAAAAAGCAAAAGCAAATTAAATACGTAAATAATAATTAAATGAGTTGTTCAGCCCAGATGAGCATACCTTTCCTGCCCCCAAACAGTTTGTGAACTGCTGTAGGAAAGGGTCTCACTCTTACACATGTACAGGGAGAAAAACAGATCAAGAAATATTTATTTTACGGCCAACAAGCCATGTGACAAGAGCATGCAAAGCCGAGAGTGACGCTCGCCTGGTGGCAGAAAGCTGAGCTCTGGGGAGCAGCGGGGTCCTGCCGAGCGGGAGGTGCGTGCAGTGATGGATGGTGACTGCGGCAGGGCTGGCTCACAACATATCAGACGTGTTCAGACCGCCCCGCCACCCCCCAGCACCGGGGGGTTTCTTTTCCTTTTTCTCTCTTGAGTTTCACCTGCTGGTTCAAACAACTCCCAACCCCTGGAGAGCTGAGGGCATTAGGAAGTTCGTGCTAGGGAGGCCCAAAGCCTCCGGAGAAACCCCAGAGCATTAAAGGGCAGGGTTCTCCTCAGGATTTCCTGGCAATGCTGAGAAGGAAGGCACCTTCTGGAGAACTCGCCTAAGCCCCCTAAACCAAGTGTTACTGTATTTCTGTAAACGGTCAATAAAGATACCTCTGATATCTGATGCTGCTGGGTTAATTCCTTCCTTAGAAGGGCCGGGCTCCTGGGCCCTACAGGCTGGCAAGAGAAAATGCTAATGTCAACAGCGGCTGCTTGGGAGAGATTTAAAGCAGGAGTGAGGGATGCTGCTGCAGGTCGGGGCCGCACGCAGCCATAAAAGAGGGCGCAGATCCAGATTTAAGAGCAGAGACCTCAACGACTCCCGTGATAGCTGATCAATCGAAAGCAAGCAAATGCAGCCGAGCGGGCAGGTCCCCCCTCCCCTGCTAGGACCAACGCTGAAGATTGAAAAAAATCGCTGCAGTCTGAACCTGCTGCTACCGCAGCACTTCCCGGGGTTGTTACCAAGAGCCAGATTTTGGAAACGCCATGCATTTGCCGCTGAACGAGGCAGGAGCTCAGAGCCCTTCCCGATAGCTGCTGGTGGCTGCCTGCGGTGCTGCAAATCAACATGTCCTGTGGTGAAAACACCACAAATGAATGGCAAGACCAGGACTAAATACAGCTTTTCAGCCCCTCTGACCCTTCATCCCATCTCATACGCTGCAGCTGCCTCATCTTTTTCCAGCTGTAAGACGACCTCGCGCCAAGGGAGACCAGCTGCTGCAGACCAGCCATGGAGCCGGGAGGAGGCAACAGTGTCCGTCTTTGCACCCACCACGAAAGTGAGGGTGCAGCAAGAGATGGGGAGCACAGACAGGCTGTTGTGGGGCGCTTCATCCTCTGCTGAGTGCGTGGTTAAATCAACGTGTTGTCTGGGCAGTGCTCAGTGAGGGCTGTGCCATAGTGAGCCTGGGGACAGACCATGAGGGTGCTTCCCTGAAAGCATCATGAGATGACACCTCCTTCCTGCCCAGGTCTCCACACTTTAACCCCGGCCTGGGCTTCATTTATGGGGGAAGCTATGGGCAGAGGGACCTGCAGTCCTACCTGCTCCCCACTCCCTGGAGGGCATTTCCACACCAGACCAGATCAGGGGTCTGTTTTGCACTGAAGTTTCTGCCAGCAGTGCAGTACATGGTGCCCTGGGAAGTACCTTGACCATGAACTGCTCTATGATCACTCATCCAGAGGTCAAGACTCTTCCCAACCTCTCTTGGCTACTCCTTGCTCCTTTCCCTGAAGCAAGATCTGAGGGGTCATAGCCATCGTCATTTCTGTCCTAACATATCTAGGGGCAGTACCCAGCCCTTGTCCCTGGCAGAGGAAGGAGGTGGCCTGTCACGATGCCAACGCCTCCAAAGAGCGTGCAGCCAAAATGACTCGCGTTGCAGCCACCCTGAGCTGACACCTGATAATTGGAGCAAATTAAAGCCCGCTGGGATGGTGCTAGTTTAGGCAAGACCTGGACTAGTCAACCCGAAATCCTCTGAGGGTTAGGAGGAGTGCAGAGGTGAGGTTGCATCTCCTTCTCCCTCCCTCTGTACCTGCACCAAGCTCACAATGGCCGTTCCCAAGGTCTTGGTTCCTTCACCATCTGTGTGCCCACCATGTACCTCTTAAGATTTGCAGCCCAAATCACAAGCCCAGCAGGATGGGCTCTGGGGATAACTCATGCAGGGTGACCCCGCTTGCAGTGCCAGGGGGTCAAAGTTGCAGGTTTAGGTCACTGCGGGACCAGCATGCCTGGGACCTCTTGCAATAAGAAGTGCGTTCCTCTCTCTGAGCTGGGGCTTGGTGGAGCCATGCTGCAAATGCTTTTGCACTCAGAGACGCCCCCGATTCTATGAAATCTTGCAGGGACAGTGCCACCATCCCCATCTCCCATGCCACACGGGAGAAAGCTACCCTGCTTGGCATGCAGGCGCGGGCTGCTCAGATAAAGGCAGAGCTGACACAAAATTGGAAGTGACCCAAAGACAGCCGTTCCCACATTTAACAAGTGTGACAAATGAGTTACCATCATCCCTTCCCCTGACGGACCATCTTATCTGCAGGAAAATGGATGCTGGTTTAATGAACCAGGGGGAATATAGAACTGACTCTGCAGCATTTTTACATGCATAAATCGTCAAGGATGGAGAGGGTGGGCTATTATTAGTAACCATCATATTTATTATTTGTCACCCATGTTGTAGGAGGTGTGAATGCTGAAATCGCTGTGCTGCAGCAGGTTGGAGGTCCACCCAGACCTGCCCTAGACAAGAAAGAGTAGCGGAGGAGGATGCAGTAACCCCGTGGCTGGAGGATGGGATGATGGATCCCAGGCAGATGCTCAGCTCCACCATAGCCCTCGCCTCGGCTCCACCTGAGGCCCTGGGCTGGGAGCAGCAAAGCTCCTGCGCTCTCCCCTCCTCTCTCTTAGTGCCCCCCATTCACTTTAATGGAGCCCCTCCAAACTCACGGCAGTAGGAAAGCACCCTCCCAAATGGGGAAAATGAGGGGGGGACACATAGATTTCCAAGCTTGCTTAGGAAAAAATAAAGTAACATATTCGTGCAGACGTCTTCCAAGCGCAGCAGCGTCAAGGTGCTTAGCATTCATCTCATCTTGCCAGTGTCGGGGAACCCTAAATTGAGATGGCAAAACCGTGTCCCCGTATACTGGCAGGCAGGTACATCCCAGATTGCACCAACTGTGGTGTTGAGCAAAAGAAAGAACTTTTTTTCATTTTGAGGGAACAAGGGAGAGAAAAGCAGCAGCCAAATCCGGCAGGTCCTCTAATTGCTTTTTTTTTTTTAATTTTGCAAGAAAATTCTAGAAGTTCAGGTTCTGCCAAGGCTGACACCCGATGCAGCAGAAGGCAGGCTTTTGAGGGTTGCTTCTCTGCCTTTTCACTTCTGCCACTCACAACATCGCGCCACGGTCTCCAAATCACACCTTTTTTTGGCTGCGAAGCTGCAGCCTCTGTCGCACTCAGTGGCGGGAAGGAAAACTGAGAGGAGGGGGTGGAAGAGAGGAACAGCCGAATGCTGCTTGAGAAGTATCTTCTGAGATGGGGAAGAACTGACGCTCACGTTGCCATGTAGAGATTTAATTGTATTCCTTCAGGAAACCGAGCGCGGCAGCTTGATGAGGATTTCTTTCTGCTTTTTCTTTAGCTCGAGGGGAGAAATGGGGAAGGGGGGTGGAGGGGGGAATGATTCTTCCCTTTCAGTCGACATTGTGAGATTGTGCCTAAAATCCCGACGCTGCTTTCGTGCCCCCGGTACATGAGAGGGGAGCGCGGGGAGAGGCCACCGGGGCTGGCGAGGGGCAGGCTTGCCCGGGGGGGGCGGGCGGGAGGGGGCGCCCCGCCGCCGCCAGCCCCCCCGCCCCTGGGCAGGCCGGGGCGCTTCGGGCCCCCGGGCGGCAGCGGGGGGGGTCCAGCGCCGCTCCCGGGCCTCTCCCCATTGCCCCCCGCCGGGGGGGATACGAGCCCCACGGCCGGCTAGCGCTGGCTGTGTGCGAGAAGCAGTTGTGGGGTGGGTGAGGGTGGCTCCTTGCACCCTAAAACCAGCCCGGAGCGGGTAGGAGCGAGGTGGCAGCCCCAGCGCCCCCCCACACACCCGCAGGGACGTGCCCCTTCGTGCCAGCCGGGATACGTGCGACAGGCGAGGGCCCGGGGGCCGTCACGCATTCACCCCCAGCGCTGGCCGGGCGGGGTGGCCCCGGGGCCACGCGTGGCCACGCAGCGGGCGTGGAGGCGAGCAAAGCCCGCTGCCCTCACCCGAGCCTCGGCGCTCACCCGCGGCTCTGCCCCGGCCACCACGCAGGGCTCGGCGATGCCATCCCTGGGCCAATGCCACCAGCCAGCTGCTTGCAGGCAGCCACGCGTTGGACCCCAGCAGGGGTGAGCCCGCTCGGGTTTGCTACCAGCAGCAAATGCGACCCCGCCGCTCTCCCACGTCTGAGGGGCTGGCAGTAATAAACAGGGCGAGCTGGAGCTAATTCACGTAAGGACCTTCCCGCCCAGCGCCGGCATCCACGGGTTCCCACGCCAGTGGTGAGCAGGCAGAGCGCAGGGAGTCGGGGCTGGAGCAGCCCTCGGCCTGGCTACCCAAATTAACAGTTGGAGAGGGATGCAAATGGCAGCCTCTATCCTTCTGTGCAGTGTGTAAGCCACCGGCGAACCCGAGCTGTAGCATCACAACCTTGCCTCCCAGGCACTCTGTGGGCCAGGAGGCAGAGCCATGGTGCCAGCAAGTAGCAGCTCTGGCCTCTCTTCCCAGCCATGTGCTGATGTCCTGGGTGATCCTACCAAGTCCCTTCACCTCTGTGTTTGCCCCTCCAACGCTATCTTATCAGTTGTTGGCTTCTCAGAGGAGGAACTGCAGCCTTGCTTAGTGCCACCAGGTCCTGGTCTTTGCTTGTGGCTTGGCACTGCGGGAGTCCCACAGTAGGTGCAATTGCAGAAGTGTATGGACAGATACAGGGGAAGAGCAGGGTGCGGATGGAGCTGTCTTTTCCCTCCTCTCCATCCCCGGACGCCGGCAGGCCTGCACAGGATCCGTGCAGCAGGTTGGACAGTGAAGAATGCCCGGCTCTGCAGGCAGACCACGGCGGTGTGCAGCCCTGCCAGGGGGAGGAGGGGGAGGCACAGATGGCAGCAGATGCTCTCATCAGTGAAAATGATTGAAGCAAAACACAAAACAAAAAAAAAAACCCTAGCAACTGGTGAGCAGCCTAACAAAAACCAGCACAAGGATAGAGAAAAAGGGTCTAGACCTGAGGGACACTTGAACAGAGCTGCCTTCTGGCCCGGGGTAATGTTTCTCCCACCCCCAATTCATATACATACATGCATACATGCATATATTCAGAGGTGTGAATATGACCCTGGACAGCTTCTAGGCACACCAGAGCCACTCGCTTACCCTTGCGTGCAAATCCGTGTGTGTGCCAACCCGGCATGGCGGTTCAGCACTGGGGCGAAGGAGCGGGCACGCTTCCTGCACCTGAGGGGTGTTACTGGAAAAGCCTCTGTGCAGCTCAGCTGCTGCTGCTGGCCTCGGCTCCGCTGGCACGATTGATTTGTGTCAGTGCAAAGGTCCTGCTCCTCCACCCCTCCCATCCCCTGACTTTGACCCATCATGCCGGTACTCAGCAACCGTGCCCTGCATTTGGCACATCTCTATGCTCCTGCCCAGCTTTTCTCAGACATGTCCGGGGCAGAGGGAATCAGAGGGAATTTATGCAACGTATGATTTATTTTTTTTTTTTTCCTTTTTCCCTTTGGCAGGAGCACCTCGTGGCACAGTCGGAGCCACAGAATGAATGCTTCTGCAGCATGCACTGAGCTGAATGGCACAGCACGCAGCCCTCCAGCCCGCTACTTCTGCAATTAATTGCGTGGTAGCTGCTTTTGCGATGTGCACGTGCAGCTCTGTGCCCTGAAAATGCTGAGCCACACTGAGCGCAGGCAGATATTTCTGTCGGGGAAGTAGAGACAGATCCGGGGCAGCCCCCTGTGTGAGATACAAGGCTGCCTGGTGATGCTGCGAGTGCCTTTTGCCTGCTCAAGCATGGCAGCTCTCTTCCCTAATGGAGTGACACCATTTGGGGCTTTGCAGGAGGAAGGCGGCATGCTGGGATCCACTGGGAATCTGCTGGGCTCCATCCCAGCCATGGGGTGGGAGAGCTGGAGACCTGGCTCCCCGGGAGCATGTGGGCAGGAACCAAAGAGGGGAGTGATGCCCTTCCCACGGTGGGATGCGTAGATCACTGCAGTCAATGTATTTCTTTTATGAAACTGGGCGATACAGAGCCCGGCACACCGCTCCATCCGGCACCTTGCCGGGATGCTGCGGCAAGGGTGACAGGCACGTGTGCGGCAGAAACAGCAGCAATTGGCAGAAGCAGAGCCAGTGCAGCCCAAGGGTCGACTCTGGCCTCAGCCATCAGTACAGTTTTGAGGTGCCGATACCCCCTGTGGTGGGAATACAGTGCCCCGTGCCGCAGCCAGCACCGCCGGCTCGAGGGCGACAGGAGGCTGGCTTGGCCGATGGTACAAAGAACTGCATCTGAACACCAGGCAAGGTAAAAAAAAAAAATAAAATATTCAGCCATTTAAAGTAATTGCAGGTTGGCAAAATTCTCTCATTTTTGATGGATAAGAAAGTTGGTTTGGCAGCAATTTCTTTTTCCTAGTTTTAGTCTCCTTCATGATCAGGTTCTGATTTTAATCCCTGTAGGATGCAGGAGGCTCCACTGTGCTCTTC
This sequence comes from Gorsachius magnificus, assembly GCA_034008185.1. Classification (NCBI taxonomy): domain Eukaryota; kingdom Metazoa; phylum Chordata; class Aves; order Pelecaniformes; family Ardeidae; genus Gorsachius; species Gorsachius magnificus. The sequence continues at coordinate 5,341,678 of CM067086.1, read as the reverse complement.
TGCACTTGGCCTGCCGTGGCAATTAGGGGGCTTGGAAAACGTTTTAGCAAGAACTATTACATGTACAAGCATAACTCGCATTTGAAACACGTAGCTGGGATCCAATCCATCTTTGGATGCGCCCGAAATCTGGGAAAGAGGAAAAAACAGAGTGGGACAAATTATTTTTTAAGTGCTTTACCTGAAATAAAGTACTTCCCTTTAGCAATAAGCCACTCGCTGCATAATTTTTACTCGGCTCGTGATGGTTGTGATGGGGAGCGGGGGGACGCTGGCCCTGGGGCCGAGACAATAGATTCACATCTGGTAGATGGGAACTTAGAGCGTGAGGCTGCTTTGTTCTGCCTGCCTGACCGTAACAGCATCGCCCCGGCTCTCCCCACTTAATTTCCCCTGGGGAAAATAGGGATGCTTGTTCGCCCGGTCAGCACACCCGAGCCACCCAGAGCTGGCTGCCCTCTTCCATGCAGCCATGGGTCTGCACCCGAATGCCAGAATTTCAGGTTGAACAGGATTGGGATCTAAATGGGGTTAGCTCCCAGCTTTGGGAGGCAGGAGAGGTTTTGCAAGCCTCCGTCACTGCCTGCTCCTGGCCCCTGTGATCCCAGGAGCAGTTTAGCAGCAGTGAATCATTTGTTTTGGTTTCTCCCCACCAGGCGCTTGGCTGCAGCGCCTCGCGCAGAAGCAGTGGGCGTGGGAGAGATGCACGGCTCGTGGGCTGGAGCCTCTCCCGCTGGCCGTGAGAACCCGCGTCCCACTGGTCCCCGGCCCCACCGGAGCATCTCCTCCTGTTTGCTGCCATTAGGGATTTTGTATGGGTCAAATCTCCCATGTCCCCATCACCTGGGGATGCACCAGGGGGCCCGTGGGGTGGCTGAGGAGAGGTTGCCAGAGATGAAGGCTTGGGAGGGAGCTCAGCTTGGCCTCTTGCTGGAATGAACAGTCCAAGCCAGGTGTCTGGCAGTCCCTTGGGACACCCCATCCTCTGCCTCTTCCTCACCACCTCCCCATCCCTTGCCCACTGCCAGCCCAGCATCCTTCTCCCATCTCCTTCCTCGCACTCCTCCCTTGCACCATGCCACCAGCCGGCCGGGGAGTGATCTTCCCACAGCCGATCTGGGATGCTCATCTGGCAGCGGTGTGCCAGGCTCAGGGTTGGAAACATTGATTTTAGCTGGGGTTTGGAAAGAAGCTGTTGAAATCCTCTTCCTTCAGCATGCTTTGTGAGCTCGTGGCTCCCTGCCTAGATAATAGCTTTTACGAGGAAGCTTTGGGATTTTCAAACTCATTCCTTTCCCCTTCTTTTTTTCTATTTTACCCCTGAAAAGGGGTGTTGGGCAGGGGGGGAAACAGCCCTGAGCTGAAGCAAGAGAAGCCTTTCTCCGTTTTTCCCTGGCTCCACATGGCTGCAAGGAGAGAGCTGGGCAGGAAAACCCGCAGGAAAGGCAGAGTGGAAGAAAGACCCAAGCTTCGTTCCAGCCATGCCGGGCACACTCCTGCTCCCGCTCCCACCAGGACCAAGTGCTCCGGAGCTGCTAGAGGAGTGAGCATCCATGCTACCCCAGCATCTTGCCACCAGTTATGGTAAATGGGCTGAAATCCACGCCGTTAGGTAGAGTAGCCCTGGTTTTGCAAAAGTTTCCCTGCTGACCGCTTTGGGTGAGCTGATTTTCTGTGGTAGGAGAAGGGTATGAACTCAGCACTGCTTATGCAATGGGGAGAGTGAGATTATTTTAGCATCCCAGGGTTTTATATCTCTGTTGCTCTACAAGAAATTACCTTTCTGGGAAAGATTTTGCCGCCAGTAACTGTGGGAGCTTGACGCCCTTCTTGAGCAAGCTGCTGGAGAGATGAGAGTTAATTTTAAAACATCCGGCATCCGTATCGGCGGGGAGGAAGGTTCCCTTGATTTCCTAAGCGCCAGCAAAACCTAAGCTTCTAAACCCTAATCCCTCTCTAAGCTGGAGCTGCCAGGCCAGGGCCAAGGACAGAGAAAAACCCCTGCTGTGTTAGCCAAACCAGCCGCAGGGCTCTTAGGTGCCACCGCAGCAGGATGGGTGAACCCACCCCGTCCAGCCAGGAGCTGACCTGTGGGCCAGGCTCCCCATGAACCCCCCAACTTTTGGGCCACTCTTTGCCATGCCGTCCCCTGTGATGGCGTTGCGTTTACGTCTGTCCTTCCCCAGCTTGGGTGCTTCAGAGCAAGCGAGTCCAGCGAGGCCGTCCCGGCAGCCACCCCGCTGCTCCAGCAACGGGGTGTTTGAGGCGGGGAGAGCCGGTGCAGGCAGGGGGCTCTGGCAGGCAGGAGGGGTGGCCCTGCCTGCGGGAGGGCTCCAGGCCCAGCGTGGCCCGCATCAGGCCAGAAGGGCAGCCTGGGAACCATCTATGAACCAAAACCACATGAAAGTGCGGGTTTTGCCAGGAGCAGCGCCCTACTGGCGGCGTCCCCCAGGAACCTCAGCGGCCGGGAGGGTCACCCCCCAAAACCCCCTTTGCTGCTCAGGCCCCTCTCTCCGCGGGGTAACCCATCTCCCGCGGAGGGTCATCACCCAAAACCAGCGGGCGTGGGGCCCCCCCCGGCAGCCGGGCAGGGCCGGGGCTGCCCGGGATGTGCGCGGGCAGCGCGGGCCCCGGGGGGGCGGGCAGCGGGGCCGCGCCGGGGCCGCGCAAATCCCGCGGAGCTCCGCACGGCCGGGCCGGGCAGGGGGAGGGAGGGGAGCGGGGAGCAGCGCCCGCTCCCTCCGCGCCGCTCCGCGCCCGCGGGGCTGACGTCACCCTGCCCCTGCGCCGCCCGCGCTGATTGGCTGCGGGTGACGTCAACGCTGTCTTTTTTTTTTCCTTTTTTTTTTTTTTCCCTCCCCCCCACACCCCCCCCTCCGTTCCCGAGGCATGACCTCATCGCCGGCGCATTCCCGGCGGCGCGCGGAGCGACGCGGAGCAGCGCGGAGCAGCGCGGAGCGGGCCCCCCCCCTCCCCCCGCCCGCCCGCCCGCCGCGGCATGCGGGCCCTGCGGCCCCGGCCGCGCCAGCGGACAGCCCGCGGAGCGGCGCGGCCGTCCGCGCCCGCCGCGCCGGGTCAGTGCATCCCCTATAGATGTCTATAAGTGCCGGGTCCGTGCGCCCCGCGGCGCGGGGTGGGGGGACGGACGGACAGGCGGGGGGACGGACGGACTAGGCGGGGGGGGGGGGGGGAGGGAGGGGGGAGCGGCGCAGTGCAGCGCGCCCGCATGTGCGGAGCGGAGCCGGCATCGCGCCAGGCGCCGGCGGACAGCGCGAAAACGTATACCTGTATGTGTACGTGTATGTATGTGTATGTCGATATAGGGCTTGCGGAGCCCCTCCCGGGTTTGGGGGGCTGGTGCGAGGAAAAAAAATGGGGGGGGGGAGTATGCTGGGGCTGGGGAGGGAGCAGCCCTGCAATGGGGATGCGAGGGGGCTGGCGCTCCGCGGCCGCGCATGTCGGGGGCGCTGCGCTTGTTTTTGGAGGGGGGGGGAGTGCGTGAAGATCCCCCCTGCCTCCGTGGTGTGCGTTTGCCGGGCGGTGGTGGTGCAGGTGAGGGGGGGATTGGGAAGCTGCGGAGAACGCCCGCCGGGCCGGGGGCTTCGCTCTTGGGGAACTGCGGGCTGGCGTTTGAGGAGCCGGCGTTAACAGCGCTGTGGTTTTTCTGATGATGAAAGAGGTTGGAGTGTCGCCCTGGGTCCTTGGCGTTCGAGCGGAGCCGGCATGTGTTCGGCAGCAGGGGTTTCCATGCAACACTTCACTGCTGCGGCTCCAAAGGCGCTGCTAGCGATTAATGAGTTAAGCTGCCCGTTTAAAATAATCCTCTCCACCTCCCCTGGTGTGCATGGACCGACTGATCACCCCCCTCCCGATTATTATTTAGCGATAAGCGTTGCTTTCTGTGCTAAGCGTTGGTTGTTTTTAAAGGTTCCTGGTTATTTCCCTTATTGATAAATAAGTTCCTTCTCCTTCCTGCTCCCCCCTCCCTTTTCTCCTCCCCCAGAATTAAATTCCTGAGCAACAGCAAAAGCTGATGTCAGTGCTTCAGCTTGCATTGGGGGAGCTCTGTGCACAGGTCAGTAATTTGCGGTTTCGTTAGAAGGCAGGACGCGGTGCAGTTAAGGATTCTGTTAAGGATAGTTGGATTTTTCTGGGCACGGATGCGTTTATCCTTCGTATTGCGGCAGTTATCAGCAGCTCCCTAGTGGGAGCAGGGCGCTGCATAAGCATGTGTAGAAGGGACCGTCCCCATCCCAAGCAGCTAGTGATGACAAATGCATTGGGAATAGTTGCCAGAGGTTAGGTCTTCCCCTAATTTGGGGTATAAAGGCAGACACCCCCCCACCCCCGCCCAGGAGACGGTGGGGATGCCCAAGAAGCCCTGAACAGGTAGCGCTGAGGATTGCGCCTGGCAGTCCAGGGGCCATGTTAACCTTGAAAGCAGCTTGGCCGTGGAGCGGTGTTTAACGTTCGCGTGCATTGTCTCGTCCTCCTCCGCTAAGGCAAAAGGCTCGGGGCAGGGCTGCCTACGCGCCCAAACGCGGCTGCGGAGAGCTTTGTTTTCAGAAGGACTCGATGCACGGGAATTGGCGTTTATGGGTTTGGCCTTGCCTCAATCAGATGGGGTTTGGTCGTGCTGTCGGAGGGCGTCGGTGCCGGGAGGACTCTCTCTGCAGAAGAGGTTTGTTGGGGTTTTGGGTCTGGCTGGGGGTTCCTGCATTTGCTTTGGTTTGGTTTTGCTTGTAGCAATTCCCAAAACGAAATAAGCTGCAGCACCGAGAAAACCCTTCTGGCCATAGCTGTGGAGGTACTGGGGATTTTAAAATGCCTGCAAGGGCTTTGCAGGTGCCTTGTCCCCAATTTTGCGTGGCACATCCATGCTGGCAGAGCCTGGATGCATAGGACTGTCCGAACGGCTGGGACCAGAGAGGACAGTTGGGCGCATGAGCAGCAGATGGACGCCCAAACGCCTCTTTGCGATGGCAGTAGGCAGAAATTCCTGCCCTCAGCCCATCGGCGACACGCTCGAGCAGCACAAACCTGGGGCTGGAGAGTCGCCAAGCCGAGATGGCAGCATCTCACACCAAAAAAGGTTTTAGCCAACAGATTTGCCCCCTGTGGCTTTCATTTGTCCCTGCCTTGACGCGAGGTAGGGAGTAGGAAAGGAAAACCTGGATCTAGCATTGCTGTTTAAAATCTAGCCTCAGCCATGCTTGGGAGAGCTGAGCAAAGTGGCCAGAGTCCTTAGGAGTGTTCACTGGGAGCTCTGCGTGGCGATTATTTTTGCAAATACTGCACCGTGTTTGTCTGCAGAGCGTGTTTTTGCTCGGTGCCAGGAACCTTGCTGAGAAAGCCGCTGAGGTGCCCGCCTTTGGAGAGCTTAAATTCATCTAAAATGAAATGCAACTCCACTGTTACTACCAAAACACCTCTGAGGGGCTGGGTAGGACTTCGCAGTAGTGTCTGTCCCATACTGCCAAATTGGATCTTGGGAGGTGGGAGAAAACTGGCTTCTCCCCCTGCAGGCATGTCCCCCCAGAAAGACCTCCCTGAAGGAGGAAAAGGCTGAAAACCCGTTGTGGCTCTGGGATTTCTGAAATTACTTCTCTTGGCATGAATACAAGCGGGTCCCCACTCCATCCCTACCCCTTACCTCTGCACCAGCTGCGTTAGGCTATGTAAGAGATAGGGAGTGTGCCATAGGCGCTTTTCCTCTTTGGATTTCCTTCGTTGCCTTTAAGCGAGGCTGTTCTTAGGGATCAGAGGTTAGTTTCTCTGGTGCGCAGCTTGGCTCCCAAAGCCCTGGGCTCAGGCAGGTGCAGAGCACGTTAACACTATCGGGGATGGAAGGAGGAAAAGGAGGTGCTCCAGCACTTGGCAGCTTTGATTTATGGTGCGGGCTCGTAGGACGCTGCTGCCATACTGAAACAGCTCTGGCAAACTGAGTCCTGTAGGGAAGAAGGTGATGAAGAGAGAGGGATACTGACTCCCCTCTGCCTGGTAGGACAGGTGGGATGTTGTATTAGGAGAGTTTGTAGACCTTCTGGCCCTCCACCGTTGGTTTAATGGCAGTCTTAAGGGGGAGACAGCTGCAGAAACGCCCGGGTGCTCCTGGTCCTCCAAGGCAGCCGCTGGGTCTCACCCCGCTCTTTTTCTTGCTGCTATGCAGAGAAACTCCTGCAGCCAGAGCAGCGATGCCGTGATCCTGTGGGGAAAGCTTCAACGAGCTCCTCTGCATCCCCATGCCCTCTGGGTTTTAAAACCTGTTTTTCAAGCTTTGCATTTCTTCTCTGAAGATACACCTGTCCCGCCTGATGCCGAGTGGGAAGGAGGCACCTGACGTAATTATGGGCAGGCTTGGGGAAGGGAGGTGAGTGGCCTGGGAGCATTCATCAGATAAGAAGCTAAACGAGCTCTCCACTCAAGATTTTCTCAAGCTTGTTCAGGAGACCTGGGCGTAGTTTGTGTGCAGGGTTATAACACAGCCAGGGGAAGGTGAGGAGGGGAAAAACTGACCGTGCCAAGATGCTCTGCACAAGTGGTATCAGGGGCTGCCCTCAAAGCCAGGCAGAGCTTGCAGCATGACTGGAGGCAGTGCGGGTTCCCCCGGGGATGGCGGGTGGTGTGTTGCACCCCAGTGATGGCCTGATGGCTTTGCCTGCTCCTCTGATGGAGGGGGAGACCATGGCATGTGGATATGAGCCAACAGCTGAGACCACGGTGGGACATACTGAGCTCTGGCTGTGGCGGGTGCCTTGGTTGCCCGTTCTCTTCTGCACGAGTTCATGGAAAGGAAAACAAGCTCTTATCTCTTCTTCTTCCAAGAGCTATTTGTAGACTTTCTACCACAAGCCTTTGGGTCATTGCTGTCCAAGAGGCTCCTTTGGCTCTCAACCATCTCTGCTTTGAGCAAGGAGAGTAAGATTAAGGGAGGATCATGCTGTGGGGCCATCCCTGGCACAGAGCCCTGCCCAGCATGTGCTGCAGACTGCCATGGCTCCTGTAGGATGGCTTGCTTCATCTTGCTGCTATTTGGCTCTTTCTCTGAGGTTTTCTAGGCCCAGCTGGACAAGGTAGTCTCAGCTGATGTGCAGGGGCCTTCATCCTGTGCTTTGCCCAGAGCTTCTGCGGGTTTTTCACTGCGCTGGACCTCCGGTTTCCAGAAGTGACAGGTAGTGCTTGTTTGCATGATGACTTGAAAGGACCAGTATTTCAGAAGATAGGTGCAGTTGTAGCCCAGGCTGGGATCAAAGGAGAACCTGGAGATGCTCACTGGAAACTGGTCTAGTACACGGAGAGTCTCCTAGTGCAAACAGGGAGCAATAACAGCACAGAAATGCAGGCACTCTGTTCGATGAAGGTGAAACTTTGCACTGATTTAAGAGCATCCCAGCAACCTACCTGGGGCTGAAAATCCTTCCTTGATTCCCTCTTTTCTTTCCACTCATCTTATGCCTTTTTCCATGTTGTTTGCTGTGCATGGAAAGCCCTCACTGTTCCTGTTTGCCCACCTCTGTGTGTGTGTGTGTGTGTGTGTGTGTCTTTTCTGCCTTCGTTGTACCTTTTTTAAACCAAGCCTTCAGGTCTCTTGGGGCAGAGACCTCGTGTTCCTCAGGAATTTCTCCACATCCCTTCAGGGTGCTTTTGTAATTTGCAAAAGGGGCTCTCCATGTAGCATTTCTGCATGCTGAGTTACGGAGAGCGTAATTTCTGAGCCTACTGATGACTGGGAACAAGTCATTTGGTGACCAGAAGGACAAGGCAGCCTGTTCTGATGTTGACGTTAGCTCTCTTTTAAGGGATAGAGAGGTTGGACCAGATGAGCTCCTGAGGTCCCTTCCAACCTAAATTATTCCATGACTATTCCATAAATACCCACCATCCTGCTTCTCCCAGGCTTTTGTAAAATACCTGTTATTAGGCAGTGGTGGTGAGGGGACGTGAAATGAGGTGGACCACTGCTTTGATCCTGTATGGAGATTCCAGTGACAGCATGACCCTGGCATCCTCCCCTCCACAGCACGCGTCCTCCAGCCCTGCTAATGATGCAGTACGTCTTTCCGGTTCATCTCTGCCTACCCGCGTTACTCATCCGGCATGTAGGTGTGCGGTGTGCCCACATCCATGGCTATTCATCTCACCTTCTTTCTTCTTTTTAATAGGGGATTTAGTTCTTTGAGGAGCGCTGCTCTCTAAAGCTAGCACATGGTAATTCAGCTGATACAGCAGAAGCTCTGGTAGAAATTTCAGTCCGTTGATTAGGTGATTGCAGGGGTTTTTTTGTCAAGCAAGTCAAGCCCTTCCCATACATTAAACCTGCGTCTGCTTAAATCACACGTCTTCCATTGAAATCCAGCCCCTCCTGGGTAACGCCAGGCAATCTTTGCTCCAGACAAAGAGGGTCCATCGGTCTTTGGGATGCGCTGTTGAAAAGAAGCAACCAAGAAGCATCTACAGCATCCGATTGTTTTTGCACTGCCTCTAACGACCCTCATTTCCAAGCTTGCCATGGCAGCCTGGTCCTCCTTGAGCTGTAGCTTGAGTGGAGTTATTCATGCCATCTTCATCTGCCTTGGCCAGTAGCCCTGCGTGGGGAGCGGAAGGGCGCAGCCTGAGCCTTGCTTGGCACTTGAGGCTGTTGAGTAGAGGGCTGGTGCGGAGAGGGTGCCAGCACTGCTGACTTGTGAGCGAGCCTGTGAAAAAACACATTAACCTCTTTGCTGCTGTTGATGGACCTTGCAGAGATGTCTCCGGCAGATTTGCTAGCTCAGTGGGGCTGAGACCCAGGAGCCAAGCGAACCTGGAGCTTTCCTTTGCATCTTACCTGCTGCTCGCTGCAGGTTTGGCTCTTCTGGTGGAAAGTCAGAAGGACACAGCAGGGCAGGAAGGTGACCCAGAGGGACGAGCCTCCGGCCAAAACTGAGCCAGGGCTGTCTGAATTATTCTGTGGGATGGTGAAGGGACAAAACGCTTCCCGTGCACCAAGCGAAGTTGACTGCTGCAAAAAACCCGAATGCAAATCTCTGACTGGGCAGAATCTCCCCAGACACATCCTTTTGTAAAGCACTTGCATTGTACCATTAAAAATAGATCGGCGCGTTCTCCGCTTGCTTGCTGAATGCTGATGCCTGTAATTCTGTGTCATCCTCGCAATCCCTTCTGCTTTGAGCTTGGCTGCCTCTTTGTCTGGCACCTGAGCAAGGTTCATTCAGCAGTAACTGATACAAAGATTAAGTGTGAGCTCTGTTGGAGCCTAGCAGGACGGGCAGGAAGGTAAGGAGGACCCAACTGAACTTGGTTAGCTGGGGGGTCAACCAGCAACCCTAAAGGGGCAAGGCTTGGTGTGATCACCCATCTCTTGCATGATGCAGAAGCATGGGTAAGTGAGATGTGCTGGCATGGAAACGAGTTGGAGGATGTTGAAGCTCTGGGTGGGTGTCATGATATCTCTCTGTGTTTTTTTTTTTAAACTGGGGTTAAAAAATATATATATATCATGCTTCAGTGTCTGCCTGGAGTTGGTGAGGGGAACGTTGCTGCTTGTTTCCCCCAGTGAATGAGTTCATCTAGTTTGCCACCCACAATAGCAGTGATGATACGGGTTAAGAGAGAAGGCCCACGTTACAAAACGATGCAATACCCAGCTCTCAGTGAAGAGGCTAGGCTGTAGGATTTCATACATGAAGAGCTACAGCATCTGACAAGCAAGCTGTGGCTCGGCGTGGTCAATGGGCATGTGCTTGCCTGGGGTGGTGGGGATGGAGGAAGACCTGCAAAACGCTTTGTTTGACCCCTCTGTCACCCGGTAATGAACCACAGCCCCCAAGGGAAAAGGAGAGAGTGGGGCAGGAACATCACCTTGGGCTTTGCCTCTCTGGTGTGTTTTTTCTGGATAAAGGTAATCCCTCAAAACCTAGAGTTGGTGCCTCCTCGTGGCTGTGATCAGAGGCAGAGCCTGAGATGACAAGTGCTAATTCATCCCAAACCTGTGAGCAGGTTTAGCTATTGTGCACCTATAAGAAAATTAGCAAGCCTTGAACCAGGTCAGAAAAGCCTTGCAAAGCCTATGTTACTGCCCTGGGGGATGTCTCATCCTGTGGAATAGCAGCGTAGCCCCTTGCATTTTGAGTTGAATTCTGGGTCTCCTAAGGAGGGCCAGAGTTTCAGCAGGCGTAGGGTGGCGTAACTGTGGACATTGGCCTCTGCTGGCTGGAGACCTGTGCTGGGATCTGCACCTGCACCTCAGTTTGCACCAGTTATCGTCAGAAACTACGTAAAAGCTGCCAGGGGGCAGCGACATCGTTGTTCTTCAGTGAGGTCAGGAGTCCTATTTGTCATTTAAATATGGGGGACTAATGACACTGTGCTGGGCAGGTGCCAGTGGGCTGCCCCTGTGTTCGCTAGGTGCTTGCTTCACCAGCCTTGGCCTCACCCGTGACCATCCCTGGCGCTCTGCTGAGATGGACAAACTCACATCGCTTGGGATTGTCCTTAAGAAGTGAAATGCTGGCGTATTTATCTGCAGCCTTGAAGAACCACAGCTTAATCCTGTGCTTTCTTTCACTTAGCATGTAGCTGTCGTGGGAAAATAGGACTCAGCTCCTGGAGACCCTTTCTCCTGGAGACTGCAAATGCACCCAGCAGGTATTTATGGTGTCTGGTGTCCTAGGACAAGAGAGCTGGACCAGCCCTGCAGAAGTATCTAACTGCATACCTTTCTGGGCTGCCTGTCTGCTCTTGTTGCAAAAAGGCAAACAAGCTACTGGAGATCCCCAAGATAAGCTTGCTGGGCTTATGGGGGCACACAGCAAATGATGGAGGTATTAGGCAGCGGGCAGCAAGGGCCCCTGAAGCACCAGTAGGACTAGATCTCCCTTCTCCAGTGTGACATGTCCTCTGTGATGTGTGCCAAGCTTCTCAAAGCAGAAGGTGCTTTCAGCTCTGAGATGAGAGCCTGGCCAGCTCTCAGCTTGGCAGGGTGAGGGTAGAAACAGGATAGCTCTGGTATTAGAAAGCAGCATGCTTGGGAGCTCCATCCTCAGCATGGGCAAAGGCAGTGATTAACTGTCTGGCTGGTCATGGATAACTTTTGGTCTTGGCTTTTGTAGGCTTTAAAATGAAGCTTGTGTTTATACTTAAGGGGAAAAGCATATAAATCATGTCAAAAGCACAGGTCTGAGAGGAGATACTGGCCTTGTCATCTAGAGTCCAGCTAAATTCCCTTCCCTGCTGTTCCTGTTGGCTTTTCCTGACCAGATCTCCAGACTGACAACCATGGCTGCTGCAGTCAGAAATTTTTCTGGGAATGGCCAGTCTGCAAATCCTTGAATGCACCTGGGTCACTTCAGTGGAAGCAGGCTAGGAGGTGATTGCATTTGCAGTCATAGCCTGTCCAAAGCTGCTGGCACATCATCAGGTGGTGGGAAGGGGATAAGGGACCCCTTCACTTGGCTCAGCTGCAACCAGAAGAGTGGGGCGAGGGGTGCATTGGGAAGACAGGTACTGCAGCTCGGTGCGACTTGTCCCCTTTCCTTTCACCCCGGTGTTCCTCTCTGCGGCTCGAGCATGAGCAGCCCCTGAGCTGCCCCGTGCCGCCAGCCAACCGCCCCCATGCTGTGCGGGGTTGACCCGAGGCTGACCACCCCCACACCAGCGCTGCCACGTGCCTCCATGCCGTGACCCTCGTCTGGTGTGAATGCGCCATCTGGCACTTCGCTGACGGACATCCTGGTCCTTCAGCCACATCCTCCAGTGGAAAACACCTTCTGGACCGAGAGCTGCAGGTGCCGAGGGGAAATGGGAGGCATGGGGAGGCGAGCGGGTGCTGCTTGGGCACATGCGGCTCCTTGCAGGGCTCCCTACCATGCTGCTTCCAGCCTACAGGAATTGAAAGGAGACTGTGGCATAGAAAGGAGGAGGGAAAAAAAAAATAGAAAAAATCATGAGATCCGCAAGCAGCCAGGCCTGAAACCCTGGCGGAGGTGCAGTGGCTGCCTCCCTGCGATGTGCTGTGGGAAGAAGGGGAGGGTGCTCCTTCCCGAAGCCCTCCCTGCATGGAGGGGGGGTGCAGGGGCTCTCGTCCCAGGGGGAGGATGCCTGCGGTGTGTAGGGAGCTGAGATGGGGATGTGAGATCAGTGTGGATAAGGCTGGTAGGGGGGGAGTGCTCTGTGTGCCCTGGGAAACCCCCCTGTGGTTCTTGGGGGTTAGAGCAGGGCAGCGGACCACATTGCCATCTCCCCTACATCTTCCTACTGCTGGGGCTCGGGAGATGTCGTTCCTCCCCATCCTTGAGGTTCACCGGGGACAGGTGAACAAGCAGACTTGGTGTCTGGGTTTATGGATATGGTTAGTGGTGTTTCCCAGCCTCGTTTTAAGGAGCGAAAGAAGAAAAAAACCATTCCATTTTTCCATCGTCAAGCAGAGAAATCTTTTGTGCTGCCTTTTCAAGGGACCTTGAGTAGCTGCTAAGAAATCAGCAGCAGTTACATCACCTCCGAAGCAGCTACTGCAAGCACCTGACAGCTTTGTCCCACTGCCACCCGGGGGGATCATTAGTGCTCCAAATTCCTTGCCCTTGGAGAAAGCCTGCATCTCTCGCTGGGAGGGAGGAGCTGCTACGCCGTTTGCGATGCTGTGAGTGGCATCAGTAGATGGGCTGAGGTTCCCAGCAGATGGGACGGGGCAGGGGGACACATCCTGGAGTTGCCTAACCCCGTCCTGATTGCTCAGCTGGGTTCATCAGCCAGTGCAGGACCCGAGCATCTTTCCCGGAGTGAGCCCGAAGGCGCTGCAGTAGCATCGCCTCGGGCCGGAGACGCAGCCGTTGCCTGGCAGCTGCAGGTTTCCAGGGAAACCAGAGGTGCTAACTTGTTAATGAGCCCCGTGTCCCTGATTGCTGCTGCAAAATAATAATAATTAGTACTAGGCCCGTGATTTAGGAATCCCTCAAACAGCATGAGCCTGCCGAGGGGAGTTCGCTAAGTGCTGCAGCACTTGAAAGAAATGAGGGGATGGGGAGGGAAAAAAAAGGGTGGATGGCTGGGCAAAAGCACCGCGTTTCACATCTTAATAAGTGTCTGGAGATCTGGGGGCTGGTGGGGTCCTTCCAGTGACCCAGTGGCAAGCCTGGGGCTGGTGGCAGGGCTGACCAGGATGGATGGAGGAGCCCTGGCCAGGCAGCAGCTCGCCGCAGGGCTCAGAGGACACAGGTATATCCCCCCAGGTGGGCTGCAGGAGGAAAAGCCAGGTCACTTAGCTCAGTGCTGCTGGGTCCCCAGTGGAGACGGCAGTTCTTCAGGAACGGCTGCTTTCCTGGGTTACTAGGGACAAACAAGCAGGCATTACTCTGTGGTGCTCTTATCCCTTGGCAAACACAAGGTGGAGATGCCACCAGAAGAGCGTGCTCCTGTGATGAACATCAGAGGGAGCGTGCTGTAGATCCAGCCTCACTTACACAGTTAGTTCATAGGGTTAGAGCTGGTTCCCACAGCAAAGCTGGCCTGCCCAAGGCAGCGAGGAGAGCATCTCCTCAACTGCTCCATGTGTGGAAGATAGAGCTCTCCAGGACACAACTACTAGCTTGGTGCAAAGAGTGGACATGCCGGTTAGTGAGGTTTATGGTTGCTACAGAGATGTGCTGGACTTCCAGTTGATGTCTTCCATACAAGAGAAACCAGATCTGCGCCCTTCCCATACCACGTCTCTCAGCTGGGCACCTTGTGCAAGACAAGAAATTGAGGGAAGTGGCCTCCACCTCAGTGACCTGTGTTGGGCCAGCACGGGGGTGAGCTCCCATGGTCCATCATGCCACACAGATAGACTCAGTCTGGGCCATGTTTCAGGTTTTCTTGCTCTCTTGCCTGGCCTGACCTGAAGAGGGTCACAGCCAGGTTGACCACTTGCCCTTAGGCCGGCTTGCCGTGCGCATCTCTACCATGCTTGTGACTTGTGTGGCCAGCACCCCTTGCCTGACATACACGTCCATGGAGGTGACGCCAGGGACAGAGTTCCGATGAGCAGCAGTTGGCCCAGCCTGTGTGCTAAGCTCTGCCCACCTTTCTGTCCCTCGGCTGCAGTGTGGCCTCTCCTGCTTGGCTGTCCCCATTCAGCTAAGCCATGTGCCCATCTCCTCATTACAGGCACTCCAGGGAGAGGTGTGATTAAAGGATTATGGTAATGTTCTTCAGGAACACTCAAGAAGATTAAGATGGCTTTAATAAACTAGTAAGAGAGGGACAGAGCTGTGTTTCTGAAACCCCGATTTAGGTTCCAGGTTAACTGTTTCCCCTGGTCTCCCGTCACCATGGTGAGAAGATCTCTTACTTCAGCAGTGCTCCATGGCTATGCCTGTTCCTTCGATTTTCTCTTTGACCCATCTGAGCAGAAGCAGAAAGACATCTTCCTTCCAGCTTCTCTAGCCTTCCCAAGAACGGAGGCATTAGAGCTCTTCCATCTCAGAGACCACCTCACATACAGCCTGCGAGGTACTGTGAAGGTCTTGTAGCCTCTGCTGGTACCTGGGGTACCTGTTAGCTGGGGATGAACCCACCACCCCTCAGTCTGGCTTCAAAATGTCCTGTGGTTGCTGGCAGAGCAGTGGCTCATCTGTCTTTGACCTGGCTGAACATACTCTTAGGGAAGTCCCTGTGTCTTGGATCTAATGCCAAGGTCACAGCTCTTGACGACTCCACTTAGTCAGTCATCTCCATCCCCTATAAAGGCTCTCGGAAAGAGGGGCAGCATGGACCAACTTTGCCCTGCCTTCTCCCATGTCTTTCGGGTGGAGCTGGGAGTGGGACCTGGCTAATGTGTCACACATATCTGCCACCAGATCCAACTGGGTGTGCTGGAGTGGACATTTATCCGGTTGTTCTGCAGGAGGGTGGCTATTTGCTGGGCTGGAAAACCTCCTCGTCTATCTTCTCCAATCTCTTCCACCCAAGCTTCTGGTCATCTGCCAGAACTTTCATGTATGGAAGGCCTCTTCTAAATGGGTTTCTTTTAGAGCGGTTAGGCGATTGAGGATCTGTTATCTTTCCCAGACCGCTCTATTTGTGTCTGAGATCCCCAAAGTTTACTCCTTGCTGATTATCTGGAGAGCAGATACCACGTTATCTCTGGAGGTACTTTGCGATATGTCCCCCCGTGTTGGATCACTCCTTCCTCCCACTTCAGTCTTTCACTCTCATCCCTCTGCCGCTGTATTATCCCCATTTCTTTGTCTCTTGACTTTCTCCATTCCCTTTTTATTTCTTGGATGTAATTGGAAGAGCCAAGAAGAATTCGCAGCCTGGTGTCCTTATGGGAGGGGAGGCAGAAAGTGATTTGGGGAGCGGGGTGTGAAAGGAAGACGAAGGGGAAAAGCTGGCTAATTTGCATCCTCTCTGAGTGCCCTGGCTCTATAGCCAAGGTACAGCAGGGGGTCTTTTGGCAAGGCGGTAGCGACGTAATGAGGTGTGTCATATCCCAGCAGGAGCCAGCCTCGCTCCCCCTCAGACCCCCTAATTAGAACTGTTTCAATTTTTAAGCCCCCCTGGAGGAGCGCTGGGAGGAGGCGGGGGGAGCAGGCTTCCTGCGGCAGGGGGACCGCCAGCCGCCCACCGAGGGGGCAGCTCTTAATTGGAGTCACCGTGAGGAGCCACAGAGTGATACAAGCTCGCTGTGGGGCCAGGGGCAGCGATGCCATAGTGCCGCGGGGCTGCCAAAATGCTTTGTGCCAGGAGGGGCCATCACTATTGCAGTTTGCAGGGGATCTCCCCCCCGCCCCCCCCAGTTTGAATTAATGCATTGGCAGAGGCAGCAGGGGTGTGATACAGGGGCCGGGGGGGGGCTTGCACATCCTATTGTGGCCTCGTATTGGGAGCTTAGATCCTGAGGCTAAAGCCTGGGACACCTACGCCCCTGCTTTGGGAGGCAGGTCTGGTAGCCCAGGGAAGTTTGGCCTGTTGGTGCTGCAGTCGTGAGCCAGGGCAAATGCTGGAATCCCCATCCTCATATTCTGTGGCTTTCCGTCCCTCTTCTGTGAGCTGGTGGTGTCCTTGTCATTTCACCCGGTAGTGTGTCCTACTCAAGCATCTCTTTTGTGTCTTAAGGTACCATTGCAGTAGGTGCCCGCACTACAGGAGCTTCGAGTGTAGGAGCTTCTGAGAACTGCTGGCTTACTTGGATCAGGGTGACTCGTAAGCCTCCTCTAGTCCATGGACCAAATCCTGGCCCTGCAGAAGTCAATGGAAATCTTTACACTGGTGTTTTCAGGCGTGGTATTCATAGTCCTCCTAATTCAGATGCATTAAAGCTTCCGTGGAACAGCTTGTGGGTTCTCTCTAAAACACCATCTGGCAGGAATAAGAGGAGCCTGGTAGTAGCCCAGGCTTATTTTCTGAATGACTGCAGCAGCATTAAAACCTAATGCCATTAAAACATGCCTGCAATGACGTGTGCCATTAAAACCTAAGAAGACACCCTGAGCTGAATGCCCCCCAGCCTGCCTATTGCTCTTTCAGACCCCATGTGCTGAGCATGGAGGAAGCTTCTTCTTCTGGTAGCACTTCTGAGAGCACCAGGCTCAACGTTCCTTGGCTTCTAAGATGGAGCCCAGATATGTACCCCTGTATACGAACCCCCTTGCAAAGTCTGTGCAAGTTAAATGCTGGAAAGCAGTAGCTGCTTCGGGGCCATCTCAGTCCAAGTACAACTTCCCAGGGCCTCTGCCCTAATGCCTGGCCTGTTTCTTGAAGGCAGGAGTGAAGGTCAACTCAACTTCTTGGCTTCCAAGAGAGGTTATCTTCTGTTGAGTTGCCAGGAGGCAGGCTGGCAAGATACCCACAGCAGGCTGTGATAAAAAGGCAGGTGAAATCCAGTGTGAAGTGATGGACGTGGGTGAGCAAACCCCATTTGGTGGTGTGTGTGATGGGCCCCGAACTAGCTATTACCATGCAGCAGCAAAACCTTAGAGCTGAGCTAAGATGCTTCTGTAAAACCATTAGCTCTGTGCTCAGCAGAGGTCAGAAAAAGTAAATTGAGTGCAAGGAGCTGTTGGGCTGGGAACAGGGAGAGGAGGAGACATCTTGCCCTGTGCAGGTCCCCGGTGTGCCTGCCTCTCAAACACAGCGTCGGGGCTGGCTGGGGTGGCAAAAGGTATCTGTGCAGGAGGCGGCTCTGTAGATGCTCTGACCTGAAAGGCTCCTAAACGAGGTCTAAATATGGTGAGAACCGTGGGGAAGGTGATTAGGGAATGGGCACTTGTGGCTTCTTCCAGTGCAAGTAGTAAGGGTCACCTGGAGGAGCCATCAGTTAGCAGATTTGGAGCAAACCAGGGGAAAGACTTCTTCATGATAGCTGGCAAACCGTTCCACTCCCTGCCACTGGCCACTGTGCCTATTATAAGCTGACATGGCTTCAAAAAGCAATTAGACAAATTCATGGAAGAAAGCTCCACTGAGGGCTATTAAATACAAAGAGAAAACCTCTGGCTTGGGCAGCTCTGGAGCCACAGATGCCCACAGGCTGGGACAACATACCTAGAGAATGTGGCTTGTTGCACTCTTATGCTCTTCTGAAGGCATCTTCTGAAGGCCAAGCCCTTGGGGACTTGGCCCAAGGTGAGTGTTGTGTCCTGCCCAGCTGACCAATTGTATTCTCCTTTCCTCTCTTTCCAGGTTCAGCACAATGAGTTGGCATCCTGGGTGTTAGCAGCGTGAGGAGACCAGGACAGGTGCTGCCCTACTCACCCCTTACCCCCTTGCTCGTTCCTCTTGGGGACACGGGTGCTGGCATCCCTGCCCTGCCCTTCCACCCCTTGCCCCCCACTTGCCATAGAGGGGACAGGCCCGTTATGGCTGGGGACAGGCTCCCACGCAAGGTGATGGATCCGAAGAAGCTGGCCAGCCTCCTGAGGAACGGAGCGGAGGGCACCCTGGTGATCGACAGCCGCTCCTTTGTGGAGTACAACTCCTGGCACGTCCTCAGCTCTGTCAACATCTGCTGCTCCAAGCTTGTCAAGAGGAGGCTGCAGCAGGACAAGGTCTCCATCACGGAGCTTATCCAGCCCACCTCCAAGATGAAGGTAGGAGATCTGGCCCTCGTCTTTCCTGGTGGATGCTCGCACCCTCTTCCCCGTGGAAGGGGCGGGTGGGGGTGGGATGCAGACTGGCCGAGGGGCCGTTCTGTGCCTGGTATGTGCATCCTCCTCCTCCATCCATCCCTCGACCCCAGTATCTGCTGGCATCTCTCTGGCACCCTTTGGAGAGCTGGAGCATGAGCTCATCTGGCCACAGGGCTGTCCTCAGGGACCTGTTCATTTCCCCCACCCCAGTGATGTGACTCCCTGCTCCAGGAGCCCTCCCCAGGCAAGACTAACAGGTATATCAGCCTTAGGACTTGTCCTACACCAGCAAACAACCCCCCCCCCAAGCCTTCCTGGAGCTGTAAGCTTAATCCCCTGCTAAAAACTCTTCCCCTCCCCTCTGTCATCTCTAACTCCATTCAGGGACATGTAATCCTCCTCCCCTGTGACGCCAGAAGCTCTTATCCGGTGTCATGGCATATTATCTCTCCCAGGCTCCTCTCTCTATCGCTCCTGGTTAAATAATAGAGGTGGCTCTGAGCCACGGAGTTGGGCTGGAACCCCGGCCAGAACAGCGCCGGGTGCCCCCGCGGTGCCATGGACTGGGTCCTGCCCTCCACAGAGGTGCTGCCGGCGGGCTGCACTGGTGGGTGCTGGGCTGTGGGACGAGCTGGAGGGTGGCTTGCCGTTGCAGGCTGCCCTCCCACCGGCTCGCTTTTACCGTCCCCCCCTTCCCGCCTTGTAATTTTATGGCAAAGCGAGGGTAATTCAGGCGATTAATCAAATGCTGGGCCCAGCTGGAGCCATCTGCGGCGTGTCCCCCCCCCGCCGCCCCACGAAGCCACCGCTGTCCGCATTGGCTGCCGGTGACATCACCCTGCCGGGATCAAGGGGACTCGCAGCGCGGGGGGGACAGCCTCGTGCCAATCTGCTGCGGTGATGCTCCAGGCTGGGCGATTTGGAGGGGATTGCAGAGACTGATTCCTGAACGGCTTTAGCTGCTCTTAAATCCCCGGGAGAATAAAGCAGAATAATCAGTTTTTCACAAGCTAGGAGGAGAGCAGTGCGGCCGCCCTCCTCCTGGCGAGGGTCACCTCTGCAGTGGCCGCTGTCACGTGGAGCAGTAGCAGCAGCAGCAAAAGCGATGCGCAAGGGGGAGGAAGAAGAGGAGGATGACGGGGAAGGGGGAAGCATGGAATAGTTAACGTCAGCTGATGCCGTCTGCCTGCAAACCTGCAGCTTGGCAGCCACAGAGAAGCAGTGGCTCCCGAAGCGGTCAGCTGGTCCGTCCCTGCTCTGTCCCTGTAGAAGGAGCAATCGCCTCCTCCCTGCTCCTGGATCATTGCGTAATGGTCCAGGTACTGGCTGGGGACGTGATTATAACTAAGGATGCTAGGGGGGGCACAGGAGAGGCGTTGCCACTGTCTTCAGTTCACTGCTTTTTCTTTTTTCTTTTTCTTTTTCTTTTTCTTTCTCTTTTTCTTTTTCTTTTTCTTTTTCTTTTCTTTTCTTTCTCTTTTTCTTTCTCTTTTTCTTTCTCTTTTTCTTTCTCTTTTTCTTTCTCTTTTTCTTTCTCTTTTTCTTTCTTTTCTTTCTCTTTTTCTTTCTCTTTTCTTTCTTTTCTTTCCTTTTCTTTTCCTTTTTCCTTTTTTTTTTTTCTTTCTTTTTTTTTTTTTTTTCTTTTTCTTTTCCTCTTTCATTTTTCTTTTCCTTTTCCTTACGGTTGGAATCTCTCCCAGCGCATCCATGGGCAGGAGGCAGTGTGTCCCCACTGCCGCTCTGCACAGCCCCTGCTGCCCTCACCACTTGCACGCTGGCTCTCCCAGCACATGCAGCCCAGGAGGGAATCAAGCTTCAGGGCACCTGGTGGGGTTCAGCCCCTTGCCCTGGGAAGCTGGAGGGGAGGACTGGGGTGGTCACAGCCCTATCCTCATCTGGCATAAAGCATAAAGCAGGGGTGGTGCCCGTGGCTCAGGGTGTCCAAGCCTTTTTGTGCATACACCTGCAAGTTTGCGTTTTGGGGTGATGAGCGTTCCTCTTTCTCCTTCCCCCACACCTCTGATTTCAACCACTTGGGTGGTGGGTGTATTTTGGGACCCACAGAAATCAATACAGTCTGCTGCCTCGAGGTGCACAGACCCTCAGAGGAGGGTGCTGAAAGCCGGTTTGGACCTCCGTCACCCCCGTGCCCCTGCCTGCCACTGCTGGCCAGCACCCCCTGGCCCTGCTCTGCCCCTGGCCCCCCACACCGAGGCGGGGAGGGGTGCACGGCTGGCGGGGGGAGCAGATGGCAGGAAGGGTGACATCAGTGGCACGGGTGTCCGGCCCCATTATTGCTCCTGACAGGCCTCCCGCCCTCCTCCCGCTTCCTGCTCCAGCCCGGCCGGGGCTGCCGAGACAAAGGCGGCTGGTGGTCGCCTTTTGAGGAAGGGTGCAAGGGCTGATGCAGAGCGAAGCTTTGGGTCCCCCCCGGCTCTCCCCGCCGCTCCTCCTGCATGCATGCAGGCAGGGGAGAGGAGAGCATTTGGCTAATTTGCTCGCACCCCTCCTTTCCATTCCTACCATGAACAGTGCTTCTGGGTGCTGTGGGCTAACAGCAGCTCCTGGCATTTTTGGTGCGAGGAAAGGAAAGGGACTGTTTGGTGGAAAAGAAGAAATGGGAAAAATAGAAAACCCTTTGTTTTTCCAATAAAATATGCCTATAGTCGTGGGACATGGAACAGTTGGAGCGGGTCCAGAGGAGGGCTACAAAAATGATCCGAGGGCTGGAGCCCCTCTCCTAGGAGGCCAGGCTGGGAGAGTTGGGCTTGTTCAGCCTGGAGAAGAGAAGGCTGCGGGGAGACCTGATTGCGGCCTTTCAGTGCTTAAAGGGGGCCCATAGGAAAGGTGAGGACAATCTTTTTAGCAGGGCCAGCTGTGACAGTACAAGGGGTAATGGTTTTAAACTAAAACAGGGTAGGTTTAGACTGGATCTAAGGAAGAAATTCTTTACAATGAGGGTGGTGAAACACAGGAACGGGTTGCCTAGAGAGGTGGTGGAGGCCCCATCCCTGGAAACGTTCAAGGCCAGGTTGGACAGGGCTGTGAGCAACCTGATCTGGTTAGTGGTGTCCCTGCTCCCTGCAGGGGGGTTGGACTGGGTGACCTCTAGGGGTCCCTTCCAACCCAAACCATTCTATGATTCTATGATAGTTAAGCCACCAGTCCCTGAGCCCCACTGTGCACCACATCCCGCTGGGCACGTGCATCTTCCCGTGGTGCCCAGCTGGGAAACTGCAGCAGCGATTCATTTCCCAATTAGCAATAGTCTCCCTCTGCACAAAAATGGTACCAACGTATTGCTCTGATTGTGGTTTTGAACCCTTCTCCCAATACTAACAACAATAAATTCTCCTGATAATAAATTCCAATAACAACTGTAATAATTCAGCTCCTTGGTGCAGTTTCAGGGGCAGAGGTTATGGGAAATTCCTGCTTGGGGTTTTTAGTAGCATTTCTTGAGGGAAATGTTGAAAATTTCACTTCTTCAAGATCCCCCTGGAAAGTCTTTCCACCTCTCAACCTCATCTCGCTTCCTGAAATGTAGCTATCTCCAGAGCAGCTGTAGCCGCGGTTTGAGGCATGACAAGGGTCTCTTCAGGCGGTGGGAATATTTATTTATTTGCATTAGGAGCATGGCTCTGCAAGCAGCTGTTTTGCTTGAGGGAAAGCCGGGGCTTATTTTTGAGCTGTGTGCCTGGCTGCTCTTTATGTTGATGGAAGCCCTGTTATTTCAGTGGGGTGATTCACTGTGTTTTGAAACAATATGTGACTGAGATGTCAGTAGTAATTGGGATAATACGAAATAGCTCGCTCTTATCTTAGCCCAGATCACCTGTAGAGCATCATCATCCCCGCTTGGCAGCTGGGGAGAGGTGAAGCAGGGACCTGGACTGCATTGAACCACCCAGTGCCCGGGACCAAATATCCGTAAGGGAGATACCTTCAGCCAGAGCTGGGGAGGGTGATGGGAAGCACTGGGCTTGGCACGAAGGCGATGGATGGTCTCAACTGGGGTTTGGTTGGAGTTGTTGGCTAGGTGGTCCCTGCTCTGGACTGGCTATCCCCCCCCAGCCAAGATGCTGGCAGAGAGGAGGTTTGTCCCTGGGGAAGTGCCCTGGAGCACCTCCAACACTGGGGTGGGCCAGCAGCTTTTCAAAGGCATGCATGAGTTTGCAAGCCCCACTCAACATCTACTTGGGGCCAAAACACTTGCTGTGCCTTGGCTCTGCTGTCCCTTGCTGACTGGATCTGGGAACCCTTTCTGGAGGGTAATGCCTGGGCATTTGGTTACTTCAGCAGTAATGGGCAACCCCCATGGGAGAGCTCCCACCATGGAGGTGCTGCTCCTTGGAGGGACTCCTCTATTGTCAACCATGCCCCCTGCCCTGTGCCAGCCCCTGGCAGAGGCAGGAACCTGGCCTTGAGCATCTCTTCAGCTTTCCCCTCCTCCTCTGCCCCACTTAGCTTTTAACCTCATACGTTTAAGGCCACAGATGGGGCTGTGCCTTCCCCTGTGTATCAGGAGTGTGTGAGGTCAATGGGAGACCCACACACCTGATGAAACATCTCCCCCTCATTTCCCTTTCTGGCGAGGAGCCAGGATGCCAGTGCAGGGCTCCTCAGGATCATCCTGCAGGCATCCTTGCCCCAGCAAGTGGTGTATTTATTTTCTGCAGCTGGGCCATGCGAGGCCAGTGCTTGTTTGGCATTTACATTGAGTGAAACCTTATAACTTTAATAAGATGTAAACTGTGTTGCACATCTCTGCCGTCGCTCAGCAACCCTGCAGTAATGGCCCAAACAAAGCCTCCCCGTGCGGAGGGAACACTAAATCCTATTGTGGGATAATTCTGCTTGGCCAGAGCTGGTATCTCCCCTGCAAGTCACCCTGGCAGGGACTGCACAGCCGGGATGAGCCCCTGCACCACTGCAGCTCGATCCCCACCTCACCATGCTTTTAGAGGAGATGCTTTCACTGGCGTGGGGCTTCAGGCTGGGGGCTGGGGTTTTGGGATGTGCTAAGGGTGTGCTAGGGGGGCTTCAAGGGATAGCAGCCCTGCTAAGGACTGGAGGGCTCCTGGCTCCAAGCTGGCATTCGGCAGCCACTGTTTCCCTCCAGCTGTGCTTGGGATGGCCTCCTGCAAAAGTCCTGCTTCAGGGCTGGCCGAGGAAGAGATGCTGGGGTAGATCCTCAGCTGGCTTACCCCAGGTGGCTTCCGTCGTTTTTCAGTGTCTTATTTTAAAATTCTCACGTCCTTTTCTCTTTCCTCTCATCCTGCTGCTGCCTTTTCATCCCTCCTGTCATCCCACTGACCTGCGGGGCCAGTTTTGCTCTCTGGTGCCCAGTTCTGGGGACAGGTGGCTCCTTTGAGCTTCCCCCCTTCCAATTGCAGAGTGTGGTGGTGGTGACCTGGCGGGGATTTCTGTTGGTGCGGGGCCGTCCTTCCACTGCAGCGAGGAGACATGATGAGCTCAGCTAAATTGGTGCACCCTGCAGTTTTATTTGGATGGCGCTCACGTTGCCAAGCAGGGAAGCACCTGCAGCAGGGTGTGAAAGCAGCATTAATATCGACAGCAACCCCGAGCAACTCTGCTCCAGCAATAAGATAGGGCATGGCAGTGAGACAGCAAAAGGAGGCTGGTGTCCCTGAGTGGTTCCTAGTTCAAGTGGTCACCTAAAGAGATTTTGGAGAGGGCTGGGCAGGATGTGGGCGATGGGCAGCTCCAACACAAGCCAGAGGAGAGAGCGGCTTGGGGGCACAGACGCTCCCTCCCTGCCTGCCGCTGCCTCCTCCTCCTCCTCCCACAGCATTGATGGATGTGCCTTACCCCACCAGCCGAGAGGGCAGGTGCTCGCAAGGCAGGCGTGTGCTCTCCACCCAGCTCTTCAGCAGATGTGCTGAGAGCCATGCCTCTGCGAGAATTTTTATCTTCTTTTAATGCATGGACCTTCAGGTAGGTGTAGGAATGGCTCCCGCTGCAATCCAGCCATCACCAGGCATGGGGGGGGACTCCTGCCTGCAGACAGCTGCCTGCCTGTGGGGCACCCCACCATCTCACCTGCCCCGGAGACCCTGCAGCTGCAGCAGGGCTGGGTGCTGTTCGTGACACGTAAATTCATGTGAGAGCAGCTCAGGAGCTCCTTTCCCCTCTCCCCAGCACATCTCTGCAGTGTGCAAGCCCCGCCATGCATTACAAAAGGAAGGAAGAGCATTCCCCCTGAACATCCACCAAGATAAAAGAAGAGATTTTCGCTCTCTTTTAACCCTCAGGGGTAATCTGCAGGGGGTTTGGGTTGAGCTTCCAGAGGGGTAGTGCCGACAGAGGAGTTACTGTGCTGGGCATGGTGTTTCCAGGCTGAGCCCTGAAGAGCTGTTGCTCCAGCCCTGCTGGCTCCAGCCGCAGCATAGGGGCTGTTCTGGGAGCATCCCTGCCGGCAGAACCACCCCCAAATCCCCATGACACCAGCCAGGCTGCAGAGGAGTATCTGAGGGCAAAGGCTGGGTGGGGAGGAGGTGATGGAAGAAGTCGCAGTGACTTCTGGGACGTGGTTAAGTAATGGCAAGCTGAGGGTGGGCGATGGGGAGGAGTGACCCTATTTTGGGTAGGATGCTCAAAAGCACTCGCAGTTGGTGGGGCTGCTCCGACGGGCATCTGTGCCGACGTTCTCGCTCATAGCTGTAGAGCAGAGTCCCAGCCTGGCTAGACCCTCCATTTGGTGAGCGAATCCGGCTCATCAGGACAGCATGGAGCTGGGGTCCCCTGCTTGTGTGACCTCTAAATTCAGCTTTGCTTCCTGTGGTGGTGTGGGCAGCAGCATCCTCAGTGCTCAGCCTATTTCTCTGATGCCCAGTTTTTGCCGTTCTCCCGCAGGTGGAGGCAGAGGAGCACCAGGACGTGGTGGTCTATGACCAGAGCACGCGGGACGTGACCGGCTTGGCTGCCGACAGCTTTCTTTCCATCCTCCTGGGCAAACTGGACAGTTGTTTCCACAGCGTCTCCATCCTCACAGGTAGGACCCCTGGGTTACTGCTTCCCTTGGTGCTCTTGCCCTTAGTCTGGAGTTACGGGCTGCAGCCACGCATGTCCATCTGTGCCTGCTTTCCTGGCTACTAGTGGCTGTAGCATCAGTGGGCACGTGGACCGAGGAGGCTCGAGCCCCCCCTGGCATTGCTGGATCCCCCCGTGCATTCACTCCTTGCGCCGTCCAGCCCCCCGCCACTGCGCCTGCCAGCCAGGGTGAATGAGAGGGGAGGGTACCGGAGAGGTCATGGTGTCACGGATCCAGCCACCCAAAAGCTGCCCTTCATTCCCCCAGCCTGGCACTGCTTCATCCCTGGTGAACGTGCCAAGGGCTGGACCCAGTTTGGGCACTCTGCTCCTTCTCGCTGCTGTTAAAGGGAGGGCAGGAGAGGAAATCCATGGATGTGCTAGGAAGGGGAAGGAGGGCAGGGGCAGAGGGTCATCCCTGGGTGAGTCAGGGTCTGCTGGAGATGATGCTCCCTGGGCGCGAGGGCACAGGCAGGAGGAGGCACGCGCTGCCCTAATTACAGCCCTTCTGCAGAGCAAAATGGGAGGCAGGCAACCGATGAATGAAATGCTCTGACCCAGCAGAGAGGAGGAGAAAGAGGCAGCGAGCTGCCGAAGGGAGAGTTAAAGATGCCTTTAATTCCCCACGGCTGGGATGGCCAGGCGTCTGCCTGGCTGGCTGCCCACCTCCGAGCTTTCTGCCTGCGGAGGGGTGGGCAGGCGCAGCCCCACACGGCCCCGCTGAGCTCAGCCAGGCTCCTAGGTAGGGCTGAAAGCACAGAGATGGGGATCATCCCCATTCCCCAACCCTGTCCTCATCCTGCGGTGATTAGGTACTGCTTTGGGGCTGAGGCAGAGGGTACCGACCTCTGTGTCCCTGGGGCATCGCAGGGATGGAGGGAGTAGCCATCGCCACAGACCCGGCAGCGTGACAAGCCCTGGGGAGGAGGTGTTGTGATGGGGAAGGTGGCACAAGCGAGTGGCATTCGGGGAGTCTTGCTCGTGCATGGCATGGGTAAGTGAATCAGAGCAACTGTGTCGTGATGGGGAGAATAGAGCGGAGAAATAGCAGGAATAAAACCCCCAGCTCCAGGGTTTCAAATGCAAGCAGGGACTACGTGAAATCGTGTTGAAGCTAATTAGCGTGGCCTGGCTTGCAGGAGCTCTGCTGAGGCCAGAGCTGGAGGATGCCGCCGCAAGCTTGCTACGGCAGCCCCCGGCCCGCCCCAGCAGCCGTGCCCATGGCTCCAAGGTCGTCACAGCATAAACAAGGGCACAGCTTGGCGCACGGTGCAGGAGAAGGAGAAGGCGGATTTGGTCGCATATGGGAAGGAACCTGCTTAGTCACCAGGACGGGTCAGGAAACAGACTTCATGGCGTGACCCCGGCACCCCCCAACTTGCTGCTGCTTTCCCAGGGCCGGGCGAGGGGCAGCGCTGTGCGCTGGCAGCAAACCCCCTTCCCCAAGTCCTCCTGGAGAAGGGATGGGGCTGGGTGAGCTGGCCCTGAAAGCCCTGGAGCCTTCTTCTCCCTGGGAAAGTGAGGGGAGGCTTGGGGGGCCCAAGTAGCAGTGCACCCCAGCTGCATGCACAGCATGCCCCATGCTGGGTGAGCACCGGTGGCGTGCCACCCCCCCCCAGCCTCAGCATCACCACTGCTGAGCCCCCACAAACCTGCACCCCACTTGGGCACGTGCATCCTCCATCTTCAGGGTGGCCATTTCCAACTCCATGGGCTGCAGGAGCCCAGACCCCCAAGCAGGGGTGGGGCTGTGCTAGGCACCAAGCAAAGCTTAAACCTGCCTAATTAAAAGTGCCGCAGGGCTGCAGCCTGATGGGGAACGCAGGCTGCCAGCGGGTGGAAAAAATGGGAACCAAAATGTAGAACACTGGGTCATGGCGGCGGCATTCTACATGGAAATCGTGACTGGAAGCGGCTGCGGAGAGTGTCCGGGGGAGGCTGGGCACGCTTGCCAACACGCGCGGCTTCCTCCTGCCTGCGGTGTGGGCAGCAGCCGGGTTGTTTTAGAGGCGGCAGCTCTTGGGAGGTTTGAGGGGGGATGTGCAGGCTGGGCCTGATTCTGACCCCTCACGCTCATGGGGTTTAACCCCTCGGTCTGTCTGCTCCGGGCTCAGGTACCTCATCCTGCCCCAACCCATCCCATGTCCCAGAAGAGGTGCCTGAGTCTTCCCTGGAGGTGGCTGGCAAGGGCTGCCAAAATCTAAGGGCCCTTCCCTGAACTCTCAGCCTGTCCCTAAGTGTTTGCCAGCATCCCAGGGAACCCTGTCCTCAGGGTCCCCAAACCCCTGTGCCAGCCCTACACAGCCCCAAAACCTCCCGAGCCCCACAGCTCTCCTCAGCCCCAGCAGATGTTCCTCCAGGGGTGGCGCACATCCCTGCCTCAGTGTCCCCATCTCATGCAAATGCCGTGCTTGGCTGTTCTTGCTCGCCTCCAGCCCACCATCCTTCAGACCCTTGAAGCAGCTGGTGGAGGCTGACAGCAAGGACAGGGGAGCTGGGGGTGGCAAGCGTGACAGCGGGGACCCTCAAGGGTTAACAGCTCAGAAGCAGCAATTCCAACGGGCTGGGAAGGAGGAATCTGAGTCAATTATTCCCAGTCTTGGAAATCATCGGCTTCTCTTCTTTTTTTCCCTTTTTTTTTTTTTTTAATTGTGCAAGTATAAATAGTGCTGCTTGCTGCCCTCCATCCGTGGGAGCAGAAAGCCTGTTGATTTATATGGTTTTCCTGACATCACATGAAGTGGTGGAAAACTGAATGGAGCCAACATTTTTCCTGCATTACGTAATGCCCCCTCCCTCCCTCCCAGCCCAGCTCTGCTATTCCTGCAGGAGCCTGACTGTTCTTTAACCTTTGTTTACTTCAACACAAGCCCTCGCTTTTTTGCTTTTCTTTTTTTTTTTTGCGCTATTTTTTGCTTTTCTTTTTCTTTCCACTTTGCTTTCCCCCCCCCCCCCCCCCCTTTCAAACTCCGCTTGGTTTTTATTAACAGCCATTATCTGTTTATGAAGCAGCAGCAGCGGTCTGGCTCCATCGCTCCCTGATGGCTCCCGTGTGCCAGCTCTTGCGTTGGAGCCCAGCCAGAGCCGTAGCGTAGTGCTGAGCTCCTGGGTGCTGAGCTTCCCCAGCTCCTCTCCAGTTTGTCCAGCTGCAGCAGAGGGTTGGGGAGATCTTTCTTTGCTCCCATTCATCAGCTAAAAGTGAGAGCCGAGGGCTTGGGATGTTCATCCAGATGATGCTCAGGCACCCATCCTTGGGCTCCTCTCTCCTGTGCCTGAAGCCGTATGCCAGCCGGAGACGAAACGGGGCGGGGCAGCGTGGCCAGCAGCGGTGGTCCCTGCAGCCCAGGCTGCTGGGGTTGGGACCCCCCCTTGCACGGCAGAGGCTCTTTTCGGTGCGTTTTCATGCGCCGGGGGAGCTTTATCGTTGCGATATCGTGCTTCGACCTGAAACAGGCCCCTCGCTTGCTTTCTGAACTCCAGTCATGAGCTTTTCATCTGGCTCGGGAGCGCGTGTGAGATCATCTTTAGCCCCCCCTGGCCCCCCCCCCCCCCCCCTTTTGTACCAATTCTTCAAGGAATGTTTAAATTTTCCAGTCCTGTTCTTTCTAAATTTGGAGCGTCTGTTTACTCCCAGGATTCGGAAAGAATGTAACAATATCATCAGCGAGAAATCCCTCCCAGCCCTCCGCTCGCCATCCTCCTCCTCGGCGAGCGGGCCAGCCTCGGCAGCACTGGTTGTGACCCAGGTCCTCTCCAGCCCGGTGGTGCCGCGACTGACCAGGGCGGCCGGGGAGAGCTGTAATCGCGCCGTGGCAGTGATCTGGAGGGGGCTGAGGTTTGGGGGATTTCGGGGGAATCTACCAAAGGCAGGTGACTTCAGAGCGGACAAAATGAAGTAGTGAAAAAGGCAAGGGGATTTCCATTGCAGGAGCTGACTTGAGCTGCCCGGGCAGGAGCAGGTTGAGCACTGGCTGGAATTATTTTAGAAACAAGGACTCAGGGGCAGATGATTTTACTAAAAAAAAAAGAAAAAAAGAAAAAGCACTTTTTTTTTCTTTTGCTGCATAGGGACATGTTAAACATCGGGGCCACTGAATGTGACTTTGCGCATCTATGGCTGAAAATACCGTGATGCTTTTGCGTGTCATGTTGGTGTGAAGCCACGTGCCAGCATCACATCTTCCTTTCTTGCTGCCTGCTCCTCTTGAAACACATTGGGCTGGGGCTGTTTTAAAGGAAACAAGATGAATGAAAAAAGCCAAGCTAGGCAGGTGCACAATCAGCACGTAGGCAGGGCAGAGCAAAGGGGCCTTGCTTTTAGCAGTCCCGGGAGCTGGAGATGGCATGTGCATCCAAAAGGCAGCAAAAATACAAATGAATCTGCAAAACTTGTCGTGGCTGATGCCAAAGCTAAAAGCTTAGCAGGATCCAGAACCAGGATTGAGGCTTCTTTACAAACCCGATGTAAGAAAAAAATAATCTAAAACCTAAAAAAGAAAATACCCCGAACATCCCCATTTTGGTTGTCAGTGAGAAGCTGCCTGATGGGACTGGGGAAGCAGGGCCCCACTGCAGCTGGTTATTTGATGGTCACCTTCCTCATCACCTGCTCTGGACAGCATCACGATTTCATGTGATGATTTTGGTATGTGAGTGTGTCTCTTGAGGACACAGCACGTGCAGGATGCGCCAGCTGGTGGACTTTGTCCTCCAACTCCAGCAGAGCCTCTGCTCAGTACTTGGGCCTGAAGATGCATGCGTAGGTCAAGCGTTAGGGCTGTTTCAGGTACCCTCAGACTGCAAGGTCTAAGAGCACTTGTGGACTTATTGGCATGAAACACCAGAACAGGTTGCCCAGAGAGGTGGTGGAGGCCCCATCCCTGGAAACATTCAAGGCCAGGTTGGACAGGGCTATGAGCAACCTGATCTGGTTAGTGGTGTCCCTGCTCCCTGCAGGTGGGTTGGACTGGGTGACCTCTAGGGGTCCCTTCCAACCCAAAACATTCTATGATTCTGTGAATCCATCAGATGTACCCACAAGTTGTTCTTCTGAAGTCGTAAAACTTTATTACTTCTGAACCTCCCACCAGCACCTCTGCCCACCCAAGGACGTCTTCATCCCATAGCATACTGTGATGAACTGAAGGAAGCAGCTTCTCGGCTGGGAGGAGTGTGGGTATGAATAAGGAGGGCGCAGGGATGGGATGAGATGGGAAAGAGTGCTCACGTGAGACTCTCAATTTCTTGCTTCTCCCAGATTTGGGAGTTTTGAAGCACCAGCTTTGCAATTAATGTGAATGGGGATCCTGGTTGTTCTCCATCTACAAACTGCCCACGTGATGCTCGGGAACGGAAGAAGGGTAAGAAGTGCTGTGGAGGGGTTTACGCCTGGCTTTTCTCAGGCCACAGGTGGTGGGGCGCAGGGGGATTACCTGCAGTGATGCTTTTCTTTTGACTGCCCAGAGGGCTGGAGGTAGGGTGCTATTGCCAGCCTAGTGGGAGAGGTGCTTTTTTAAAAATCATAGAATTAGCTTTAGCTACTTGAAGTTGGACTTCAAATGGTAACATCAATGTTTGCGATTTTTACGGTCCTGGAGGTTTAGGTAACTCCCCAAACCCCCTCCCTCTTGCACAAAACATCCCTGGGTCCGTGGCACCAGAGGAGTTGCTTTCTTTCCTGCAGCAAAGCTGTCTGGGACCACTTTGGCCAGGGCAGGACTCTGTTTTCTCACCCTCCAGCTCTCATCCAGTGGGTGCAGGCATCCAACCCCGGCCACCCAGCCCGGCAGTGGCCATAGGGAATGCTCCCGATCTCTGCAGCCCGAGGCATGGGCCTTGGAGTAAGGTGCCCCCTTCTCTGCCACAACCGGGAGATGCCTGGGAGAGTTTCAGCCCCAGCGGGACCAGCGGCTGCATCCCTGGGAGGGGTTAAGCCAGGTCACGTATGTGCGAGCTGATTGTATTCCAGACCTATGCTCTAAACCTCCCTGTTTAGCAACGCTGTCGTCAGACAACTTGTTTTCCCAATTCTATAATTACCCCGAGGAGCTTCCCCTCCCCCTCCAGCCATGTTTTTAACCATCGGACCCAGAAAAGGCAAGCAAAAAGGCCGAAGGCAGAGAGGGATGGAGGAGAAGGGGCTTAAGGAAGAGCAGCCCTCTGGTTGCCAAGACTTACAAAACCGCCGTGTAATTTCGTTTCTCATTTCTGGAAAGCTGACGGGAGGAAGGCAACTTCCCCAGTAAGAGATCCCAATGGGCAGGAGCCACTGCCCAGTTACGATTTCCTTCCTTTTGAGAAACCTGCCTCCCCTCATCTGCCTCCCCTTTCCCTGGGCCGCACGCTTGCGAAAGGTCAGCATGTGGGTGGAGAGAGGAACCGCTGGCCGCTGCCCAGCTGGGCTTGTGCCAGGCTATAGGTACCGCCACGATGGGCACGTGGGTGCTGAGCAGGGGCTTTCTGCTCCCTGCTCTTGCAGGCAGGTTGCATGAGTCTCTCCGACCCGTTGCAGCAGGGGGTTTTGTGCTGGTGAGTGCTGTGGCGATGAGAGCGAAGCGAGGCTGGGCATCGCTCCCCAGGTGGTGTACCTCTGTCTCCTAAATAGGGGCTGGAGGCAGGATGGGTGACAGCCTGTCCCGGAGGAGCACCTGGGGAGAGGGGCCGAGGGGCAGCGGGTGACACGCAGGATTGTGTCTCTGTGCTGCGGATGTCGCCTTTCATCTTTCTACTTGCCAGCACGTCCCTGCCCCGGCACCAGCTCCCAACCCCTACCCTGGTCCTGGCAAAGGGGTGAAGAAGATGGGGAGGAGGATGCTGCCTGGGGAATGGTGGCTGCGGGTAGCATCTCTGTGTGGCTGGATGTCACACTGATGGAGGAAGGGGGTTGCTCGCTTGTCTTTCGCTGCAGGATACAGGACAGCAGTGAGCCTCCAGCATCAGGGACTGCTCGGTGGTGTCGTGCCCAGCTCCCTAGCTGCAGCCCTGAGCCGAACACTACGTCCAAATGCATCCTGAAGGAACCTACCAGTACCAAAATAACTTGTGCTGAGGGCTGTTACAAACCTGAGGGAGTCAGGCAACCAGAGGGCGGTGAGGGAAAGTAAATTTATGTTTGTGGGCCGCTGGGTCGGGGGCAGGTTGATGATGGCACCCTGCAGCATCGCCCTCAGCTGGTACAGAGTGGCCGGCCAGCCGCTGCCCCTGCATGACCCGGTGGTGGTTTCTACCCCAGCGAAGCCCCAAGCACAGCCAATGGAGCAGGTCGCAGCCGAATCACCGGCCAGTGCAGGTAGAGCACTGCTGGCGCAGCGGCAGTGAGAGATGGAGGCATCTCCATTGCTGGGAGCCATCAGCACTGGCCACCAGCATCATGCATCCTCCCTCGCAGGGACAGAGGTGGCAAATGTGGAGGAGCACAGACCCCCTGGGGGAGCTGCTGGAGGAGCCGCTTCCCAAGCGTGGCTCTTTGGGGAAGGCTGCTCCTCTCTCTTCCAGCCTAGTTGGAGCAGGCTTTGAATTTTATCCAACCTCTGACCCACATCTGATAATAATCAAACCATATTTGTTACAACAACAAGGCTCGTTAGGAGGCTGGCTCTGCTCGGGGTGGGGGGGGAGGGGAGAGCACTTAGTTAATGCCAATGACCTCATCTCAT
This sequence comes from Gorsachius magnificus, assembly GCA_034008185.1. Lineage (NCBI taxonomy): Eukaryota > Metazoa > Chordata > Aves > Pelecaniformes > Ardeidae > Gorsachius > Gorsachius magnificus. The sequence goes on along the minus strand of CM067086.1, from coordinate 5,308,866 downwards.
GTGATGTCATTCAAAGGAAAAACACTGAAGTCACTCACATATGGCTCAGCCTGGGGTTTTTCAGCCTGTAAAGCTTCAGATTTTCAAAGGCACAATGCATGCTCCCCCCCTGCTCCTCCGCTTGCTATAATCCTGAATGATTTTCTGGAGGCCTGGGCTCAGACCAATAAACTTGTAAGGAGCTGTATGGAGACGTATTAAGGAGTCCCGCGGGTGGGAAGGGGGGGGACAAGTAATTCTCTCCCCCAGGACAGATACAAGGAAGAAAATGCATCAAGCCCCAACCTGCTTCAGAAGCCACCGCTGATGGATAGACCCCAGTGGGACCAGGAAAGCCCGTTCCCACATGTCCCCCCTTGCTGGACTTTTGCATGTGAGAAAGCTTTGGCTTTGGGTCACCTCCCCAGACCACGGTCCTTCTCCACTGGGACCGGGCAGATAACTGCATCCGACGCGGCTGCGCGCAGGTGCGAGCAGCCCAGCTCCAGCCCCTCTCCCCGCCAGCTGTTGGGGCCTGTTTGCCTCCAGCTGTTTGAAACCACTCCAGGATGAGCATCCCTCCTGGGTGATGCTCTCTCGGTGGAGACATCAAGAGAAAAGATGAGCTGATGGTTAGGGACCTGCTGTCTGGACCCCAGCTCTGCCCTGCAGCAGAGAACCCCGGAGAAGTTATTTAGTCTTTTGTGCCTCAGTTTCCCCTGTGGGAAACGGAGATCGTGGTATTGCTCTTCCTGGCGCTGGGGCTCAGAGTTAAACATCCCCCAGGGCATGCACGTTGGTGCTGCCAGGAGCAGCTGTGAGGAGGGGAGCAGGACAGGGCACAGCTATGGGGTGCCCATCACTGGACGGGGGGCAGCAGGGAGCAGGGATGGAGAGCGGTGCCGCATCCCCCCTTCAGCGCGGGGGGGTTAGATCATGCATCGCCCGGGCTGGCGCTGAAATGACGTGCGGGGCATTTGCTTCCTCCCTCCACATCCCTGTCCCCAAACTTAACTCCACAGGGCCAAATCCAGTGTGGTGCAGTGATCTGTCTCCCGCTGGGGCCGCTTGCTGCTGGGGGGCTTTGGGCAGGCAAGAAAATCGCAGTTGCGCCTTTAAGCAGCGAGCGAAGCATATGTCAGGCCCGGCGTTCTCCTGCGTGTCTGTGTGCTGAGTAAGGAATGCGGTTGCATGCCTGACCCGTTAGCTATGAGCGCGCTATGAGCGCGGCGGTGGATGGATCAGCAGGGCTGTTGCTCACGGGCTGAGCTCATTCAGGCTGGAGCGGGAGCCGCGCACGCAGGGAGCGAGAGGCGAGGAGGGCGGACGGGGAAAGGCGACTACGCCGGGCCCCCCTTTACCCTGCTCCAGTTTTTTTTTTTTTATGCTTTTTATTTTTTCAGCCTGAAGGCTGGAGTGGGGGGAGGCTGGCGGTGCTCTGCCACCGGGGGGGCTCTTGGGGGTTTTTTAGTATTTTGTTTGCCCGCCAGCTGTTGTTTTGCTAAGGCAAGAGGTGCCCCCGTGAGCCGCAGCCCAGCTGCCTGGATGCCCGTGGATGTAATGATTGCTCCCTCTGAGGACCAGTTCTGGACAGACATGCGCGAGGGGCAGATGAAGCTGAAAATAAGGGTGCGGAGGATGAAGGAGAGCAGGGACATGAGAGGTTTGTCAGCCGGCCGGCTCTTTTCCTTCCGATGGGGACGGAGGGGGAAGAGGGGGCTGCTCAGAGCCCTGCTTTGCCTGGGGGATGGAGATCGCCTTTGCCGGGCGGCTGACGGGGAGCGGAGCGCGATGGCTGGTGATACAAAGAGCGCAGGCAGCTGGCGAGCGGGGAGATGGAGGCGAGCGGGGAGATGGAGGCGAGCGGGGAGATGGAGGCGAGCGGAGAGCGTGCGGAGAGGGAGCGATCCAGCAGTTCCCAGCCATGGGCAATGTGCGGGAGCGCGTGCGGAGGCAGCTAGCCTGGTCCTGCAGGCAGCAGTGGGAAAGGATGCGGGGAGGGGGGGGCCAGCTCCTTCGGGCAGGTGAGAGGCTGCCTGCAGCGGTCCCGGTGGTGCAGGCTCCAGTCAGGGCTGCCTGGCCGGGGGGAACCGCTCTGGTGTCCCCTGAACCCTTTTCCACCCAGGCAAGCTTGGTGAGGGTGCAGCCGGAGCAGTGGAGGAGGAGGAGGGAAGGAGGAAGGCTGCAGGAGCCAGGGCAGGCTCTGCCACCAGCATCTCCGCTCCCTTGGGTGCCGGTTTTGGAGGGGTGATGGAGGCTGCGGGTGTCCGCGCCCCGGGCAAAGGGGAGTGCGCAGCGGGGGAAGGACGAGCGAGGGCGGCGAGGTGTGCGAGGAGCAGTCGGCTCAAAGAGCACTGGGCTGCTGCCCGCGCCCAGGCAGCTGCCCGCCGGAGCCATTTCGCTTCGCTAGCACGCTTGCTGCCTGCCCATCTTCGGGGGGATTTCTTTCAGAAGTGAGGTTTGCAGTATTTCCACACGCCCCCCCAGTGCCAGGGTGAAGGGCAAGCGGAGGAAGGGGATATTAACTGGAGCAGCTTAAAAATATGCCGAGCCTGGAATGACCTAGATTACCAAAGGGTTGAATCAAGAAACTTCCCCTCCATCACCACTTAAAATGGGAGCCTGCTAAAAGTGCTTGACAGGTTTTTGTGGCATGAAGCACATAACCCAGTGATGGTGTCATTAGTAATAAGTCTCTCCTGGAAATGACACATTTTTCTTTACTTAGAACAAGTAAGGCTGGTCCAAAGCAGGCACAGTCACTGGACAAAAATCAAGCCCAGCAGCTCGGGGAGTGTGTCCGTGGTCGTGTGGGTGGAGGGCTTCCTCTCTGCTGTTTTTCCTTTTTTTTTAAGGACGTTTTCCGCTCGTTTGGGAGAAAGGGAGGGGGGTCTGGGGCCAGGCTGCAAGGCTGGGGGGGCTGGCACAGGTTGGGAGGCAGCAGGGTGATATAGCAGCAGATGGGCAGGGGCTGTTCGGGGTGACCGTTGGGGAAACGGGGAATTCACATGAATCCACAATAGGGCTGATTCATCAGCTTTCTCATCCTTGGAAAAAAAAAAGGAGCCAGCAGTGGGGTGATGAAATTTGGTGCCAAGTGAAGGGAGGGTGAAACCTGGGCTGAGGGAGAGCAGAGGGGCTGGGCAGGGGGACACAGGCGGGACAGGGGACTAGGTGAGCACTGGGCATCTCTCTGCAACACACCGAGATGGGTGGAAGTACAAGAGCATCAGCCAGGAGAGGGCGAATTTGGCCAGGCTGCGGAGCACCAGGATTTCACCCAGGCAGGTGGGAAGGGCATGGAAGCAAGTGGGCTGCCCACATCGGGCATCACTGGCAGGGCTGGGAAGAAACAAAGGGGCTGCAGCACCGAGAGGGAAACAGCAAGGATTGAGGTAGGGGGAAAACTCAGAACTGTCCCAGGCTGCAGGAAGTGCTGACAAAGCCCTGGAGCTTCCCGGAGCGCAGTGAGTAAGGGTGGCAGTAAGCGGTGTTTCATCACGCTGCCCGGCTTAGCTGCCGGCACCAACAGGCTCCCACCCAGCACGAGAGACAGGAGGACGGCGTTTTGCAAAGCGGGATTTTCCCAGCGGCTCTGGGGGCTGATGTGCAGCGTGCCTGGCCTCTCCACTTTCCTTCCTTCAATTCAACCTGCCACAGAGATGCTCAGCCCAACGCTCGGGCTCACTGCCCTGCCAAGGCTGAGTACAGTGCAGGCAAGGGCTGGGGTTTTGGAGCTCCCCCCGGGCTCTCGTCATCTCCTGTCATGCCTCAGTTCAGCGAGGTGGTTTAACACTCCAGGACAGATGTGTTGGGCACCAGGAGCAGCGTGTCCCCCAGGGGGCTGGGGTGCTGGGGAGGGGGCATCCAGGCACTGTCCTGACCATGGAGCCGGCACAGCAGTGGGGGAGCCATGCCGGCGTGGCGGCTGCTCCAGCAGCAGCCGGGGCGCGTGCTCGCTTGCATGCCCTGCTGCCCCTTGCCACGTGCCGCCCTGGCAGCCGCTCTCAGCCACCGCAGGCATTTTAATGAGGGCTGGGGCAGAGCCCGGCCTCTCTCAGCCCTCTCGGCCACTGGGAGCTTTAGGGGGGCAGAGGGTCTTCAGCATGAGCACAGGCACGAAACGCACCGGTGGGGCCGCAGGCTGCCACAAAAGCTCCACTCCCCGCATGGGGAACTGGTCTCTGAGCAGCTCTGGCTGCTAGTCTTTAATACTCATTATAGGAGCAATGAGGGTGGGCTATAAACCACCTCTTTAATACCCTCCGTAGGTCTCCTGCCAGCTCGTGGTGTGAGAGCTGGTGGTAAGGAGGTGGGGTGCAGCGGCTGCTGGCCCAGGGAGGGTTTGCAGCTCCAGCTGTGTCTGTTCCCCTCCTCCTTGCTGCCACAGACTGATGGCACAGAGGCGTGACATGTCACCTCTTCTTCCCTGTGTTTTGCTGGGGGGCTTTGTGTTGGAGGTACTCCACCATGCACGTGGGAGGCTGGCGAATAGGACACGTCCCTGCTGCTCAGTGTGTCTCTGGGGGGTTATTTAGGAGACTCATGGGGCTGGGAGGTGTTCAAGAGGCACATGGCTCTCCTGAAGAGCGGTTTTGGGGTGAGGCAGGTGCCCTGGGCAGCCCTTTCATGGCTTCTTGCAGTTGGTGGGGTGCAGCCTCAAGGCCAGAGCTGTTGGGTTGTTTCAAGGGACTCTGAAGGAGGTGAGTCCATGGGGCTGGAGATGAATGGTCAGTCTGCAGCCATCAGAGCGAGACACGAGAGGATTTTCAAGCACTGTCATTTCCCTGTCTCTGCTTTACGCCTCCAGCCTAAGAAGGCAGCCTCAGTGCAGGGAGGGACGCAGGGAGCAGCAGGGCGCTGGGATAGCCCTGCTTAATGTGCCCTGCACTTCCCTTTTATCCCCAGCAGCGCCTCCGTTAACATCTCGTGCAGCTCAACAGATTGTAAATCCCCAAAGCTGGGGCTTACCACCAGGAGGAAAATGATGCCACACCACATCCCTGTCCCTGTCCAGGACTTTGTCACCTTCTGTGTCACCCTCCCTGCACCAGCACTGCTGCCCTGACTTGGCAGAGAGGGGAGCAGGGCAACTTGCAGGTGATGGGTGATGCCTGAGATGTTGTCAGTGTCCCAGCCATAAGCTGGATGTCCCCAGAGACCACCTGAAGGTGACAGCCAAGGCAGCGGAGGGGTCCCCACGTGCAGCAGGGTCCCAGCTCGGCAGTCCAACACCTTTCTCCTTCTGCCTTCTCATCTCCTTCCATGCCCGTCAGCCCAACGCCAGCACTGGGGCTTTTTGTTCATTTTTGTTATAGCCATCTCGTGGTCTTACGCAGCCGCTGGTGCAAAGAGAGACTGACAAAGGGGCTCCTCACTGTGCAGTTTGCTGCTCAAGGGGAAAAGTCACAGGGCTCCCCAACAGCTGCAGCAGTGCTGGTACCACAGGGGCTTATTCAAAGATGCTACTGGCATTCCCACCCCCAGGCTGATGGATGGGCTCAGGGAAGATTCCCAGGCTTGCTGCCTTCCCTCTGTGGCATTTGTTCTCCCAACAAATCCAGTTTCGCTGGGAGGTTGCCATAGATGTTCAGCTGGAAAACATGCAGGGGGGAGGGCCTGGCAAAGATGAGGGTGGGGGAGAAGTTGTGGGGGTTTTCACCCTCCTCTGTTTGCTGCCAGGGAGATGCAGAGCAGGGCTGGGGGCTGGCCCGGAAGGGTCTCTGCAGGGCAGAGCCAGAGGTGGAAGGGAGGGTCAGCACCCCATGAATGAAGCCTGGGATGGGGAAAGAAACAAGGTTTCAGCTGTTGCACCCTCCTGGCACTGAGCTGCTGCAACACCCCATGTATCGGTTCCCCTCTTTCCTCTGCGATGGGTGACAGCAGTCCCCTCCCTCCCAAAAGCTGCGTTCCTCTTCAGTCCCATCTTGAGCTGGACACCACTAAGAGTTTTTATGTCTCTGGGGGCATTGCTGAATGAATCCCCCAAAGTTGAGGGGCGATTTTCTCCCCCCAGCCCTCCCAGAGACCTGCCTGATGCTGATTCTTGGCTCCTTCTTCCTCCATCTTCAGCAGGAGCAGTTGAAGGCGTCCCCACTTCTGGCCTGGTCCCCTGTGCCCAAACATCCCCCCCATCCGCTCATGGGCCCCACCTCTGCCTCAGGTAATTGCAGGAGGCAGGAAGACACTGGCTTTTCCCGGGAATGGTTTTGACACCCCTCAGGAGTGCTGGAGCCGTGAGCAGCACACAGGGCCGTGCCACACAGAGACCAGCTCCTCCCTGGCAAGCCCACACCAGGCTTGAGGGGAGCATCAAGAAGAAACTAGAGATCCCCAAGCACCTGCTCCACATCATATACAAAGCCTTCCTGAGCTTAATTCCCCACATGCCAAGAGAAACGGCACTCCCAGCACCAGCACTGCAAATACAAGAGGAAAGACTAGAAAGACCCAGTGCTGCCCTGGCTCCTCACCCCATGGGGCTCTGCCGCTGTCTCCCAGCAAAAGCTGGGATCCATGGCCTGGAGTATGGAGGGGGAAAGCCCAGGTATCGGTTGGAACTCAGCCAGGGACATTCACTGCCTTTGGGTTTGTTTTGAAGAGCTGCTTCGCTTTCTAAAAATGAAAGGCATGCTAGAGCAGCCGGCGTGGGGTGGGGTGAGCATCGCTTCGAGGTTGGGATGGCATTGAGTACTCGGCCCCATCTCTAGGGTTTCCCCCAAGCCCGGGCTGCCCTCAGCAGCTGCAAGCGTGGGGGAAATGAGGACAGGCAGGATGGGAACGTGCCCGGGCTCCCAGATACAGGGTTGAGGCTTTGCTTGGGACAAGCGGGGTAAGCATCATTTCAGGTGCCGGCATCCTCCAGTCACTGGCAGTGTGCTGGGGTAGGCACCACAGCTGAGGGTGCTGCTGCCACTCTCTGCAAATATCCCTGCCTGCTTCGCAGCCCCCTCTGCCTCTGCCTGGACTTCTCCTTCTCAGAGGATCTGCCGGGCGAGTGCCGGCAGAGGCGAGCAAGGGGGAGAGAGCAGCGTGCCCCAACCTGCTTTAGCTCTGAGATCACCCCACGATCACGGCTTTTAAAGAGCGATACAAAGCTGTAGATGGCCCCAGGTGGCTCTTGATGGGTACGAGTGAGCGCCAGAGGCTGGGGACCTGGGGATCAGAGCAGGCACCGATCCCCAGGGCTGCACTTGCATGCACCCTGCTCCCCAAAGATGTGCTGGGTTCCTTCAGAAAAATTCCCATGTTGTTTTGCATGAGTCCAGGGGCCAAATCTGCGCCCCACTCGACCCCATATGCTGCAGGCTTCTCTAGGGGCAGCTGAAGGAAACCCTTCCCACAGGGTTTCTGCTCGAGCATCTCCCTGGCATCAGCAGCGTGTGTTCAAGTGCAGGGTGAAGCAGGGGGTTCGCACGTGTCCATGCAGGGCTCTGGCCAGTGATTTACACTCCTTGGCAATGGGGATGCAGCACAGGGATGAGCAGTAACCGGAGCTGTGCTGCACCTGCGCTGGGCCTCCTGCTTTCGCTCTGATTTAATGTCCCAATTGAGAGGTGATGTCATTTTGGAGGGAGCCAGAGAAAAGGAAGTGCTAGAGAAGATAAGGTGCTTTAACTCTGCCCCTCCCGGTTTGGCTGGGTTTTGAAGCTGGGAGCTTTGTGACCTGCCAGCCAGGGAGACATGAGACGGGGGAGGAAAGAGGGTGGTTGGAGGACACCTTCCTATGGGGGCAGTGGGAGCTGCCACCAGAAGCCACTGAGATGGAGGGTGATGGAGGACCTTGGATGTTCCCAGGTGGTGTGAGCATGATTTTGTGCACTGCTCTGGCTTCTCCATCACCTTCACCTCCCAAACAGGTGGGGTGGGTTGTCTGCAGCACCGATCATGCCCTGCCAGAATCTGGGTGCCACACCAGCAGCCGGGGAGGTGTTCCAGAAGGGTCAGCAGAAATGATGGCAAGGTGCTGGAGGAGGTAAACTGAGAATGTACCAAGGCGGCCCTGCTTCCGAAGGGGAAAGAGACTGAATGGAAAGTTTGTTGCTAAAGGCTCCTTAAAAGGTCTTGTTTAGCTGTGGAGATGGGCCAGGGATTCTGGTGCTGAGTCCAAAGACTTGGACTTTCAGAAAGATCTCATGGAGCCGTCCTGGTCCCTCTGACAGTCAAAGGCAGTCCAGCCCCAAAGTCTTCTCTGCTCTTTGGGTGATGTCAAGCTGTATCTGCTCATTCACATGACTGGGAAAACCTCAAGGGAGACTGGCTGGGCTGATATGGCCCAAGGTCCTCTCTGTTGCACCAGGCTGCCACCCAGATGTCTTCAGCTGGAGTGGAGTGAGGTTGGGCCACCACTGGTGAGACCCAGCTCTACCCTGGAGAATGGGATCAGTGAACGAGAGCAAATCAGGATCATCAGTGGTCTTATGCAACCACAAAGGACGTGCAATAGCACTGGGGGTTTTCCAGCTCCCCGAGCTGCCCTCCATACAGGCAGGGCAATGCTTGCTGCCCTGCTCAAGTCAGCATTCTTGCCACTTGAGCTGGGGGCTGGCTTTCAGGTAGGCTTACTCACATTTAGACTGCTTTTGACTGTGCCAGACACCATGGCAATAGCTCTGGCTGTCAGGTGCCACCTACCACAGCCCCAGGTGGGGGTTTCTCCCAATATTGGGCTTCGAGGTGCTCGAGCTGGGTATGACTGCCCAGCAGCTTGGTGAGGTAAATTGCGTGCTGCTTGCTGTCACATTCAGTAAGGTCAAAGCGTGAAAACCAGCAATGGCCGGCAGGTACCAATGTGCTGGTCCAGTCCAATGTGGTAGAAATCATGGGCTCAGCAGGGCTGGGAAGAGGGGGCATCTCTCAGCAACTGCAATCTGTAAGTGTAGCCGTTGTGGCAAGGTTTGGGCTGACCTCCCTAACCCAGGGAGCTTTGCACCTCGGTGGGCTTGCTTGTTGTTATCCTGCCCTGGCAGGTTTTGCTGTCAAAAAGTGGCCCTGGTTGCCCTCAGTGTAGTAGGCAGCCAAGAAAAGGACTTTGTCTTCCGGTCATTTGTCTGAATGAAGTTGCAAAGAGCAGGAGGGGGTGCGGGATGCCTCTTGTGTGCATTAATATTGAGCTGCAGCAGGAAGAATCAGAGCTGGGTCTCCATTCCTTTCTCCATGTATGTGGCACAGTCGTCACAACATGTCTGCGCTGGTTAGCAATGGCTGGTGGCTTTTTGCTCCTCAAGGCTCTGCTTTCAGTGTTGTCGGGGTTTTACCGCTTTGTTTCCAGCCGGGGCCTCAGCATGCCAGGTACTGATGGTCTTGGCCTCTCTACTACAAGCTCAATGTCCCCATTTTCTCCACAGGAGGCTTTGCCACCTTCTCATCCTGCTTCCCAGGGCTCTGCGAGGGGAAGCCAGCTGCCATCCTGCCGATGAGCATCTCCCAGCCATGCTTGCCCGTGGCCAACGTCGGCCCCACACGCATCCTGCCGCATCTCTACCTGGGCTCCCAGAAAGACGTCCTAAACAAGGTACAGCCCTGGCGAGGGGACATATCCGCCCTGTCCCATCTGGGGCCCCAGCCATGCAGAGGGGTGAGGGCATTAAGGATTCTTCTGCCTGGTGGGAGGACCACACATCATCGGTCTGACCCTACCAGGAGGCTGAAGGCAAAGAGTGCATAGGCAGAGCCCAGCAGAGCTGGGGAGGGTGGTCTCAGGGTGTCTCATCATATACTGATGAGCTTTGGGGTGGTCAAACCCTTCCCAAGTGCCTGTAGGCAACTCAGGGACAGGAGGAGCATGGCCAGGAAAACACCTGGGCTTAGAGGGCTAGTTACCACAGCTGGAAGGAGATGTGGAACAGGAGCCAGCTTTGCACCCACCCGCATAGCCAGCCAGGCAACACCAATTTCAGCAACTCTGATCCGCTTGGGAGCCAGAGCAAGCTGGGGTATTCAGCCACAGCAGCATGGGGACGGGCAGCCCTGGCCAGGGGCAGGGGCTTGCTCAGGAGGCCCAAAAATGAGCAAAGGGGAGAGGAGAAAAGAGGGACAGTGCTCTTTTAAAGGTGCTGGAAGGGCTATGCTGTGATGTCATGCCAGGGAAGGAATTTTGTTTAAAGGAAAAATAACGGCAAGAAGAAAGAAAGAGGAATTGCAGTTAAAATGCCGCTGGGCGCCTGCCTACCACGGGCAGGAGGGAGCCAGCCAGGCGTCCTCGCCCAGGGCAGGCAAGGGGGGAGAGGGACCACAACGCCAGAGGGGGGTTGGAGACAGAAAGGAGGGAGAGAGAAATTATATACAGGGAGTAAAAGGAAATGAAAGAGAAAAATGCCAAGAATGCGAGCCCGGGAGCTGGGCTGGCTCCGCCGAGCTGCGGCCGGGCTCTGTAGAGCCTGCTGGGGTGGGCAGGAACCGGCCGCTGGAGAGCCAGGGCCGAACTCCTGGTGCAGTCTCCTGAGGAGTCAATGTCAGGCAGGGAAATCGATGGTTTCCTCCCTGCCTCCTCAGAGGGTTTTGTTCATCTTTTGGAGCTGTGTTTTCTGCCATCCCCAAGACGTGGCCAGAAGATGCTCTATTCATAGGCAGCAGAGCGGGGTCAAGTGCAGAGGCCATGCATGGGCAATGCTTCTCTTCTCCAGCATGTTGCAAAGGAAAGATCCCACATGGCAGCTCCACACACTCTGACATGTGGGAGGACTCTTTTATCTCTGTGTTTTCTTCTCCCATTTAATTCTTGGTCTTCCCTGGAATAATGCCAACCAGGCACTGAGACCAAGCAGCTGGCACAGATATTCCCCCATTTTTTATAAGCAACCTGCCCCTAGTTGTACAGGTGATACCTCATCTGATACAACGAGGAAAGAGACAGGGGTCATAAGAGCCATAAATTTGGCGTCAGCACTGCATATAGGTGAAGTTGGCCATAGCCCTGTGAGGGAAGGAATGGAGGTTGGTGTGGATGCAGCAGTACGCACCCAGCAAGCCAGTTCCCTGATGGATGTCCTGTGGGTCCAACCTCACCCCCTCATGGCATTTTTTCATCTGACCCTGTTTACCTAAGGTCTCCTTTGTGCCATTGCCTTGTACTGAGACAGAAATGTGGGCAGTGATGGTGGCCATTGAATGGCCAAAGCAGAAAAGTCACAGAAAGCAAGTCCAGGTTCACTCCAGTGTCAGAAAGAGGGAAGAGTTGGTTCCTCTTGCCACCTGCCTATGTCCTAACACATGAGTGTATGTTCACAGTGAAGAACTGTGAACCACTAACAAATCTGTGAGAACTCCTGATGCATTTCTGAGGGGTGTGGGAGCAAAGACATGGGTTGACATTGGTTAACGTAGGGTGCTACCAGTGACTTGCCCCTCTCTGTTAGTGAGATGCCTCCTCTCCCTCATCTGATACTTTCAAAGCTTTCAGCCACACTTTTCACTGATTTTCTTTCTTGTATTTTCCTATTCCTCTCATACTGGGGTTCTTGGGTTTTCCCCTCTGGGAGCCCCTTCTTTGGTCTTGCTTACTTTTACTTGGACCAAAGTAAAGATCTGCTGAGGTTCCAACCTGTGTGTCTAAATTGACACAGCCTTCTCAGCTGGCCTCTGCTGTACTACCATCAACTAGGCCAAGGCAGCAGTGGGAAAATACTGGGATGGGAGAAGGCAGGGCATGCATGGCAAGGCAGGTCTTCAGCACTCGGTGCTGGCTGAACTCAGCCAATCATTTGATCACTTCTTTCCCACCAGGACTTGATGACACAGAATGGGATAAGCTATGTCCTGAACGCCAGCAACTCCTGTCCCAAGCCAGACTTCATCTGTGATAGTCACTTCATGCGCATTCCTGTCAATGACAACTACTGTGAGAAGCTGCTTCCCTGGCTGGACAAGTCCATTGAATTCATTGGTGAGCTTTTGTTACAATGCTTGCAGACCTTCCTGTTCTCAGCCTTCAAAACCTGAACTCTTCTTCTGTCCTTCATGGTCTTACCCACAGCAACCCTTGTTCTTTCACACAGAGGGATTGAGTGTTGCGGGGGGGTGGGGGGGTGGGGGTGGGCAGGCTGGAGTCATTTTGCTCACGATCTCTGACCACATCGATGCTTTTCTCTCTGTTTCCTCTACTGTGCTCCAGACAAGGCCAAGGTGTCCAGCTGCCAGGTGATTGTGCACTGCTTGGCCGGGATCTCCCGGTCGGCCACCATTGCCATCGCCTACATCATGAAGACCATGGGTATGTCGTCAGATGATGCTTACAGGTGAGTTTTCCCCAGAGGGCAGGGAGGGGCTATGCCCGCAGGCTTCATTCCAGGGAAGGAAAGCAGGCTGAGCCCAGAAGGATAGGGTGGGAGCTCCTTGAAGCTCTGTCTTGCCTTAGCTGAGCCCCAGTGAAACCAAACCAAACCTCCCTTCAGAAAGTGCATGCAATGAGAAGTGGTTGGGAGCGGTAAAGTGGAGAGGGTAGACACTCCCAGCTATACCCCTGGGGCCCCGTGGTTCCCCAAGACCCCTTTCTTCAGAGAGTCTGGTCAGAAGGTCCTGGGTAATGCCTCTTCTCCCCAAAGAGGCTGAGAGAGTAGGGGTGACCCACTGAAGGACCAAGCACCAACCGGGGCTGTCTGTGCCTCTCGGCAGGTTCGTTAAGGACCGTCGCCCATCCATCTCACCCAACTTCAACTTCCTGGGCCAGCTCCTGGAGTACGAGAGGAGCCTGAAGCTCCTCAAGGCCCTGAAGTCAAAGGGTGACCGGGGCGAGGGGGACGCCCAGCAGGACCCAGCAGAGGTGGCTGAGGGCAGCCGGCACCCCCCACCACCTACCTCAGAGAAGGCCGAGGAGGTGCCAAGAGGCGCTGGCTCGGCGTCCCCCCACGGCGACACTGAGCGGCAAGGTGGGACCCTGAAGGTCCTGTCGCCCACCACCCTGCAGCAGGGGCTCAACGGCTTGCACCTCTCCTCTGAGCGCATCCAGGACACCAACCGCCTGAAACGCTCCTTCTCCCTGGACATCAAGTCTGCCTACTCCCCCGGCCTGCGGCAGGACCCACCTGGACCCCCCGGCCCCGGGGACGCCCCCAAACTCTGCAAGCTAGACAGCCCCTCAGGCCCCGGTGGCCTCGGCCCCTTCTCCCCGGGGGCGGACAGCCCCGACCGGCCGAGCGGGTCTGCCGCCCTGGGGCCGGGGAGGCGCGGCGGAAGCCCAGAGCCCCGGCGCCGAGGATGGGCTGCCGCCGCGGCTTGGCCAGCCAGCCGCCGCTCCTGGTGCCACCACCACCACCGCCGCCGCCGCCGCCGCCGCCGCCTGGAGTGGGGTGCACCTGGAGTCCCCCAGCACCCCCTCCGGCGAGGCTGGCTGGTACTTCGGCACAGACTCCGGCGGCGCTGGCGGGAGCGGCGGGAGCCTGTTTGCCGGCCCCAGCCCGTACCCGCCGCCATTCGGCTGCGGCGGGGTGGCGGGCGGCTGTGAGATCAGACTGAGGGACAAGGCGCGGGCCGAGCCGCGGGATGGGCGGCACAGCTGGCACGAGGAGGCCGGCACCGAGAAGCAGTTCAAGCGGAGGAGCTGCCAGATGGAGTTTGAGGAGACCATGTCCGAGGGCAGGGCCCGGGAAGAGCTGGGCAAAATCGGCAAACAATCCAGCTTTTCGGGCAGCATGGAGATCATCGAGGTGTCCTGACACCCCCCCCGGGGCACTTGGAGACCGGGGATGGGGCGGGGGGGATATTTAAGCTGGGGGGAGAGGGGAGGGGACAGCGGGGTTGTGGGTTAGTATTTATACCTGCGTGGGCATTTTCGGGAGCGCACGCGCTGAAACCGAAGCGAAGGTGGATGAGTCTTTCCAGAGTCGGGAAACATAACGACGGATGCTTAGTGTCCCTCCTGCACCCACCCCTGTCCTTCCCCCCCCATCCCAGCCCTCGGAGACCCGCGCTCAAAATTTGGGCATAAAATTTGAGTGGGAAGGGGCAGGGGTTGCAATTTTGGCTGTGGGGATGGGGCACAACGCCTGTGGGGGCACCACGGCCGCCCCCTTCCCTGCACCCCGGTGCACTAAGCATGCTCCTCCGTGTTTCTCTGGCTAAGTATCCTAAAAATGCTGCACTGGAGCAGCCCTATACATATATAAATATATATTATATATAATATAAAGAAAAAAAACCCAAAACCACACACACAAAGGAAAAGGTAAATGGTTTTACTGCAATTTTTATTGAGACGTAAATAATATTTCAATTTTTTTGTTTTGTTTTTAATTTATTGAAGCTGTTCATTCTGGCAATGATTTGCAGACAATGTGGGGCGGTACTTTCAGCTCTATTTTTACTGTGTATGGTATTTAAATCTGAAATACGAGTTTCTAAGCAATATCTGAGGCCTGTGGCTCCTTCTATAGCTCATGTCGACGACAAAAATTTCCCCCCCTTCCCTCCGGGCACAGTGACAAGGGGACAGGAGACTCTTCTGGGCACTTTTTCTAGAAACAAACAAGCAAATGAGCAAACCACAAAACTTTCTTACAACACAAACTGAGCCAGAAAACTCTCTTCTGGAAGCTGCTGCCACTTCTTCACCCCTTGGTCTCTGTTTGCTTCTCCTCATCCCCATCCCGGCCATCATCCCCATCCTGGCCATCGTCCCATCCCAGCCATCATCCCCATCCTGGCCATAAACCCTCCCCAGCTGTGCACCCCTCCCCTCCCCTGGGCTGCCCATCCTCTCTGGACTTCGCTGGAGAAGGCGAGAAGGCAGTCCCCCAAAGTGGAGGGAAGGGTGCCAGGTGTCACCTCCAGCTGCACGGGGAAGGGGAAGGCGTCAGAGGCTGCTGCAGTGGAGGCAGGGAGGGGAGGCTGGCTGTAGTCGGGATTTCTTGTCGGGGGGTGTCTTGCCCGCCCACCCCAGCCCCTCGGCTCCCCCCTCGCCTCAGCCACCTTGCTTGGGAGGTATGGGCACCATTTTCCCTTTGCGGGCGGTGGTTTTTCAGACTTCCCCCATCCTTCACTTGACATCTGAGAAACTCATGGGAAGCATGTTTGCAGGTGCCGGGACTCCCCCCGGCCCTGTTCCCCTCCGGACTGGCTCCCCCTCCTTCCAGCGGCTGATAAGCCGGCCGGACATAAAGCTCTGCAAGCACATGGGGGCACAACCAACTTATTTTCAGAGGCATTTGGCTGCTTCCCCCTATCCTGGTGAGGAACCAAGCTCTTGCCCCCAATCCCCGATGTCAGGCTTGCTGAGAAGCTGCTTTCTGGAGCTGTAGGCACTGAACTGCCTCTGCTGCAAAGCACATCTCTCCCTGCGGCTGTCTTTGCTTTCTCCCTCGTCTTGTGCTAGTTTGCAAAGCTAATACCTCAGGGGTCTCCGTTCGTGTATGTCTGTGTCCTGTGTCATCCTTGGAGTGTTGTTTTTTTCTTTTCTGGGTCCACACAGTTTCTCTCACTTTCCCTCGTCGTTCATTTCTATCTTTAAATCAAACTACATGTGACAAAACCAAATTATCTCAGGTTTGAAACTGAACACAAAGCAGAGGTGTGAGGAGCTGCAATCATGCGAGGAGGGGCTGCTCACTTCAGCTGGTTGCTTCCCTAACCACCTCTGTGTCCACAGTC
This sequence comes from Gorsachius magnificus, assembly GCA_034008185.1. NCBI lineage: Eukaryota > Metazoa > Chordata > Aves > Pelecaniformes > Ardeidae > Gorsachius > Gorsachius magnificus. The sequence goes on along the minus strand of CM067086.1, from coordinate 5,293,305 downwards.
GAGGCAACTCTCTCCAGAGGCTCCTCACTCTCTTCAGGCTGGCTTTAGTTTTTCTGGTTTTCCATGGGGCCATTTGGTGAGATGCTGGCGACCCCCACATGCTCCTGCCTGGTTCCCCGAGGTGTGGCAGGGAGGGACAGGGGTGTCTGGACAGCCAGGGACCACTGGCCTCTCTCCCTACATGGCTTTTGACGACAGGGCGAGATCTTGTAGTCATCCCTCAGAAGTCCACCGTCATTGCCTCCAGCAACCACCTCAAACCGGCTCAGCGTTGCCAACCTGAATATTTCTCCCTTCTGGCCATGAAAGAACGAAGACACTATTCTCTAAGCTCCCTTTTTAGATTCCAACAAGCATTTGGGTCCATCCCATGAGCTGGGCAGCTATTCAGGAGCTGCACTCACAGCAGGGTCTCCTAAGTGGGCATTGATGTCAAGTCCAAGGAGGGAGGGAAAAAGGCTTCGTCCTCCCTCCAGTAAGCCCCTTGAGCCCAGGGTTAGTGTCACCTACCTCCTGCCCAAGCAGTGCTGCTGGTCCCACTTCCCCTCCTTCTGCCCTCGGCTGTGGCATCTCTTCCCAAACATGCCAGGGGTCATTGCCTGCTGATCTCTGTTCCGTGTCGCTCAGTTCCTGCCCATCCCGTAGTCCTCCAGGGTTGGTGCCAGCACAGATCAGCTGAGCTCAGCTCAGGCAAGTTGCTGGCAGGAGCTGGTTAGGTGTAGCTTTGGGCAATGGAGATGGGGCTAGATGGCTTCTCAAGGGATTTACTAAAAAGAGGACAACAGGTCAGCACAGCCAGGTGGGGAGGTGAGATGAGGCACTAGCGAGCTCTCATGTAACTTCATCCTGTTAGCTGACACGGTGCATTATGAGCACAAAAAAGCAGCTGGAGTAAGTCAGAAAGGAGAGGGTGCATGTTGTAAACAAGACTCTGAATGTCTGCAAAGAGGCAGATACGTGGTTTGCTTTTTGCCATCTCCGTTCTGCCATCCCCGGGATGCTCCTCAGCCATGTTTGAGGCTTTAGGCACTACAGGTTCTCCTCTGAAACCAGAGCGAAGAGAAGTAGATTTTAAGATTAGTAGATCATAACTGCCAAGAGACATTCATGACCCACCTCTGAAGCCCTATTTTGATGTACTTTGCATTCATCCTTCCCCTTTACATTGGGCACGTGCACTAGAAGCCCTCTCATGCAGTATTTTAAGGCTACATTCAGAAAATATGCCTTGATGGAGCAGCCCTGCCTGAGTGTCTCCTGCCAGTGCTGACCCAAAGCCATCAGGGTCACTGAGTGGCTTGCAGTTAACTTAAATTATTTTTTTTAAATCAGACTCTGTCTAATAGACCACTCTGTCCATGAATCAGAGCTGTGAATTACCACGAGGATGGAAGTGCTGGCTGGTAGCCCTCCCCATCATCTGTCAGCCAGATCTTTTTAAGGGCTCTCACAGCCAGATGACCCAACCTAAAGCCTCACTGGAACGAAAATCATCTTTCCATGCTGATCTGATGAGGGTGCATTTATCCATAGGGACTCACAGTGGCAGAACTGTGAGCAGAGGAGAGGAAAGGTCTCCCCTTTCAAGGGAGGAAGAGACAAAGCTGTTGAGTGCCCAATGGTCGCGGCAGTGGCAATGGCTGAGCTTTCCACCACATGAAGGATGGAGCAAACCACAGCTTTCCTTCAGGCTAGAAGGGACATTGCGTCCTTGCCTCCAGCCCCGATCTGTTCCCAGGGCTGAGCCCCCCGGCCACCTCCTTCCCGGCTGCCTTTTGGGGGACTGAACGAAGGCGGCAGGAGGGCAGCCGTCAGGTCGGCAACACTGAGCCAGAGGCTTGGGTCAGAGCAGGCTCGTCCCCAGCCTCGGCAGCAGCGTCCCCAGCCCCTGCTGCCTTCCCAGCCCTTTTCTTTGCCTGTTTCTTTGGATGTCCATCCCTATTACATCTGCCCCTTAGGAGACGATGCCCCCTAGAACCCCCTCCTGCTGTCCCCTTCCCCCTCCCATCCTTAATACTAATGATAATAAGCTATCAGTGTTGTCATTGCAATCTATGAATGATAGATTTGAGTATTTATGATTATTATTATGATTATTATGGTTATGATTCTGTACTTTTTTGCTTCTTACTCTTTGTATGTTGCTCTTTGTTTCTCTGTTGTGAATAAACGCAAGGCCCCATCACACCTTCTCTCTGCTCCCCGCAGCCCGCCTGGGGCTGCGCTCAGCACAGATCCCAGCTGTCCCAAGCTCCAGGAGGCAAACCCAGCCCAGCAAACCCTTGTCAGGGTCACCCTTGGAGGGTGGTGCTTCCTGAGGGTATAAAGACATCCAAACCCAGGGCAGATCCATTCTCTTAACTCTTCCCTTCCCTTCCTGCAGCTCCTCTCCCCAGTAACAGGCACCTGCGCATGTTTGCAGGAGGCAGGAACGCACTGGCACCAAGAACAGAGGATTAAATGGCAAAAGCTTCGAAGCTTTTGTAACAGCTTTAAGGAGCATGTGCCAAGCACCCAGCTCATGGAGTCAGCTCCCTCCAGGTTGTGGTCCTCTCACCTTCTTCTGCTGGCTGCACCTACAGGCTGCATCGTCACCTGCAGGGGCTTCTTGCTCTGCCATCGCAGCTGGTTTGCAAAGCTCGACCCACTTGGCCAAGCCCATGCACTAGTGCCCAGTTTTAGCCACATGCCCTGGACTTTCTTGGCTGGAATGTCCTCCTCATGCTGGTGAGCTCCCCCTGCCCGGGGACAGCACAGCCTGGGGAGGACACGTAGCTGGTGTTAGAGCAAGCTCAGTGGCGGAGCAGCAAGGAGAGATGTGAGTGGCCTCCGGTACCTGGAGGGATTCAGAAAGGGGCTGGGAATGGCTCCTGACATGGGACTTTATCCAACGGCCTTTATCCAACACTGATAAATTGGGGTGTCGTAAGCAGACAGAGTCCAGTGCTTGTTTTTCACACCCACCGCCTGGGCTCGTTTTACAACCTGGAGGGTTCCAGATGGCTGCAAGGTGAAGGAGGAGACATTAGGGGAAGGGAAGAGGAACCCCATCTGCACCATGGTACAAAACACTCTCCGTACTGCACCAGCCCCATGAAGAATCATTTTAATTTGCTGAGTTTAACACCGCCCTTCAACAAGCAGCCTGGGCATGGTCGCTTGTCTCTGTCGTGACTTTGCTTCGCCGTGGGTTGGGGTCCTTCTCATCATGCTGTGCTGAACTCATTTCCGAGGGTGCTCTGAGACCTCACCGGAGAGCAGAGAGCTCAGGTCTCGCCCCTCTCTCTGGCAGCCCCCTGTTGGGGTCCCAGTCCAGCGTCACCCTTCCTACCTCACCTGCCTTTGGGGCAGCCGTGGACGGGGAGGGAACAGGCAGGTCCCGACTGCGCCGGGGCTGAGCCTCCTCAGCTCCTGCCCCCCATCCCTGCAAGATCAGGCCCTTCCTCAGCAAGCACAACACGAGGAGGGGGTCTGTGCCCACCCTGGCGTACCTGGGGACTCCCAAGCAGGGAAGAGAGGCTCTGGCCACCAGTCCCACCACACTCCCTTCCTTGCTGCCCATTCGGCCAGTGCCAGCGTTGGACACGGGGAGACACCCTGCCCCTGCCTCGTCTTTATTTATTTATTACCGGAGGCTGTAAACAGCAGTGCTTTTCTACCCTCTACTTTCTTTTCCTTTCTTTTGTATTTTGGAACAACGTGTTGTAATAAATACCCGAATAGGTGTTTTAACAGCTGGTGTCAGCCTTGGTTTTTGAGGGCCAGACCTTCTCAGGGTGGGGCTGGAGGGTCCTCTTTGGGGATTTGGGGAGGGTGATGGATCTTCATCTGCACTGATGGGGGCCAGAGCTGGTGGAGAGTCGGACACAAGCCAGACCTGGACACAGCCAGACCTGGATGCACAGCCAGACCTGTGTCTATGTATAGTACCTCAGGGCTGGAAGCTGCAGCTGGACTAATTCCAAGCAGAAATAAGACTCATGGCTAAGGAAGTAGGGGGATAAAAATTAATTGGGGCATTCATGGGCCCACGGACCGCAAACAACCTCTCTAAGTGTTTTGGATGGGCTCTGAAGCTGTAGACAGGCACCTGAGCAGCCCCTTTCTAATGGAAAGGACTGGCCAGGTCCTGCTCCAGATGGGTATATACAAGTGTAGGGGATGGTACAGATTGCCGAGCTAAAGAGCACAAAGGCATGGACTGTTTGCATTGAAATATATTCTGTTATTAATAACAATTATTATTATTACATTTTTTTTTGCTTCTCAGCTATGCTCTGGTCCCACCTTCCTCCTGCCGTGGCAGCAGTGTGTAGCCATACGCTTGCTGCGTGCTATGGCTAAACCCTATAAACATCCCCCAGTCCCCCCACAGCCGACTGAGCCGTGCTGGGCTGTGCTCAGGGGGGGCAGCTGGCAGGCGCCAACCAGCAGCCCCATTTCAGCTGGGCTGTGCTCACGCGGAGGCTGGTGGAAGCCTTTCCCTGCTCCCCCCTGCAGCCGGTTTGCTTTGGAGGGAGGAGAAGGCGTGAGCAGGCTCCCTGCAGCTCTGGCTCCAGAAAGCTGCAGCGCTTATTGACTTAAATGCAGAAGGGACATCCATCCCCACGGCTGTTTTCCGCAGGCCGGACTAAATCCCCTGGTCTTTTATAAATCCACTCCCCTCATCCAGCTGCAATTGCTGAGTCTTTTGTAAAGCCTCTTGAAACTACTGCCATTGTCTGCTGCTGGGGTAGAAATTACACTGCCTGGCGTGAAGCTTCAGCCTCCCGCTCAGCCGACCCCACTAGCGACAATTTCAGCGGGGCTGTTTGCACACCCTCCTCTCTCAACCACCAGTTGCCATGAGTGACATGGAAAGGGAAAATTATTTAATACAGAAACATAAGTGTTGCTCCCACCTCCCTCCCCGTTTACCTTCTCCTGCCTTCATTTTTCCAAACCTGCTGCTGTGGGGAGGATTCTGCAGCAGAGTCCCCAGGGCTGGCATCTCACCTTGCTGCTCCTGCGGGCGCAGCTAAATCCCCCCGGCCAGGGGACGGCTGCGCCATTGGGTCACCGTCAGCGGCACCCATGTGGGAGGGGACCCAGGTGATGCTGTGGGGTGTCTGCTCTTAGCTGGAGCTACAAGTATCTGACAGAGGCTCTGTCCCCTGGCAGAGGCACCCATGGGTGCGCATCCATCACCTCTTCCTCCCCCTGCCCTGGTGCCGAGGCTGCCTCTCCTCTTGCTCCTCATGATTTGCATGGCAGAAACCATTACTGCAACGAGAAACCCAGGAACGTCCTTTTTCCAGCTCTCGGTCTTTTATTGACTCAGAATGGCTGCCAAGCCTATAAATAAATGTTCCTTGAGCTAAATATAGCAGCCACTGAAATAGGCTGCCAGCTATTTATTTAGCTTGTGGCCTCTTTGAAAGCTTGCCAGTCCATACTGCCTCTACCTTCACGCCGTCCCACCCCAGGCTGCGGCCACCCACTGCGGGCGCACGGCTGAGTCAGCACGCAGAGAAGGGGTCACAGAAAGTCAGCCCCGTCCCTGCAGGGCTGGAGAGTCAGGGTGGCAGGGTCTGGCAGCTGGAGGAGCTTCAGCACCCCACACCCTTGCACAGAGAGCTGGGGGGTCCTCGGGAGGGACATTTGCTGGAGCGGTCGGGCAGGGGCTGAGCCAGCCACAAGCCAGTTTCCTCTCCTGGGAGGACTCAGGACCTCTTTCCAGCACTGGAGCCTGGAAAAGAGAATTTATCATCTCCCGCAGGCTTTCCAGCATTAGGTGATGTGCATTGCATTTCCACTCTTCACAGGCATGTAAATACTCCTGGTGTACAGAGATGCTGTGTGACAGGACCCTGAGGGCACATGGGGGCATGAGTTGATGCCCACCCGTGCACCTCTGCTTGAGTGGGGACATTCAAACCTGCACCCCAAGCTGTGCCACAGCTGTGACCCGGTCTCCGGCCCTGGCTGCCTGGTGGACCTCAGGCAATGCTGCAGCCACATCTGCTGCTCCTCCTGGTGGGACCCCTGGCTCAGCCCCACTTCACTGCATGTCTGGGAGATGCCATCTGCTATGTGGGTGAGATGAGCCCTTATGAGGGCACCACGCTCTGAGATCCTCTGTGGGATCCGTGTTCCTCCAGAGCCCTGTTGGCTGTGCAGCAGTGCAATAAGGGATGGGCTTCACCCCTCTAACACCAATGGAAAGCAAGGTGAGTCCTGCTCTCGTGCTGCAGGCACTGCCCTACGCCCTGAGCCTAACAGAAATAGGATGCTGCTTACCTTGGGCTGTGACGACTTTGTTGCAGCTCCAGGCCAGCGAAGGGAAAAACCCTGTCACTCCCTGGAAAGCCACATTTGCTCCTGGAGCAATGCAAGACATTAATAATGCTTAGCACTTACAGGGAGTTTTGCTAAACATGAGCTAATCCTTACAACACCCATGGGAAGGAGAAAAGTAATTATTGTTATTGGGCTTGATTATTCCTTTCCCATGTACCCCTGCAGATGGGGATCAGCTCTACCAAATCCAGAGAGCTCTGGAAATCAGAGGAGAATCCCACTCACCCCAGCTTGTACAAATAGGAAACCTGGAGCAAAGATGACAGGTTATTTGCCAAAGGCCACCCAGGAAGGCAGAGCTGGAGCCAAACTAATGTTCTGGGGAAATCCTGGCCCCCAATCCTGCTCCTACACCACCAAGCCATAATTCCCCAATTGATAGGGTAATTCTGGTCCCCTTGTGGGTCCTCACCTGTGGGATGCCAGAGAGATGCGGATACTTTTTATTGCTGCGTATCTTCCTATCCACAATGTCTCTTCACAAGGTGGTGGGATGCCCTCCCATCTGGCAGCAGATGCAGACAAGGCTCATGAGTATATTGGTGTGGAGTACTACTGCGGTGAGTCCCAAAATTCCCACCCATGACCCCCCTTCTGCAATCACAGCCCCAGACCTGCCACCACAGGTGGTTGACCCCACCAGCCCCCAGCTGCTGGGCAAGCAGTTCCCATCACTTTGGCCAGTGCAGCGCTGGCAGCACGGGGTGAAGGAGCCGATGGGCTGATCCTTGGACTTGTCCCAGCCACACAGTGTTGGAGTGAGACTGGCGTAGAGAGCTGAGATGCTGCTGGGGTCCCTCCTGGGGCACAGAGGGGCTGGGTTTGGATGCTCTAGGTGGGAGCAGAGATGAAAATGTGGGTCAACTGCCTGCCCAGGTCCTTTTGCAGGGAGAAAGGGCAGTTTTAGGGGGTTCCCTAAAACCAGCAGTGCTCCCTGGCCACACTCCTCATCAGCTGAAACCCGTGCACTTAGTGTCTGAGTGGAAATACTGTCTGTCAGCAGTACCCAGATGATGTCATTTAGTTTTCCAGGCTTCTGGGCTGAGCCAGCAGCTCGAGCCAATATGACTGGAGATGCTTTATTTAGAAGGAGCCCAAGTGCAACAGAGCCCAGGCCTTCGCGGTGCCCCTCTGCCACCTCCCTTCCCTGCTGATGCAAGCCCAGCCACAGCAGGGATGTCAGGCTGCCTCAGAGCAGGTCGCTCTTGGCAAGCTCAAAGCGGGACCCCGCGGGGCGGCTGGGAAGGGGGGATGCTTCAGGGGGCAGGTGAGGGCAATGCTCGGTCTGTGCTGCCTGCTGTTCCCAGGACCAGGGAACCTCCAGGTCCCTCTGGGCGATGTGCACAGCCAAGGAGCACCCATCCCCGCTGGTGCCTTTTGCTTCCCTTCAGCTCCCTGAGAAACTTGTCCCGAGCTCCCTAACACAGCAGCAACTGCCCTCCTCATCCTCACGCTTGCTGTCTCCAGGCTGGGTTACTGCAACCGACCCTCAGGCTGGCTCCAGGGGCTTTTTAGTTGGGAAGCAAATGTTTTCCCCAGCTGATACCCCTTAACCTGCCTCCTCTCCCTCGGCAGAATCTCCTGAGGAGTGGCTAAGAATAGCCCTGCTGCGGGGTCCAGGCTGGTGCTGTTTGCTCAGTGACTCAGAGCTGGCCAGGCAGGCACTAACTCAAAGGGCCCCATTACTCATCCGTCTGCATTGCCCCAAGGATGGGGTTTGTGTCTCTCGCTCGCCTCTCCTTTAAAGATGCTTTATTTATTTCTTTTTAATAAAGCTGCCATCCACAAAGAGAGGTAATTATCCTGCTGTGGATTTACAACTAAATATGTGTGCCTCGACCCAAAATGCTGCAACCCCCATCGATCACACTGGCAGCCCCTCAGTATTGCTCCTGCTCACTGCCCTGCCAGGAGGGAGCTGTGTGGGCAGGAGCAGGGCAAGAGAAAATGCCTCCCAAAATCGCATTTCATGGCACCAGGGGAAGCATGCAAAAAAAAATCCTGTCCTTCAAAAACCATCTGGCTGTGCTCAAATCCAACTGGCTCCTTGGATGCCCGTGGCACGACCCAGCTGCTCCCATCTTGCCCACAGCCCACATGAATTTCAGCCCTCCTTCCTTTCTGCAGAGTGTCTCCGTGCCCAGTGGGTGCTGCGGTGTCTGCAAAACACCCTGGCGAATTAAAACAGGCCTCCATGTTAAAAAGTGGCTCCATTTCCAAACAACAAAATGGCACCATCTTCCCCGGTTTTCCCCGAGGCGCGCTCTGAGCCACAGCCAGTCGTGCTGGGAACAGAGCTGCATCCCGATGGGTGCGCATCTGTGTCTGCAAGCTGGGGGAGGACACGGCTCCTCTGCCTGCCCTGCCGCAGTGGGGACGGTCCCTCAGGATGCGGCAAGTGCAGTGCTGGTGGCAGAGCTGGAGGGTGTGCGTTGGGATGGCATTTTCTTCTCCTGCTGCTTCAGTCTCGTAGTCACCCTCTTTCGCTGTTCTTCAGGCTCTTCTTGCAGCTCTTCCAACCCTGCTGCTTCGCAGCATCACCCTCCTGTCATCAGGGGGTGCATTACTCCAGCCCAAGATGCTTCACAAAGCTTTGGCAGCACCAGGAGGGCTACCTGAGAGCAGGCACAGCCCTGCAGGGGGCACACCTGGGGTACCCCAAGCCAGGTCTGGTTTGTGTCTTGCAGAGACGCGCATTGGGTGCAAATAGATCCACCCTGCATGGAAGCGGGCAGCTGGTCTGGACTTCAGCTGTAGTGCTTTTCCTCACCATCCTGCACTGACAACACAGGGGGAGCCTTGCCATCCATCTGGGATGAGCGGGCTCCCAGTGCCTCTCCACAAAGCCCTGCACAGAAGAGCTGGGGGCCCACACCTCTGAGGAGATGGTGTCCGCAGCTCCACAGCACTGAGCTCAGCCAAGGCTGATGGAAGCCAGGGACACAGGACAGAGGGAAGCGGAAGCCTGGACATCCACCTGTGGGCTGGAAATGAAGCCCCTGCATGCCCTGATAAACACCTACTTGTGTGCTCCTTCCATCCCCGTAACCTCCCCTCAATGGGGATGAGATGCCATAGGAGAGCAGGACTAACCTGCCAGGCTTTCTCCTGTCTCGCAGACCCCACTGCCACCCCACATCTATCACACTGCCAAGGGCAGCCAAGTGGCTGCTGGCAACCCCAGGAACCAAGGGCACAGCAAAGCCAGGTTGTGCCAGAGGAGGCAATGGGGCATCGGCAGCCCAAACCAGAGCTTTGTGGGACACCTTTCCCTGCCTGTGCCAGCTCCAAAGCCGGACTCAGAGCATGGCTGGAGGGAAATCCTTGAGCTGTGTCTTAAGCAAAAGCTGTGCCCTGGCCCTGCATCGCCCCCCAGCCCTGGCAGCACCCGGCCTGCAGCAAGGCATGCGAGCAACCTCTAGTGGCAGCTCCCGACGGCTCAGGAGCTCCAAAGCACCAAAATTCTGTCTGTGCAACACCAGGCGATAGGAAAGGAAGTTTATCCTCGTTTCATGTCCTTCAGGAGCACTCAGGGAGATGCTCAGTGTCGGACAAACCCCATTTTGCAAGCATGCTGAAGCACCACTGCAAGCGTTTGGTAGGAGAAGGAGGAGGAGGGAGGATGAAGGCCAACAGCTGCTCACACACCTTGCTGGACAGATGGGGGACACAAGTCTGGAGGGCAAAGCTGTCTGCAAGGGAGACAGCCCACGGTGGGACAAGAGCCCCTGGCCTGGCTCTGGCCCCACCAGGCTGTGTGACATGAGGAAGGGCAGGTGCCCACTTCTCTGCTTCAGCTTTGAAATGTTTTGCACCCTACAGGTGCAAGTTACTGCATAAGAGCAAGGCCAGGCTGGCTCAGCGTCTCTGCAAGCAGCCTGCCCTCCTGCAGCCTAACTGGGAGGGACACGTCAGATCTGGTATCTATGGTGTCCAGCTCCCATCTTATCTCCAGCACACCGGCCATGCATGGTACTGGGGAAGGGAAGGGCTCCATGTGTTCCTAAGAGCCACATCTGTCCTGCTTCACTTACTTGAACCGTGCAGTTCAAGTCTGTCACATCTGTAAAGCCACTGGGGACTGGGTTTCGGTTGGGGCATTGGCAGACTCAAGGGCTGCTGCGTTGGGCTGCTGATAGGTGGCTGTACAAGATGCTACAGTCCTCTCCACTTCTAGGAGACCCTGCTCTGCGCCCCAAAGATCCCTTAGTGGCATCCCAGCCTGTCCCCTTCATCAGCAAGAGAGGTCAGTGACAGGTCCCCACTGCCTTCCAGACTGAGTGGTCCATCTGTGACCCATGTGTGCGGTCACCAACAGCGGGAACTGAGAGAAGGTCAGCAGCAAACCTCTCTGGCTCAGCCTGTCATTTTGGTGTGCAGGAATGCTGCTTCCTTCAGCCTGGCTTCAAGGCTTGGCTTTGGCTTTGCCCTGGCATCCCCTGGGCACGGCACAGTGACGAAGTGTCTGCATTTGGGCCGCAGGAGCCTCCACACAGCTGCTGCTCAGCAGACTTGGTGGTGCCCGGAGCAAGGGCCAGACTGCCTCGGCTCCAGCTAGGGACCATTAACCTTCCCCCACCAGAGACATTCCTCAGACCTTGCTGATGCCAAGCAAAAGTACATCATAAAGTCAAAGCGCTGCCAGGGCTGCCTCTCCTTGCCCTGCTTTCCCTGCTAATCGCTGCACAGGCCATCCACTAGGGACCACGGCCAGGATGTGCAGGAGATGCTCCCTGCAAGCACCTGGGACACCTGCCTCTCACTTGCTACAAACCTCTGGGACAGACTGTCACAAATGACCAGGATATTTTGGTCATGCAAGCCCTGAGAGAAGGCCCAGGTACCTGGGACTTTGTGCCTCTTACCCCTGCTGCAGGGTGAGCCCAGAGGGATGTTGGTTCAGCCCTGGGTGCTGCACTGAGAAGGGAGCACAGAGGGTACAGACAAGTTGGAGATGGGAGAAGAGCAATTTCCATTAGGGTAAAGGCACCGGCTGGTTAAGCGGTGCCTGTGGGGGCTGTAGCCAAGGCCATAATGTCACTGGGCCAGCACAGGGGGGTGCATTTGGATGACTGTGAATTTTCTTGTCTTCCCCTCTCCTCCCTGGGCCCCATAATTAGTCCTCTGAGTCACACGGGGTTCCTGAAATGCTTTCAGTTCTGATGAGTAGGAACCTGAGAAAAAAAAGGAAAATTCAGTATTCCTCTGCAAATCCTATTTGCCATGCTCCCCTGGTTCCCTATGCTGCAAGCACTGGGTGCAAGGCTGGTGCAAGGCTGGAGGCAAACCCCAGCAGGCAAAGCAGGAGCAGGCAGCAAACGGGAATAGCTGAGGCTTAGGTGCTCCTGCACCAGGCCCTGGGCATGGACTCCTGATGGTAACTGGTTTCACCCCAGTCCCACAAGCATGCCCCTTGCACCCCTCCAAAGCCAGGCAATCAGGAGCGGGAGGTCTCAGGAAGAGGAATAACCTCCTCAGGCAGGGGAATTATCCTTCTTTTGGGTATGTTTATGTCAGAGGGGATTAAAGGGGACACAGCCAGCAAGATAACCTGGATCACTGCAAGGAGTCATCTAGCTCAGATAACCTCTGCAGTTTCGCCAGCTCCACTGCGCATTTGATAGCACCCAGCCAAAGACCAAGACTTGATACCCCTCCTCACCAAAGAAAGGGTCCATGCACAGAGAAAGTAATGAAAAAGGATCCTCCTGCTGCCTCCTGCACCAGGCAGCACTGCCGACAGAGCCGCAGAAACAGTATCAAGCCTTTCTCCAATGCCGACAGGCTGCCCTTGGCTCTGGCACCCACCAAAGCTATTAGCAATGAGCTCATCCCTCTATTATCGCTGATCCAGGGAGTCTGGAGGCTCTCGGAAGCACGGCTATTGATCCACACCTCTTACATGTCCCCCTCGGGGCTTCAATTTCAGGAAACCTCTTTGCCTCTTCTCTCCTTGATTCTTCTCTGCAGCCTCCAGGAATGATTTTCCAAGGGACCTTGGAGCTGGGAGTTAAGAGAAAAGCAACCGAGACTGTGGTGAGATGGACAGGGATTTAGCCTGGCCAGCACCGCTTGTTTGCTTTGGCTGACTGTATGCTTTATTCACCCCCTCCATCTTCCTCAGTGGAGGGAGGGGAGGACGTTTTCCCCCAGGTTAAGGTTGCAGGTTAAGGGAGGGAAAGCCTGGTGCCTTGCATGGGAACCTGCCCTACGTGGTCTCTGCTCATCCATGGCATGCACTTTCTGAAGGGGCTGTGCCCACATCAGCATCCTTTCCTCTCTCTCTCTCTCTCTCCCACACTTTCAGAGCTGTCAGCATGACTTGTGCCAACTGGTAAACAGGCAACTGCGGCTCTGTGCAAGCTCGCCCTGGCGGCACAAGCAGATAAGCCTGTTAGTCTGCTGGGGAGCACTCAGTTATGGTAATGATCAACTCAGCAGCATCCTGCTATCCCCTGAAGGACAATCCTGCACCCCTCGGGCCACTTCTCCCATCTGTTCAGGTCCACCTTGCCCAAGCAAACAGGCGGCAAGGTGAGGAACCACACTGGGGCATCAAAGAAGACTGGTGGAGCTACAGCCAGAAAATACGTCATCTGCCCTGGGCTTCTTTCCTAGGTATGAAGCAAACAACTTGCTGCCCGGCCCCTTATAGAATGGGCTCCTTTACTCCTCCCGCATCCCCAGGAAGACTTTCAGGTGCCTCAGTGCACTTCATAAATGACTAATGAGCCATTGCAAACATTAGTGCTAGTGCTGGCTGCCAGAAGCAGACCGAGATCAAGCCCTTCCTTGCATCTATCAGCTACACCCAGGAAGCATATTTGCCTTTGACAACAGCCAGATTAAGAAAAAAGCAGACAAACAACCACCCAGTGCCCTGACAGGGTGAGCTCTGAGGCTGTCAGCCCACGGGAAGGAGTGACCATCAGAAGAGGGAGGAAAACTCACATCTTGCTACAGCTGCCTTCACAGAGCTCCTCCAGAGGGGGGGATTTGGTGGTGGCTGTGGTTTTCCCTGGAGGCAGGTTAGGGCTACCAGGGAGAAGTCTCTCATTTTTGTGTGGATTTGTGGACAACAGAGACTTGGATACCCTGAAGAAACCTCAACACTCAGCCAGAGCCCTGGTGTGCCCAGCACAGGGGTTTTCATCTCTTCCCTTAAAAACTGGTCATGCAGCCCCGGTTTGCAGATGGGACACACACCTTGGAGCAGAGGCCCAATCTCATGAGAGGACCAAGGGGTGCACTTCTGTACCCCCATGAAGATAAACTCCAAAGAGTTTGTTCAGCTGTTTTCACATACACAAATGATGGTCCTACGGTAACCACCAGTGGCATTTGTTGTAGGTGATGACTCAGCCATGGCACCATTGGATCCCCACACATCTGAAGAAATTGCCCTGGGCAAAGCTTTCTTACCCTTACCCTACCCTCCTGGATTTTGTGTAGCAGCACGTTACCATGCGCAGGGGCCAGAATTTAGCTGACTCCTTGCACTTACTGCCCTTGCGGTTGTCAGAGTCAGAGGAGAAAGAGGACAGGTCACCTCGTATTGCTAATGCTGCAAAGTAGACATGGAGTAAATTTACAGCGTTTGCTGGAGAAATCAACACTTCCTATATATAGAAAAAAAATCAATGAAATGCCACTTACCCAAAGAATCCCCATTGGTCTGAACCACCGGCATCAATGGAGCCTCACCCACACACCCCAAATCTTCTTCAGCAGCCCCAGCAGGAGCTCAGCCTTCCCTTCTCCAGGCTTTTTTTGACAGGGTTTTTTGTTTCTACCAGCACACCAGTTCTGGCACTGTGTGCTCTGCCCTGAACTGGTTTTGGGGAGCCTCAACAGCACACTACATTTTTCCCACTTGCACCCTGCAAGTTGGCTATTGCTCATCCACCTTTCCCACCTACCTGCTCCAGAGGTCCTCCAGGAGTCAAGTGAGGAAGGGGAGAGGGTTCCCACCACGCAGGTCAAACCAGCCCACCTCTTGACACTCCTGAACCCCTCCCAAAGCCCCCTCTTTCTCTCCAGCAAGACCACTACCCCATCTGTGCCTAGCTAGAAACCGTGGTTGGGAATAGCTTTCACAGGAATTTACCCCCCTACTCCATCTCCAGGAGCAGCTTTTACTCCTTGCTTTTCTTATGGCCATCAGATGGTGCCATTGAGTCTTCTTGGGATGTGAAGCCCCGAGGACAGCACACTGGGGTCTTGCTCCATTTCACAGGCAGGGAATACAGCTTTATTGCCCAGCCCCAAATACAGCAAAATAAAGAGATTTTTCTAGCACAGGTGTCAGCAAAGTGAAGCAAATGTGGGGTTTCTGCTGTTTCCAAATACATTAACAAGCACTTGTGTCACTTTTCTTTTCAGTTCTGTTTTTTTTTCACAAGTCTTGCAAGACCGGCTGTCTTCTTGCAGCTGGACTCCCGTGATATCAGTGTAGGAGCAAGTGATAGCAGCCCAGGAGAACTTCAGCCTCAATTCCCACCCCTCACCCCCCATAAAAAAAAAGCTGCGTTTACTGCTGGAAAGATTTAGAGAAGCTCAACTGAGTTCACATAGCAGGGCCAGGAATGAAAGGGAGCAGCAGTGTTAGTGAAAGCTCCCTTTCCTTCCACGACAGCCATGTGGGACACAGGCCTTGCCCTCCCCAGACAGCCCTAGAGAGCAGGCAGCAGGCTGCCTGATGCTCAGGGGTGACCATGTCCAGTCCACATCGCCCTGCCTCTCCCCCCTTTTTTTTAGGCACAGAGTGCTTGGTACAGAGAAGAGGCTTGGGCATCAGGCACGTCGCTTGCGATGTGCTCATCACATTTGACATCTCCCCTCCAGATGTGGGGCCAGGACTTCCAGGGCTTTGGTATTAGTAATTCTCTCTGTGGTCTTTTGCAATGAGCAGAGCCTGGCACGGGCAGCCCTGCCATCCAGCTGAGGCCTCTACCTGGAATTGCAAGCATGCATGAATAATAACTGATTAGTACTTTTCCTGGGTTGGTTTTAGGTTTTAGTTGTGCAAGACGAAAGAGGAGAAAAATGCTAGCAAGGTGAGGACGGAGGGAGAGGAGAAATAATTACAATTGCATTTAGTCAGTGATAAGAATGGCTGCTGAGCTGGGCTGGGTGGTTTCCAAGCACGGTGAGAGGCAGCTTCAATTTCATAGCACAATCTTTCCTGCACCCTTAAAATAACTTCTCCCTGCCCCCAGGGTGTCACAGGAGCTGAAGAGCAATGTGTGCCCCTTCCCTGCACAGCCCCACGCTGCTCGGTGCTCGGTTTTCTTCTGGGGGCTGTTTTGAGAGTGGTGGTGTCACACTTGTCACGCCAAGGCACTGAGTCCCAGCCAAGAGGCCTGGAGCAGAAAGGAGGGGATGCTTTGCAGACCCAGACCTCTGGTCTCCCTGGGAAGGCAGCAGGCTGAGGAGAGCTCGCTGTTTGAGCTCCAACTCAGTGCTCGGTGAAGAAGCAGCTTCCCTGAAGCGCTGGGCAGAGATGGGACCTCTTTATTGTCGGGGCTAATTGCTCATGTGAGATGTATTTACAGAAGCAACTGTTTGTGCAGAGCGCAGCAGACAAACAGACTCCTGTTCTGCCAGGCACCCTTTGTAATCGGCCGCAGGCACCAACTCTGTGCTGGGCTGGACGGCGCCTGCGGGATGCTGAGCCCCTGTCCTGCTCCCCAGCCTCAGCAGCAGTGGAGGCAAAGGGAGGCTGGCTGGATCCAGTCCACTGCTTGCTCTCGCCCACACTACATGCACAGGCTGAAGGCACCCAGCTTGCTCCAAGCTGGGCATGCAGGACCCGCAGAGCAAACCCTTGGGTGTGATCCTGGCATGTGAGTCTCACAGTCTTCTGCAAATCTGGGGCTGCTTCCATTTGGGCATATGCCCTGCGTGCAAAGCACCCTGTGCATATGCAGATGGGCTGCCCATCTCCTTGCTCCGCAGGAGATGTGACACAGGCTCTGAGGTCACTTTGGAGGTTATGTGGTGAACTGCTTTACCTGTAGCTGTACCAGAGGGAAAGACGTGCCAGAAAGTTGTTCTTTGCTTTAGCAAATAATGTCAAGGACTGGTTAAAAGCATCCAGGACTCTGAAATTAGAGGCTCTTTGCTGCCTGCTGGTTTTTTTCAAGATGGAGGCCTAGGGGAAGTTTTGCCATCTGGGAGAGAGAAGCAGCATTAGGAAAATAATGCAAACAATTTCTGACACTGTCTCCATCTTCCTGCAAAACCAGTGGGGATGGCCAAGCCCTGGCTTCCAGACATGTGCAACACTTTTTGCTAGCAGGTAGGCTACAACCCAACCACACTGAGTGGACATCCCTCTCCAAACTTAAAAATCTATGTCCTGTTTCTCACCCTGTGCCCTTTCTCCACCCTGACACAGGCAGTAGGTTAAGATACACTTGGGAAGAGCTTATCAGTTAGGAAAAGCAGCACCAGCTACAACGTGCGTGTCTCCTGTGTGCGTGGGCCCTTTCCAATGGGCCGTTCAAACTGGCTAGTGCTGGTCAGGCAAAGTGAGAGCATGGGTTTGGTTATAGCCTGTCCACAACAACACAGTATCACCAGCACTGGGACAAAAAGGAACCCACACTCATCCGGCTTACAGAGCTCTCTGACACACGCGACTGAGCCCAGGCATACTGACTCCATGGGTGGCCATCAGCACTTCCTAAGCTTCCCATCTGAAACTAAAACTCTCTTGGCTACTATTCAATTCAGTTTGGCATAATTTTTATATTTCCCGCTTGGAAGAGCAGAGAAATCCACCTAATTTTGAGCATTCCTAGGCAATGAAGGTTTCTGAGCATTTACACATTGTCTCTCGCAAGACTTTTGATGCAAAGGGAAGTGTTTATTTCATTTTCCAGATGTGGAAGCTGAGGCGTGAGGCAAGCATTGCTCAGTAATACCTAATTAGTGGGAGAAAAAACAAAACCCAGTCACCACCAGTCTCATGCTTTAATATCCACTCATAAGTTGTTGTCTGAAAGAGGAAATGCCTAATACTTCTGTTCTTCTGTGACTGGGAGAGAGAGACTGAACCTTGTTCAGCATCCCTGGAAATGCAGACCCCCAAGGATGGATTTTTCAGCCCTCCTCCCTGAAGCTTCAGCCCTCTCTCAGACATCTGAATACAAGCCGTATTTCCTAGCCAGTTCAAGACTCAAAATGCCATATTTTTTTTTCCCAGTCTGGTCCTTGGCAGGATTGATTGTCTTGTTGCAAGACTGTACCTAAAATGTCTTACTATTACTGGCAGCAGTCAATATTTATAACCACTCTCAGTGTTTATTTATAAAAAAAATCAAATGTTCCAACCAAGAAGAGATGCTGTTATTAATATCTGGCATGATTAATAATCACATTTGGAGTTGCAGGCAGGCCCACGCTGTCAGACTCATGCACTTTGCTTTTTCTAATGGCTCTGCAGGAATTTGAACCGTAATATGTTTCATGGACAGGGACAAAGGCGTTTTGTCTCAGGGAACGAGTATGTGGATGTTTTTGACTTAAAGAGCCAGTGCCGCATTCAGTGCTTCACAAATGCACCATTTTGATCACATGTCTTCCCAGTGGGGGTATATCTCCTCCTGTTGCTGAAGACCCAGATCTGAGCAGTGGATTTGCAGCTTGCTGAAAAATGTTACACCCCCTCCGTGTCAGGGCAGCCATCACCTGCTCTGCTTCTCTGCCACCCACTGGAAATACCTCAGCCAGGCAAACAGGTTCACTTCTCTCTGCCTGCTGAGGCTTCTCAGCTGCCCAGGGTAAGGTGAGCTCCATGGGAGTGACGTTGCCTCAAATCAAGAGAAGGAAAACCCATACAGCCCTGAGCAATGCTTTCTTTTGTCCTTCGCTGTTCCTTCAGCGCTACCACAGCCACTTAGGGAGAGAAGAGGGAACATGCAAAGCTGTTGTCAAGGCATCAGGTATGAGGCCGCTCAGCCTCACACCAAATATGAGGTTGGTGAAGGAGGGACAGGTATTTCTGATGCAATAAGCCAGTAAGGGACCAAAGTTCACTCCCACTCCTTAGCGCTCGGCTGTGCAAGGCGATGTTTGACCACCTGTGCGTTGCACTTTTCCTGCTGCGGGAGGTAATGACAATAAAATCAGAGGCAGTAAAGGGACCGAGTTGCAGAGAGACTGGTGCCTTGATTACTTCCTCATAGCTTCTTGTCCTCCGTGGCACTGCTTTATTACCAGACCGGCAAAGCAAGCTGACTGAAAGGCCAATAGGAAAATCAGCTATATATGACAGACATTGTCTGTGCTGCCATCAAACATCCTATTTTGCACAAACTGGTCATGAGAACCGCGGGAGGGAAAAATAAGGAAAGAAACCTTCAGGCTTGCTATTCCAAGGCAGCTCTCAGCCAGTGCTGAGCCAGCCTCAGCACTGCAGTGTCTCTCTTCAGGGGTTATGGGACCTAGCAGATCCCTCAGATAGACTGGGACAGCCCTCAGGTCCACGCTATCTTGTACCTGGGCTTTTACGCTGAGCTCTGCAGAGCTTTACACAACTGCCAAATCCTCACGTGAGAGGTCTGTCTGCCCCAAATCCTGTGGTCTGGTCTGCATAGGATCCCCCCCAGCCTCCCATCAGTTCCCAAAAAGCTCTAGTGCTGCTGAGTAACACCTGGGAATAAAACCATCCTATTCCTAGAGGCTGGGAGGAGCAGGGCATGCACTTTTTGGGTCCTCTTGTGCCAGCCAGACCAGGGGATACGGGTGGCAGAACAAGGAGGAGAGGAGCTAGCGAATGCAGTGTTCCTTGCAAAGCACCACAGGCCAAAAGCCTTACAGTCCAGAATCCCGCAAGCCCGCGGGGCGCACTGTGGCCTTTCTGCCCAGACTGTCTGGCAATAATCTTGCATTTTAAATCCTGTTAGACACAAGTAAGCTGCAGGACAGTAATCCAGGGAAGAGTTGGTGCAAAACCCTCCAACGTCAAGCATTATAAACCTCCCCGATCCCCAACGCTTCCTACCACATCTGTATGCCAGGAACCTTCTCTTGTTAAGCACCTTATATTCCTGTCCTACAGGACCTCACTGCCCTGAAAAAGGAGCACCCTTTCTCTATGTATGTGCATAGGGCTTAGCACAAAAGATCCCTGGGCCTGCCAGGCTTGCTATTGTCAAACAAATAATCACTGGGATGCATTTTTTAGGGGGTTTAGAAAAAGAAGGGGAGTTGCAGGGCAACCACTGGAGACTGCTCTTGGATTGGCACATCTGTTGCTCTTCAGAGCTGCTCGTGGAAGGGCTTGAATGAACAGGGATAAATGTGAAATCCTTGGTCTGCCAGAGGGATTTCTGGGGTTTCCAGTGGCTGAGGGGAGAAGGAAAGAAGCAGTATGTGTAATGTCAATTTGACAATGGAAAAAAATTATAATCACCTTACGTGAAATATAGATAAATGCCTTGTGCCATTGGAAGGTACAGTACAAAAGATTAATGAAATAGATATTCGTTGTCTGAGTTTCTTTTGCACCAGTAATTCTCCTAGTGCCAGTTGCTGTATATTTTCCTTGATACAATCAGGAGGAAAAACAGCTAATCTGGCATGACAAACTCATTGTATCAGAAGTCATCTCTGCTTTAAAACGTGTGTCATATGACTAAACACCCTACTACTGGTACAATGCACCCCACAGTAAAATTGGATGGAGCTCATCCTCAAATGCCCTGCCAAAAATACTCTTCACAAAGGGCAACAAGAAAACATAATTCAAATGAGGGACATCTGTTCTCAAATGTTTGCAGATAATGACTGGATCAAGTGTCTGCATAAAGGATAATTATTTTCTGCAGATGGTTTGATCTGGTATTTTACACATTGTAAAAAAATCCTCGCCCCAGCCACTCAGTGAAGTATGTGGGGGTTTGCTGCAAGAGACCTCTTTCCTATCCTCTGCTATGTTTTCTAAATGCAAAGATAAGTAAAACTATAAACAATTAAAAGACAAAATGTAGGTGTTAAAGAAAATTATTGCTTGAACACAGAGAACATACATTTTCAAGTTCTGGTCTTCCATTTCTTGCATTACCCAAATAATTCTCAGGGTGATGTTTTGGTACAGGAGAATAGCAAAATAAAGCAGTTATGTGTTGTGCAAAGGGATCCCCAGCAGATTTCAGAGTCAAGGTCAGTTCCAAAACCAATGGTGCAGTATGGGTTTTCATACAAAATAATTCTACCTCCTTTCCTCAAGACAGAGGGATACACAATAACCATGACCAAGACATGTTCTCATTAAATCACCCCCGTGACACCCCCTTGCAATGCATTACTAGCCCCAGGATAACACTGCTCTGTCGAAACTGTCGTCAATGTGATGGCTGGAGACAGACTCATCCTCCCTGAATGAGCGGGGCCACAGGTGGGTGCCTGTGGGATGAGGGTCCTGGGGACCCCCACACCCACAGCATCACAGGGCTGGGAGGGCACAGCGGGGTAGAGGAAGCAGGCAGGGGAGGAGGAGGATGGCCCAAACAGCCTCTGAAAGATGGTCCTTCTCTTAGAAAGCTGGTGACTGCAGGGAGCCCAATGAAGTAACCATCACTCTCCCATAACACAAACAGTTTTTAATTAATACACCCGCCCAAAGCATGCTGTGACCCCCAGCACATCTGCCTCTGTAAACATCTCCACCTAAGCAGGTGCTGCTGATCAGGGGGGAAACTGGTGAGGGGGACATCTGCCCCAGGGGGGAACTGGTGAGGGGGACATCTGCCCCAGGGGGGAAACTGGTGAGGGGGACATCTGCCCTGTCTCACACAGCCTGTGGGAACGCTGGCCTCTCCTCTTTAAAAAAGTTAGGATCGTTTACATCCCAAAGAGGCACAATGTCAGTCTGTCTGTGGGTGTGGGCAGGCGTCCCTCTGTTTTTGTGGAGCTAGTATGTAGTGTTGGTCGGTTATTTTTGCATTTAGGGGAGCTGAGAAAGGAGGGATTTTGAGTCAAAGAGGAGATTCTGGAGCACAAGGTACAACCAGTAGCGGAAAGGCTGAGGCAGGTGAGGGAGACAGCCAGCCTGTGTCCCACGTCCGAGGCTCTGGGACTCTCTCAGGGTGCCGGAAGGGGCGAGAGGAACAGCGGTCTCCGTGCAGGAGTAGCTTGGGTCAATGCCAGCTGGCCCCGTGGGACCTCCAGGCTTTCACCACCCTCAAGAATGAATGCATTTTGTCTGTCGTGCAGGGTGGTGTAACCACCCCAGCGCTACCTCAGGGGCCCTGACAAGGAGCTTCCCTCAGGGAGCCTGTGGCACAGCGAGAACTGAGCTGCTGCGGCCCAGTGACGGACAGTGAAATGACCCCCAGAGGGGGACGAGTAACGCTGGAGAGCCCCGGCCCGGGGACCAACAGCCCCCAGCCAGGAGGAAGCCCCTTGAGGAGCCCCGCTCCCCTCAGCCCATGGGGAACCCGGCAGTGCCAGGGCCCCTCAGGCCCTGGGAGCGTTACCGGCCCCGCCCGAACTACATTTCCCAGCGTGCCCCGGGCGGCGGCTGGGGGGAAGGCGGGGGGCCGCTTCCGGGTTGGCGGCTGGCGGCCGCCAGCGCCGTGTGTTTACTTCCGGCCGCCCCAGTGCGCGAGTGTCAGCCTGAGGAGGGGACCCGGCGCAGCCTGGCGGCCGCCCCGCCCGCAGCGCCCAGCCGGAGCCGGGCGCGGGGGGGGGGGGGGCCCGGCGGCGGCCCCCATGAGCGGGCGGTGAGCGGGGAGTCGGCGGCCGCGGGAGCTTGCCGGTGCGGCGGGACCCAGCCATGGACTGGCTCATGGGGTGAGTGGGGGCCCCCTTTCCCCCCCCCCCCCCCCCCCCCCCGCGGGCCGGCACCCGCGGGAGCGGCGCCCGCCGGGCGGGTGCGCGCCGCCCCGCCGGCGGCGCAAGTGACGAACCCGTTATCGGCGGCCCGGCCCGGCCGGGGGAGCCGGGGGCGCGAGGGCGAACCGTTGGGCGCGCGAGGGGCGCCGCCGGGCGGGGAGGCGCCGGCCGGGCGGGTGCGGGGCGCCCCGCGGGCGGCGCAAGTGACGAACCCGTTATCGGCGGCGGAGGTGAACAGGCGGTGACAGCGAGGGGAAGCGTTAGAGACGGCGGCTGGACCACGCTGAGGCGAGCTTCCCTGGGTGTAGCCGGCCGCGCCTGGGGGGAGGAAGAGGTGCAGAGGAGCCCCTGCCTTCTCCCAAGCGGTCGCTCTCTGAAAAAGTAACTTTTCGTTCCTTTTTTTTTTTTTTTTTTGGGGGGGGGGGGGGGGGGGGATAGGAAGGCGAGGCGTTGCAGGTCTCAGTGCTTCCCACCGATACAGTGTGGGACTAATACCTCTGCGACAGAACATCACTTTCAACCGAAATGCTTGCCAAGGTTTAAATGGCTTGCTTTGGAGAGGAAGAAGAGACCTCGGCGGAGATTAAAGCCAAATCGGAGCCACGCCAGGGGGCTTGGATAGCCTGGGATTAATAGTGCTAATTACATAGAGACAGAAGGTAGAAAGCGCTTTGCAGCTGGTTTTAGGTCTGAAAACCCCAGTGCAGGAGAGGGACGTGCAGATGATGGGAGTGACCCGATACGGTATCAGTACCCCAAGCAAATCGCTATCCCAAGCAAGATAAACTCGGTTACTTCTTGTGTGAATTGTGCTGGCGACCTGCACTCAGGTGAACTGTGAATAATTATGCTTCAAAATCCCATGAGCAGTAGGTTTATGCTTCAGCAAAACCAGTATTGCAGTGGTAACTTGCTGCCCTTAGTTTCTTCTTTACAATAGTTTGATCTGGTTCCTGAACGTGATCTTTACCATCCAGGTTGCCTCCTTGGCTAATATGATAGGCCTAGAAGACAAAATAAACTATTTTGTCACAGATGCTAGATGTAGTGTATTAGAAAGATCATGCGTGTTGCCTTTTGTCTGCAGCTGAACTATTTGCTGGTGAAAGTACGGCACTTGTTACTTAACTTCAAACTAGATGTGGCCGACTCTTGAGCCAGTTGTCAATACCAGTTATGTTTTACTGTAAGTTTGACCTCTCAGTCCAATGGAGTGAATGCTGAGTATCTGTGGGGTAGATATTGATGGCTGTGTTTTCCTCCAGCAGGCTGGGCAGTGGAAATACAGTATTTGTGGCATGTGAAGGGGTCTGTGTGCCATGTACTTCAACACTTGCGTCTTGTAAGTCAGCGGGCTGCACACGGTTATTACATGGTCTTAATGAAAACACAAATGACAAGCTTGTTTCGATTTGTCTCATAACAACCACAAAGCACAGGTGGTCTGTCGTATTTACTTTGTAAGAGAGCTGAAGTGTCAAAGTGCCACTGCAATTACAAAAAAAGCCAAACCCGGGACTTATGCAAGGCATCTGGATGACTCAAAATGCCTCATTTACGCAGTTGTACTTATTTTGTGTGAATTATGTTGTAAAGCAGAAAAGAATCCAGGTTTAGTTTAGCCAAACTCTCAGTATGCTAAACTGCTGGTTTTCTTACAAAAAATAGTTTGGGCTTTTTTGAAGTTGCTGTGAAAAAATTGACATCTGTTCTGTACTTTTTTACCCGGGGTGGGTGGATCCGTCCATGTGTGGAAAAAGACTTGCCTGTTTTCCCCATTGTAATGGGAATGGGTCCTGAGTCATTTGTGTGTTACTTGCTTGTTCTCAGCTATTTCCTGATAAGTTTCTCGCCTGACCAAACCCAGTATTGTCCCACTGATGCTCTTAATGTTTTCTCCTTTAAAACTTTTCTTTAACTTTAAAACAGTTCTATTTGTGTGAATTTTGGGAAGGGCTATGGCAGGGAGGGAGACCATTGATATTTTGATTGGGGGGGGGGGTAAGACATTTTCTTCTGTCAGGGCAGATGTTTGATGTCACTCACTCAGCCTGGGGGCCCTTTTTATTCGTCCAAGTTATGGCTGCTGTTAGCAACTATGTGTATAAATGAAAACATCCTTCTTGCTGTTTGTTGAGGAAGAAACAGGGGACATTCATCTGCCAGGGCAGAAGTTTGGGTGATGTCACTCACTCAGCCTGTCTTTCAGTGAAAACTTCAGCTCTTGGGGTCTCGTGTGTGAGAAAGGGAAGGAATGTAGAAAAACCTGCAGAAATAGTAGGAAAACAGGTCACTCCCAGTAACCCACTAGTTTGTGTCGATGTCTTGTGCCTCTGGAGAGCAAATTGTTTTGGTGGTCTTCTCGGTGTTGTCACTCTTTCCCGAATGAGTGTCACCACTAACAAAAGTCCTGTCATCTTTCTTATTCCTAACTGCTTTGGTAATGTGTTGGTTTGCAGTTACAGATTTCCATGCACTTGCTTGCAAGAACCCTTCTTGAATGTCTCATGTTATCGGTCGTGCTTTCTTAATGTTTTGGTATGAGAAACATGCTCTGTGTTCTAACTTTGTATTCCTGAGAAGTTAACCTTCAAGTGCAAGTGTGTTAAATTAGGCAGCAGCACCAGTTGCTTTTGTTCTAGATCTCTACCCTTCGAGCTTGTGTCGCATTTATCCGATAGATGATTTAGAGGGAGGTCTGCTTTATTCCTTGCTGGTCCTCCCCTGCACTTGTGGTCTCTTGGAAAATGGGGGAAGGGTAAGTTCGAATCGACCACAAAGGGCAGTAGCCCAAGTGTCTCTGATCGCCTCAGAGTGCTTAATATAAAAAAAAAAAAGGAAGCTCAAGCTTATAAACAATAGTGAATTTATTACGGATTAACAAACAGCTCTAGGCTTACGTAGTCACACAGCAAAACTTCTCTGGGTGCTGCCTTCTGTTCAGTCAAGTGCTTCAAAATCCAGTCAAGTCCTAGGGAAGAAAGCTGAAAAAAAAGGAGCTGCTGGCATGTTACAGTGCTCAGTTTAGCACCAAAATAAACCCAAAGTCTCTTCTGTGGTTGGTTGGTATCTTTTACCCTTCTACCGAACATAGACTTAATACTGATATTGGTGAAAGATTATGGTTTCTTAAGTGCATTCTCTGTGTTAAAAAAAAAAAAGACCATTTTGACCTCTATTGTTGTACATAAGATACATTTTCAGTGCAATTTTGAATAGAGGTCTGTGCTGCTTAATTGCTTTACTCTGACAGTGATCTACATTACCCTCTTTGGAAGAGATTCCGAACTTTTGTGTTACAAATAGCATTAATCTGCTCTTGAAGTTCAAGGTAGCAACAGACAGGCATTGTTCCTTCAGTTACGAAACTTGCTTTTTAATTCATGATTAAAAAGGAGTAAAACATATTAATGGTACTGGTAAACCTGCCATGATGTCAGTTACTTTTAATCTTCAGCTGTGATGTCTGATGCTGTAACACATTTTTTCCTAATAGAGGAGGATTGTGAACTGTTCTATAAAAAGGGGAGAGAGAAACAAACTATTTTACCAACAATTACCTTTAAACACAAAACATAATTTGGGGCTGCATCTGTATTACAAACTTTGTGGATTAGCAGGTTAATAGACTATGCTGATTGAAACTGAGAAAACTGCAACACTTTAACATAGCTGTGATGGCAAACATCTGTAGATGCATCTTTAACTGGGACGAAAACTTCCACTGCAGAAATGAGCTGGAGAGCTTTGTATGGGCTCCTTGAAAAGCCTTCAGCATGTAGACCAGCCCTATAAAAAGGGACTCTTAGTGAAGGAAATGGGCAGGGGGGTAAAATCTTTCAATTTTTTCTTTGCAAGAAAGCTTCTGTTTCCATAAACTAGTGCCATTCCCTCTTGACTCTTAGTTGAATGACTCTGAGCACAAGAAAAACTCGTCATCCTCAAGAAGTGAAATGCTACCTCTAAACTCTTCAATGAAGATTATTTTCTGTTGAATGCATATCAATATTTTCTCTGTATCGTGAGGACTGTGTTATTCCAGGATCAGTGTAAGCATCTCTCATACTTGTGAGCTGCAGCGTCCACTCTTTTCACAGGCACTTCTGGTACCCGTAAAATGTCAGTGCCCGCATCCGTGTGGCTTGGCTTCACTATGGTACTAAGGACTCTTTTATCTGCTTTTTCATATGTTGCTCTGGTGACTTGGAAAGGGGGGGCTAAAAGTGATTGAAGGCTATCCTTTTCTCATATCCCACATCTTCAGCTTTGAGGACAGTTAGAAAAGCAATGGCCTAGAAAGGTCAGGAAAATACAGATGGCAGGAGAAAGAAGCAAACTCGGAACATTTGTGCCTGAAGACAGCACAAATAGGTTAGGTCTGCTCAAGTGCTCTGTCATCTGCAAGATAGAGCAAGTGGCTACAGCTGTAAACTGAAGAATGTCTAATCCAATGTAACAGCCTTCACACTTGCAAGTTTTATTTTGTAATGTCCATTAATCCACTATAAATGCTACATATATATGCTGCCTTGCATAGTCTTCATCTGACCAGGGTAGGTAGTTGGAAAGTGCATTGTGATAAGAGAGCAGAGTAATTATACAAATTCAGTCTCTTTGAGTATATGCTATACTGATGATTTCTAACGAATAGTGCAAGTGGACTTCTCTAGGTCTGCACACTGCTAGATTTGTCTAGTACAGAAGCCCTGTGTGTCATGCATTTATTTTATTTAGCTGTAACTGTCAGGGGCTTAAAATAAAGCTAGCAGTTTTTCTACTTGTTTTGGGTATAGGATTTTGCCACATTATCTATCCCAGCAGTGATTTTGATGGCTAGAAGAGGAGTAACACCTACTGTTCTTTTGTTGTCTTGCATTCTGCATTTATGGAAGTGTCTTTAAGAAATTTCCTCATATGGCCTTAAGACACTGTCCAGTTAAAGATACACTATGGTGAAATATGACTAATTGTTATGCAGAGAAGTCCTAGCCTTGAGCTAGAACAGCTAAGGACTAGATGTGAAAAAAGCACACTAATGTTCTAGTTCTGAGTCAGTAAAAATCCAATCTGCTAATTTTTCAGCTGTTAGACTAAATCTTTGTTGCTTTTGAATGGGTTGCATTATCATAGAATATCTCGAGTTGGAAGGGAGCCAAAAGGATCATCAAGTCCATTAATCATAAGGAATGCATCTTGTAGTGGGAACAGTGAGAAATCATGCAGCATACTTAGCTGTCAGTTTGGCTGGTGCATGATACAGTTGAACCAAGAAGAGTATTGCTGTCTTTGCCTAGCAGACCTTTATATAAAAAGGTAGCTAATGATTTTTATTTTAGGTACTGTTTGAAATTTCCTAATTATAGCAAATATTTCTATAAAAAGGGAGAAAGGAAGAATACTGGAAGTTCTTCAGCAGCTGTAACCATAAGGAATGCTTTCCCCTTTCTTCCCTTCAGTCATCTTCAGTGAAGAAAGTCTTCCTGCCTTTATAAGGCATTCTTCCCCCTAGAAACTCTGCTGCAACCTCTCACCTTTCACAGCTTGCGTGGTACGTATATTTGTCCTGTTTCTTAACTGACCTCACAACAGGTGTTTCCCTTGCATTACATTCCCTGCAAACTCTTGGCTTCACAGACCATTTTCCCTACCTTAAGGGAACTGAAAATAACTCAGAACTGGTAAACCAGACATGTCCAGACCTATCGGGCAGGGAAATATTCACATGCTCCTTACTTACTTCTATTTATAGGTGTAACATTACCTATGGGGTCCCAGATTGTACTCCCCAGATAAATCTAGGTCTGTCTGTGAGCCAGTTGCACTCAGTTCACACACTTGAGAGACTTCAATATTATTTCATACACTTTTGAAATATGAGCACAGACACGAGCAGTACTTCTGCTAAAGCAGAAGTTAGCTGTGAAAACAACTGATATAATGTAGTCCGTAGGTAAAAATATCTCAAATATTAACTTGCAATATTCATTACGATAGTACTGGAAGGGTGCTGTTAGTTTGAAACATGAGTTTTGAGGGCTGTCGTGGTTGTAGAAAAGGGAGTTGGCACTGGATGAGAGCAATTTAAACTTTTCAGGCATGTTGTTCCCTTATGTGTCTCTGGTTCTGAAAGTGCTTGGTTATATTACTGAGATTGTTGCTGTTACGGCTTTGCTGCTGTAATGCAAAACAAATAAAAAATAACTGCAGAGCCTTGCTCCCTGAAGTGTCCTGGGTATAGTCAATTACTGGTTTCTTGGAGAAAATGCCAAATAAATCCTGCATTTTGAAACCTGTGTTAATTTTAACAAACCACAGAATTTGTATCAGTTAGGCAGTTACTTCCCTTTGGTCACTGCAATGCATGTGAATACTGGTTTGTTCTTATGAGAGCATTCTTTTTCCAAGAAGGATTTTATTGAGGGACAAGAAGAGTAGATCAATCTCAAGGTCCCTAGAGTAAAATGAACTATTGCTTTCCTATGGAAAAAGAGTTGAGCATTCTAAAAGTGTAGCAATACTCTTTCCTTGTGTCTCTCTGCACATTACCCTCTTTGTGCTACCATCAGTATTCAGGAAGGCTGATAGGTTAAGATGCTCATCTGACTGAAAACTAATCTTTTTTTTTTCTTTTTTTCTTTCCTAAGGTTAGTTTTCAGCTAAATGAGTTCCTGCAGCCTGTTTGTGTAGCTACATGAATAATGTTAATAGCGCTGTGGAGCTGGTGAGAACATAAAGCTTAGGGAACACTCTTTTTGGTGGCAGCAAGGACTTAAATCAATTGAATGTAATCATGTAGTAATGTGATTATTAGTGCTAATTACTCTGCAAATAATTAGCAATTTTCTGATGATGTATCCTTTGGCTTGAACTCTTTGGAAGAACTGCAGAATATCTGGAAATAGGACATGCTAGGACTAGGCTGGTATCTTGGAGCAAGTAATGGCCTCTGAGTGCTGTCAGAGTTGCTGTCCTGCTGTTTTACATACAGTTTATGTCTAAACTATAGATATACTTGTAGTGATCTGGGTATTTATGAATAACTCAATTTATAATTTTCTATAAATCAGGTTTCATCTAAGTGAGAAAAGTGCTGGTCTGTCATAGTGTCAATGTGAAGGTAGGTAGTATTTTGGATGCTTGGCTGAATCCAGCAGTCTGATTCAAGGGAGTTTTCAGGAAGCTTGGTTCACGCATGATGGCCTACATAGCTTTGCCATATTTCACTGGCAGCTTCCATCTGTTATATCTACTGGATGTAGGCCCAGAGCAAGCATACTTGAAAGAGTAAAATTAATAAGAGACTGCAATTTTTACATAGCTGTGTATACAAGTTTGAACTCGGTGTTGTCAGTTCTGCATATTCTGCAGTCATTGCTGACCTATTAAACAAGTTTAATGTGTGTCTGCTAATGGAATGCTATTGAAATAATCTTGTGCTTCATTTTTAACCCATGTGTAGCCTTTTACAATCAGTGGTAAGGTTGTGAGACTTACTTGCTAGGTTCAGTTTCTAAATGCCCTCCTTAGCAACTTTTCTACCTTATTATCTTAGGCAATAAAAAAAGGCTGTGCCCTTCACTGTACTAAGCTTTGTAATGAACAAATGTGATTTTAAAAAAAATTTCTTTTTGCAGTCATGTTGTTTATGATATTACTGGAGACAGTTAAATCAATGAGACTTCTTAAGGAAGAACCATTGCTTTGTGACTTTGTTCCAGCACTGCAAACAGTTGTACTCTACGAGTTTCCCTGCTCCTGAGACAGTGTGCAATAATTTAATTTTGGAGTTAGAATGATGAATATAACTGTAAGTGGCTGAAAAGCAGTACTATAATTTTAGCATTTGAGGGGGGAAAAATGGCAGTTTTGCCTGAAGTTAGTTTCCTTTTATTCTGCCAGCCAGGAGAAACTGGTCAGGGTGCAAGTTCTTCACACAATCCACAAAGCTCCGTTTCTGACTGCGGAAAAAGAGCATTGAACACATGTTTAAAAAAAAATAAAAAAAATCAGAATTTAGATACAATTTTCAAGGCTCTAAAGAATGTCAGAAATTAAACTGGGATCAAGACAGGAATGACTGTCATAGATCAAATTCCTTCTTACTCTGGACATTCAAAGAGTAAATCCATTAAGCTAGAATGTAAGCATGCAGAAAACTATTTTTAACAAGCATCTTATGGGCTTTGGTGGTTAGGGCAAAGTCAGAATGATCCAGGTCTGGTAACCTGAGCTCTTCAGAATACATCTGCATTTTTTTTTTTTTTCCCCTTCATCATTGTTCAGGTTGGAAAGGTGTTCATTGAGTATTTTTTTTCATCAGTGTTCAGTGACTGTCCCTTCTCTATGCTGAAACGTGTAAATAGTTGGGACTTTTACCTGACAAGTTTCCTAGTATTTATACATAAAGCACAGAATTCGTGTGAAACAGGTTGCATAGAGGTGACCTTGAGAGTGATTTTTGTGGGTTTTTTTTTTAATGGCTTCATTTTACAATCTTAATGTTCCTTCAGTCTAGAATTTCCTAATTTAGAGAACTTCTTTCTTTTGTGTGGTTCTTCATAAAACGGCAGGGAGTTGTTCAGGAAAGGCTTTGTTCCATGCAGTGTTTCTTAACAGGTTATGCAAAACTGGATAGAGATGTTTTTTTTACAAGGAGGTGTTTTGTGTCTACTTTGTGCATGGGCTCAGGTTACAGAGTTAACTCTGTTAACAAGTTTGTGTCAGGTGTGATAAATGATAGCTTTCTTTTCAGTCAGTTTTCTCTCTGATGATATCCAGGTGTTGCTGGAACTCCAGTCTGTAACCTTCACAATTGTCGTGTCTAATACAATGTTAGTGTGTCCTGCTTTCTGCCAGATATAAAAGGGACCAAGTTTGTTGTGAGGGCTAATAACTTTTATTAGATCAACAGATGTACTTGGGGAAGAAAGAGAGCTTCTGGGCATACTTGTATCTCTTGTTTATGTTAATAGACGGTCTTCAACAAAACCATGTTAGTACTACACCTCCATGTCAGCTGGATAAATCTCACCTGCTGATTTAGCAGGGGGCTGGTACCTTTTTAAAGAGCTGACCAGTCTACATTCAAAAACCCACAGGTGGACGGGCACTGGTCTTCCTCTTTAAGGTGATCTGAATATCTTGTAAGGGAAGGAAAGAGATTAGAAATGGGAGTATTTGCTGGTTCTGGTCTACGGTATCCAGACCCAAAGATATATCTAATTGCCTCCAGCATTGTCTTTTCCTTTGTTCTGTGAGCCAGTCTTTCTTTGTTCATTCCTAATTTCTGGTTTGGGTGCATGTGCTAACCTGCAGTTCTGACATGTTTACGGTCTTGTCTGCGTCGTCTTTTTGTTGTAGCCAGATAGTGCCATTTTTTGAATTAGCTTATTTTTGAGGTTTGGAAGAAGTCTGACTGGTGAGAGATGGACAGAAGAAACAGCAAATGGGATACTTCAGCCTAATGACTATAGCTGGTTTTGTGTTCAGTTCTAGTCTTAATCTTGTAAAGTAGAGGGTCTGTTGGATGCCCTTCTGCTACTTGGTTTTTTTGACGTTTAGGAGTACTGTTTTTTCTGCACAGTATTCCTGGATGGGTATCTAACAGTAGTTGTTTTGATTGTGTCCCTTCCTCATTTGATTGTTGTGGTGCTGTTGGTTATGAACAATTTTTGAAGACTAACTTGAAATTTCATTTTTTTTTCAGATGTATTTATGAATGTTTCTTATTAGGCATATGACAGGCCTTTACCATGTGGTCTGGCATAGCACAGGATTTAGCTTTGAGTTATGGGTGCTGTTCAAAATGCTGAATTTCATGATTTGCATTCTTATAACCCCAGAGTGTCTGTAACGAGGTTCTCTCTCTTGCCCCACCCTGCTGAATATGAAGGTACTGGCCCGAGTCACTTGAGCTTGTTGAGGCTTGAGCTGGTGGAGTAAAGTGCTATGAAAACTCATCTATGAAAGGGGAGATTCTGCATTAATGCTTGTAATGTACAGCTAGATAGTTAGCTGCAAGTTTATAGGCAGCATGGTTAGTTTACTTTTTGAAGGGTGGCCTTCCTGTTTTCACACAGTACTATAAGGTGGTGGTTTTTGTTTTGTTTCTTTAAAGTGTTTATAAGTGTTTTCCAGGCTTGTTTCAGGCATGATGTCCTTGGTCATCTACTAAAATGTAGGCAGCTGTTGCTATATGTGGTATAACTTTCCAGGTGGGCAAAATACTATTTACATGTTCACAGACTTGCATTTTCTCATTATTGTTAATAGAATCAATGCTTTTGTTTAAATCAAGTTACTATTGGTTTTAGGTAGAGTGAAAACTTACTAGGTTGTCTGGTTGGGATTACTTTAAATTAGTCATCTTGTTAATGGAGAAATATTTTTCTGCAGTTCATGGAATGCATGCAGTATAATTATCCACTACCTCGCAGGACAAAAATCACTTGCTGGTTTGTTTTTGAGGTAGAAATGTATGTAGTCCTTTTTCTAAGTAAATAAGAAATATTCTTGCTTACTAGATCTATTAAATTACCACATTTAAACTTTTTATTCTGAAAAATGGGCTCTTTTTTCTAGTTTGCAAAAATTTCTTGAGAAGGAAGTAACTTTATAATAGACAGACTCATTTCAGTACATTGGCTCTACTTGTTTAGGGTGTGTCTTCTATCTGCAGTATTTGAGCAAAGCCAAAAATGTAAAATAAAAGGGTGTTAAGTGGTTCTGTGGGCATCATGAATTAAGCTAACATGAAGGTTTAACTTCTGAATGACAACTTCTGCAAAGTTTTTAATGTGTTTTAACAGATACAATTCAGATTCACTCTTTTAACTTGATGTCTTGTGTAGAAAAGCACTCTTGCAGAGACAAACTGTAAAAAGAAAAAGAAAATTTTTTTTGGAAACAAACCTGAGAAGACATGAGAGAGATGGATTACCACGCTGACGGCCCCCAGTGTTAGGAATTGCTACTGCTGTTAGATTAAGCAGGTAGAATTTGAGTAAAGAGGAAGCAAACAGAGGAAGAAGGAGGGTGCTTATACATGTAATAAAACTTTGCTAGCACATACACCATCATTTTCCCATCTGGGTATAATAAAGTAATAATAGTTATTTTCCATTATTACTCAGACCTGGATATTTTTATAAAATACTGCACACAATAGTATCATGTAGAATTGCTGTTTGTAACTGAACTGTAGCTGTCAAAACAAATGCATGAACAACTTGGATCCAGGGAATTCCAGTACAGGCATGACCTAAAGGAGTAATCTATCGTTCGTCCAGGTAAATGTCTGTGGCCTGATTCATCAGATGTGCACATTTTGCAAATAGATACCTGCAACATGCTACCCATGTATCACAGTATGCTGTCTGTGTTGCTGTCTGTTGTGACTTCAGCTGCTTGTGGCTGCAAACACTATTGCCAGCCCTTTAACCCCATGGCCAATAGTTCTTGTCCCATATATAATATACTTACATAACTGTAAGTATATAATACTTTCCTCTACTTGTGGACTTAGCATGCTTTTATTATAAGGTGTGGATTGTTTGGGTCTGTCACTTTACAGACAAAGGTTCTAGTCCTAGTTATGCCAAAAATCAGTGCAATTTAATGGTATCACAAGTCAGGCTAAGAGATAATACTGATCAGTCTCAAGGGCTAAGATGGAGAAACACTGATGGCTTCTGAATGATGTGAGATTTGAACTTGAGGGCACCTGCCAGATCAGTGCACCCTTTGTGGACTACACAGTACACACATGGGAAAGGACCTTTGCTTTTTGGAGGGCTTGTTTTGATAGTGCAATGAAAAAGGAAATATGATGGGGCTGAAATGTGTAGCTTTGTGCAAAATTGTGTCTTCTGCCATTTCCTTTGAAACTAGAGTTTGGTAACTGCTCCATGTTTGCTGCTTTTATTACGTTGATCAAGTACTCTAGAAGTCAAACTAGACATCTGTTAAATGAGCTATGAGAAAGTGCATGAGGCTTGTAGGAGGTCAAAGGCTGTTGTAATGGGGGAGCCAGACTGCACGTGCAAACTAAATCCACCCAGAGCTTTTTGTTCCTAGCAAAGTGAAATGTGAAGACATACTTTTTTCCCCCTATTCCTCTTAATTCTGCGATCCACTATCCTAAATCTTACACTGTTTAAAAATGGCACACAAATTTTTACTGGCTAGATGGAGGGAGAGTTAGTGTCACCTGTTTGATATTGCTGACCAAACAATGAAGTGCATCTGGTCTAAGATACAGAAGCTAGGATGCATTATCCCTCTTTATGTTTTGAATGAAAAATACTGCATCATTACGAAAGGATGTTGCCAAGATGAAGTTCTTCAGAGTCTGACTGAAATTGACTGTCCCCTTATCCTTTTGCTAGTATATGCCCAAGTATAGGGATTTTTTACATGAAAAAAAAAAAACTTGAGGCAGGACCAAACAGCTGTGGGAACAACTAGTCCAAATTGGATCCATGTTCCCACTGAAAGTAATAATGTGGCAGCTTACAGGAACTGTCCCCGTGGCTTGTTTCCCTAAGATCCCTGGAGACTAGTGATGTGGGTGGAGTGCACAGGACATGAAGTAAAAATATTGAGAGATAAACCTGTCCAAAAAGGAGTCTAATCTCCAAGGAAGACAATGGTTATCATATAGCCATGGGCTACTCATTAACTCAGGGTTGCTAAACCAAATATTATTCTAGAGTGACAGCCAGCTACTAACATGAAACTGTTACTTACTTTTTAATCTCATTTTGGATTTGCTTCTTTGTGACAAGTTTTTGGAGTTTAGTAGTAAAATGACAATGTCAGTATCCCAGCAGTCACTGTCTCAGACCTCCAAAGAAAGAATGAATTCTCCAATATGCTCGTTACAAAATCAAATCCAGAAGAACCTCAGATTAACTAGGTTTCAATAAATACTTGTACTGCTTCGTCATGTGGAAAAGCAACAGCAAGTTCAAAAACGGGGGGAGAATAAGACAAAAGTGGGTTTAAAGACATTTGATTTGCCAGCATACTTTTACAATAAAGAATTTTGGCATCTTGCATAACAATAGAAGGTTGGAATACTAATAAGTGGGAAGAATTTTTGTATACAGCCCATACAGTTGAGTTATGGGGTTTAAATAGGATGATTCTCTGTGGTGAATATTACAGTTCTGTAAAGATTAACCACATGAGCAAGAGTACTAGCTAGGATAATACTGGTTTTCAGTCCATGCATCAAAGCTGAGCAGTCAGAGATAGGAAGAAATTTCTCTTGGGATATGGTGTTGGGGCAATTAGCTGCATTTCCAGAGATTTATGGAGTCTTCTGAATTGCTTCAGTGTTGGCCATTGTCAGAAGTGGAATATTGGGCTTGGTAGGCAGTTGTTTTGCATTATGCATGGTCCTATGATGCAGAGGTAGATATCCAGAACATATTTACATAACAGCATGGTAAGGCTTAATCTTTTCTTCTGTTAGCAAATACCTCGCCTTTCAACATACAGGAAGTTGAAATACTTCATAAAAATCTGATTGTTATAGAGGGACAAAAATATAACTTCCTTCTAAAATAGCTTTTGTAACACTTATTTCCAATATCTCTTTCTTCTTACAAAAGTACTAAATGTATTAGTTGGTGATTCGATTTTGAGTTTGGAAAACTGTAAGAAGTACCAATGGAATGCTTTTCAGGACTATTTGTGCATTTGTACCTCCGTGATGTGTCTTACAGAAAGATTAAGAAATTGATAACTCTTCTTCCTTGTTTTAATTTAATACTTTTTGGACTAAGGTCAACTTTTTCAGATTTATTATTCATGTAGTCGGCTGTTTTGCTAGCATGTTTCATTCTTGCATTTGTTTAGAGGCCCTGAATTACAGCATCTGGTTCCTAAGGATGACAAAGTAACTCTTTTTCTGGTATTTACTGTTCCCTATTGTTGAAATGTCACCTTTGGGACTGTGACTGCCATTAGACATATGCTAATCCTTGCAGTAACTTTTAATGATATTGATAATGCAATGATAATGAGATTGATAATGCAATGATAATGAGGGAAAAAGACAAAATTGTTTCTTGGGGGAGAAGATTTGAAATTCCATGGAATTAAAAGTATCCCGGGATGTTAATATTGAGTCACGGTGATGCTCTTCCTTTATTACTAGTTTTCTAGAGATGAAAATACACCTCCTTTTTTCTTCCTTCCCCAGAAAGAACTAAGAATTAAGATGGAGTCTATTATCAGCAAGAATAGAATGTAAAAATGGAAACAAGACCACTTGGTTATATATATATGAGTTATTGATCTACTGTTGCTTTTTTGTAATCTGTACTTGCTTCGTTTTTTATGACAGCTCTTTCTCAAAAACAAGTATCTACTTGGGTCAGGGATGTGTTTTCAGAAATGCCAGATGGTACATTGGCCTTGGTCGTGTTCAAACCGCAGTGCTTCCTGAACAGTTTAAATACTTAAAACTTGCATACTTCTCTTTGTTATTCTGAGCTGAATCTTTTGAAGTTTTAATAAACTTTTGTCACAATCTGAAGGGTTGGTTTCAGTCTGTGGTAATTTTTGGTGGATTTTTTTTTTTTTAAACCAATTCCAATATAATGTTAATGTTTAAGCACAGTTTGCTAATTATAATTCTTCAGTAGGAATTACTTTAGCATCTGGAAATATGAAACAAAGGGATCATGGATTAAAGGGGCTTTCCCTAAATGTAGTTGCCACTTAAAATTATGTAAATGCTAAGGTGAATTTTCTCTCCCGCAAAATGCTAATGGTGAGGATCCTTGGTAGAAAAGAAAAATTATTAGGTTTTTTTGTCTCATTAGCTGAGTGCTTTACTTGGTGGTGGTTTTGGTTTTAGGTTTGGGTTTTTTTGCATATGCACAGGAGAAATACCAGCACGTGGTCTAAATACACTTTGTATTTTTAAAGTTTTACTGTTAGTCACACACTAGCATAATAATCCTAACTTTGTTTTATTTACGTAGTATAAATACAGGGGGAAGAGTCTTGATCAGGAGACATATAAATAGAATTTAAGTATGTAGATGAAGAAAATACGATTCTGTTTGGTACTGCAAGGAGTAATATATAACCAAGCCAGTTCAAACAGCTGATCAGTTGAATGCTACCTCTGATTTGTTGGTATCATGCTGAGAATAAATCAAGTTTGTGTAGTGCCTGGAAATGGAATTGTTTTCACATGAGGCTTTTGAAAACCCACTGCCTTCCCTGGCTTCATTCTTTAGTAGGTTTTATATCAAATTGTTACCAAACCATTCTGTACACCTTATTGTCCACATAGATTTTATGACAATTTGCATTGGTTTAGCTAACTCTGGTCAAAAGATAACTGAAGAATGACAGTGTCCAGCATTTGAGTCTTGCACCTCAGCATTCCTGGTGAGATTCCATTTCTTTAAAAATACAGTAGAACTTGACTCGTTCAGTTACTGCATTCTCCAGAATTTCTTGGAGAAGATTAAGTGCTTTATCATCTAAAGGATGACCTCATCATATGCTAAGGGAGCAAATGTAGCTGTGGCAGCTCTTATGAGCCATTATTATGCGAAGTTACAGAGATCTTATAAATGCTGTGTGTCCTTCATCCTTTGTAGACCTTTTACCAAAACAAGTCAATGAAGAAGTTGATAAATTCTTTGGATAATTTTGAAAATAATTCACATAGGGGAGTAGAAGAGAAAGAAAGAAAAGTTAAAAATACAGTGCCTGCAGTGTGGCAGCAACGTGTTTATAACCTCCGTGATAGACTTCAGTGCGATATATCTTGTCGAAAGAAAAGATATCTGGATTTTTAGCATGGCTGTGTCAAGGAGATTCCCTTTTTTGTACGGGAGAACTATTGCTTTCTATTGCTCCAATTTCTCCCTCCAGTAAGTTTACTGAGGATGGCATTTTTCTTGCTACACCTTGCAATATTAAAAAAACTGAGCTCATGCATGCATGAACTAGGAATGCTTCTGAAGAACAATTTATCTTAAAAAAACAAGTAATGACATTGGTATTTTATGCTAATCTGTGTTAGACTACAGCTGTGAATGTTCTCAGTGTTTTGGGCGCTGCAATAAATAAATTGTTCAAAAACTGGAGTGATTGTCCATATGCTACAGTATCCTCTGCTTGCTTTAATTCTCATTACTGTACCTATGAGGAAGATATTTTTACCCATTATCCGACAAGTGAATACAAATTTCTTTTGGTATGTCATTGTCATAGCTGCTTTGTCATAGCTTGATATTATGAGAACAAAAGAAAGCTAGGGACCCTGGTGAGAATGTTAGAGAGGGATTAACAGAGCCTTGTAGCTATGGAGTTAAGCTCGGCTTCTGTTTTCACTGCCAATGACATCTTGTTTTATGCATACTGGGGATGTTTTTAAACACAGAAGCAATAGGAAATAAGACAGTTTGCTTCTAGCCTGTGTTTCCTGCAGGGCTTCTTGTCTTTGCCTTCCGGTTAGGCAACAACATTTGGAGCATAATCTCGTTGTTCTGTCCTCTTATTGCTGTTTATTTGTTTTGCCGGTTATGTAAAGCTCCGGTCTTGAATCTGTTCTCCCCTTGCTCAAATCTTCCTTGAAGATTTAAGTTGGGAATGTGCATGCAAAAGATCTCTTGTGCACATCCTGTTTTCAAATTGTGTTATTTCCTTCAGTTTTGTGCTCCTGCTGAGAATGTGGCTTGAAGCATGTCTTGTGCTTGCATCTGACAAAGTTGGTGAATGCCAAGGATAGAAGTGTGTATGTTCATAAACGTAAGAGTCAAACAACTAGCAAAGTTGTTTTAACTAATGGATGGATTTGTAGCTTTTCTAGAAGTATTTTGTGATGATACAGATATCTAAGTAGTCTAAATTGTGGTTTGGTTTTTTTTTTCTCAGGGTGTGCATTAAGAAAAAAGTAGTCTGGTAGCAGTTTGAATATTCATGCTGTCATTATGGAACAGTGTAACCACAGATGAACTTGCACAAATACTGAAAGCAGCAGCCTGGAACAGAAATACAAACTTCTCCCTTCCTACTGCTTTATTTATTTCAAATGTGCAGATTGCTGAGGTAAGCAAGCCTGCAAAATTGAGATGGGTTAGCTGTAACGTAACTGTTCACTACTGTGAAAACAAGCCACCTTTCATTACGAAGCACTCGGAGTGGCCTGTTGCTGGTCACTTGCTGAAAGGTGACATAATTTGCAATTTTAAGTGTAACAGTCTACTCCTGACATGGTGAAATACTTTTGAGGATTTCAACATATGCTCACTAGAAATATATTCATATGATGTTGCTTACGGGTTTAATACAAAAGCAGAAAGATTGATGGAAATTAATTTATAAAAGGAGGAAGAGCTTTTAGAATGTATCACAGGAGTTTGACTACAAAGATGACTGGTACTAACCTCTAGCCCTGTCTCAGTGGTCTTTGGTATTAAATTGCTAATACAAGGTACTGATTAGGATCTTCCTGTTCAGTGAAATCATGTTGCTTCATCTTCTTTTGTAGGCTGCTGTAAAACAACCTCTTAACCTAATGTAGTTACAGTGTTGATAAGAAGTAAAATATGCCTTCATCTATGTAAAAAAAGCGTATGAGTGTAGAAGCTTTCCTGGTCCTTTAAGTGCTCTAAACCAGAAAGACTATTTTTTGCTACAGAATTAGAGACTTTAACCATAATACTGCAGTATGGATCTTATCACTCAGCCCTTCCATGTTGTTTTTGTCAGTCATTTTTAATACCATACCTAGAATTTTTACTATAGCACTTAGAAACTGTGGTATCTCTTGTTTCTGAGCTATGCTAGAATTTAGATAATTTTTTATTTCAACAGTGGTTGAGGATGGACACACTGAATGAAATGGCAAATTTGTAACATGTAGTTTTTTGTTAATTTTCTTAATTTCCTTCCTATTAGAATTCCCCCCTATTTCTCCTATTGAGAATATTTTGCATCATTATACTGGAGAAATGGTGCTAATGTTTGTTTTGTCATGTAACGGATAAATCTGGTTTGGAAAGTTCCTCTCCCTAATTCCTATCTTTAAAGTCTTTGTTATGGTTCTAATTAGTAGGTATTAGCATATGTATCAAAATGCAGAATGTGCAAGTACTGTTTGGAAAATTAAATGCTAGGTTTAGCTCATCATTTTGTATCATTTGGATTTATTTCGAACAAAACATTAGCACACTGAAGTATGAAAACTATAAAATTATGGCATAAAATCAGCATCAATAAAAATCTGTCTTACACATGGCTTTTCCTCTCCTAGCATCCATGCAGCTGGGCAAAAAAAAAAGAGCAATATAACAAATGTGTTGGTACTCTTCATGACTGAGACTGGAGAAGGTGAATGTGGAATTATCAATGTGGAGTTGAAAATGTAAAGACATTAAAGTGCTTTTATAGTATTAACAGGGAGAAAATTGGGTGGATCACTTTGGGGGGGAGGAGAACTTTCCTCTTGAGGCAAAACAAGCACATATTTGTTTTGCTGGTTGCAATGATGCGCCACCTGACATAAATATTGGTACCACTATGTCTGTAATAACCACAGCCATAGGGCTAGAAGAGGAGACCTCTTCTAGCAGTGAGCTCTGGCTACCTTAGGAGTTGTGCCCAACCACTTCTGTGAAACTCCTCTTCTGGAGAAGGTGAGAAAAGAGGTATCGACTGCTGTGGAACTTCTTCATTTTGTTAGACTTGGCATAAGTACCTCGTGTTTGATACCTTGTTCTGCTCACTACTTGCTATATCTGTTGATTTTTAATTTTTTTTTTTTATTTCCTAATACATATGCTTTACTTTCCCTCGAGAAGAGGGTTTTAGCAACAACTGAAGGATGTGTAAAGGCAACCTTGAAGACTTTTCTGTGGAACTGACTTTTAAATATACAGATTTACAAGGAGAAACAGATCTTTATAAACAGCACCACAGTATCCTATAACAAAAGTCTTTGTATCACACAAAGGTTATGTATTTTACGCCGTAGTTCCCTGAGCACTTTAGGCTGACCGGACTGCCATGAGAAGTGCTCTCTTCTCACTACTCCAGCTGTTTATTCCCCTCTCTTTGCCAGCTCAAGTGCTTGAGGGATCTCATTAGGAATTGAATCCTGACAGTGATGCGGGTTAAAAGTTAATGGAAAGAAGACAGCATTTTGGTTTAACTGGGATCAGTTCCTGATCCAATTCACTGTACGGCTGCACAAACACCTCTGCATGGGAGAGGCACAGAGGGAAGACTGAGAGATCAGGAGTGATGGGGGAGGAATGGGATCAACTCTAATGATGGTAGTGACAGCTTGCTGGCTTAATGTATTTGTGGAACTGTGACATTAGATGCTATGGTCTCTCTCAGAAACTCATTAAGTACTAGACAAGATGAAATACTTTTTTTTTCTATAAAACAGGCTAAAATAATCCATTTTCACTGAAGTAATATGTCCTCTGAGAAATTAATAATTGTTCAAATATCTATAGAGTTGTTCCTCTCATTTTCTACAACTGTGGATCCAGAAATGTCAGTATGACAAAATATGCTTCTGTATGGAGGAAGAAAAGTAGCTTCAAATATAACGACAAAGTGTAATCAGTCAGGAAGGCAAAATCAGGCTGCCCTGGGAAACAGAAGAGTAGAGGGCCAGGGCAATTGCAGAAACAAGCTGCATGACAGTTTGCCAGGTATCCTGTTAAACTGCTGCAGATCTTATGAGGGTTTGTGGTGATTTGTACGTACATGTGTGAATTTTTGGGGAAAATGTTAATTAGGTTGATATGTTTTAACAGATGCTTTAGATGCTTTCCATAAATGTACTTTTTAGCTGAAATTTCTAACTTGATTGTCATTGTTGGAAGAATAGTTTGTACATCAGCTTATTTTCTGCTAAAATTAGACTAGCTGTCTTCTATATTCAAGTTGCTTTGCTACAGCAAAGTAAATGCAAATCAGACTAATTCTGTATCGTTTCTTTTGTGTTCTGTTACCCTCTGTGGTAATACCCAGCAAAAAGCTCAATTCCAAGTTACATCTCTCTTTTGCTATTTTTTTCTGCTGACATAGCACTCCCTAACTGTGTATCCCAGGAACAGGGATAGATTACCTTTGTGGGTAGTCAGATGTAATCTTTTGGTAGAGGACTGACTTTGATAAAACACAGTGCCCATTGCTGGATGCAGCTGTTATGCATGAAATCCTGTTTACTGAATATGCAATTATAGAAGAATAAATAGAGATAAATGTCCCCCCTCTCTTAGTGCCACAGATGGCAAACTCGTGCTGGTCAGGGGACCAGAAAAGTTAAGAGCTAGGATGTGCATTGCACACTGTCTATTGCCACATGCTC
Source organism: Gorsachius magnificus (assembly GCA_034008185.1). NCBI lineage: Eukaryota > Metazoa > Chordata > Aves > Pelecaniformes > Ardeidae > Gorsachius > Gorsachius magnificus. The sequence continues at coordinate 5,250,761 of CM067086.1, read as the reverse complement.
CCGGGCAGATGTTTTGTGCTGTGAAAATCCAGCACGTAACTTACAAACCAAAACTACATTTTTCTATGAAATGACATTAAGTTCTTGACTAAAATGAATTATAACAGAATGTTCTTAATTCACTTTCTTCGCAAGTTGTACTTTGTTTTGTGTGTGACTCACTGAAGATGACTGTAATTTTGTGCAACCCCAGGTTACCTAGCTGCTGTTCAGAGTACACTCATTCTTGTGACTCAGTTAACTCTTGATTTCTGATTTTTCCAGGATGCAAGGGGCAGTGTGTTAATACACTTGTTGCAGGACCAAGCATGCTGTGCTCAGACACAGTGCTTTAGAGGTCTCCAGTGTATTGTGAAATGCAGCCATGTAGGTTTATCACGAGCAGCTGTTTTTGTTCTGTGGACGGATCCATCTGGGGTGGAGGGGGGAGAGAGAGAGAGAGTGTGCTGGTGGCTTTTAGAGATTAGCTGGTGACAGTTTTGCTTGGGAAGTGTACCAAGTTTTAGCAGAGCTACTGTAACAGTGATGGGAGGTGAAAAGGGATGGTAAAAAACCACAAGCTCTACTAATCTTTTTAAGTCAGAAGAAGCCTTCAGGATTTGGTTGTCTGCATGTGGGTCTAATTGCAGCCTTGATTAGAGGAGTACCTAACATTTCCTACTTCAGTAAAGATCTGGCTGAGCTGTTACAGATGACATTTGGACATACAAGGCCTAGATGAGGAGTCTGAGCAGCTGTGTCCTTGTGCAGGCGAGAGGGAGGCTGTCTGGTTTATTGGATTACCTCTTGTCAGATCATGGCAATGCATGCTTCTGAAATCCCTCGGGGTAGGGAGGGAGTGTCAAAGAAAGGATGGCTTATTTTAGGTAAACTGATTTAGACAGCAGTCCATTTTCTTGTTCCTTTACTGCTGAGAAATGTGGGAACGTTTCACGGAAGGGTAACGTTCAGTCTCTGAAATGTTTGCATCTGGTGTTGTGGTATTTTGGGGGCAGAAGCTGCGTGGCAGGTATGAGCTGGGCAGGGGGCCTACAGCAGCTTGATTAGTTTCTACATCTTTTGTTTAACTTCACGAATTGGTGGGTGAATGCTTGCTTTTGATGCTATTCCTACTCTCCTGCTCCTCCTCGCATCCTTTTTCCTAAGCTTATGCTGGTTAAGGGTTGACAGTAAGCATTCTTTCAGCTTACTGCTTCCTTTTATATTAAAGGGTAGCTGTGAACCTTTTTCATACTTGAAAGAGCAATTAAAGATTTCTGGGTTTAATTCTTGGCTGTTGGAACCTCATGTATTTGGAGAAAGTGATACGGGTTTTGCGGGATTTCAGCACTCTTGTAGTCTGTTAGAGAGTTATTGCTATGCTCAGGTCTTCTATCAGTTCCTTAATACATGAAGCAAATGCTTTGCTCTCCAGCTGAGTGAGAAGGGACTCGAGAATAATGCCTTCAACCAAAATATGGTACTTGTTTGAATTATCTTTATCTTGGAAGAGCTAGCCTTGCTCCTGCATGTCAGATTGTAGTTCTGTGCTGTCTCTTGCTGTGCTTGGAGAAATTCTAGTTACTACACAGGGATGGATTCCTCTTTCTTGGAGAGGAAGGTCTGCCTTTTGCAGCTTAGACCCTGCTGATGTAACACTGGCTGATCTGAGAGGTGGGAGAATGATAGATAAATTTTGGGACCATAAGAAGTAAGTCAGCAGGTACAGTCTTTTCAGAGGAGAACATGCAATGTTTGAATTGCACAGTAGACTCAGAACAATTCTGTGTTGTAAATGAGTAAGAACTTGTCCTGTGCATATACTCTGTATGGCCGTGACAGTCAACTTGGTGTCCAGAGCTTTGCAAGTGGTACAGCTGGAGTTCTTAAGCATAATGGGTGCTTGCTTGAAAATGCTTTTAAGTAGCATTTTTCACTCCCTCAGAGCGTAGTCATACAAAAAGGCTGATTTAGGCTGTGATGCCGCTGAAGAAGAATGGGATTTTCCTGAATCAGTTCTGCCTCTAGCAGAGTATTGCTGCTTTGTTAGTTTGTCATCTCTAAAAGACTGTGAGATGCTGCACCAACAATTTGTGTCTGCACTTGGTGAGTGGGGGACGAGAACTTTGTGGGATGAGGGAGAAGCAAAGAGTTGCAGGCATGCCTTTTAATGTTGATAATAACAAACTGAATGTCACTTGTAGAAAATGGTAATTAACAAATTTGCTATGGCTGAGTAGTCCCAGATATAAGCATAGAACTCTTAAGTTTTGGAAGCTGTTTGGAAGGGGTTTGTAGAGAATCACTAAATGATTATAGCACTTGGGTGATCTTTTAACAAAAAACTTCATTGAAAAATTTGGAAGAGATATTTTGAACAAGTGATCTGTGTGGATTTGAGCACTTATGAGAGATGTGCTATATCCAGCTTTCGCCTGTTTCCTAAAGTCAAGGCTTATAAAGTCCTGTAGTTTAATTGTAAACTTTACAGGTTTTTCTCCTCCTCACTGTAGCGTGCTCTACACAGTGTAATTGGGAACATTTTACAATGGTAATGAACTTGGCAAGAGAAGAGCCCTTTGCCTGCTGCCAGAGTAAAGCAAATAAACAAATAAGGAAAACAAAAGAAGATCCCTCCCTGTCCCCTCGGCGGGTTGCAGGAGCGGCTGGTACCGTTGGCCTCGCTGGCGGAAGGGTGGAATGTCCTGCCGTGCATTCCACGCAGATGGCCTGGACCCCGGCCACCCCAGCCGAGCAGAAAATACCATGCTCTCAGCCATGCCACTTGTGATTTAATTGGAACCGAAGCTAACTTTAAGAAGTAATGCATCATCCATTAAAACTGTTTTTCTGTGTTTCCAAAAGCTACGCAAGTGTTTTGGTCTCCTTATTTGCTCAGGAAAAGCTGAATTCTTCCATCAGAAAAATGTTAGTGGGATCTTCATCTTAAGGATAATGTCTTTCTTTTTTGGGGGCACTTTGCTGCTAACAAAAGTCCCAGCCTCCCCTTCTGAAGAGAGCACTGGCATCACCTGACAAGAGTAGTTCTTCTGTAGTCACCTCTTCTGGTTCTCAGAAAAATATTGGCCTTCTACCTTCAAGAAATGGTGAAATATTGCTTCCTGTGTAGCAAATACCAGTGCTGTTGCCCATTTGGGACAGCTGGTTGTACTTCCAGACTGTGTATATATATACATATATATATATATATATATATATATATATATTTGTGATGATCAATACTAACTCCTGATAAAACAAAAGTGAATACACCTTGTAATACTCTTGCAGAAACTTGCACTCACAAACTCTGGATTGGCATCTGAGTATTTTATCTATTAAGATTGATTGCAGAAGAAATGTGGTGGTTCTTGCAAGACCAGGCACTCATCTGAGCTTATCTTGCATTTGCTGTCTATAGCACTGACTACAATAACAGCTTTGTACCATTAATCAAATCTGCAGGTAGCATGAGAGAGGAATGGCAGTTTTCTTCCTGTAGCTTACGTATTGTTTGGTCAGTCACCATTAAGGAAGCAAAACACCGTAACCTTAATTGAAGGATACAATAATGATGTTTTGTAGTTCTTTAGCAGGCAAAATCTGACACCATTAAGGAAGTAGAACACCCTGTCCTTAATTGAAGGATTTGATAATGATGCTTTGTAGCCATTTAGTAGGCAAAAATCTGTGATTAGTGTCACGTATTGTTTTAGAATCTGGAGAAGGAGTAGCAAATGTTTGTGGGATGAAACAATTTTAAGCACATGGAAAATTATTTCACCTAGTTCTACAATGCAGTCTTCATGTTGTGAAATGCAGGCTGGTAGTTCAGTGCTTCCTGATGTTTGGTGAGAAATTGTTCCTTTCAACTGATGGAAGTCTAAAACTGGTGTATGACTTCCACTAAGCATTTAATGACAGGGCTGACAGTACTGTTTAGAAAACTTCGTTCAAATAGTCTGTTTCCAGTAAAATATTTCAAGAATGCTATGCAAATCCATGTAATAGAATAACAAAGCAGAGATCAGACTGTCTTGCTAGAGGCCAAAGGCAGTTTAAGGCCAATGCTACCTAGACAGCCATTGAAAGCCTTGTGAAACAGGGAGGCACCCAGTGTGCGGGTACCTACCATCGGCATGCCCCCAGTGCGAGAATGCAGACGGAAAGGTGACGCTCTCCAATATTCTTTGACTTGCAAGATTGCACTGTGGCCTGATGTATTGGTTCATGGGGACTGTGCAGCTGTGAAAGAACATAACCGTAAGCTGGAGGTATTTCCTTGTGATGAAAACAGTCAGCAACTGTTGGATGAGTGTCTTGTTGCCCTGCCTGAAGCTGATACAAGTTTGAGTATCGCAACATGGATCTGTTTGAAGGTTTTGTGTTGCACCAGGGCATTTTTATGTTCAGGTGAGTGCATGGTAGTTACCACTGCATTGTTTTCACACCGAAAATGAAAATGCAAAAAACCAGCTCCAAAACCAGCAGTAATATAACGTGTTGCTTTTCCAGTATCTGTACTTCAACCTGTAGCTCTTCAGTTCCTACTGATAACATTTTGAATAGCTGTTGTACAGATCAGTTTGCTTTGTTTTTACGTAAACATGGTTTAATTGTACAAGTTTCATACTAATGTTGGCTATGACTATGCTAGGCCTCTAATTTACTATAAAATGATTTTTTTTTCCCTCAGTTTAACACTGCTTGCTTTCAGATACAAGCAAGAGGACAAATTACTTGCAGTGCCAGATAAATGTGTACTTGGCTGTCTGAAAAACTATCTTTTTCATTTTTTTCTTCTGTGTGTGTTTCATAATGTCTGTTGTTCTAAAATGTCCAAAACCAAATCAATGCTGGATTATTATAAGAGAAATGTACTGCCTGGAGCCGCTTATTCTAATATTACCTTCCTGCTAACTACAATTAGAGGAAAAAAATTACGTTAGTCACTTGAAAAGGGCAGCAATCCCTGTTTAACAAGCCATATAGCCTTTTGCACTGCTCTCACCATCCCTTTGCCTGCTTGGTCAAGCTCAAGAGAGGACCGTGAAAGTATGCTGTGCATTGTGTTGTGAATTGCTGTTTCTTCACTGGCTAGTGTTCTTCACCAGGATTTATAATTACGGTGTTGTGAATTCTGTTAACTGAGGAATTTTAAGTTCTGTTTAATTTAGCTATTCTTCTTTGTAATGAATCAGTTTATTTCTTGCCCAAGTTGCTTGGAGGAACATCTGTGGACCTACGCCACCAAGGCCCTCCAGGAGAAACTGGTCTGAGCTCTCTTCTTTGGGCAGGACCCGACTGCTGTTGGGCCTGGTAGCTGACAGCTTCAAACTGGGATGACACTCTGAGCAGATGAAGCTGCTGCCGCCAATGCAAGCTTCATTCAGCAGGCCATGGAAGTGGGGCTGATTACTTCAAGGGTATTCTCAAGAAATGAGAAGGTGAGACATGGAGTAATATTGCTAAAAGAGAAGGGTGGCTTTTTTTTTTTCACAGCTTCTAATGCCTGTTCCTCTAGCCTCCCATCCCCAGTAGCCATTTGGTTGCCTTTAGGTATTGTAATGCATCAGGGCCAGGGAGCACTATGAAAGAGAAATGGGGAGCACTTGGTGCTCTCTGACTGCAGGTAACTGGTTATTTGCAGAGTAGGAAATGTGTGCAGACAAGACTCCAGCAACCTGTGGCGCATCTGTTGGGGAAATACTGAGTAAGAAAAAGTAATGAAGTATTTTGTAGAATATTGAACAAAGTAGTTAAATACTATCCAGCATAACTAAAAAACCCCAACAAACATCAGTGTTCCTGGAAGCTGCTGGATTCATGGTTGTAAGAGCCTGAATCAGGTACAAAGCAGGTATTTATTGCATGGGTGGCAGAAAATGCAATCTGCATTTGGTTATGCTGAACGTGTGCTACAGACCTATCACAGAGACATGAATGTGAAAAGTTATCTACATCTCCACCCTCACTGAATCCTTGAAGAATCATTTCTGATGAGGGTGATAAAATTCTTCTAAACTTGCTCCTTGCAAGTAAATTTCCTTATATTTCCAAAGGGAGGGAGGAAGAGAATTCTGCTGTGTCCATACTGTTATAAATATTCGCTAGGAGAATTTACTAAGAAATGTTGGTGAACATGGAATAAAACACTAGTTTTAGAAGTGGAGCTGCTCTTGTTGTGACTAACTGGATTTCAGATTTTCTTGCTGTGGCTACAGAGTGCTAGTTTAGGACTAGAGAGATCTGGATTTTTATTCTGAATTTGGCCATTAGTGTGCTAGATGACTTCAGACACATCTCTCCAGTTTGTTTTTGTCTTTCTTTTCCTATCTCTAAAATGGTTAACTCCCAGGTAAGTCGCTGAGATCTGCTGATACAACTAATTTGGAAAGAATTGGATATAGTTATATTTTGAGATATTTAGGCTGCATCTTATTAAGCTGGTAAGAGGGCTGGGACATTGGTAGGTATGATAAATATCTAAATAGGCAGAGTTCCCCAGCCCATTACTTTTGTATTAACACAGATTGTGGTACCAGAAAATGCAGCACACCTTTAATGTTAGGAAAGTGCCACCAGTAACTCCAGACTGTGATTGAATTTCATACTGTGTGTCTTCCCTCCCCAGTGTAAGTCTGGGCTGCATAGGTTGTGGTTTATTTTCGATGGGTCAGTATGGATATAGTTATCTGTATGAGCTTTGCTCTCACCTGTTGATTTTAGAGAAACTTTGTGGGTGTTGGTTTTACAGCAAGTGCTAGCACACCCCCTAAGTGATGGATAATAACCTACACTTACTGTTGTAGGCCCAAGGAAGAAGCAGGAGTCAGAAGAATAATTTAGTTTTCAACTGCTAGAAAGAATCTTGCAAATCACATAAAAAGTGGCTATTCTATGGACATTTTGTACTCTTCAGTCTAACAGGGAAATTTTTGCTTGGGTAATAGCCTAATTTGCAGAAGCAATATTGTACACAGTAGTGAAGAATCCAAGCACTCTTGAATTCTAGCTAAATGGAAAAATTATCAGCAAACCATTTGAAGAAAAAAGCTGAAATTTCTCTACTGTACAGATGTATTTATGTGGGTTTCTGGAAAATTATACTTTATAAATGGAATCCTTTCCTTGAAATAGCAAAAATTTGACTTTTTTCCTAAGCCATGCTGTCAAAAATGCTTAAATTCTGATTAACTGGATAATAAGGAGTAACTGTACTGTTGCAGCCCATGAAGTAAGTGATAGTGAGGATGATGTTTTGAAACATAATGATTTCAATTCAGCTTGACTTGTTTATACGTTTCAAAAAGTAAGCAAGAGTTGGCAATAGAGGTACTGTTGTATTTTGTTTCTAACTTATCTCTGAAACACTACCAGGAATTTAAGATACATCTGGCATTACAATAAGCTGAATGAGTGCTGGCAGCGTTTACAGTTGAAAGCTCTAAACAGTGCTTTGAGTACTTCACTTTTCTGGGTAGATAAATCTCCTCCTTGCACCACAGTTTTCAAGGGAGCCTCTGAATAAGGCGGTGATGCAGCAGGTTTTTCAAAGAGGCATACTTTACCATCCTGGATGGTGTGGTCTTTTTTTTTTGCTTAGAGTATCTCCAGGCCTGAGTCAGGAAATGTGACACTCTCAGGTCCTGTGGCTTCAGCTTAGATTTCCATCTACATTGTTGCTCAGGCTTTGAGTTTCTTACGGTTGCTTTACTGGTAACGTGATAACTATGAACACATTTTTCACTAATAATTTTTCCACAGTGTCCTGGGACATACTTGTCAGACAAGGGGAGTGTAACAGCAAATACCGTATTTAAAATTAGTTTAAGTCACTTGTGCTATCTTCAGAAAATGTAGTACCGTGATTTTCATTAAAAACCCCCTCCATCTTCACTATGAACTTTTAAATATGTAATGCATTTGCCTGTTAGATAATACATGATTTAAATGCATTGTACATGACTGAGGGTTTTCAGGGGTGATTTCCCTCTGCTGTGGACTACTGCATAACGCTACAAACGTTTTTTTGCAGTCCCTGAGAAGGTAATTCTTTGAAAGATTCCAGTATCTAAAGAAGTGGTTACCTTCAGAAAGGAAAGTGATTTTTGGGCTGAGAACTTTCTTTAAGGGGAAGACCACCACTAATATTAAGGATCTGAAATATTAATTCATCTCTTCCTGACCTATAGATGAATTGGGCTTCGGTTTCTTAAGTTAAAGCCATCTTTCTGCTTGTCAAGTAAGAATACCACCTGATGTACATGAGGTGCTTATCATTAGACCGTGAGATTTCTGTGAGAGAACAGAGACCTTTACAAAGGGGAAACTTCTCCCACCTTTTGCTTTGCTGCTGCCCTGTAAGCTGCTGCCCTAAATTGACAGCTATGCAGAGCTGTATAGCTTCTTAAGCTTAGCAAGTTATAAATGGTATTCCTCTTGACAACCTTGGGGGGTGAATATTGTGTTTCCCAGACATACATAGAGAAGATGGAGAGTGTTGTGCTGTGGGCCTCTTAGTGACATGTTTCCGAAGGAACATTGTGCAGCCTCAAGCAACTCAAGATGATACATGTTTACATGAAGGATGCTGCTGCTTCTATTGCAAGTATAATTCTGGAAGTGTAATGAGAATGAGAGGAAGTGGAGGACTTCCTGCATTAGTTTTTGTGGCTGTGTGAAGGGGCTCTCTAAACTGCAGCTGTGTTGCACAACTGATAAAAGTTATGTTAGGCTCGGATAAGTCTCTTGAGATGTCAACTAATATACCTCTTTGTGCTGCATGCATGATGGATAAATTTTTATTAACCTGGAAGTCAAAACAACAGTAATAATGACTGAGTATGCTACTTGTCTCTGTATTTTACCTGAAGTCTATTACTTTCCCATTAAATGTATTAGTGCTAGACCATGTCCTTAAAATACTATTCACCCCTTTGGGAAGAGCTTCCACAGTAAGCCAAGTACTTAGTATGTGGGTAAAGGGTCTGCGCAAGGTGGGAGAAAGAAAAGGATAATGGGGGGCCTTTAACATAGTGGTGATATATCCCCCTTACAGGTCTGTAGGCAAGAAAGGAAGAAATACTGAATGGGAAAGGATTAATTTTATTTGGGAAAATCTCAGGATATCTGTGGTGTGCTAGAGGGAAGACAGTTACTTAAATTCCTTTCTGCGACATCCAAACTACTCTTCTGATTTCTAGATTTTGGTTTGCACTTAATGCTGTGATGGATGAGGCTATGTGGTTAATGATTGTATTTGACTCCTGCACTATGGGTTTAAAAAATGAATCAATGAAATGTTACTAAACGTATCTTATTTTCTTTTTGGTGATGACTATTAAAGTATTAATCATGTTTATCTGTTCAATATTTCGTTTTACAATATCTTTACAGTGGCTTTAGTGAGTGTTTTTGTATTTACTCAACTTACAGTGTTAGTTTCTTTTTCAACTTGTAAGTTTGCCCTTCAATAAAAAAAGTCTAGGACCGTGATGAACTTTACTATAGGGTTGAAGGGTGATTTTGAGGCCAGTATGTGAGACATTTATTCAAGGTGTGAGGAAAAATGAAGACTATTTCTCTTCTGCCTTTGCCCTCTGTGCTTTTGTGGGGGTGTGCTTTTGTACCCTGTAAATAGCAGGGGAAGTGCTTTTTTTATATCTGTGGATGAGAAGTATTACTGTGCTGGTCAGCTGATCAGTGAGGGAGCTTTTTCAGAAACAGTAAAGCATGCCAGATTTAATTAACTCAGCCTTGCTGTTTGACACTTTTTTTTTTTTGAATGCTCATAATGATCACTCAAATTAAATAATTTACAGAATCAAATATACTGTAGTCAGGGGGGAAAAAAACATAGGTGAAAATGGCTTGTTGCTTCTGGGTATTTTTTATCAGAGAAAAGAATACCTTCTGAAAATCAACTTGATTTTCCTGTTATTGTGCTCTACTGCGCTCTACTAAAGGTGTGGATATCCTGTATTAAACCAGGCAAACTAGAATATTACTGGTTCCCAGCAACCCAAAGGGTGTGTGTTTGCCTCTGATAACTGCAGTATGTTTAACGTTGCATATTCAAAGATAATTGAGGAGTCCTGTACTTTCAATACAGAATGAGATGGATTAGGTCATTCTCTGAAGGATATAATGGTGACATTGCCAATTAGCTAGACACAAAAGATTTTAGGATGAGATACTGATCTTCTGGTTTAAGTTACTGTAAAAAACCCAGAAAACTCTTTACAAAAGCAGAGACTGAAGACAAGGATGGCAGTCACACTATAAAAGCTCCTCCATTATGTAACATTAGGATGAAAAGCAGCAGGGAGAAGCTGAATTTCCAGAGTCCAGCTGCTTCCCTGTGTGCAATGCTGTAGATAATGCAGGAAATAATTAATATAAATGGGCATTCAAAAGAATGCTTACATTTTCCAAGTGCATAAAAAGGCTGGACACTTAAGTTTTTCGTATTTGTTCCAGGCCACTTATGTTTACCTTTTCTGTGTGTGGTGATGTCTTCTCAATAGTTTTACCCAGAGAACAAACCCATAGATTTCCTTTGAAGAGGCTCATTCAGGAGTTGACTCTTCCCCACAGGCTCTGTCAGGTGGGAAGACTATGCTCTCAGTTCTTCTTTGGCTGGCTAAAGGTAAAACCTTAAAGGCTTTAGTTATTTTATCTATGTAGGTGTGAAAATTCAAAACATGCACTAGTCTACCTGCATGTGTTACAATTCTTCTCTAGCACTGGGTGAGGACAATGTTCCAGAATGTCAGTCTTCTCAGGCTTCATTAAAAAGATCTCAAAGGTCAGATAGAGTGAGTGTGCTAATTAAGGAGAAAAATATTTTCTTTCCATACATTCATATATCAGTAGTAAATTCAGAAATACTTTTATTATTATTTCTATTTATTGCATCAATATTACTGTCCAAGGAAGTGATTGAAACTACCATTTAGTATTTTCTCCAGACAGTTTTCTCTAGAAAGCTTGTTCTGATTGGCTATTTTAAATTGTAGTTGTCAAATTTTGTCATAGTCTTACAAACAAGGACTTCATTAATTTTTTTAACTGCTTAACCTCCTTTGCTGGAATGGTTTTTAGTTCATGTCGTCTTTTTTATAGTTGAGAGCTGCAGACACCATAAGCATAACTGCACTCTGCATGAAATCCTGAGCAAGGAGTATCAGTCGGGATACTGGCAACAGAATTATTTGATGTCTTTGGTTACTAAATATATGAAACTGATGTAACACATAAAAAGACTCGTCAGTGAGGCTCATGTAATCTGTCATTGCAGTCCACGCTTCTAACTTGGCTTCCTTTTAAACATATGGAAGAGGCCTATGTGGATTAAAGGTCATGATATGTGTATTGCTGTCAAAGTGCATCATTATGGCAAACCGATGCATTTCGTTCCTTGCCCTCAGTCTTTATGGGTTGTAATTTCTATGAAAGGTAGGGGTGGTTTTATTATTGCAAGATGAATTGGGCATGAATTTCTTGTGGTTCTGAGCTTTCTGCCCAGTTCTCATACTCTGGGTGAATTATCTGTCCGGAACACTCTTCTTATAATCATACTATTTGCACGTAGTTCTCTGTATAGCCTGGCAGCCTGAGTCCAACCTTATTTTTTATGAAGTTTTGCTGTTTTAACTATTCACGATGGAGAGGATGTGCTGAAAAGTGGATTTAGAATATGCTTCTATTGACAGACAGGTCTCTCCCATGATTCCTTGGAGGGATCTTTGGAATTTAATGAATTTTTATTCTGTAGGATGATAAATCTAATTGAAGTTGTGGATTTTAAAAAAATGTTAGTTTCTGCTAGCCCTTTCATGTGATGGATGCTTTTCTTACGTTTGCAGACTAAATGGTTCAGCAGGCATAATATCTCCCAGCCAAAGAAGCTAAGCATATGGCAGCTGAAGTAAAAGAGTGATAAAGCATGATGAGGCTGCCAAGCAGAAAGATACTGCTATAGTGACAAAGCATGTGGCAGCACTCGGGGCTTTCAGAGAGATAATCTAGCTGCGATGCTTTTGATTTCTAAGGAAGAAATTGCTGGAAACATGATGCAGTTTTATCTCAGCAAGACTGACTTGGACTAGGCTAGGTTCGTTGTTGCTTCTAGTGTTGCAGGAATGGTTTGTCTGCATCTGTTTTTTAAAGTGCTATACATAGCCTTTCTTCCAAAAAAAAGAAAAAAATTTACAAAAAGTGCTTCTTTTCTCAGCTTCAGAGTGATCCTGCAATTCTGTGGTAATGTGGTGTACCTTTCCGTAAGTGAAATGTGGTCTGTCTATTCTTGAATGCAGTGATGAGTGCTGCAAGTAAACTAATCCAAACCACCACATCTGATATTTGCACACATGCATAGCTGAAGGAAGGTAGGGGGTAAAAGCAGATTATTCAGTAAAAAATTATAGTTCAAGCGGAGTAGCTTTTTTGACAGGTTCTTACGGGGGTCAGAGTGGCTTTGAAACGTACGTGTACTAGATGTCATTTTTAGGCTGAAGCTTTGATTTCATGAAGAATAATTATCAAAGCTTAATTTAAACAAGGGATTTTCACATGCCAGTGATGACAAACTTTTGCTTTGGCATTCCATTTTTTTTAACACTTCATAGTTGTTAATGGACTTTTGGCCTCACTGTTTGAGTTGTTGATGGTTTTTTGGTTGGTTGGTTTTTTTTATAAAGACTTGATAGTTTCATCTTAAAGACCACAGTGTGGAAAGGTGAGGTAAATTGGTTCAGGTTATGTACTGGTGTATATTTAATATCTTCTGTTTGTTTTAAAATCTATTAATTTAATGTTGTTTTGTTCTACTGTATCTGGGCTCTTTGTTGGGTAACAGCCACTAACAGTGAAAAGTATAGAGGACTTCATAGAGGCTGCGAATGCTTTTTTTTTTTCCCAGTAAAAGACTGCCTTTTTTTTTTTAAATTGTATTAAAAGGGCAACCAGGATCCACCTTGAACAACCTAGGATGTGTTCAATTATTTTCTTTAAAAGAGAGTCTATCGTTCCCACAGAAGCATTGCGTGAAGTGAGAGGTCATTCAGAGTTGAAGCTAGTATAGCTTGGAGAACATGAAGAATGAAATATTCAGTGTTATTTAAAAAAAGCATTTGTTTTAATGTGTGGAGTTTAGTATGTACTCTAAGAAATAGATTCAAAGGGTACTGTAAGGCAACGGATCAGGTGCTCTTCTCCTTGCCGGTTGAGTAACTGCTCTTTATTTCTTTCCAGTACGATCTTTGCTGAAAAGTGAAACCGAGACCAGACTCTGGATTACTGTGTGACGTGATGGTCACTGCCTTTTTGGGGAAGGGGACCTGATGTCCAGCCCCGCCAGGCATGTGGGCAGCAGGCTCCCACTGCAGCTGGTTGATGCCAGTGCTCCTGTGGAGGTTGGGGTGTTTTGGATGATTTTGAGGGAATGAACTCAGCCTCTGGCCATGGAAATTTGCTCACAATGTCCTCACAGCAACTTTGAAAATATTCTGCTGGCTGCTGCCAGTTGGGAATTTGGGGCTGAGATACAGGCTCTTCCAGCTCCTGGGCATCAGAAAACTGACATGCCTGACATTGCTTCTGAAGTGATGTACTTTCCTCTGTTTTCAGTGGCATACTTGTGTCTTTTCTACAGGTTTAGAGACCCTGCATTCAACCAGCTCAAACTTTGTGCTCCTTAATGTTCTAAGCTGATGTATTGTTCAGCCAAGTTATATTTATGTGGCTAAAAGTATGCCACTTTCAGATTTCGTACAGTATTCCAATCCTTAAGTTCCTCAGTTTCACGTTGTTTTGAAGGTCTAAATACCAAAGTGGAACAACTGATTGAAAATAGAAACATTGCAGGGTTTGTATCAGAGAAAGTAATGTGAGTATTGCTAGTAATCAATTACAAATTATGGCATACTTATTAATTCAAACTATTTAATCAATATGGATATACATTCTTTAAGTATCTTGGGTTCACTGTCATATGACTGATGCACTGTAGATAACAAAGGAAAAATTTAAGTTCATTTTTCTGGGGTTATTTTTGAACACCTCGTTTCCTGTTCTTTTTTATTTGTTTAGCTGCTCTTATGCTGCTGAAAACATGAGCTGTGTCTGCAGTGCTTTAGTGCAGCAACTCTGTTTTCTGGAGTCTGTATTTGCTGGCATGGTATTATAGTATGTAAACTTAGAATCCCCTCTAAGTTTACATACTCTCTCATACAACCTCTCACGCCTTTGTAGCCCTCATGGGGAAGAAGCAGCAGGAAAAAAACATGAGAAAGCAGAACCCTGAATATTGTAAAGGCTTACAGAGACGAAGGAATTACAAGGAAAAATGAGGTACATAAATGAAGCAGAGAAATAAAATGGTATAAAAGTTGCTACCATTTTCATGTGCAGGCTCTTCTTTCAGTAGAGGGCAGTACTGGTTCAAGTTCTCTTCCAAGTCCACTAGATGCATAGTCATAGGCAGCATACGGTTGTGTTATGCTGTTCTCAGTACAACCTTTTAAGAATGGTTGAATGCAAGCATTGAGTTTGTAATAGATGGCTGGTGGAGGATTGTGAATAGCTTTCAGAATACCCGTGGAAAATTATGATCAATCTAGTATCACAAGATAAAATTCTGTTAGTCATTTATCAATTCTTAATGGCAGGGTTGCTATATTCTTTGGTTGTTTGCCCCGTGGCCAGATAAATCTGTCCCTGTTTATGAATAGAGTAAGTCCGGTGCACAGGAGCCAGCAAACACGAAAGCAAGACATGCTATGGACTGCTGCGGGCGCTATCTGCTGGTTCAATACAGGATGACTATACTATTGCCACAAAATAAAACCATTTCATTTTATTGGTAATCCCCCACTGTTTTTCTATGGGGGTAGAATGCATTTAAGAGGCTATATTACTGTATGACTGGTGACAAAGTGTCAATGTCAAACACATTAATTGTAAGCTCTGTTTGAAAGTCCTTTTCCCTCTGGAGCCTATTTGTGTATTATAGGTATCTTCCACAAGGTGGAGCTTTAAGTCTCTGCACCTGGGAAATTTTCCCTCCTGACTAATAAGCAGAAAGATGAATGGAGTTTATGAAATCTCTTAAAACAGGTTTAAAACGACCATTTCAATGCTTTTCAAGAAGGTGGGTGGGTTTTAGAAAACAAAAAAAAAACCACCCCACAAACCAAAACCAGATGCAACAGATATTTTGGACTCTTTAATATGTCTGAGTCACTGGAATTGATGTGAAAGAGGAAAGGAAGGATTGGAAAAAATAGTTCTCATTACTTATTTATTCTTTTGGAATTTCTCTTTCTTTGCTTCCTAACTGACTTGAGAGGCAGGCAGGACTAGATAGAGACAAGCATTATCAAAATGCTTGCTGAATCTTCATTTATTGGGAGGAGTTTTTTTTTTTACCGTCCTACCCTAAAAGAAGAGGAGGAAACTTTAGATAACAGCTATTCTGATAGATAAAAGAAAGGCAGAAAGCATTTTCCTTTCTTTTGCGCAGCTGTCTTTTCAAGAATGAGCTATGTATACCCTTTCTCTAGAAGAGAACCTTTTTCTATTTTTCGCTCTGCCTGCCAGAAGTTGCATCTTGCTGAATTCTGGAGAAGTGCTACCAGTATTTCAGGCCATGTTTCAGTAATCAGTTATCTTGGGCTTCCCACATTTCTTTGAGTATCCAAACTGTGTTTTACTCTTTTGCCATCTTGTTGGAAATCCCCTGCTGTTAATTTTGTTGGAATGGAATTCATCATCTGCTCACTGTGCTGCTGCTGGTAAGACAGTTTTATACATTAACTAGCACAGGCATGTGTGAACATGAGCTGGTACTGTGCAGACAAAAACTGGGAAAGAGCTTAGCTGGAGAGGGGAAAGAAGGACCGGATGGAGGGCAGCAGCAGGGAGGGAGAAACCAAAGTCTTGAGTGTCTTTCCTGTCCAGCTTTTCTGCCTCAAGCTAGCCTTTTCTGATGATAATAAATGTCAGTCATGTATGTTTGCCACATCTCTTTGTAAGAAACAAAACAGGAGGATAGAAGCAGTTTGCTGAGGACTCCTGAGAAGTACTCTTTCCCTCTCACCTCTCTTCAGTAAACTCCTATGTTACTCTCAATATGTTTAGACCAAGAGACTTTATTAGTACTTTCTGCAGGCTCTATGTTGTCACTTTGTCCTTGACTTGAGTTGCAGTTGAAGGTTGTGAAATGTTTTCTCAAAGTAAATTATTTGTGTTATTTCTTTCATGCTTTGCAGGTGGTGTGCTGGTAAGAAAGAGAGAAGAAATTGGTTGCAATTTTTCATTTTGTGGTTCAGGAGTCTCCCTAAGTTAACGAGTAGGACGTTAATAACTTGAAACAGAAACTTCATTTTAGAAATACACCTTCTCCCTTTCTAGTGTTGCTACCCCCCAGCTGATGGTCCCCTCCAGTTTTAGGCACAGAAAATAGCACGTGGCAAATGCAATAAAAAGCAGGCGTTCCTTATGCCTAATTACAGTAAGTTAAGAGTCTCTCTGCACAGACGGACTACTACTGATTTCTGGGCTTCATGTAGGCCAGTGGCTGAACCAGTCTGCAGTGCTTCTGCATCTTACTGGATCTGCTGCAGATCCAAGTTACAAACTCTTCTTTAAACTTCAGTTTCCCTCAGATGCTATCACAGTCTTGACATGTTAAGAACTGTCTAAACTTATTTTTCATTTGGTTCCACTTATTTTTTTTCAGGGATTCTTGTCGTGCAATATGTTTAAGTATCAGATTGTTACTAGCTGAGTAAATGTATCTGTCGGTATGGAAGATGCGGTAGCCATTTGGACAGTTTTATGAAGAGCCCTTCCCTGCAATATAACATTAGGTTAGATTTCTGAACCACAACCTCAGAATAGATACTTGACTTGCAAAAAACTAAAGTAATATGAGCAGGGTGTTGGAGCGAGCTTGGAATCATGGGGTGGTTTTGCCCAAATCTTAAGGGACATGTGGTTGTGTATGGGTAAGAATTCTTGCCCTTCCCTCCCACTGCTCCTGCCAATGTGGTTGTCCGGTTTCCAAAGTACTCCACCCCTTCTGTTTCCTAGCAGTAGCAGAAAATACCTTTCTTTTCTAAAAGCAATAGCAGTATCAATTACTTAAAAATATTGTAGATGCAAGCTTTTGCATAATCCCTGAGTTTTCTAACAGTGAGTGGTTCTGTATCAGTCAGTTCAAAACTCCAGTGACTATCTGTAGAGTTGGATAAAGAATTACTAATTTCCCACACGGGTTTGGAGAAACAGTTATATTGACAGGGAGTTTCAGGGTGAGAGGAGATAATAAAGCTAAGGATACTGACGGTACATTTACTAGGGGTAAATATTTTTTTATTTTACACAGGCCACTGCCCTATTGACAAAAACACCCTCAGCAGACAGTTCAGAGGCATTCCTCTGTTGGTAACAGAATATGGTTGTCTCAGAGCAAAGATTTTCTTAGCACTTATTAGCCAAAAGATCATAGTTGCTTTATTTAAACAAAGTTTGGTATGAAGATATCAAAATAGCAACCTAAACCAGATGCTTCCAGGGAATACACATGAAAAGGGGCTAAGTGTAGCCTAACCACCCTTAGAGAATGGAATATGCAGTTGGCAACTATTTGATTGGATTCCCTTATGGTCCCTTTTCTCTGTAAGTCCTATTTTCAGAATAGAATGTGAAAGAAATGCAATGTAGCCATTCATTTAGCTTCAAATCAGTGCGAAAAAATCCCTGTGCAGCTTAAAGAGAGAAGGGTGACACAATGAGTTTTTAGGATGATAGTGGAAAATGTCATGACTGGGAAGATAGATTCTGCCTATAATAAAGCTGCCTGTGGCTTCAGCATCTGCTTTTTTTCAAGTTTACTAATCTATAGGATTACTGTCCCATCTTCTGTATGATTATCTTGCATTATTTTTCATGGTGCTGGTAGACCTAGATGCTCATAAAACTGGCAGACTTGCAATATAAACTTTACCCTTTTGTTCCTGCTTTTAGTTTGCTTTTGTCCTGGGCAGTGATACAGTTGCTATTAGAGTTGTTCATGCTGAATTCCAAGGTAACTCTTTGCTGTGATGCAAGGAGAATGGTCTATTACACATTAAGTGCTATACTGCTCTTAGCTTTAAAATCAGAATTGAAAACAGGTATGTGGAAGTAATGCTTAAGTTCCAATGCAGCAACCTCTTATATTTCTCACTACTGTGCCAAAACTAGTGCAAAATTGTTTGTCTATTTACTCACCCCTAGGTCTATTACACCTTAGCTGTAACTGCTGGACCAAGTGTGTGCACTTCCCATCCTACTTCAAAAGCAACAACATGTAGAATTTAACAGATAAAATAGTCATCATCTCCATTAATCATAATGCATGTTCATTCACATATGTTCGTTTGCTCTGTTAGCATATCCTGAGATAAGTGGCTTTTCAGGTATTACTGCAATCACTGTCTTTGCCCCTCCACTTGCCCTCAGTCACTTTGCTCCCTTGGCTGCCTTTGTGAACCTGTGTTCTATATTATATTTTTTTTTCTAGGTTTTCCTCAAAGCATGATTAATTGCATGAGTTTTAAAAGGATTACTGTGTATATCTCTTTCTTTCCTTTTTTTTTTTTTTTTTTTTTTTATTCATTCCACACTCTCATACTCTTAGAAAGTTTTTCAGATACCTGCTGGCTAGGGAGCCAACCAGGGAAAGGTCAGTATGAAAGCTCAGCGCCAAGGGTGTTAGCGGATGGCATGGCTTCAGATCAGAGGCCAAACATCTCACACCATACTTACTGGGTTTCGGTCTACTTTCTGTGAACCACCCTCACAAGTCTCTAGCTTTCGGCTAAGTGGCTGGTTAGTAAACCATTGACTTAAGTAAAGAGAGTCCATCTTTCCAGTGGTATGGGGATGGTGTCTTGGATGATAATGGGGTGGTTTACTGTGTCTCTTTATGTTAGGTTGACTATAGCTGATGGACTTAATTTTCTATGATTTTTAGTACCTGGATCACTCCACCTGTGTTTTATTAGCTAAGGTTTATAGGTGGTCTATAACTGATTTCAATTTTAATTTCTGGATCAGACTTTCAGTTAATGGAATTAGGTGATGTTCTAGTAGCAGCCAGTTATAGGTTGTGGATGTATAGACTGAACTTAAATAATTTCTCATGAAGTGACACCTTTTTTTAATCTGTTGAGAAACTAAACAAGGGAGGAGATAAAACAGGAACTTAAAACCAGTTCATCAGCTACAGCTATTACACAGTAAATGACTGTAAATCACACAGTGGACATTTCATAAGAGCAGATAAATCTCAATTAGACAATCCCAAATGTTTCTGGGAGGATCTGTGGATATCATCATGCAGTTAGTATATTACCCTAACAAGCAAATAGATCACACCCCTTAAATAAAAGGAGTTATCTGAAAAGGGTTTGAACTATTTGAAATGAGTTATGAATCTTTTATGCATCTCTCTGAAAAAGATTGGTTTCTAACAATGTACAAATATTAAGGAAAATAAACAATACAGTATGCATGATAAAAATCTGGCCAGGGTATCGAATACAGCTTTTTTTTTATAGCAATTGGTTTTCAAACTATCCTATAAAGGAGTGGTGAATTGTCTTCAAGATATTTCTTGTATGATTTTTTTGGTCAAAATGAGACTGAAGATATCCTCTCACAGGCAGTGTTATGACAAATGTAAATGATAAAAGGGACAGGAAGGAGATAGCTGACTAACTTCTAAAATAAATTGTAAACCTAAAGAACAAGAATTTGACTGAAAAAACACCATTTCAAGTGTGATAGTGGCACTGTATCGTATAATATTGCCTCTAGATTGTGTTGCTTTTACCACCAAGAAGGATGCTTTTTTTTTTAATTAGCCTTCAAAGGACAAGGCCATGTTTTGCTTAATTTTCCCATCACTTCACTGTTCTGATCATTTTCTTTGAGATGCTATATTTTTAAAGTTCTACCTGAAATTGGGAAGTTTTCTGTGCTGCTGTAGCTTATCTAATTTCTTCTTTCCTACCCCAGTTGGGTGTTACTGAAGTTCTGCATTTTGTTCTTTCTCTTGCAGTTCATCTCCTAAATTAATCTTTCTAGCCAAGAGCTACATTGGAGTCTTCGTGGTAGCTCTAGTGTTTATATGGGGAACTGGCCTTGCTTTTACTGCATTTGATTTCAGAATAGTTTATGCCTAAATATATCCTACTCTGAAGCATCTAGCTTTATTTCAGATTTAAACCTTCTTGGGTCTTAGAAGTGTTGTTTCATTTATATATATCTAATGAATCAAGTAATGTCATAGCCTTTGATATGAATAGCGTTAAAGGAATCCTGAATATATCTTACTAAAACTTAAGAAACTGTTGATCAGTGAAGCTTCAGTTGGAAATGTTTTGGTTTTTTTCTACTTATTTTGGCAAAACTTTGATTTTTCTCAAACAAGAGATGTAAGTCATTCTCTGAAGGTTATATCTGAATGTATAGTGTTGGTGATAACACTGTGTTGGCCTTTAAGAAGGACCAGTTATCCCGGAGAGTCATAGTTTGAAAATGGTTTGTTGCAGGGTGATGGTCCTGACTGAATGTGAGTACGTAAACGACTGTGTTTCTGTCACTGTTCAGAAATCTCTTGCAGATGACAGGGATCAGCAGGACTGAAACCTATCACCTACCATTTTCTTCTGCATGTGCTTGTCAAATGAGCATCTGCTTTGTACGTAGTGAAAACTGAGGCTCTGGTTGTCCTTTACAGCGTTGTTTAAGACCCCTTTCCTTTGCCCTTTTATTGGCTTACTGCAGCTTTGTAGGGAATAGATTGTATAAAGCCTGCCCCTGGAAAGCAGAGGCTGTTAAAAGGTTTAAGACAAATTTGTTTGAAGACAAAGAGGGCATTGAGGAAAACTGTGGAGAGGGATTGAAGGGCTTTTGCAGTGCAACAGAGCCTTGTCTGTGCAAGACTCAGCCTGCCTCTAAGTTCCAGCAGGCTGCTGAGAAGCAGGCCAAGAAAAGGCTCTCCAAGACCCTGTTCCCTTCATCTGAAGTCTGCCATCTGGACAGAGGATGGCTAGAGGGTTCCTGGAACATATAGAAAGGAATCTTGAGGGCTGAAAATAAATGCCAGTGGAGACAGGAAGTGTCTGAGACGAGGAGGGCTGGAGGAGGGGAGCTGCTTAGCATCACTGCTCTGTAGGTCACAGTACTGCTGAGGAGGAGAGGCGGAGAAGGGGCGCCTCTATGCTGCCCTTGGAGGTGCACAGCCTTTCCTCCAAGGCCTAAGCCCTGCTCCGCTTATGCCTTATATGCGTGTGGGCATTTCAGTTGTTTGTTACAGGGGTTCATCTGAGTGATTTGGATCTTCTCCCCTTGTGGGAAGGGGTGCTTAGATTTGTAGTTCTTGGCATACTAGTGATTTTGAAATAGAAAAAGTTTATAGAAAGTTAGAATGGTGCCACCTGGTCTTAAATTTTATCTTGCTGCTGCCATGTTTGATTTGTCACGAAGCTGTGTGTTACTTCAGCATGGCGTTTGGTGGGGTCTTTTGCAGTCAGGTCAGATGATGTTATGAATGGACTATGCTGCCCTCAATGATTTTTCTCATGTAGTAAAGCCAATGAACTGGGATATTTTATTCATTTAGTGTGCTTTAATAAGTGTTATAATACTGGAGAACAATATTCTTCCTTTCTGGGTTATGAGGGTGGCATTGTCCTTGTACTCTTTGCAGAATGGAAGTGTCAGCTAATCACACCACCCATTCTTCCTATAAGAGCCTCATACCTCCAGAGAAACATTACAGTGAAAATTCTTTGCATCACCTGTTGTGCGTTTTTAAGGATAACCAGCCTGACAACAGTGAATGTTTTTGCTTTGTGTGCTGTCCTGTAAGTAAAGTTGAAAGGAGGTATGCTTTTATTTCTCAAAACATTTCAAAGAATGTGGTCATGAAGTAGCTCCTTCCTATTAGCGAGTTTTTCAATGCACACAATAAATTACTTTACACAAGATTTCAGAGCTGTTAGCTAAAGAACGCTCTTGGAAGGCCAAGACATTGGTTCTAGAGAAAGTTAAACTCTGTGTATACCTGGGCTATTTTCCTTCATTTAATGCTTCTGAAAAATGAAAATGATAAATGAGAGTATCCTCAAACGTTTACGGTGTATCCTGTGTGAAGGTGGTGGTACATTTCTTATTACTGACCTTGGAAGTGGAGGGTCTGTTAAGTGCCAGCACTCACTGGCCTACTAGAAGTGAGTGGTAGTAGAAGGTCTTTTCTGGGTAAGAGATTTCCAGAGCAGTTGTTTTATCAGGTACATGCACTGGCAGCCTTGTTGGTAAGATCACCACAGATAGTTTATGGTTTGATTAAAACTTAATGGGGTAATGAGGGCATAATACCTAAGAGTAGAGGGTGCAGGTTTGGAATGAGGATCATATCAATGAAGTAACAGTAATTTTCAGATTCCTCACTGTAGTTGTTTGGTAAATTAACCTGTTAGCCTAATGTTTTAATACAGTTCCCTGGTAGGATTGTTTAGCTGAAAGACCATATATCTAACTGACAGAAATCTTAGTCTAGAAATTCTAATTTACATGTTGATCAATAACTCCAAATTTGAAAACTGTAAGAATATTATAAACTTCTTGTAATAAAAAGTAGATCCTTTCACAGCAACATCTTTACTGCTGGAAGGTTTGTCTTGTTGTCGTTTCCCTCTAAATGACTCGATATATCATCACTTACAGTCATCACTTACAGTGTATCGGTAAGGACTGTAATTATTTCAGAGGCTTTGCACACAGCTACCATTTGACTCTGTAATTAGGGGAAGTGCAGGTTGTCTGTGCGCAGGTTAAATTGTTCCCCAGCTGCAGTATGTATTTCAAACTCCACAGCACAGACTATAGCTATGAAGTGTTGCAAAGTGAAATACCAATTTACAGGTATAAATGCATCTTGCTCTTGAAGAAATAAATAGTGGATAACATGATCTCTGTACCAGCTTACATGTGGCTGTTTTTGTAAAAACAAAAAAATCCTTAAATGTTTTAGGACTGAATAGCAGTAAGCCGAATTCTTCAATAGGTTTGAGAGGTGTGACGTGTTCTTTTCTTTTGCAAGCTTTTCCCCCAAATTTCATTAGTCCTTTCATAAAGCAGAAGATTGCCAGACAAGGAATTTCAGTAATTTGTCAGTGTTTAAATGAGTCATCACTGATTCTTCACAGAAAGTCGGTCGTGCTTTTTCCCATTGTGCATATCTTTTGTTGTTGTTGTAAGTGCCAGGATTTTAGGTTGCTGTTGCTTCTGCAGCAGTAGCTTCAGAAATTGCATAACCTTTCTTGGCTTGTGGTGTATGGAAATGGAGCACAGTGCAATATGACAACACAGGGAGGGCAAATCTTCCTTTAGATACGATGAAAGAGCACAGCAGTGATTTAGTATAATTTTGAGCCAGGCTTGCAAAAAATCCTGTCTGTTCAAGAAGCTTGTTGAGTTTATGGCAATTTTGTTCCCTTTTTGTCATGAGAGAATATATGGAAAAGACCTTTTAAACTGAATCGTTTTGCAGTGTCTATAGAGAAGGACAAAACATAGCTTAAAGGTTATGACACTTAAGTGTTTCTAATACGCTTAGTCAAAACTTAGTACAGTCACTTTTCCTCTTTGAGCACTTGCTGTTGTGCTTCCGTGGAGTGTTTGAAATTTGTCATAGTTTTTGAGGAGCAAACTGATGGGATTTTGTTAAAATACCTGTAGGTGAAAGGTGGAATATTATGTAAAGAGATTCATGTAAAAACTCATGCGTATGCTTTCCTTGTAGCACGCTATGGCTTTATGCCTGAGCTATAGGATAAACTATGTTGTCATGGATTCTCTGCAATAGCAGGGTTGCTGGTCAGTGCTACACATAAGGGAAGCAACTGGGTTTTGTGTGATTGTGCCAGAATATGTGCACTGGGAGTGGAAGAGAAGGAAAAGATGGCCTTGAAAATAAGCTTGATTCTAATGTGTGTGTGTGGGAAACTTTGTAGCATGTGAACTTGAAATTATCTTGGTCAGTAAACTAACAAAAACTTATGACCTGCATTAACAAATGTCCAGGTGTTGCAATGACATTCCCTCAATCTGGTCGTGAGTATAAAATGTCAATCACTCCTTAGGAGATGGGGGAAAGTGGAAGAGGCAGAGACAGTGAGAGACAGAGGGGTGAGGCAAGGACTCTGGCCATGGATTTGTAGTGTTTTGAGGTGCTTGCATAATTGTTCATTTGGCACTTGCAACTTCAGAGGTAGAGACAGGGCATCTCACTTGATTATCCAAATTCTTTGGTGTATATTGTTACTTAAGTGCAGTGTTATGAGGAAAATGAAATGCTGGTGGTGTGCAAAGTGATTTGTAAATAATGTGTGGGGTTAAAGCATGATTTAAAGCTCATTTGATGCTCTCAATATGACTGTAAACAGCTGTTTTGGGAATGTAGCAATCCGTTCAGTGTCTCTTGTGGTGACTCCCTGAGTCTGAATTTAATTGGAAATGGAGAGAACTTTTTAAAAGATTTTTCTTAAGAAATTTGGAGCAGATGGAAAAAGAGATGAGGGTTGCAGGTTGGAGTATGGGTGCAAATTACAGATAAGGAGAAAGCTGGATAGGTAGGGGAAGAAATTCCAGCTCTGCTGCAGGCAGAAAGGTTTCCAGTTATTAGAGGTTTCCTTCTTTCATCACTTGGAGCTGAACCCAGCAGTCCCCTGCCCAGCTTGCTTGTCTAGGCCAGCAGAGCAAACGCCATTGTAAAGATGCTCATATATTGTACTGAAACGGAGTGTGGTAGCAGTGCCTGCTCAGCTAGCAGAGGTCTGCCGTGGATCCACAATTGTGTGCTTTTGTACACTTCCAGGATTTGAAGATGGTAGAGTTTGGCAATATAGAAATTCCTTTTCAATGTGTTTAATAGGAAACAGTGTACGAAATCTCCTCTTTTTTTGGAGGGAATAGGATGATAATTAGCACTGGAAAAAATGGTTTACAATCTGAATGTGCAACAAAGCTGCGTTAAGGCCTGCAGCCTTAACCGTTGCATTTTGAAACTTGAGTTGCTTGACACTGCATGCCCAAAATTGCTTTAACATACGTTTTCTTTGGATATGTACCATGCAGCTAAAATCTGGGGGGAAAAAAGCCCTTATTTCTTACACTGGTGGTATACCTTAAAAGTTGCTCGGACTAAATACTTTTTAAGGTTTTGATTATTGAACTAGAAGCAATTTTAGGACAATCTGTACTGCATCTTAGTATTTTTTGGTTTTGCTTCTAAACATGACAGGAATAGGTGCTGATTATTCTTTATGCTTTTTCTGACTGTGAAAATACAGCCAGACTTCTTTTGCTAATTGGTCCTTTATATTTTTTTTTTTTTAAGGCAAAGAAATGAGATATACTCGCAGTATAAGTGAATGTTAACATTTCTTGGTAGATAAGCTTGCTCTGTCTCTTGAAACATCTGACAGAAGATGGTGTCAGCTGGACAAGGGCATAGTGTGAAAATGGCCCATTATGCCAAGCTACTGGAGAGTTTCAACTCTTACTCAGCAACACACTGTACTATTTGACCCTAAGCATTTTAATCCATTTTTGTCCCATCTCACTGTTTAAAATTTGAGAATACTCCACATTGCAGAGATGTAAATGGCTTGGTTAATGATGTGATAGTTGACCTTTGAAAATTGTATGCTAATTAGTAGAGTTTTTTGCTTGTGTCCTGTTCACTGCACTGTAGGCAAGACTGCTTTTATTACTGTAGCTTAGTAACTTTAAGCAAAATGACATGAACTTGGATTAAAAATCCAAGCTAAATAAGTAAGTAAATAACAACACCAGTAAGGCATTAGATAAATATTAGGTATTCCAGAACAGCACATAAGGAGAATCCCTTTTCTCATTTTGCTGTGCAGGCTTTCTTTTGCCCATCTATCAGGAATCTAAAATTATGTTTAGAGCTTTAGATTAGTATTAATCCTTCTGAATCAGGAATGCAAACTAACAACTCGGTGATTGTGACCCTGAACAGTGTGCTTTGTACATCCAAGATTTAGGCTAAATCCCCAATGTGTAAGTTGAAATTCTGCAAAAGGGCATGTATATAGAAGGAACAGCTCAAACAGGTACCCAGCCTTCTCTTGAAAATAAGTTCCCAACCTTTGTGATTGTCAGGCATGTGTTTCACCCATTGCAGTTAATGAAGCTGTGCTCTAGTGGAAGTATATGGGTAAATACAACTAGACGGGTTAAAATATATGACCGTAGTCTTAGTATTTCTTTTACATCCCTGAATATGTAAAGATGGAATCAGTAAAGAAGGGAAGCACAACACATGTGCAATCTTAAGCTGGATAAGAGGAGGCTTGTTGTGGGGGGAAAGTGCGTTATATGAAATATGTACCCTTAGATATGCTTGAAGAAAAAGAAGTATTTGACCATCATGTGTGCAAGTGAGGGTGGATGTGAGGCTAAACCTATGGTGGTTTAAAAATCTTCCAGGAATGCTTAGAGCCTTTCAGATGAAAGGGGGATACCACCTGAAAAACATAATGGTTTTGAGGCAACTCTAACCTGTCGTATGAAGTTTTGTGGCTTCATTAATTTGGCAGTCAGTTTTTCAAATTTAAACTGTGTTGCTTCTTGGTTATTCAGTTTTCAGCCCAAACCTGTTTTTTTCATCTAACCTGGATCTTCGCAGCAAGATTAGTCACTCCCCTTAAGTTGTCCTTCTGGGTAATTGCACAGTAAAAGGATAAAAATTCTGGTGGTAGCTTAGAAATTCTGCTTTTAACATTGAGTTACTCCATCTTTTGCCAGGCAGAAAATGTTTCATTCCCAAAATAGGATATTTTGTTTTGTTCTCCCAGATCACCTGTTGGCTACTGAGGAAGTATATTGCCATATCTCATTTAAGAGGGGTTGGACTAGATGACCTCTAGGGGTCCGTTCCAACCCAAAACATTCTATGATCAGCTTTCTAGGCTAAACACTTTTAGAACACTAAGACTGCATATAGGGATGGGCTAAATTATGTAAGTGAGGAGTTAGAGATTGTCTTGAATTTTAGGCTTTCCCATTGGAAGAACTAGATGGATGACTTCCGAATAAACCAGAAATGTGGTCAGGCAGCAGTTGTGCAAAGTTTGGATGAAACATAGTGGTGGGTGTACTTTTTTTTTTTTTTATTTTATTTTCTGACTTGAGAATGGTAGCGTATAAAGTAAGAATCTAGTAGTTAGGCTTTGCCTATAATTTTGCCTTGAGACCTGAGGACTTCTGAATGGTATTTAATTTGGTGTGCTTGGCTTTACACGAGTCACTTCAACTTGTAAAACCCTGGACTTTGTATCTCCTCAGTTTCTGGCTGTCCAAGTGCTTCCCGAAGTGTCGTTATTGCCATTTTATGCTTCGGGAAAAGGAGATACCAAAGTGCAAGACATGAGCTAACCGGTCGATGTAGCAGATTCTTCGTTCCTGCCCTTAAACCGTTTAAGTACTGGGGAGTCTGGCATTTATAGCTACCAGCTATCTGATATTGAAAATCCAGTATTCTGGCCTTACTGGAGTTTTACTTCACATTCACTGCTGTGCCTTAGCTAATACAACGAAAATGCACAGTTTCGATTCTACCCTGCATGTCTTATCCTCAGTAATGCAGAAAGACAGAAACAGCAATGAGATTTTGATTCTGTTTCCAAGCAGCGTTTCCTTTTATCTGCTCCACTTTATAGCCATTTCCTCCTGGGTTTTTCCAATCTAAAGACTGTAACAATTGCTGAGATGACACAGGTTGCAGGGATTGAGGGCTTTTTTTTCCAAAGTGCTATAAGAATTTCCGAAAGTGATATATAAATGTTAGTTAATGTTCTGATATCCTCACATAAGAGGTCCAGACTCTTGACCTGGAGTGAAGTATTCTTGCCTTTCTGGTGACTAGGGTTATACCTAGGAATAGTCTACATTGACTTTCTTTTGTTGAACATTTAGAGTCTTGCGAAAATGGGAATAGCAGCAGCTGAAGTCCAGTTTGGCAAGGGCTTTGTTAGGATCACCTAAAAAAACAGTATTCAGGTGATTTATGTTGCTGCCTTTGCCATTGACATGCATGGCATTTTTCACTCTGCACTTAATTTCAGAGAAACTGTTTCACTATGTGCATTGATTTGGAAGTACAGAATAATTCGTAAAAATAATATTAATTTTTTTTGAGATAGTTAATTGTCTTCTCTCTGAAGGTAGATCATATAAAGCATGTCTGATAAGCGACTACAAATGCAGGATGATAATTTTTATGATCAGAATTTATTCTGAAATGTTCATTTTTCTACATTTCTCCTCTTTTCATATCAGTCAGCAACGGATAGTTTAAAGCTTCTGTTATAGTTGTCTCCCTGTAATATGTGTTTGGCTTTACAGGTTTTTTTGCTAATCTTTGGTGTCCCACCCCTTCACCCCCACTGCTCACGAGCCCATTTCCTACGCATAATCACTTTGATCAAAGCCATGTTTATTCCCTGGGTGCAGAACTGTTTGTTTTTTTAGATTTGTACTGGATACTGTGTTGCGAGAGTCTATCAGTGTTTCCCTTCCCGAGTAACTGTTTTTGCAGGGATCTTTCAAACCCATCTGAATTAGTAATTGCAAAAGAACAACGTAGTGGTTGGCAGACTTACTGTCTTGTGCAGGTGTAAATGTTAAACTACTTAAGCAAATAACATTCTTAAATTTATAATATTTGGCAATAAGAATCTGCATCTGCAGTCTAAACTTGGGATTAAGTGAATTTCCTTCACCCCACTGTGAGAGGATGATTCTGGAGTCCCATCAGTCCGTGCAGTGGCAAGGATGGCAATGGAAGAGATGAATGAATCTTTGAGGACACTGGGGAGGATGTGCAAGGGCAAGCTAAAAATCAAGTTTAAAAGGAGATTCAGAGAGCAATGGCCTGACACTGTTCATTTGTTTCAAATGAAAAATATTTTAATGACCAAGCACATAGTTGTTGTATATCTTACTACCTGTTGTGATTGCTAACCTATACATGGCATGCAGTCTGTCTTATAAAATTTATACCCTTACTATCCAATTGTATTTCCAGACACCTCTTGTTTTTAATGTTCTATTTTGGCCAAAATTACAGTCCTTTTTTAATACTTAAAGAATTTTCCTTCCTTTGTTAAAGGAAACAAAAGTTTTACTTTTGTAAATACCATTTGGGTTTTAAACTTTTTTTTTGGTAGAAAAATTGCTTGTAGTTTTTAGCACCGTAGTGTGAGACCGCTTAGCTAAATCCAAGGAAAAAAGGAAAGAAGCAAGTTGTGCGGTAGAAAACTGCTATTTCTTTCTGCTTGTTTTATACGCTTCAGGGATTTGTACGTGCCTGATCGTGTGTAGTTAATTTTAGCTAAAGTCTCTTTCTCAGAAATTTCTCTCCCGTTCTCCCTCTGTGGTACTTACGGACTTCTCCTGGATTGTATCATTAGCTAAATTTTGCAGCAGAGACTTTTATACCGGCTGGGACTTCTTGGGTGGGGCATTTTGGTAACTCATACAGTTGTTTCCTGTTCTTGGACTGAAGGGGCAGTGCCTGCTCTAAATTACCTGCTTGCTGCTCTTGCCAAGAACATCAATCTTCTCTTACTATTTATTAGGTTACTTTATGAGCCGTCCTTTGAGATGGACAAAGTTTTGGGGGCTGATCTGAATGGGGGTCTTCATGCTCGACAGCCTTTTACCACAGTTCTGTAAATAACTGTTGTCCACGTGGTGGGTGTTAATGCCCATCTGCATGAAGCTGGGCAACTCTCATCTCTCACTGAAAAATTTATTTTGCCACAGTACTTTGTTAACCCTGTTTAATGACCTCTCTTTAACACTGGAATGGATTATTAAATTCTGTCTAGCTGTTTCTGGTTTTAAAACCTAGAAATCATTTTAGATAAATTAAAAATACTGCAGTCGAGCACTGTGAAGTCTGATAGCAAACGTACATTACATGAACTCTTTTGGACAGCCCTTCCAAAGAGCAATCTGTCCGTGTTCTTTTGCTCCAAACCTGCCTCCAGGAAACTGCCCAAAGTGGGGGATCAAAGCAGGCAGTGGTCCATAGGTTTGTGTTTCAGACAGTCTGGCACATGCTGAAAGCTTGGTCTTCCCTGTACTAAGCCATGGGCCGATGTCCATTAAGAATGATTAGGCAAAATTTATATAAAGGCTTTGTAAATGTTGTGTGGTTTTTTGTTTTGTTTTGTGAGGCTTTTTTTCCCTATCCTCTTACTTGAGAGTTTTGTGTGGGTGTGTATTTTTTTCTAAATTTATAAACCCTGGCTTTTGCCCTCGTCTGGTAGAGACTGCTCACCCACCCTTTTCCGTTTCCAGGCGGATTGCTTTTCTGTTATTTCAGTTCTGTAACTTTCTCCAGCACTGTCCTGTTTTGCTTATTATGAAGTGCTTGCAATAACCCTTTCAGTGCTGCTGTCATCTTTGCCTCAAATCAGGACTGGCAGTTGTATTAATTTAAAAAAAACCAAAAAACCAACCTTCTCTTAAAAAGCAAATTAAAGACTCTTCGTGTTACGGCTTTCTGTTGGTATATATAGGGAATGTGATATGGCTTTCATTCATATATTGACCATTGTAGTGTCCCCACACAGGGTTTTTTCTTCTTTTCAATACTAAGCCGAAACCCCCACCAAAATGGCATTTCTTTACAGCTTTGGCAAAGAAATCCTTTCAGCTCTGAAGCCGAGGCAGCATTATCTTCATGTGCCGAATGAATTAGCAGAATTGGGGAAAAACATTTATTTCCAGCTATGTCTCAGAATCAATTTTTCTGTTCTCCTCCTCCTCTTTTGATTTTTCATTCCCTATCCAGCAATGATTGATATTGCCCTGTAAGCTCCTTCTTTCTCTAATATCAGTGTTTAAATTGGTTAAGTAGAAGTAAAGTGAACCTGACTGAACCACTGTTTGGAGCCCTGTATGATACAGTGCTTTGTATTAGTTCATGTAAGTTTATAATCAGATGAGGAAAGCAGACTGAAATTTGTTTCTTGCAACAATTCAGTGTTTCATTGATTATCTTGGGAATTAACTTGGCCAGCTCTGAAGTGCAAGTTATGATACAAGACAGTAGAAAACAAGGTTAAGCATTAGGTTAGTGGGTATTTTCCAGAAGAAAGGGCGTAAATTATTCACTTCAATAGTGGGAGACATTCAAATAGATTTTTCAAAAAACATTGCAGGGAATGGGTCAAGGATACATGTATAAAATAACACTAAATGCTGTAGAAGTAACTTCAACACTTGTGAAAAAGCCATGGCTCTGGAAAATAGGGTACATATGGGCACACTGTCTCTTCTCTTTCCTGACCAGATGTGGAGAACTGAGGTTGCTAGTGACTGTTTCTTTTTAGATGTAGAAAGAAGTTTCATTCATATGCAAAACTCCCCCTGGATGAATAATTAAGCTCTGAGCTTACTGTAAGTCTTTCCAAGTAGGGGACTAGCTATTCTTCTTCTGTACCCGGCTTTTTACTTACCATGTACGTTTCCTTATTAAATGGAGATTTTTTTTTTTAAAATAGTAATTGAAACAGAGATCTTTTAACGCTGCTTTCAAAGCACAAAGTGGCTGGGAGACGGTTGAAAATGGTAAATCATCCATACTAATTTCTGTTATCTAAAGAACTGTACTTTGAGGTAGCATCCAAAATAACTGGGCCAAATGGTCCTGTTGAAATTCCCCTCAGAAGCAGAGCAGTAATTGGATGAATGTTTAGCCTGGGAACAAATAATCCATGCTAAAGTTTATGGATTCTGCTTGGGGAAAGGAATAAAACAGAAGTGGGCTGTAAGAATGCTTTATTTGTCAGAAGGGATCTTAAGGAGATGTAAAAATGTTTTCCCTCGTCCCTTGTGTTTTCACCACAGTAATGATGATGCAGCTTGTGTAGGCTCTCTGGAATGCATACGTGTAGAGGGAGAGAGGAGAAAAGCATTTCTTTAGGTGCAGCTAATTGAAAATACTGCAGGAGATAATGTGTATAGCATATTGCCTCACCATAGAGTTGCTACTGCAGCGAGTTTATTGTCTTTATTTTCATGTTGACTAAAAATAAGGGGTTTTTTAATCTTCATTAACCAAACGCATTTCTCCAAAAGGCCTCTCTGAAGCAGGAATTCATTGTTTCTGAAGCAGTTGTGTTGGCAAGTAGGCTTTTGCTGTGTTTCTGTGGTAAGTTCTTTTGTCCATGATAGCTTTTTTGGGATCCCAGCATCAGTGTGGCTGGCTCTGGCTCCGATTGGACAGTTTATATTTAGTTGCTGGTTTCTTATAATAGTTTTCAGACGGAGATGTTAAAGAACACATACCCTTGTGCTGCTGTAATCCCTGAAAGAGCACGGGGAAGCGAAAAAGAAAAAAGCATTGATGTCTTTCGGCAGAAGTTGAGTTTGGAAAAAACAGCAGCTGCTTGCAGCAACAGAATGCTGAAATTTATTTTTAAGGAATTAGGTAGCCAGTAAAAACAGAAGGCTCAGAAAATCCGTGGGTACATCACTTACATTTTGCATCCAGAAAGGAGCTTAAAAAAGCTGTGGAAAAGTCTGCTTTTTTTAAATTACAAAAATTGTGATTCTGCAGTTTACAAGAGTACTCAATTGTATTAAGTAATAGCCATCAGACACCACCTCATGACAGCTCCTGTGTTCCATATTGCTGGTGCACTTCCAATGCAAATTAGTAGATACCCCAAAAAACCCCAGTAATTATACTTTAATTATACTCTCAGATGCATCTTTTCAGTGGGGCATGCTTTATTTCAGTTAAAACTGAAGACATTACAGATTTACTCTGAGCCTGGGTTTAAGACTACCTTTCCAGAAACTTTTCCCCAGAAGTCTTTTCTTCCAAGAAGAAAACTGAGTTCAGGTTTTCATTTGATTCCGGATTTGCAGAGCATTTAGAAACGATCTTTAAGTAAAATCTTTTATTTATCAGCTTTAACTATCTTTTCTTCTCTAAACTATTAACCAAATAAATCATCCTAGTTTTCTTTGATAAGCTTCCAAGAATATGTCTCTGCTTTATCCAGCACTGGTAGGTTGCTGCCTGCAGGAACCTAACTTCTAGCTCTTCTGTGGCCATCGTGAATCCTCACTCTCTCCTGAGGGACAGCAGGGCCTGACCATAGCAACTGGAAGAATCAGGCCCTCGTGCCAGCCAGCACGTAGGTAGGATCTTTGCAAAGTTAATGGTGAAGAACATGAAGTGTAATTCTTTCCCATGATGTATATGATAAAAGCAGAGTGCTGCTACCACTGTGGTGGTAATGTATTGGACCTATTTGCAGTCCTGGCTAGGATAACTTACTTTGAGGAAAAAAATCTAAAGCATGCTGTAGTCTGGTTTGACTTGAGCTAGTTTGCCTCATGTGGTTACACAGCACAATCTTAATTTTTTTCTTGCAACTAGTAATGGAAGCAAATCATAGAAAGCTAGGGATGAGAGAGGCCTGTAGAGGTCACCTAGTCAGTCCCCAGCTCTGGAGCAAGATCATCTCAAAGGCCTGCAATAATGGACACTCTGTAATCTATTCCTGTACTTAGAAAACAACCAACCAACAAACCCCTCAAACAAAAAAAATCTAATATAACCTGGTTTATTTCTTGCTTAATTCAAGTCCCTCTGTGATGGACAGAGCTGGAAGAACAGTTTGTTTCCTTTCTCTTTACAGCAGTGCTGTACATTCTTGGAAGGTGTTATGTTGTTTTACTCCCTCAGTTTTCTCATCTGTGAGATAGATAATACTGTTCTTGGTGCTCCCTGGGCTCCAGCTAATTCTACATCTGTCTTCAGCTAGGGTGCCAAGGGTTGGGCAAGGTACTCCAGATGAGGCCTGATAGATGCTGAGAATTACCTTCTGTCTTGCAGATGCAGCATACTTGTACAACTCAGTCTCACTGCCTTTTATCAGCAGTACAACATAGTTGAGTTCTTCAGTCTGTAATTCATTGTAACCCTTTTTTTCTCAACATTTGTGATCTAATTGGTCCCTATACAGGTATACTTGATTAGACCTAGCTGCATAGACTCCAGCACCTAGAAAGAATTTAAGCAATTCTCCTATTTTTTAGGCTGTTTTTCTGTAACTGTTAAATTTTCAGATGACAAATCTGAAAAGAACAATGCAAAGGTGGGATCAATATGAAAATTTAGCTTGACAAACATATTGTCTTTAGACATTGGGCCATCAAAATACAGAATAATGGTGTGCTCGGGACAGAGTTCTGTGGGACCCTATTCATTGCTTCCCCCTGTTCAGGTAGTGAATATTTCATCTTTATATTTGGCTAGCATGTAGTTTTCCCATTATCCTAGAGTAGTTTCACCTAGGCCACAAGTGACAGTCGTGTCAACATTCATTGTTAAAGTTTTTCATGTGATTTATTACTTGTGTCAGTGTCGATTTGTTCACAGACAGTAAATGATCAACAGTTATCTTCAGTAATTTTTGCCGTGTGTGGTAGGTTCACCCCTCTGGTCCAGATGTTAAGCTGTGCAGCTGTTTAGTTCACAGCTATTGGGGAACGGTAGGGTGAACAGAAAGGGAAGGAAAACAGCCTCACTGGAGACAGTGTGATCGTGTGATTTATGCAGGGCAGCCTGCCCAGGACTGGACTGCTAGAGGATATTTTTCTCTGTAGCGTTCGAGCGTGACTTTAGATCTGCCCGTTTTTAACTTTTTACAAGGAAAATAAACTTCTTAACCGCTAATTGTGTGTCCCTTTCCACGTGTTGTTTCCAACCTGATATTAGGGGGGAAAAAAATATGGTAAAGTCTGAGTATTTGTTATTTAGGGCTTCTTGTTTAGTTGCCTTGTGCTGGGAGGGTAGTGCTGAATACTTGAGTGATAGTCACAGCAGCGCTCGTGAGAAGGAGGGAATAGATCTGAAGCTGCTTTCAGACTAATTGGAAGAAGAACAGCTCACCAATAAAATCGAGCTTTCTGCAAGACTTACTCTTGCACATGCAGGGAGCAGTTAAGGTGTTTTATAAAAACCCCTTCTCCGTTAATTTTTGCTGCTTTTCCTCGGTGGGCTCCAAGGTTTTGTTGGAGGTGTGTTGGGGAGATTTTACACCTCCAGACTCTTGTTTGGCTGCAGGCAGTTTCCTCTGGGCTTCCTGCTAAGTGGCTCTGGTGGCTGTTTCGCATTGTTCCTCACTGATGACTCAGGGAAACAGGAAAGAGATCCCCTGGTGAACAAAAAGCACAACCACCAAACAGGTGCCTGTATTCTGGTCTCGCAGAGGACAAACCACCTCATTCTGGATTTTTTCCTAAGATTCTTATCTGCAAGTATGAGACTCAAGAGGAACGGTTCATACACGCTGAACGGGTAAGAAAGAGCCTGCATCCTATTTTGACTCTTCATTAAAACCGCGTGAAAACGGAAGCCTTTATTTTTCTTTCTAGTGACAGGGTATGCGAAATAATGACCAAGTCTTTTTGTCTCAAAAAGAGCAGAGGATTGCAGCAGATGAAACACGCAGCTTATTTGGTTTGCTTTCTCCTACATTTTGTAAGATCTGCTTTTAAAGCATGTGCATTTTGTGGGGGCAGGTTAGATTTGTCTGTGTGTTAAAATGAGGTGGATCTGCTCAGTAAAACCACCAAAGCATTAGGAACTGTGTGATTCCCGAAGAGATGCCTGTGGTAATTATTTTAAGCATTTGCCAGCAAACATACCATGCTTTTCATAAGAATGAGAACTAACTCATTAAATGTGATGCTCCGTGATAGGGAATACAAATGACTTTAAATTTAGTCAGTCTAAAACATTAGTTTAAGTAGTTTCCAGTACTTAAAATTACTCTGAGTTACTTTACTAGTTTTGTGGGTTTAAAAATACTGATTTTTTTTTTTCCTCTGATTGTTGTTAAATCCTCTCAGTAACAGAGAATATACCATTACCGTAAAGAAAACTAACTAGATATTCCTTGTTTAAGGAATCTTTTTGTAATAATTGAAAATAGAGAATTTCCAGGTGAAAGTGGTTTTTTATAATTTATTTTTTTATAAAGCAGATTCTTGTATGTCTTCATACGATCTAAGTTTTATTTCTCAGCACAGCATACCTGAACTGAGGAGGACTTTTACTTCCACGGTGCTGTCCTAACTGTTTGTTAGTACCTGGCAGGTGACATGACAAATGAAGGAAGTTGTTAGTCTTGGAGTTTCATTTTACTTTGCTGCTGCTTTTAACCTTCTGTAAGTGTTATGATAAGTGCTTCATGGTGCTGTTGGCTTAGTGCTGTGTTCCTGAAAAGCCCAGATATATTTCAGAGTACAAGTGTGCCGACTAGCACAAAACTGCCTAGTTGCTTTAAACTTATGGTCCATTGCACACTCAATTGGCACTTTCCACACAAGAGAGTCAAGCTGATTGGATAGGAAATACTTTGGCAGTGATGTTCATCTGGTCTGCACTGGTTTTGCCTGCACTGGCTTGCACAATGCCACTTAGAAGGGTCCTTTGCTTTGCCAACATATGTTTAAATTTGGGTTTGGTTTTTTTAAATTATATTTGGATTAGGTTTTTTTTAATGGCAAGCTAGGTGGATGCTAACATCTTCCTGGCTTGTCCTTAACTTTTTTTTATAACTGTAATAAAAATTCCATTATCTGGCTGCATACAAAATCAAACGTAATTGAAAGTTACTATCTTACAGTATTTGGTTTTAATCTGTAAGATGAGTTTGTTGCTCAATGGAGTTGAGTTTGTAGTAGAGAAACGTTAAGAATATATTAGCATTAACTGGGGTTTTTTTGGTGGAGCTTTTTGACCCTTTGAGAGATTATCTTAATTTAGAGAGTCAGTTAAGAAATGGTGCTGAAATGCAAAACATAATGGATATTGCTTATGTTAAAGGAATTTTTTAGATTTTGGTTACAGGAAGCACAATCTTTAATTGATTTGAGGTTTATTAAAAATGAATGTATGGTATAGAACTTCATGGAAATAAGTTGTGCAAGATCACCCTCTGCATCTGATCTGCCTTGTTCTAACTTGCAAGATGCTGCATAATCATTTTAAGGAATTTCACTTGTTGTGGCCCAGTGCATACCTGGCATTACATTTTATGGCAATCATTTAACTAGAAGTGTTGTATTACAGTGAGTAAAACCAGTGGCACCCAAGTGCTTGCATGAAAAAGAAGCTTCAACTGTGAGTTTGTGGGAGACTCCAATATTATCTGATTCTAACATGCTGATGCGCTTTGCTCTATTAAACAACAGATGCTGAGGAGTGAATTTATCTAATTAATTAAAGAAATTCCTTTTATGTTTATCTCTTGCCTAGATGGCTTAATAATGCAAGGTAATGGAAAAAGAGCTCCAAGTATGTTTTCCTGTTTAGCCTAAACTTTTGGCATGTCAGCAGAAAGGCTTGTTTTGATCTTTAGGGGGTTTTGTTTGGAACGGCGTGTTCCACTTGTCAGGTGGAGCGGCACCGTCGCGCAGGTCATTTCAGGAGAGGGGAGCTCATTGGGGTGGAGTGTTGTAGGGCAAATACAAGCACTGCTGCAGCAGGTACCTGCACATGGCAAGGACATAG
Source organism: Gorsachius magnificus (assembly GCA_034008185.1). Taxonomy (NCBI): domain Eukaryota; kingdom Metazoa; phylum Chordata; class Aves; order Pelecaniformes; family Ardeidae; genus Gorsachius; species Gorsachius magnificus. Next base: position 5,213,083 of record CM067086.1, on the reverse strand, counting down.
TTACCAGGGGATTACTATTTACAGTGTAGTGCCTGAAAACCAAGTTTCTCTTATAAAAAAAACCAACAACAACAAAAAAAAAAACCACAAAAAAACTCAAAAACTAACAAACCCAAAAAAACCAGACACGCATACCTCAAGATAATCAGTGTGTTCAGAGATGTAACTGCAGAGCATGGTTATAAAATTCCAAAGTATACTCTGAATCAGACACGGTGGTGTTATGCTAAATGTTTAATAATGTTAAAACATAGAATTTGTGCATCGAGCATTAGGAAACAATTCTTTACATCAAAAGTCACTTTGTTTGGCACCTTCCTACTGTATTGAATCTTACTTTGCAAACTAGAGCTATTGAATTTGCAGGAAATTCACATTAAAGGGTGTAATTTAGCATTTGTGAGGGAGAACAAGAATTGCTTAAACCCTCGACTTTTAAAACGGAAGTGCAACTTCTTGTTCTCCTTACATACTGTATCCAGATGTTCATAAAAAGTAAATAAAGCATGCCTAACTCATTACTTCTCACAGATTGGTTTATCAAGCTCTAGATAGCGTTTTCTCTTTTAGGTGATGCTGGTACTTTGGATGATGAACCAAAAAGGGTGATTGGAGAGGCCCAATCTCTAGGGTACAGGGGTTATGTGAAGAGCCTTACATCTTTTGCATAAAGATGTTCCGTTTGCCTTTTAATAGTTCTGTCTTTGATATCATAAGGCACTCCCCAAAACTTGCAGGTATTTGATCCAGTTTTCAGGAAAAGTTTGATTCTTGTTTTAATTTTGCTTGTAAACAAGGAACTGCAGCAAGAGTCATCACAGTCATTAGTTTTTTCTTTGGGTATGACTGGGACAGGCTCTGATTGCACTTGTAAACTCATAAAGGAGGAGGAAGACTTCAAGGGGAGCTAAGATACTTGAAAATGTTTTCAAACCTCATACGAGCAAAAAGCTCCCCCTGCCTAGCTTTTCTCCTGTTCTTTTGTACCTTAGTTGCTACTAGTGTAAAAACTGTACACATACAAACTGGAAATGCACGTAAAATCCCGAGTTTCTCTTAAAAACAGTGATTTACAGGTATTCTTTGAGCAGGTCTCACTGGACATAGGCATGTTTGCTCTTGCTTTTTGAAGCCGGTAATAGTTACACATGCTTGTGGAGACAGAGGGGTCTGGTGCTGAGTTCCATCAGAGGACTCTGAATTAGAAGACCTACCTTATTTTGCTGAGACTGAGGTAGAAATCTTACCTGCCAGCATGTCTTTGACAATGTTGTTAAGTCAGCTTTGCTGTTACGTGCTAACCTGCACTATGCTGATTATATTTCTTTGCATTGCAAAGTTTCTTTTTATAAAGAATCTCCTTTGAAGGTCATTTTAACTTGAGAGATATACCTTTATTTGCTTGGCACTGTGTTTATTGACAGTGAAAAATGCACTGGCACTGTAATAATTTCAGCATCATTTTTTCTCTTTGCAAATGCTATTTTTTTGTCTTGTCCCTTTACCATTTGGAATTACTGATAGTTACTGTAAGTCCTTGCACGCTGGTAAGGTGTCACATAACAAATATTGTTTATTACACATCTATTTCCTCTTTTTCTCCTAATGACCTAAGTTTAAGGAAGGGTGTAAATCCAAGCATGCATTTCACAAGATATGACCTTAACCCACCCAAAACAAATATGCAGCTTGAACTTCGGTGGTGTGATCTAAGCTTCCTGTGCCTTTTAAAATCGTACTGTATGGGCCTACGCATTCCTATAACCTTTGCGGTGGTGCAGACAGAACTGTGCCTGTGCTGGTTTACCTTCACAATGGCCTTGCCCACTATAGGAAAGCTTTGCTGCAGTGTTCAGTGGATCGTGCAATTATAGAAGTGAAGAGCTCCCTTGGACAGCTGACAACTTGCTGACCTTGCTTCAAATATCATGGGATATACTGATAAACAGTCTGGCTAGGTAAAATTGCACCTGAGTTGGGATTTCTGATGACCCTGGTCAGTGAGCCACATGATGCCCCATCGCTGTCTTCTGCTTGGCATGGCAATTTTGACAAGGCCATGCAGCATTCACTTGGTCTGCAATGTTTTCTAAATCGTTGCAGGTTTAGAAACTTCACAACTGTCTGAAGATGACTGTTAAAACTAAGCAATGATCTCTGCAACTTCTGAATAGCAGCCATCCCAGACTCACGGTAATGGAAACTGAACACCGTGTACAAGAGGTTATTTGTTGAAGCAAATATGTAGCACAAAGTAAAATGTCTAAATGTTAATTAAATAATTTTTATCTTCTCATTATTACTGTACCTGACTGTGCACTGCTGAGTAACTGCTGTGTGGCATATTTTCCTGGGACATTTTTAAGTGCCAAAGGAATGTGGCTATATTGTCGGTTCAGAAATCTGGCCGGGGTGAAAGCTTTGAAAACGCAGTGTTTGCAGCTAGCATCTCAGTCGGTGCCTGTGCTGCTGAGGAGCACTTCTTGGAAAGTTTGTGTTTAACTTGTGATGTCAATGTTTCAACTGAGAAGTCAAGTAGTTTGGCATCTCCCTTCTCCTGCCCAGTGCTGCTCTGGGCCCTTCTGAAAATGCTCTTTGAGTTCTGCTCTGCATGGAGATGAACTTTTTGTTTCTTTTTTTCTTTTTTCTGTATTCATCTCAGGACTGTATGTACATGAAAGTAATTATATATAATCAAACGCAGAAGTAACCGGTGCCTTGAAACAAATTCAAGCTGGACGGGGACAAAATACTTAGGAATATCTTAATGATTAATGGATGCTCTGACTCTGATAAAATATTGTTGGCTCAAGAAGTTTCCTCTGCTCCAAGCCATTGCTTTAAACAAATGAGTCTTGATTTTGAGCCAAGCACTGAAATTGAAAAAGAATTTATTTTTCTTGTGTGCTTCCGTCTTGTACTGACGCAAAGCAAGCCAAGGGAAAAAAAGTAGTATCTTATGTTTGTTTTGCCCAAAAAAAGTAGAAATTGGAAAGAGCATAAGTAGTGTACTTCAGAAAGCTTTTTTACTAAGTATCGTTGCAACTGCAGGAAAAATAGCATTAAAGGATGTGACGAACAGCTTATGAAAGCCTGTTGAAATAGATCATCTGGCAGGCAGAAATAGTATGGACACCCAAATATCTTATCTGAGGAGAAGCAGCTGTCTGACCTGCTTTACAGTCCTCCCAAATTACCACAGTTTCTGTCATAAAAAGGGGAAAATCTAAGGGTAGCAATACAGACTGTTATTCTTGGAAAGCACAGCACAGATTTATCAGATTAAGGCAAAAAAATGCAGATTATCCACTTGAGTTTTTGTTGGATTGGGAATCCATTTTTCGAGAGTTGTCTTTAGAATGCTTTGTGGTGTCAAAAAACATAAGCCAAGATGCAATATGTCACTGCTGCTGACTGAACTCTGCCTGACTCAGGTGATCTTAGTACTTTCTCAGTCGGCTGTAGCCCTTGTTCATCTGTTACTTGGTTACAGGTTTGCTTTTCCATTTTCTAAAGCTGACAGTGGTTTTCATTTAGTGTGTTCCAGTTACAATGTGAGGTGGCTTCTCATGTGGCATTAAAATGCCCCTTATTTTATTGGTGGTTGGTTGTTTGGTTTTTTTGGGTTTTTTTTTTTTTTTTGGAGGAGGGTTACTGCAGCGTATGCAGGGATGACATTTCAGTAGTGCATTTGGATGTAGCCTGCGATCCGAGGATGTGCTGACTGATGGGTGTGTATAGAGGGGAGAACAGCCTCCAAGGGCAAGCAAAATGTGGTAAATGCTCTCATTCACAAACAGCAGAAGCTTCCTTTATAACTTCCCTCCAAGTCTTCCACTCCACCCCCCTGCATCCCACGTTTGCCATCGCATGACTGCTTGGTGACATAGGCATGTGACCAGGGCAGGATTTCAGCCTAGCGCCTTTTCCCCACATGCAGCAAGCAGTGGGGCCAGGAAGGGCTGCTAGCTTGGCCTGAGAAAGACCCCTCTTACCATACTGTTGGCTCTGCTATAGGAACTGTGGGGAGGGGTATGGAGTCGTCCAAAGAGACGAGGAGGAGAATGACGATGAATGCAAGGGTCTTGAAAGCAAGTGGTAGGGCTGACAGTAGTCTCACTGTCACCGTCAGGTGACAAGAACTTACCATTTGCAGCAATTTATGTATCCTGGGCAGTCCTGCTACTGTCCGCCTTACATGAGAAGGTGACAGTACGTTTGCCAAGTAGAGGGAGATAGAAATATGATGCAAAATACCAAACCTCTTCTAGAATTGTAATTCTGAATCTTTTGAGTTAATAATCATCTTCAGAGAGGGTGTTTCTTTTATAGAGATTGTGTGTATTATTTTTGTAGCTGTTGTGCTCTATATTCAGCCTGGTTGTTCTGGTAGCATCTGTCCTACAACACAAGATTTATGATCTCACATGTGTTTTCTTTGGGATTTTTTTTTTTATATGTGAGCAGGCAAAAGTAGTTTAAGCATTTTTATACTGATTAACAATGTATGCGTAAAGATTTAAACTGTAAGCCTTATATGGGGAAAGTATTATAAATGTAATGCTTCTAAATAGAAGATTTCATTAGAACTCACACTGTGAGTCATTGTTGTTATATTAATAGAGCTGTTCCCAAATATGGATTTGGAACTAGGCCCTACTTCATGGGGGAATGCTGGAGATGACTTACAGAAAATAAGTATTTAAATATAAAATCTTTTTTTGGGGTAACCTTTTGATCAGCCAGTTATTCAGATCAGTGGAGCATATAGTGTAGGATAATCTTGTAATGTGATTTTGAAGCTGTAGTACTTTATGCCAGGTGATATTTTAGTCAGAAAAATCTTTGTTTTTATGTGAAAAAGTGGTTAAGAAATAAAAATCTCAGGCTGTGACATAAAGGTGCTCCTTTTAATACATACTCTTAAAACTACCTTGATCAGTTGGTCTCCTACTCTGTGGAAATATTTAAATCAAAGAATAACCTATAGGAATATATGTTCATTCTCATAGCTTATCTATGTGCAGCTAACAGTAACTTTTCACTAATATTTTATTAGTCTCTACCAGAAGTAAAAACTTAATTCAGAACTCCAGAATGTGCTGTTGCAGGTCTTGTGTGTGTATATTCTTCTGTCCCTCTTTTTTTTTTTCTTTTTTTTTTTTTTTTTTCCTTTTCCCCTCTCCCCCCATAGTGTGTATATTTACTTACTGGAAATACCTTGCCTCTTGATATAAAACAATGTTGTGGCACAAATTCAAGGAAACTCTCATACAGAAATCTCAGGTGGTGATAAATGCTTGTGTTAGGATTTGATTATTACAAAGATGTTGTTCCATTAACAACCTGGTGCCAAAACAGGGAACAACAAAACACTTTAGACACTTAATTTTTTTTTTTTTTTTTTTTTTTGGCACCTTCTATGCCACTTCCCTGCCCCTAAATAAACTGCTTTGTGGAGTAGGTAGTGTGGTCAGGGCTTATAATGAAGGTAGTACATATGCCGGGTAAGAAGTGCCCACTAAAAGTAGCCATATAATTTACCTGTTGTACACCAGAACTATTAACATCCCAATTTGTAGCTCATTAATAATAATTAGGGGCAGTAAATTAACTCTAAACTTTTACACCAGTTACTGTGAATTGCAGATTCAGTGCTTTGATATGCAGTGGACAGTTTATTTCTGCTTCTTCCTGCTCAGATGCTCTGAAGCCTGGAGTTTTTTAATGGGATATTACTGTGAAAGCATAATGAACAAATGTATTAAATAGAGCCATTTAAAAAGCTTTTTTCAGTGAATTCAAGCTTCCCGTTAAAATAGAATGGGAGCTTGTTTTCTTCCCTTACCCGCTGTCAAACCATACCTACAATAATGATGATGTAAATTGAGGTTTCTTTTCTCATAGCTATATTGAGGGAATTCTTAATTATGGTCTGCTCTAAAGCTAAGGAAAAAACAGCAAAACCTGTTAATGATTTTTTTTTTTTAAAAATCTTCCATTCCCAAAGCTCTGTCCTGCCAATGATGCAGGATGAACCAGCACTTTGCTTAGCGCTGCTAGCTCAGCTAAAAGAAAATGTGAGTTCTTTAATTTATTCTATGTGGGAGAGAACAGCAGCGATGCCGATGGATGCTAAAGATAACAAAGCATTGTGCATTGGCAGGAAAGATCCTAATGCTGAATGTTAGGTAGTTGGCAGCACCACTCTGACTTTATGTGCGTGTCGGGTTTTATTGGCTTGGGAGCTTTATTTCATGGCAGTCCTGCAGCTACCTTACTCAGAGGTGTTGAACCTATTCTTTTTGAAGAAAAGTCTTTACTTTCCCAGTCAGTTTTATTTATGAGTATATTCTCGATACAATAATGGGAGTTTTCTGAGGGGAATTTAATATTTTTTTCATTATAATTTGATTTCATGGAGCTTGCTATGGAATTTTTGTAATCAGTGTTCCATGTGCCATCACTCAAGAGGATCTACATTGACTACATATTTAAATATTTTTATGGGGTTAAATGCTGTGGTTTATAATATGCTCAGGACTCTCATTGCACTTAAGATTATTTAAAAAAAAATATTTTTTAGCTCTAAAAGACTGTTCAGTCTCACCTTGATAAGCAAAAATTAAGGTAGCTATTTAGGAACCAAAAGAAAACAGATTTTTTGCAGGTTCATTCTGTCTTTTCACTAAAATAATTTCTCAGTGGTTGGATGGCTTTTTGAGAGACATTGACTCCCATACAGTTTAGTGAGCTAAAGCTAAGCAGTTTGGATGTTAGCTACTTTCTGTGAAGGTGGATAACATACTAAACTTGGAGTGTGATGTAGTCAAGTGGGGAAAGATCACTTTAGAGGAGTCCAGTTAGAGCTCTGTGCTGCATCTTAGCTTGCACAATGCCAGGTGATAGTGGGGGTCTCTGGAGTTACCCAAGCATTTACTGTGCAACTTAAATTTTACATAAAATCAACCATGTTGCCAAAGGAGCATTTCTCTTTTATTTGTGTTGGTTGTACTGACCAGTCATGTCATGAGGGACCTTTCTTTTTGTCTTCCAGAATGGTTTAAACAAAAAATGCTGTTTTCAAAATGTTATTTTTCTAGGTCTGTAACACATCTTTCATGGAAGAGTACTGTGTATTAGCTTTGTTTGGTTTTCCTCCTGTTGTCCAACACAGAAGGGACTTGGCAGATTTGTGTAGGGGCTGGTTGTTGTTTTAGAGAAGGTTTTGTGATCAGAAAATTATCTTTTAATAGCTTTCTGTAGCCATTTCTAAGCCACAGGGTATGAAATGCCTTCTGGGGATTGCCTTGAACTCTGAAACCAACGCTGATGCCTTTCCAAGGTGACCTGGAAGCCAGGAGCATTGGAGCAGTGCAGTAAGAGCTGCTGGGCGCAGGACCCTGCACCGTAATGCCGGAGGAGGCTGGCTGTGCGGGGAGTGGTTTGTTTCCTGCAGAGCCTGCCTGCCCCGAATTCCTGACAGGTCCCCTTTCTAGCATGGGAGCCAACTGCGTGGTGTGCTCCTTGCCACTGTCCTCGCAAGTGGATCCAACAGTCAGGGGATAAGAGAAAAGGTAGGCAACTCTGGCAAAGAACAAGGCAGGAGAGGCTGCTGTCTCTGGCTAACAAGTGGAAAACTAGCCGTGTCCTCCTTTTGTGATTGGAGACTCCTGGAACGGGTAGAGAGCTGGGGATTTTGGCATGGGGGGAAGGGGGGACATGACTGGCAGAGGGGGTGTGTCAGGGTATGTGCATGGACTGCACTGGCATGAGCTGGAAGTCATGGTAGCTATGCTATGATGGAGGAATATGTGATACAAACATATTATGCAAATTTATGTTGGAGGCACATGCTACAGAAAAGAAAAATGTGATATAAACCATTTGAGAACTGATTAATAGCACTCCATAAATGTTAGAGCTTTTCTTAATATAGGCAGCTTAAACACTGAAAGAGCTGGATACTGAGAACATGACAGGGCTTTTTTTCTGCCAGATAACCAATTTGGGATCTAAATTAGGTAAGAGTTAATGTTTTTACCAGATTGTGCCATCCCTGTATGATGAAAAGTTTTTAAAAAGCTCTAAGCCTAGAGTGAATTTAGAGCATGTTACAATTAGTAACCTCATCTAAAATTTTGCATTTTAAAAGTAGGCTAGGAAATCCCATTTAAAAACAAAAGGCAAATTTATATAAATGTTCTTGGTACCCACTGAGGATAGGCAGTCATGATTCATCCACAGCTGCTCCCATGGTTCAACTTTTCAAATTTTTTTCCTAAGGGCCCTCTCCTACCTCCCCCTGTCCCGAACAATTGCTAGAAAGGCCTTCCACAGTATTTTCCATTTCAATCCAGGTCCTGGATTTGTGATGTAGGTGGTCACAGAAACATTCAGACTCTGGCTCATGGAAAAAAAACCAACAGTCAGATACTTAACTTCTGGATTTAGTAAGTTATTTTAGGATTTCTTTTTCAGGTAGCTCATACACAGGTAGATTCAAACCAGTATCTCAGGATTTTTTTTCAGTGGAGAGCCTTCTTTGTGTTCATGCTAATTTTTTCCTTGTTACTAGTTTTTAATAGAAGTTCCTGGACTACATATGATCAACAAGAAGATCTGTCCTTCCAGACATACAAGTTACAGTTATCAAGTGACTGACTTTTGTAGAAAACAGACATATTATTTTTCTGGACTAATGAATTTTTTTTTTCCTCTGAGCTAAAGGCAATATTGCTACTAGGTTATGGTTTCTGAAGTGGAGGTATAGAACTTTTCATGTGCTCTGGGGAGCTATATTCTGCACTTGAAACAGTATAGTCTCATAAAATAGGGATAAAAATGTCTAGCCACTTTATAAGGCGCTTAAGAACTACTTAACTTGTACAGTTATTTAAAAAGGCGTATTTCTTTGCATTTGTTGTCTTTATGTAAAGGTAAATAAAGGCTGTGCAAGGGTCTAACCACCTGAAAACTCAGGTAAAAATAACTGATTTTTACATTTATGGGTAAGTCTGCATGAATTATAAATACATTTGAAAACAGCAGCACCCGGGTGAGTAAACATTACTAAGCCCAGCCATCCTGTCGCTTACCTTAGAATAACTACTGGTCTGCATTTGAAGAACAAATCTTAATGTTGCCAAACTCCACCTTTTTCCTGCCCAGTCTGTATGTGGGAGAGTCTTTATAAGAATCTATTTCCTGTTTCCCAGACAGGGGAGGGGAAAAATGTTTTCTCCTTGTTCTGAAAAACAAAAGCTAGGCAGTGACTACATACCCACATCAGCTGCCAGCCTCAACGTGAGCATGCAAGGAGCTGAAGGCTACAGCGAGTTCCTTAGTCCAACCCTTGGCAAAGCTGCATGTCGCTGCTGCCGTCTATCGCATTGGGGCTGGCCCTTGGAGTTTTATGAGAGAAAGAAACGGGTTGAAAGGCGATAAAAAGACCTGGACGTGTAGTTTTTATTACGTCACTTTGACCCAATCTTTGAAGTATAGAAAACTTGTCAGCGTCTTCCCCCCTTCCTTGCAGGATTTCTTCCCAACCCTCTTGTTTTCAGTTTTATGGATTAGTTTTTGTCACAGATTGTTAAGCTTTGATAGAGGATAGAGTGGCAGGGAGGGAACGCGTGCTTAAGCCACTTACAAAGTCATTGTAGCCCTCTCCAAGTGCAATGTTAATCGATTTGTAACAACAGTAAAAATGTACAGGACAAGAATAACAGAATGATTCTTCTCTTTCTTCTGACTTGGAGGAATATCAGTGTAGGTGTGGCAGTTCTGTTTCTCCAAGACCAAGTCTATTCATTTAGATTTTGATGGCTATTCCAATTCTGTCCCATATTATGTGAACAAGAGTAGCTCCAGCCTTTTCCCACCTTAAATGTTTAACATTATTCATGTTTGTGCATCCTGATTTAAAATAGTAGAAATTGGGACTCCACTGGAACAGATTACAAAAATAAAACTTCACTTTCACAGAGGTGGCTTCAAAAAAATTAGAGTTCACGTCTCCTCTTTATGCTGTCTTTTTAAAGAAAAAACCTGTGCTTTTGCTCTCTAGGGGAGAAGTTTGCAGTCAATGCAGTATGGGATCAATAGTGGAATTGCAATGCTCAGATACCGGACAAGTAGTAGTGTGTCACTGTGTATTAGAGAGGTTTATGAATAAGCAACAGCTCTCCTAAAAATGGTTCCAAGAACTAAAAGCAAGGTTTGGGGTTTTTCAGAAAGTGGTTGTGGAATTACCAGTTCCTTTTTCTCTGTTACCCTTTGGAAAGGACTTGTGTGTAAGTTTGCTGCTTTTGCTCTGTCCGTCAGGTTGCACTCTGGCTGTAATGGTTCTGAAGGGCATTTGGTGGGAAGCAGAAAGTTTCTTGCTGTTTTGGAGAAATTTAGTGGACTGAGTAAATAAACTGAGCTTTTGATATTTTACATGTATTGAAAATCTAAATAGATTAATAAGTTTTCAACTTAACTGCCATGATACTGTCAATAGGAAATAAGTGTGAATTTCCCTTTCTGTATGCGCAGGATAGTTTATCATAGTAAATCTGTAAGTATGGTAATGATGAGGCAGTTTCTGTGATACAAACTATATTGCAATGCAGGTTAAAATTTTCCTTGTCATGTTCTTGAAAAATAATCGCAGTTTGTCTCCTCCGCTGTAAGTACATATTGGAATATGGCAATACAATTTTAAAATGGATCCATCTCTGAGGATTAAAAAAATTGTTTATAAATAAAGTTTCTTTAAGAGCATGCTTCATCTCATCCTTAGGAGAGTAATTCCCTATTTGCCCAAAATACATGCTTCAAGCTTCAGACATACTTCAAGATTCAGACATAACGCTCAGACTTGATTTTCTTTATTGTTATTGCTTAGACTGATCCTTCAAAGCATAGTCAGAAAACTGCAAGACTGGGAGGAGATTTTGTCTGACTGATAATCTATGACCATGGTCCTTGAGCTGTTTTCAGACACGTGAGTGTGAGCTGAGCAGCTCCACTTGGATTGCCCCTCTCCGGTCTCATGTCCGAGTACCCTATTTCTGCAAGTGTTTTCCTGTGTTCTGGAGCACTTCTGACCTCCTCCTGCAGCGGTATTTAACAGCTATGTCCTGCAAGTGTGGAACAATGGAACAAGTGTAATTTTTCTCTGTATACAGTCTTATCGTTCTCATTTATGGGAACTGATGTAGTTACACGCATTGGGCATTGTTCTTCGCAAGCACATGTGTGAAGCTATTAGCATAAGCATGCCGTTCAACAGTACCGCCAGCCACTATAGCGGCAAACCTCCCCTGAAAGGGACTTCCTATCCCTAGCTGGGTTTCTGCTGTTTCTCTTGTATATCCAATGACTCTGAAATTGCTCTGTGGTGAGTACTGTGTCCAGTTCTGGGCTCCCCAGTTCAAGAAAGATGAGGAACTCCTAGAGAGAGTTCAGAGGACAGCAACTAGGATTATTAGGGTCCTGGAGCACCTCCCCTGTGAGGAAAGGCTGAGAGAGTTGGGCTTGTGTTTAGCCTGAAGAAGAGAAGACTGAGAGGGGATCTAATCAACATTTACAAATATCTCAAGGGTGGATGTCACGAGGATGGAGCCAGACTCTTCTCAGTGGTGCCCAGTGACAGGACAAGGGGCAGCGGGTACAAACTGAAACATAAGAAGTTTCAGTTGAATATGAGCAAGAACTTCTTTATTTTGAGGATGACAGAGCACTGGAACAGGCTGCCCAGGGGGGTTGTGGAGTCTCCTTCTCGGGAGATATTCAACCCCCACCTGGACAATGTCCTGTGCAACCTGCTCTAGGTGACCCTGCTTTAGCAGGAGGGTTGGACTGGATGATCTCCTGAGGTCCCTTCCAACCCTTGCCATTCTTTTGTGATTCTGTGAGCTGCATCACAGGGTTAAACTAGCAGAAAATGAATGCTGTGAAAACGCACCATTTCCAGTTGGTTTGGGCAGGGAGGAATGAATGGGAATAATCCTCTCTGAAGAAGCCAGCTGATAGAGTGGCTTAGCTGTGTAACCAAAAGATGCCCTCAGAGGGTTTCAGAAGATCCTAGCAGCATTTTGTGTTGGTAGACTACTAAATAACACTTGAGAGAGGGATTGATGACCTTTATTTGTTGACTGCATTAGCACTATTTTATTTAATTTTTACATATTTAAATAATATTAATATTTATATATAAATATATAAATATATACATTTATATATTTAAATATTAGTTTACTGTAATGGGTTTTTAGAAATGAAAAAAATTCCCTTAGAAACTTGAGTATCTCAATGTCAATCTAGTTTGGTTTCTCTGTATCCATTCGGCCAATTTTTGAACACCATTGCAGCTTTTGGATTATCTAATGTTTGTATTTGCACAGAGCAGACATTTGTTGCCTTCATGGAAATGCAAGACTGTTTGTGAAAGGTTACACAAGTAGAAAAAATGCCAAGCTGCTGATGTGTTTCTCATTGCCAGTCCGTTTTTCTTAAGCAACGATCTGCTAATAGAAGTCGTGGTACAAAAGCAGATGTGTACAGTCCAGGAGGACAATCTGGCTTCCTTTGAATGGCGAGAGAGCATGGGCGTCGGGTTTTTTTGGAAGTTGATTATCGGGAATTAGAAATGACGCAGTAAATGAAGCCCCAAAGAGGGTAAACTGCAGCTTTCACTTTTAGTGGAGGTGTAACACGTGAAGCTGGGAAATGTCTGCAAGTTCTGACTTGCATAATGGCAGTCTGTTAAGCCTTGGGTTTCTCATCCATCAGGCAACCCAACAATGCTTGAAGTATATGGAGTGTTTTTAAGGAGAGGGTGAGCGAGAGTGGGTAATGTTTTTCAGCAAGTTCAGGTATGGATGGATATATTTCCTCTGAGTTCTGTGTGTTAAAAGTAGCCTTGTGAAAGCGAGACAAAGGACAGTATTGAGGGAGTCGGGAGCACAACTTGTTTTGGGGTCTTTTGCTGCTCTCCGAGTATGTTCCTTGTAAAGGATGGGAGCAGGCCTTGTCCTTTGAGCGTAACGGGGGAGAATGACGAAGGCTTTGGAGACACTGGGCAGCAAAGTGGAACTGAGCAGCGTTCCACACTAATGGTCATATTAGCAGATGGTAAGACATAGTCATTCAGGTTTTAGGCGGTATCATCTTCCCCTCTCTTTTCTACACAGTCCCTTGGGACAGGGAATTTGACTCGAATCAATACTGCTCTTTACTCAAAGAGTATTCAAGGATTACAGTGGAAGCAACAGAGTGATAAGCTAATTTTATGTGGAAGAGGACATGACATTTTTACATGTGCTTTCTATTTGTTTCTTACAACCTAAATTTGAATGATGACACTGTGGGCTCCCCCGTCCCTCCAGTTGTGAGTGAGAAAGCAAAGAAAATGGATTACAAGAAAAACAAGCTTTCCCCCCCCACCACCTTGAGGTTTTTAATCAAAGGTAGTGCACCCTGTGTGGGATGAAAAGATCCTAACTGTTACCAAGCTGATTAAATATTTATAAAACAAGGGCTATATTATATTTATAGTTCTTCTGTCTGGAAAAATGTAAATAAATTGATGATTTTATAGATTTTTCTTTCCTTGCTCAAATAATGAGTACTAGCATTCTTTCTGTTGTCTTAGGTTGCAAATATACTCTGAATTTCTAAATGTTAGAAACTTAAACATTTTAAACTTCCAATATTATTAAATGGAAAATGGTCCTTTAATTTGTTGGGGAATGAAGATCCAGAGAAAGTTCTATATGCCTGTTCGTCCCTATTAAGATTTTAAGAACAGCTCCAGATCTTTTGATAAGTTGTGCTTATATTGTCTTGAGTAGGCACTTGGACCCCTTCTAAATTAGAAAGGCACAAAAGATCTGTGGTATTTAGACTGGAAAAAAGTTTCCTAATAATGAGACATAAGGAGACTTTAGTTTCTCAGAAGGTCAAGTGGTGAATATAATATCTAGCTAATGAAGTTAAAAAAAGGGGGGGGGAGAAGAAAGCTATAATGTAACAGAGAAAGGATAACAATCATAATTGGAAACAAATGGATGTTAAAGCTAGGAGGCTTCAAATATACAAAGGACGTGCATTTTAACAATGGACATGATCAGCCATTGAAACAAATTACCGAGCAACATAACTGATTTTTCTTTCTTGTCAGATATAAAAGTTAAAACCAGATGCCTTTCTGGAAGGTGTATGCGTTAGGCTAATTAAGCTTTGGGTTCATTATGGGGGTAACTAGATGGAAGGCAGACAAGAACTGAAGGCTGGTTCTGACCCCAGAGCTTACTGCTCTGGTTACTGTGGTGTGCTGGCATACAGTGTACCTGGGCATCTCGGGTCTGGTAGCTCGTTCTGTGGCCTGCACCTAATTGCCCCTGCTTTCCCCCAGGGCCCCTGGAAATGGGCTTTGGACAGGGGCAGCCACCCTGCCTTGGCTGCTGTCCTCTGTGGGCTCCTGAGCAGGAGGTAGGTGGCTGCATCTTCCCCTGCACGTGCAGCGTCTTTGATTTGTGCAATCCCAGTAAATCAGGCTTTTCAGGGAAGTGTCAGGTAGGTACTGTGGCGTACAAGCCTAGCGTGCCACTGGAGGAAATGCGTGAATCACCCAGTGGAAAAGTTGGGCGTTACTCATGTACATTTTGTCTCTGCTCCAAATGTCTTCTGGCATTGTTGGTTGGGGTATGAAGAACGTTTTGGAGAGTACACCTGCACTGGAAGAAGGTCAAGTGTACTTATAGGCAAAATATGGGTTTTTTTACCAGTATAGCTTGTTTTACTTGGACGGCTTAGAGGCACAGTTAAGGGGTGACTTCTGAAATGCGTGTAGAAAGCACAGGCTTTTCATAGGAAGTGCTGTGTCTACAGTAGCAGTGGCTCTTTGCTAGCACCCCATATTTGTGTAAGCAAAATATCTTCTTGGATTGAAAAAAGCAGCTGTTTCCATTGTGAAATAATTAGATATGTAAGCTATGAAAACCATAGTGGGGACACAACTATTTAGCTTATCTACAAGGGTAAAATAGATGAAGTCAACCCCAGGAAGGGGTGTGCAATGCTAATTGTACCTACCTGGCAGATCTTGTCTCTATGTAAATTTTAAGCTGTGGTAAGTGTTGCATATTTTGTCTTGTCTTTAAAACTACCATCCCCCAACAAACCATTATTGGTGAAGACAAAGCAATAGTCATATGAGGTGAAAGATAAGAGGAACTGTACATTACCTGCATGTTGCTAACAGCTGAATCCATCCTGATTTACTCCTCCAACTGACTGTTTAAAAGGTAAAGTTTTATTTGAGGAGGCTTGTGTCCTGAATCCTCGGGCAGTGAAGCATAGTTTCTTGTCCCTTTTCTTTTGGTGTAGGAAGTAACGGGTCTTTGTTTAGTGCTCCCCCTGCATTAGACCTCCCCTCCATTTGGCAGACCAGGAGGACTTGATGGTCTGCAGTGCTGAGGGCTGTCGAGAGGCCTGGGATTACAGGTCAATGGGTGTCTGTCGCTGCTCAGCTGACTGATAGCAGGGCCTCACTTCTCAGTGGTATTATTTCTGTGTCTAGTCTATGTTTTGGCATGCACACAGATTGTGATGGATATGGATATTGGCTCCAGTTAGGTGGATTTTTACCAGTTTCTTTATAAATTTGGTCATAGGGAAAGGCAAGCAGAAAGATACTTCATACAAGAGTTGCTAGTCAACAGGCATACAAGCAGTAGTGTTAGCAGTACAGCTGCAGTCAGGTTCCAAATATGCATGAACACTTGCATAGGCAAACCAAGCAAAGCCTAATTTGTGGAATAAAATATCTTATCACTTTCTGAAACAGCAATAGCAATGTGTTTTGAATGTTCTCATTAAAAGTAACAACTGTACTTTTTTATGATAAAAGGATTCTTTTCAAAATTTGCATTTAGTTGGCCATGTGTTCATTGTATAAATACATGTAGAGCATGTATTGGGAAGAAAATTAAGATTTTCTTCTACCCTGTACAGCTAAAATACCATGCCCTCATCCCCTCTCCTCCCTGTCCCTCTGAGGAAGCTGCACCATATTGATCGCGATTCTCAAAGTAGTTAAGATCTAACCTTTTAATTTCCAGTTAAATACAGCATTTGAACGCACACATAAATTTGTTTGAAGCTGATGAATTTTAAATGCATATCTAACAGCCTGTTGGATTGGGAAGACTTGAACTGGATCCTTAACAGCATTCATTCATGCTTTTAGATTTAGCAGTAAGCATGTAGGAGAGCAGCTGGGAACAGAATCTATATTCTGTATTTTACCATCCTCCAGCCAAAGAAATGAAAAACTGAATTCTGAAGTATAATCAGAAGCTTGAATATGGTGTGAAAATTGATATACCAGGGTTAACTTTTGAGTGCTTAATTTCTTCTTAGTTGTTCTGTGTCTTCTTTTAACGTGACTATTGCTCAGGTCTGAGCTGGCTGACTCTTTGACAGAGATATGTGTACAAGTAAAATGATACGAGGCTGCATCTGCTCAGAAGAATTTTGCATGGTTTATACTTCTGCCCAATCTATGGAAGAGCTTGTAAAAGTTAGATGATATTTTCAGTAATCTCTATGCTTTGTTCCTTGTGCTTCTGGTTAACATGTGTGAACTAGAAATACATCCTGTTTCGTCTTTTGTCAGCAGTGCACCTATCTATTTTATTAAAACATCAGGAGAAGCTCTTTGACAATCCCCTCTTCTGTTGAATACACATTTAGAAGTGAACTCTTCTACTGATGTTTTAAGAATATTTTGGAATTAGCACGCCATTTTTTTATTCCTATTTTACGGTCTTGTCTTACAGAAAGTTAAGGCAACTGCGGTAAAGACAAGGGAAGAATAATAGTGAAGAAAGCTGAAGGAGAAAAGTTAATACCTGTTTCATAACACTAACAAAACCAAAGCTACTGAAATGAAAAATAACTGTTCCTTCACTAATGTAAAAACACTACAAGATTGATGGGTGCTGCCTATGCGTGGGTGTGTATGTGTTTATGTAATGTGGGAAAAATTTTCTAACAAACTAAGAATAGTGGTTAAATTTTTGTCCTCTTGGTAGTATCCTAGTCATGATGCAATTCTCAGCAAACTACTATAATTATACAGGGAAGTTGCTATTTGCATAGTGGAACACAATGTATTTTCCCTAGTTTCAAATCATTTTGGAGCAGAACGTCAAAAGAGAAAGGTTCACATACTGTGAATTGGAGCACATTTGCTTGATGCATATAATGTACCTTTGAAGTACAGAAGCAGAGCAGAAGTAGCAGAAACAGCTCAAGATGCAGGATGAATGCATATCTAGTCTTCGCTCTCACCTCCCCAATAGGAAGCCTAGAAAAAATGCTAAAATACTTCAGGTAGTACGTATCACTGAATTTAGATAAAATCTGATATATAAAATTTGATATATGTTTCTCTTCCTTTAGAGAGGGGCTCAATTTCACTCGCACCTCAGAGGAACTAGTGTCAGAAGTTGGAGTCATCCTTCCCCTCTTCTGTTATCACACACTATTTGTGTCTCTCTTGGCACTTGCCTGCCTGTGCATGCTCACAGTAACACTGCAACTTCAGGGCCTTTGCCTAGTCATGAAGCAATTTTCACCAAGCTTTCAAAAAAGATGCCTTTGCCATGTTCATGGCAATGGTATTTTTCAGTAGCTAACTAGGAATTATAATAGTATGACGTTATCACCCATTGATCCTAGTCACAGTACGTATTGGTATGGACAGAGTCCTGAAAGCAAGTAGTTTAGGAAAAGTATGCAAAACAAGGCATGCAAAATATAGATTATAGTAAATTATTTTTTTTTTTTTTTTTGGCTGTGGAGTTGGGGTAGAGATTCATTTGGCAAAGTTCATGCAGAATAGTCTTGGTAGACGCAGTAGTGTCCTCTCCTCAGTTTCTGTCCAGTACCTTAAGTGCAACTTTTTTGTGCTTGAGAGCAGTCAAGGCTGATTTTCTTATTGCGTTACTAAAACATGACAAATGGCAGTCTTGTTTAACCAGAACAGCAAAGCTGTCAGCCAGTGCTTTTTATTTCCTAGTAAATAAATATCCATTTAAGAGTTGTAATGGACTATGGGGGAAAAGAGATAAATCCAGCAATAGAACAAATTCTGCATAAATTGGAGACTTTAGGCAAGACTGCATCACAAAGGCTTTATGTACATCAGTGTTGCTCAAAGGCAGATCTGTACTTAATGGTGTTATTTTTAAACCCATGTCTTTTTTTGTCCATGATTGGCTTAAACTCAGGGTTCTTCCATTTCTTTTCTTTTTCCTTGATCAAATAAGATTTGGGTTCATAAAGTTTCCTTTATTTTATGGTGTTTCTCTCTGAAGATGTAATCCGCAATCACCTCTTAACCAGGGTTTACAGCAGTGCAAGCACGTCACAGTAATAACAATACTCGTGTTCTGTAAAGCAATAATCTAGCCATAATTTGGAAGGCAGTTCTGCCCTAAGTAGACCTTCTCATGACCTCTGTATGCTTCCAGGAGGGGCTTTTTAAAAAATTGCTTTCAAATACTCTGAGCCTAAAAAGGAAACTTCTGATAGTTTGAGATAATTCAAGTAGTTGTGGTTTATGTTGGTTTTGTACAGAGAAGTGGTATTTTCCATAAATTTTACTCTTTTGTGTGTTCTTTGTATATTTTTTACTACTAGCATGATTTCACTCAGTGGCTAGCTTAACATGCTTTTGAAGAAATGTTATTTAGAAACAATGCATATGATACAAACCCAACAATCCTGTGTTTACAGGCTTTTTTAATCCCCCAGTTCCTTACTGAACTAGACCAGCGTGCTTCTAGTGTACTAGTGCAGTGCCTAAAAAAAGTGTATGGTAGTCTTAACCTTAAATTGTATTATCCTGCCACTTTTTGTGCAAATCTGTCCAGAATTTGTGGGAGACAGTTGATCACATGATCACGTTGGGTTTCGTAAGATGCTTGAAGTTTTATACCATCAAAGTGTGAGATTCACATCAAATGGGTAAGTGAATGCACTTAAGCCGTTTTCTTTATCAGAAAATCAAAGCAGGAAAACTGGCTATATTTTTGTAACAGTTTTAGGGAAATTTCAGGCAGGTTACTTACACTATGCAGGTTTGTGTGGCTGTGCCTGCGTGAGTGTATGTCCCACGTGCGGCCGAGCTTTCACACAGGCAAGACCAGCAAGCTCAGTAAAGACCCAAGGCAGCGCTGCTGTGAGAATATTATGGGTTCTTGTGTGTATTTCTTGGCTATAATCAAGAGTTAAGAACTGTCCTATAAAATTTCAAGGGTTTTTTTTCCATAAATTTACAAATCTGTTATTTAACATACTGAAAAAAATTTTCACATGGCTTGAAATCAGTGGTATGTTAGGTTTGAGGATTCCTTAAAAGCAAGATCTTCATACTTTTACTTCCACAACTGTTTGAAATGCAGCCGTGTAACTTCAGCAGAGGTGAGTCCCTGTGACAGGCTACTTGTTAGTGCCTTTCTGGAGCCCCGTGTCCATCTCCAGCGCACGCCTTGACACGCACGCTGACCGAACAGGTTTTACTTTGAGCTGTGGGGTGGCCCCTCCTCTGGGCTGAGCTCCCGCAATGCAAACAGTGCTTACACAGCTTTGCAAGGCTGAATGACTGCTAGAAATTTTTCATCTGTTTCACAAATTTGAACTGTTTCAGGTTTTAAGTTAGGTAGTTTATGGCATCATTTACATAGCAGAAGCTGTTACTGGCCTCCTGCCACTCTGATCTGTGCTGGGCCTGTGAGGTGTTAAATCAAATTAGCTGGGGTGCAGCATGTGTGTTTTGCGTTGTACGTGGCATGCAAACGTGCACTGGTCAGGGTGTGAACCAAGTGAATTTTGTGACTTCTGGATTTTGTGGTCCTGCTCCTTAGAAGTAGTAGCTAAGGAATTATTCTGTAAGTGCCAGGAATTACAATGAATAGTTTCCCCTGTTTAATCTTACATAATGTAAGCTCTGTGTGTTACATTTTGTAATGCATGCCTGGAGAAAAATCTCCTAGAATAAATTTCACGCTTATTTCATGAATTGTTTTTCCCTCATGTTGTAATGTAAATGTGATGTTACCAGATAAAATCATTTGCTCTACTGAAATGAAGCCATTATTAGCACCGAGAAGGAGGGAAACTTGTATTTCCTAGTGGCTCTCCATCTGTCTGGGAAAACTCTGCAAGTTCACTCCCAGCATCTCCCCTTTTTCCTTCTGTGCCTTTCCCACCCAAGCGTAGATAGCCCTGACCAGTAACAGTGCTGGCAGAGATACCCTCCTTTCCTGTGCTGATTACACCTTTCACTTCTTAGCTGAGAGTTTCATGCCAATTTGCAGTTAAGTTTTTGTTTTCCATGCCATATTTACCTAAGTCTGTGAAAACAGTAGTTGTGTTGTAAAACTTACAGGGAGAGTTCTGTATATATGTAGCAAGTAGCTCTGAATATGTTAAACATTCCCCAGAGAGAACTTCTTAGCCAAGTTTTAGAAGTTTTACCTCTTTATGTGAATCTTGAGGTCCAGTGTATTTGGGGGAGGGAAGGAAAGAACAGGAGTCTTTCATTTGAGCTTTTCTGTATGAAATGCATATTGCACTAATGCTTCCCTGGAGTGCAGCCTAGTTAAACTTCAAAATTAGGGCAAGAAAAAAAAAAGGAATGGTAAAATGCAAGATGAAATTCTCACTTGCGTTATCTCTAGGAAGGAACTAACAGCAGCTGCAATGGTATAAATTAAGCATCTCAATTTTTACAGTATTCTGTGAGCACCCCATGCAGCCTATCAGCAGGTACTCTGCTTAATAAGACTTCTTCCTCTGACTTAATCGGTGAGATGCATGTGTCGAAAGACATCCTTTTGGGCACTCAGAATGATGAATGCATTAGCTTCACCAGCACATCTTTACTTGTTTATTTTCTTCTCTCCTCATCCCCCAATGAAAGAAAAAAAGGGATTTCATCCTCTCTGAGATAGATGTTGCCTGCTGCTTCACTGTCACCTGGAGCTATCGCTAGGCTTTTGCCCAGCCAACTTTTTTTTATATGGAAGACAGTTTTATGAGGGTGATAGATTTGAGCTGTTTATTTGCAAATATTTTCCAGTTTAGATTTGAGCTGTTTATTTGCAAATATTTTCCAGTTTATTGTTCCTTTGTATAGTAGTGCCAAGCATATTGTTTTGCGAACTAGAAAGAAGAAAACTCTCTGCCTTCTGAGGCTGTGTCATTGTGAGGTTTTATTATTTTGGAATGAACTATGTAAAGAAGGGTACCCTATAGGGACTGCTTCATCCATTTCTGAAATAGGGTGCTATGTAACGGCATACAAACACCTTAGTACAGAAAGCAAAGAACCTTTTCAGCTGAAAGCAAGAGAAACTTTAAGAATGCAGTAATCTTGGAACTTGCTTGGCATTCAGAATAATAACTTTTAAAAACAGAAATTATGTTTATAACAGTGGTAAGTTTTCAGGGGTACTACAAACTAAGGTCTGAATCTCATGTTTCTCTCTGACTCCACGGCAATTCATTGACTCAGAATCTACTTGCCGCAAACTCACCTGGAGCAGCTGCTGAGGAAACAAGGGTCGTGCCGGTGTGTGCTTTGGAGAGGGCTTCTGTCCCTTGAGGTGGGCTGACTTGGGAGGTCTGACTGAAATGCAGGCGATAAAAAATCAACTCTGCCCTCTATTTCACATCACTTCTGTATGTAGACTCTGACTGTGACCATCCCATCCTTAATAGTTCTCAGGTACTTGTTCAATGCTGGTAGAGTTGAGTATCTCCTGCTGAGCTGCTGCTATTGCTGCTTCCTTCAACACATTCACGTTCTTCAGCTCTCATCCATACACGCTTCTTAATGAACCTGGCTTAACGTGACATTTCAGAGGATTTCAGAACAATAGATGTGCCTACACACGTGCCAGAAATCCAGTACCTTTGAGATCACGATTTCAGTTTGGTACAGACAGCAGCATTCACTTTCCTTTTTGTTTTTTCTTTATTTTTTTTTTAGTAAAGTGATATGTGATGAGCCCTTGGTTCTTTTCATTTTGTGCATCCTTTCCAAAATGCTGTAATATAAACTCTTTGGAATTCCTGGTGAAGCTTTACTGATATTTTTAGGTATTTTGCTGTTCTTGCTGCAATTGTTTGTTTCTATTGTTATGGATTAGGTGAGAATCTTGTGTACCGCTTTTTCTCTCTGCCTGTTGCAGAAAAAAATCCCCACAGTATTGATGAAGCCAAAGGTGGTGGTTGCAGGACAGATACTGACTTCTTGTTGTCAGAGCTTTCAATAAAGCAGCAAATGTAGGCACCTTGTCACTTATAAATGTGTTGCTTTGAACCTCAATCTTTGCACAAACTTCTATGCACAAACTTTCTGCAATGTGTGTGGCCACTGTTGATAAGTCTTGTATTGCAACACTCTGTGTGGTCAGGAGGACCAATTTCTCCTGCTGTTATCTTGAACGTGGAGCTGAAGGTATACCCTTGAAATACTTTTATTTCTGCCTTCGCTATGACCACCTCCAAACTACTTTTGAGACTGAGACAACTTTGACTTCAGTCTGTCTTCAATCCAAAATCCATCCCTTTCCTGTCTACACAGAGCAGAGCTGCTCCTGCTGTCTGTGCTGCAGTGTGAGGATGACAAAATGGAGAGCAGATGTAATCTTGGTATAAATACTGCTCAGAGGCAAGCTAAAGGATAAAATGTTCTGCTGATTTTAAGTGGTTCCAGAGACCTGGGGATGCAACGTGAGGTCACTGGAATGGGTACTTGGCTAGGTGGTAGCAGGGCATGCCTAAAGTTAAACAAAAGGGCCAATTAGCAGGCAAAATTGAAATGTTGTATGTCAGGCAGGGACACAATAAACTTCAGTTTAATTTAAAACAGAACTTTACAATTTGATGTTACAAAGCCTCATTTCTATACATGTAAATGCTGAATTGTACCTTAATCAAAATAATGGTTATGATTTCCCCCCCGGCATTGTTTGCTTGTCTGGGTTGATGCTTTCTTTGCCAAACCTCTGGGTACTAGTATACATCCCTGTGGTGGCTGCTTTACACGTAATTTTTATGGAACCCTAAAAGGGGAAATAAACATGCAATTGTGTAACTGCTGCTTGTAACATCATTATAAATATAAAAGCATTATTCATAAAATTTATAAACACCATTCCTTGGATTGGTAGTGGGATCAGCGTAGAAAACTTTCCATCAGTGCACTGTAAGCACATAGGGTCATGTGTAAGTGGTGGGAAACGGGGCTCCGTTCTTCCCAGTGTACTGTGCCACTGGTGATGTTACTGTTTAGCTGATGCGTCTGTAGGACTGATACAAGTCATAAAGCTGTTGGTAGGTGCATTGACAGGTACTTCTGCTACCATTTTAGTGATGATTTCAATACGCAACTCCGTGATCTTTCAAGCCTGGCTGGTGGGTAAGGGGTATGCTAGAGGCAGTTTGCCACTGCTGAAGCACACTTGTGCTAAGGTCGGATCCAACAGTCGTTAATGCAGAGGATGTTGAGGACTCAAGTGAAAAAGAAGCTACCAATGGATGTAAATAGGCAGGGTATCGGATGGCTGTAAGACACACCCTTGAGGAGGTGCAGATATGCATCCTTCAGACATCGTATCAGTAGCTGTGTTCAAATAAATACATTGCCTTTAGATCAAGTACTGCTCTTTCTGGATGCAGCAGCTTTCAAGTAAACCCATTTGTGTCTGCACATGTGCTCTAAATCTTGGTTAAAGTGTGAGAATCCATACCCCACATGTGTTTTAAATTACTTATGTTGATGCCAAATGAATAAAGTGTATGTGCTTAAGTTGTGCTTCCTATAATAACCTTGTTTCCTTTTTATTATTTTGGGGCATTCAAAACTGACTTTGAGATGCTGGGTTTTCCCACAAGTTGCATAAAATCCAGTACTACAGGTAAATTGTAGCACGCAGTTGATCCAAAAAGGGGATACTGCTTGAATGAAGGAAAACTGATACGTGGAGGAAAGGGTGCTGTGGAGACTTATGGTTGACGAAGGGGAAAGGAAAGTGCTGGTTTGATGCAGAAGCTAAGAGAATAGAGAAGTGGGTCATTTTTCTGGGTCAAAGTAAAAAGATATTGGGTTTAAAAATTTTATTTCAGTTGGTCTATCAGGTTTAACAGCAGAACATCAGTTCCTAACCTGCGAGATCACTGAAGCTCCATCTCTGAAGAGCAAATGTTTAGCCATTGGAGTCACGGAAAGGCCAGCTTTCCTAGTTCAACTGTAACACCACAGAGCTGTATTTATTTTGGTTTGACCCCTGGATTTTTTCTTTCATTTACTTTGGATAGACAGACTTTCATTAAAACTTAAGCTGCTTTATATCTTAGGCTTGTTGTTTTTAGGGTGGTATTTTTTAACAAACAGAATTCTCTCTGTGCAATTTCACTGGTGAAGGAAACAAGGGCAATTGCCCTCTTGGCAGGGGTCCTTCCTCTATTTGCCAGGACTATGTCTTTTTAATGTTGCTGTGACAAGTTGCTGTTACTTGGGGAAAAGATTGAGCGAGCTTGGGTTTTTCAAGGGTTGGATAATCTTCTGTATGATGTGCCAGGTCACAGAGTGGAAAGCTGAGCTGTGTTCAGCTGCAGGCTTCCTGTGTGCTATCAGTGAAGTCATTAAAACTCCGTCTTAAGTGGATTGCTTGGAGAGTGGGAATAAAAATAACCTCCTGCTTCACGAGGATGCAGAGGCCTAACTTGGACGTGCGACTAAAAGCACCTAGCTGGCCACCACCCCTGCCTGGGTAGGTGCTTTGGGACTGAGGGTAGCACGTTATTCTGCCAAGTGGCATCACGTGGCTGTGGTTTCCTGGGTTTGTGCAAACAGCAGCCACGTTCCCACCTGCTTTGACCGAGTGATGCCAGGTTGGTGACGGCAGCAGTGGCATGATTTGTGCTAGGTTTAATTCAACAAGTCTGTTGGCTTTCTGTTTACAGGGGAAGATTCCTGTTTAGTAAACGAACTGGAGCACGTGGTGATCCCTGTCTGGGGAACTGCCCCTTCTGACTGCAGCCGGTGTTGCTGATGTACCCAGACTGGCAAACCCGCTGTTTTCTCAGAGATGTCACGGGTCAGGTTTTAGCCTGTCAGAGTAAGTGATGTCCTCAGGGCTTTGCATTCTAGGTCATGTTACGCCACACCTGTCACATTTTTTTGTTACGATTTGGCCCTAAATGCTACATCAGCAAGCTGTGGGCACAGCTGCCTGTCCAAAAGGTGTGTGTCGAGTGCTGGTTACGTGGCATGGCTATGGAGCTGGACGTACAGCGCCTTTCTAAGATCTGTTAGGAAAACTCATGGGAAAGTGGTAAAACTGTTGGTGTGTCACAACAGACCTCGTGTTTGGGGATGCTGCTTAATCCCTCGTCCTCTGAGGACCATTACCCAAGTGCCTGCTCCTAGTTCTGGTCCTCGTGGCAAGGTGGCTCTTGTTCTTTATTGTTTTACGCTCCCTCCGTTTAAACAAACCCCTCTGATGAAGGTCTTGATGTCACTGGGGGGCTGACATTCACTATGTAAAACTTGGGTTTCTGGCGGAACACGTCTAGCTCTGCTCTTGGGCTAGCCCGTGCCAGTATTGGTCACAGAGCCCCGAGCTGAGCCTCGCTCGTGAAAGGCGTCGCTATTCCTGTTTCTCCCTGGGAGTCCAGCGTGGCCTCGTTACGCGTGGGGCCCGTACTGCAGACACCACCAGCAGCATGTTTGCCCCGTGTCCCGCGGCATCACCGTCCTAACAAATCTACTTTGTCGTGCTGGCTTTTGGCTTCCGGAACTTGGCTGCCAAAAG
Organism: Gorsachius magnificus; assembly: GCA_034008185.1. NCBI lineage: Eukaryota > Metazoa > Chordata > Aves > Pelecaniformes > Ardeidae > Gorsachius > Gorsachius magnificus. The sequence continues at coordinate 5,187,197 of CM067086.1, read as the reverse complement.
GAGTGGCAGAGGATTTGATTACTGATGGCGGCGCTGGTGTTGGCCGGCGCTGCTTTGGCAGACTGGCCAGGGCCGGGGTGCTCCCGGCGGTGCTTGCAGACCCGCCACAGCCCCGCAGCTCCTCGCAGGACTCTTCCGAAACGCGCTGTAAGGCCCTGCCCGCCGCCCGGGGACGAGGCAGGGAGGGGGGGGCTGTACCGCCCGGCCCCGCTGCCGGTCCGGGGCGGCGCGGCAGAACCCCGGGACACGCTGCCCGGCCCACGCCGCGGCCTGGCAGGGCCGCTTCGGGGGCAGCGCCGGGCGGGCTGGGCGGAGGAGCCGCGGCCGCCGCCCGCCCCCAGCGCCGCTGCCCATTGGCGGCGCCGGGCGGGGGCCGGGCCGGGCCGGGGCGCTCGGCGGGGCGGGCGGCTGCCGGCCGGGGAGAGCGGCGGAGAGCCCGGGCCGTGCCTGCCCGCCGGCGCCCCGGCCTTTCCCCGCTCCGCTGTGCCCGGCCGCGCCGCGCCGCCCGCGCCGTACCATGGTTGGGGATCACTGCAGCCTCCCCGCCGAACGGCCCGTCCTCGCCCAGAGTCCCAGGCCCGGATTAAGCTGCAAAATGGTCCTGCAGGCGGTGGGCAAAGTGCTGCGGTAAGGACGGGGCCGGCGGGGCGGCTGCCCCGCGGGGCTCCCGTGGGCGAGTGCGTGAAGGGCGCTTCCCCCCCAGGGACGCCTGTTCAGCCCTGAGAGAAGCGAGAAGGGAGCTGGAGCATAAGTTAAAAATCTGGCCCGGGTGCCTTGTTCTGCTCAGCCCCTGTCGTGTCTGGAGGAGGGAGGCTGCTTTTGGCTCCCTCTGGAGCTTGTGTAGCAATTTGGGAGGGTGGAAGTTGGAATAGCAATAGCTGCTTGGAGAGAAACATTTGTCCACCCCGTAATACTGCAGTCAAGTTTTGTTTGTGCTCCCTGAGAACTGAATTTCCAGGACGTAAGCAAGACAGTGAAGGTCTTGGCTTTCTTGAATAAGGAGTCTGACCAAGACGCTACATATGCTTTGGCATGTTTTCTACAGAAATGTCGTAAGATGAAGGGAAAAAATTGCTCATGTAGCTCAGAAGGGCTTGTGTGAACACTGAGATGTGTATGACTACTGAGACCAAAACCAGATCCTTTGGCAAAGGACATGCAGTAATTTGATTCGGAGGAGTTCTGACCCGTTCTGGTTTGCAGGGAAAAAGCTCACCGCAAACGTTAGGATTAGCAGCTGCCTTCTTCAACAACTGCAGGTTTTTTTTATTTTGGTTAAGTGTGTTCAGATATTTTTCTGGGATCTGTGAAGAATGGCAGTGCTGCTCCAAAAAGGAGCCTTACTCCTCCAGTGTAACTTTATTTGGCAAGCTTTTGTTTGTCCCTGTTTCCTACTATCTGTTGCCAGTTGTTAAATGTTTGTCAACAGAAACATTATCCCTCCCTGTGTTGACTCACGTCTCTTCTCTCCCTAGGCGAGTTCAGGGGAGCCATTTATTAAAGCAGAGCGTTCTGATCACAAAGCTGCTGAGCTCTGGCTGTGACTTAAACTGGAAAAGTTCACTGGGCTTAAAGTAGGCTTGGTGAGAACAACTGCTTTTAGAGTCGCTCTTAAAGAACTGCTGTATTGCGGTACTTTTTTTTTTTTCTCACGCTGTTAAAAATACTTTCCTGTGGAAAACATTAGTTTAAGGAATTCAGGTTTCTTTTTCAGCTTTTTAACAAGTTTAATGTGCCTTCTTTGCATTTTTGGGGGGTGGTGTGTCTATAATTCAATATGGTGTTGCACAGCTGGTCGTATCATAAAATCCTTTGGCCAGCGGCTTGCTATTCATGCTGTGAACCTTTTGAAGTTTTTGGTAGCTGTTCTGTTGGCAGCAGTCCTAGATGTAAATAGATGGGTGCTTCTGTGGGGAAGAATTGCCAAACCTTTTGTTCAGTATCTATGGCAGTTTATTTTAAAGTATAGGTAACTTCCTGTAACTTCTCATAAAAATGATTTGTTCAGTACACGCTTTTGAAAGAGTATAACATAACCTCGTCCCTTCTCCTGCAACCGGAGTATGTGCAGAAATTGGGCATAATTTTATTTGCTTTTTTGCCCTGAGGCTTATTTGCTACATATACTATAAAGCTGCTGTGAACTCAGGAAAAAGTTGTTGTCATACATGAAATATTTTGGGCTCGGGAATTAATAGCATAACTTCATTTTGCTAAGCTGTTACTAGATGGGAGTGACTACTATTTTGTAGTAGACTTCTTTTAATGTGTCTTTTCATTCTGGATTATGTCCTTTTGCAACCAATTAGAAGTGGAGAGTCACAAAAACTTTGTTTAGATGCCAGACTGGTTCTCTTATTTCTCCTCTTGAATATACTTCAGATGCCATATCAGACCTTACATGTGTTGCTTCATTTTTTGTTCTGTAAAACAGAAACTCATCCTATTCTGCAAAGAACTCAAACAGCATAAGAACACAGGTACTAACTAGGAGCCTAGGTAAATACTGAGTCCAACGGAAATTTCCTTATGGCAGAAATTGGGTGTTAGTGTTCAAGAAAGTGTGAGCCCAGCAATGATGAAAGAAGGAACCACATGGGACCTCATTTAGGCCAAAAATGGTGGCTGCTTGGTGACAGCTGTGGTGGGATTTCTTTGAACACAGGTATCTACAGCCAAGCTTTGTCTGCTTTATTGTTGGTAGAGAAGAACAGGGAGCTTAAAAATGTGGTTGAATGCAGAGGGGCAATGCTGGGTACAGAGTGACCAGCTCACTCGTTAGCACTTATGTTGTAGTCATACAGAGGTTAATGAGATGAATCCCCCATTACTGTAATGGTTTACCATCAATTTCAGAGTAAGCATTGGACTCAGGGTATCTAATACCACTTTTAAGCCTGCCTGCCTGAAACGCTGCTGATTGAGTTTTCTGTACTGTATACAGAAGATGAATGAATGTTAACTTTGGATGAAGTAATTTTTCTTCTGTTGATCAGGACTACAAATGGCTTAGTGATGAGATCAAAGGTTATCTTGCTTGTGCGTAGCCTGGCGTTATGAACAGCCTACTGCATTTTAGGCTTTTTTTCTCAGGCCTAACTGGGAACCGTCATCATCACCGTTCTTGGCAGCCTGTGGAGGGCTGGGAGAGGACTTGTAGAAATTCACCAATGGACAAGGAATAGAGTGCCTGTCTTCTCTCGGGTTGTGAATTATAAAGCTGAGTTCCAGTACGATATTTAATCAGTATTATTTTCCTCCACAGCAGATTTGTTGTACATTATTTACATAAGTTGTATGTACTTGTAACTCACTCACTCTCTAGAAGCCTTTAACGTGCAGGCTGTTTTCATTAGTTAGTAGGTCCAAGTCCTCCTAGCTGCTGGGTGCCAAAGAGTGTCTGTGTCACACGCTAGTAATAACTGCTGCCAAAGGAAATTTTGGTATGGGGAGGGAACAAGGAGGGAAGTGTGAGGGAGCAAAAAGGCTTCACGAGAAGCAGCAGCAGCCCTGAGAACCTGAGAAGAGTTTAAAAGAGCGTGGGGAAAGCCAACTGAACCAGAAAGGGGGAAAAATGTAACAAAAGCAACAGATGTGCTTTCAGCCTTTCTGATGCATTTTTTATGAAAGCTACTGTTAGGTTTATTACTCCTTTAAATTATTAGTGATTCAGCTATGAAGAACGCTGGACATGCCTGTTTCTTTCATCATATGGGTTAGTAAACTGTGTTTAACACTTCAGGGATGGGACCAAGACTACAACTTGTAATGATTAAAAAAAAATATTAAAATACCATTAGAAAAGTGTCATCTCCCCTTTAAATTAATCATAGCATAACTGAGATGAAGTTCTGTGTATTCCTTAGCACGGTGTTTAATTAGGGCTTTTGTTTCACTTCAGATGTTTTTGAAATATGTTAATCTTATTTTTCCTCTCTCCTGTAATGAATTGTGTAATTATTTAGCCCATGGTTAGGGAGGGGAAAAAACCAAAATGGATGCAGTTTTTCTGGTTTTTGTTGTTGTTTTGTTTTGTATGAGTTGGTGGTTCTGGAGAGAGGTAGAAGGGGAAAGGGAAAAAAGTACGATGTAAAAGCTTGGAATATTATTCTACTTTATAACATCATTTCATTGACTGTTCAAGTTTTTTGTGAAGCAGCTGATTACTGTTAGTTTCATTGCTGAGGTGTGCTTTTTACTGGCCTCAAGCAGCACCAGTGGAAGGAAGGCTCGGGTACATGATCTCTCCCCTTTTTGGTCGCAGCGGGTAACTGAGCTGGCCGTAAGCGTTCTCCAGAGCTGCGTGCTGATGACTTCAGGACAGAGTGTCCGCTGCTGTGCCAGCGCTCGGTTCCTGATTCAGATGCTCTTGCGTGGCTCAGAGCTGCAGTGTGTTTGCTGTGCTGTGGCACTTTGGGTCCTACGCAGGCAATTTTCAGAGACTGCTCCTCATGCAGCTTCGTAGTCAGTGTGTTTCTTTCCAAGTGTCCAGTGAAACAGAGTCCCTCTGGGATAGCTGGCCAATAATTAGTGATACGGTGTCAGGAAAGAGGAATGATGCAGGCTACGGAGCTGTGATGTCATTGTGTAATGACTTCTGATAAAGTACAATATGGTTTATATGTACACATAGTCCAGGATGAGTGTGGGAATAGATAACTTAAAAGTCCCCTTTCTCATGAGAGCCTCCCTTCTTACAGCAGTGTGCAGGGATTAATTTGGATACCACCCAAAAAATAAAACCACCAACCCCACTCTTTCTGGGTAGGTGTCCATTGGCATTGCTAACAAAGTGGAATTTTTACAGATACTTTTCAAGAGTGTAGTAATTTGTTTTCAGTGATAGTGTGATAATGATTGCTTCCGTCAGATAAATTAGCAAGTTTGTGTTGGCATCCTGGATGATGCTATATATTTTTACATCCAGCACTTAGATTTTTTGAAAATTAAGTTCCTTATCTATTCCTCAAATAATTCATAGCATGATCAGAAAGAAAACAGGTTAATTTTGACATTGGGTTCTGGTTCGTAAGTGATTATGCAAAGTCATCTTAAACATGTTCATGAAACGGGACACAGGTGGGTAGAAGCAGAGCGTGCTCAATGTGGCTGCCTCTTCTCTGCTGCCTTGACTCTCGCTGCTGAAGATACCTGTTGTCCATGATGCTTGTGTGTATCGACAGGACTAAAGCAAATATTTAAAAAAATTAATCCTGTTTTATCCTAACTTAGGTAGAAACTTTTTTCAATAATTTAGTCCGGTCTAAAGTATTAGACAGTAATTAGGAAGAGCCTTGTTTAACATTAGCTAATCTGATTAATGCTGAAGTCTGGGGACAGGCAGAAGAGAAGGGAGGGAGGGCAGCGTGCAGGGAGGGGGCTTATAGGCAAAATGCTCTGCAGAACCGTGTCAGCTATTTTTATCCTGTTCTTTTTCTTTCTCCCCCTCCCCTCAACTTTCCATTGTACCAAAATAGTTCAAAATGTTTATGGTTCAGGGCAACTGACATCACTAATTGTCGTGCTGTGTCTTGCTGAGTATTTCTGTAACAGGAGCTGATCAATGATTCAATGACAGCCTTTTGGGACTCTCGCCCAGCTACTCGGAAAGGCCCAATGACACTATGGGGCAGGAACATCTCCTGCTTTGGCAAAGTGTGACCAGGCAGGAGGGGCTTTGTGGTAGCTCTTCTGTGCACGTGAAAGCACAGATGTGCTTTTGGAGGTTGTTCTTTGACACGAGTGTCCTGTCCTCAGGACAGAGCAGGCTGCGGTGGAGGTAGGCCTGAGTGGCATTGCCATCCTGGTGGACTCACCCAGCTGGGACGTGCCCTCCGGAGCGGTGGCTCTCCCTGCTTGAGCAGGTGGGTTCTCTCCAGCATATGCAGGTAGCAAAGTGTCTTCTGGTGGTGGCTGCAAATCCTGTGCTCTGCTTGCTGTTCAGCCCCACTAGGAGCTGTCAGACACTTCTGCCAGAGCCACTTTATAAGCGGGTCTCTTCCTGAATGAAGCTCAGGACTTGGTGCTGTGTCTCACTAGCTAGTGAGCCATGCACTCCTCCATTTCTTTAGGATACTTGTCCATTCGCTTGTATTCATCACAGGAGTGTCATGAGCCTAGTGTGTTTATGGAAGTTGGTGAACCATGTACAATATATTAATTTAATGAAGAAGTAGATGTCTGTCTTCAGAGGTATTTACAACATTGAGCTGTGTTTTGGTTACGTGTTCTACATCCTGTGAAGCGAGAGCCAGAGGGAGAGGACTGCTAAAATTCTTCTGTGTGTTGAAATAACCCTGTCTCCAGAGCGAGTATTTTAAGGGCACCTGCCCCAAGGTTTAACAGCATTTTCTTGTTTTAGTGGTGAAAATATGCTTTTTTTTTTTTTCCTGACGTTCCCTCCTGGACACTTTAAGAAGAATAGATTTGATTGTAATCTCAAACTTCTGAAATTATTCACCCTTCTTTTATCTTGTTTCCTTGGTATGCGTCTGTTTCATTATAGGATTTGCTCCAGATTTCAGGTGCTTGTTTCTGCCTGGAAGATGATTTCAGCTTATGTGCGTGCAAAGTATGAGTGTGCAACATTCATCCCTCTGGGAGTTGACCACAATCCCTGGTTTGCCTCTTTGCTTCCTGTGTTGCAATAGCCCATTTTTCTGGTGCTGCTTTTTATGGAGAAAGTATCTATTTCACACTTAGTTTCTATCTGCTGTTCTTTGGTACTCAAACCATCTGTGCACCCCAGGGTCCTTCCCAAGTAGGTTTGTAGGAGAAGAAAAATCCTCGGTAGAACAGCTTTTCTCTTTCCACTCTTGATGATCTTTGCAGAAGAGATGTGGTGTTAGGAATGTGGTCTCCCACCGGTTGTTGCCCTGTCTCTAAAGTGGCTAAGACAAAATGTATCTGTTCTCCTGTCATAGACTTTCTCTGTGACTATATCAAAACTGAGTTTGATAAAGTATTCTTTTGTCGAGGGGGATTTTCTAATCCTTTTTCTTAATCTGTGGTTCTGTGGGGCTCAACAAAATCTCAACTAAGACTTTAGGAAATTGCTGTTAGAGAAGATGAGATGTTGCTTTTCTTTTAAGAGCTGCCAGCACCTAGTCTCTGGAAAGAGAAGGGTATTCGTTGTATGGATTAACCCTTTCTTCCAGTTTTCTAAAGAAAAAACCACTCTTGGAGATGATAGAGTCCATGAACACTGGAGCTAGGTTGTTTGAGCTTGTCAAAAAACACTGCTCTCTTAATTTTCCAAGTTAATTTCTGTCTGGTACTGAAATAAGTTTAGGAGTGTTTTTGCTCAGATGACAGGGCCTGGTGATAGCAGATGCTCCGCAGGTGAACGGAACATTGTGGATGTCTATGTAATTACTTTTATTTTTAAAAAAGGAAGAATCAGCAGTGACTACAGCTGTCCTCAGAAAAGCAGGTAGTGACAGAATATTCAAACTCTTAGGACAGCTTAATACCTGAAAACAATCGTCCCGGCACACCATACAAAGTACATGGAGTTAATGAAGAAAGAAGGCTTGGGCTTCTTTTCTTCATGGTGATCTGTGAAAACTCACACACAGGAGAGATGATGGCAGGTGCCATTGGTAGCTCCACTCCCATTCCAGACACTTATCCAGATCTGCTCTTCAGTCCAATGTCACCCCAAATCCCAGGTTAAGAACATAAAAGCCTTACAGGGGTAAGTGCTGGCAATCGGCAGGAGGGGAAAGGAAATTGTGACAAACTAGGTTTTGCTAATTCTTCATTGTACAAAGTCCTCAGTTTTGATGTGGCTGCCTTATTTCTTCAGAACAAATCTGTGCAGGGACAGAGGGGAAACTGTATTCTGTCTCAACTGCAATATTTACTTTTCTGTTGTTTTTCAGCATACAAAACTTTTTTTTGTGTCTAGGTACATCATTCAAATACAGCAAAAAGTTTGGTTGTGGTTTTTTGTGGGTTTTGGTTTTGTTTTTTCTTTTAAATCCACACAACTTAGTAATCGAGCTAACTAATCTGTGATTTTAGGTAGAAGCTTTTTGAGAAGGTTTCCTATTGATTTTTGAAGTAGAGACTTAAATACTGAGAAGGTCACCCAACAACGATAGTAAACTACCTCCTGAGAGAGAGACTTCTCCACTGGTTAGGGACCACTTTCATTTCTTCGCAGTGAAACTGCTAGGGCAGCTAGGCACGACTAGCGCGGTCACATCTCGGCAACAGCAGCATGAACTGTCCGTTGCTGCCGGGAATTGAAACGGGGCTTCTCAAGAGAGCAATGCAGGCTGCATTTGAAGAGAGTTATCTTGTCATGACCATCCCTTGTTTTGAGGTGTGATGTTGGGTTGCAAAAGCTAGTATAAAAGCATGACTTCACATTTTGTTTTGAGGAAGAATCTTAGATATTGGTCTCTGCTTGTGTGAACTGACTAACTGCAAATCCACATGAACAGTTAAAGACACTGCTTGTCGTTTGCACGTGCAGCCAAGGGAATGAAACAAATTCAGCACACAACTGTGCATCTCATTTTAATATTTATTTTTGAAAATTGCTAGTCTTCCTCAACCAGTTTCTTGGCTGCACTTTAAGCATTTAATTAAAAGAATTAATTTGTATTTCAGCAAGCCCTTGGAGGTAACACTACAAGTTTGAATGTACCTCTGGTTTGGGGGTTTTCTGATTGCTAATGGATTGGTACGCATCTGTAAAGATGCTTCTACCTAAGCTTTTCAGTCTCCCTCGGTGTATCCTGAAAAGTAATAAATTAGGGTTGGGAATCACTGCTGTCTCCTGAGCTAATTAACAGTGTCTGATCTAACTGTACCAGTAATTAAACTATTATCCACCCTACTATTTTTTTTCACTCATTCAAATATTCTTTACTTTTGACTCATGATTCCATAGAGTTTATATTTTAAATTGATTTTTCTTCCTCTCTTGTACAGAAAGAAAAACTTCAGTGTGCTGTCTTCTAGGAAATACTGAAACAGCTGTGTCCTTTTGATGACAAAACTGAACAAAGAACACTGCATCATTCAGTTGCAAAGTTTAAAAATTAACTACATGTATAGATTAGTGAATGTTTTGTACATATCATTTGTTAAGGAAAGTTACCTCATTAAGATAAAGCTTTGATTCCTTTTACCTTCAACTCTCTCTTACCCTGTGAGGAGACACAGTTTGTGCCTTCTAACTATGACTGTCAGGCTTTTTGTTTAACAAGATAGTTCACACTGAGGCTGAAAGGCACCGTTTCTCCTCACAGGATCTGATTTAAGGCATGCCAGGAGAGGTGGGACTTCCCTGAACTAACTTCGGTTTAAATTAAAGCCAAAATATTAAGAAAAGAAAAAGATCCCATTTTTGTTCTTAAAAGCTGCCAGTGAGAGAGAACTGACCTTGACCCATGGTCATAATTTCTAGAAAATAAATACTCTTCCTACTTTGAATGCTGTAGTTAAATTGAAGTGTACGCGATGAGTTTGTGGAGCTTGATACAGTGGATGAAAATTTCAGGTGGGGCTGCTGCTTCACATGGGTATTTCTTTGCCCAGCCTGTTCAATAGCTAATGACTGGGTAGGTAATGGAATTCCTCACAGCTGGGTGTCTCACTCCAACAAGGTGCACATGTGTGTGCTAGTACAAATGCTTTAAAAGTGACTTCACAGGTGCAGGCATGCAAAATTACTTATGAATAGTGAAAACAACTTATAGTTTTTTCCCATATCTAATTGAGTTTATATTGTTTACTGAAGCTCCTACAAAAAAGCAAAGGTGTTTGAAGTAGCCGTGTTGTTACCTGTGTTTCTATGTACGCTCTCAGTTCTGGTGTGCCCTAGTGCTTTTCTGTCCTATTAAACCACGCTTCTTAGGTGTAAACCAGACTGGGTTTCTGTGAAGGATTCGGCTGTTGAAGTCCTGCCTACTGTGTGATTACGTGTAGATGACGTTTTCAAAGGTGGAACTGTAGTGGCAAGGCAGGTGGTGAATTTGGTTTCACTCTCTTCCTGACAAAAATAACTAAGTTATCCCTCCAATGCAAGACACTTTTTGTGCCTAAATAGTTGCACTTTGTCCAGTCCTGCCAGAAGTAAAAAAGACAGTCCTATACTGTTTCTTGCCTCTGGGGAGCTGAGGAGAGAGACGACAACTATGGCTGAGCTCGGCTGCAAGCTGACATGTTGCACCATGTTGAAAAATATTTATCCATTGAGAGGCACGGACTCTGGGAGTGAGTATCCTCATTAACTGTTTGGGGACTGTCATGCAGTCCATATTGCATTCTTTCACAGTGCACAGTATAACTATAAAATATTTTTTTAAACATTTTAAAGTTGAGAATTGTAAACTTCAGATTACAAGTACATTAATCGTTACATGGACTGTTCTCCAAAACACAGTATGCAGGTAAGGTGGTGAGCTTGACCTGTGTATCTAACATGTCCTTCGTTAGGCTACAGTAGTACCTAAAACTAGTTAGTACTGCTAGATAAACATGTTTTGTTGTATAGAGAGAACTTGCAAGGCAAAAGGCAGGGAGGAAACTAAACCACTTCTTACAAAGACCAACCTGTCTGCACCCTGGTAGTCTCTCAGCAGAGTGGACTGTCTGCGTTTGTGTATCTTGGCCTGTACAGCAAGAAGTCTGATTGCTGAAGCCAGGTTGCCATGGTGAAATAATTCCCAGCAATTAAAGCACAGTTCTATCCTGAAAAGCAACTCTGTGCAAGCTACGTTGTGAAATCCCACATTTACGAGACCATGAGGTTTCCAAATCAAATTTGCTCGGTTTAGAAATAAAAAGATAGCTTTGCAGTCTGCCAGCTCTACGAACTTTGTAAGGGTTGGAAGATAACAAACAGCGTCTTGAGTGGTTTATGTGCTCTGGTGGTGAACTCCCTCCCTGCAAAGGTGGACCAAAGTGTACTGCATGTGCTCTTCTAGAAAGATAACAGGGCTGCATCAGAATAACCAGGAGGAGCAGTTGCTGCCAGAACTTGAATTTAATCACGATGCAGAGGTTAAAATAACTCTATTTAAGTGTGTTCAAATAGAAGATTACAGGGAAATAAATAAACCACTGCTTAAGTTGATAAACTTGTCTGAAAACACACAGGGAATAGATACATTAATTAAAAAGTTTGTGTGTTTACTACAGTACACTTACATTGTCTTTCAATTTGCAGAGTCTAAAAACCTTGAAAGAGAGATACAGACTTTTTGCCAATTACGTTCCTTTTAGCTTTTACTTGTTCTTTGCAAGCAGTTTTTCTGGCCTCCAAAATTTCAAATCACGTGTTTGAAAAAAACCCACTGGTTGGACTATTATAATAATAAACCTGACAGGCCTATATTTGCCTTCCCCGATGTGAAAAAGGTGTTAAAAGCCACCCCAAAACTTACTTGCTTTCCAGTCTTGGTGCAGATCACTTGTTCTCACGGCTCTGTCGTGTGGGGGATCTCCCCAGTGCAGCACGCAGCATCTGTCGCAGCACCAGCCTCGTTATCTCTGCCATTGTCTGCTCTCACTTGAGAGCCACTTTTCTCCTGTGCCTGTGTGTTTTAATTAGAGCAATTTAAGGTATACTATAGATCTCTGCCTTGGACTGAAATGTTTTCCAGTATAAAGTAAAATCCATTTATCTCTGCTGACTTTAAAAGGTCCTTTGAGAGCCAATTCGGATATAAACATTTACATAGGCAGATATCCGTGGCTAGGTGACATGAATCCTGCTCATTCTGTCTAGCTGCAGTATGGGAGTATATTTGGCAGTGGAGGATGATGAGGAAGCATTTGTGTTGCTAGAATACAAATGACATTTTTCCTCAAAGGGAGGCAAGGATACAGGAGCATCCTTATCTTGGTGTTGTGTATGGACCTGATGGGTTTGGAGTGAACGCACCCAGGGATTAAAATGAGCTGCATGTTAACAAGACAAGCCCCAGAACACAGAACTCCAGCCTGTATTTTCAGCCGAGGAATGGCTGGGCAGAGTTGGCCTGGAGAGTTAGCATGGCGTGGCCTCTCCTGTCCCTTTGTGCCCTGCGCCAGGGTCTGCTCTCAGAGTGCTGTCCTAGGGGAGGGGTTGGAAGCAGGAGAGAATATACTGAGACGCCTTCTCAAGTAGGGATTTGCCTTCTTTCTGCTCAGTTTTTGGCTTCCTTTGTCAGACAGCTGGAGTTTGCCCACAGTTGGAGACTTAGAAGCTGCAAAACCAAACCAAATAACCACCACCCCACGTCTGTTGCAGGCTCGGGACTTGGACAGCTATGATGCAGTGCTGTGTTGTATGGTTTGTTCTGAGCATTGGATAAATTAATTGTTGCAACACTGTTAATCTATGACCTACTGAATCTCTCTTACCACAGACCTAATTTGGCTCCACACAGAGCTCTTGAAAACAAACATTAGGAAAGATTTGAAAGATTTGTGTCCTTTTTCTTTCCTCATCTCCAAACTGCCAAAAATCTGACTGTAGTAAATCACTGAGGAAAAGAATCTTGCTGAGGCTTCATGTTGGCATCTCCTGTTTTGGATATGAGGGCTTTTTGGCACAAAGGTAAAAGAGAGCATTTCAAAATGAAGAACAACAGAGTATTTGCTTGGGTGAGGTTATTGTCTGTGTTTCTACTAGTGAATGGCTCCTTTTCAATTGCATCACTGGCTCCTAGAAATAAATAATGTATTTGTTTCCCATCTAACATAACTTCCCCTATGTTCATAGGGCTCTGTCCCACTCAGCCCCTCCCAAGTGCGTTGACTGGAGGGGAACCTGGACCAGTGCAAGGATGATAAGGTCAGAAGACCCTCCCCAAAGGCAGCCAGGGAGGCTGGAAGCCTCCTCTCGGTCTGGGGGAGGTATGCCCAGAGAAGAAAGAAAGCCATACTCCAGCGTGTTTTACCACAAGAATGCACTCTGTGCATTTTTGTAGCATTAACTGAGCTGTTTGCATGCTTGGCCTTGCCTCTGTAGCCATTCCTCACAGATCTGCATTGAAGAGAAGGGGGGGGATCCTGAGCAGAAGAGAAGGAGCAGCAGTGGTACCTGGCCACCAGCAAATACCCAGGAGTGTGAGCGCTGTACTTTGAAAGGCAGTTAATATGCAGCTGACACACCACTATGGGCAGAGTATGGTAAACACAGCTAGTGCTGGGAGGTGTCATGCAAGGGAAGAGAGAAGGAGGGAGAGAAGTAGAATCATAGAATCGTTTAGGTTGGAAAAGACCCTTGAGAACATCAAGTCCAACCATTAACCTAACCCTGCTACTCCACCACTAAACCCTGTCCCTAAGCACCACATCTACCTGTCTTTTAAATACCTCCAGGGATGGGGACACAACCACTTCCCTGGGCAGCCCCTTCCAATGCTTGACAATCCTTTCTGTGAAGAAATTTTTCCTAATATACAACCACAACCTGCCCTGGCACAACTTGAGGCCATTTCCTCTCATCCTCTCACTTGTTACTTGGGAGAACAGACTGACATGACCCCCACCTGTCGGGCAGTTGTAGAAGGTGATAAGGGCTCCCCTCAGCCTCCTCTTCTCCAGGCTGAACACCCCCAGTTCCCTCAGCTGCTCCTCATAAGACTTGTGCTCCAGATCTTTCCCCAGTAGGTGGGTGGGGAGTCCTACAAAAGGGGACAGAAAGGCCTGATGTACCAGAGAGAGCGGGTGCAGGTGCCCAGTGTTCTCCTTGCTTTGCCAGCAGCACCAGCTGGAACTCAGTTTGGCCCTACAGAATGTTTTGGGCTTTCTGTTGAGAAGGAGCATTATGAAATAATGTTATGGCACTTGTCATCCTTAACATGCCTGCCATGCCTTGGCACCAGCCATTTACAGCAGAGCATCCGGAGGCCAAGCAGAGATTCCCTTTTAAGGCAAAGAGCCACTATGAGAATCCAGAAGAAAAAGTTTCCCTGGCATGTAGGGCACATTCTTCTTTCCTCCTCCTCTTAAATAAACTATTAGTAACTTTTAAAAACAGAACAAAAATGAAGCAGCAGGGCCAGAAATGCTGCCAAAGACATTTTATTCTGCGCAGCCCCCTTAGACCTGCGCAGCAGCCGAGCCCTGGAGCTAACCCAGGGCAGGAGAGGGGAAGAATGAGAGTGAGGTCAGAGGAGTCTGTCAGACCTGGGGCGAGAGGGAGTCGGAATGGAGACTGACTTAAAAAGCTTAGTCTCCTTCCCTTCCCCAGGCCCTGGGGACACAGTCTGACCGCAGCAATCTGTGAACAATTGTACTGTATGCTGCCCTGGGATTTGGGCTTGCTTTGCAATACCTTACAGTTTCCCTTCCCATGCTGATGTTCTTTTATTTCCCAGTCCTGAACACATCCATGTACATCCAGGATTTGTGTTCTGGGTGTGCTGTCACGCGGCATTTTCAGCTGAAGACTTAGCAGTGATCTGGGTTAAAACAGGACATGGGATTGCAGAAAAATCTCCACAGAGATACTAATCTTGTATGGTTTTAAAGAAAGGGGGAAATAAAAAATAGTGTCTCATTTTTTCTCAAAGGAAGTGCAACTCTACTGATGTTCAAATGAAACTTGCTATTCTCCTTTTCTTGCGTGCTATACAAATATATAAGGACATTGAATTACCAAGAAGTGATTTTTAAGCTGCCTAGCGCCTCTAAGCTTCCAGTCCTTGTACTTAACTGAGGAGAAAAGGCTGTGGGCTGCTGGGGTGGGAAACCGGACGGCCTTCAAGAGTTTGTTCCTGCCCTGTAAAAACTGGCATAACCTGCTGCTTCATTGTTCTTGGTAGGAGTTTGTCACTAGGACTCATAAATTTTAGCTCATAAAACTGTTTCCTTTCTGCTGTGAATGGGTTCAGGACTCCCATACTTACGCAGAACACTTCTAACCAGAAATTAACTGATAACTTCTTTCCAGTAAAGCGCCACGGAAAAAACAGGGAGGTAACAAGTACGTCTGTGAGCAGCTAACCTGGCTTTCCTTACAAAGCTGCAGCCTTCTGTGGATGGCTGAAATCTTTGGGGTTTTCCCCTCTGCAAAAGGAGTACATTAGAGGGAGAGAGCTTGCGTATTAAAATTTTTTACCTTAATGTGTTTTATTCCTTCTTCTGTTCTACTCGCATCCTATTTGACTCCTTACCCAAAGAAGGGAAGGGAAGAGAAGCTAAACTGAAAACATCCAGTATACTTCAATTTTGAATTATAAACTCTTATTCACTGCAAAATATAAAAATATGAAAGTGTTCCTAAAGACTGGCCTAAAAGACACTGTTGAAATGTTGGCTTACTGCCTCTCTAATTCTGTGTTGGCTTAGGTTTTAAGAAGCTAACCACCCCCATCCTCAGATTACCAAGAAAGTAGGTTTTGGCAGGAGTACTTCACTCTCTAATACTTCATCAGTGGAAGATATTTTAAAACATGACACTTGAAAAAGAAAGGAGAAAATTACAGGATAAAAATCAAAGGCCAGGATAGTTTGATATATCCGGTAGTGTAGAGGTACCCCTGGGTGAGGTGCAATATGGTGTTGCTGTTGGAGGCTGTAAGTTTTCCACAGAAATGTTTTAGTTGGGAACGTACCATTTCACCCCCCAAATTTTCCAGATTGCGAACTATACAAGTTACAAAGCACAAGCTAGGTTACTTGAAAATAAGTCCCAAACCCTCAAGTGGTTTTTTTAATAGCATTTGATGACATTTCTGTGGGCATCTTATTTTTTGATCTTCCTTAAAATATTTTTCTTTCTGTGCCACTTTTGCATGCATTGCTATGAACCATGGGGCTTTTACTCTTCTCTCACCAGTTGATGAACACATCACAGCTGGATTGTCGAGACACGCTGTCTTCTAAATTTGTGGGGATTGCTAGGATTATACCAGTTAACCTCTGGTAAGAAATAGGGTCAGTTACTAAAAAAATAAATAATATTAATCACAAAATAAGCATCTTTGTCCTGTAAGGCTTATAATCTGTGGTGATTTTCATCCCCACAGGCCTGAGATGGCTTGAAAGGGGAAGGCCTGTTGGACCTGTTCTGTCAATTTTCAAATGGAAATCAGCATGTTTGAGACTTGGCTGGAACCTCAAACTGGTGCAGGATCCAGAAGGCATAAAGTGATTGGAGTTTGGCCTGTAGCTCTGCTCCTTGCCACTGTAGGGGTTTTTTTAATAAGCTTTAGACTTTCTAAAGTTACTCATATCTGGTACTAAACCCACTTTAATATGCCACATTAAAAAGAGAAAAGCCACTGACTACTTGCACTTGAAAAAATAAACAGCCACTCACCCCAAGGGTGGGTAGTTGGGTGTGAAGGGTAGGAGATGGGAGCATCGTTGTTTGTCCTTGAAGAGATTCCAGTTTTGGATGCACTGTAAGAAACTGCACAGCTTGCTCGGGGACAGCAAGAGATTATTCTAGCTGTGCTGGTTCCCTCTGGAGAAAAGGAATGCTGAACTGGTAGAGATGGTCTTAAATTGCGTGATCAGTTTAGGGAAGTTTGGCATTTAAGAAATCACTCGTATTCCCCTCTGTGTGATCAACCTTGTAATAAATCAGATTCTTATGACCAAAACCAGGGATGCCTGGTACAGTTCCAAAGTGATGTGAACTATATCAGGTCATGAAGCATGTCCACATAGTGGACATTGTGTCTTCGGTACTTCTTCAGCTAAGTCAGATTGCTTCCCATGTGCTTCTTTCCAAACAAATCAGTTTAAACTGAAACACATCTTTAGTATTTGTACCATGAAGTACCATTTAGTGCTTGAACCTTACAGCCAGATTTGCTATGAAATGGGAATAATACTTTCCTCGTATGGTTTTAAAATAAAGTTAATACCTGGATGGTGCTTTGAAGATGCTCCAAAGTGTGGGGTCTTTTAAACCAAGAAACTACTGGGCATCTGATCAAGAAGGAAATGAGAGAGAGAGATTAGAGGAGTATCTTTATTAACTGAGATGGGATAAGAAGGCAAGCTGGGAAATTGGCAGTTTTGCTCGATCTTAACAAAGCAGTTAGACCAGGGGGAAAAACGATCACAGCCCAGTGAGCCTGTCACTTGGTGGAGTGTCTTAAACATCTCTTTCTCCAGTGAAATCGCGGCAAACTTCCAGCTGCTTTGTTTTCTCAGCTGAATACAAGACTTGAGTATGAAAGCTCTGCTAGAAGCATTAGTGGATGTACTGGTTTTGGCTGGAGTCAGTTTGCTGAACCTTCTAAGACTTCAGATGAGTGACCTTTCTTCTGCCATCTCCCATCACTTTTCCCTCTGAAACTTATTCATGGGTGTGAATTGGCCTTGTGGCATCATACTCAATTGAGTGCCTAAAACCAAACACACACAAACCTGTCCTAGGAGTTACCTGAAGAATTAGTTTGTACTCTGGTTTGCCTGTCAATAAAAACTGCTGAGTGCTGTCTCCTTGGATTCTCTAAAGATGTTTCTTTCATTAATTAATAGTTAAGCACTGATAGACAGGTTTTGGTCTAACCTCTTGACAGACCTTCACTGAACTGCTGTGTAACAGGTATTCCTCCTGCTGCTTTGGAGATGCCGTTGATCTGACATGGATGTGTTAAGACACATTTAGCAGAATTCTCTTATTTTTTAAGACAGACACAGGTAAACATGAATCAGGACTTTGGTTTGCTATAGGGTCCCTATAGCAGTGTTTTGAAATGTACTGCACTTTTTGTGGTCTTATATGACATTTAGTTATGTTTTCCACCAAGTAATCATCTACAGGTCATGGATTTTGGTGTTTCCTAAATAGAACAGTAACACTCTACTGTTCTTGTCACTTTTCTTTTCATTGAAAGCAGGCTGAACGAGCTGTTGTGGAATGCTTACTGCTCTAGTTTTCACTTACAAGGGTGTTCTGGGACATCTCAGAAATGGCTGCACAAAACTTTTCTTATTTGTGAACTTTAAACATAAAACAAAAAATTGAGGAAGGCATCTTTAACGTGAACAGCTCCCAACAAAGGAAAGAACGGATGCTTCACTTTGCACCTTTGGAGTTGGTTCTGGGTAGATGGTATTTTCTTGTAAGTCTTTGAAGCAACGGTGAACTCGGAGGTAGGGGGGCGTAGAAGGAAGGAAGCTAACTTCTAAACTTTATGCTATTTGGTAATTCTGGTAATTGTGAATGTATGAGCTTTGGTTTATCTAGAATATGGAACTATTATTTGTTGATTGTTAATCATACGCAATCAGTGTTTCTAAAGCTGTTTTCTCCATACTGCTGTATGCTCCAGCAAATGCTTTAGTGTTGACTTGTATTGACAGTTTCCAAACTAAACCCACAGTTTTACAGCCTAGACTAAGCATGACTCAATTACTACGAGTAAGTCTGACTATAACCTAAGTTCTGCCTAACTGAAGGAAGATGTGTGGTCCAGTTCAAAACCTGGCGTTTTTAAGACTGGAATTTTTTTTAGTTTGCACTCAAACTATTTGGGCCATGAGGTATCCCAACAGCAGTGCATGCAGGTCATGAAAATCTGCTGGTAGAAACAATTTCTGTGGTCTTGGTTTAGTTCTCAGCAGCTGCAGAAGGTTAAAAAGAAGGTTGTACTGCACATGGTGATTTGACATTCAGGTTTCAGTTGTGTGAATAAACCCTTGGATATCAGTGATTATGGGCATTTTGCAGGTTCAGTGATGATACCCATGAGTCAGGTTCTTGTTTAAACTGAGCCAGAGCTTTGGAAAAGGGCAGAGCATGGGATCCTTCAGGAAGCTTCTGTTTGAAGTGATCCAGTTCCAGCATAAGGCAGTTGTGGAAAGACTTATGCAATCTGTTGAAAAGACGCAAAGTGGCTGCATGGAGTGATTTAACAGAGAGCTGACATTTGTGTGTAAATGAGGGGTTTGGGGTTTTGTAAAAGGATGACATATAGTTGTTTGCATTAGCAGAATTGTGAAATGTATGTAGTGTTGAATTTTTGTTTCTTTTCTTGAAATGGGGAGATGATGTTGAAGTGAGAATGAGGTACACACTCCATTCCTATTCAGTGGAAGGCTTGCCTCAGCCTCGTATGTCTGGCTTCCTTCTGTGGTTTCCCTCCACAGCCTGGCTCTATGACAGACTGTCTTTGACCTCATCATCTCTCTCTCCCCTCCTCCTCTCCTCTGAAGACTGCTCTTTAGCTGACGTGGCAGAGCCCTAACCTGGGGCCCTTTGTTTAAGTGTCCTGAAGTAAAGCAAAGACACAAACTCTGTTCTATCCAAACTATTTCTCACAGATAACTTTTCTCCCCAAATGTGGTTAATGCGGTTTGCTGAAACGGTCTCTGAAGCTGAAGGTATTTTCTGCATGATTGTTACTGGAACTAATTTTTTTTCTTAAAAAATCAACTTATCTTTGAATGCCTGAATCCTGCCTCCCCAAACCAAATGTAAAAACCCACTAAACCCAAAGCGGCTGAAAAAAAAAATCTAAAGAGTATATTCTGAATAGACCTTACTGTTGTCTGTCAGAGGCCCAGCAGGTATGAAGGTGCTGTATGTAGAGTGCCAGGCTTGGTTTCAGCAGCGTAGGAGTAAGGCAGCCTGTGCTGGGATTTAAGCAAATCCATGGCCTGGAGTATTTTTTACTAGCTCATGGCCAAGCACATAGTTTCAACTGGATTTATGCTGTTGACTGTCAGGGTAAGGTCGTTTCAAGTCTTAACATGGTATTCCTGCAAAAAGAAGAGGTCAAACATATTGCTTCATCTGCTATACAGTCAAGTTACGGACTATTGAACGAGACAATGCTGTTACATTTTCCTCAAATATCATCTCAAGCTCTGTGAAAATCTGAAATCTTAGGCCCAAGCATAAATTACATATATCTTTCATAGCTTCTTTAAATCCTTTTAAGGCCCTCCTGCAGTTTTTGCTTTCATGGACTTTTCTTTCTTGTCTGTAGCTTATTTTTACATGGTGAGGTTCAGACGAGATCTAACAAATGTAAGGGTTTGAAGACAAGAATAGTTAGCTGACATCCAGGAGCTGCTGGTCTAACTGAGCAACCCCTCTGTATGAAGAGCCCTGTGCTGAGGAACATCTGACTTTGCATGTCCTAAAACATCCCTTTGTGGAGCAGCTATGAGAATGAGTCCAGGCTACTTCATTAAATAAACATAAGGGACAAATCTTGCAGGCTTCGTTTGAATTGGAATGCACTGCTGTGGAAAAAGGAGATGGCAGGAAATGTGCAAGAGTAGCTACATGCTAAATTCATCTTCCCATATACTGGTTTTAGTTTATTCTCATACTGTATTTGTATTCTTTAAGAAGGTGTTCTGTGTCACAGGCGTCCTCTCTCTAAGCACAAACCTTTCTCATTAACATATGGCGATACAGTGTGACCATCTTCTCCCTACCAGAGACCTCTTGCAGTGCTTTCTGCACATCCGTGGTTTGTAAATACACTGTGAAGGTGTAAGCATGTATCGTGCGGCTGTCACTAAGTTTTCCTTGATTTTTCCTTGATGATGGCCTTTCTAAAGTCTTAAAAGTCCCTCTAGTCTTAATTTACTGGTTTGAGAGAAGCATGACAAGACTCCATGCAAGTTCAAGCCAATAAAGAGTGGCAGTGCTGGTGACCAAGCTGTAGTAAGTTACGGTGTGCCTTTCTTGTGGAAGGTGAATCTCGGTCTCTCCCTACTGCAGAGCTGACGATGTGGAGGATGAGTCATTCTGGAGATAGGTTTAATGAGCAGATCAGTAAAGAGCCCATAAAGAGAGAAATCTGAATAATTACACTTTCTTTGGGGAAAGCGCTGACACTTCAAACACCATTCCAGGAAAGATGTGCATCCCATCCTCACAGCAAAAATCAAGCCTGTGTGTATTCCAGACAGGGGCACAGCTGGAAGATTATTTAAAGGGTGTTAAGAGCAGAACATTAGGTCAATTTCCTTTGGATGGGATCTAGATGAGTTTCAACAGCAAACTTAATGCAGTCATCTGCAAAGATGGGCTTGTCTTGGTTTTACAGATCCTTGAAAACCTCTTTAACCAAGAAAACCAGACATTAAAAAATCCTGGCATCTCTTTGTGTTCATGTGATAGCACACAGCAAATACTGCCTTACTGCACTTGTCCTTCACCATTTAATGTATCCTCTGTCTCTGGTTAGGTGGATTTTTTAACTCTGGAAACGCATGGATATGCAGCTGTTTGACCACATAGCCTAAAAGACCAAAGTGCTGACCCGCCGTCCTTCCTCAGAAGTCCTTACTGAACCCCCCGGCCCAGGACGACGGGTTGGGTTGAGAGTCAAGTTTGAGGATGTTAAAAACAGAGTGGGAGGAAAACTCTAGAGATTACATCAAACGCTTTAGAAATGGGAGACGAAAAATCACAGTATGCTGTGGAGATAGATGCATTTTATGGAATGTGGTTTGTCTGCTTTTATAAATCCAAATGGAAGCTTGTTTCATAATGCATTGGATTTTAAAGAATTCTCAGAAAAAAAATGAACTCTGATCTTTTTGTCTCAAGTACCTCGGGAGCTGAGAAAGCACGTGTTCTTGTACTTATCAGTGCTTCTAGCTGGAGTCACAGATGCTCCCTTCCAGAAGGCTTCTGGTATCCCAGAGAACGTAGGGAGGGCTGGAGGAGCGAGGAATGCTGTCGCTTTGAGTGAGCAGTGCCAGCACGTTGTGCGGAAAGAGCGTTTTTCCAACCGAGAGCTATCTTCTGGCAGCAGTCCGCTTTACGGTCCCTCAGACGCCCGTTCTGCAGGTGACAGTTAACTGTATGATGCAGCAGATTGTTAGTGTACTCGCGTTGGTGTGGCTCCTTCAGGCACAGTGCCATTCTGCTGTCACGACTGTTCACAGGCGTAAAGGGAGACTGTCACTCTCCCAATAATTTGCAATCTAAACTGACAAAAGGGCAATGGAGATGGAGCAGCTCAGTCTCAAGTTTCTGAACGCCATTCAAAACTTCCAGTGTTACTTGAAAAAAGTGACTGAGTTCAAATATGCTTTTTGAGAAACTATCTTTTGCTTTAATTAAAAAAAAAAACAACTGAGGGGAGAGAAGGCAGGAGGAGCAAATACAGGAGTTTGGATAAACCAGCTTCTTGCAGGTTTCTGTAGCTGTTCACCAACAGTAAAGGTAACCTTTCTTCTGTCTTTTTACTCTCTTGCAGGAAGTCTAAGGGAAAGCCAAATGGTAAAAAGCCAGCACCGGAAGAGAAGAAACTGTACCTAGAGCCAGAATACACAAAATCCAGAATTACTGACTTCGAATTTAAGGAGCTAGTGATGTTACCACGAGAAATAGACCTCAACGAGTGGCTAGCCAGCAACAGTGAGTATTGTGATCGCACAGCTCTGAGCTTGCTGTCCACACCCAAGGCAGCATTCATTCACGGTTTCTTCTTACTGTTTTCAGTGCTTAGAAAAACACTCAATGACTCTTTATGCTTACTGCATAATGCACGTCGTCATACCTTGAATAGTAATTAAGCTGACTTACGTGCAAACCAACTGTGCTCAGCGGCGTGGACGCCTTGATGCGTTTCCTCCTTCCAACTCCCTCACTGTGGTGCTGAGGGCATTAAAATTTTTGATGCTCTTTTGAGGACCATCAGATTCCCTTTGACTATTTGCTAAACTGGCTGGTTCAGCATGTTTCTGACTCAAGCGATTGGTCTTCCAGAAGCCTTGTAAAAATGGTAGTTTATTAAGACTTGTGTGTAAAGCAAGTTATGCTTAAAGCCAGAAGTTTTGAAGTCTTTTGGTTGGATTTCTTCTCCCCACTTACGTCCAAGCTTTGGTGGAATTATTGTGAATGTAAACTGTAGTCAAGCTGGAACAGAGATGTGACTGAGTACTGTGAGTGAATGCTGTACCTGTGCACCTCAGTTCTGATTTACAATACTTCCTCTGCTTCTGCTTCATCTGCCCAGTCCTAACCTGCAGCTATGACCCAGCCTTGTTTATATTTTTAACAGTATGTGGTAGCAGCAAGAAATTACTTTAAACTACAAACTTGGAAAGTTTAGAGAGTCTCATTAAGAAAAAGTGAGGTGCCCCCTGAGGAGTATTAAGGTGTTAAAATATCTCGGGAGATTTTGAAAAAGTAGACGCGTACTACTTTTCATGCTGGTTTGGTTTTTTTTAAAGGCGATATGGCATGAGAACTATTAATGCTGTTTTATAGACACTGTACATTTTAAGTCTGACTTCAAAAGAACGTAACAAATTGTTTGCCTTCAGCTTGTAGTAGAGTGTTCTACTGTAAAGGTAAGGCTGATGACAGAGACACTTTCCAGTCTTACTGCTTAGTGAGTAATAACAGCTGATGCATCATGCTGCTTTCATCTTAAATCAAAACAAGAGCTTTCATTCTGTGTACCTCTTTGTTTTGCAGTTCATCATTAGACTCATTTAGCTAAATCATGTTTAAATTTGTATGCAAGCTCAAGACTCTGAGGTCACTTCACTCGCTCTATTTAAATAATTGTCTGGAGGATAACCAGTGTTTGAAAGTATTTTACTTCTGAATTTCTTTCCTTTGTGTTTATTTTTCAGCAACAACTTTCTTTCATCACATCAACTTACAGTATAGTACAATCTCAGAATTCTGTACAGGAGAGTCATGTCAGACCATGGCAGTGTGCAATACGTAAGTCGATATTTACAATTACAGGGTTTCCATGAAGTCTTCAGCGTCGCTTGGGGGAAGATACTGGTATTATATGGCACTGGGCAAGATCTCTGCTTAGTGAGACTGTGGCCACTGTACATCCTTTTCTTTCCCCTCAGCAGTGAAGGGTGGTGGAAATCTGGTTTTGTGGAGGACCAGAGGGACGAGAATCTTTGACTGTTCTGAGCTGGTTTTGTAAGGTCAGATCAGAGAGGCAGATTACCACGTGTGTAGCTTGGGGGGAGAGGGGAAGAGGAGCAAGGCAAAACCGTCCTTACTGGTAACAGTGCTGGGATTCCATAGGAGGCCAGGGAGGATAAACGAATTGCGAAAACCTCAGAGGGTGCTTTTGGTAGCTGGAATGCTGACAGAGCAGCAGGCTGCTGACGGACAACCTCTAGCCTGACGTGAGCCACTGGCTTTCTGCCTGAGCCCCTGGGCACAGAGGACACAAGTGGCAGCTTTGCAAAGAAGTAAGGAAAACGTTTTGGTTTGGCACTTTCCCCCTGTAGGACTTAGTAGACTTTTTTAACATTGACTAGCTGTCCCTTATGAAAGAAAGCTTTGTAGTTTTACTGTACATGGTGAACATAAGAAAAAGTTACCATAAACTCCTGCTTTTGATTAGCACAGTCCAACATGATGGAATATGAGATCTAGTTGGGTATGAATGAGCCTGTTGTGCTGGGTTTTTTTTTCTCCAGCACATGTGTTGATAGTCCTTTTCTTCCCTCCTCTTGCATTTCCTGGGATTAATTTAGTTGAGATGGATTTTAAAGCAGAAGATTGAGCACTTAATGTTATAGTACATCAAACAAACATCCCAGGGAATGCATGCAACAGAAGCAGAGCAATATATTGTATCTCTGACAACAATTACGTAGTGCTTCGAAAGGAATCCTTGCTTAATGCACTGGGCTATCTTGTACACTGGAAATGAGTATCAGGGGCTTTCTTTGAGAGCACTCTAAAGAACGCAAAGTGCATGGAGGATATTTTTGCATGTAGAAGTTGGAAAGATAACTGTCAGTAGAGAATTAAAGGCCATGCTGGGGACTTTGAAAGCAGGCTGGAGCAGAAAGTAATAAATCTCTGCTGGACCCAGATTTTATCAAAAGGAGACAGCATGCCTCCAAGTGAGAAATGGTGATCAGTAAGAGGAGTATTTTGTTGACTCTTGCTCCCAGGCTTTCTCCTGTTTAATTCCTGATGTAGCACTGGCTGTCCCAAGGGCTGAGTTTAACCGTTTATCCACTTGGCTGATGGGAAATAGTGGCTAAAAGGAGAAGGTGGTGGTAGGGAACCTACGTAAGTGTTGTTCCATCCTGCTCTAGTGACTCTTGTAAACAAGAGTTCCCTGTAAGCAATTTATGCTGCAGAATAAAGAAAGGAAGTGCCTGTAGGCGGCTCCAGCTGTAGTCTGTATTTTTAGTGGTGAGGACCAATAGCAGAATGTTCCTATCCTTTGTTTTGGAAAAATTGTGCTATTTGGGAATAACAGGAAGCATGCCTGCACTTGGGTGAAGAACTTGAAATGGTTTGTGTTTAGCTAAATCATAACTCAAGTATCTTCCTGTACTTGGGGGCAGATGACTGATTCATGTTTGCAAACTGTAGGCTGCGTATTTTATTCTTCTATCAAGCGTGCGGGTCTGTGAAAAGCACAGAGGTGAGATCACTGAGCTACGCGCCTCAGTGCAGTGCAGCTTTGAAGGCCCTGTGCCTAAGTATGTTCTCCAAATATCTCTAATGACAATTTTGGATAATCCTTGTCCTTATGATCTGCCTTTCCCAGCTTTTCCCTTTTGGAAGAGATATGCCTAAATGGAACATGGGGAACTGCCTCAAAGGTGCTCATTTGTTCATACCCAGTTATGACTAAGCCATACGTCATTTCCCCACCCCCCTTCCCTTTTTTTTTTAATCTTACCCTAACAAAGTGAGGCAAGGACACGCTTATTGTGTTGGAGAAACACCAGTTGATGTGATTTATTGTGCCTCTGAGCTGTCTCCCGTATATAAAGAGTATCACTGAAATGTTAGCGTCAGTTGCTGGTTAACCTGATGGACGCTCCAGATTTGGCCACCTGTGATCCATTTGTTTGGGTACTTTAGAATAAAATAGCATCTACCTTTGTCAGATTGCCACAGAATTACAGTGCCTTGGAATAAGGGCGCAGCTTGCCATTTTCTTCAGTGCTGATTTCTTAAGTAATTCAGTATGAAGGTCTGCATTCTGCTCCTCTTCTATGTTTTCCCTGCCCCGTTCTCTGAGGCGTGTTTTGGATCACACCATTCTGGTCATACCTAAGGAATGCCTTTTGTACTTAGGGTTGAGATGTTGAAGGAACTATTGAGAATGGGTTGCTTGTCAAGTAACTTTGCATCCAAATGCACTGCAAATACTCAATCCTAAGTTTAGAGGATTTGCTGGCAAAATAAACACTGGTTCGCAGTTAAATATTTGAGGTAAGGTTTTAACATCTTGGAGGCGCTGTGGCCAAGTGACAAACTGCAGACAGATGCAGCTTTCAACCCTCTGTCAGATACATGAGACAGCACAGCCATCTGCACACAATGAGGAAGAGAATTTCTGCTTAGGGTTACTAAGAGACATCTGACCAAAACTTTGTCTCCCTGTAGAACAGATGGAAGCATTTGCTGGCAAGGTGGGATAATGCTAAGAGAAATACCAGAATGGGCAGTTATCTTCAAAATTTAACGAAGGTGGCATGAATGTAACTTTGGGAATGACTTAATTTTGCTCATTAATATGTTTATTACTTGCTGTAAAGCAGGTACTGTATTTTTAACACAATATTTACTGTTTAGATTTAGCTATGCTTTATAGCTTATTATTACACAAACTAGCTTTAAAGCACCATGAGCTGTAAACTGGTTTTCTAGCTGACATTTGGGCAAAACTTCTCAAAAGAGCTGAAGTGAGCGGAGTAACTAAGAGCATATGTAAGTGCTGTTCTTGAGGCAGCGATCACAGCTGAGGCAGAAATCAAGGACGGATGCAAACTTCTAGGCAGCCCACAGAGAAGAGTGAAAGGTCTCATTTTGGTCCAGTGAAATTCCTTATGTGATAATTCCTTATCACTCATTTCTTCTAATGTTGCAATCTCCTTTCTCATGTCTACCTTGCCCATAGCATCTCTGCATATGGGGGGTATTTCCTTTTAGAAATCTTCACTCAAACTTGTATGTTTTGCATTTTCTTTTAGTTAAGTAAGTCCCTCAAGCTGTATGCGTCTACATAGTGGCTCCTTTCTCTTTTTTTTTTCCTCCCATTGAAACGTTGCTTTGCCCCTATCAAACCGTCACAGCTCTTCTGAGTTGCCAGCAAGCACTGTATTACTGCCCTTGCATTTGATACAATTTGCTATTCCTGCTTTCTTCATAACCCATCTTTTTGGTATTTCTAGCAGGACTGTCTCTCTTCCCTTTCCAGTCCACATAATCTCCACAGCATTTGCTTTTCCCCTCCTTCCAGAAGCTTTTCTTATACACTGATAGAACTTCTGACCTGCCTTGGCTTCTATGTCATCAACACAAACCCAGAGTGTTTTAGAGAAAAAGGGATAAAATACATATGTACAAATATTAAGATGCAGCACTGTGACTTCATATATGTTATACTTAATTATTTGCATCGTAGGCTTTTCTCTGTTAAACCCATAGTCATTTCTCCCTGGGATTAGGATGGAGCTGCAAATTCCTCATGATCTCCGTACTGGGGAAGTTTAAATCCGCCAGAATTTTACGTAGGACATAAAATAATCAAAATCAGTATCATGTGAGCACTTTTCAAAAAGCACCTTTAAGTGTTGCCGTCTTGTCCTTTCTGCTTCCCATCCATTGCCTAATATGGGACTGTACTGTCACAGTGCCAGTGGTGGAATGCAGTTAGGCTCCTGTGCCCAGCCGAGCCCTTCCATGGCCCCAACCTGCTTCCTGTCTTGCTAAGGGAGATAACTCCAGCACGGGCGGGAGCGGCGTACCAGGTGCGAGGCGTTCGTGGCGTGTTGGGGGCTCCTCTCCTCCTCCAAGACCTGTGAATACTCTGTTCACAGCACTGGAAACATGAGGAAGACACATGATTCTAATCAACAGGACAATCCTTGTAGTTATCCCCTTATTCCTAATGATTCTTCTTTTAATTGGTATTTTGTATAATTTTCGAGGAAAGGCAAAAAGGGTATGCAGTGGGATGTTACAGCAGATTCAGTCACTTATATTTTCATTTAAGTGAACTTGTACAGTTGCCAAGCTGTTTCTTCTAACTAAAAATCCAATTATTCAGATTCGTTTTTGTGCCTAAGGGCAACTCTAAACTATGCTTTCTATCTTGCAGTTGAGGATTTCTGCAGCATGAGAAAGCTGCTGAGGTACAAACGGCGCAGGCTGCTTCTGCTCTTGGCAACAACCTTTGTCTTAAGACGCAAAATAAGTCCGAGTTGCCTAGAACTGTCTTGCTGCAGCTTACTGCAGGACTAGACAAATGAGGTGGCTTGTGTTTGTGCACTACATTGTGTCATTCCTTATATGTGGATTGTATAAAGGAAGTAAGCAGTGATGAAGGACACAGTCTACGCCTAAGGGCCCAAATGCTACTTTTGATGCCTGACGTAGCCCTACAAAGAGCTTTTAACTCCTGCTGTTCTCATCCACTTGCTCATCTTTTTATGCCCTTTTGCAGTCAATCCTGCTCTCTCCAATAAACAGAGTGACCAAAGCACCACAGGCTGAAAATGAGCTGAAAGAAAAATTCTAAACCTCAAGTGTCTGCTGAACTGGTTTTCAGTTGCCCTTCCTCTCTTAAAGTTTGAACTACTCTACTTACTTCTGTAGCTTCCTCTTGTTTTCATATGGCTTGGGGCATGAAGAGTGTCATTAGTGTCTTCACCTCACCACCCTCAGGTCCCTGAAGAATCTTCCAGGGCAATGAAAACACATTGTAAAGTTAAACTTTTCATTTGCTACTTAAAATTTTTCTTTAGTTGCTTCAGGACTGTTCTGCTGGTCAGTATACATAAAGCTTCACTTTCCCAGTGGCATGTAGATCCTTCCAGTTCAATGCAGTCTAGTCCTGTTAGGCACAGAAAAAACATGTAATCTTTATCTTCCATGCAAAAAAAAACCCAAAACAGTGTCCGAAGGTGGCTAAACACACTGAAGTGGTATTTTGTCTAGGGCTACAATGAGGCTTGTAGAGTGATTTGTGTGAGCAATGTCAGATAATCGATCATTAGCCAACAGCAGCAGGGTTGGAGCCGAGCAGACAGGCCAAAAACGGTGCCCTGACTTTATGGGCTCATGTGCTGGGTGAGGGAGGGGTCTTCCTAGCCAAATTCCGATGCTCAGACCACTTCCCATCTTGCTTCCAAACGTAGTCGGCAAACCCCACCTATGCTTTGTTCTGGGAAGACCAACATGAGGTCCATAACCATACAGGACTGCGCCCGGACCTTAGACTGTTTGAAGGAAGAGTTCAGGAACTGGAATTCAAGACACCTCTAATGTGACATTGGAAAAAAAAGAAGTTAAAAACATGTTTTGCCAAATTCCTTATCTGTAAAACATTTCTCTTTGTGTGTACCTAATGTGATGGATAGCTGCTCCTGGTAACAATTAGAGGTGCTTTAATTAACCATGACTTAAAGAGAAAAAAAACAGGAACAAACCTGCAGTGCTTTTGTAGCCTTCAGATTGTCTGGCAGGTGAGGGATGGCTGCAGTTAATCAAGAGGATTACAGCTATCTGACTGAACTAGGGTTGCTTTTGAGGAGCCAGACAATGGTAATGGCTCCTGTTCCTTAAGGCCCAACAGGATTATTCACTGGTGGCAGAGTCAAATGTAAGTTCAGATGTTTTGTGGAGTCTGTAGCCAAAGGAGCAGAGTTCTAAGGCACGCTGGTAGGGATGTGCAGAAGGGTCCTGAAAACTTTCCCCAGACTGGATTTGGGACAGGATTTGTAGCACTTAAAAATGCTGCCAGTACTTGAGAGCACCAGCTTGAAAAAGCTGGTGTTGTGGGGCCACCTTCTGTCTGTTTGATAATATTACACTACAAGACTAATTAATGTATGTTTTGTGATGTTAAGCATCAGATCACCAATTTATCACTGTGCAGTGTTGTTGCCCTTTAAAAATAGTTCCATAATGCCTTCCTGTACAGTCCTATAGACTGTAAGCAACCCCTCAGTCTGTCATGGGTAGGGAGTTACCCCGCCTCAGCAGAGCCCCTCTCCATGCAGACTTGTCAGCAGGCTTTCTGTGCTCGGTACTACCACTAAACCGACAGGGAGAAACAAAATTGGCTAACAGAAATTCAAGGCTTTTGATGTAGAAAGATACCCTGGAGTGAATCTCTTGTGTAGCAGCTATGATGTGTTTTGGAAATGTTGTGGCTGTTGTTTTATGTTATGTAGACACTAACCTCTCAGAGGAGTTGAGCTGAGGCGCCAAGGTGTAATGTGGTGACACTGTCAACTCTCTCCACAGACAGTACTACTGGTATGATGAGCGGGGAAAGAAGATCAAGTGCACTGCTCCTCAGTATGTTGACTTCGTCATGAGCTCAGTGCAGAAGCTAGTGACAGATGAGGACGTCTTTCCAACAAAATACGGTACGTCTGCTTTTGGACGGGTGCTTCCTGGGGCAGATGCCGTTAAGAAAGGTAAAAGTTGGCATTCAGTGTATGCGCTAATACCTGACAGCTTTCTCACTTGTTTGATGGATTTTTTTTGTTTTGTTACGGGAGACTTTTAAGTTTGGTTCATTCTTGCAGTAAGACAGACTTGCACTGTTGGCATATGGACTGGGGTGAAGGGCTCACAGTTCCGTCCCCTTAGCTTATATTTCATCATCGGTACATCTTTTTCTTCAAGCATTTTGAAATCTTCTAGCCTGTATTGAGAGAGGATAGAAATTTGAGAACTGTCAGCATGTGTGTTCAGCCTGCTGCTAGTAAATTTAACCTTGTTGTTTTACTGTTTCCTTTAAAGCCCTGATACATTAAGGGGGAAATAAATTGGATTGCCAGGAATGCGGCCTGTCTTCCTTGCCCATCCAGGCCTTGTCTCACAGATTGTTTGCAATCTCCTTTCCCTTCCAAAGATTAAAAGGGAATGTGATTTTTTTAAGGATTGAAAAGCAATAGCAAAGTAACTTTTAAGTCAAATTTGTATCTTAACGAAATTGCTCCATGCAATGCCTTTGGTTCAGGGGAAGAGAGAAAGACCTGAAGTTATGGTAGGGGGGCTTAATTGTGGCTGGAAGCAGCTGGCTTCTTGAGCCCTGTCCACAGATAATTGGGGAACTCGGACGCTACAGTAGAGCAAGCGCTGTGCTCGTAGCCATCGCTTATGAGCTGCTTGATCAGGAAAGAGGCAGGGTGCAGCAAAGCCAGCTGCAGTTGACCTTATTTATTTTTTTTAAATATGCTTGTTCAAGGGCAGTGAGGGCCTTTCATGCCGGTGATTGGTCCGTGTGGTCGAGGTGCACTTCAGACCAGTAACACACTTTGTATTGTGCATCACGCACGGGATGGCAGGTGTCACTTTTTTGCTTGCCTTGTTTTCAGTGTTACCAAAATAGTTGCCCAATAATCATCTTTTACTAGGCAGGCACAGCACTGCTCCAGCAAGCACAATTTCAGCTGCACGTGATAGAAAGCACTGAGTATTTCCTTCCATTTCTTTTCCCATTTGATAGAATTCAACAATGAAATGAGGGAAGCCGTTATATACACTTAGTCAAATTACTGCACACCACCACGGCCCATCCATGTACCTTAGCTTCCATTTCAGGGTCTGTGAATTGGTCTCCCAAGCATTATGTACTTCCGGGGGAAAAACCTGCTACTCCTGGACAAACAAGACCCAGAAGAACCCCTCATTATTTTTACAGCCAGTAGCAAAAAATGTGGGGTTTTAAAGAATGATTACACTTGCTTCCTGATTTTTGAACCTGTTGGGTTTGAAACTTAACTTCACATGAAAATGCTTAAAACCTCCTTAGATTATTCCCCTGAATCCCCATAAAAAGAACAAGGTGAGAGGATGATACGCGCGCTGTCTGCTGTACAAGGTGGGCGAGTTGCTCCTACCCACAGCTCAGCCCAAACAAATGCTACTGCTGTGGGGCTGAAGGGGAGCAGCTGGAGCTATTGTGGTGTTTCTCTGTCTTCCTTTCAGGCAAGGAATTCCCAAACTCCTTTGAGTCCCTAGTGAAGAAGATCTGCAAGTACCTGTTCCATGTGCTGGCCCATATCTACTCCTCACACTTTAAGGAGACTTTGGCACTGGAGCTGCACGGACATTTAAACACGCTCTACACACACTTTATCCTATTCATCAGGGAGTTCAACCTCGTGGACCCTAAAGAGACCACCATCATGGATGACCTCACGGAGGTCCTCTGCAGCAGCAGTGGGAGCAGCAGTAACGGGAGCGGCAATGGGAGCAGCAACAGCGCAGGAGCACAGAACCACGTGAAAGAGAGATGAGCCCTCCTACAGGATCAAAACTAACATTAAAAACAATATTATATATTCCGTGTGTATGTATATGTTCAGATATACATACAGACATACACAGCAATGAAAGCTGAA
Organism: Gorsachius magnificus; assembly: GCA_034008185.1. Lineage (NCBI taxonomy): Eukaryota > Metazoa > Chordata > Aves > Pelecaniformes > Ardeidae > Gorsachius > Gorsachius magnificus. Next base: position 5,154,935 of record CM067086.1, on the reverse strand, counting down.
AGAAATTACGCTGCCACCCCAGGACCTGTAGCCGTATGGGACTGTGTGGAGCTTTGGTTTAATGCGCCACCTGGCGAGAAGTTGCACCAATTTTATTTTATTTTCTGTCCACTCCTCCTTTCACCTATTCAGATGGATGATGAGTGCTGTTTTTAAGAAAAGAGCCAAGCTTGAGAGTGGGGCCACTCTTGGTTTTTTTGGTTGGTTTTTTTTTTGGTTGGTTGGTTGGTTTTTTGTTTTTCTTTCTTTGGTCTTGAGTGCAAGCCCTTTGTCTTTCTAGGATGGTGGTCCTGCCATTTAAAAAATATCTATTATATTATAAGAAGTGACTTTTACTTTGAAGTGGCTTAAAATGCAGGTTGGTTTGGGGTTTTTTTGGGGGGGTGGGGGTGTTTTTTTGGTTTGATTTTACATAGACTGCCCCTTCCCCTGCCAGAAATTCCCCATGAGTGCATCTTGCCCTTTGTTAGCTTGGAATGGGAAGAAACTCCTGGCTTGACTAGAGTAGCAACTAGGGGCTTGCTACGTGTTGAAAGTGGGCGTGATTCTCCAGTTGTCGCATCTGCCTGGTCACAACATGTGAACATGCAAGAGGATCCACAAGCCTTTCTGCTTATTGCTCCTACGACATATATACTCCTTCCTTGGCTTCCCTGCCGCCTCTTTTCCCAGGCACATCTCTACAAATACAGAGTAAGATCACTGGAGTCCAAAACCCATGTGCAAGAGCCACCACCATTTGCTTCCCATTGAACAGAGGCCCGGGGAGGGGGGGGGAGAAGGGTACATTGGGTCAGTCACCGCCTGTGCTAGAAAGATGGCTGTTGGCATAAAATTATATTGTTGGCTTATTTTAGTTCATCTGTTCTATAATAATAAAAACAAATCTATCAGCCATAAGCTTTGTTTTTGTGTTTACAGCGTCAGAATCCACCTGTAGAGCTTCCCTTTCACCACTGAATGCTGTTGGCTCTGCTGTCAGCCAGCTTTATAAATGATTGTCCTTCCGCCCTGTATTCTTATATTATTTATCATCAATTCCTTGCTCTTACTGGTAGCTAGGAGCCTCCTCCCCTGGTAATCTGGAGATCAGCACTCCGAAGAAAAGCAACACTTGGAAAGGAGCGAGTTTCCTCTTTGTGCGTACTTAAATTCTGCAAATGCAGTGGGCTCCTGGCTATTTTGTGGTGAGTATCGTATCACAGTGTCTGTGGACGCAGTATTGTCACAGCAGTGTAGCTGGGCAGTGATACTGCTCTTTCCTTCACATTTCCACTGAATTCTTACAGCCAGCATTTCCAGTTGCAAAATTGCCAAATTGTGCTTCTATCAAATCTGTGGCAGCCTCTGAGCATTGTTTGCTACTGGCTTTGGTCATTATCCTGAGGTATACACATCATTAATAACTGACCTGGCATGAATCCTAGAAAGTATTCCTGAATGAGCTCTGTAACTGTAGTAAAAGTCAGTGGAGAGAAGGAGAGCAAGTGCAAAGAGAAGGAAAAGCACGAGGGGGGAAGGGGGGGAAGCATGAGCAAGAAAGAAGGGGAAAAAAAGAAAAAGCACAACCAAGAAAAGAGCTTGTGAAGATGTGTGCAAGAGCAACAACAGATAAAGGAAGAAAAATGTGCACGTGAGAAAAAGAGCGAAAAGTTGTAAAAGTGAGGGGGAAAAGAGCAAAAAGGCAGGAGCACAGGAGAAGGGAATTGGAGGAGCAAGTGAGAGAAACCGACCTCAGCCTTTGCGAGCCCGGACGTGTCCCGTGTTGTACGTTTCCCGACTGCGGTTACCTTGTGAACCTGCAGGGAAAGGTGCTGGCGTCTCGCTGACCCACTCCGTGGTGCCGGTAACGCAGGCTGGTCAAGAGCATGCCTTCCCCACCGCATCCTCCTGCTATGGCCTCCACATCCAGATGAATATTCCCATTCAGTCTCCATTCATGCTGATGTGAGCCTTCCCATTCCAATTCCCTATGCCAATGTCTGAAGGAAAAGCCAGCCATCAGTAGACGCTGCCAGAGCGAGGCCATTTGTAAGGCCCCTGTGCTACCTGCAATGCGAGCACACAGTAGAGTTCAAGGTCAGAAGGTAATAGCAAGGCCAACAACCCAACCCCAAGGATTTCTGGTAATTTGTTATCTGCTTGTAAAAAAAAAAATAAAAAAAAAATTGCAGTCTTACTTCTAAAAGACCATTTAGAAAGGAGACACATTTGGGTAAGGTTTGACTTGAACAAGAGGCAGTTGAACCCTCTCTGGAAAGGTGGACTTGGCTACAGCTCCCTAAGTTTCAGCTAACACCACAGTGGTATCTATAGCAAATGCAAGGGTGACTACACCTTACCTTCCCGTAGGAGAACTGACAGACCCTTGTGGGAAGTTTGGGAACCCATGTGTTGATGCAAAGCAGCAAACCATTAATTCAGCCACCAGGAGAACAGTGAGGTACCACGTTACCTCTGCTGCTGTTCATGGCAGCTGTCCCGCGTTTACCCGGCAGACATTTGATACTCCTGAAAGCATAGACACTTCATCTCACAGGGTAGGGGTTTAGGTGTTTTTATATTTTACAAGCAGTTAACAAGAACACAAATAATGAATCCTATTTTAGTGTAGCCTATCATCTCATTGATTTTAGCAGTGGAAATACGGAAACCACTGAAATAGTGCCAACGCCAACATTGTTCTTGTCAGGAGTAAACGTTACCGTAAAGCTCAGCCTCAAGGCACCCAAGCATATTTCAGCAGTTACTGAATTATCCGGTGTTAACATTAGATACAGAAGTGCCCCTGCACCTTCAACCTCTGCTTGGTTGATGCCACTGAAGCCCCTCAGTGACCACCTCTGCTTGCAGCACGTCACTGGCTATCCACACTGTAAGCACTGAGCCCGAATCCCCCATATCTAAAAGACAGGCTTAGGTCTTATAACACTGAGGAAATTGCCATATTGCTGCTTTAAATGTATTTTGTAAATTGTTTAAAGCGTTGTCAGAACAAGAGCAGCACCTTAATTATGCTACATCCAACCCCCCCCATCCCCTGGCCCACCCCTCTTGCCCTAAAGCTCATGATGTAACCATTGTTTAAGGGTGGCTAAATAAGTAAAACAAAAGTACACAAAACAGCCCAGAAAAAAAACCCAAATGCTGCTAAAAGACACCTGCTACACCACCTACACATGCACTCCCCAGCACGCAGGGCTTTTGTAGGCCTTGGCTTTACATCTGCCACTACAGAATCCCTAAGCAACCTGCAGGCCTAAAACCAGGGCAGCGAGCGCAAGGCACCACAGGGCTAAAGGCTTTCCCTTAAAGCCCACACTAGCCACATGTACCTTCCACAGGATTGTGTTCCTGACGTTTGGTGCTCTGGACATGGGAGTGATGTGCTGAAGGGCTGAAGTTGCATAAATAGCAATGGCGTGAAATCATTATCCGTAAGTCTTTGAGGCTGCAGTGTCCTTGGGAATTCCAAGCATAAGAGCCTGTAAATGAAAACAGGAGGAAAATAATTTCTTCATACATCTGGAATAAATACCAGCAGCAGGTAAGCAAGCACCAAGGTCATCAGCTTGTGTCCCTTGCATGGGCTGTCTCTGGCCACTCGTGGGACCAGGCCACAGGAACAATGCTACCAGGTCTTTCACACAGCAGAAGAGCCATCTTCAGCTTTGGCCTCCGGGCAGTGACGCCGTGTAGAGATCACAGGATCAGCTTCACCCCAACCTTAAGAAAGGTCCTGAAGTGGCAAGCTGTGAATTGAGTTGGGCACCTTCTACTTCAGCCCAGCGAAATCAGAGCTACGCCCTCCTTTCCCGCCTGAGAATTGCAGAGTTACCAAGTCTGAGCTCCCATAGAGCTCACTCATTTTATAGGAGTAACAACCTTTTAACCAAGAATTTTAAGGAAATCGACCTTGCTCCTTATGAAACATTTTTCTGCCGAGAACATCTGAGGAGGGAGAAAGATGTGATCTGGCTCTGAGGTACCACCAGTTCTGGCCAAATATGCGCGTACTGAGGTGCTCCTGGAAGGGATTGGGGGCTAAAGGTAGGTGCTGCCAGGTAACCATTGGCTCCTGCACATTAGCTGGAAAGACTGTCACAGAAACAAGCAACCCCATACAAGAACAAGCCAACTTTAAGAGCGCTTACTAAGTATGCTGATCTCATACAAAGCCACTCTTCATCAAACAAGCCCTTACTCACATCTGTCCCATAACTTGTCCCAGCCAATCCTTAGCTCACTATTTCAGCTGTTGACAGAAATACTCTTCCACTACCTAAGATAAACTGAGGAGAGAGGAACAGGTTCTTGTTTTATTCTGTTCAAACCTACTAAACAAATGAAACCCGTGTTTGTGTCTGCAGCACAAACGGCAGCACCAGATAGTTTAAATCGAGTGCTAATGCCCCGCCACTGGCAGTAGTTACAGCAGAGTTCAGCATGGCTAAGTTATCCGCGTGGCAATACCAGTGTCTGAACACAAGCTCAGTACCTGAAGGATTTAAAGACAGATCTGGTATCTTTACATGATAGAGCTGTATGCAGTACAAACAAATCCCAGTACTCCCGATGGAACTGATGATACAAAGTGAGAAAAACACCAAACAGCTGGCAAACCCCCCTCCAGTGTGCTAGTGGGGTCTCCATTCTTCTCATGGACAGAAGAACTGTTCTGGTTGTGGCAGCTGACAGGAACAATAGGACTTCTCAAAGCAAGCTTAGCATGTGACTCAGAGAAAACAAATTGTTGTGGCCAAGAACTCAGAGAACATTCAGAGAGCTTTGTCTAGCCAAAAAACCCCCAAACAACCCAACGGACTGGCCTCACTTCTCTATGTATCGTCATCTGCTAATTCTTTTAACTATATCTGAGAGGGCCACGAAAATACTCTGACGCTTTCCCATACACCAGCGCAGACAGTTAACATTCTTTCACAAAGTGGTGCAAGGTCCCTTACATAAAACTCCTCCTCCTTTTAATGGTCTCCGGGATAATTCAAAAGAAAGGGTACAAAGAGCCCGGGCTAGACAGCCATTCTACTGAGTGGAGAGCAACCCTCCGCAATATTCGCTCAGGCAGGTACAGGAGGGTCAAATGCCACCCCACAAAGGACTTCAGCTTCTGTGCAACCACTGCTTCACCTGACATCAGTAAGGCTTAGAAGACACTTGCCCCGAAGCAAGTATTGCCCTCAAGGACTGCTAAAGGAAACCTAGAAAAGGAAAACAAACTGGTCCTTGGCACCAGTCACCGATTTAACTGAACCAATGAAATGGTCGGAGGCTCCCCCAGGAGGGCTTTAATGCGGGTGTGCAAGGAGCTGGAGGTGAATCCTCAGTCTGATAAAGAGCAGGAAGGCTGCACGGCTCTCCGGCACCACATACTCTGACCCTGCAAGGCCACACAGCAGTTACAGAGTCCCATTGTGCTGCTTTCTCCATGGACTGAATTCCTTTAGGAAAGACTTACACCTGAAAGCTCTATTTCCAAGCAGATGAGATTTCCTAAATTACTCCCCCCCCCCCGCCCCCCTTAATTGCACTTGAGCAAGAATCAAACACAAAAGTCTGACTTGCGTAGGATTCACTCCCAAAATCATCTCAAGACATATTCTTTCTGTTCCTAAATACCAAAGCTGATGGAGTAGTTTGGGTAGAAGAGCTAACTCTCTCACAGAAAGTCTGGTAGTCAATGATATAGCTATTAATTAATTAATACAGAAATTCATCCTCATTCTCAATCTTGGCCAACCTGAGGTTTTTGTTCAGTTTTACGGCAAGCTAATGCTAGAGTCTGTACTGTCTCTGTCATGACAGACTGCAGAGAGGCAGCTAGCATGTCTGCTTTTGGATGACTAAATGTAAGGGGTAACTTTACTTTGCAGAGTGGAAATACATTGATTTTTAGTCTTCTGTAACAAATGTGGGGACACTGGTATTGCAGACAGACAGAGTAGTTACATCTGCCTATTAAAACAATTTACCTTTATGAATAAGGAGAACCCTGTGCTTGGCTCTGCTTAAAAAGGATAATCCAGAACAGAACTGGATATTGACATTGAGTAATCCCAGATTTTTATGGTTACATGGAATCTATATAAAACCTGTAACAGAAAGAACTCTGAGTCCTTTTCAGCTGGCTTTAGTGACACTCAACAATTTCAGAAGGCCAATTTCAGTCCTTGTGGCTATAAAACCTGTCTCAGCAGGAGTGAATAAGAGAAGCAGAAGACAAATTGTGCCTAAAGACCAGCTGCACCCACTGCAGCACAACTGTGAAAACTTCAGCTACCTTAAGAACATTTTCAAGAGAGCACAAATAATAATAAATGTATTTCAATAATCTTACCAAGTTTAAAAATGGTTTTAAACTGGCTTAAATGAAATCTGCAAAACACATGCTGTGCTGTGACCAGAGCATCACAGTCCCAGCACGTGAAAAGGACTGCAGCTCAGACAGGTAGATCCTAGCACATCTGAAAGCGAGATGTGCATCAGGACCTCAACATTCCTCAGCACTGCTAATTCATTCATTGCTCTACCAGTGACACTCGCGGACTGCAGAACGGCAAGGAATCAATAATTCCTTGAATTTGCACCTCTTGACCCAATAAGGTTTGTGCAGGAGGTCCCTCATTTTGCTCCCAGAAGGATGACATTAGGAAGTTGATAGCAGGAAGGTAGTCAGGCACTGCAAAGCAACATTTGTCAGTAACCTGCTGCCAAACAGAAATCACGGTTTGAAGCCCAGACATTTGGGAAGAATCAGATGAAATCTATAGAGCAAAAGAAAGTGGACACACAGTTCCCAGCTGGACAGGTAAGGCTCCTTCCACATGAGATTTTCAACTACAAAGCCATTGCCTGAGTTCAGGGCTTAAGCCACATCAGTTCAAGCTCACACAAAGCTCGGCACTGAGGCACCAGAAGACTGCATAGCATCACTTGAATCGCAAAGCCTAGCCCCTTGCAGCCGCAAGCAATTTTGCAATGGATGTTCAGCACAGAGACAGAGGGCATGTTTGTATCCTGCCCTCCCAGCCCCAAGCTCCCCACTGCACACCGTTACGGACTGAAGGTCAAAAGCCACGCTTATGACATGCTGCAGGGAAGACCAGGAGACGCTCAGGGAATGATCAGTACCTGCCCTGCTCCAAATCAAGCAGAGCTGAGCCTGAACCTCCTTGCTGAGCAGCTACCGGGCTACCCGGCAAAGGGAACCGTGTGCCGTGTTGCGCGTGCAGATCAGGCAGCTCAAGCGGAGCCACCGAAGAGGGAATGTGCATTTTGCAGACCTTCACGGGAACGCAGCCCGAGATAAGCTGTAACTGCTCTTTGCCACTCACGGTCTCGTCGACCTGTTTGTGCAAATCAGAACTGCCAGGAACCTGTGGGTGCCGGTAGGACTGGACAGGACCTGGGCGCTGGTTTTGTGAACTCCCCTCGGCACCTGGCTGAGAGCTGGTCTGACACCTTCACAAACCTGGCCCTGCCACATGGATGTTCATGGACCATCATGGAGATCAGGTACCCTGGAATCACCTTTCTTGTTCATGGACCATCACAGAGATCAGGTACCCTGGAATCACCTTTCTTGTTCATGGACCATCACGGAGATCAGGTACCCTGGAATCACCTTTCTTCTGCCTACATGAAACCACTAGGCTGAATTTAGTAACAAGATAGCAACCCTGTGAATGAAGTTAAATCTTGTGTCTTAACCACTGCTTAAATGTGAAAGCACAACAAGTACTCCAATCCATTAAGGAATTTTGATTGGATTAGAAGCCCTCTGTGCTTCATTATAATCTCCCTGATGAAGGCAAAAAGCGAAACTACAGCTGGAGAAGAGAGATTAAAAAACCCATTATAACAGTTTAATTATCTGTTATTACTGGATTAACATTCATTTCTGATCCAGGTGCTCCTCAGATAACTAGCTCAGGTGGTTTATAAGAGCATTATTATATTTTACAGTGAAAGACTTCTGGCCCACAAAATGAAAACATGCGCTTTTTTTAAAGCCAGATATCCAAAATGAAGAAAGCTTAAGCAAGACTCCACCTTCCTGTCCCTTTTTTTTGCCTACCCCAAACTTTTGAACTGCTGGCTGATTTCAACCAACCTGGAAGACAGGTAGGAGTTCAATGTGATTAGAACGTTTTTACAAGTTTTCCAGAAAAAGCAACCATTGGAAGAGGAGAGAGCCTGTAAACGAACCCTTAAGTTTCCTGAGCAAGGAAAAAATTGCAACCTGAGCTCCCATGTTACTGGATGCCAAAGAACCTGCACAAGAACACACACTCATAAAAGTCCTCAAACACAAAGGGACAGAAGAGCTTAGAATCAACCACAAATCACAAATTGTACAAATCTGGCTTCTGAAATGCAGGCTCTCGTTTCACTGCTTGCACAACCGTGGCAGTCTGTGTGACCCAGACTTCCTCTGCAGTCTCTCAGTTTGCAGACACCGTGCTGGATCTTAGTGCTGTATCACAAGAGAGAGAAGAAATGCTAAAGCAACTTTTCTTTCATTATCAGATAAAGAAATGTAGCATTTGCATCTGAAAAGAGCTCTAATGTGACGCACTGAGAAATGACAGAACCTATCTTTAGGGACAGGCCACCGAGGGGGTTTGCAGACCTGCTCACTGGAAGGTGCTGTTGCCAGGTTAAGATCTGGATTGGAGTTCCAGCCCAAGCCCCAGAGCTCATATAAGCGACTGAGAGAATCACTCAACCGCTCTTCATCTCAGTTCCTGAATCTGCATAATGTGGACAACAGATACCTCTCTTCCTTCTCCTTGTCTATCACACCGACATGGACAAAGCTGTCCCTTGCTGCCCTATCAAAGAATGTAACAGAACAGACTCGTGGCTTTCATGTGCTACTGAAACGAGCCTCCATAACGTGCCACAGTATCTATCTGCCCAGGCTCCTGTGCTAGCGGGCTCTATTTCACCTTTCCCTTTGAGAAGGACTAGGTTATGCATGGTCCTGCCCTCACGCAAACAGACTCCGATGTTGAGTTGTGTCCCTGTCACTCTGAGACTGAATGCTGTCACGTCTCTGCAAAGCTATGTAGAGGCTACACAGGCTAGAGAGAGGCACATCCACACCTCTCTCTCCTCCTCTCCTGCCTCTGCACAGCAGAAGTGACAGCAGGCACATGGTACAGCTTGTAAAAGTCTTTAGGAAGCAAAGAGAAAAGACAGCGTCTCTGCTACCCAGCCATCTCTGAGGAAGGTCCTGTGTTCCAGACATTGTTCCTCTCCGTACTAGCTAATCAGCAGGGCACCATACAAGGCCCAGCACAAAGCACGGGAGCACGACTGATCCCCAGCTGCTTCACATAACATCTAAAGGATGACACCATGTTCTGCCCCTCTACAGGATTATTGCATGCTACAAAGGTAATTTTTTTTCTCCACTCCTCTATTCTGGAGAGCGGAGCAGCAGCAGCTGTGGAGGCAACAGGCGGACTGGGAAGTTTATCTTCATGCAAAACACATTAGTAACATGCAAGTGACATCACGACACTTGGTTCTACCCTTTACCACTCACACCTCAGGGGTTGCAATAACCTTTCATGCTGGACATTGCCAGCGAAGATCTATAGGTTCCGAGTGACGCCATCCTACCGCAGCCCATACCCCCAGGAGATGGAGCAGGCGAGTGCAAACAGAAACTGCACATGAAGACAGCCTGGGGCAAACTAAACAGAGACCAAGCACAAAGGACACACGTGGCTCAACAAGTAGTTAGCTCTTTCTATTACAGGACAGTACAAAAGCTCTCTGCCCCCTTTCCCAAATGAGACTGATTGGCAGCAGCGCTCTTCATTCAGGCTTACAGATGCTGTCAGGCTCTCCTCTTTCTTCCCTTTTTCCAAAGGAAATTTGCAGTGCAATTCCACTGAAATTGGAGATCAGGGTTGTATCTGCTTTCACACCTCTGGATGACCCTGCAGCCCACATACTTCCAAACCTATCTGGCAGAACTACTTTTAGAACTTTTTTTTTTTTTAATAAATGGCTGTAGCTGGCCCTTGGTTGGGTCACTAACAAAAACCAGGCCCCCACATGCTAGCAACGTGATTAAAAACTAGATCTAGTGCGTCAAACTTAATTAAAACTGCACTTAAACGAAGAACTTTTCTAAAGGTTTTCATTCTTCCCCAGCGTAAAATGCTCAGGGGAATTTTATATTTATAGCCATCATATAAACTAAGCTGGAGTTCACTGGTTTAAAGCAAGCCCACTTTCATTTATGAGACTTCATTTCAGGGTCAGAAGGGAACACTGCAAGCCACTGCTCTGAACTCCCAGTATTACAAGCCCCAATAACAGTCCCAAAGACTCCTGCATTTTGCAACACGCTGAGGGAATTCTCCCAGAACACCACCGTCCCGTTCTCCACTTGAAGTGGACAGCGAAGCCAAACCCCAAACATTTTCCCTGGAACTATGTGATAGTCCGGCAGCTGTGCCAGCTGCAGTACTCCGAACTGGGCTGAGCACACCACACAGCAAAAGGAAAGAACAGCGAGGCAGAAGGAGAACCTGGAGCCAGAATTATTGCTAATTCAGGGTCAAATTTACAGCTAGTTTAACCCAATGAGGCCAATGGCCTTGTAGAGATTTCTACCAGCTGAAGCAAAAACTATCAGCCTGTCTTGAAGTATTTCTAAGTTCCCTTTCTGTCTTACTGCCACTGCCGTATTGATTTGACCAACTAAGTCTACTCAGTCTTTTCTAATGCATAAATCACAGACATTATTAGTCCTCTTTTAAATCTCAAGCAGTACAAACATGATTCCTCCTTCCTGCAATGTTGATTTGTGTCTCAGTTGCCTGAACTGATGCACACAGCTCCCTATTGGGAGCGGCTATGGGAAAGTCAGTACTGCTACTTCCTATGGCTACCTCTTCCCTAGGACAGGGCCGGAACGCACACACAGCCTCCACATGCTCCTGAACAGGATGGCCTAACCCTGGCCTAAGACTGTTTTTCACTGCCTCCTTTAAACCGTCATCCCGTGTGATTCCCTCCCCCAGCGCCCGGGAGGTGCAGCGTGCTGTATGGGCACGCACCCCGCGGAACACGCCGAGGCAGGGGAACTTGCCAGCACACTGCTAAGGGGCTGCAGAGCCAGGCACCGCATTCCTGCTGCACAGCGGGAGCCAGGCCAAGCCAGAGCACAGCATGGCTTGGCTGGGGATCGCGCAGGCACGGCAAGTTCCACGCTGAAGTCAAAGTCCGTCCTCCTAATCATCCTCTTCTCCCTCACTGACTTGCAGATCAGGCATACCTGAGCTCAGGGCTTAGTTCCATTACTACAAGCACTACAGCAACATGGGATTTTCAGAGGGTTTGAGGGTTGCTTAACTGTGCTCCCACGGAACAGCAGGAAAAAATTAAATCAGCACTTAAAAATCTCAGCCACAGCACCTGAGCTAACCGCTAGAACCACTTCCTTTACGCAAGGCAAGGTGCTGCAGGTTCAAAGTTGTTGGAAGCCCAAATCGTTGTCTCACACTGCCTGATACCTGAACAAGAACTGGTGTACCATCAGCACCCGCAATGACTCAACTCTTCAGCAGGGCTACTGCATGGTCAGCACACAGAGCACTGTGCAACAGGGCAGCTTGTACCCATGCCACCTCGAACGCTAATGGTATCGGAGGAACCTTCACCAGACAGAGAACTTGCTAGTTCTCTCTACCTCTGTGCCTCCCTGTTTGCTGCCAGGATACAAACCTTGTATGTGACAGGATTTTAAAAGGAGCAAGAAGTAGAAGACCACTGACTGCTCAGACCCGCGTATACCCCGATTGATCCATGCTCCCATTTGGTCTAGGCTTCTTATTTTAAATTGCCTTAGGATGAAGTGAAAGACTGATTTAAATTTACCCAACCAAGGAGGAAGACACGTCCAAGCCAGGGAGTATGCCTATGCTGCCTCAAATGCCTTCAGCTCCTGGGAACTCAGAAGCAGTAGTGAGTGCATCAGTTCTGCACCACGCAGGGACACCCGCAGCACCTGCAGATAAGCTGGCTGGCGTACTGGATCCAGTTGGGCCACATTAGCCTGGAGCTGTGCCAGCTAACGTAGCTCAACCACTTCCCACACCCAAACCAGCTCATTTACAGCAAGCTCAGGCATCTCTAAGCAGAAGGTTGTTTCCAGCCTCTCAGCAGACACGTGTCTGCACTCTCTGCTTCTGGCACCTATGGGAAAAGCAGCAAGCTGCCTGTTCCTACTGCAAGAAAAGGAGTTACCAGACTCACCGCAAGGTTTACCATCAGAAGCTCAGGCTTGCTTCTTCATTACTTAGTGCAGTGATAAGAAGTCAGAGATATTTTGCAATATTTATTATTTGGATAACAGCAGCATTTAAAAGCTGCATCAAGACCAATGCCAAAGACCATTCCCAGGCTAAGTTGTAATCCTTCTGCTGAAGGCCTTACAGACCAGCTGACAAGCCAGTTGAAGGAGACAAGATGTAGAGAAAGATGACAGAAACAAAAAGGATGAAGCAGCCTGGCCAAAATCACGAAGCTGGCCTCCTCCTTCAGCTGCACCCTCTGCATTGTCAGGTATCACAGAATACACGCACTGCAAACACTGTCTCAAAAAAAGAAGCGCAAACTTATCAGCATCCTTTCTTCAGAAAGAACAAGCACAATCCCCTCTCTCTGAGAGGCAGAAGCTCATGGGACTGGCCCTCCAGCTCCATCCCCACAGCAGGACCTGCTGTCCAAGAGGACCCACGCTCCTGCAGGTGTGTTTCTGGGGCTGGCAGAGGGGCTGCTGTGCTACCCCCAGAGCGCCCAGCACCCGAACATTCACACTGCTACGTAGCAGGATGAAGCCTCAAGGGCTGCTCCTGCTTAATTCTCTTGCTGTCACACCAGATGACATCTCGCTAATATATCCCTGGTCAAGATGCGGAGGACAGCATTTACCCAGTCAGCAACTGCTGAGTCATTATCTGTAAATGAATGTTAATCGGGAAAAGCAGAGAATCGGGGAAAGCAGATAAAATGCAGTGTAATAGCTGAGGAAAAATTTGGGGGTGTGAATAACATAACCTTGTGCTGGGAAGTCACCTATGTGATCTGCCATGTGAATATCAACGTACAGAGCAGGGTTCCCCTGGTAAGCAAAACATGCGCTAAGCAAGGCACTGGGATAACCAGAACCGAAGAACCTGGCTTCCCAAAGGGGTCGGTGTCGGCACGCTGCACTCATGCCCCACTTCTGCTTCCTCGTGCACGCTCCCGTGCAGCTCTGCTGCATGGCCTCCACAGGTCACCCCTCCCAGCGCAGGGGACAGGAAGGGATCTGCCACTTCACAGGTGAAAAACACAGCTGCAGAAGAAAAAGATGCACAAGGAACCTTCTGGAGCAGCAAACAGATCCCATTTTGGCCAGGTCTCACCACCATCACAGCGTGGCTGAGGCAATGCTTCGGTCTCAACTTGAGCACTGACTCCTTCACCATTGACTCTGAGCATAGACACCTGCACCACCAAGCCCTAGCAAACTAAACTAAATCTAAATATAGAAACAAGGAAATAGCAGCATGGACCTTTACCTCCTTCTTTGAATGCAATTCTTAATTCAGCCAATACAGGCCTCTGCCAGGTGTGGCTGCTGGGGCTCTCCCATGGCTCTGTTACACCCAAGAGTAGTGCTGCTAGCACCAGGAAAACCACCAGCTCTGATGTCAGGCAGACTGCAGAACATCATTTTTACAGCTCTAAGTTATGAACTGTTTAGCCTCCACACACATACACACTGAGATGTCTCTATCAGGAGCCAGCAACTTCAGGGACCCACGGCAAACTTGCTGTCTTTCAGGCAAACCATCAGCTTCCCATTCAATGCCCATTTGCTGCTCCTCAACTGCAGCAAACCAGGAACAGCCTAACTTCTTATACCACTTCTACCTACTTCCACTTACACCTACTTCTCATACCATGCTTTTAACAGTGATCCTCAAAGCTCTTTGCAAAGGAGGTGCTGCTGCCTTCCTCAGCTTCTTTGTCTCTGCCATGGTAGGAAAGGGGAGTTGCCCACCACCACACAGCCAGGACACGCTGTAGTCCCAGCCCAACCCTCTTTTCACCATCCTATGCAGAGGCCCTGCTGTGGAAAGGTATCACAGCCCATCAAAACACTGGCCTCAAGCTTAGTAGACAGGGGCCAGATTTTGGGACCAGACTTTAGTCCCAAGGCATTTTTTGCTTTTGTTTGTGGTCTTTTTTTTTTTTTTTTTAAGCTTTTCTGTAAACACAAGCTCTACCTAGTCCATGCCCATTTCTGCCCTCACTGTGCAACTCAGTGCTAAACCTGAAGGCTCTTTGGCAGAGAAACAACTTCCTACACTGCACTTACAGACAAGAGTATAGATCAGGAACCCTCCATGAACCAGAGCTCACGAGTGCTCCCAAACAGTGATGGACTCCATCTGTACCACAGTCCTAAAAATGGCTTTTCACATATCCTCAAAGCACCCCTAATGTCTGTAGCTCCAACACATTCCCTGATGCATTCTTGCACCTAATTGAGAGCAGCATAATTCAATAAACTGTATCAGAGCCGTGGAAGTAACTTGCCTCAGCCAGGAGAGAAATCACTATTGCACTGTACTATTCAGATGAATAACAAGACTTGACTGAGCCAACTGTCACGAACAGCATAATGCTGGAATCTAATTCCAGGTAACTCCAGTGTGCACATCCTGCTGTTGAGTCAGGAGTGCCTTGTTTCAGCTTAGTTTCACCCATTCTGAAACCTGATTTTACTTTTAAGAACAAGGATGTCCCGTAGAGTAACTATCCAGAAGAGACGCTGCAATTTGAAGCCACTGTCTCCATCTGAATACTTTTCAAGAGTATATGAGACTTTACCGTAAACACAGCTGCTTTTTCTGACAGTTCTTCTAGCTGGAAGTGCTTCCTATACCAAGGCTTGCTGCTTCCCTAGACCAACCTGCTCTCCTTCTATTCTGGACAGCATGGAGAGAAATGTGCCACACTACCAGGGCTGGACCTTCCAGTGCGAGGTATCTCCACACGAGAGAGAACACCCAGCGGAAGCACAAAAGCCACAACAAAGAGCAAGTCAGTGAGAAGCTGTTTCTGGAACAGGCTGTCCAGAGAGGTTGTCTAGTGTCCACCTCAGAGACACTGAGAACCCAACTACACAGAGCAGTGAGCAACCTGTTTGGAGCAGGTCTCCAGAGGTCCCTCCCAACCTCAACTGTTGTGTGGTTCTGTGATCCATGTGTAGACCCCTCTGCCCAGGCAGAGGTCCCTGACTACATCAGCTACAGAAACATTCACCCTGACTGCAAGCAAACTCTTCCTTCTGCTAATGCTGTTGATGAAAGCTTGTGTCTTCCCTGACCTTGAAGCGGTGTTATCTGCTTTGGCTGCGAGAAGGCGATAATAGCTCCTGACAATGGCAAGAGTCAGCTCTGAGCCGGTGGAACAGGAAATCCCATTTCTCAAACTCTTCAAAGCCTGCCAGCCTGCCTGGCACAGTTTCTCTCAGCAGCACTCAGTGAGATTACAGCACTAAAAATAACCCACACAATAAGTTGTGCATTTAGAAGAAGAAAGGACTTGCCCTCAAAATGGGTTTCCCTTCCACTTGTGGCCTCAAGTATCCCCAGACAGTTGAACTGCTAGGCTTTTGTTCTCCAAATTAAACAGGAGCTGCAGCTGTTGAAGTGGTTTTAAATAAAATAAGAAGATTAAAGGGTACAACAAAGAGCTAAGATACTTTCCAGTTTTTAAACAAGTGTCTCTCTCCCCTCCCTGTTGTTTTCTATAATAAGAAACTCAGAGCTAAATCTGCTTCCTTACCAAAACACTCTGCCCTTCTACCAGGAGCTCACATATAACCGGTTGTATACAGCTGAAATGAAGCAAAGGTAGGGGCACCAGTCCTGCAGACTTCCATACAGAAGACAACCCCTGTGGGCATTCTCCTGCAGCATTTAAGAAAACTCCCATGCTTGTTGGGTTATCAGCAAGAAAAAAGGCATACCTCGTAGCAGCAGGCACCAGAATTAGCACTACCTAGAGGCCTTACGCAAGTTTCGCTGTCTTTACAAACACTGGTCTTTCCCTATGCCTAGTGTGAACCATTAAAGCTCAATCATTTGTGCCACATCA
Source organism: Gorsachius magnificus (assembly GCA_034008185.1). Classification (NCBI taxonomy): domain Eukaryota; kingdom Metazoa; phylum Chordata; class Aves; order Pelecaniformes; family Ardeidae; genus Gorsachius; species Gorsachius magnificus. Next base: position 5,138,738 of record CM067086.1, on the reverse strand, counting down.
CTTTTGTTAAAGCCAACCTGACTACCGAGGAAATTTTTGTGTATTTTCGTGTGCATCACTTGCAAAGCTTGGACAATTTGCATTAGTGCTCTCAAACACAACCCACTTCTTTCTCAGCCCCCAAACAGACTGCACACTGACATGTGGCAATGAGAATTACCTTCATGACTATGGGCTCAGCTGCTCATTTGACGCATACACACAGTTTATTGCTTATATAGCACATGTCAGCTACCGGCTCAATTAATAACAGTTCACCTTGAACATTTTTCATGTATGCACGTATCTAAACAGAGTTAATATCCACGTGCACACAGACAAATTGGTCTCACACACTTGCCTTGCCTTCAGTTTACACTCAGAAGGTCATCGCTGTGTTGTTTAACCCAGAGGAATCAAGATGAGCATTGAACGTAGTAAGTTTTTTTAGGTACTGAGTCCAAGGGGCTGGGCTTTCCAAGAAAACCAGGGAACTGCAGAGCTCAGAACCACAGCAGATGAAGGGCAGCTGCCACAGCTCACCTTGTCTCGGCAGCCATCACCTGGTAGGGGGTTTGGATGAGGACAATAGCCACCACCTGACAGCAGAGTTAATCCAACCACCTCAACCACAGAGGCATACCAAAATCCTCTGCTGCATTTACTACTTGCCTTTGGATTTAAGCTACAAAATAGGAACGGCGTTTTGCAGAGAACAGTTTAAATATAAACTCAATTCACTCAGAAGTACAGTCCCTCCTATGCACTACAGACAATAATAGAACATTATATAGCTAGAGACTGTGTTACGACATGGTCAAACAAGAAAGCAGAATAAATGTGGGTAGGCCCTAAGCATGAGGTCACTCACTTTGCAAAATTATTATTTTCTTCTCACAGTTTTTTGGAGACCAAATTAGCAATACTGGGGACCCTAACTGTGAATACTGTTGGAGACATAAAAAGACCATATAAGTTTACAAACATTTCTGAAAACATAGGAAGGGAAAGAGAAGCAGATACAGAAGCAGCATACTCTGGCTGCCACACTGCTGTTAAATCCCATTTCCCCCTATTATCCCCCATCCCAGCACATCCTTTCACTTCCAGAGCTGCTAATGAAACACAACTAGTTCCCAGTTCTGGGTTTCCAGTGTTACAGAGACCAAATCTTGCAGCACTTGTGATTCCCCTCATCTTTTGATCTTTGTCAGCTTCTCCACTCCCCTCATGCTTCTGCTCCTCCCTCTCCTTCGGTTTTAGCAGACCAGCGAGTCCCCCAAAGACCTTAAAAACACTCTGGCTTTTTCCTAGGTAAGAGTGTATTTTGTATCAATAACATGCATGACATTGAAGTAATTGCACTCCCGTCCCCTTAGCCCCTCCAGCACAAACACCTCTGGGGCCTCCAGCTCATCTGCGTTCCTCCAGCATCCGCAAGGGATGCCACCTCCAGCGCAAGCCTTCACACCCTACCGCTGTAGCGGGCACAAACATGAACACCAACCCCCACAGACGCCCCCTGCCAGAGCCAGGACCTCCCAGGGAACTGCCTGCCACAGCTGTGAGTCTCGCACCCTGCTGAGACCTTACTGCAGCAGGGGCATCCTCGGGAGGCACCTCCTCCGTCAGCCCTGCCTGGAAAGCTTCAGAGCTGTATCAGTACCTGCGCTGCTCCGGGACAGAGCCCCAGAGGGTGATGCACACATCTGTGGAAGATGCCACAGGCCACAACCATCCCCACGACACCCCTGAAAGATGGCGGCCACTGTGATGCTCCTGGCGTCTCTGACGCACCCTCCCCGCACCGCTGCTCTTCACCAGACTGCCCAAATCTTCACCAGACTGCCCAGGGGACAGGTTGCCACCCGCAGGCCTGGGAAACAAATCCCTGGGGAGCAACTCCAGCTGCGCCCCGCAGAGACGGGCCGCAGCCTCCAAATGGTGGCCGCAAGCAGGAGGTGGCGGGGGTTCCTCCAACAGGGCCTGCAGGCGGCCACCAGGCCTTGCCCTCCGGAGGCGGCAGCCGCCGGGGCCTGCCTGTCCCGGCGGGAGGCTTCACAGGCCCAGCCCCGCCGCCCTCCCTGCTCTGCTCCGCTCCGCAGACCGCCAGCGGGCCGGGCCGGCCCCCAGGCGCAGCCGCCGTGCTCGCTGCCCGCCTACCTCTGCCGCCGCAGCTGTGGGATCCCCCTTCCTCCCTCCCCGGGCCCCCCCTCGCTGCCCCGCCCGCGGCACACCCGACCCCTTGCGGGGCGCTCGCGGGGCCTCCCACGGCGCGGGCTGAGAGGGGGCACGGCTGGCGGCGGCTGGGACGCGGTGAGCGCCGCGGCCTGGACGCCCGCAGGAATGGCGGCGTGGGGCCTGCCGCGGGCGTGAGGCCTGCCGCGGGCGTGGGGCCTGCCGCGGGCGTGGGGCCTGCCGCAGTCGCCCCAGCTGCGCAGGGAAGCACCCACACGGGTCTGTGTTTCGCTTGGGCATGCACCAGCCAAACCTCTGAGCCTAGGCTCTCAGGGTAACCTAGAAGAAGTTACAAATCCAGCGTCAAGGTGAACACCCAAAAGCTGAGAGACGTGTGACGACCCAACCGACCAACCAGCAAAAAACCCCCCCCAAACCCAACGCAAGCCAGGGACGTACCTGATAAGCTTTTTCAAATGTATGTGACTGAGAGTGTTTCAGGCGGGGAGGGTGGCAAAATCCTTGCTATGCTAAATCTGGAAGCAATGTGAGAAGCTCAGGTTAGAGATGAGAATGACCACAAGCAGCAACAGTTTTTGGCACAGTGGTTTCCATCCGGATCGGATCTAGGGGGTGCGGGATTGCTCTGTAATCGGGATTAACCTTTTTCCACCACGTTACTGTGGAAAACGAGGCCTACGGGGTTGAGCACGCGGCGCGTCCGTGCTGCGAGGCTGGAGCACGCTGGGCACGGCGCTACAGACCCCAGGGCTGCGAGGAGACGACGTTAATTGCAGGGCCGGGAGGATGCTGCCTTCCGTGCCCGCCATCTTCAGCTCCTTTGGCGTGGAAAGCCGTGATACGGTACTTACTGGGTCTGGCAGCGGTGAGAAGACGTTCGTTTTCATGGACATAAACAGGACACTCAACAGCTAGTATCTTTACTGAATGAATTTATTGGTTTTTGAACTAAAGTTGCTCACAGTTATTTAACAAGGGATACATCAGATTTTTTTGTCCATTTTAAACCATTAAATAATGTCAGTTTGTGTCTGTATATGTGTGTGTGCGCGCGTGTGTGTCTTCAAAGTACAAAATAGGAAGGATAACAAGAGGTATTGCTTTCATTTATTCTTATATCTTGTGTAAGTAATCCCCTTCCTGCTTGTACCACATGGGTTTTGCTGATATAGGTATTTTTAAATTATTATTATTTTGTATTGAAATCCCAGCCTTTTGTAGAGGTACAATGTAACAGAAGCATCAAAATCTATACACAAGGGAAGAGAAAAGAGGGAAAAGAAGGACAGGGGTGATGGGAGGGGAGCTTGGAGGAGAAGTAGAGAGAGGGCGGAGGCAGGAAAGACAACGAAAGCAAAAGAGACTAATTTACAGCAATGTCATGCAATTAAAACTGCCCCCCTCTCCTGCACCCTTGCCTCCCCCCCTCCCCAACCATCACCCCCTGGTGTCTGACATGCACACAGCAATACGAGAGAGAAAAGCTTAAGAATAGGGAAAATAAATAAATAAATAAAACAAAAAAATAAAACAAATCCCTCCCATTTGGGGGAATGGGGAAACAGGGCAAAAGTCAAAGGTCTTTGCCCCAGTTGTGTCTTTAAAAATTCTTTTTAATCTTCAAACCTATGTACAAGTAAAACTGGTCCAAGAAGGGGGAAAAATGATTAAAAAAACCAACGACGACAACAACAACAAAAAAGAACTCATCCAACATTATCATTAAAAAAAAAATAAATCTTGCGATACAACATACACCCATAGGAACCCAAGAGCAGCAATCGAAGGTCATAAAAGAGCTGAACACTAATGCTAAGCCTACATTCTTAAAATCTCAGTCAAGAAGTACTTCTCACTGTGTTTTGTCTTCCACGCATAAAACCACGGTTGTTTTGTTTGTTTAACCTTTGAGCTTGGGCCAGAATAAGTTACACTTGGTCACATAACTCTTGAGGAGGAGGAAAAAAGGCAGCGATTCTTCTTTCTCAAAGTCACAAGATGAACACTTATGGGGTTTCTGTGTCTTTTTTCCCCCTCCTCCCCTAAATAAATAAGAATCAATGTTGCCTCTACACAGTTATTAAACAGAAGATATATCTAACAGCTTATTTTTTAAATATATATATATGTATATATAAATAACCAAGACCTAATAACTGAAACACAAAAAAAAAGGTCCCCATCCACCCAATCCCACCCTCCTCCCCTTCAAAAAAACAAAACGAAACAAAACAAAAACTTTATAAAAATATCTTGCAGTAATTTTTAAAGTTTACAGTAGCTTTGTGATTAAGTCTCCCATTGCCCTGACTCCACCTTGTCTTGCTCTGATGAACTAAGTGCCAGTGATTTGCACACACACACACAGAGGAAATAAAACCCAAGATAAGTCTCTTTTCTTCCTCCTCTTCATCTTCTTTTTTTTTTTCTCTTTTTTTTCTTTTTTTTTTCTTTTTTTTTAGAAAAAAAATCACCCAAGCCAACAAATGAAACTAGGTAACTTAAAGAAATAATAATACTGATATCAATGCAGCACTAGCAACACAACAATTGCCTCTAAATGCAGGGTGTGGTGGAGGATCCAGCTGGTCGAAGAAGGTCCCAGCGCGGTGGCACAGTGGCAGGGAGTTGACAGGTGGGGGAAGAAGGTGTCGAAGGAGGAGCAGCAGTAGCAGCAGCGGCAACTGTGCCTGGTGGTGGGAGAGACAGTCCTTGGCAGAGTCTTGTCCCTCTTCTTTGCTACCAGAAGTTGCCTTTTCCCTAAGTTTTAATGTTTTGTTTGTATGTGTTTATTCACTGAACCCCCTCTCCCTCCTAAGTTTACTCCTTTCCCCTTCCAGCAGGTCAAAAAGCAAAATGATACGGTATAAAAAAAACCAATCGTTTTGTGTATATATATATATATATGTATGTATGTATGTATATTTATATAAAAATATACACACCTATATACATGTATATAGAAAAAAGGGGGCAAAAGAAAAGGAAAAGGTGGTGGGGAGAAAAAGAAGGTTAAGAAAAATCCCGTGACGAAGCTCCCCAATATTGTCTTGGTTCAATGCTTAGTTTTGAGTTGCTCCTGGCTGGTTTCTGATGAGAACGCGCTCTGGATTCATGAAACACTGCGCTCCCGCTATGCCCATCTCCTTCCCCGCACCCTCCCCCTCCGGGCTGAGTTCACCTGCGCGGACAGAAGTTGCCAAGGGTAAAGGTTTCACTCCAACAATTTGCAACCTCCTTTCAGCCCAGACTCTGCAATCCCATAACTGAGCAGATCTCTCTTGTGGAGCACCAAAAAAGAAAAAGAGAGGGGGGGAAAAAAAAAAAGGCGTGCACTGGGGAGGTGTTTGGGGAGAAGTGGGGGAGAAACCCACTTCCTGAAGGGAGAGGGGAGGCTGGGAACCTCAAACAGGACTGGTCCTTGGACAGTCTACATCGGTTGCCTTCCGTCAACAAGTGTCCGCAGAGCACAGAAGGTGAAGCCGTGGCTGACATGTTAACTTTTCGGGATAATTCCTGGTAGCAGAGCGGAAACAAGTGGTGTCGTCAGAAACACAGAGAGAGCATGAACAGAACAAGAAACAAAACGAAAGAAAACAAAAAAGAATAATAATAATAATAAAAAACCCAAAAAACCAGGAAGGAGAAAAAAAGCAAAACATTCAAAAAAAGGGAGGAAAAAAAAAACCAATCGAAAAAACCACAACCCAAGATCTGGTGAACTGGGTTTGTCATCTGTGCTACCTTTTCTTTTCTTTCTTTTCTTTTCATTCTTTCATTCGTTTGTTTTTGTGTTTGTTTCTGAGATATATATTATATATCATATATAAATATATATATGTATATATATACAGTCATTCCTTCATACAAAATTTGTCTATAGACAGTTTTGTACTGTTGTGGCAAGGTATATACATCCTTCTAGTTTAGAGGCTAGCTTGCTAAGGAATATTCTTTCATTCTTTCTTGCTTTTTTGTTTTTGTTTTTGTTTTTCTAAGTTATTTAATTTTTTATGTGTTTATTTAAGGTTGGTCTTGTAGGCCGACTGATGAGACCATCTTTGCCTTGTCTTTGCCAGCAGGGTACTTATTGTCTCCTCTAGACCCATAGTCATTAGAACCGGAATCGCTCCGCTTGCTGTTTGCGCTATGCTTGGTTGGCGTGCCGGGGGGATGGCTCACCTGCCCGTTCTTCTCGTCTGAAAAAAGTTGTTTAATTACGTCAAAGAAGTTACTCAATGGGCTGCCTGGGTACACAAAACAGAGGAGACAAAAAAAGAAAGAAAGAAAGAAAGAAAAAAAAAAAAAAACGAGAGGGAAAGAGAGAGAAAAAGAGGAGAGAGAGAGAACAAACAAACAAATGAACAATGGGGTTTTTAACGAGAAGAACATGATGAGGAGATCCAGAGCCACGTGCGTGGGGGTGTGTGGGGGATGAAGACAATGAGCAGGAAGAGGAAGAGTGTTTAGGATGGGACACCTACAGAAATAAAGAGGCTGGGAGCATAAAGCACCTAGGGGGAAGGTCCTTGTTTTCTCCCGAGTGGGAGAGCACTGTTGTCTCACCTAGCAGGAGGACACCGTACCGTGTGGCGGAAATAGTTCAGCCTAGTGCTTGGGAGTCGCTTGGCCACTCTGCAGTGAAACGTCAGGGAATGTAATGCTGGGTACAGGCAAACCCCATCTTACTGCTGCTGTTACAAACAGGGGCTATTTGTACGTGGTCACCAACTGACGCTTTCTTTGCTCGCATTTTATTTCTTTCCGAGTATCTCCTTGCCCGCTTTTCAGTCACTAAGCCCAAAGCCCCTGAATGCTCCAAGGGAAACAGCATTTGAAAAAAGGAGCTACAGTGGACACAAGTGGTTTGTGGCTTGTACTTGTGTAAGCTTCTAAGCACCCACAGATCCTTCTTACAACAGGTACCTGGAACTGTGCATTGTGGAAGCAGGCTGTTACGCATCTAACTATTTCTGGGACCTATCAGGGGCAAGAACTACTTCCTCATAGTCCTGAATTTATGTTCTCTCTACAACACAGCCTCCATGACACTGACATTCAATCCTAGGAGACAGAGAGGAGTGTAGGATTGTGTGCTAGGTATCTCATTAGAGCAGGTTGCAGTATCAATGTGGGTTGGGCACTGTGCACAGGAATACAAGCTTTCATGCCGTTTGGACCCCCAAGCAGGAGGGTTGTATGCTGTTAATCTAGTCCTGTGTCAGAGGATGTGTGGAAGGCCGTACCTGAGGAAAGGCTCTGGGCTGCTACCGAGGGAAAGGGACCAGCTACTACTGGAAAGGTAGTTGTCTTGGGGTGTTTCTAGTCCCTCTTAATTTTCTTGGATTGGGGGATTAATCCTGATCAGACAGAGGAGTGGTCACACTAAATTCTCTGAACATGGGTACTGGAGGTGTTTTTTATCTTGCATATACCATGCAGGTGATACCTGTTTGTGATCATTAGAACCCCATGATGCTTTTCTCAATATTGGGACTGTTGGCTCCACTGTTCTAACAAATTCAAATAATTTATATCCCACCTAAGTAATTTCATTCACCGGCTCCCAGAAAGAACAAGTTCCTTGTTTCTGACTTCCAATGCTGTGAACAGTGGAACTTTTCTTCCCCAAGATGGGAACATTCAGTTGGGAGGAAAGGAGTTTCTTCCTAGCAGAGATTGCCATTTATACACAGCTGGTGGACACTGGTGGCTTGGTGACATTACATTTCCCTTGACTTTCATTACAAACATAAGCAAACCAGTTACTCCAGCAGGCAAGTACTTTCTGTGCATGGTAACTTGTCTGAAGAGCTTGTTGGGTGCTTTCTTATTCTCTAATGGAAAATGCTAGACAAACATCAACTGCTCTTGCACAAAGAAAGAGGAAATACATAGTATTTGTGCCCTGCAAAGCGGAATGTTACCCTTTTTTTTTTTTTCCTGCCCTGTGCTAAGCAGGTAGTTGCTGCTTTCTTCTGCATGTTAACAGGCATTGAGAAAAATCAAATGGCTGGCAGATACAGTGAAGGATCTCAACCTTATTAATCTAATTCATGCCTTGTCTTCCTTTACTTGCTGCTTTGTGGTTAACTTACTGCTGGCCCTGGTTCTGTCTGTGCATTCAGTCACAGCAATGCCGCAAGCAAATGGCTGTGAGTTTTTGGAAGGGCGTTATTCACCTGAAGCCTTAGAGATGGGCCCAAACAAACAGCCAGGCAAAGCACATATCTCAATTTCTGGCTAAGAAGAGAAGGACTATCAAACTCCCACTCATTTTGGGATCAGACCTCCGTGAGCTCCACCTGCTTCCTTCCACATGCATGCAAATGCTTTGGAAGGGGGGTATCTGTTCCACATCTATGTTTTCTATTTCAGAGATTTCCCTAAGCCTCCCTAAATCTGTTTTAGGTTTGTGGGTGCATGATCTGCTCAGACTCATTTCTACTTCTTTTAGTTCTTCTTCAGTGAAAAGAAAGAAAAAAAAGAAAGCAAACACTCAGCCTTGAATGCAGGAATGTGGGCAGATCTGGTTCTTATGTGGCTTTGGACCCCTCATCTTCATAAGCAAATGGAGTCAGCAGAGAGAATGAAAAAGAGCACTGAAAAAAATGCTGGAGAGGGAAAGACTGCTAGGTTGGGAGAAAAGGGGAGGGGGATATCTCTAGCTATTCCGCTGAGCGGTTTATTCAACAAGCTTACAGGGAAAGAAGAGGGCAGAGTAAGCAGGGCTCTGCAGGAATCGGGGAAGTTTTTTGTTTTCACGTAGACAGGAACAGTAGACAAAAGTACAACTTTCAAGAATGGAGCAATAAAACATTTTTAAAATTATATTTATATATCTTGTATTTACTGAGTCCTGATACAGGATTTTTAATCGTCCTGTTAAAATATGCAGCCCCTGTTTCATCCACCCTTTCTCCTCCCCATCCCCTACTGGCTTTCAAGTGCCTGGAGATTTATTGCAGCAAAAGTATTTAACAGTCTGCTTTTCTTTGCCCTTATCACTACTGGATTCCTTACAATCAGCATTTTCAGGTAAAATTTTAATGGGAGGTAAGAAATCCTTAGGGATGTTTAAAGAGAGCTACTGAAAAATAAAATAGGCCATTTCACTAACCCTTTCCTTCCTTTGCCTTTTGTGGTATCTGGACTTGTAATGAAATACTAGGTGGTAATGCTCTCCTATCCTGCAGTCAAGAAAGAACTGAACCTACACCAAGCTGCATTGATGCTGTCTGCCTGACAGCTTGTTAGCCCACTCTTGGGCTGGTCTAGATATTGGTCTTTGGATAGACAGAGTCTCCTCACATTTTTCTCTGGACATGGGTCAGCTAGGCTGGAAGCATGAAAGTGGTGGACGGTGTTGCTCCTCTTAGTTCTCAGTTCCTTTGGGGCTTACACATCCAGTAAAGACAGACTTGAAAATGCAGATGACGATGGATTAGAATAGCTTTTTCAGCAATCTTCCACTCCTAGCATTCAATGCAAAAAGTGTGATAGGCTCTTACACCTGCAAGTCTATCTGGGGGCCTCAAAAAGCCCACCTCTCTTATTTCAGAAAGTGAGATGACATCCCATTTCCTCTGGACAGGATGAAGGTTTGGCTCACCGAGTCTTCACTTCCCTAGTGTTTCATGTATCTGTAACTAAGGTCTTCTTTCCCCTTGAGAGCAAATGTTCATCAACACAGAGCAGAGAAGGTGTGAAGGGTAGCAAGGGTGAGAAACCGTGAGAAGGATCAGAGGCAGGAGGGGAGGTTCAAAGCATTAGCTTTACATCTGTTAGGAGGAGATGGATATGTGCATTATTGAGTTAGGCCAAGGAGCTGTATGCTGCAAGATGGGAAAGGGGAATGGGTTTGAAAACAAGCACTGAAGCTTATGAAAGGGTCATGTATTGAAGGGATGCTAGAGAAATATAGTTATGGAGAAGGCACTAGTTTATGGCACCTGTGTGCAGCACTGCCACGGCCAAGTATCACGAAAGAAGTTAAAACTATGAATGCATTTGAATACAGCAGGCACTAAAAGGAAGAAACAGGGCTGGAGACGGAGACAAAAATGTAAAAGGAGGCTGGGCAGGTGGCTTCCATCAATCCTCACAGTCCTCAGTATTTCATCTGCTGTTCTTAGGAAGTCTGTCTGACATTGCCCTAGCCCCAGTGGTGTCACAGGTTTGAGCAGCAAAGTGGAAGTGGAACACCCAGGTAAGAGAGGAAAGAGAAAATGAGGTGATTCACTTCAAGCACCATAAATGACACCAGGAAAAGATGCACCTTGCAAAGACCCTGCTCTGACCTTGCAAAAACTCTGCCCTGATCTTGCAAAGTCCCTCAGAATCCTCCATGGAAAATAACAGGAGGTGGTGAACAAGCAGCTTCAGGACAAGACTGGAGGTTTCAGTCACTGATTAGAGCCTGCTGTTTTGTAACATTTTAAGACAGTCAGGTAAGGACTTGGTCCTGTTCTCATTGAAGCAAATAGCAACATTCCCATTGATTTAATGGAAGCAAATCCTGAGGCACCTCCTTCTCCTGTGAAACCATCTCTCAAGTGTAATGCACTAATCCTTGTGGTGCTGAACGCAAAGTTGCACAAAACAAATATGCCATCTGTGGGATTATCCTCTGCCTTTCTGTATAGCCTGAGAAATTTTGAGTTTCTGCATTTTTAGCTTAGGCTTTTGGAGAAAACGAATGGAAAAAGATAGGTCTCCATTGGAAACAGAGACACCTTTTGTCAGCCTGACTTCCCATATTCCTTCCCTTGTTGCTTTCACATCCTTTCTGCCTGCCTTCTGCCTGCCTCTGCTACTGAGGTTTTCTTTGTATAGTCATTCCTTCCTTTTTAACCCCTTGTCTTTTTCATCCCTGGCTTGCTCTGTATTTTGACAGCAGCTGTGGTGGTTTCAGTGAATCCTGTAATAAAAATCCAACTCCTTTCACATAAAGCATTGAAAAACTCTCTTGATGGGTGTTAATACATTCCCTTTCAAATCCATTTCGTGACTTTGGCAGTTCTAGCCTTCTTTGTTAAGACTAGGCAATTTTTGCCCGTTTGCTTGTTTTCTGTTGGCAGAGTCCCTTCTGCCTTCAAAAACAGAAGACTTAAAATATAGAACCCACTCCAAAAGTATATGCAGTGAAAGGGATGACAGAAAGATAAAAGTGGCCTATTCCTCTTGGTTTAGTTGTAATATCATGTAGGGGTCTTGCTCCAGACTAAAGAGCCCCTAGCCTAGGCATTGCACAAATACAAACCAGAGAGATGCCTCGGTGAGCTCACCGACTACGGAAGAAGGCTACAGGAAGAATTTTTTTCACATTTAATGGTTGGATGTATGAGGCCTCCCTCTAGACTGGAGAAGGGTGACAGAAAGGCCATTGCAATGTCTTGCTGGCGGCCATCACAGAGGACTTCCTCCTAGTCTATGGACCCATTCAAGGCCACTTGAAGTGAGCTGAAGAAACTGCAGAAATCCCAGTACTGGTACTTGTCTAAAAATATAGGAAGTCAGGAAAGCATTTCAAGAGGCATAGATGTGGTTTTTACTGGAATATACAATTTGTTACAACAAATTGACCAGAAGAAGTTTTCCCATTCATTTTTTCCCCAGTTATGGGGGAACTCATGGGACAGTTGTTTTGAATTTATTTCAGTTTAGGACTAGAAAATAGAGACAGACAGTCCACAGGACAACTCCAGTTTCTTAGCAGGACACCTGAACTGCAATTGGGAAAGGTGACTTCCAAGGGTAAGAACAGAGCCTATTTTCCAGAATCCTTAGACTCTGCCAGTAAAAATGCCAGCTGAGAACAGTGTTTGCAGAAACAGACTGCTGGTGGGAACTACTCAGATTATCACAGACCATTAGCACAGGTGTCCGTGCTACCAGCAGAAGACGGGAACTTTCAATCGCTACACACCCGGGCAGATCTGAACAACCAGCCTGACATTTAAACGCTTTATAACTCATCCTTGTTCTTGCTCCCCTAAAGCATCCTGTCTCCTCTGCAGGAGGGTGGCCCAATTATTTGTGACTAGCCAGATGCACCCAGATGGCCATTCTGCCTCTATCTTGCACATTTTATTTTTTCTCTCTCTCTCATACACACACAGACAAGCTGAGATCCAGTTCAGCCTCTCCTGTCACAGACAATATAACTGAGACAGGTAGCTCTTGGGTAACGAGTTGGAGAATGGTGAACACAGGCAGCAAAGACCTAAATAGATGAGGCATATTTCCTCGCTGCTACCTTCTGCAGAGCTAAGGCACAAGTAATTAATTAGAAAAACAAATGTGTCCATTACTGATTAATAGTTCTGGTCAATCCAGCACCACTACATAACATTCAAAAAAGGAGGCATGATGACGGAGAGGAGGGAATCATACCTTCATTTGGACAGCTGGTGGCACTGAAAGAGCAGGCAAGGATAGTGGTGGGGTGAAGAGATGCCAGATTCTGTTGTGGAATCAAGATGTTCTGGCAAATTGGCTGGTAAAGGACTCAGCCCAAGAATTCTTTGTATCTGCCTGTCCTTTTACAAAGATCTGCCTGCACAAGTGTGTGCTGAGAGGGGAAGCTGATGACCTACACTCGTAAAGCCACAGCAGATGATAGTGTTGCTGCTACCCATTCTCTTAGAGACTTCTGCCGCTTCATTCCAATTTTTTTGTCTATAAAAATGTCAGAAATGTATTGGCACTTAATAATATGGTTTTGTCCTTTCCTGCCAGATGGATGTTCAAATATGATCTTACGGGTTTTAAGTTCTCTGACCTGTTCCTAAGGAGAGAAGTGACCTGTGTATGCTGGTGAAATGTTGCCTCCTCATTTCCTCTGAATCAATCCCTTCAAAATATGATTTAATCTTCCGTGGAGGCCATCTCAAATTTAGCTTAGTACAACAAGCAAATATTCACATGGAGCATCCTGAAGCACTGCCTGCCATAAATAAAGTACTATGATCTTAATTGAGAGAGAGGTATCTGTGTTTTCTGTGTTAGATATTACAGAGAAAGATGAAAAGATCTTGTACTGGACAGTAAAAATCTAGCCACAGCTGTCAAAACAGGATCTGACATGTACCAAATAGTTCAATAGATCTGGATTAATCTTTAGTGCCAAGTTGCCATTTTTGTTGCTACCTTCTTCTACCGTGCAAAACCATGAGTCATGAACTGGAAAAGAAATGTCTCCCCAACACAACACTAGAATGAAGAGATACGACTACAGTGCCGGGGGAGTCAGCCATCCATTTGGACAGCAAAGGATTCTAGTAGAATGGGCAAGGATAACTGGGAAAACTGGCTTGAACACTTTGGAAAATCTGACTTATCTTACTTATCGTGATCCACCCATTATGAATGAATATGTGATCATTCAGGTGGGTCTTTTTCCCTTTATCTCTCATTTGGGTCACGATTTAGACAGAAGAATCAGCCATGCTCAGGAAGCCCAGCAGACAGCACATTTTTCAGAAATGCTAATAAAAAAAATATTGTTCTGACAGAGTAACAGTGGTGAGAAGAGCCTTTCATCTGGGAGGGCACCATATGGTTTTTTTCTGCAGGTTTCAGCATCAGTGTTTCTGCTACCAGTTATGACTTTACGAACGCAAATCACCAACCTCCTCTTCCATCGAACAGCTACTTTGTGAGAAGCAGGATTACTCTAATTAATGCCAATAGGGATCAGGGTCACTTCCAAGAGCACCAAATCCAGGTATTTGCTGCTGCTAGTAATACCAACAGTCTCTAAATTGGCACTTACAAAGCTATACGCTGCAATTGCAACCCAAATATGATGTAGCCAGCTTTAAACTACAAAATGTCTCCTAATTTCTCAAGTAGCTTGGGATCTTATTGACATGGGCTTGCATCTGTATGAATCAAAGTATGATTGCAAGGAGCTATGAAGAGAAGTGCAATTGCTCTGTGTGCACAGAGGATGATTGGCCATGGGGGACAAGGTCAGACAGCTCTGAAGAGGAAGCTATGTTAAGTCCTAAACACTGGAAGCAAGAGATTTGAGTGAGATACATTGGAAAGATATGAAAGGCAAGTGGATTTGCTATGCTTCTGCTTTGATCAGGTCATTTTGGTAATAGTCACACAAGGATCTGCAAAGCTTTTTGTTTAACTATGGTGCCAGGAATCAAGGGTTTGACTTGTAAGTGGCAACACAGGATGTTTAAGAATAAACACGAGGTCTTCTGGCCAGCCTGTTGTCACAGAGTTATGGTCTAGGACTTTGCAGGAACATAGGTTTGTGCAGTGCCTAACATGATAACATGATTTGACTGGAGCTGCTCTAGTTATATGTACTAACCTTTTCCTACTCTTATCATCACCCAGTTCCATGGAAGTGCCACTGGTGTAACTGAAGACTTTCCTGAGAGTCAAGAGGGATGGAAAGCAACAAGCAAAGATTGCCTTACTTGGAAATAAAATTCAGCCCCAGACAGCTACCATGTGAAGACTGGAAAATTTACAGGCTTCCTGGTGTTTCTCAGAAGGTAAAGTCAAGAACAAAGCAGGCTTTTCAGAGCTTTCTGCCAGCAGCCAGCACCTTGGCAAAACATACTTCCTAAGGACTCCAAAAACCTGGAGATGGCTGGGAAGGGGAGCTATCAAAGGCTATACATCAGCTTTACTACTGAGTCAACCACACAAAGGAGTTCTTAGCTCACTATTTAAAGGACTTAAAATCATTAAAGTTTGTAAAGACAGACCCTTTTCCGAACAAGGACAACTGAAATGGCCCTGTGGACTTCTGTATGGTGTACATCAATGGCTCCAGATCCAACGTGCTCAATCTACAATGATAGTTGCTTTCTAATGCCCAGCTTTGTGGTGAAGCTGGAGGGCTTTCCAGTTTGTGTATTATCTTGACTTTTTTTTTTTAATGTAAAGGCTGTGCAGAACCTATTAGAACCTCATTGTGAATTATACAACCTATTCTTCAGTGAGATAGACATAAATACCAGATTAGATGGTAGTAAATAGTTATCTCAATCCTGCCTCAATAGAAACAGAATCCAGCTTGTACTTTTACAGCTGTGTTGATTTTGTAAGGCTTAACAGCAGCACATAAAGTGGTAAAGCTTATTTGTCACAAAACTGATTTGGCTCTGAATACACAGAAGGAATAGATGAGCTAAGTTAGAAGGCAGTACTCCTCTAGGCAGCTTTCAGGTTACAGCTGCATTTTAAATGCAAAGGTTTTAATTTTTACAAGGTAAATTTAATCTTATGAACAGATATGAAAGATTTCATGGAAACCAGTTTAGTCTTTCTGACAACGGAAATGCCCGTACCCCTGCTCAAATGGGTGGAACCATAAAATAAAATATTCCACCCCAACTTGCATTTCAACTTTATTATGAGCCAAATTATTTGCTTCTGTTGTGAAATATTAAGAGTTGGCAGCAGTTTTCTAGTGTGCATGGGTAGAGTTGATACAGCAGCTGTTACGTCATTTGGGTATCGGAAGCTCCTATGACATACCCTTGTTGTTCAACATTAACTTGTTTTTCAATGCCAATAGCTATATGCAAAATCACTTCTCAGATTGATGACCACTGCTAGCAGAAGATGAGATAACATTTAAAGGACTAAAAAAATTTGCCTTGCTGTTAATTACAACATTCAATGGTTTACAGTGGGTGAAAAGATATTTCTTATTCCCGCCAGAGCTTTCACATGGCTGAACCAGGCATAAAGGATTAGTTCTTCCTGCTCCAGTGTTAACTCTTTTGCAAAAATGACCCCCTGTGCTCACTTCAGAATATGGAACAATGATGAGGTCAAAAACCCACATAGTATAGTTTTTATTACACTATTTGTCGCTACTAGATGAACGTTGTATCAACCTCACTGGGGGCTCCCTGTCCTCAAAGTCATAGAGGACAGTTTGCCAAGAATAGGCTAAATGCTGGCATCATTCCCTTTCGTTCCCGTCTAAATTGTGGGTGAGCTCTCCTGGACATGAAATAACTCTTCATTCATATAGGAGGGTGGAATTCAGCATGGTGCAGTCACCACTGCTTATGTTGTGCGTGAGCACACCAACAGGAATATGATTGGAAGGAAGCGTTAAACCCCTATAACCCATCCTTTCTCTTCCCTGAATGTATATATGTGGTCTGTCTGTGCTGTTGCTGCCACAAAACAGTCTCCCTGCTGGCCTTCACCTTGTCCTCTTTGTCCCTTGTTGGATTGATGCTGACACTGTGACAGCTGGAGGGCCCGCCTGAACTGAGAGTGAGCAGTAATGCTCTCTGTCTAGAGAACGCAGAGTACTGGCTGGTTATCTGTATAGCTCAGTTAACTTGCAAGCAATCAGTAGAATCAGCATTTCAGTATTTTCGTATGATGTGAATGCCAGATCCAGGCAAGAAACAAAGGCTTGATGGAGAAGAGGGATTTGCTGTCTGATGCCTTCAAGAAGAAGCTGGAGGCCTACCTACCACTTAAACAAATCTTCACGAGGAGATCAGAAATGGTATAACGCAGAAAACTCAAATAGGAAATCAAATGAGCTCCTTTCAAAGCAAAGGAAAAACTCCCACTGGCAAAGCTGCAACTTAAGGGAAAGAGATCATCTGAAACACAGGAAATGGGCCAAATTTTGCCTCAGTCACACATGCATAAACCTAATATTATCTCCACCATGACAACTTTCCTTTGTTGTTACAGGCTCCACAACAACTCCAGAACAACCTTCCTCAGTGTATGAAGAGATGATGCAGGAGTCACAGGAGAGTGGTACTAGCTCAGTAATTGCTTCCTCAACAGCCTGTGTTCCCTTTTACAGAAATACCTGAATTCAGCCTAGATACCAAAATGGAAATCTAAGGGGAACGGAGTTCTCTTGTACAGAACCTTTCTGTACAAGATGTAAGTAATAAGACAAAAACCTCTCATAGCACTATTGTATTTGGAGAAGTCACTAGGGGCACAGGTAATGAAAGAAAGAATACAGTCCATGTGTGCATAGAGGGGAGGGAAGGCAAGGGACAAGTTAACCAAAATTGATGGAACCCCAAGCAAGTTGAGCTGAAGTTTTGCAGGGAACTTTTTTTTCTCATTCCTAGCAAAATTCTGAATCTCCAGTAAGTTCACTACTCCTCCAGCTAGAGGCACAACATCCTTCCCCAAGACCAGACCAGAACTATGACAATTTACACTAGCTAAGTGTCTGACAGATAATATGCAGTATGTCTTATGGAAGATTTAAAAGGGTCTTACCGCAAGGCTATCTGGGGAAGAAGGGAGTGGATACAAAGGGGAATTAAATAACATGGCAATCCTGTCTCAATAAATAGCAGGAAACCAAGGGGAACAGCAGCTAGCAGGGCAGCATTCAGCTTCACTGCAGAAAAGGGACTGAAGAATCATGAATCAAAGGCAGCAAGTAAACAAAAGAGGGGAAAAAAAAACAGGAAAGAAAAAGAAAATCACTGGCCTAGGTTACGGTGAGGGAGGGAATCTCAAGTGCAACACCACACTTGTGCTATGAAGGGGAAAGCGTGGTGGAGCCTGTGTATCCGTGCATGGATGGGGAGGAACAGAATAAGGGGTATATGCTTGTGTCCACCAGGTAAGTGAAAGACACAGTGGGCTGTTATAGGGTGGGTAGTCTTCAAAAGAGTGTGGGAGAGCAGGGATAGGGAAGGGGAACAGGTGGAAGGGACAGGACGGTGCATTATTATGTTGCTTAGCAGGGGCTGGGGAAGGAGAAAAGGCAGAAGGGAAGGAAGTTCTTACCACATTTGGAAAGTCTGCCAGTCATCAACTCCATACAGTTAGTGGTGTCTGGATCATAGAATGGAAAGAGGAAGGAGGGAGGGAAAAACATAAAAAAAGGTTTCCATACCTCTGTGCATAAAGTAGTAACTTAGCACATTATTACCTGAAGCAGGAAACATATACACATCTTGGTCTTTACACAACCCAGGCCAAATTCTGCCACCCACTGTATGCCAGTGCTAACCTGGCCCTGTGACTGGGAGCGGATGCTGCTTCAGTCCTGCTGCTTCCACTCACCTCTTTATCATAGCTATAGGTATTTGTAAGATATGGGAAATATTCTGGCACCACATTAGCAAACTAAAAACCTTGAAAACATTGTTTCACCTGGCCAGCTTTGCAAGTAGCCAGGAAATGCCCAGCCAGCTGACCTATGTACCTCAAAAACCTGGAGAGAGGGAGGAAATGCAGCGCTGTGCTATAGGACACGGAATGAGAAGGCTACTGACACAGTTCAAAAACATCTTTTAGACCCCAAAGGATAATGTCCAAGTTCTCAGCATAACTCTGCCTCTCTCATTCACCTGTAGTCTCTTACTCCTCTTGCTTTCAATGTCACTATTTTCAGGCAATAGAATTACTTCTGGAAAGGGTGGCAGAGTCTGGCCCTAAGACATTACTGTCCATTTTCTATACAGCTCCCATTGCCACAGCCTCTGAGTGCTTCTTACTCAGGTGTGGTAAGCAGAAGGAGCTCTACATGGCAGCTTTAAAGCAGAAAGGACCAGCCCAGCTGGACACTTCCATGGGGAACTGCTGGCAAGCCAGATCTGCTGCTGTCAGCCAGGATTCCCTTGCATTTGGGATCTAAACCATTGCGTCCATGAGTGCTGGGCAATGTGGAGCACTCGCTGCTGAGCAAGTGTCTAACAGTTAAAGCACTCAGTTTAGTCTCAGATCTCCTCTTGCCTGGCCTCTCAATGAACACTTGGGTATTCAAGAAATAGGCTTCTTGGAAACATGCACACATATGCTGAGGAGCCCTAACTGCTAGGAAGCTCTAACTATTCCCTATCTGCTGAAAAGTCTGCAGGAGAGAGGGAAGGATAATTTCTCAGCATTCTTCCCCATAAATACTGAGAAAAGTAATTTCACAAAAGGGGGAAGGGGTGCTGGATATGCTTGGGTAAGCTGAGCCCATGCTAGAAGAGCATGGATATGTATGTTCTCTGATGCAGCCAGGCCTGTGCTGCATAGATCATCTGGGAAAGCAGGGAGTAGAGAGGGCAGTTGCTTGGTCCAGTGATACTGGTCACAGCATGTAAGCAGCAGATATGTGCTGTCCATCCCCAAGGTTAAAGGCAGGATGGCAGAGGTCAATGAGAGATGATACCTATGGAAGGTCTCTCAGAAAGGCACAAGATTGAGAGAAAGAGGAAAGAGGAAGGAGGTGAAGGAGAAGAGAGGATTCAAGAACTGGAACAGGGTATCAGAGGTGTCAGAGAGGCCAGGAGTTCACCTGCCTTTGAAATTCTTTGGCTAGTCTGAGTGAGTGAAGGCAGCTTAACCTCCCAAAACACATTTCTCCCTGACGATGCCTAGCAGGTTTAAGAAGTGCCTACAGCTGCTGACTGAGCCAACGACCAGAAGTCACAGTCAAGAGTTTGTACCATTTTCTTTAATAACTTGGAGAAGCTTGTGGTCTCGTGCCTTTCAGGGGTTCCTGTCCAGCCCCCTCTGAGTCAACTACACCTTGTGCAATACAGATCCATAGTGGTAGAGCTCAGAGCATACACCCAATCATTAGCAGAACTTATGCTTTGAAAAAAACATGTAAGAGTCTCAAAAGTCTCAAATATGACTGAAAGACTTTCTGACTCCCACCTCCAACACCTGGAATTTTCCCTTCAAGTGCATCCAGACTGACTGGCCACATACTAACCAGCAGTCTGGAAAAAAAAAAAAGGTAGCATTTGGATAATGTCAGAGTAGGTAAATATTGTGGCTGGTTTACCAAGATTCTCCTGAAATTGGTATTTCTGTTTCCTTGTTAATTTTAACAAATTTTAAATAATCATGTCTCCTCAACTTACTACTTCAGAATACTGTCTTTTTTCTAAGTCACTTGCTGTCAGCATAGCTCTTTTTAGTATTTCATTTAAAGCTAATTGTGTTACAGGTCTACGTACATTAATCGTGTGACTAGAATACAAACTGACAGATCTACCACAGGAAAAATGGATTGTAACATAGGCTTTTCGACAGTATAACATCTTGGGCTCTATACCCCATTTTGTTGCTAAAAAACTAAATTTGCAAGTTATGGAATAGGTTTTGATGGATAGGGAAAAACACAAACCTTTTTTGAAATAGAAGACCATGAAAACACCAAAGGAACGCTAATAAAACCTCTAATTCGTCTGTCTTAAAACTTCTATGCACAACTATAATTTGCATTCTCTGTATTGCCATGGCCAGTCCCAGGGACTGCACAGAAATTCGTTTTTATTTTTAATGTCTTTCTGAGACACAATCAGGTTGGTTTTCCCCTATTCCTAAGGCATAGCAAACACGAGCACACCAGAAACAGTAGCTCATATCGCATTGCTTGAAAGACTAATGGAGTTAATATGCCTTCAGCTTCTCTGTTATAATAATTGCTTTAATATTTCTTTCATTTCCATCATATTGTAACATCTGCTTTAGTAAATACTCTATATGATAAAATATTTCATCATTTTAAAGTAGAATTTTCGTTCTAATTAGAAAGCCTTAGATTCGTGGCAGCCAGCTTCTGCTCATGGATAATAATCCATAACCCTGTAACTGTGGGATCCAGGTGTTATGTGAGGTGACTAAAGCCAGGGTCCAAAGGCCTTTAGCTGTCTTGGTCATGTAACTGCATTTTTAATGTGTGCTGTTTAATTTTTTAATTAAAGCATTGTGGCAGTGTCAGATCTCAACCCTTCTGATGATAAGGCAATTCCTTATTTCATAAAGATTGCTGGCAGTCACTCACGCTTTGGATTTGATGAAGATTCTTTCATAAATGACACCCAGTTCAGTTCATTAGCAGATGGCAAATGCTTTGGTTACAATAAGACCTTCCTTCAGAAGGCCAGACAAGCTCTGAATCCTGAAGAAATGCTAGTGTTCTGAATCTTCTTTCCTGATTTTTTTCTTTAATTTCTATGTTTCTGTCCTACATAAATTTCACAATCAAGCTGCCTGGTTTGTGATGCTTCTGATATCTCTGAGACTGAGACTTGTCCCAGCCCAGGAAATCTCACCCAAACAGCTGGTCCTCTGAGACCTCCAAATCCAGGGCTAGATCCCAGAAAGCACTGAGCGTCTCCTGCCAGATGCTCATAGTCCCCAGTAAACATTTCCATTAAGGGAGATGATGTCAAGGGAGCCACCAGTTCCTCTGGTCCAAGGCAGTTATCATTTAGATAGGAATTCCCCAGTGTCTGGGTGCTTATTTGAAATTCTCTGTTCTCCTATCAAAACTCTGGAGAGCTTGGATGTTTTTCTACATGCTTTATTTCAGGACTACTCATCTAATTTTAATGAAGTCTGTTCAGTAATAATACTAAAGCTGTTTAGCAAAAAACCAGTGCTCTGCCAATCCGACCAGGTATTACATGGCACCTTCTGTAGGTGGGATCCATCATAGCAAGATGAAGTGATTGCCCCGGACACTACAAGAGCAGTAATACATAAAAGATTGCACAAGAACGCAGGAAACAAGATAAACCTGGGTGAGCCCCGGGTAAAACTGATTTGCGGTCCAATTCCAAACTGGCATTTTTATAGCCCCATTTTGAGTCTGCGGCTGTCACATGAACATGTCTTGCTTGGGTGCATACACCGAAGATACACACAACGAACAAGATTTTGCACTGCCCTATTTCGAAGCTGGTTGTGGTCTCTAAACACCTGTGTATGCTGATGAAAGGCATTTCCAGCAGTAACACTGACATGCTCTGAACTTGAAGATGCCAATGGTTAAAATCTGTCATAAAGGCAATAAATATAATAAAGAAACAGAAAACCTAAACACAGAAGTTGTAAAGGCTATTTCAGTATTGCTGATTACCCAGAACATGGGAAAATGGGAAAAAATAAGAATATGCAGCACCCCACACTTAAAACCAAAGCCCAAAGAGGCTAGGAAATATTAGGGAAATAAAAATTGATATCCTGTGAATGATCACAGATGGCTTTTGCATGTCCCTATTCACCAGCTGTTTCTATTACTCTTTTGTGCAAAGGCACTGGAAGAAAACCGATTATGATTTAATGGGAAGAGTATTGGGCTGAAACAAATGCACAAATCTGAGATTTTTTTTTTTCATGGAGAGAGATCTTTTTATCCCACCAAAGGGCAGTCCTGCCCAGGGATTACCTAAGTAGAGATTCTGAGTATAAGGCTCCTGGATGGAACCATGCATGGACAAGAGACAAGGCCAGCTGCTCTCACAGATAGCGATACTCACTCTTGATCCAAAAGGGACTGTCCTTTCATGGCCTCACTGGGCTTAATGGATTTTGTGATACCAGTAACAAGAACACATGGACAGCTATTCTGGTTCAGATCAAAGACCAAACCCATGCAGGGCTCTGTCTCCATCAGCAGCCACACATAGATATGCAGGAGTGTAACAGCAGGCCAAGCATACAGAACACTTCCTCCTAACACTACCTCACTCTCTCACCACTTTCAGGTCAGAGATTTCCTGAGCCTGCTGCAGTTTCTCCATTTAGCCATCCTCATGAAGATTTCTCCTCCAGGGAGTTGTCCAGCCTTCCTGTGAGTAAGGAGTACTCAGGGGAAGATGAGCATCTGCAAGCTCCTCGCATTCAGAACCTGCTTCAGTGAGGAGTTCCACATTACATGAAGACACACTTTCCAATATTTTTTTGGTACATGGCTTCCACTAGTTTCATATGACGGCCTCTAGTTCTTGCATTGGGAAGAAAAAATGAACAGTCAATCCCAAGCTACTTGTCCTATGCCAGTCATGAGTCTGTAGACCTGGTATTGTCTCAGCAGTTATACCACAGAGGTATGAAAATGTCCTGAAACATTAAGGTAGAAGGCTGACACGTTGCACTAAATTTGGCCAACTGGACAGTGGATTTTAGAAGTATTACATCAGCTTTTGGGATAGGTTTCATTTATTTACACACTTATTCAGGTAAGGGAGGGAAGTTATTTTCCTGCTTCAGAGTATGTCAGAAGAAATAAGCACAGCCAGTCTTAGGAAGGAAAAAAGGAAGTGAATGGAGGGATATCCAGGGGGAAGGGAGATTATACGGTGCTCAAGTGTGATACAGAAACACATCTGCCTAAATCAGGTACATATCAGGCTCACATACACACACACACACACAGATGCATGGGCAACGTGACATCTACAAACACTGTTGTGAACTGGAGGAAATGAGAAAGAGGAAAGTGCGTTCTGAAACCCAGGCAAGCCGGCTTAGTGGGCTGGCATGCTGCATAACAGATCAAAGAGGGGCAGGAGAGAGAATGACTACCAGTACCATATGCTTAGACCTAATGGTCTTGCTGTTCTGCTTTATACTGTGTTCATTGCATCTTCCCCTTCTGCAGGTCTCACTTTACAGGCATGCACCTTTCACAGATGGTTTTCATCGTCCCACCTAAACTAAAAGGCAGCGGAGACAACCGCACAGAGGATATGTCTGCACACAATGAGCTAGGAGGATCTCCAGTGCTGGGCCAGTATTGCTGGTCAGAGCCAGCAGTACCCTCACAGCCACGGAGGAGGAGAGTCAGAATGAACTGCAAGCTCGTTCTGTTGCAGCAGTGGACTGCCTACAGAGTGTCCTCAAACCATGAACCTGAATAGGAGTCCAACAACTACAATTCCCGTGAGATGTCAGGGCTGAGAATATGGGAGAAGAAGAGAAACAGAGAAGAATTTGCCTTGTTTCTAGTAAGAAATGCTGAGTAATTCCAAGGCAATTTCTAGGAAGCTCTTGCATACATCTTCCCAACCACAGCCACCCAGCTAAGCAAGGTGCTGAATGTGAACTCTTCTGTCCCTTCATCCTTTTATTTCCCCTTACTGTCTCACTGGCTGGGGATGTGGACCACGGGGCCTCTCTACTTTGATGCACAGGTTGTCTCTTCTT
Organism: Gorsachius magnificus; assembly: GCA_034008185.1. Taxonomy (NCBI): domain Eukaryota; kingdom Metazoa; phylum Chordata; class Aves; order Pelecaniformes; family Ardeidae; genus Gorsachius; species Gorsachius magnificus. The sequence continues at coordinate 5,114,636 of CM067086.1, read as the reverse complement.
GGTAACAATCTTTTTTTTCACCCCTTCCTTTTCTCTTTGCCTTTTATTCTGCTCCAACCTAATTTTTTTCAGGTTAAATTACTTGTCTCTTTTTCAAGAGACTTGCATATTCCTGATCAGGTCAGGTGATATGATACAGGATAGTCTGGCACCCTGTCTCTCGTGAGCTGTCTTCCCTGGCTGAGGGAATTCTCATTTTTAAGTTTCAAGAGACCATTCATTTTGGTTTTGCTCCATGTGGGGTTATCCATTCCATTCTGGCATTAAAGATCAGGCTGGGTTTTCCCTGCTAGAACAACATGCTCTCATGTAGCTTTAGGCAGTAGAAAGAGATTCTGTGTCTATAATATGATTTCTCCATTCCAGAACCAGAGCAAAACCCTAAGTCAGATACACTTCTCACAGCACAGTTTGCCCTAAATATCTCCCTGATGAATGTTTTTTACACCTGCTATAATATGACTTTCTAAGGGAGATATCCTGCTTCAGAAGCAAGTGTGCAACAGGGTCCAAGTCTTTCTTGGATCCCTTTCTAGGGAGCCTCAGTAGCTAGCACATATTAGGGTGAAGAAGTTAAGAGAGATCACCATGTTATTTACTATTTTAACAGTTTTTTCCTCACCAGAAAACAAGGGTACACTTCTTTCCCTAAGAAACAAGGAATGCTTGAACATTGTTCACGCAGCAGGGGTAATATGAACTAGACTCAAAGGATGCTCTCCTATCTAATTCCCCTCACTTCCTCTTGGCCCCAGCATCTCCCAAGAGGAAGGGCTAGCAGAAAATTCTGGCTGCTTCCTTGAGTCTGATTTAATTTCCAAGGTCCAGACAGCAAAAAACCTGAATCATCCCGTTCTAGTACCCTCACCTTTCCTGTTTCCTAATGGAATAACCAATGTGCTGGGCACCCTTGCAGTCCAGCATGCAGAAGGTCAAGCAGTGCTGGAGGGCAAAAGCAAAGTGGAAAATAGTATTTCCTGAACTGAGCATACTTCTCTATCATGTAGTGAGAATACACCCTTCTAGATGGAGTTATTTTATCTTCAGCTGTTAAAGCCACACTATTAGACCAGAAGGATGTAACCCATATGTGCAATGAGCCAAGGACATCTGGGGTTTAACTGCAGGATGCAATGCTGACTTCATTCCTCCAATTTTGTCTTGGCTGGTTCACACAAAGGTCAAGCATAGAATTCAACTCTTATATACAATATTTAGTTACTACCTTTTCATCATCATACGATGGGAAAATTCTTCCCACTCCTTCTGCCTCTTTGCCTTCTTCCTGCAGCCTCTGCTCTCTGCCTTGCTCCTATTTCTTTCCTCTGTACCTGTACGTTCTTTCTGCTTCTCCCCATTTTTCCTTCCTTGAAGCACTCCCAATAGCTAAGCTTCCTTAAATTTTCAGTTTTCACCTTCTTCCTTTGTTCTGTCCTTTTAAAGGATAGAAAAGTTAAGACTGATACGGCTTTTTTGTGTGTGTCACCTCTATTATTCAGAGTAAACATTTCTACATAATGGTGGGATGAGGCCAGTTTCTGTATTATCAATTCAGGCTGCCAGCAGATTCAGATTGATGTCATTGGACAGGGTCACACACATAAGGCTTTCTTTACCACCATGAGGAACTGAAATTTACTTTATAAATACATAAAATATAGCTTCTGCAGAACCTTAGTATGTGATTTGTGCTACCACAGTAGTGGGCCAAGAATCTGACCACACTACTGGAAACTATTAGCTACTTTCTGACCATCTGAAAATGCAGCTGTTAATGGCTAAGTTAAAAGTAGCTCTCAGCCTTGTTCTGGGACCCTCTGAACTTGGATGTTTCTAAAGCATCTTCTAGATGTATCTTCTAGAGCATGTCCCTATTCTGGGAGATTTTGGAGCTGGACAAAATCTGGAAGATCTACTGATCATGCAGCTTTTGATGGAGAAGTGGGCAAATGGCTCTTTAGGTGGGAGAAGGGCAGAAGCTGTTCAACTGGGGAATGCGCCAGAAGCACTGGAGTGGGAATGAGAGAGGGAGGAGTAGGGTGGGTGCGGGGAGTTACTGCTCTATCTGAATGGAGCTCGTTTCTTGCTGTAATCAGAGGGATGGCCTCCCTCAGCCTCCTGGTACTGAGAGGCACTTCACCTTCCTGTCCCTGCTGAAGCAAGGTGCTCAACAGTAGAAACTACTTACCTGATAACTGCTGCACTGAAGGCTGGTCATGTGTGCTTAACAACTGTGCCTGAATGGTTTCTACTACCCTCTTAAAACGACGGCTTGGACCTGTGAGGAGAGAAGAGGCACAAATGGCTGTGAGAGGAGCAGGAGCCAAATCCTCATACAACCCAGGCTGGAGGGGAAGGATCACAAACATCTTCCCTTCAGTCTTGTCCCTAAGAGTGTACTGACAGTGTATCTGTCCTTCATCCGACGACATGGCTTTGAGGAACTGTTAGGTAGTTCCCATGTTAATAGGGACCATGGTGTGCTGGCCTTAACAGGGGGGGGAAGGATGGCTTCTGGGCTCCTTTTGTAAAGACAGAAAAGGTGGGGGTTTCTTTTTGTTTGTTTTAACCCCTGTGGGGAGCATGTCGCCACCCAGAAGAAAAGGGTGATTGCATGTTTCTGTCAGGAAGAAGAGAACAGTGGCCTCACGTTGCCCAGCTGAGTCACTGAGACCTTTGAGTGAAACAAGGAGACAGTATAGGGAAATGCTTCAAATCTGATGCACAGAGCAGCCATTTTAGCATTCATCATGGTGATGGCAACTTCACTTCTTTGGGAATCTCTTTCCCTCCCAGAATTTCCATCACTACCAACACCATTTTTGTTCCTGATATCCTCCTTGACCCCATCTGAATTTTCCCCTGAGTCAAGACAGCTATATTCTTTCCCCTGGCAGAGCTCTCTTTGCCTCTATAGGCCTCTATATCAGCAAGGACAAAGCCAGCTTGCACCCATTTTACAGCTTTGCTGTGGTTACCTGATAAGAGTGTGAAAGTGACAGAATAGATCCCGTTCTCCTTCTGTGCCTCTCCCCCTTCTGTGTATGTTATGTCCACCTGGAACTTCACTGGCTTCTGGAAGACAGCAGGACCTCCTGTGGACTTATATTCTGCACGGAAACTTGTCTGTGAGATGACACTGTGACTGAGGCTTGGAATCTGAAACAGGTTGGTAGAAGGAGATAGTAGAACCGGAGCACAAAGGGAACAAAATTGCATAATTTGATTCAGAAAAATATACATTTCCAGAGTGGACAAGATTTGCTGGATTCACTTCTGAACTTGAATTTGTAATGTACAGAGTCTTCTTGTGAAATCAGTAAGAATGTAGGTTGGTTGGCACCACAGAAGAATGTGCTGCTCCTTACAGGACTGACCTAAGCTTAAAGGTTGAATATTGCTGGAATACCCAGCATGCTTATAAATTTACACATTTTGCACAACTTCATACACTCAGTCTTTCTTTTCCTACTCAGCTACCAGTTTTGAGAAATGCCTTTTGCTGACTGAAAACTGCTATTAAGGAAAGGGGCAGCAAAGTCCGTGGGATGTATGACTGGATATAAAAAAACACCTGAGGAGCCTGATCTGATCCTGGTTTGAGCAGGAGAACTCCTGAAGTCCTTTCCAATCTCAGTTGTTTGGTGATTCTACGATATCAAATAGACACCAGAACACAGAGACACTTAGACAAGTGTCTGAGATATCCACAGGGAAAGCATGCCTGCAAATAACTTACCCAAATCACAACTCCTATCAATATGTAAAAGAACTTTGAGAAGCTTTCTGGTATCATCCAATACCTGTACCTTCAGACCCATGGTAGAATTTCATAACTGACTGATTTTCAAGCAGTTACCATTCACAGTCCCTGTCAAAATTGAACATACTCACATTCTACTTATTGCTTCATAAAGGACCAAATTTTAAAAAAACCCAAAACCAAATCACTTAGAAATCTGGCCTGTGATTTAGGGGGAAAAATGAAGATAAATTCTTTGAGAAGCTGACCTTAAGGACTTACTTAGCAGGCTGTGACGATGCATTTAAGTTTGAAGTTGGCTGTAAGAGACGATTCATAGGGTTTGCACACAAATCACTACATCACACCTCAACCCACACATGTGGGGTGTGCACAGGATCAGCAATAGAGACAGTAGTGCACACTACACAATATAAACCCACAAGCGCAGCTAAATGCATGACACCAGTATAGTAACATGGCTGCTTCAAACCAATCTGAGATGGATACTAGTGTCTGGTGCACGCCACTATACTGCACTTGCTCCTTCTATGCCTGTACAGTTAAAAGGATTATGGCTGGTTTTTTGGAAGAAATTAATTGCAGCATCATAGACACTAAAAAGAAGTGCAGTATTTTGTGGAAAACAATGTCAATTCAACAAACGAGAAAAGAAATTAAGTCTCCTTCTCTTAATTCCAACTGAAGAAAGTCTAATTAAATTGTCAACTACCTTGAATTAAAAAATCTGTCAAATTAACTTTACTGTGCTGACTTTTTCTTCATTGATACTTCTAGATAGCGAGAATAAGGACTTTCTATAGGAAAAAATGACAATTTCCCTCTGCATTTCTAAATTGCAAATCAACTGCATCTGCAACAACTGATACTCCGGCCACCAGAGGGAATTACCCTTCTTTCTGCCATACAGCATTGAAGAGGAGATTTAAAGTAACAAATGGAGATGTAAGACAGGATTTTTGTCTGACTGAAGTGGTGGGGGGCATATGCAGCAGAGGGAGACCCAATCTGATGCCCAGACGGTGACTGTAAGGTTAGTTTGTCAAAGCAGCAGATCACTGTCTTGATAATGCACCAGCAGTGTGCTCTAACTGTAGTGATATTCCAAGCGTTGGCAACCTGGAGACCCTGCCAAGAAGGCTGAAATCTTTTCTCACCTTACTGTTAGAAAGTCAGACAGAGTCCAGTGGAGGCCTGAATCAACAGACCACGTAAACTAAATCCACAAAGGATGCATTTGAAGAAGCGGAGACCCTGCCCAGTAACATATGGCACAACGAGTCCTGGAACCGACCAGCGAGCAATGCCTCCAAGAGGCAGCTGGGGTGACTTACCGAGAGGAAAGCGTGGACAATATCAGCCTTAATGGAGCTTAGTGGCTTGTCCTTAATGACCACAAAAATCTGTTCTTCTTTCTCCAGGTTGATGAAGTTACCGAACCAGGATTTTTTGGCAAGCCTGACGTGATGAAAAGAGAGAGACGGTTTAGAATATTCATCACTGTTTCTTACATACCCTCAGATAGAAACAATATTAAAAAACACATAAGGAAGTTTTCATAACACTCCAGATGTGATAGTATTACTAACAGTAAGTAGAAAACAGTGTCAGAGAACATCCAGAACAACATTTCACTGGCATTTCACATTTAACAGTGAAAACTCTTAAAATGACAGAATACACAGTGTTAGTCTGGCAGCACGTGTGACCAACAATGAAAAATCAGGAGCAATGGTAATTCTTTTGACTGAGCCAATATACCAATTAATACTGCATATAGAAAGTGCATATAAGCCAGGGGACACATTTGTGGTTTCTTGTCTCCAGGGAACTCTCAATTTCTTGTGACAATATGCAGATGCTGGTAACACAGGGATCTAAGTTCCTTCCCACCCAATTTCAACCCCTTTGGTGTTCTAGGACTTCAAAAGTTCATTTTCTGAAGGTACCCTGCTGGGTTGACACTACAATCACAGGATCTTGGTTTTTGAAGCGAGCTGTAGGTTTCACTGGACCTCCAATCTGGCAGTGAGTGAAATCCACTCCTACATAGAGAGCCAGGACAAAGGCTGTCCCATTCATTAGTCCTATTCAGGGTGTCTGTATGAGTGAACTCTGGCCATCCTACAAAGGAAGGAATTTTCAGTACTAAGGAAGAAGATATTGACACCACGCAAAACACAGTTCAGGCTTTCCACCAACGGTAGTCCAACTTCGCAGTTCCTTTCTGCATCAGATGGTGGTTTCATCATAAAATTAAATTGCTCTGTTTTTTCCCACTGATTGTATCAGCCAATGTTTGATTTTGCTTATTGTTTCAGCATCTCAATGCACTTTGTTGACATTCCCTTTTAAGTTAACAGGCTAAAGGAAAAATGCAGTGACATGAATGCTGTTGGGGGACACTACCCAGAATTTGAAGGTAGCACTCGGATAGGTGTGGTTTTGAGGGGAGAGAAGATGCTGTCAGCTATGAGATACAGCCAAAGAATTGCTGGACCAACCTAAACCCAGGGAAAATTCCACTGAAATAAGCCATATTTTAGTAGGGAAGAATTTAGCATGAAAATGTCAGAAATGAAAAGCCCTGCCACCAAGAGACTGAAGTTTTTTCCGTCCACAAGATACTTTATAATGCCATGACAAGTCCAGTTTGCAGTATGGCAAGCAATAGGCTTTCTCTTGTTTTGGCAAACATTCACCACTTAATGGAAGAAGACAACCTCTCCAGACAAGGAGAGCCATCTGCAAAAAGGATTGCTATACATCAGCTTTCCAGCAAAGCAATAAACAGCTGGAGAGAATTATTAGTAGATTCACTTTCTGCAGCAAAGACTCAGACTGAAGCAGAATGAGGAAGGGCAGAGACTAGGAGAGAGAGGAGCAAACTAGGAAACTAATTTGAAGTCTAGACCTTCAGGATGAAGAACAAAGCTTGACCTCAGCAGTGTCCAGCGATTTGCACTCATTCCCCATTCCAGAGTGCTCCATGAATCGCACAACTGTTGTCTCACTGCCCATTTAATGCACGCAGTAGAAAGACCACAACTGGAAGGCAGCTCAGCTGTGCAAATAATCATTTGCTTCTACTTTCTGCAGGCAACCAAAAATAAGGGTACAGAAAGATTCACTTGCAATTTGGTAAACCGGTGCCCCCCACTCAATTAAAGTGGGCTGGAAAACTGTCACTCCCTAAAATATTCAGAGGCAGCTGTAACTAAGCCAGTGAGCCAGAGATTAGCATAGGGAGCAGTAAAGAGAAAGGGCCTCTCATTTAAATGGGTCGTTAAGGAGCCAGGGTTAGAATGTGAAAGGAAATTACATACTAATTAGCTCATGTGTCTCGCACACACCATAACAACTCCGCAAGCCCCTGGAGAGCTGGGGCAATAGCTCCCTGCATGTAAAGGGTCTATGCTCATTAGTAAATTAGCACCTGGTTATCCATCTAAAACGGCTGGTTGTCTTAGGCTTGCATGTATCATAATCTATACCGGGGTTAGCTATATGGACTCCAGGGGCCCAGTGTATGTCACACATGGAAGCTGGGCCTGGAAAAAGTGTGCATATTTAATTGCAGGTCTGCCATGTTAAAATACAGCTTTTCATTTTTGTGTTTTCACTAATGATTTTGTTGGCCCTTCATTTATAGGTCTCTTAACAAGCACAGGTTAAAAGGGCCCCAGAAGATAGGGAGGTTTTCTCCTGTTCAGCTTGGAAACTTGGTCTGGAGTCTCCAGAGTCCCAGCTGGGCTCTTTTCTTCAGCAAGGTTATCACCGGTAATACTGACTCTGGAAGATTCACTGATATCCTGGGCTATGCTCCAGCTTGTAAATCACTGGAATTCGCAAAATAATTTTGCTTGTGTCGCATAAGATGGAATAGATGCCAGCGGCCTCTCCTGTTCCTGGAATGAACAGAATTGAGACATAGCACACATGCACGGCCTTTTCTCCCTGAAACTGGCAGAACTAGCTGCACTCATAGACCTGGAGAACAGGCCCGCTGAAGAAGAGGGGGCAGCCTCGGAGTAAAACAGCACAATAAAAGTTTCCCTTCTCTTAGAGGGTATTAAGTGCAACTAACTTGGGTTAAAATGGGTGTGAATCAAGGATAAGCAGGGTAGGTTTAGACTGGATAGAAGGAAGAAATTCTTTACAATGAGGGTGGTGAAACACTGCAATGGGTTGCCCAGAGAGGTGGTGGAGGCCCCATCCCTGAGAACATTCAAGACCAGGTTGGACGGGGCTGTGAGCAACCTGATCTGGTTAGCGGTGTCCCTGCTCCCTGCAGGGGGGTTGGACTGGGTGAGTTCTAGGGGTGCCTTCCAACCAAAAACATGCTATGATTCTATGATCCTCAGCACCCTGAATGAGATGGTCTAGCATCTCACAGGATCAGGCTGTAAGCAGTAAAAAACATATTTAAAATTAACAATCTTCTCTTGTCATGGCAAACCTCCTAAGGGGGAGGGAGATAGGAGATATGTGTGGGAGGCTGGGTATTTAGATTACTCCAGGGAAACTAATCAAGTGACCAGTTGATGAAAAAGCAAATAGATTAGCATGAAAATGGAGGCTGGTGCTTTATTACTCCACACTGAATTTCTCACTGCTATAATGTTGTTCCTTTCCTAATTTTGGAGTGTATGACTGCATCGCCTTCTGGAGAGTCTCACTGCCTTCCCTATCCGTCCCTGAGTGCATGGATCTGCAACCTCCAGAGGTTTACCTGCTTGGCATAAATAACAGCCTTTCTACTTAAGCAAATGGAGCTTTGCAGGTTTAAAGCAGCTGGAGCTATGCCTCTTTAAATGTCATCCCTAACACATTTTCTAGGACTTTTTCATATGAGAAAGAAAAGCATTACCCAGACATGTCAAAGTCTATTACCTAATCATCAAGTTTGTTAAATGAATGGCAGTCATTAAAGAATGCTGTTCCAGAGCAAGGACATGTATTTTTATCGCTCAACCCATGAGGTCAATACAGCTCTTGATAAGGGCATCTTATTTCTTACAGAAAGGAAGAAATACCAGAAAAAATAAGACATGTGGAAGTGGGCACTGAGCAACAAGACATCTATCGTTAAAATATAATTCAGTTCATTATTTTTTATTACTTTTATTATGTTTACTGCAGGGTGCAGCCCAATTGAACTCATTAATTTGGCAATTATACAGAAAAAGAAAAAAGGGCCTTAGGCTTTGACTTGCATCCAAACTGCCTCAAATGACAGGCACTACTTCTCTATACCAGCTTTTAAAGAGTGAGTGGGAAGCAGAGAAGGCAATAAATTAACAGAAAAACTTCCACCAATATACATGCATGAGGAGAAGAGGAGAAATTGAATTCTGAAGGTTTTCTGCTTTAACAGCCTTAAAAACATTTGAGATGAGAGTATAATATATTTCTTTGATAAGGATGTGTTCATTTTATGAAGTTCTCTCATGCCACTCTATTAGTAAATGCTCCAAAGTGTTGAAAAGACAATTTATTCCATTTTTCTTCCTGGATTTCTTTTACTAACCTTTACCATTCCCTACTTCTCCCTCTCCTGAAGTCTTCATCCCTCTCCATTCTGCAGCATTAGTTATAGAGCGCCCATCTTACACCAGATAAATGCCAGGTCTGGGGAAAGTTGTTAAGGCAATACCATTGTCACCAATTAACAAAACTTTGGGCTCAAAATTTCCATCTACAACTCATGAATATTTCACACAAGTGTCTTGACAAAAGACCAAATTGCCTTGGTTGGCAGGGTAAGTCTATGGGCATAGGGTGCACAAACACAAGCTGTGAAAATAAAAAGGAATAATTTGGCATCTGTTGCATATATTAGGAAGTATTTGGAGCAGCACTCTCTGGCAGAGACTTCCAAACCTGCCATGCAGTGACGCACATTTGTGCAGTGAAACGGTTGAAATGTACACTGACTTTTAGGAATGAGTCTGGTGAATATGAAACAGCTTCTGCATGTCCCAGTGCTGCTTCCCAGAATTAACACCGCGTTTACTATCGCAGCCAAAGATTCCTCTGAATTATCTTAGCAGAGGCTTCTGCATGTTATCCTGAGGATGCGCACCCTCCTGTACTAAGAGGAAGACTTTTTAGTGCATAGTTAGTGCCAGTATAAACCATTGATTAACCTCTCCACTCCCCAAGAGTGATTTGCTTGACAACCAAATGAAAGAAGAGAGAAGGAACACTTACAAACCTAGTAAACCCAGCAAGCCATGAGAAAACCAAGAATTGGGCCCATGTGAACCTCATGAAGTGCAACAAGGCCAAGTGCAAGGTCTTGCACCTGGGTCAGGGCAACCCCTGGTATCAATACAGGCTGGGGGACAAAGGGAGGGGGAGAGAAGGAGTTGGGGGTACAGGTGGATGAAAAGCTGGACATGAGCCATCAATGTGCACTCGCAGCCCAGAACATCCTGGGCTGCATCAAAAGCAGTGTGGCCAGGAGGCCAAGTGAGGTGATTCTGCCCCTCTACTCTGCTCTGATGAGACCTCACCTGGAGTACTGCGTCAAGCTCCAGAGCCCTCAGCACAAGAAAGACATGGACCTGTTGCAGTGGGTCCAGAGGAGGCCACAAAAATGATCAGAGGGCTGGAGCAACTCTCCTATCAAGAAAGGCTGAGAGAGTTGGGGTTGTTCAGCCTGGAGAAGAGAAGGCTCCACGAAAACCTTATTGCGGCTTTTCAGAACTTAAAGGGGGCTTATAAGAAAGACAAGGACAAACTTTTTAGCTGGGCCTTTTGCAATAGGACAAGGGGTAATGCTTTTAAACTAAAGAAGGGTAGATTTAGACTAGATATAAGGAAGAAATTTTTTACAATGAAGGTGGTGAAACACTGGAAGAGGTTGCCCAGAGAGGTGGTAGATGCCCCACCCCTGGAAACATTCTAGGTCAGGTTGGATGGGGCTCTGAGCAACCTGATCTACTTGAAGATGTCCCTGCTCATTACAGGGTGGACTAGATGACCTTTAAAGGTCCCTTCCAACCCAAACTATTCTATGATCCTATGATTCTAAAATGAGGTGGTTACTGGGAGACTGTTTCATCACCTGCTCACCCCACTGCCATTACTGAGGTATAGATTTTATCCAGGGTCCTTAGCAGAAGAACCGTTTCACATCTCTATCCCACTCACCGGATAACAGGTTACAGTCAGATACTAATCCAGAACAGGAATACGTCACCCTGTGACATTCAGGCAAAGAAATGACATTGGTATGTGGTGGAAAAAAAGTAGTGTACTGGTAAATTACTTACTCTGGGGATGATTCTGGGGTTAAATTAGACATCTCCTCAGGTGTAGGTACTGCCCATGCACGCACAGCCAAAGAGAGGGAGGGAGAAAAGAAATGGATGATTCAATACACCTTCCATTTTCTACATGTATACCAATGAAACAATTCTGGTATTACACTCTCTTGCCTTTGCCCACTGCCTCTGCAGACTAGTACTGACATTTGAACGCTGGTCATATGTCTCCAGATCACTGTATCTAATCAAGTGCTGTATTTCAAGGCTCACCCTACCCTTCCTTAAATCATTATGTAATCTTGCACCAGCTTCAATGGTTTCTGGTTTGGACCCAAACACTGTGCCAATTTGATTGCTTTACAATTGCTTCAAAGCCCAGTTGGATGCAGCTCAGTCACTGCTGCAATTCTCTATAGTTTGCTGACCATCTCAGAGACAATGTCCCTGACCATCACCGTTCAAAATCTACCTCTTCCATGGCTGTAATCCTCATTTCCCATGGGATCACGTCCCAGTACCCTGTAAAACCATAGCGTGTTGGGATAGCAGCTGATGACGTCTGAGGATAATGCAAGCGACTTTGAGTGCCCTTTGCCTGAATGCAAAAAGTCACCTGGAGCTTGAAGAAGAAAATTTTGCACATCTCAACACTCTAGAGACTCTGAAAACTGAAATAGGCCAGCAGATATGATACCACTGATTGTATTAAGGAGATTTTTACACCAATTACCAAAGGAGGTAAAAAAAGCATTAACCAAGATCAAACAAGCTGTGCTTCAGGACAATTTCAGCCTATTGCCACTGGCTATCTTTTTTCAACAGAAGGCTCAGCCTGTGGCTACAGAGAGGCAGTGGAGTACAGCCATAGGGAAAACGTCAGAGTCAGGTTTGCTGACAAGTGCAGAAGCTGGAGGTAAAATTTTCCTGTGTTCTAAGAGCCACAACAGGGATAGTAAAGAGCTGTATGGCTGGAGTGTGAAGGGGGCTCAGGAGATGCTGTTGGAGCAGGTGCAGTGGCATGACAGAGCCTGCTCACACGTGCCTTGGGTTAGGGCTGGCTGACACTATCACTCTCATTTTCAATACTAATATTTAGTTCTCAGTACATGAAATTTGCAGAGCCACAGAGAGGTATCAACTTGCTGCTGAATGTCTGCCCAAACCAGAACCACCCTGGACACCTGGGTGAGTACTCACCTTGCAATTTCCGGCGATGGAAGCGAGGAGACCCCAGGAAACTATTCTTGATTGAGTTGAGCCGTGTCCTCCATGGCATTCCTCCAATGCTGGGGCTGGATGGTGGTGTTGGGTTGGGTGTGCCTGCTGGGCTCTCCTTTGGCGTATGGACAGGTGTCCCCTTGGGGGTAGGGAGGGGACTTCCCCTTGGAGAGGGGTGAGGGGTGACCTGTATGATGGGGATAGATTTGGTGCTTGGGTCAGTACTAGAAGGGAGCAATCTAACAGGAGACATAGGGTTGGTCTGCACTTTAGGAACAGCCAGCTGTGGGTTAAAGCCGGCAGCAGGCGAGCGGCCCTGAGCATTCTGCACAGGGGTGTTCTGGGAAGAGGGGGCGCTGGTATTGCTGGCAGGGAGTGGGTTGGATTTAGTAGACTGGAGTGGTTTTTCGGCCAATTTGCTCTTGGATGGCAAAGTCTGCGTCTTTGGGTTGGGCTGAAGTGCTGGCTTTGGTTGGAGTACATGTCCAGGCCTGGAGGCGTTCCTACAAGCATCAGGGTCCAAGGAGACTTGGGGTCGGGGAGAGAAAGGGAGGTCGGAGGTCTGAGGGGGGATGAAGAACTTTCTGATAGGCTACAAGACAGACACAGAGTGTCCATGCACATCAAAAACAGTGAAATACGCATAGAGCGGGCGAGCAGAGAAAGGAAAGTCAGAATAAAATCCATTCGAGTCACAAAGATGCACCATGTCACGAGGAGACACAAGAGATGGAGGTGAAGGGGTAGTGGGGAGGGAGGGATTTTGCAAAGAAACAAAAACGAACAAACAAACAAAAAACAAAAAAAAGACATGCAGTTAGCTGGGAACACGGCATAATCAACAACAGCAGCAGCGGCAGCAGCAAGAACAACAGTGTCATAACAGGCTTCATCATATTAACCAACCACGTGTCAGCAAAGGAAAACAACAGAAAGAAAAGTAAACAAAGGAAAAGTAAAAAAAACAAAAATAAATGAAAGAAAGTAACTAAGAAAAAAGAAGAGAGAAATGCCATCTCTCTGGGATTGTTCTGATTGCCCTGCAGTGAGAGAAGCACGATGCTGGAGGGAGGTGAGGAAGGGGAAGAAGAACCACTCAAGCCACAGACAAATTGAGATGTGCCAAGAATGGGACCACCTCTGTCCGCTCCAAGTGCCCATATGCAAACCCAGCAGAGAGATGAAACTCAAAACAGGTGTGTGATACATACGAAGTGGTAGGCGATAGACACAGGCTACTGCACACACCAGTCAGAACCTCTTTCCTTCCTCTTTACCCCTGACTCTGGCTTACGCACACCCCGGTTGCAGCCACCCATTGCAGGAAGAGGGGGAAAAGGGAAAGTGATGCCACCGTGGGCTTCCACTCTCCTCCTCTGGCCTGGAAGGTTAAACCGCTCAGCATTCACTTGGAGGCTTCAGAGTGCACACCACCACGAGAAAAATACAAACTCAGGTTGGCCTTTGATTTGTAAACAGCTACAGCAAAAACTTCAGAGAGGCCTGGCAAATTTGTTTATCTGGGAGGAGATGATCCTTTCCATCAGACTTTATGGTTTTCCTGCAACATCCCTCGTTGCATCGAAGGACAGCTTGATAATCAGAATTTCTGTCATAAAGTCTCAGCAATATTTGCCATTAAGTCCCAATTCTATGGAGGGGGTGGGATGAGCCACTGTATTGTAAGACACAGTTTAGAAAGAAAAAGACAACCAAAGTTCATAATCCATCACTGAGTTATCAAAATGGGATTATGAATTTTTTTTCCCAAACAAAAACATTTACATGTTAGAGGCATTTTGGGAAACCATTTGTATGTCAACGGCAAACAGCAATACACTGACTTGGGAGAATAGAAACCTTTTAAAGGGATGTCAGCAAGCTAAAAATCACATTTAAAACAAAACTAATGTCCTTACAAAAAATTGCTGTTAACACCTTAGATTACAAGTACTGGCAGAGTTGTAAAAATAGAAATCACTACTCAAGAACTTTAGCTTTGGTCTGCACTCAGATTCTGATTTCTATAAATTATTACCTATTATAAACTATTTATCACCTTTATTGTCATTATTACCCATTCTTAACACCTAAAAGCTGTAATCAAGCACTGTCCAGACATACCATGTACACACAACCATGCCTCAAATCTCAGTCCCAGGTAAGCACACTCACAAGTGACTTTACTTTCTGGGTCTGATGGATTAGCACAATGTTGCCATATTTAAATAATGCAGAAATGTATTTAAGACTTAATTCCTAAAATTGTTTGCATCAAAGTCATGTAATTACTTTAAAGAACTTAGGGTTAGGCCACCTAAATCAAAAGAAAATCAGTACATCAAAACATCTGTATTATTATTAGGATTGTAAAGTTAAAGTCTGCCACGTTGGTAAATTCTGATCACCAATGAGAAAGGAAGGGGAAAAGATGAGGGAAGCGGTTAATTTATGGAAGTCACTGTCAGCATCTGACTATTAACCATTTGCAAATGACACCAAAAGTCAAAGACTGTTGACTGCAAATGTTTCCCTGCAATTTTTGTACCTTATATGTATGACGGTTTGAGAAACAAATCTGGAAGAAATAAAGTCAAATTCAGCTCCCACTTAAGCCATTAAGGATCTGAAGGGGAGAACACCATTAGCAAGATCTTGTGAGATTTAGAACTCTTAGTTGCTGTCGAATTCAATTCCTCATAGAACTGAACTTAAGCAGCGCATACAGCGAAATGTATATATACTTTTAAAAATATGTTCTCTTTCAGCAATCTAAGGTGCTATTAGAAGCACAAGTAAGCTGCCAAGGAAAAACAAAACATCCCAGCTAAGAGCCACAGCTCTGCAGCAACAGATGTCAAAAAGCATCAAGCATGTGTGAGTGAATTGGACCAACAGATCTTGAAGCAGCACCACTTACCCTTGGACTGCTGAGAGGACTGGTGGAGAGCCCAGACGATGCTCCGCTGATTGACCGAGACCTGAATGGACACAACAAGGAAAACAGCCCTCAGAAAACTTGGACAAGTAATAACCCTGAACACCAGCCACCACAGGCACAGGCATGAAGTGAGGAGGAGGAGGGAGGCTGTCACTGGAAAAGCACATGACTCTTTCCTTTCACTACTGTCACATTTTTCATTTGTCCCACCCTCAAAACAAAGAAACGCTGCTGCTCAGGGAGGATACTATAATCCCTTTTTGTTAAGGGAGTTGCTACCTTCTTTTTGGTCATCAAGCACATGGAAGCTACTACGTCTGACCTGTGCAAGCTGAACTTCTGAATTCAAAAAGGACGGTCAAGACATTCACGTTGGTGCTGAGAATTCTCTTCTGCGCAGTGCTGGTGGACACAGAATGAGACATTCTCTGTTGCAAGCAACATGGAAAAGCACCATGTGTACAAGGCACAAAGGTAGGGGATTCTTCCAGATATTAAGAAAAAAAAAAAAAAGTCTCCATGACCCAGGCACACAATCATTTCCTATGTGATGACTTCCCACTGAAATCAAAGCTCACACTGGCTTAACCCATTCCAGCTTCCCACTGATGGATTTCACATCTCTGCTCTCCAGTAAGATTTCCTGGTGTTGCATTAAACAAGCTAGGTCTTCTCTATGGATATCGAGTTCTGCTGTTGTTGATGACCTTACTAATATCAAGGTAACAGCCCAGGTGCCTTCAAAAAGAGGCCAGTCAAGGGAGAATAAACTGTCCTTCTATTTGCTGACAAGGTCACCTAGACTGTAATGCTCTTAGGCTCTCCAGCAAAGGCCATCTATGAAAAATGACAGCTGTAGGCAATAAAACGTACAAATGTGCTATGCTAAATGTGCTGAAAGGGCAGACAGGCCAAATGCACAAACATTTCAGCAGCAGAAGTTTCCAGGAGGAGGGTTGCCCAGCAGGAAAAAAAACCCCTCCGTGTGACCGTAAATGAGTAAGCCCCAAAGGCAGCTGCTTTCCAGCCTTTTTAAATAGAAAGTTGTCTTGAAGACTGAAACATCTTATAGGAGAGGACTTCGTTAAGAACCTATTTCAACAACCACCGTGCAACATGTCAGTACAGCAAACCTAACAGTGTTTCACCTATAGTACAGTCATGAAAGCATTTACTTGCCTTCAGGTAACAAACATGAAAAGGTGAAATCCTGTAGATGCTTGGAAAACAGAGTGCATGTGTATACATACGTGTCTCTGTGTGTATACATATATATCTTCAAAATTGATACAGGTCAGCTAGTTAATGTCAGCTTATACATAAGAGAATATAAAACAAATCTAGACCATAAACTGTCTCAGTTTGCTCTCTTCTACTGTTATAGAAGAATAAAACAAAAAAATCAGTTTCTAAAATGGTCTCGCAGACCTGTATTACTAAATAAATGTGAGTAGTAGAATTTAAAAAAAAAGTGAACTGCAAAAGAGGAAATATTTCCAAGGAAAGAGTAAGCTACAACTGAACATAAAGGCAGGTCCTGTTCCCTTTATTTGTATCCTCTGCAGAAAGTACTCACTGATGGTTTTCTTTGTATCTCATTGCAGTTTCTCTGTTATAGTAAGGAGGTGAAACCCACAAGCCCAGTCTCAGCATGCTTTTTTGCCAGATTAAACCTCAATTTGCACCATGAAAATCTGGGGTACTCATTCTATGCAGAAACTCCCCACCTAGGTTTTTCCTTGTACCCTGCTGCAGTCTGCCCATCATACTACAGCAGTCAAAAACTCAGTCTTGGCATTCTTTTGCACTAGATTAAACCTAAATTTGTACCATCAAGATTTGGGGCACTCATAAGGGTTTAAGCAATATAATTTTAAGGGGAGAACTGTCTGCTCCACTTTTGAAAGGCTATTTTGTGTGCCTCTCCCATAACTGAAGTAGCTGAGCGCAACACAGATGTGTCATGCATATGGGAAGTCCATTTAGTTCAAATCTTCCTTGTATGAGTCATCAGGAAAAGCTTCTTCCAAACCATAAATTACAAGAGGAGCCTATAGATTGTCTTGGACAAATGTGGAAGGCATTGAGGTGCCCAGAGATGCAGTTAAACACCTACTTAGGAGTTCAACTCCCACTAGGAGCTGTTCCCACCAGCTCTTAATTGCGGTGGGAAAGTCCTCTCTGACACTCACCTGAATTCCAGGACACTTGATTTAAAGTTCCAATCTGCTATTTCCTCTTTGCAATCAGGTGTTTCCAACAGTCCTGAATTCTCCCCTCCCAACCCCATTGCCTCCTATTTTTTTTTACAAAAACGATCACACGCACGGAGGGCAAACCACGGCAGGCCCCACCTCCCAACTCCCAGCTCCTTATTGGAAGCAATATTTGAAAAAAGAGTTGCTGTGTACTGTGTTTTCATCCAGCCTAGGAGCCTGAGGTAGGGGACAGAAGAGAGAGTTAGTGTGAAATCCTCCTAGAAATGCATTCAGTATCCACATGATTGCTATCGAATCAAGCTTTATTTCTGCTGCCGATTTACATGCAAAATATGTAAGAGGTAAAGTAGGCCCTATATAGCAAATTTTAGTTTGTCCACACTGGAAATCATATATAGGAGCAGTGGAAAGAGTTTAAAGAATCCTGGGTTAATTTTAAGTGTTGGGGTGAAAAGAGAGTTGTACATTTTCAAAACTTTTCTCCTTTATAAGAGAGTGCTAGTATGGGACATGACACCCAGACTGAGGAGATCTTCATGCATCTTCTTCAATTTAATAAATCTCCCATAATTTACCTTTACAAATGGGACATAGTTCCCAAGCTGGCTATAAAATCTCAGTACAGTGGCAGGTTCTATACTCCAATACAAAAATGCTAACAAGTAAAAATGACAGATTTGTCCCTCCCATCAAGACCATCTTAGCTGAGAAATGCTAGAATTCAGTTTAAAAAAAAAACCCAAAACCCAAACACATGCACTGCTCCTGTATCTCAGAGTCAGGTGGACAGAACTGGGACAGGACCAAAAGGAAGTAATGTAAACATTGCATTATGCTGAAATGCTGTAATGAAAGAATAGAGAGAATTTAAATTTTTATCCCTCTCACCAGAAAATGAAAGTATGAGGCAGCACATTAGTATGGCAGACCCTGGATGATCTTATGTGGGGAAAGAGGAAGGAAATATGACATCATCTTATCTCTACGGCTATGAACTAAGTTTATTTAGTGGAAAATATCTATTAGTGAGTAACCTCCTAAAATTCTCTACAGGCATTAAATGTCATTGGAAGTATTAAATCTATAATTACTCCAATAACTTAATACTAAATGCAACAATCTAGGAAACTACGAACATTGTGTGTGACTCATTTTGCTCTGTTTTGCATTGCTGTATGCTTGGGAACTAACTCAATGGAAGCCATCAAAAAAGTTGTTGAAAATACAAGCAGAAAAGTTAATGCAGTTGCTCACATAAAGAGCATTTCCTCAAAGAAAAGTGCCAGATATAGAGACACAAGAAGAGATTTTTTTTTAGTCCCTTCCAAAGTTACGTAGTTGTTTTACCAAGCCTGGAGGGAGGAATTAAAAAAAACAAACATAGTGGAGCTAGACCCAAGGTTTAGGAGGGGAAAGATGTAGAGAGCACTCTCAATATAAGGTGGGCACTGAGACCATCGCAGACTATTCCTCCCATCTCATAGACTGACAATAATCTAGAGACATCTGAGCTATGAAAGAGAGAGGCCAAGGGCTGAAATGAAATATGTGTGGGGAAGCTGTAGTTTGTAGATGTGGTGATTTTATACCTTACTCAATTTATTTGATAATTCAAAGTTCCTTTGTTTTTGAATAATTTTTTACTCATTTTAGCCAGCTGCTATCAAAGGGGAAGCCATGCGAGGCCCGATTCATATTGGACCAATGGTCTCTTGTTGGTGAAATTAAGGAGCTGGAATCCAGTTTCCAGCTGGTTTCAGAGAATTTCTTGAGAGCTGTAAGAGCTGAAGGGCTGAAGCCTCTCACACTGCTGAGGTGTAGGCAGAGAGAAATACAAGAAGGAAAAGCACAGCTGACCTGGTAACAGTACTACACATACAGCACATGTACAGAGCACCTCTATATAGCCCTTCACTCAGATTCATTTTCAAGTGCTTTAAAAGGTGCATCTGCTAGTACACATCAGTAGAGTTTAAAGGCTTCACAGCCAGCATTAAACATTTGGGTCAGATTTGGCATTTGTTTCCTCTTTGAATAACCATTTCACAGAAATTTTTCTTACAATCAAAGGGGAGTTTGGTACCTTGTTGCAGTCCCAGCAGAACTTGCTTTCATAGCACAGTTTTACCAGGATGCTGAATACAGCCTTTTAGCTGGTCAAGCTGGAGCCATGCTTCCAAGGAGAGCCTGCAGCATGCATGCAGCGTGCAGTAATGCATCAGACTTGTGTCCCTGGGTGAAATGCCTTAGAAATTTTGAATTGGTTTGATTCCACGTGTAGTTTTGAAAGTCATCACAAAATATCCAGCCAACTTCTCATTTGTTTCAAGCATAAATTGGGTGGAATTTGATACTCCTCTTTGCTTGCTCACTCAAATAAAACCAAAAAATCCTGAGCTGTATTTCAGGGTATGAGACCCCTGAAAATGATCTGAATTGGTATGCAATAGGTGAGCAGTCAGGCACTGTGTGTTTCGACATCTCATCACTATTACTCTTGGGTGTCCAAAAGATACAAACTCCTTCCTTCCTCCCTGGTCTAGGGAATATGAATAGAGTATCTTTGATGCTCTCCTGTCTTACAGTCCCAGCCATGCAAATAATACTCACTCTAACACCTCTTACTGGGAATACTTATGCTTGTCAGAAGGTCTACTCATGGTGATAACTGCTTGTAAGATGAAGGCATACAAAGAGTACAGAGAAAGGACCACGGGTGTTGGTAACACACCTCTTCTTCCTTTCAGCGCACACAGAAGGTGATGTTAAAGAGCACCACCTTCCTTAATTGGCCAATTATACTAAAGGTCCATTTATAAACGGTTTAGAAAGAATTAATAAATAGCAAAGCATGCTTACAAACATGAGAAGTAAATGTTACTGGTGCTAATTAGCTTTCTCAATACGTGCCCTCTCAATAAGCTTTCGCTGTAGTCTGTAGTGATCTATTACAATATTTTTATTAAATCATTTTTAATAAAATATTCTCCTTCTGTTAAGTATTTATAAATGGAACTTTAATTTGAAGCGTGACTGCATTCCTAGTTATACCTGTATACTCTTTACCGAAAATAAAGAGCTTTGAAGATATATCTGTCTCTAGGGCCATCTGTTCACCTCTTAAGAAAACATATACTAAAAAGAGAGGGAATACCCAGCATTTTTTGAATAACATGGATGGGATTCAGCTTCATCTTAAAAAAAAGAAGAAAAAAGGATAAATTAGGACAAAAATTAACTGGAGGGTACCAAACAGATACAAAAAGGGCTAAACAGAGAAAGGGGTTTCATTCTCGGAAGGTGTCCTGGTACCTGTACAGTGTCTCAGGATAGTTCTCTGTGCCCACAGACATTGAAACAGAGACAAAAGAACAAAAAGAACCCAAAAGTAAATTATATGGAGTGTGACTCCAACATAAAAGCACACAAACACACACAAAAGCACCAAAAATGCTTCTTCCCACCTCTCTCTCTCTCTCTCCCTGCTGTAAAGCCTCACTCACTGAAGTCTATCAGCCTGTATTGTATTTGTAAAGTGCAAATGAAAAGTTTCTCTACAAGATACAACAGGTCCCACAACAGGAATAATCCAAAACTAGAGCTTACCCCAACGGATCAGCACTCGCCATCCTCGGAAAGGGAAAACGAAGAGAGAGGGAGAGAGAGAAAGAAAGAGAGAGGGATGTGGAGGCAGGTGGAGAGAAGAGTAGGAAAAGCAGAGTGAAATACTGTTCGGAGAACTGAACGGTCATAATTATTGCCACCGGTGCCTACATCTTCAGAGACCAGGAACACTAGGGGGACAGTTTCATTTACAAGAAAATAACTTTTGTCCTGCTCACAATATTGCAGACACATCCAACTTTGGCACTACAGAATATGGAGAGGGACATACTAAGGCTGTAAAAAAAAAAAAAATTCCCAGCCAAATCCCAATTAAAGTAGTCAGCAGAGCAACGGGGTTCATACTTCATGCTGCATTTCTTTTCTGCCTCTTACATAAGGCACAGTTGTATCAGACTGTTATCAAGAAAAGTGTTCTTTTTGTCCCCAGTTTGCTCAGTGTAGTGTCCCTCTGTCCCCCAAGCTGGCCTGGTAAGAAGTACTTTTTTGCCACGAATGAACTGTGAAACGTATTGGTTATTAAAGCATGCATTTCTGAGCCAGCTTGGGAGCCCAGGGTACAAGATTGTAGCTCAAGCTGTGAATCTGCTTTGATACTGGCTTATTAGTCATGATGGTTTTATAGTCAGGAATTCAGATCAGCTAGAACATACCAGCTCAGCAACCCGGCACTTATCTCTGTGGATGCCATCTTGTGCTCCAGGATCTCATTTTTCATTTAAAATAAATTCAGTTTCTGGGTCTTAAAGGTTGGAAAGAAAATCTTTCACATGTGAATGGAGAATAAATCAATGCTGTGCTGAAAAGAGTCTGAAACAGCAGCTCTAAAAGCGAATGAATCTCTGGAATGTTAACTTTGAAGCCTAGCGACAATCAAAAACTTCAGTATTCTTAATTTTTCACTACTAACCAAAGCATTCAAAATCAAAAAGAATAGTCAGGTTATTAGGTGTTCAGGGGTGCAGGTAAGCAAACTCAGGAAAGTGTCATCACCTTTCACATTAACAAAAATGAGATTAGATATTAAAAAAAAATCTGGTGTGCTATTAAGCCAAATTATTTTCAAGTCATATGCAGCGCTTTTTTTCCTCTCTGTCCCTTTCTCTCTCTCATTCTCTCAATTTTCAATAACAGGCTCCCAAGCTGCCAGAGCTACCTCTGGCTGGGTGAGGAAAATCCATTCTCCACAAGACGGTCACCAACAGAAATGCCAAATTTAATATATGCCCAGTAGATTTCACAGTTTACTGCTCAGTGCAACTAGCCATGCTTCCGTTACATCAACATTGCAAACGCTGGTCTGGGCAATGCAAGGCGGTTTTGAGAGGAGGTAAAATTAAAACATAGTTAGAATAGAAAGAAAAAGCTGTTGTGCTATGCATTGATAGAGAAGTGGAAAGAAGCATTACAGTAAGTTCTTTTTCATGTGTTTGAGTGACACTCCATTTGTATTTCGGCCTGGAGTGCAAATTTGGGTAAGATCTAATTCATATATATACAAATACATATATATGTATATATTTAGGGACAAATGCTGTCCTCAATTTTACCCGTTCAAATCTATCTACAGCGATGTAACTGAGAAGAGCAAATTGACACCCATTGTATATTGGAACGTGTGTGTATATTTATGCAGAAAATACACCCATATTTACACATGCTGAATATTAAAATGTAAATAGAATGGGTGCAAGACGGTTGATTAATTTTTCTTTCAAGTCATTTTCCCAACAGGGAAGGCACTGAAGAGGTTAACAAAGAGAATGGAAAGCAAATTGACAATAGGGAAAAGGAAGTGGGAAATGAGGTTTAAAAAAAATGAACAATCCCAGGACACAATAGACCCAGAAGCGCAGACATGTGCATTCCCTACAATACTGAAGCAAGTGAACTACGGAGCTGCAGCAACCCAGATACAGAAGAAGAGAAGCACTGAAAGAGGGAGTGAAAGAGAAAGTCAGAAAGAAAGAAAAAGAAAAAGAAAGGGACAGTGGCCTCAGCTACTAAGACAACCATGTGCATCTAGAGGGAAGGGACCCTTAAAGATGCAGTATTCCTTTAAAAAAGACATGATAAAGTTGGATAATTAAACACTGGCCAAAAATTTAATGGCCACCATGATTAGCTGGCCCCATTTTGCTGGGGTTCTCTTTGCTGCCTATCCCTTTCTTTCATGTGGCTGTGCACAGATCCAGAATCCAGGTCCTCTTACTTTCCCATCACTGAGGTCCTTCATCCTAACTCTTTAGAAGTGTGAGGGAGGTAAGACCACTGCAATGTGATCCTCCAAAAATCAGCCTGGTCCTTCAATGAGAAGGAACCTGGGTGATCCTCATGCAGTGCCCCGACTTTCTCTTTCTGTACCCTGAAAAATGTCACCTTTGGGAGGGAACACAAAATGCCCATCCCATGTGTATTTAAGGAATTTCCCCAGCGCTTACTGAAGGGTCATTTCCTCTGCTCCTAGCACAGCTGTAGCAGCTGCTAGAGAAGGACAGAGGGACAATGCTGGCAACATCTGCTGAAAGACCCTTCTCCTCTCACGGATAAAATTTCTGCACTTCTCTTTCTGGACCTGATTTTTAATTACCATGGAAAAGCTAATATTTGAAGTAGTTTCAGACTAACTTTTAATGCAAAAGTGCCACACGTTCAAGAACAGAACTTACATAAAGGGGGAATCAGAGAAAGGAACAGGAATTTCCATGTCTATGGTAGCAGTCCAGGAAAGTCCAGCCACTAAAGACTGTATAATCACTACTTCTTCATGGCTGTGAAACTTAGAGGTTCTAACAGTTCGGATCCAATGCTTGTTGTATGTATGGCATCTTAAAGAGGGTGCTTTACACACCACGTGAGGCACAATCTCTCCTGCACATGCACGATGTTCTTCATTGTGGCAGGTTGAAGACTTGACATACTGCCTCAATCTGCAAAAGGCCAAAACAGGGACTGTCCTTCACACATCCTACAAGTCTCCTGAGGCTTAAAGGCCACATTTACCTTTAAACAGAAAGGTTTCTATTAAAAGGGGAAATGGAAAGAAGAATGGTTTGTCAAGTCCATAGGTTCCTTTAAGGAACCCACTGCTTCCCCCCTTTTGAATCATATGAAACACTCCTAAACTTTGGGTAAGCTAAGTGTTTGTCCAAAATGTATAACAAATACATTTTGATGAAGAATTATCCATTGGGATGCCAGCTTTTAACATTAGAGAAAAATTATCTTCCTCTGAGACCAAAATTTTAGGAACAACATGTCCACTAAAAACCTTCCCAAAAGTCTAAACTTGTTTTTTTGTTCATGGACCCACATGAGTCCACTTAAACTCCTTAAATCTGGCGGCCTGCATGTCTTCCACTGTGCCTCTATTCATAGTTTTTGTCATGCTTCACCATCTGTCAAGTGCTAGATTGGATTCATCCTCCAAAAACTCTATCTTCAATCATCTTTTCCTCTTGTGTTCTCTGGTGCAGCCAGGGCAGTCTTAAGGATTTTGTCTCTTACCTACAGGCACTTAATATTTTGCTCTGTCAGATAGGATTTCCAAAGTTTCCTACCATTTTTGTCACTGACTTAGTTGTGCTGCTGTTTCTAGTGCTGGGAGTGGAGCACTCTGGGCTTTCCTTATGTTTTATATTCCAATCCTTCCCAAAGCAGTCTTAGCAAATATGTCTTCTACCCTGGGTGTCCTCACTCATGGCAGAACTGAACCAGAAGTAGCAGTAGGATGAAATTTTAGTGGGGAAAATGTTGGTACAGTCACAGGCTGCATTGGGAATAGCCTCAAATAAATGGTACTGTACAAAAATATATGTGGTGTGGGGCTGTAAATATCCCACCCTCTTTGTTTCTCTCTAAAGAGAGAACAGCTATGTCCCCACACGGAGAAGGTAAGTACTGCATCTTTAAGGTCTCAGCAGTGAGGTAGAGGAGAGGAACATATTGTCAGTGTTTATACCTTTCTTCTTTGTTGAATTTGGGATTGGCTTCAGAGATATCCAGGCTTTTACTGAACATTGTTTTACTATGGCAGGAACAAAGCGAGAAAACAGAGTTACTAGTGTGGACATTCATAAAAGAGAGTCACCTGAAGCAATGCTGGACACCCAGCCCCCCAACCCATCCTCCCCTTTTTAAGCAATGCTCTGAAAAACTTTTCTTTTACTTTCCAACTATGGCTCAAGCTTACACAGCACTGAAGTTCATCATCTTCCCCTGACTTCTAAGGTCTAAGATGACTTCCTCCATACATCCTTGTAACCCCTGCTCTCCTTTATCCAATTGAAAACCCAGGTACCATCTACTTTGTCACATTGTCCAGGGAAAATAGAACATGCCTGAAGGCACAAATTGCAAGGCGCTCATTATTCAGACTTTTCTAGAAGACCTCAATACTAAGCACAATCTGGGAAAATGTTAAAATCAGACCATAGAGGCTCTTAGAGGAACAGTAATCCATTTTGTATTCTAATTTGTAGGGTCCATTACCACTTACTCCCAACTCTCTTCCCTGTATTCAGTGTATAGAGAAATGCCCTTCTTTATCATCTTGGGTCTGAATCTCTGAAGCTTAGAAGCAAAATTCCCTATGCATTGCTAAAGGGGCAGCTCTCTACAATATGTTTCACTGGTAATGCTTCACTGTTTCACAGAACACTGCTTCCTAATGTTAGCTGATCTTTCATGCAAGCTATCCACTTCAATAACCAGAAGAAAATGAATAGTTAATGAAGCCCATTTTAGAACAGTTTTTGGACTCTCACAGCAGAGCTGCTGAAAATATCCGTGAGGGATTCTAGCTCCCATGGAACTCTTCCTAGTCTGTGTGATTGTGGCACAAGGGACAAATTAGCTGATGTTAAACTAAGCTCAGAATCTACCTCTTTTCTTTTGACATTTCAATGCAATACCAGGTAGTTTGAAAGGTGTGGATACCACAACAGCAGAAACAATTAAAATGTAATTATGAACCCATTTAGATGACAACTAGCAGGGGAAACCAAGAATTAACAAAACTTAACCACCAGTTTTAGGGTGGCTGGTGTTTGTGTATACTAACTTTGCCATATACAAAGACCCAATGGAGAGTTCTTGGAGAGGTCAGCACAAGCATTTCGAGGAGGATGTAAGCTCTACAAGCAGCCTTTGTGCTAAGTTCCCCTCCTTCGTTAACGAAAACTAAGTCACTGAAGGACTATGCTTTTCACTTAATACTTTCCACCCTGTAGGATTGAAGGCTGCCAAGTTTCAAATCTCAGTGGAAAGATATGCCCTTAAACAAGCCAAGACTAGATACCTGTAGGGTCCCCACATGGTTACCCAAAGCACAGTTCATCACACAGACACATAAGCCAGAGGTTATAACATAAATCCCTTTATGCAAGCAAATATCGGGTTATTACTGGGAAAGAGGACAATAGGACTAAATCACAAGACACATGGGTGTGCTCTGCCCATTGGTTAGAAGAGTATCTCTGCCAGCTGAAGAAAGAAGCAATGGCTCTGTGTCTCCAGATGTTTACACATCATCTGTGTCTAAACATGAGACCTGTTTCCATGGTCCACCTCCCTGTCTTCTTAGTATTGTAGGATAAAAGCACTGAATAGTCATTTGTTGAGACCAAAAAATGTCATTCTTAAAAAAGCATCCACTCCTGGGATCTAAGCCCTACTGCTGTAAAATCCACTGTCAGTGGGCCATTTCATGGAATATAATATGCGACTAGCCATTAAATATCCCCCACTCTTGGTGGAAGGCACTTGTCATTTTGTTACTGACTGTTCTGACAGATGGTGCCCCATCAGCAATGCATCGTCCCCAGACAATCCCCATGCAGTAGAGTTCGTTAATGAAGCCAGTTCACGTTATAAACGACTGTGCTGCCAGCAACACAAAATGTGCCGGTGTCATCTGTGGATGTGGATGGTATGAATTATGGAAGCTCACACGTGGAGTAAAATAACATCTTCCCTTTAACCCCTTCCAAAACAAGCACTACCAAGCCCATCATCATCAATCACCGTGTTGTTACATTCCTTTCTCCACCCTTAATCACACCTTTATGTCCAGCCCTGAATTGCGTTGTGCATTGCCCCGTATCTCTTTTGTGTCTGGCAGGCTTCACCTCCTCCTTAAGCCAAAGCCCTTCTTTACTGATATGTAGCCTGGATATGCCTCTGCTCTGAACTCATCTTAGACCTTTTGACTTCAATTGTTTCCTCGTGTGCAGAATTCACTGAGACATTTAAAAGCAAAAGAAATACTTTGGATAGCAGGACACAGCTTTGCCTCTTCAGACTTTTGAATCCAAAGTCAAAGCTGAGAGCTGGAAGAGAAGGTTTCAGTTCTCAGAAAACTTCGGGATCAATCTAACACCTCCCATTTGTTCCACCCAGTTGGACACTTACTGTAAACAGCTGCAGAGTACTGCAACTCACAGGCAGCCTTTGGGTGGGGGAAAAGTGATTCACCTCTGTCTGGCTCTGGGAGCTTCATCGCCAATGCATCTACCAGGTACCAGATTAAACACTACAAGCTGAATAAAGAGTGAGCAACTGTTTGTCGGTGTTGCGTTCAACCTCATCATTTGGAGGCTTGTGAGGAACACTGAGCGCACCCTGTCCTGAACACTTCCTTCACCCAGACCTCAAAGCAAAGCACATATTCAAGACAGGTTTCCAACCTACACTACAATGACAAAATATTTATGGCAGGGTATCTCAAGGCCACATATCCTGTCTGAGATAAGTCCTAGCAGATTCTGGAAATCACCACATTTTCCTCACTGTAGATAGAACTGTTAACAGTTGCCAGCAAAACTTTCCAGCAATTCTAGGGGCCTCTGGACGTGAAATTATTTCATTTTCTTTACCCGGTCCTCAGTCAGCAAAGAGAGTTTCTGGGCACAGCAGGCTCTTTTTGAGCAGATCTTAACAGCTGAACAAAAAAATCATGTCATAAAGCTGAAACAGAAGTTACAGCATTATCAACATACATATTATGTGAAGCGTTCATTTATATTGATTGATTTATGCAAGTGTGAATCCAAATGCACGTGCTTCCCTTAGACTAGTCATAGGGACTGAGGAAGCAACTTCCATGGTTCACATAAGTCAACTTCCATGGTTCACTTACTCTCCCAGAACCTGCTTTGAGGAGACACCATTTTCCTCTTCTGTTGCTCCATAAAAATGACACTTTCTTTGATAGAAAAGAGGCAAAATTATACATATTCCATCACTTTACAGGCATGTGGTAATTTATGTGGGTCAGATGCATGCTGGCTCTCACAGCACGTTTTAGAGGCATCTACAGATGCCTGGACAGGGTTTTCCAGATTCAAGCTGTTCTGATGACATGGAGGGTGGGGTTCATCTCATCTAACTTTGGGTGCCCAAGAGCTAGACACCTAATCCAGGACAGTCATCTAGATTCCTGTTGTAGGCTATGGAGACAGAGAGGAACAACCAGAGGGTAATTTATCCTGTCTAAGATTGTTGGAACAGAGGACATATGTATCTGAGACCTCCCAAAGCCCTCATCTGTCCCCATTGTCAAGAGTGACAGCCTGTATCACAAGCTTAGACTGAATGCCTATGTTCTCGACAATTAAAAAGAGATGAGATGAATCTTGCCCAGAGAACGTGGTGGTTTCTTGAGCAATAGCTGCAAGCAAACAGAACCCTTAAGTCCCTGGCAGGACTTCTGGTCCTGTGTGCATAAGGGCTGCTGGCTGCCAGATCATGTTGCAAATGTGCTTGGAAGTTGTAATGAATGCCGGTGTGAATAGAAAAGCTCCACAGCTCCTTTGTATGTGTAACATAAAAGTGGGTAGCAAACCCAGACAGGCAGGACTCCTGGGTAAAGAAGAGACCCACCTCTGTCCATGTTGTGCCATTTCAATAGCTCTGCGAGCAGGGACTGGGGAGCCGCCATCTGTCACACTGAGAACCTCCATCGACTTCCTTTCTGGCCGCCGCTTCCCATGCCTGTTCAGCATTGGGGAGTCCACACGCTTTCTGGGGGGATCTTTATGAAAAGAAAATGCTGTCAGCTGAATTCGGCTGTGACTTACCTCACACAGGTTGGTTAAATCCTCTCTCAACCATCTCACTCTCACACCTTCCCTACAGAGACAAGTATCTTCGTGATGGAGATGATAATTTGCAGTCTGTCCCTTCTTCCAAATTTGCAAACATTAAGACATAAGTTGCAATCCATCTACAAGAGAAGGAGCACTGCTACTGCCCTGAATGTATGAGCACTGTAAAATAAAGGTACAACTAGAGCATAGCATGCAGAAATTACCTTACAAAGCTGATAACAGTAATAACAAGATGACAGCATGGGCTATAGCACAAGCTGTTAGGCAGAGTATAAGCCATCTATGGATCCTGTATATGTACTCAAGTTGCTAGAGCTTGCCTTCGATGTCCCTGCTAGCTAGATTAAATGTGACACAGAGACATGAGTACACTCTGAACTCAGAATTGCATTCTCCTCTGAAAACATACTTTTTTTTGCATCTCTAGGATTAGATTTCATGTTTTCCCCGCTGCTTTATATTTTTCCTCCTTCAGCATTACAAATTAAACATCTTTGTCTACCTGAGATGAATCTCCAATGAGAGCTACTAAAATTTATCTCAGAGGTTATCATACAGCTTTTACTGCTATAGTAACTGAAGTGCTTTACGCTTTTTATTGTCTAACATTTCTATGAGGTATTGAAGTGCTACTTTCACTTTGCAGAGTGAAAACTGAGGCATAAGAATGAGATATTTAAAGGCAATTCATTCCTAAAGGTGCTGACAAACATTTAGCAACGTTCTGAGGAGCACCTAAATTGCTCTGAAATGAGTCTTTAGATACCAAACCACACTGCAGAAAGTGTTCCTAGGTGACTTGCCAAACCATACGCACCTCCACATGGTGAAGCAGGCAACAAAATGCAGACCTGCTGAGATGTTTTATTACTAACATTTCTCATGGCATCAAAACAGTAAAAAGAAGGAAGGCAGAAAAAAAATACAGAAGGATTTTCTTTTCTTTGGTTGGGCTATTTCAGTTCCCTGCCTCTATTTATAGACACATTTTTAATTTTAGTGGAGGGTGACCACCTCTGCAGTTAGAAAGAAGCTCACAGTGTCCAGCCTCTAAGGCTTCTTCCTCTGTCAGGACTCCTTTGTAAAACCAGTAATATTGCGTTTGACAATTCTACCTCTGCTGCCTAGCCTGATGGTATTATTTTTATTATCTTGCCCTCCTCACACCCCCCATCTACTTGCTTGTTTCTTCTCCCTCTCACATCATGTTTTTTAGAACAAGATCCCTTTAAGACAGGGCTTATTCTTGAAACAATGAGCATGAGCAAAGACAGCTCACTGCAAATGGGCTAGTGATAACAACTGACCCCATTACTGTATAACCCAAATATTCTTTGTATTAATAGTAATAATTTTCCTGTTAAATATTAATTAGAAAAAAATCAGTTGTATCTCACTCCGTTTCAAACTACATCCAATAATAAAAAGGTAGTAGAAAATAGTAGTAGTGGTAACGATCTCCAGATCAGGAAAAGTATATAGTGCATAAAGTTAAGGGAAAAACAAAGGGAGATAAATCTAATAAGGCAGTTATACTGGGTGACTTCTGCTGCACATGTCTAAGTGGTCAAAGGTAAGCTGGGACAAGGTTTAGATATTTCAAACTCCTGCTTATTCAAACAAGTTCAAAGAATGAGAAAGGGTTCATCCTATAGGACAAGAGTTGGTATCAGAAGTGTGACTAGAGCTGCGTAACAATGGCAATGTAATTATGTTTGGTATCAACAACAGAGAGTTGATACAAGTTTTGCAGAGGGATATCAGACATTAGAAAGGGAGGTGGAAGAGTGAAGTTTAAAAGAAAAGAAAAAGAAGGAAGAAAAACGAAGATGAAGAAAGCAGCTAATGTCAAAAGAATGGAGATGAGTAAGGGTAACAATAAAGTCTAAACATGAAAGATGGAAAAAGGCAAGAAAATAATTTTATGAACAGATCTTTTGAAAGGCAATTTGATCCAAGTGTGTTCAAAACAAGACTTTAGAAAACAGAAATTTAGCTGACACTTAGAAAAGTGACAGGCCAAATTTAAGGTGGACATTAAAAGAGAGGGAAGAAGAAATCTGAAGAGGAATTAGCTAAAGGCTTGAATAACAGTGTTTTGTACAGCCATCAGAAAAAGAAAGCTTGAGAGAAGGACAGTAGCCAGAGGGACCATGAGGGAATCAACCAAACAATTAAGAAAGAAGAGAAGGGTATCCCTAACAAGCTAAATCGTTCTTTTACATCCATGCTTGATGCTCAAGATGCTGGAAGATATTGATTTCCAATCTATATTTTAAACTATCAAAGAGAGAGACTACGCAAAAAGAGCAGGTGGTGAAACACACCAATAAATTCAACAACAGCAATTCACAAAGGTTCGACAGAAAATATATCCAGAAGCTTGCATGAAGGTGGTTGAGCTTCTAATAAAGGTATTTGATTCCTCTTTAAAATTGGCTACAATCCTACACTAGGCTGAGGGTAGTAAGCATGGTACATATTTTTCAAAAGAGTCTGAGTAAGAAAAAACAGGGCACTGAGTCTGTCATCACTGTCAAGATACTAAAGAAATAGTTAAATACACAGCCATCCTGCCATAAAGACTGAAGTGGTGTCATATAAAAGCAGTAGAAGATTTTGCAGAAGCACAGGAATTAAAAATAGGAAAACCTCTGGTGCTTGCCCTTCTCTTCTTGACTCTCTGGAAATATTTCACATGGGGAGAAAAAGTCAAGTCCTAGTCTGGTTCTGTGATAGTTTTGGGGATGGATTTTCCTTTTATTTCACATCAGAAAACTGAAGCCATTCACAAGGATTTTTACAGAGGAAGAGAGAATCATACAGGTAATGATCCAATTATGAAGACATTGATCTGGAAGGTGGGAAATAAAGGTTCAACTTCTGAGTTTGGATGAGGCACCTATATTCTATATGGCTATTCTGGCCCAATCTCTTGTTCTCCGGTTTATTAAAAAGCTCCACCCCACAAAAGCCTTTTCCTCAAGGAGACATTAGTTGACATTCATTCATTTTACTGAGAAGTTTCTCTTTTCTATGTTTTCAGGTAAAGAAAATGGAGCTGACTCGAAAGATGGTGAAGGTGGCCCTTCTACGGCCCTTTGAGAAAGCTTTATAGAGCTGAAACATAAAAAAGGGACACCAGAAGAGAGTGCTAGTCCGAGCTGGCCATATTTTTACCTGCATCCATCCCTTCTGAGACCTAACATGCAAAAAAAGAGGAAAAAGCAAAATACTCTGAGATGCACTTTCTTGGGGGGGGAGGGGGGGGGGCCGGGGGCCGCAAGAGCTCAGGTACTGCACAACTCTTATGAATGTGGTTTCTTCAAGCTGCTATTATTAAATCTTACTTTTTCTCTGCTCTTCTTTGTTTGTGCAAGGCCATTGCTAATGGCTAATGATGAGATACTCATCATAAGCATGACTGCTCTTAATTAAACCTTGCCCCATGTTCTCAGAGATACTGCTGGGAACAGAGGAGGTGGAAATCCCTTGTGGAAGAGGAAATACAACCTACAGACGCTCAAAGAATAATGCTCAAAGAGTCTAAAATGTGCCGATGAGGCACAATGATACATTCAGAGTAGTGTTTCCCTGTTGGAGAACATTTTCACTCCTTGCACAAAAAAATACAAGAGTAGAGCACAATATTTCAGTTCAAACCATGAAAATAGCTGTGGCATGTGGAAGAGAGATATACAATGTATTTAGGGCATAGCTATGTATTCACTTACATGCTGGATATGAAGATTCTAGAGTCATCTTCCTTTTTTCTTATGACAAAAGCATTTCTAAACCAAGATGATGGTGTCCTTACATTGCAGGATAATCTGTTTGAGTCAAAAGCTGTTTTGTAAAGTGCTAGATGACAAACTGCACCGAGCAAGGGGCTTTTGACCACAGGACCTGCAGTTGACACATCTACGCATCTTTAAATAGGATCCCTGCTAACATCCTCTTTGTAGCTCCATCCAGGTAAGAGTTTAAAAATTACTGTGTTGACTAAAAATTTCCATCTCTTCTCCCATAGAAGAGACTTCCCCGCAGAAATATAGGACCTGGAGCCTGGAACTTGGATAAGACAATAATTCAACAGAGTATTAACAAACTTACAGTTCAAAATACCACTGCCCTGTAGGCTTGGGACATTCCAGGCTTTCCAGTGAAAATAAAGAGCACTTTGCTTCTAGCCTTCGAAGTGCTGAAATACAATACCTGAAAATCACAACACTACTCTGTAAAAATGCTATTTCAGGTCATTAATAGAAGCGACTAATCCTTTATTAGTTAAACTTTTGTCACTCTGCACAGCAAGAGTCACTTATATAGTTAGCTCCTCAGGGAAGCATTTTTCCTGTTGTCTAGATTAGTGAAGTCCTTGGCGATCAGCAGTACCCTAAAATACTAATGAACAATTCTTCAGGAATAAAGTGGTATTACCAGAGCTTTATAAGATATATAATCTTATTGCATATTAAGCTTTAAAAATCTTTCTAAGATACTCTAAAAACATGGGAGTTTGATGTACGTACTGTAAACGGGTATGTAATATTATTCATACTTTCATCAGTGTATGTTAGAGAAAAGAGAATGCGTATATGTAAAACTCTATAGGGATGCAATGCCATACAGGCTTACTAGTTCAAGTCCAGAAGCAGCATTTCTGCAATATTGCACGTAGATTAGTAATTAGAAAATTCTGCCACTAGACTACACTGCTTCTAAACCTCATCTGCTTGCATAGATCCAGCTTGTGGCTCCACATGATATTTTTTAAGATCTGGTTCAAAACCAGCTTGGATGTTTCTGCACTGTGAGATGGACATGTCCTGAAAAAGGAAGCCTTCAAAGCCTTCACGTTTAACCACAGAACAGACCTGCGTGCCTCAGGCTGAGGATTCTCACCAATGCTGTACACTATTTCAGTGGGAAGGTAACAGTGATGCTAGGGTTTGGGTAAATATTTAAAAAAAAAAAAACAGGTGAAGAGGAACTAGCTGAGATGGGTTCATGGTGACAGAGGTCATATCTGTAGTACCTATTTCATTTCTAGGGGGAAGATCCTCATCTTCATGACTAGGATACCTCTCCTTCCGGTCAAGCAGAAGAAAATAAATCATTTTCTCTTGGTTTTCTCTGAAAAAAAAAACCAACAAACCTTTAGATTTGAAGAGAAAAAAAACATCAACATGTAGATAAACCCTTCTCAACAAACAAACAGTTATAGTTATTCTAAATAAGCTGGAAGTGGTCATATACCTGCCAGCTAGATACACAACCCACAAAGCTTTTGAGAATCTTGCTGTCTCCAACAAGCATCTAGTGAGAAAAGGAAATATGATTCCTGTGTTACACACACAGAACAGAGGCACAGGACAGACGAGGTAACATGTCCACAGGAAGTCCAAACCAAGAGCAGCAGCAAGACAGGTCTCCTGAGCCTCTAAGGAAATACACCAGCTCTCAGGCGTAAACTTGAAATAAATAAAAATTCGCCAACAAAGGCATATCCAACACAAGTAAGAGCAATGATACCTCCCCATTTGGACTGCATGGCCCATCCTTTCAGGAAGTGACCCTGCCTGGCAGCAAGGGAAGAGATAGTACCATGCCTCCGTTGCTGGTCACGCTGTGAGCTTCTGACACGCAGTGCAAGAAAAGCTTAGTGCTTGCTCCCAACACCTCACTAGCAAATGAGCAGCCAGAGGGCGAGAAGTTGCTACTGGTCCCTCACAGTGAGATGCATGTTAAAGTGATCTCTACCTCTCCCCAGGTTCATAAGCATCCCAGCCCGTGGACACCCAGCTGATATTAAGACTGAGCAAGTGCTTACTCTTCCGACAACAAGTCCTGTAAGAGTTTGTTTCGGTCGCGGAAGCAGCCTAACGAGTGCATGCTATCTAACACGTCTGGATCAATATCCTCCAAGGAAGGGAGAGAACGAATCTGCACCTTTCGAGGGATTGGTTGCTCTGGTTCTGGCTCATTCTTACCCCCTCTGCAGAGAAAGAAGACGAGAGAGAGAAAGAGGGCAGGGAAAGAAGGAGAGAAAAGAAACGTGAGTCACAAATCAACCCATACTCTGAAACACAGCCTGCAGCAACAGATGGAAATAGCTTGTTAAATTCCCACTGAGAGACCAGAGCTCGCAACCAGTCAGATATTCTCAGAAGAAACCGCCGTGAAGGCTAAGAGTGACCAGCACCTTGTGGATTTGGGTCTTTAATGAGAAATGTCTGTGTTCAGTCAGAAGGCAGTAGGAACTTCACTTACCAGTGCCCTCATAATTTAAGCAGCTGTTCAGCATCCTAATGCCAAACTTTTATAAAGCACTACGCGGTTTTAGAGATGCTGTCTCATCAGCAGGTCTGACCTCAGGCTACCAGGCTGAAAGCTGCAAGCTGAATGATTCTCTTTCAAAGAAGGAGCTGTGAACTAACCATCACTGTTTTTCACCAATTCTGATTATAAATGGCATTGCAGCAGTTTCTTTCTTTAAAGCTTCCAATGTGCTTAAGAGACCTCAGTGTTCAGGTTCCCACCTGACACACTTTAAAGGGGTTTTGGGGAAACCAGGCTGTTTGTTTACATGCCCAAATATGACAACCTCTGCTTCTCTTTCAGATCTGAAAATTGTGGCCCAGGTGTGATGTCCGAGGTTGGTGGCAGACCTAGGAATACACCGTTAGCGGTAGAGCATATTACTCTTTTAAAAGTAAATTAACACAGGCTTCCTGCACAATTATCTCATCCCATTCACTAGACTCAGGAAATACTGATTATTCATTGCAATTAAAGGCCCTGACTGTAAGAAACAGGTCAAGGTGTCAGGGTATCTATAACCGACTGAATGATAGATATTGCAGGCACCCTGAATAGCCTTTGATTTTATTTAGGTAGGCAGCAAGCAATTTATGTAAACTCTATCCACCCAAAGAGGTGGGTTTGGCAGTGGTGGTATTTTGGTTGGAGAAACTGTCAACCCTGAACCTTTGCTATTTCTCAATGGATGCTTTGTGCGATGTCGATTTTTTCCTACTCTGTGGGTGAGGCCCTCTCTTTCCTTCATGTGATGTAAATGTGTGACTGTTGGGTCCAGGCTCCCGGGGTGGGCAACAGGAACTGGGAATATTTAAACTGCATCAGATGTCAGTGTTTGCTGTTCATGGGGCTGTGTTGGGCAAGAGATTCTTCCTTTTGATGCTGGCAGAAATAAGGTGAACACAACTTGTGAACTTACACAGCTTAAAATGCTCTGGGCTCAGATGTGAGCTATCCAAGTACCTACAGTGAAAAAGGATCTCCAATTCAAATACACCTTATTTTTCCTGGGTCGGTTAGAAAGCAGGTCTGATAGGAACACACACATGAGCTCAAGGTCTCAGCCAGAGTACCAAAAAGAGAGCCAATGCAGATTATCACCTCCAGCGTAAGAAGACAGTACTAAAGCCATTGCAGCCAGGGCTCTGATGCTGGACAGGACAGTTACATGCTACACCTTAATCACAGGAGATTGCTGGGTGCTACTTGCAATTTACTTTTAAGCCAGCTGAAATGCAGTTGTGACACATCTGCTCTGTTAACCATGTTTGTGGGACACCACTTGCAGAAAGACTCCTCCAAAATTTTCATTTTATCTCCTCTTGAAGCAGTGAAAATGTGCTCAGCCCTTCCTCCATGCATGTCACACACTCTGGTGTGTGTTACATGGGTCATGACAACGCCAGGTCAGATCCCACTTCTCTTACACTGAGCACTCACACACACACACACTCTGCTCAGTTTTATTCAGTTTAGGGGACTGGAAGCAGAATATACAGGACAGAGACCGAATCTGCTCTTTGTGATCCGTTCTTGTGTGCCAAACACAGCTTCCGATGCCTCCTTGGAGTCTCACAGAAGTGTCTATGTCTTCTCCAATGACACCATAGTCCTGAATCTAAGGGCTAGGTCCCAAATCCTTGTTCAACTAAAGAAATATCTTATTCCTTGAGTGCCCTGTCTTTAAGAAGCAGCTACTCCTGCTTCTTAGGATCAGGATCTAGCTCTCAGCAAGTAATAAGCAATTATTAGATCATAACCTTGCACTATTAAAGCCAGTGATGATCTTGTCATTAAGATAAATTCTTGCAGGATGGACCTTTGAACAGCAGCTGAGTGTTTCTGCTTTTTAATGATCTGGAGCTCACTTTTTAAAAGTATTAGCTTAATTATTCATTCATTATATTACAAGCAGATGTCCTTAAGGTAATTTAAAGAGATTAAAAAGAATTATTGTTTTTGAAAATTTCCAGAAAATCTGGGTATCCTCCTAGTTGCCCTAGTCTGTAGCAGAATATCACCTGCAAGCTTCTTTTATATCAATCAGCATGGAAGCCATTGCTAGAGAGCACAGCTTGCCATCTTCTGTGCACTGAAAAATGGCTTTTCCTTATGCCCTGCACCTGGTCAGCCTCAGACATCATCAGGAATTTTCACACCGCCTCATCAGGTACAAGCAAAATCTGCAAAGAGGCACCTCGTCATTTGGCAACGCAATTCAGCGCTTCAGGAAAAGAAAATCACCGCTCTGGGCCGTGGTTGGCATGACTATATTGCCTGTTCCACTCTCAGTCTAGCAGAGAGTGACAGATCCGTTGCATTTCAGCCCACATAGACTTCAAACAATGTCACATGATGAATAACGCAAATCGTGTATTTTTTAAAGGCTTGCAGGAATGTAATTTGCTGCTTTAAAAACCCATCCGCTTTTGTGAGGCTCGGTGCATACAATGGCTGTGATTCCAGACCAGGGTGGACTTTTTCAGTCTCTCCATGAAATTCCCTTGTGAATCTCACTGAGCTGCACATTTGCATCAGTGCAAAGCATAGCAGAACCAGTACGGTTACTCCTTTTCAGATTTTAGTAAATTTGGTACCTTCACAATTAGGGCAATAATGCAGTGTTACAGGAGTATGCATTTACCATAATAGCTAATTTTATTTGCTCTCTTACTTTCTTATAAAAATGTGAAAATAACTGCCGTTTATTTGCTGATTTATGATAACCTGCACTTGAGGTAAAAATAAATTATTTCAATTAAAAAGGCTTAAAAAACCCCTCACTAAATTAGTTTGGGTGGGAGAGCAAGAAGAACTGCAGGTTGGTGATGAAAGGTTTCTCTTTGGTTTCTTTTTTCATTTTTTTAGGCTTGTGAGTCATGATTTCAACTTTCAAGACCTCTTTCTCTATCTGTCTAGTCTGCAGTTAAATCTTTTCCTCAGTTTTACAGTAGCTTTACTATTTATTTGAAGAATTAAGTGAAATCACTTATATGTTCTGAGTACAACTTTCAGGTCAGTTACCTATATATGACGAAGAATGAAGATTTTATATAGAATAGTAATGTTACATGAGATAAATTAAAAATGACACATGTGAGCAAAACAGCCATAAGAGTGAAACACTTATAACCCCTCCTTCTCTCTCTGCATCAATATTTCCAGGCAAAATGAATGCAAAGAGGCTGTGAAACATTACCAGATGAAAGTAGTTGAGTTTTGGAGTTGGCAGGGTTATTCACAGACTAAATTTAGCCAAAGGAGGTTAACCTCCTTAGGTCAATCCTAAGTATCCAGTATAGAGAAAATGAGAGAGACACTCATTAAAAAAGCCATTCTGAGCAGAAACTTCGTTTCAGGCAATCTGAACAGAGTTCTGGAACAGCTTTTCTCTCTCTGCATTGAGTACACAGGAAGACTTGTTTTTGCAAAACTCAGTTTCTACTTCTGAAAACAGCCTCAGATGCCATTTCCACTGGGGTAAAAACCTGTTTACTGTGTCAATCATTAGAGAGTCTGACCTTCATTGAGAAGTACATGAAAATGTTCAAATGCTTATGTCTGCAAAGAAAAAATTCTTCAAATTCTAAATCAAATAAAGTCATGAAATAAAACCTGCCTAATTGTGCATGTGAGCCTGGGTCAACAGTCCTCCGAAAAGTGAACTTCCAGGCAAAAATCTTGAGGAGATTTAGAATAATAATATAACTGATCAATGACATTTCATTTTCTTTCTTACTCCAGTTCTGATCAAAGCACAGAGAAAGTAATCTGATTTCACTCCATGAAGAAACGGAGGGGATCAGCTGTCCAGTTTGATGTAAACAGCATTTACTTCTGGAATTGCTAGTAAGCCATCATAGGAGGGGCATTTTAGAGATTACAACTAGAGATTTCCCCCCTTCGTTTCTCCTACATTTATCCATGAGAGTTTAAAAAAAATACCTGCAGCAACAACACTCCAGTCCTTCTTTGGTTTAAAAAGGTGCCATGTCAACTGATAACTGTAGAGAGCATGAAAAAGCCATGGGCAGAGTACTGCCACCATTTCAGGTGAACTAAGAAAAAAACCCATGTTATTCAACAAACTGTTGAATGCCCTCAGGTCCTACTGAAGTCACATAAATCTAGAAGTGAACACTGCCCTTAAGACAGAATTAGAGAAAACAAAACAAATCAAAACAAAGTCAGTGGGTTGCTTTGGTTTGGTTTGGTTTGGTTTTTTTTCCTGGTGACAGGCTTAAATATCAGCTCATATCATCCTCAAGTATTTCCCAAGAGCAATGATAGGATTATGAAGGCAGGACTTTCCTTATCACCCACCTGGGGAACCTGTAGGTATGCTGACCCTCAGAAGCAGTTATCAAAGCATCATTTCCTTGTTTAATATGTGAAGTATTCTCCTTAGTTTGATTAGGTTATCATCAGTATTAAGAAAAAAAAGTTATTTACTTCGGTTTCTTGAAATCCTACTGAGGCTGCACAAAGTGCAAGGTCATTTTTAAAAGCCATCAATCTTCCTTATACCCAAACCAGTAGACATGTGCGTACTTTTCTCACAGACCTCCTGTTTCACTGTCAAGACTGCTGCTTTTAATCAAATCTCAGAACTACTCTCACATCAACAGGTTACAAGGTCAGAAGCAGCCTCTTAGCTTGCTGTGAAGAAGGAGCAGGGATTATGAGACAGAAAAGCTCTTGTTCACAGGTGCTTACTTATCAATATCATCATTTTTGTTTCTACTTCAGAGAAAAGCCAAGATGCCAAGAAGGAACAAATGAAAGCTTTCTTGTCAAGAAGGTGTTAGAAGGGATTGCCTGTAGCACTTGGACAGCAAACTAAATATGGCTGTTAGTTAGGGGGGGGGTTGCTCATCACTTGCAGGTATCTTTTTAACACAGCAAGTTGCTGGATTGAACGTCTTATTTCAAACAATTGTTAGCCACCGTATAAAAAGTTCCTGGCTTGATATATGTATAGATGAAATTATCTAAGTTGCAAAGGGTAAAAAAATCCCAAACATTAGATGCCTCTCTGTCCTCTGCCCCTTTCTTCACCTGTGCCAAAGCTGCTTTCAAACTCCAGTCTCTCCCTTCAGAGATCACTAGAATATCAGCTCCCGTAACAGAACCAGTTACAAAAGCATGCAAAAGTGAATTAAAAAAGTGTTACTTACATATACCATATGTGTTTCTGAATATGTTCTAGCTGTAAAGGAAAAGAAAACAAGGAATTAGTGCTGTAAAACAGAAAAGGTAACTCCACAAGACATCCTTATTCAAGGCTTATTCAAGAAAGTCCAACGTTCCAGAGCTGGATCTGTGCAGCCAGCCAGAACTTTATGCTGCATAAAGAGCATGCTCATCCTCAGCCACCCCACTGGAAATGAGACTGTAATTCTGGACATAAGGAATTCATTAGGAGCAAATCCCAGGAAAATGCAGTACAAGGCTTCACAGGCAAGTGTTTTGGCAATTTAAGTTTTTCCCATCCTAACCCCTTCCCCTCTATAACCTCACTGACACTAACAAACTGCTCCTTTCTGCATGTGCATAATAGCTGATTCTTTACACCTAAAGTTAATTTCTAGTTTTGTTTTGGGAAAAAAAGAGAGAGAGAGAAGAAAATAGAAACAGATTCAAACAGATAATGTGAATAAACAAAATAAATTGTGCATCTGCGATATGACCTTCTGCCAGGACCCATTCTCCATTGGCTTCACACTTATCATTAAAATCACGTAGACCAAGTAGAATAAGGTTCTATGTCAAAATAATACCATTTATTGTTCCAGCACTTGAACACCAGACTGCAAATTTATTTTACTTCCCTCTTTCTTGTTTCACACATGAGCATTTTACTATGTAATGAAGGACTGATCAAAGTTGAACAGTGGCCTTGCCCACCTATGGACAGTAGATCCCAGCAAATGTTACACGATGACCATGTTTTCCACAAGCATGGAGGAAAGGAAGTAACACCCTTTTTTCCAAGAGAAACTCTTAACAGCAGTGAGAACAAAGCATCATCACAGTAGAAAAGAACTTCTCATAGATGCCCAGGGATTATTCATTATGCAGACAATATTTCTCATATTCCTCATTACAAAGCACCTTTGTATGTGCAGTACTCACTGCACACAGGCTTGTGTTTGTACAACACCCAGGCGAGAGGCAGGGGAGAGCTGGAAGGAAACTCAAGTGCTAACAGCTATAAGATGCTATCACAGACCCATTAAACTGGTCAGGAAGAACAGAGACAGCTGTCCTGCTCTTATTACTTTCCACTTCAATTCCAGAATAATGAGAATCAGAGAGAAAAAAAGAAAAAAAAAGAAGAATGGACAAACAACAAAATCTCAGAGACAGAAAGTAGGTGTTTGCCACAGAGAGCAAAGAATCAAAGACTTTTGTGCTATGGAGCAACAGCTCCATGCCTGGGAAACCAGCAAGACCTTCCAGCTGTGGCCTTAGCTCTGCTGCAATAACTCTGCTTCATCTCAATGCCCCCTGCTTTAGGTAGTTCTTTCATCCCTGCACTATTAAGAGAAAGGTGGAGTAATCCTGACACACTGCCATCTCCCCTGACCAGCTTAATTCAAGGAGGTAAGACACACATTATAGGTGTTCCACTTAGAGCCTGGAGACGCAGCCCTCTTCCTCCTGGTTCTTTGCAAGCTAAGATTCAAACACAGAACATAAGAAGGGCCTATTTTGTACAGTTTCCAAGGCACAGGATTTTAGCATGGTTATTTATCAGGTCCATAGTACTGTGAGGATCTGCTAAGGAGCGTACTGTACCTCTTTTGCTTGGTAAAACTACCCTATGAAATGCATATCTACTCGTTATTTCATATACACCACATGGAGGGTTAGAGACATTAATGATTTCAGACAAGATGCAGATGATACAGCTAAGCGATGTCCAAGCCTCTTTCATGCTTGCTTCTCCTGCTGCATTTTCTGTCTCCGTGGGTCACAGTGTTCCTTTGTGCCTGTGATACGCAGAAATGCCATGGCAAAGCAGACAACAGTGCTTCACTTTCTGATTCAGAGAGGGGGGAGAAAGGAGGGTTAACAGTTCATGTCTTAGTCACAGAACCTCTGGGCTCCTTCAGAGAAGATATCAAAAAGAAATCCCTCCTGCCCATCCCGGTACAAAGAATCTCCTTCAAGCTAATGAACCCATAGCGTTTTTCTGAAAGTGAGGCCCTATAGCACCTTCATATACATTTGAAGGCGTGTGAGAGCTCTCACGGCTGCTGTTTACCTACACATCTGCCATTCAATCCACATCAAAACCATTGCTCTGAAGTACGCTGGGATATCCCAGATATGAAAAGTATTCTACAAAACCAATTTCTATTCTGATTCAAATATAATTGCATTGAAATGTTATTACAAGTGTGCTTGCTGCTGCCAACATCTTCACCGCTTTTTTAAAGGTAATTAATTAATGCTTTGTTGCTTTCCATCTGCATTAAAGTGACAGGAGGGTTATAGGAGGGCGATTGGTTTTGACAAGGAGAAGTCTGTACGCTTTTTACTATGCAATGCAGGGGAGGGAGATACACAGTGGGAGCTAATCTCACTCCTCC
Source organism: Gorsachius magnificus (assembly GCA_034008185.1). Classification (NCBI taxonomy): domain Eukaryota; kingdom Metazoa; phylum Chordata; class Aves; order Pelecaniformes; family Ardeidae; genus Gorsachius; species Gorsachius magnificus. Next base: position 5,071,570 of record CM067086.1, on the reverse strand, counting down.
TGCCTTCATTTAAACACAATGTTTAAATGCATTTAAGTGACGAAGGCATTTAACAACCCTTCCCAGAGGGTTCTTCTTGCTGTTTGCACATGAGTTTGCCAAATTTAATGCCATTTTATGGAAGTTGTAAAAATGCTTCCTAATATCTCCTAGCCACCGCAGGCAATTGTCTCATGATGCTGTTTCTGAAACAACAAAACATGCTCAGATCCATTGCGCAGGCAGAGTCAGAGGAAAGCCTTCTGCAAACTAAAATGCTGTAATGGAAGGACAGGGGGAATTCCTTTATCACGGTTTTACATAAAAATACTTCCAATATATATTAAACTTGCATACTGAAGTAGCATCTAGGAGCCCCACTCACAGATGAGGGACCCACTGTGATAGAGAGCTGTACAAGCTCATCAGAAAAAGAGGTCTCCTCCCCCAAGGAGCTTACGTCTGAATTCTCAGGCAGGGAACAACAGATGGAGACAGACAGGCAGATGGAAAACAAGACAGCGCTGTCTATATCCTCGGCACTGATCTCAGCAGAGAGGCTGCCAAGCTAAAAAGTTCTGACCTAAAGAAAAACTTTCTCAAAGTCTGTGGATATGGATGAGGGCTTCTGGGCTTGAACTCATGTCAAATTTCATACTTCCCTGTCCAGAAAGGGAACAGTCTCAAACCCATCTGTGCACTAAATCAACCTACACCTCAGATGAATCGTCTTCATTCAGAAGATCCTCTAGTCTGAGCTTTAAACCTTTAAACCTGCGTAATGTCAAGACTGAGGCTTTTCCTGACCAAAGGGTTCAAGCTGGCAGTGCAAACAGCACTGGTAAATCTGTGTCAGTAGTAGCAGCCATACTATAGCAGCCTCCTGGGACCTTGACAAGGGCAAGGTGTCACCACTGTGCTACATGCATGGTGCATGAATAGGCCCTTGGCAGCCAAAAGCTTACAGCCTAAATACACCAACTGGACAGTTACCTCCATTCTATAGGTGGTGAAGTGAGATAATTTAAATGATGTAATAGGCTCCTTACCATAAGACTTTCTAGAAAAATGAAAAAGGAATCAGGGTGTATTTCCCCTTGTTCATTTTTTAACATTCTTTAGATGCTGTGGTCCATCATCAGCATACCTTAGGCCCGAGAAAAAACAAAATCAAACAGACAGCAGAGAGGAGGTTCTGAAAATATGTGTAATTTAAGTTGGGTAATATTCAGGGACAGGTATTTCAGACTATGTGGACACCCAACTCGGAAGACAAGTCATTCTACTCTGGAATAAAAATAAAACCATAACAGCTTTATCAGAATAGCTTATTCTGCAATATCTGCTCTGATCCACCTTGCTCTACAAACAAAGTTTTGATAATGCTCATCCAACTTTAAAAGGAAAGCGGCTCAAAAGCTCCTTACTCTTCCCCCTTTGCCTTTATGTTTCTGTAGAAGAAAATATCAGCTGAGAATGCAAATGGATTCCACTACAGGAGCTGTAATTCTCCACTGTAGAGATGCTGAATCATTTGAAACCTCCAAGGAAAAAAACCATCCATTTTCCAAAGAGCAGATAACGAAGAGAAACCTCATCCTGCAGTACTGCGGGCACTGAGAGCACTCATTCTCTTCCATAAACCTTCTCAAAACTAGTTCACTTTTCCCTCCTGACACTACTCATACTAGAAAGCTGTCCCAGAACCCCACTAATATGGCTAAAATGCTACTTCTAATTTCAAACCTGCTTTCATGTAAGGCCATTTGACATACATTTGTTTTTGTGCCAGTATCTTCCCTAGTTCAAATAATCCTTATCTCCTTGGTAATTACCTCTAATGAATATGCAGACAACCAGTACAATCTTTCTTAGACGTCATCTGTGTAGACTAAGTGGAGCTCTTTTAGGCTGCGCTATTCAGACAGGCTCTTTCAAATGCTGACCACCTTAGTACTCATTCTTTGTTTGATTTCATCTTTCCTGAACATGCGTGGCCAGAAATATCATGACCAGCAGCCAGGACCAACTTTTGCAGTCTACTGAGATAAAAACATGGATTCTTTTATTTTAAAGCCTGTTTAGTAAAACAGGCCCAGTAAAGGAGAGTGATCAAAGATGTCCCACTAACCATATTCGAGGCCACGTAATAGATGGTGAGCATGAACAATATTCCACTAAGACATAATAAAGTGGTTTTTTGCATAAATGAATCAAATACAAAGAAAGGTAATGCCTGTTTCTTAAGGCAGGAAAGGGCCAGCAACAATAATTCTGAGTACCCTCCTCTCCATTAATCCTCTCAAGCTCTAACACTGAAGCCGAATGATGACAGTTAAACGTGAATGCTAGTTCTGTTTTTGTTGATCATTTTAACAGATGGACTGTGGAAGGTGTGGGTGTGCTGTGAAATGGCAATTACTGCAGGGAGAGAAATCCAGGAAAAGAGATACAAATGAAAAAAAGGAACAAAGCAGAGAAGGCAAGGGAAAAATGAAAGAAAAAATTCTAGTGACCTTACATTTCACTGTATTTTTCTGCTGAATTCACCAGTGAGATATTGAGCAAATGATCAGTAATGGTAACGGCTACATCTGTACTTATTGTACCCAAGCCACAACTTTGCTCAGATCTTTGTATAAATATCAAACTGATTTAAGTGAGATATATTCTAGGAATAGAGGCTTCCAAATAAACCCATATTTATACCCTTTTTCACAGGACACAGCTAAAATAGAATTCAGATCTCTCCTCAAAATGAACTACATATTCCCAGTTCCTGGGTGGTAAACAAAGAGCTCCCTTTTGCCTGGCAATCTAAGCAACCGGCACACTAACAGCATAGAAAGGGAAGTGTGACAGCAGCAGGAACAGCAAACCAAAAGACCCTAAAATAATGAAAATAAGACTGCAGCTAATAACAAAGAGCTATCCTTTTTTCTTCCTAGCTCTCAGCTCCTGAATATGTTTTATTTCAAATTCTTATTCACAATTCACTGGTCAGTGCTTGTCAATAACCACCCGTTCTGGCTTTTTTCCTCCCTAAGGAAGTAAGAGCTTCATTTTGATCAAGAAAAGGAGGGAGGGAGTATCACCCTGGGACCTTGATTTACCTTAACTGTTTTCTCTCTTACGCATGTGCATTCTCTCCTGTTTTGCATAATTCAAAACATTTAGGGACTATGCTCTATGGCAAAATTCAGGCAGAACAATTTGAAGAAGATCTAACATCTGATGATCTGCTCCCTGGCATACTCAAACCATCGGCACTAAGATCTTTGAGAGAAAAAAAAAAACAACAGAAAAACTGTTATGTTTACATTATGGGAAAGAAACTAAGTAGAGAAGGACTTGGAGACTTTCTTGGTCATGATGAACAGCTGCCTTGTCTCAGGGTACAGCCCTAACCTCTGCAGTGTTCTTTCCATGAAAATACTTGGAAAAATATTCTTTCTTTCTTTAAAAGTCTGTTTAGAAACGCCTAATTTTTTTTTCCCAATCAGTGCTACTTACGTACTGCAAATGTGATGGCTACTGATTTGCAGAAGTGGGGATACCAGTAATAGCATGAAGAACTTTCCACCTACGTCACCAAATAGAGTTTGATCTGGTTTTGCAATGAATGAAAGAAAAACCCAGCTGCAACTGTCAGGTAATACTGTAAAGAGAGTTGTGAAGGGAGTTTCAGTTCACTTATTAGCAGACAGGTGTCTGCATCCCAAAAGCACCATCACAGCTGGCACAGGCTGATGCTGTTGTTAGCAATCTCAGCAGAGAGGCCAAGCACTGATCTGAGAGTTTATTTATAAATATTTTAGCAGACTGAAGAACCAGGAGGAGTTTTAAATTTACATTTCTTTATACATACTCCCACTCAGAATCTGTGAGCTTAGTAGATCTGTATAAAATCATCACCAGAGCCTGACAATAGGATTTACAAGGGCAATGTACCCATAAAGGCAGAAGCCTCCACTGACAAGCAGGCAATCTTGCTTTCCAAAATGATTTTAATTGCTAATTTTTTTTAATTCCCTAAAACATTAACACACTGTTAATGAAGGATACAATCACCACATAGTGCTCACCCTTGCAGGGTCTCTGTCGTAGTGATGGGAAGTATCCTAGATGCAAAGACTCAGTGCTGAATGCCAGGGGCTCAACACTGTGGGCCTAATCGTGCTCAGGAAAGAGCAGACTAGAAGACACTTGCTCTGAAGGCTGCTAGAGGATAATACCGAGCATATGCAGGACAGAATACAACGCAGGTTGCGTGGCATGAAGTGAGAAGCCATTACTTTTGTCAGAAATGTAAGAAAAGCATACTCTGTTTAATAGCAAAGCTTCCAATAACGGTCCTAACAGTTTTGACGTTCAAACAGTTATATCACGTCCCTGACAAACTGCTGTACCAGCCAGGAGAGCCAAACAACTCAGGTGAATTTCAAATTGTGTCAGTAGCACTGTGACGATGTTATGAAGGATTTCTTCTAAATGCACCCTGTTACACATGGAATTATGAGGATAGAGAGGAGACACAAAGGTAATTTGCCCTCATGGCTCAAAAGAGAAGACAATTAACGTCTTTCCAAAGATTCCACCAGTTCCACTCACTCTTTGCTCAAGAGGAAATACACAGGAGTGGCAGTAAATCAACAAGTTACCTTAGCTATTCAACTGTGACTGCAGCAAGGTGACAAATGAAGCCTTGCTCACACGACTCACAGCAAATGCCTTCTTACCGTGAGACGTTTCGAGGCATCCACTTCAATCATCCCCCGCAAAAGGTTCTGACAGTCTGGGGGGATAAAATGGGGCATGTGGAACACTCCACGTTTCACCTTCTCCAACAGTTGCCGCAAGTTGTCGTCATCGAAAGGCAGGGCACCCTGCAGGGATGTGACAGAGCGGTGGATGGGAGAGACAAGCGAAAGGGAATTGGAGAGGGCAAAAGGAGAAAAGCCAGGATAAACATGGTGAAAGAATGGAAAAGAGGAAGTCAGCTCATAATGAATTATTGTAATAAGTGAAAAAACCTTTTCATCCATTGAAAATAAATAATTTCTTAGTGCTGCTGTATTTTCTCCAACATAGGAAACAAAACTGAGAACACAGTTTTTCTATTAGACCTTTAATTAGAAAATGACTACCAGTATAAAACAAAATACAAAATATGAAATTGCCTTTCCAGGCAAATTCACCAAAGATGCATGGATTCACTTAAATTGAGCTCAAGCTTTTGATCTGCTGGTATTCCTCCTGGGCATACTTTCACAGCAGCAATGTTTATCGTCTCTTTATTTTTAATCTTCCTGAGACACATTTATTGCAGACATTGAAAAGGAGGTGAACAGCGTTTGAGAGACTTTCAGTAAAGAACATCCTCTTTCTGATGGAGCAGTGAAATGACACAGCTGAAAGAAACCTAACCAACATTAGCCTTTGGAAGCAGCAGACGTTCTACCTGTTTAATATACTCCATCCAGTTCCCATGCTGTGGTCAGGTCATCAGTTCCTATTGCTTCCCTACTGTAGCTCACTTACATGAATGGCTTGAGGTTTTTTTAGCTGAAATTACATTTTGAATAGATCATCAGCTTGCCACAAAAAGTAGCAAAAGACCTATACTTGCTGCAAGGACAAAAAGGAAAAAAGAAGTTGAAATCTTTAGGATAACTCCACTGACTGAAGCCGATACCCTTTTATAGTGAGTCTGCACCTTCCTAGATATTCTCACTTTCTTCTTTCACTGCCTAATTCCAGTAGGTGCCGAGCTTCCTTGACTTCCAGGACGGTTTGTGGGAAGCCGCAAGCTGTCAGCTGCTGTGATAATGAAGCTTTAAGTTGTCAATTCTGGCACTGCTCTGACTACAGTGAGTAGTGCATCTGTATAAGCAATCCTGTGTCTATGGTTTACGGAGACCAACGGCTCCATTTACAGAAGCCTCAGAAAGCCCACCTGATGGCAACTGCTACTGGGCACTATTTACTGGTGTTCGTTCATTCAAGCGGCCTTGAAGAGAGAGCCTCCCTGTCTTCGGTAACCAATCTCCCGAGTTACTTACTTTTTTCCTAACCGTTCCAGACTTAAAGGAAAATCAATTCTGATGGTTCAGTACTTTGGCTAACGCAATTTAAAGCCACGATGAAGTCAGCAAGGCTGCTTTGTGGCATTTCCTGAAGGTAACAACTACGGCTCTTTTATTACTCCCACCTGCTATTACAGCTTGAGACTTTTTGTAGGGTTTGTCCTGACATAATTAACTGGAGAGCCCTGCACTCTCCGCCAATGATAGACTTATTTCTATCATTTTGCAGGATCATGTATATATGTAGGAACAAATGAAGATGCAGCAGCAGAGAGAGACCAAATCTTGACAGAGAATCCCCTGAAAATGAAAAGCCTGCTCCTACAAATCCTAGCCATCTTGACACATTCTCTCTTCCGTTCTTTCAAATGCAAGAAGTTATATTAAGAGCTCATTATACAGTTCTATTTTATCAGTCCTGAAAATAGCTGCTCAGGAGCAGTAGATGACCAGGTGCTATCTAGTGAGATAGTTAAAATTCTTCCCTTGCAACATCAAGATAAAAAATCTAAAACTTAAGAAATGTCAGTGAATTGTAATGACTAAAAAGAAAAAAAAGAGTATTAAGGTGAATTAAAGCATCACACTGAGATTACTTCAAGGTATTTTGATTTGGGCCATTGAAAAAATTACCAGCATATTTTTAAACAAAAATCCTTTAAGTTAGTTTTAAAAAAAATAGCATTTAAGTGAAGTAATTAGGTTTACTAATAAATGTACAAGGACATCAAAATTTGACTTCATGCTTGTTATTTTTATAATTTTAGGTGATCATCTGAACTATTATAGCTATAAAAAACTTAACACACACATAAAATCTATTCTCATATACAGTATTCAATCTGCGCATGGTATATGCTTATATGAACATAAACTACATTTTCCTACATTATACTTTGGAAATTGATAACAAATGCCAAGCCTATCTGCCTTCCGCTGGACATCCAATTGTTGTATGTTTCGGAGTATTACATTACCACTGCAAATCAGAATAAATTCCACAGAGAATTGAAACTTTGATCGAAAGAAGGATAAGTTACAGGATACCACATTTTGAATACTAAAGAAATTATTACTGAGCCAGATGGAAACTAATTTAAACTTTGTACTACTGGCTGAGTTTTATATTCCCAAGTGTACCAAATTAAAATGTAGTCCAATACTCGCATAAACAAAATTGTTGCACTCAAATCTTCTCTTGATAAAACACTGCAGTTGATGTATGCATATACCTACTGAAACACATATATATACATTCCGCAGAAAAACCAAACACTTCGCAAACCCAGCCATATTTTGATCCTGTGAAGGACAACTGATTTGACACTCTCTGTATCCTGGAGTTGTAACCTGCGCATCCTTTCCAGTCAAAAAATGTGCTGCAACATCACAACACAGCAAAAAGCAGTTTGACACTTGTCTGTGCTTTTCTGTGCAGGGCAGCAGCATTTCAAAGCAGCAGTGAAATCTTCCTCATGCATTTCCTTTGGGACTGATGTAGAAATAAGAGGAAAGGATGCAACTGAGAGATACAAAAATAGGGAACTAAAAAAACCCATCTGTACATGATGTCAATAGAATCACCATTAAATACAGCAGCGTTTTCGTATTTTTCTTTTCTTTTTAAAGGATAGCGCAAGGAAGATGACTCACCACTAGCAACGCAAATAAAATGACTCCGCAGCTCCAGACGTCTGCTTTCCTTCCATCATATTTTTCTCCCTGCGCAGCAATGACACAGAGGTTCAAAAGACTGCTCACTAGTAAATGAATTAATTATCCTTGAAGAACAAGAGAGGGGAGAATGGGAAACCCCACATTTCAATTCAGCCACCTGCTTCCCAAGGTGGCCTTCCCAACTAGGAGGGAACAGCCCAGTAATTGCATTTTTATGAACAACAGTTCACAGTCTTATCTGCGATCTGCGAGAACAGGCTCAGAAGTGGGGAGCAGGGAAGGAATGGTCCACAACTCACAAATGATTAGACCTGGCACTTAACCAGTGTCAGAGGTGCATTAAGGACATCAAGAATGTGTTTCTTCTCTTCCCTGGAGAGCCAGGGAGCTTTTCACCAGTCACATTATTTGTGAACTCATAATATTGTCTGGACGGTCTCTCCTGTATGCTTCCTCCTTGGCTTTACATTAAAGCCATGCTTTAAAAGAGGGGAACCTTGGCCACTGAAATCTTGGATACTTGTTTTCAGAGGACAAAGGGAGAGTAGAGGGAAAGGATAGTTCATATTGTTTAACGGAAACCAACATCACTGACAGCCAACCCCAGTTCTACTGAAATGACAGCTACATCAGAGACAGGAAAGCATAGGGGACTGCATCCCCTGGGTGGAAAGATCAAGTTAAACGAGGCTACTGTATTTCTGTCTGATCACGTGGCACAAAGGGTACTGTGAGAATAACACATGATCGCTTCCCTCATACGGTCGATGTGGCTTGATTCAGGGCTGAGCCAAACAAACAAAACCATAGTTACGTTCCTTGTGTCCTTTCCAATGCTGTCTGCCTTGGACAGATTTCCTGTACAGAGGGTCTGTCTATGTATTTGCAATGAGTGACACTTTAAAAAATGTATTTATATAAATGAATGTTAACCAACTCACCCGGATGACTTCGGGGCAAGCATAATGTGGTGATCTGAAACACAAAATACAGTCAAATGAGCATGTAACAGCCTGGTATTTATGGATTACATGCATTTCCATTTTGTTTAGCAGAATCATGATTGGCTCGCTTATACAGAATGCAAGCATGCAAAACCAGCACTTTTTTCCTTACCTCAATGAGAACACATTTCTAAGAAACTCAGGAAATGGTCAAGAACTAGCATAATTCAAAATTCTATGGCCCTATTACGAATTTCTTTAAAATGAGGAAGGAAGAGAAGACCAGGCATATTCTGTGACTATACAGAATTCCAGCCCTCTAATCCTACCCTTTAACTTGCCCTTGTATCTAATTAGAAGGAAGGCCCGTGCTAGATAGCCTTTTGTAAGAAAAAAGACAGAACAATACTTTCAGACCAGACACACTGCATCCATAAACCATGTCCTGCATCTCTTCTGCTAAGACTGCTCTCAATTACGACAGCGGTCATAAAACCTGCTGATACAAGATTTCAACACGTTTATTTTTTTTCTTTTAAAAAACTAAAAAGGATGGACAGTGGTACTATTGCCTAGTCAGTTAATATATTCTTTTGGCATCCTTCTACCCATATATCTCTGGTTTGATTCCTGGCTGAGAATAGTTAATTACTGCAACTTGCCAGGTAATCATTTTAATTCCTAAAGATTATAGCCACCACTATTTATTTTATAGCCTTCATTAAAGTAACTTGACAAGTAAAAGGAATGCAAACTGTCTGAGACCTGTGTGCAAATCATGCTATTGTTTATATTGACACCTCCCAGCAGTCCCCAAGCCTGTCTTCATTTCTGCATTTGTTTCTTGTGACAAACGCAATCATGGCTGGGCAATACCTGTCTCACAAAGTAATGAGCAAAACAGAAGCACAGTGAGGTTAGCTTTGTGCTAGGATGCTACATTAATGCCCAGTGAGACAGCCCATTAACTGAATTTCCATACACACTACACTTATCTTGTGGCAAAATATCGTCCCGTGGGCACGGAAGGCCCTGATTTGGTATCACAGCTTTTGGCAGACTGTGATAATAAACTCAGGGCACACTTGGGACTGCAGCTACATTGACAGCAAAGCTTAAGTGAGGAGAGAGAAATGCAGTTGATCCCCCACAAACTTTAGGAAAGGTGGAATTCAGAAGTTTAGTACAATATTTAATACACCACCACCACCCTCCCCCCAATTTAAGAGGTTTTCACAGGTATTCTGACCAGGTCTATCTGCTCAGTAGTGATCTCAAGATTTAAAAAACCTCGATTTGAGAGTCAAAACAGATAATGAAAACCAGAGCCTTCCCTCAGAGAGCTGGCCAGACTTGGCCCTTTGAGAGACCAAAAAGCATGGACTTGTGCCTAGTGGATAGGACAGACCTGCCTGGGCTCTCTTGGCAGCTCTGCCACTAGCACCCATATGGACATGGATTTTTATTTAATGTTATTTAATGTTTTTAAAAGCTGCAGCTGGCCACAGTTTGAAAAAGGTGACCAGAACCTCACCACAAGTCTACTCTTCCAACTAAAACAAGAGCAATGCCACCACAGCTTTCATACCTCACAAAAGTCTGTATGACTGAATTCACTGGGATTTTTTAATATCTTGGGGCAATGGTCTGAAGTTGTACCAGGGCAGGTTTAGGTTGGACATTAGGAAAAATTTCTTCACAGAAAGGGTTGTCAGACTCTGGAACGGGCTGCCCAGGGAGGTGGTTAAGTCCCCATCCCTGGGGGTATTTAAAAGAAGGGTAGAAGAGGTGCTTAGGGACATGGTTTAGTGGTGGGATGGCAGGGTTAGGTTAACGGTTGGACTTGGTGATCTTAAAGGTCTTTTCCAACCTAAATGATTCTATGATTTGTACGAGGCTTTAACCTTCATGTCACCAGACTAATGCATAATTTTACAAGCTTTTAGAAGACAAGTTAAATTCTTCTTGTGAGAATGCTTGACTAGTGGTGGTGTCTTTTTTTCAAATCATAAAAACGATGTATAGTGTACAGGCCATCCTTAAGGTACACAAAAATCAGAAGTGAAGAGAAGCACAGGAACTGGGACTGCAACTCAGGACTGGACAAACACAGCCGACTGTCACCAGTGCTAGACTGCTTAGACAGAACAGTGAAAGAGTATGGGAGCTTTAGGGAAGGCAGTAATACAACTATAATTTGGAAAAAACAACATGGTAGCAAAAAGAGTATAGGAATTACATCAGATCATGGACATTCACTCAGTTTAGTCATCTCAGAAGAGAAAGACCAGTTCTAACATGTTCTATGTAACTGAATCATGTTAGGTTTATTGGAAAACATGTCAGGGGGGTAACAAAGGAGTGAAGACACAAACTAGGTAACTGTTGAGCTCTTGTCACTTAGAGTGTCTGAGCTTCTCAGTCTTGCATGCATTTTAAATTCTGTCAGGTACAAAGCTACCACTGCCTTTCCTACAGAAGGTGAGTCTTGAAGAGACACAGTACCTTAAATGGCTACTACAGGTGGTATATATGGCTGAGCTAGAAACTTAAGCCAGACCTCTCAGATCCTGCACAATATTCTGTACAGTTCAGCATCCTCCTTCAGCACAATACTTTTTGGGTGGCCATGCCATCTGGGGTGCACTGGAAGTCAGTTTCTCAATTTGCAGAGTGCTTCTGAGTTTTTATTTGTATATGATGGCTCCAACAAAGATTTCAGAAGTCTTAATTGTGGATTCTGAGCAATGCAACCACCCTGACAGCTTCCTGTGCTAACATCCTTGAAAAGAACAATATAAGTGTTGTGAAGTACCCAAGACAGGTATGTCCCACTAGTAAATGCACTTAAATTATTTACTTTTCTAAGGTCAGCTGGAGTGCAGTGGAATCTGCTAGGTGTCTTACAAGGCACCACTGAAATTCCGCTAAAATCTAGGTGAGGTGAGTGGGTGGAGAAAATGCTATAATAAATCCTTTGAACAAGTTGGATTGATACGATCATTCAGCAGCTGCACTGCAACTGCCCAGAGAGCACAGGTTTCTGGCACAGCCATTCTGAATTCTTGCCAGCACACACTAGCTAGATATATGCAGCATTATCTTAGCTAACAGCTCTAAAAGGGATCCTCCGGCCAGCCAGAATCCATAGAAAACTCATTTCCATGCTGCCAATCACAGAGCAACTTCAACTGCTTTAAAGAGAAAACTCAAATTTAATCAAAAATCTATTTATCTTTCTACAGAGTCATGAATATTTCTTTGGCTCTTATCACTAATTATTCAATATACGTGTGTCAAGAGCAATATTCCCTGCCTCTTCCCCTAGGCCATCTCCTCATCATTCTGCTACATCTCTGTGCAGCAAAAGCCACAATCTGCCCTTGATAACAAATAAGTATATCGCTCAGCAAGATCAAGAAGCAGTTGCTGCCTGCGGGTACCGCTGCAAAAAAAAGCACTGAATTTGGCAGTGTTTATTTCAAGGGTGATGTGGATTTTCCCAGGCTAGTCTGCCTGAGGCAGGAAGGGCTCTCTGAATGGTCATTCACAGCTATGACTCTAGGACAGAGTAATCTTAAGGAACTTGAGGGACCTTAGCAAAGCATTTACGTGGGATTTCAACCAGAGGAAATAAGCCAGAGCGCGATGGTGAAATCCAGGATAGTCCTGAAAAGGTTAAGGCAGGCATTCAAAAAGAAATGTATATATCCTTGATTTATCTATCCTGAATTTCATCTGAGAAACTAGAAAAGTAGTTCTTGATCTGTGCAAATCAAGATACAGCGCAGCTACAGTAGATCTGAGACAACCAGGGCCATATCTTCAGCGCCGATGTGATGTGCCTGTGGTGTACACGTCTCATTATGTAGATAAGAGGGACCTGCACTGTGCACACACAAATCGACTGCACATGTATGGTTTATCTGGGAGTACAGAGTAACTGCTTTTCCAGAGAAGCAGTTGGCTGATCAAGAAGCATGGGGAAAGGTGTGTGACCCTACTCCACAGTGTGACAGATCATGTGTTACACTGCCTGATGGGTCCTCAGGTCCCATCAAAGATGAGCATCCATGCCTGGGTCCATGGGACATGCCTTAAGATAGTACTATTTGGGGAAGAAGAAAAGCTTCTTCGAGTGCCATTCGTTAGGTCTCACAGCTGGAGGCAGAGTTTCTGCAGAGAGGGAGGAACAAGAAGTCTCCTTCCCTCTGTTTTTCTTATGCATGAAGTTACCTCGATACAGGAGGCTGTACAGGTGCACTGAAGTCCTCCCATGTCTAGCTGTTTCTGCTGTTGCTTGGATGCTAGAGTCCCTTCTTCACCCCCTGGTAATCACTGTCTCCAAGCTGGCTTTCAGAGACAGAAGCCACCCACTAGCACAAAGGGCTGCCTGCGCTTTCCCCCCATGCTGGGTAGCAAAGGGCTGAGATGAAGGGGAACACCAGAGGAGCAGCAAAATGGATAAGTGAAATTCTTCAGGAGAAGGACATATGTTAGCGCATCCTGAGTGGGGAAAATGACAGCCACAGATCACACAGAAAAGTTAAGACAGGGAGAGATCGAAGCAACGCTTCCAGTAGCAGTGGGTAGTTAAGGCTGCAGTGAAGGCAGTAGCTGTAGGTAAGGCTGTAATTAAGGTAGTAGCTGTAGTTAAGACTGAGTGCTATTTTGCCATTAAAGCTTCAACTCAGTCATTTAGCTTTACATGAGAAAACTCAGCATCTAGCCTTCAGCCATCTTACAGCTGTTTATTTCTCGAGTGCAATTACATATTTAGGGAATCTGCAAATATCAGTTCGTTGATTAATATATCAGTTCAAATTATTAAGACTTGGAACCTTTAAGAGCTCTTAATTAAAAAAATGAAACAGACTCCCATATTAAAAGGCCACAAAGACTGCAAAGTTAAGTATTCCAAAGTTAAGAATTGCTAAAGTAAAGGCTGAAGAGGTTATACTGTACTCTGTGGGTAAGCAGGGTGGGGCAGTGGGTGGTTTGCTGTCCCCAACGCTTCTGTTTTACTTGTGGCCAAAGTTGGAAAGTCTGTAGCATTGTGAGGGCAGTTTAGTGTGATGAGGGACGAGCTTGTGACAGAGGCAGCTGACTGATACACTGGAGAATCAAACTCTCTGTCCCCGCCACAGAATCCTTCTGTGAAAGAAAATGAACAGGTGCCTTAGACTGAGATGTTCACAGGTAATTATGAGTTGCAGGTTCCCTGGTTTTCAAAATGACAGTGCGACACATCTGAAATTTGATTTACAGTATTTATAAGCATGTGGAGCAGTTGGTAGGCACTCTGCTCTCCAAGTAAAGGACTGTTATCAAGCACTGAGTACTCTGAGATATTAGGCCCCAGAGTATCCAACTGCACGCTCAAAACTGGTTGGTAATTTTGAGCTACATTTTGCAGAATCACGTGTTCTCATATAAGTGGAGATAACCAGATCAATGTGGCAAACATAATATGAAAACAGTGTGATTAATATTTGTAAGCCTAAGATACGACAATGAAAATCCTACCTAGCATTCATAGCAAGGCTTTGAATGGATCCATAAAATGAATGATGAGGAAAAATCAAACATTAAATAGCGGTTTATTCAAAAAACTACACTATCCAAACACCAAAAGAGGCAGAGATTTGTTCCAAAAAACCTGTATAAGCTCATAATTAATGGCCATATCCTAATGTGAATGGGCTAAGTTAATGTTATACTGGAAATCTGAAGAAAAGTACATCTTAAATTCTCAGTGATTGATTTTGCAGACTTAAAGCTCTTTTAACATACCTTGGGATGTATTATAGGCAAGGCTGGTATTAATGGTTATTAATAAGTTTGTCTGGTACTTCCCTTTATAATCCTCATTTTAAGTTGCTTATGACTTACCATCAATTTAGACAACCTAACAACAATTTTCCTTGCTTTTTGTCTGCCTCTGGCTGGTTTCATGTTTGCATGAGCACGCATGTTGTGTATGGGCCAAAATATTTCCACTACCTAAGTTTAATCTAAATTAAATGGTTTTTTTCCCAGAAGAAAGGAAAATTACTAGTATCCTCAACTGCAACAAGAAAACTTGAAAATTCATTTGCATTCTCTAGAAAAATTTACTCAAACTGCCAGCATTTCTAACAAACACACAGTGCCTAGGTTGTTACAAATACCCTGAGCTCAAAAAGAGCCAGTAATCAGTCCTAATGAGAATATGTGCTTTTTTTTTTTTTTTTTTTTTTGATAGATCCAGGTAATCTGTAGGTCTGCAAAGTGTTGCTAAGAATTGCTAGGGAGAGCTGAGAGCAGAGGAATTGACTGTGCTGGGTTGGAAGTTGCTGTTTTCCTCCATTACGCCACCAACAGGCGCAAGGCTTTCTTCTCACTCTCAATACAATCATAATCAACATCCCTCCTTCCCACATGCACGCAGCTTTCTGGATCAGGCCAGCGGTTCCCTATGGAGACACCAATATCAGAGAACTGTTGCATACAGTCAGTTAATTGTGTGGCTGTCAGCAGGGGGGTCAGTCTCCATACTGACTGCCTCTGCAGAGATCAGGTCTGGTGCTGGAGTAAGCTACATTTACATGTCAGCACTGTCCTAGCTCTTGGTTGGGATAGAGAGATTTGGAGGCAGGAAGCACAGAGACTACCGCTGCTGTGGGTTCTCTGTCATCTGGCAGCTTGCAGCAATCTCCATCCAGTAGGACTCAGTGTTTCAAAGCTGTGATGAGTGAAACAGAGAGAAGTGAAGAGATGGCAGAAATTTACTTTGCCAGGTTTCTGTAAGGAGCAATGGGGAATTAGGAAGGATCTTTACAAGCTCCCAGGAACTGTAACTCAACAGTATTTTCTTTCAATCCTTTATTCTAGCCATAAGCCCTCTTAGTTCAAGAAAAGGGAGCAAGGTCCAGGGAATGCCCCAACCCTTCCTACTGTTCCAAGACTCCTATAGAAATGACTATGTTCAATTTATATGTTCAGAGCAACTTGGGCACTGCAATGACTTGCTAAGACAGAGAACTGAAGCAGAGAAAGGTAATGCATCTTGTCCAAGACCACCCTGAATGCCTTCAGCAGAGACAGAAATCAAGCTCAGATCACCTGGGTCTCAGTCCTGAGGTTTAACCATAAGGCACTCACTCTTCTTGCCTAGTGACAATTCAGGATAGATTGGACAGTATCTACCATTCTGAAACACTGAGAGGCAGCATGCTGGGAAGAACTGCTGTGAAAAAAGACAGGGGAGTGTCTCTGCATGGCATTGCCTGGATGGGTAAAGAGAAGGAAGAGCTGAAGAGATCTAAAATAATAGAAGCAGCATCCTACCACATCTTCCACTTCCTTGCTTGTCTGCTGTTTGCTCACAGACCTCCCCTGCTCCTGGAGGAATGCAGAGACTCAGTGTGTTACTTTGGCATTTCAAGGACCACCTCTCCATGAGACTGCCTTGCTGTGCAGTTTCTGCAGTAAGCAGAATTATTCCTGCAGACCCTACACACAGCTCCTCTTCCCTTCAGGGGTCTAAAGACCCGTTGTTAGAACAATGGCTTATTCTTCTGTGCTGTGTATATGCAGGATTTGCACAATATACATTTCCAGAAATGGGGATTTATTACAATCAAGGCCCAATGTGCAGACTGTCAGTGACAAATTATGTCAATGAAATAGTAAGTCTCCTTAATGTCACTCTCCTGCACAAGCACAACTGGGTTGAACTTTCACTGTTCTCTCCAGGTAGCCATCAGTGCCTCAGAAAACCATGCAGATCTAAGGAGTAGCTCCCAGAAAACACTGACTCTGAGGTAGGCAATCCAGCCTATTTCAGGCTACGTGAGTATCTTCATGAGGCCAGTCAAGGTGACCTAAAGCCTACCCAAACTTTGGACTAAACTTAGCAGTTCACTTGTGACAGCAAAGAAATTTTGACTGCACTCTAACCGCTCTGCTGTACTGACAAAGTTGGCTGCATCACACAGCTCAACCCCATCTGATCCTCCCACTCTGACTGACAGAAATACCTGGAGACTCCTTGCGTGACTGTCAATGGAAATGTTACAGTTTCATCTCATTATCAGTGTTCACAGCACAGATAAAACCATTCTGGAAATTAACTTCTGGGTGCACGGAGGAGCATCTCATTAAAGCTCAGTATCTCAGCCATGATTCATTCTGTTTTGTTCCTTTTCATGCTGGCTGAAAGTACCAACTACAAGGGCAGGTAAAGCTGTTGCCTTGAAAAGCTCTGAGGTTGGTTACTGTGTGTGCTCTAAGGGAAAGGGAGTCATAACTGGGTTGCCTTTCTTTGTGAACAGTATGGCATATTGTTATATATTCCTTCCTTCCTTCCTCCCTTCACCCCTCAAACCAGAGAGATCACAAGACACCAGTATCAGCCATGCTGGGCTCCACGCCAGGAGAATTAATGAAGTGGTGTAATAGCTCACATGGAGGCCTAGTGATTGGCACCACACTTAAAATGCATCTGCAAGGCAGGAGATCATAGTGTTGCTGCTGTGTTCTGTTTATTACAGGCATGTCTCTTCCATTCCATTGATTTATTAGCGTGTTTTAAGGCCACAATGTGGGGGCTGGCTCTGCTTGAAGCATGGAGATTTGAATTCCAGCACAGCTTATGGAAAGGAAGACTCCCTTTGAGACTCTAGACCTGGATGACAGAGCCCGGTGCTAACAAGAACAGGAATCCTACTGAGAGGCTCACGAGGAGTTTGAAAAATCCTACAGGGCAATGTGAGACTGGGTTGGTTTTTAAACTTCCTCTTGTTTTTTTTCATGGAAGGAAGGGGGAAAATTGTATTCAAAGTGTACAGAGGCTTCGTGGTAACTGCAGAGAGGACTTAATTTCTTAATCTAGAGGGGAGGTTTGAAAGCAGTTGCAAGCAAGAGATGTGCAGACTCATAGCTCCTTGCTTTTCATCTGTACTGTTAAGAGGTCAAATCTTGACATGGACAGAAAGGAATGGGTGGGTCTCAGTGTACTCATCAATCAGCATTTGATCACATAATGAACTTAAAATAATTTTGCTATCCATTATTCATGACTTGGAAAGCAGAAGCTGTACAGGACTGAGAGGCAGTGGCTGGGTTGTACAGGGAACCATGATGGCTCCACACCTACCGTGAATTGCCTTGGCTCAGAGCACAGACTGAAAAAAAGTGGACCATAACCAGCTGAGGATGGGGCCGGGCTGGAGTCATCAGATTCACACTACCAAAGGCCAAGAAGAGTAGGTCTGTATGGGAGGAGGTAGAAATCTGCTGCTACTGTCTGCAACTCCAATTGCTGAGCTCGCTGTTATAACAAATTCAGACACAGCTAAAAGCTGGCGTAGTGGTGCCAGGCTGCAGCAAGCTCGATGCAGCTGCTGCCCTTGCCATAGCTCACTGCGGCAGCACCCTGCACAGTCAACACAGCACCAAGCCATAGCTACAGTGGGGGGTGCATGGTCCAGTGGTGCCCCTAGAGGTGATGGTGATAAGAAGGCATCGCCCCCGGAGAGCATGCCCTGTCCCCAGGCAGGCACCCAGGCTTTGCTCAGCTGTTGAGCTTATTGCTGGCTCCCTTGGAAATTCCTAGAAAGCTCTTGCTGGCAACTGAACTGCCATGGAAATGCTTGTACATTGCCCCTGCAATATTCGTCCAAGCAATCTCCTTTGTATCTGCATTCATGCCCTGCTTGTAAATTGCAAAGGACCCTACTGCCTCCCTGTCAATCCTGCATGTGAGTCGAAATGAAGCAGTGTGGAGCATGAACAGGAAGAGCTGCAAGCAGACAGCCTAATCAGGACATGCAAATTCAATTTCAGAAGCCCCAGATTTGGTTTTTTTCAGCCACTAATATTTTTAAAGCCTCCTTTTAAAACAGCCAACACTACTGCTCTCAGTTCCCAAAATTATATGGCCAGTGAAAGCAAACACACATCAGCATATGCAGATGAATCCAAACCTGAAAGCCTTGATTTTTATATCCGTATACGACACCTACAGAGGCCTGCTTTTCACTGTAAAGCACTTAAAAACCCTTCTTTTAGCTATCTTATAAACTACGTGCATCACATCCATTTATTATCTTGCTGGGAAATAAAAATGCATGGTGCAAGTCTGCAGGTCTTTATTGAAACCCTTACTATAGACAACTTTTATGCCTGGAATCTATCACTGATTTTTGCAATATATTCTGTGACTCACCCACAACTGGTTTCTAACAAGCTGTCCCCAACCTGCAGCGATGCCATCCCGAAGTCTGCTATCCGGATGTTGTTCTTTTCATCCAGCAGTAGGTTTTCTGGTTTTAAGTCCCTGTGGCTGTAAAGAGAGGATCAAGAAGTGAGTTAAATTATCCCTGACAGCTTTTCCGCTCCAAAACTTGTTCTTTATCCAGCACAGCATCCAACCTATTATATTTTAATTGATTTCATTTTTTTTCCTGTCCTGAGTAGAAGATGACACATATCCAAGATCCAGTCTTTGCAATACTCTAGACTGTATCCCAAATGCCCACTCCTGATGAATGCAAGGCTTGAGCCTGCAATGCCCTGACAGGAAATGAACATCTTCAGCTTCCAGTGACACCAACACAATCTGACGGAGAAACCAAGGGAAATAAGTAGGAGGAGAATTTCAGCTTGGATTTAGGGCTGATATATTCCATCATATGCCAGCTCCTTAAGGAAGGAGGCAACACCATCAATATATTCTGTCAACAACAAGAAACAAAATGAGTGATATCTAGAGAAAAAAACATCCTTGGTGTAAATGCTACTGCAAAAAGTCCCTATTAGGAGTTGTTTACATAGGCATATGGCTTTGAAAAAATTTTGGGTAATTAGCTCTGATGGAGAAATCCCTTCAACCCAGCACTGCTTATAATTGAGGGTGCCAGCAGGGGGAAGGAAGAGAGAGGATTCCTTCCTTTCCATCAAAACTTCATTCTCTTATTATTTGGCAACATGGGAAGAGCCAGGCAGCCATGATTTTCAGGATGGCAACTCCTGCTTTAAATCAAAGGCATCATATATTGACTAATTTATTAATCTCCATCAGCCACAGCCAACGCCACTGTGCACCCATGTCTGCTTCTTACTACTGAAGTGCTCTTGTACAACTATTACATTTACTTGATTTTATATCCAAAGACAAAAATCTTGCACAAAACTTGTGATGACTTTGCTTTTTTTCTTTTTATTTGCAACTCTTGAAGAGTCACAGAGATGAAAGAAGCACTTTAGGCAGACTGAAGAAGTTAATGGCCATGAAAAGAAGCCCTGAATGCCATCATCAAGGACAGCAGTCCTGCACAAATGCAAGATCATAAACATCTGCCAAATCTGAACATGCTCCAGCCCCAGCAGTGAAATGCAGTGAAGAGCCCACAGTCCTAAGGCAAGCTAGGAAAGCTGGACACTAATGAGACAGTAGTGTGTGACTTATTCTTTCCTCCAGCAGACATCCTGGACAGTTCTCACCTTACAACTAATTTCATTAACGAGGTGCTGGGAAGACCTCATCTGACTGGGGAGATGCATTGAAGTTCTCCTGCCTTAGGACTAGGGCTCAGTGGCAAGTAACAGCTCCCTGTAAAGCAAGCAGTGCTTATTTGATGCTAAGAAACAAGAAACCTCCCCACAGTTCAAGTTGAGTGCGTGTCCTTCTACTGTGCGTGGTTTTTCAGTGGCTATGGTTGTTTTTCAGTCTTAACAACTGCTCCTGGCTGGCTGCTGAACATGGTGTAGAAGCTGAGGGTGCTGCTGCCCATGCCTGTTCCACTGTTTGTGCACTGGCTGATATCATTCATTCATGTTCGGTCTATAGTATGCCTTTGGTACCTAAAAATTGAAAATCTTTGCTTACGCTAAAAATGTGTAGGTTTTTTAGAGAGAAGAGAACTTGAAGGAAAGATCAGGGCACAGCATGACCCAAGCACAGGACATCCATGTTTCTCCAGTCTGAATGCGCACTCACTACAAAACATCTCATGTTATTTCAGGAAAATAGTGCAGCTAAAGGAAATGCAAAAATGTTGCCCTTCCATGCCTCAAAGCTCCCAGCCTTAGCAGACCTGCCACAGGCAGCAGGCTGGAGCAGAACGTATGTGAAACTTGAACCAGCCCCACTCCCAGACCACTGAGAGGTGGTGAAAGGGAAGGGATGACACCTTTGAAAATGAGTACAGTATTCACGGGTGGAAAGGAGTCGTCTTCTCCCCATTTCATCTTTTCTTCCCATCATCTGGGATCCACAACACAGAGAGTTTTAGGTCTGGGTTTTTAGGGAGGATTAAGTGGGAAAATGAGGTTCCTATAAAGTGGCAAATATATTCAGGGGTTATTTGGAGAGCCCACTCCAAGAGAGAGGAAAAAGGGGGTCATACCGTCCACATTCCAAATGTGGAGTAAGCTTCACCTCACAGTACACTGCAATGCTTTTCCACAAATGACCAGCCTACATGGGCTGATGGTGGTCTTTAGGCAGAGGTGCTGACCCACCTCCCAGAGAGCATTTTGAAAGCCTTCAGCTGGGACCTGGGGATTCGCAGGACTGGGACAGTATGTGCGAAAGAAAATCTGGAATTACAACAGACCTTAAAGATTTTTTTTTTTTCTCCAGACACTCACCAAAACAAACCACAAAAAATTATCAGCTCTTCACTATAGCCCACTGAGCAGAGAGGAGAGTGTGGACTCTGTTGAGAACCATTACATTTATTATTGACTGGGCCCTAAAATACAAGAACTGTCATACAGCAGTTTTGCATCTCTCTGGCTCTTCTCCATCCCTCTTTCAACACAGCCCCTAGTGCCCAGTATAGATGGTTAGCACAGGAATTCCATGGCAGCCCGAGTACTTTTTTTTGTATTGTGGCATCACATCCCAGAGATCAGGGTGCCAGTGGGATCAGGCAGTGCTTGCACATTCAACCACAAAAGAATTTTATGCCCCAATGAAAATTTTCTTCTAGCTGAAACATTTCTCTGCTATCCATCTTTGGACCACTTTGAATTTGCCGAGGCAGCATCCTGGGTGTAGAAGTCAGGCCAGGAGTCTGCACTAGAGTGTCAGAACCAGCACCACTGCCACCAGGAATGAGACTTCCTCTCTGGATTTCCATTTTCCATCTTTGTATTGCCAGCCTTTCAAATGCCAGAAGGAAGGGAGAGGAACATATGGGAATAGGGAAGGCTTGTTCTAATTTACCTAAGAGCCCAGCAGCCCGGACAGCCTCATGCATTCATATTTGGAAAGAATTCTCTTGTGCCAAAATGAAACAAAACAAAACAAAACAAAAATCCCACTGTATGTGGTAATTACTTGGCATTAATGGAACATTGCAGAGTAAATGCATTTAATTTGGTCCCATTCCAGCTGATCTCTCTGGCTCTCCATGTCTTATATGACCGCATCAAACTCCTCTCTCTGCAGGTGAACAGAGGACTCGTTACCCTTTTGTTGTTCTAAAGGCTCTAAAGCTGTAGGGGCTTTATCACATGGCTGGAAAATCAGAAGAGAAGCAAGAAGCGTCTTTAGTGACAAACATGGCAAACTCTCCTATTGAGCCCTGCATATGCTGAGGAAGAAAATGAAAGAGAAATCCAGCACTGTAGTCAGTGTAACCCTGATCCAGGGTGGCCACAGACTGCCCATAGCTCCTCAACCAAGACAATGGAGTGAGAAGTTAGCTCAGGAGTCTGCATACAGCAGTGTGCCCAGGTGGCCAAGAAGGCCAATGGCATCCTGGCTTGTATCAGGAATAGTGTGGCCAGCAGGAGTAGGGAAGTGATCGTGCCCCTGTACTCGGTGCTGGTGAGGCCGCACCTCGAATACTGTGTTCAGTTTTGGGCCCCTCACTACAAGAAAGATGTTGCCTTGCTGGAACAGGTCCAGAGGAGAGCAACCAAGCTGGTGAGGGGTCTGGAACACAAGTCATACGAGGAGTGGCTGAGGGAACTGGGGTTGTTTAGTCTGGAGAAGAGGAGGCTGAGGGGAGACCTGATCGCCCTCTACAACTACCTAAAAGGAGGCTATAGTGAGGTGGGGGTCGGCCTCTTCTCCCTGGTAACAGATGATAGGACGAGGGGGAATGGCTGGAAGCTGCGCCAGGGCAGGTTTAGGCTAGACATTAGGAAAAACTTCTTCACCGAGAGGGTTGTCAGGCTCTGGAATGGGCTGCCCAGGGAGGTGGTCGAGTCCTCATCCCTGGAGGTATTTAAAAGAAGGATAGATGAGGTGCTTAGGGACATGGTTTAGTGGTGGGATGGCAGTGCTAGGTTAACGTTTGGACTCGATGATCTTAAAGGTCTTTTCCAACCGAGGTGATTCTATGATTCTATGATTCTATGATTTTGAAGGGAGAGCGTGCGAGTGAAAGGGAGCCATTAAACAAGCTATGACAGGGGAAGCACATGCTGTCAGACTCTCTGCAATGTCCCTCTTTTACAGATTACAACAAAGGCTTTACAATTCCCTTGCAGCACAACATAGATACAGAGAGAGGTCTGAACAAATTGTCCCATGGAAACAGGCACAGTTCTTGGAGGTGGTGCATGGAAAATGGAAGGCACACATATGCGTTAACATGTTCCAGCTTCCCACTTACACACTGGCCACGCTTGCTTTCTGGTTGCTCCCAGTGATGCTATTCAGACAGTTCCTCTAGCTCCCTCCATTGCCTTTCTAGTGTGTCCTCCCACTCTGGGAATATCCCCATATCTGTACTGCAGTCAATTGCAGCATGCATAAAAAAGTAAAAGACTCTCTCCCTGTCACCCAGGGTTGGCAGAAGATTTTTGGTGTAGTGACAGACTCCAGATCTTAGATTCGAAGGAGCTATGTCACCTGGCACGAGATGATGAACTAACCCATTATTTTAAAGTGATTTTTGAGATGAAACGTTCATATCAGTTTCTATGACAACTCATTGTAGGTCACAGATTTCTAACCCAAGAAGCCTCCTAATTGGAGTAGTTGCAGGTCATTTGTACTAATCAAATTGTTGGCTACTTTGCAAATGCTTTCTTACTGACCCCAAACTCCCAGAAGGGCCAGACCACAGAATAATTGTTCTGCAGTATGCCTCTTAAAAGTGCCTGATGTGATGCAAATAATTTATCAGTAATAATTAATAGTATGAGAAGCAATATTTTTAATTTTCTTGAGCAGAAAAAAACCTTTCATCTTATCTTGTCTTGCTTCTGCAAATCAGATCCAAATGTGTAACTTGTACCTACCTACAGAATAATCTTTGTTTAGAGCCATGGTTGCTATGCTCAAATTTAGTAAGTTTTCGCAGAATTCTGCAGAACAAATAAATATAGTTATAGCTAGGAAAAAGGACAACATCTATAAACATATCAGGAGACCCGGAGAAGGGTTTGAATGCATAAAACCTTGCTTGCTTCTAAACAATTATTTCCATTGATCTATTAAAATATATCGCTCCCCCTTACTAACCGTGCCTCAAACCATATATTCATGTATTTCAAAGCCAGAACAGACTGTCAGGTCTGATCACCACCACCGTGCTTGCCAGAGAATGTCACTTGGTTATGCTTACAATAAGACTATGCCATTTTTGAGTTTCCAGTGGCTTATATAAAGAAGTAAACTTACAAAAATACATGTCCTCTGACTTTAGCTGAGCTGGTAACTTTGCCTTTGGCATTGCAGCTGCTGTACTTGATGGGTTTTCTCTGGTTCCCTGTACAAGGGAAATCTGAAAATTCCTCACTGTTTTAAAGCGAGTCTCAATCACAGATCTGAAACTCCTGGGTTCAGGCAATGATTGGTGAATCTCAGCTCTCAACAGAGGAAAAAGGTATCTTCCTCACGTTTGATGGTCTGAAAGAAAACTTGAAAACCTAAAGACTCGAGGGCCCGAACCCCCCATCCCCCAGCAACCAACCTTATTAAATTCCACAATCGCTAGACCAGTTTCACATTTGGAGGCCTTGAGTCATGATTTCAAACTGTCCAGCTGCTGCAATCTTAAGTGTTCAACAGATAATCCCTGCAGAACACTATAGCATGCTCCCTATAAATGCAGCAAGGCAGAGCAGGAGTCACTAGGAGGGTGGCACTCTCTGACAGAACATGGCACCTGGCATTCTTCAGCTTTCTCTGTTTCACCCCAGATTTCTCCCTAAAAGCTTCCTTTACTGACAGTGCTCTGTGGCTCTCACCCGCAGGAATATACCAGAGATTTCAGCACTACTGCTGTGAAATCTTGAAGCGTTATTTTATAAGGAGCCTTTCCCCCCCCTGCACTGATGGGAAGAACACAAGGCAAAGTCAAACAAAGCTCTTATTCATTGCCTCAGCCCTCTAAGTCACACACCCCCATGCCTACGCATGCACACACAGACACACTCCAGCAAGAGCTTTGTGCATACTCAAGCAGGCACAGCCCCAGGCAATGAAAGGGGAAAGGGCCCTCATAATTGTCATTTATCAATATTCATAAAGAACCCGCCTTAACCCCCTCTTGTGAATGCTCAGGAAAAAAACACAAAATGAAACCAAACCAAAATAAAAATAAAATGAAATAATCATCTTGCTGCTCATTACCGCAGGGGATTTCCTCTCAATGTCACCACTGCCCTGTGCAGTAATTGGCATTATCTGTTATCTCTGAAGCCATAATAAGGTTTGCCACAGGGCATTTTCTGTAATCATATTTTTATTTGTCAGCTTGTGAGATACAGACACCAAATATGAGCTTGACCAAAGCAAAAACCCAACACACACAAAATACGGATGCCACCAATCCCAGCTCTCGCCGGTGATGTCACACGCAGCCAATGAGGCGCCCGCCAGCTCTCCTCGCCTGGCTCCCACCCTCCATAGGCGCTGCAGCATTCCCTCGCTCGAGATAAAAAGAGACTCTTCCTGAGGAAAGCAAGGATTTGCGACCTACCCCTACATTGTTTCCGACAGAAAATATAGCCGTCACTGAATTAGCTGAGAGCTCTCCCACAGCACGGAGTCAGGGTATTCAAAAGGGACTACTGATTTGGGGGACCCAGCTGAGATATCTTAAAGGCCCTGAATTTAGGCGAGCAGACACCCAGCATTAGGTGAATGGCAGCTTAGGAAAAAAACCATCAGTTATGGCCAAAGAAAACTTCCTAGGCTAGGATGGTCTTACACTGATGTACAAGGAAGCCCAGGTTCCTCTGCGTTTTCTTCCACCATTGCTGAGCGCATCCGCTCCGGGCACTGCAGCACGGTGCGGAGGCCTCGGAGCTAGCACAGAGGAAGAGCTGGGAGCAGAAGCAATAACGCTGCATCACTGAGCTAACTGCTCCGCTTGCCAGCTCAGGCAAAGCAGCAAGGTAACAGAGAGATGCTGTTTGCAGGATCCCAACTAACACCTCTGCACGGTGCTGTCTGTTTGCACCCATGGTTGCCCATGGGTCCCTAGCACAGCACGGTGCTACATACACAGAAAAGTATTTAGAGAATCCTACAGTGGGTTACCTATCAGCTTTCCCCCATGGCCAACCTGTACCACAGAACCCCATGATTGCATCTCAGAGTGACATACGTCAAATCTTCCCTCACTGTTTCCATTAAATAAAGTAAGATCAGAAAGCATTTTTTTAAAACAACACACAAACAGACTCAAGCTCCGAGCCTACTCTGCTTCCTTGTCTGAGCTGCTTGTTTGGAAACACCTCTCAGACACAGGTGATCTCTCCACACAGTAGCAACAGAAGCCTTTTACTGACAGGAGCATTGGGGAATCCTTTTTGATTCTTTGATCCAGGAATCCTGGTGCATCAATACATTTTGAGCAGCGAAAGCTGAATGTGGTTACATACTGCTGTAAAAGTAAGCCACAGATATTTCACAGTGTTTTTGGAGGCACAGGAAGATGGGACAATGATTCGAGGCTGGGGACACCAGGCTATCAATCTATTCTGCCAGTAGGTTAGAGGCACCCACATTTAGTCATTAACCAAAGCAGAAGCCTTCATTTTTCAACATGGTCATAACTGGATAACCTGGATGATGAGATGATTTGTCATTTCACTGCCCCACGACAGGACAAGGTCAGGCTTCATTGCTTAGGAAAGCACATTAACTTTTATACTCACACACACGCACACACTTATATTTATGCATGCTTTGATTTTCAAAAAGGGTTTAGTGATAACTGTCCAGAATACAACACAGTCCAATACAACACAGACCATGCAAGTCTTAGAGTGACCTGGAGGGAGGGAGAGCTTATGATTTACTGCTAACTTATTCAGCCCTAGATGCTAGTCAAGTGGGAGTTGGCAAGGAGACAGGGGATTTACTTCTAAACAAGACTACTGCCCACAATCCAATATGTTTAACAGAGGAAAATGGATTCCTCAAGAGAGACATGCACTCTGCCTTGGAAATTCCACATATCTCTAAACCTGCAGAAGTGCTTGTCTGTCTGACAGCCTCACCACAATCCCGACTCAGTTTATTAAAGCGTGCCATATCCAGAGATATCCAGCACAAGCCCAAAAGACTAGCATGTATGTGTATATATGCATGCTTTCATAGAAACTTCTAGTCCAACAGAGATTCACATTTCTCTGGAATATTCATTTGGAAGAGTAAATAATTTATCTTCAGTTGTACTTAAACATTTTTGAGTCTTCTTGGATTGGGTCTCTAAGCGTTAAGCCAATTAGGGAACAGGACCACGTATGTATGCAATCCACCAGTGGTTACACTGCCCAGTGTACATAAAAAATAACAGCTGTACAACCTACCAAGGATTATGCTGATTATAAGAAGGTCACGATCACTCAACCTGTTGATTAGTAGGGAGGAAAAATTGTGGGATTTGCAGAATAAAACTTGTCAAAGATCTCTGCCAACAGAGAAAACTTAGATCCTCTAGTTAGGGGATGCAACCTGCTCTCGGCTCCTCTGGGAATTTGTTTGACTACTGTAACCCTGCCTGTGCCAGGTAGGCATTGTCCTCAGGACCTTCTCATCAGATCCACCACCTTTGAGCTTCCTCTTCTGCTAACAGTATACTCTTTTTAATATATCCTCAAGAAAGGCTTTTATTGCCCTTTCTGTTTGTTAGAAATATGCTCTCTTTCAGATTAATATTTTCTGTTTAAATGAGTCAGAGATGTAGAGGGAGCAGACTAGAAGAGCAAGTTAAATATTTAGGGACCCATTTTTGCAGTGGCCATTTATGCTGTGGATGTCTGGTTTGCAAGTTTGCAGCACAAAACTGGGGGGACAGGAGATCACTGTGCTGTTTTCTGAGCAGTAACCACACAGTGCGTATGCAAAGCCAACTCCTGCATCTATCAGTGGCCCTCAGCCTCCTGGAGGGGGGGGTCTATGGCTGTCTGTGGCTATGGACAAGAGGCCACGCAGACATAATGTAAATGGTCTCCCCCAGCCAATCTAACTGCGAGGAGCTGCATTTCTGAGAAATAAGCAGGCAGTTAAGGGTCAGCAGCTATACAGAAACTCTGTGCTCAGACTGATTATAACAACTTGATTTCAGTATAATTTAAATTACCTAAACTTGCTGAAGATGAAAGAGAAACTGGTCCAATTTAAAATACCATCTGAAAGCACAGGTTAAACCACACTTGATGGTTAAATCACATGATGGAGTTAGTGAGTATCAACAGCAGTCAGATCAAGGAAATTCTTCCCTACTGGAAAGGAAATTAAAGGCAACAGTGACTCAAATGCCCAGAAGGGACTCAGTGAAGGTTGCCAAAAGCCAGCAGGTTTCCAAAAACTGAAGGAAGCCATAAAATGACTTTGTTGTATTCAAAATTGTCCCAAGTTTCTTCAGGGATTAATTTTGATATAGTGTATGTAATTTTCAGTTATTAGCAAGTGTCCCAAGAATGACAGAAATTAAACTGCTTTTCCTTGGTGGTTTTGGTTTTCCTGGTTGAAGCATTCCCTGTGAATGAATTCTCCTCCAATGAGAAATGACGGACAATTACCTCCATGAAAAGTCTGTCTGTGACTGGTGCACTGTCTCACAGACAGCCAAGAATTAAAAAATACATCAGCACTTTACATAATGCTTTTAGAGCTTTACAACATCAGTTACTTAATAGCAAGTAAAAGTATTATGAAATAAGAGGCCTTTATTCTGTGCTTTTATGTAACACTCCCATTGGAAATGTCTGTACTCACCATATTGAATGACTATGGCAGAAGTCTAAAGCAGAGATGATTTGTCGGAAGAACTTCCTGGCTTCTTTTGGTGTCAATCTTCCCTTTTTTACGAGATAGTCGAAGAGCTCCCCACCTGACACGTGTTCTAGCACCAAATACCTAGAAAATAACAAAGCCAGGATTCTGTAAGCACATTATCATACTAACCCCCTCACACACACAGAGGTATATACAAACACCTCTATTTACACGCAGTCAAGGAGAGCACTTCTGGAAAGAACAGTAGAAGAGAATTGGAATTTTAAAATCAGGAGGGATTAATATTTTTAACAGGGGTTCTGCAAACTTCAGACATTATTCACTGTTGGATTCAGTGTTCAATATAATAGCAAGAGATAATCTGGAAGCCAAAAATGACTCAAAAGACCAGGAGGGGATGAAGAGAATAATCAGCTATAAGCTTTCACAGCAGTTCTTAAAGCTACTGTGGAGTGAGAAGTACTAGGAAGCCTCAGGTCCCTTAACCAAGCTGACAGTTCCTTTATAAAACAGCTGTGGCAAAGCTGCACTCACATACTGTTCTGTCTTGGACACCTGAGACCCAGACAGATGTCAACAAACTAGAAGGAATTAAAAAAAAAAGGTGAATAGTTTAAATTATGAAAAAAGGTTCAAAGAACTACATGTGTGCAGCCTACATAAGGGCTTCAGCTTTTGCTGCTGAACAGCAGTGATTTGCTGGAGTAGCTGCCCTCCCTTGCAACTCACACGTGAAAAATATGACACTGAGTGAATAAATGTGGCACAACGGGGAGTTAGGAGCATGAGAGGAACCCCAGACCTCACATAGCACTCCTGGCAGTCATAGCGGGAAGAGTGAAATCTTCTGGAAGGAAATGACTTGCCATGGATGGACCGTCTTGTTGTTGTAAGTAGGGGTAATGAAAGCAGCCAAGCAGAGGAAAACTTAGTATAAATCTCTGGAAATGTTGCCTAATAGAGGGAATGAAATAGTTTCCCCAGGGAAGTGGCAGGAACACCGTCAACTGAACCATTTAAAAATAAACCAGATATAATACGGACTAAGGAATAGACTTCTATTGGCAAGAGGATTGCTTGAAACCTCCATGGACTTTTTCCATCTCTGTTGTAATTTTGTACTCTACGGTCTCCTTGCTCGTTTGCCCAGCATATACTATTCTAATGCAGAATGAAGAAATTACGCAATGAGATTATTCAGAATCTGAAATTACATGTATGAACAACAAATTATTATTATTTTTACTGAAAAATCACTTTTGTTGTTTGGTTCTGTTAGCTGGTTTAAACCTTGTAAGAGAGGCAGAAACCTGTACTCCTCCCTTACTGCCTAACTCCTTTGAACCGAATTTCAGGGTTGCACGGCAAGGCACGTGATCTGAAAGGTGGTTTCTATAAAGCAGCAATGCAAGGGTGATCAGGGCACAGGCAGTTTGTTTGAGAGACATCACCAGAAAACTTGCAAACAAGAATTAGGTATTTTTCCAAATTTTGTGTGTACTTCCCTGTCCTCTCCTCCCAACAGCACTGCAGACCAGGCTGAACTGTATGTGCAGTATAATGCCTCTCTCTCAATGCTTTGCTTTTCAACAAGCTAGTTTTACTACCAGTATCTCCAACTCTTCAAATTTGCATGGACAATGAAAATAACTCATCCAGGATGTCTTTTCTGTACCTCAAGCAGCATAATCTCAAAGGAAATTTCTAAATTTGAAATGAAAAGAGGAGAAGATTATTACAAATTTGGGGGGTTAATTATTCCTGTTTTCAATGCTTCCAAAAAGATGGAACAGTAGAAGGAGTAAAAGCTGTTCTGAAGAAAGTAAAACTGGCTTAATGATAATGACATTAGCCTTGAAGTTGCAAAAGTGGGACCTGAGCTCCTCCTGGTCCATCATCAGCTCCTGTGCGCTTCCTTGTATCAGCTCCCAGCCAGCACAAGGAGAAAGCATTTCCCTGCCTTACAGAAATGCAGCAGAGAATGCAGTAAGAGATGGACATTAATACTGTCTTGCCAGCTAAATAAGTAGTACAAAAGCACAAAAAAGTGGACAACAAAATTAAATTCTAAACTTTAGGGAATTAAATGGTATTTTCTGCCATTTTTATCAAAATAGAAATGGTTACAAGAAATGTGGTAATATTGACCTTTTTTTTTTCATTAAAATGAGTACAAAACAGAAGAATCTTGACTTGAAAATCACATTTGGAATATGTGGGTCACCTTCTCTTCAAGAAGAGGTGAGTAGTTACCAGACTGTCTACTGAGTATGCCTTGGTAACATGGAGATCACTGTTTATTTGCATTACATTTTCTGAGCAAGTCATTGAACCGCTCACAAGAAAGCCGATATGCAGTAGCCACAGGCACTGGGGTGTCCACATTTCCAAGTCCCAATCCTCACTTTCCGAGCCTTGGCTAACAGACACTCTGGTAAGAGCGTTTGCTATATAATTCATTCTCCCTCTCATACTAGAGACAGATCTGGCTAACTACCCCATATGGCAGACCCATTCTGGCACAGAATCAATCCTAAAATTCTCCTTGACAGCTCCCTCTCTCACTGTGCCCAGCAGAAGCTGGATACAGCAGTGCATCTTGCCCTCAAAATTCAAATTGCTAGCTGCCTTCTTTTCCTGGGAGGTATTTTACGAAGATGATTGCAGTTACAGGCATACAGAACACCCTCCACACTGGTTTCAAATGCACAGTTTTGGAAAATTACAGACCCAGCATTTCTGTCACCCACAGCAGGAACTGCAAGGCAATTTATTTTCATCAACTTCATCTCATTAAAAACACTCAACAAAAATGCACTGACATGTTGTATGAAAAATAAAACAAATTGAAAGACAGGGAGCATTTACAAGGTTATTCATTTTTGCTTGCCACCTAGAAGCACCAGATATAATAATGGAAATGAACAGGGAGAACATTTGAAAAAGATTTGTGCCTATGACAAGTCAAGGGACACAGGGAAGCACAGCGACGATGTATTCTGGTCTGACAAAGCCCCCAACGTGACAGGAGTGAGAAGGACAACAAACACATTCCCCAGTGGTGAAGTGCAAGAAATAAATGGTACAGGGATCATTCCACAAGTATTACATGGTTATGTTGCAGCTAGGATTTCTGAGTTCAGATTTGCAGCTGGTCACCCGCCAACCCTATTCCCTCCAGTACAATGCAGTTTTTTTTAGGATAGCCCCCAACTAGGAGATTTTCAACCAAACAAGGGTATAATTCAGCACCTGCCTCCATCTCTGTGCAAGCCAGTGTTTTGCTGGAGCATTACACGGCACAGTAGTAGTGCACATGTTATTTCCAAACAGGCCAACAAAAGGGATTTAAACATTTCCAAGTGTTGCACCAGTTCTAACTATCACTGTATGGCTTACACAATCCCCGTTAAATGTTGTGTATCTGTATCTATCCATCTATCTGTGTACGTGCGAGTGTGCCTGAGTGACTCCATAAAAGAAGAGAATACACACTCTGCAAAGCCAAACAGAAAAAGCAAAGGAAAGAGCATTATTCCAGAGGCTGGAAAATAAGGCATACAGACGCTACATCTTTCCTGAATCTGTGGCACAGAAGAGAATCCAGATCTCCTGAGTTCACATCAGTGTCTAAAATCCTTTACTTTAGTAAAGTGCTATAGAATTGGAAGTATGCCAATGCCAACTCTTGGAGTATCTAGGAGAAGCTAAATAACACATAGCCTATAGGGGAGAAAAACCCTAAAAAGCATTTTCCCGCGTTTCCCCCTCCCTTTTATCTTTCCCAGATATGACAGGTTCTCATCTCACCACAGCGTTACTTTTCCCATTCATTCTAAGTGAGCGAGCGAATTCCAAATAATCACAGAACATTAACCAGAACTAGTCTCCTATTACATTTGGAGATGAAAAGTAACTTACTGGTGAATGAAGCTTGCTTTTTTAATCCTGTCTATGTAAGATTGACAGCATCAGTCTTCCCACTGCAAAAACGCAGGAAACCCTGCTCTGTAATAACCATTGCAAGGAGGCTCAAGGAAAGGAGCCTCCGGCTGGCAGCATGCACACTACCTGCTGTGATAACACAGAAAGGAGCTACATTAGGACAAAAGACTCTGTAAGAGCACTTAGCTCTCATGTCTTGGATGCTCTGGACACACACCAGCTCTTCTAATCCTTGCATTTCACACGAGGGAAGCATTACAGGTATTAACCTCCTGTTCTTTACTGATAGGGAACTGTGAAGCAAAGTGACTTCCCCAGGGGTTACAGTCACCCAGTATCAGAACTGGGATTAGCACCTGTGGTCCCTTGTGCTTTCTACTCCGTGCAGTCCCCACCACCAATTTCCTCTCTGCTTACTAGGACACTGGAAAAGCAAGAAAACATCAGGCTTCTGCAACTCAGTATGGAGCCAAATGCATGTGGTGTTAAAAACAAATTATCGACTACCTGTTTTCCTCAATAGATATAGTCTTTAAGAGGTTACAAAAATTTTCACAGGCCACAGCTTGCTTCCATAAAGACACCAAGGACCGTGTCTTGCATGATATCTGATGTCCCTGCTACAAGCCAAGACACAAAACAAAAAATCTCTGGTTAAGTTTCAGAGCTTGAAGGAGACAAGACTTTGGTCTTTAAAGACAAAGAAACCAAATAATACAAGAATAATTTTGCCTATTGGAGACAAGCAGAGACATTGCGTGCAGTAGCATTCTATCTATTCCCTTTGCTCTTTTTCTATCTGCATCCTGTCATCACCACCTCCCCAATAAAAGCTGTAAGTTCCTAACCTCAGCTGACCCACTATATCTCGTATCAGAGACGTGCATGTAGCTTATAAAAGCAAGCTCAGAATAATCCTAGGCTCTTTTCTTTCTTTCTTTTTGGTTCATGTTATTTACTCTTTCAGGAACCAAAACAGTAAAGAAGTAATAATGAAAACTAAATAACGTAGCAAAGGAGGGATGATTTCTGAAAGAGATGGAGTAGCCAAGATGAATGTGGAGAAATGTGGTCTTAAATTACCTTTGTGCCCCTCAGATTCTGGCTATACCAGGAACCAGCACAGACTCCAGAGCTCTCTAATTCACAGTAGCCTCCCCATGGTTGACTGTGGCTTGTTCTGCAACTTAGACTGGAAATTTAACAAAAAAGC
This sequence comes from Gorsachius magnificus, assembly GCA_034008185.1. Taxonomy (NCBI): domain Eukaryota; kingdom Metazoa; phylum Chordata; class Aves; order Pelecaniformes; family Ardeidae; genus Gorsachius; species Gorsachius magnificus. Next base: position 5,037,523 of record CM067086.1, on the reverse strand, counting down.
ACGGTGCCTCTCCTCCTCATTACCCCAACTTGCCTGTATTCTGGGGATCACAAGATGTGACAGCCCACCAGTTTCACATCATTCCTGCATCCTTCAAGTCATTTTAGTCTTTTCCAAATCCTCAATGTCAGTAGTACTCCTATAAACACAGAGGATGGTCCATTTTCCCCGGGAACAATCAATAAATATTCAAAGATCAACAACAATTTTGTCTATAGTCACCATATTTTTTTGGTTGTATCCAACTATGCTGACTACCTGAGGATTTATGATGCTACTACCAGAAGTTAAAAAAAAAGCTCTGACATTTGTCCCAAAACACACAAAAACAATTTGCAAAGTTTAGACACTCAGTAAAAAAAATCGGTACAGTTTTCTTCTTTTTCTCTTAAATAAACTAAGATGTTGGTTTTCACCTCTAATCTCTTTGGTTGTACTATCATCAGCTTAACCAGGCTAAAACAGATCTCTTGGTCTCACCACCCCATTCCACTTCTTCCTTTCTCTATCCCTAGGGACAACATTGCTTGCTTGATTATGATTCAGGCTTGTAGTGTGGGTGTTATCTTTGACTCAGGCTTTCTTCAGGTCCCTACAACTTGCTTGTACTGGTCTCTTTTCGATGTTTTCTTTATTGTACCTGTAAGAGAATGGGTTTCCTACCTACCCATGTGGCTAAAATGTCATGTCTAATCTTAGCTACATACCACGTATTTAAATTAATTTCTCATAATCTCTTTCAATTCAATAAATACATTCTTGCCCCACTGCTGGCAATTCAGAATAGGTATCAGATCACCATTGCAATATCATTTTCTTAGCTTTACACTTTGACCACTCCTCCATGCCTCCACTATCTGCCTTTTTTATACTATAGCTAGCATGAACTTCTAGATACCTTGTAGCCCGTTCTGTAACCAATCTAGGACCTCCTCCTTGGCCTTTGAGGTTGACTCCTGTCTCTGACCTGCCTTCTAAGCTGGGGTCCACCATCCACTTGTTAAATATCCAGGCAAACAATTCTGTGCTCTCACAACACACCCCTACACTTGGAAGAGCATCATTGTTAATGACACAGCAACATCATCATTTTTCTTCATCTCCTTCATGAAGACTGTTCTTTGCTGTGATGCTTGACAACAGCTTGGACTTCCCCATCACAGGGTTTCCAATGGTTCCTTTGTGTTTTGGATTGTAAGCTGACTAGGGCAGAGGCTCTGGTTTTGTCCCACTCTTGCCCAGTGCCAGCACAGCAAGGTCTTCTCCATGACCGGATTGCCTTTGCGCTACAATACTATGAAGACATCACTTAAAAAGCAACAAAGACACTTTTGGTGATGATTTCTCCTTCACGTCTGGTGGACTATGCTACAACTCATTAAAGGGTGCCTTTGCCCAAGTCCTAGGGAGCTTTGAGGAATAACTCACAGAGCTCTCACTGAGGCAAGGCAGCTACATGCTACCTCCAAAGCAGGACTGTAACAAAGGAAACAGGCTAGCTCTGAGCAATGCCTGGAAAAACACTATCTAAGAAAGACTAACTGGCACAGTGAACACCAGGACCATGCATAACCAGGTATTTATGGCAAAATAACAACAACAAAAAAAACCCCAAACAAACAGACCAGTTATCATCTGTACAGAACAAAAAGCTGTCTTTAAGCCCTTAGCAAGAATGGTGTGAAACACTAAAATTCTTGCCAGATGGGATTGCCTGCAGCGGCCCATCACTATACCTGCCAGTGTGGGTATGCAGCTCCTGTTTTCTCAGCCTTATAGACGAAGACAATTTACGAGACATTCACAGCTACACAAATTAGGTCCTCTGGGGCAATACAAATGTATTTATTATTATTATTGTAAAAGCGTTAAGTGGATAGAGATCTTTTGATGAAAGCTCATACTGAAATACAAAGTATTTCAAGTAAGTGTTATAAATGCAAAAAAATAAGAGTAACAAGATATACTATCTGGTGATCTAGGAATGGGAGTCAATTCACACAGCGTCTTGTTTTGGTCAGGCAATAGAACGTTTGTTCACCAGGGCATAGAATGATAGAATCATTTAGGTTGGAAAAGAGCTGTCTGTTAAGGAACCAGTTAATAATCTGATTTTTATTAAATGGTACAATATTTGCACGTATGATGCACAACCTCGCTTCAACCTAAACAAGTAGGTTGGTCTCCTACATAAACTTGAATGTACCACTGGGTACCATCGCACACCACGGGGTGATGTTCTAGGTCTTTCACTGTGCCAGAAATCAGACTGGATACTCATGTGGCACTGGCTAGCTTTTAAGGTGCACAACTTCAGGCATGCACTGGTGCATGCAAGCCCCAGATGCAGTTATATAGAAGAGATACACACAAAGACAAGAAAGAACTCCTGCTTGCTTCCTCTATGCTCAAGAGTTTACTGTTTTGTGATGCCTATGGGTAAGACACTTCATGAAATGACACCTGCTGAGAAGCTCAACTGCCCTGTTTTATCACTTAATAGTTGATTATTGCACCAAAATCATGAGCATAACCCTAAAACTGGGGAACATGGCATGGATCAAGACACTTCAGAGTTGTTACAGGTGTCTACGCAATTACCAAGGCCAGGGACACAAGTCAGGTAGGAATCTCCTTTATAAAGACAGATACATCTTTAGCTCTTTTCTGTCCCTATGTTTATTGGTGCCTACATCTGCAGAAACCTCTTGAAGTCTGGCCACAGAATCAAACACAAATGGAAATGGCTGCACCACAAATGGCATGTGCTAGGCACTGCCACCAATCTTGATGAACTCTGAGCCATCTCACAGTAACCCACAATCCCTGGCAGATTATTCACAAGAAACTAACTACTCCTTTTGACCAGTTCAGCTGAGAGCTAGGAAACTCATTACGTTTCAAAGTAATGGTGAATCAGCAAGGGATCGGTCTGGAATGGCAGACTGCCAAAGAAAAGCCTTTAGAAGAAAAAAAAGTCCTGGCAATTCCTCTTCCATGCTACCACCCTACTTACAAAATGTCCTTCCATACATAAATATATGAACAAACATATGTGTAGCAGGGAAGAGGTTAAAAGCTGCCCAGACCAGATTGACATGTTGTAATTCTTTGACAGCTTTTTCACTGCACTGTTTTCTATTGATTAAATAATCTCTATCAGATATTAAGCCCCTTGTTATTGGCACAGCCTATAAATTATTCAGAAGTTATATAAAGTCTTACGGCGGGCATGAATTTTTAAGCCCTAATTTGGCACCAGGCCAGGAACTCTGGTTTTTTTTCTTTATTTTTTCTTTGCCTGCAAGAAAATGTGCATGCTTTAGATGTTTTTTTCCAAAAGACAATTTTAACTGTAGTCTGCTTGTTTGAATAGAGATTGTATTGGATTGCTCATTACGTTTGGACATGAACGGGTTGGGGCTTTTGGGGAAAAGAGAGGCAGTGGACGATTACACTGTTGTGCTCTGCACCTTTGATTTATTGGGGATGAAAGGTGTTTTGAGCAGTGCCTTCATGGTGTGTAGTCATGCATGCCAAGGCACTGCAGCAGCCATCCTATTTGGGCACACGATATGGAATGGATCCAGCCAGAGGGATCCTCAGCACGGGACGGGCAGACCTGAGACAACTTCCATTAGCTCACTGCTGCAGTTCTGCTAGTGACCATATACTTCTGGGTTTTATTCTTCAGAGCTAAGCGGCCTTCCCTTCAACAACTTAGGGCCCAGCCACACGCAACGTTGCCTACTGAGGTCTGAAAGAGAAATTAGGCCTGTAAATACACTGTGGCTCTGGAGCTACATCTCCCCTTGACCTTTGCTCATGTCACAGAACTGCTCCACTACGGACCTGTTTTCTCCCAAGCGCAGCATCATGGCCTGGATGGTATGCAAGTGCACGTGTCAGGCAGTGAGCAAAACATACAGCCAGGCTTTTGGGCAGAATTTATTAAGACCGCATCGCACAAGGCGTTGTATTAATAACCAGTACCACCTCTGTGCAAGCCCTGCTTCGTGCCAGGCTGGTATCCCTCCTACAGGTAGAGGCACCTGTCCTCGGCGCAGCACCCCCTTCCCTTCCCCTGGCCTCTAGCCAGCTCCCTGTCTTCAGGCCCACCCTTGACTCAAAACCTCACATGCGCTGGCTCCACTCCTACAGCTGACTGGCTTTCCTTTGGCTACACGTGCTTGTAATTCATGACAGTACTAAAACAAGTCAGCAGCAGAAGAAAAGGGGTCAAAGTAACTGGTTATGAATACTTTTCCTAATTCTAATCACAGCTCAGGTGGAACCACATTTTGTGTTCCAAGCCTGTTCTGTTTTCTTCTCCCGTATCCACAGCATCTGACACCCCACAACCAGACTACCAAGAAGCACACCTACCACAAAATTAATTTTCAGCGCTGAGTCCTTGGAGCTGCTCCAACTTTCTGAGCCCTCCTTCTGCCTTTAGACAGGTTTCCCCACAGATGGATTGAATGTCAAAGTGCTGGGCTACCAATAATAGAAGAACACGCAGAACCCTTTTTTCTCTTTCTTGCATCCCCTGGCACCTCACAATCAGTTTTCAACAAAAATAAACAGAATTACAGGAAAATCCTGCAGGAGAGGACTGGCAGCACGAATACCTCTGCAGACACCACCAGAGTTGTAAGTCTTTGACTCCTGCTGTCAGCTGATCTTGTTTAAGCCAGAAATGGGAGTTGTGCATGGGTAGGAGGACATTTTAATTTTGTTATTTTGGCTCATTGGGAAGCACCTTCACCTCTGAAATCAGAAGGTGGTGTGTTGCGCACATTGCAATGAGGCTTGGGCGCTTGCCCAGTGTACTGCTGAATGATGAGAAAGGGACTCATGCTTGGAAAAAAGCTGATGAGTGCATGGCACATTTCAGAGAACAATACTCCGATGTCTACTCCTTCTCTCAAAACAGATTCTTGTTTAAAATGCTCATCAAGTTGGACATCACAGAGATTTAAAATAAATGCTCCCACAAAATTTGAAATCTTAAAAGTGAAGATTTGAAAATTAATCAATATAAATCTATACATATATATACAAATATCTTTATGCACCTATAAATAGAAATCTACAGATATATATGTACAGACAGTCATGGAAAGGGAACTGAGAAATGCTAGTATAAACACCGGAAAGACAAGGGCATGGAGTGGTCCTAGGATGTCTTTTATTCTATCTCATTTCCACTCCCCGCCAAACCCCTAACAATTTAAACTAAATAGCTAATCAAATGAGATCAAACGGATAATGCCACCCCTGTTGGGAGATCTGCAGCAAAACTTTATCCGTCAGCTTTATCTCCTTTGGAAAGGGAAGGTCCATCTCCTGTGGACTATATGATGGCCCTTAGGTTGCCATGCTAACAGCTCCTCCAACAGTAGGACAATTGCTTTTCTAAGATCAAAAGGAAAGCTGAATTTACTGCATAAAATGCAGTAAATGTACATAGCAGAGATTTAAGAATAAAGTAGAAGATTGCTTCCTAGAAAAAATCGGAGACAACCACTTTACTTACAAATGACTGGGCTTTGCATGTTTCCTCTTATTTGATCCTCAACAAGTCTGCTCATGAGAACCTCCTGCTCATTCATAGTGGTAGTGCTGCTAACAGGGTATGAACTTTGTCTTCCTTTCCATTTGCTACACAAACTATTTAGGGCCAATTCAGGAAAGACCTTTTCTATCCATAGCACAGAGAGAAGAGGACCATCACCCAGGTTCACACAGTTCATTTGCAATGCAGAAGCCGTCTGACCAAAGGAGTGTTTCCCCTCCAATACGCCTTATAAAACACACCAAAACTTTGTTATTAGCGTTGGTATTAGCCTTGCTCGTTCCTTTAGTTAATTCACATTTCCTTAATATTCCTGACTGTCTGAACTTGGTTAGTCAAAATGATGGGTGCACACACAAATTTCAGTAGCTCATTGATCATTACTCATTATGAACCAGCAATTTAAGTGCTTAAACAACTCTGGGCTTACTCCACACTAGGCTACTTTACCTCATTCTTGATCTTTAAAATGGGAGGATGATCCCCCTATTTCTAAATTACCTATTACTGTGGACTCCCAATCTTGCTTGAAGGCCGTCAGTGTGATCATACAACAAATATAAAATAATTCAACTGCCAGTAAGGTTGCTAGTTTAGCCAACACAATGTATATCTGAGGTGGTATATCAGCACACATACAGAAAGCCACAGTGCAGCTGTGTTTTCCCCTGTGCACCTAGAACCATAGTCCAGTCATACTAAATAAGACAACTCAAAATGCTGCATAAGGAGCTGGATGTCTTAGAGCTCACAGCCATCTCCATCTCTCCAACCATCTTGGTAAAAAAACCACCAAAACAAACAGAAAACGACTGCTAGGCTAACGTACATATGCTAACAGATTTTTATTACTATTTTTTAAAACTCATTTTCAGTGTTAAATAAACTGTGGAAAAAGGATTTGATTCACGGTCACATTAGGAATCTACTCAAGCAAAGCCCCTTGTCACAAATTAAATCATAAACCAAAAGTCAAACATGATTTGTGAAATTAACATTTATCGAGGAAATACTCCCCAGCGCTGCATCGTGATTAGTCTCTGGCATCTGAAATATCACTCGTAATTCACGAGCTCCTCTGAAACCATGCCACTACTGTTACTGCTGAGATGGCATGCGTGATGGAAAGGTGCTGCCACAACCAGAGAGCAATCCTTTTTTTGATGCTGGTGAGAACTAGAGGTCACTGTGTCTTATTATTTGGAAAAGTACACGCATACACACTTCTCAGCCCCCACATACTTGTAACACTTCTCCCCTCCACAGGCACTCTCTTCCACCTCTTAGATTTATCCAAGGCCACAGCTGTTTTCTAATTTTGAGCACGGAGGCTTGGCAGAAGCTCTGCATTGTGCCCTTTCTTTAAAATAGTGACTAATAAAAAATGAAATGTAATTAACAGTCATTGGCTCTTTCACAGAGTCAGTGTCTTTCAGCAGAGGGATTCAGTGCCTTTGCAGGGAGATGCAGACAGCTCAGTCTTACAGGCAGAGGAGCTGCAGCACAAAGACGACTCAGTGATTGTTAAAGGCTAAACAGTCACTGGCAGGCACACTTTGGAGCCCAAAATTTTTTAGAAGGCAGGATATCCAGATATAGCTTAAAGATATGGGATGCTTCCCTTTTCAAGGTGATTGTCAGCAGGAAGATATTGTCTTTCCAAGGAATGCAGTCATTTTTTGGAAATCTTGGTGTAAGACCATCCCCCACTGTTCTGAGCACTAGATATGTTTCACATGGAGCAAAACAGCCCCCCAGGTCTTTCAGGGTAAGGCAGGAGAGCTCAGCTCAGCTGCTGGCTTCACAGGCATTCAGAGCAAGAAGAAAGCTTCAGCACCTCTATAACCCATCCCCTCACTCCAAGTGATGATCATGGCCTTTCTTCTTCATGTATTCATACATTGTCTCCACCGCTCAAGTATACTACACCTACGTGGAACACATCAGCTATATGTTGTGTTTATGTAAGTGTGTGTGTTTACGTGTATGGATACCTAAGATTATACAACATTCAAATAAACAAGGGTCACAAAGAAGAACATTCCCCCTCTTAAGCAAAAGAAAGCCTGGGGCCTCATCCTACCCGCCTGTAAAGCAGAATACAGAGGAATGCACTCTTACAAATGGTGCCTCTCTTTTCACGATTAAAGGAGAACTTATTGGCTGTAAAGCCTCACCTCCCTTTGCTACCCTTCTCCTGCATGCAGAGCTGGCTGCGTTAGATCTGGGCCTCTGTCCTCAGCTGGGGAAAACTGGGCTTAATGGAGCCATGACCATTTGCGCCACTGAGGATGGAGCATTTGGCATGCGTCTCGGAAAACATCTGACCCACCCTCCACCCAGTGCCTGCACGAGCTCGCTCTGGCAACCACATGTCACCATGGATGGCAGGCCCTGCACCAGAGGAGGATGGGGAATCCAAAAGAAATTACTGCCTGCTCTACTAAGCTAACCCTTAGGCACCAAGGCCTCACTTCTCAGAATAGAAATTCATTGCTCCAGTAACAGACTGGCTGAATAGTCCATGAGGGATTGTTACCTCCATTCAACACGCTTTCTTTGGGTAAACAGTCATTCCCTTCTTGTGTTGTGACTTAAGGAGAGATCACCAATGGATGGTGGGTTTTAAAAATAATTTAATTTTTTTTTAACCACTCTCTTCTACTTGCAATAACCTGTTAAAACACTGAAAATAACACTGAGTTCCCTACTGGGTTGCCCTTTTCCACTTGGAGAACATTGATTTTTTTTTTCCTGTTGTGCTAAGATTAATGTGGCCTGTTTGTTTGACAACAGATTCAAGATATCTAGTGCCCTGTCAAGCTAAAATGACTCTGTCTGTGGACAACATCCCTGTCTGGCTCTAGCAATGATCTGGAAAAAAAAAAAGGTTTTGCTACTTAACTCTTACTCTTTCAGCAGCTCTTAAAACCAAAATTTGTTATTGATGGGGCAAATTTAAAATATTCTTACTGAAAGTCAAGGGTTTAAATGAAAACTATTAGGCAAAGGAGGTTATCAAAATTATCCACTGTAACAGTCTGTTACAGTTTTGATTGAAAATGGTTCCAGATCTTACACGTACAAACCTTCTTCCCCTCTTGCTGTTTGATAGAAAATGTTGGTTTGTCCTCTCTCCTCCATTTTAAGAGGAAAAGAAACAGCATATAAGTACAGAGAAGAAAATGAGAAAACCCAAGGAAATAAGGAGTGTTCCTTCCTCATCCAAGTACCAGACATCACATGGATACAAGCCGAGGGTGAACACATACCCTGCTCCATTCTTTCAGACATGTTACCAAGTTCCGAACCCCCCACCTCCCTCCCTTCCCCTTTCTCTGGCAAAAGCCAGTAATACCTACAAATATTTTTTATTTTCGTAAACATCATGCAGCTTTAAAACATGGGGATGTTCTATCAACTTCAGGATGGCTATTTCCCGCTCCACCTGGAAGAAAAAAAAAATAAATAGAGAAGATTAGAAGCTTGGTCTTAGAATACATTAGATACCGTCACACATTTTCTTCCTATTTATCCATTTTCCACTCCTCTTTATATCCAGTGGATACGGCAACTTATAACAATATATCATATTTAGCACTCATATAATTTAAGAAAAATTCAATTTATTCAGCCTCAGTACTCCCTGTCCTACGGAACAGAAAACCAGCAAAATTCAAGGTTGAAAGAAAAGTCCCAAATCCAGCAAAGGGAATTAGCTGTAGGAGTTATATGAGTGTTCAAGGCTGTTCCTGCCTCACAATCCAAAGCCAATGATATATTCTCAAAGTACAGATACTCTAAGACGTCACTTAGGGCTCTCCTGACTTCCCACAGGCAAGGTGTGGCCATACTGCACTAGGTATTGCACACTCAATTAATAGTAGAAAATCTCCATCCTGAAGGACTTGCAGTGTATGCAGCGGAGACAAAGTCAGGAAGACAGATAGCAATGTGATTTTATAGATCCAGAGCTGAGGCACAGAAAGGGAAAGAAATGTAAGAAATGACATAAGAAGTACAAGGCACGACAATAAATTAAACCTGATTACTGGAGATGCAGTGTTCAGAGCCTTAAGCATAAGACTGCACTTTCTATCAATTCCCAATCTGTCCGAGCATGGCTACTTCTAAGAGCGTGTCTTTAACACGGACTTAACAAGTTGTGACTAAGTCCCTGTAATTAGCGCAAGTCCTGTTCTCACCCAAAATTCCTATCATGAATGCCGTGGTGCTTTTAACTTGAATTTACTAAGGGTATTCATTAGAGATGGAATCAGTGCAATTCCTCAGCTGCTAGCAAAATTGCTCTGTGCTGCTCAAAGCCACACTGTAACCGCTCTGATTTGACCTAGGCTAACTCAAAGGGAATTAATGTAGCGCTGTGGAGACTGTAGATTACTGAAATAAACTGCAGCCAGACGCAGTCTAAGCATTGCAGCCAGGCATGACAAATTTCCAGGAATCCACAAAGGCAGGAAAAAGACCTAAAGAAGCAAACAAGGACAACTAGGTAGGGTTTTTTACAGTCCTTCAAATAACCAATCGTCCTGGAGCTGCTATGCTAACAAACAGAACACGAACAAACTACAAAACCATCCATGAACATCTCCCCTGCAGGGATCAGATGAGTAATTAGGAACTTGCCCCAATACACCTTTAGTCCTTGATGTCCTTTAATTTCCCGAGATATCATCCTCTGCTAAGCTCGAACACAGACAACTTTCCCTGAATGCCAGTAAGATACTTGGCAGGAAATTACAAAGAGGTAGGTTTCCAACAGTGTGCAGAGGAGGAGGATTTCCCAACACATTGGTTATCACCCCAGATCTCTCTTCCTCTACATTGCCACACAAAACCAGCAAAAGCAACTCTCGCACCACATCACCCTTGGCCTTCCTCACATATCAGGATGGAGGAAAGGGCAATTGTACATGTGTCAATCTTAGTCTTCCAAAGACATTTATTCCTCTCTGCAGATTCAAAAGTCATCTGAGAGATCCACTTCCACACTTGGGATCTCTGGAAATAGCTCCTTCAGAGAAGTGAGGGAAAGTGTATCAGGAAGCTCTAATGGAATTAAGCGTGTACGTGTGCATGCATGTAAACATGTATGTATGCAGTTCAGCACTGCCAGAACTGCTACGAACTCTGTGATACACAGAACTTGATGGTGACAGCTCCGTAGGCGTAACTTACTCATGACCAGCACTTAGATGAAAGCCTAAGATGAAAGAAACACAAGTAGGAAACGAGAGTTGGGTAGATTTCAACTGTACAGTTATTCCACCAAAAAAACAGGGGGAGAGCTGAGCTAGTTTATGCCATTTTTGTCTCCTCTTCAAACAGACCTGCTACTCTTTCCTCTTACAAGTTATGCACTGATATCTGTAGATATTTGATATTTGTTCAGCCCTATAATTGATAAAGTTGGATTTGCTTCAAGAATGACGAAAAACAAAACAGAAGCAGCACCCACTCCCACAACACTCTTCCCATAGTACTGAGGTTCACCATCATCACCATGTACCACCATGTTCCAGAAACTGGAACTCCAACAAAGTTCCCTTTGGATAGGGGAGGCCAGGTGTTTCATGGGGAATGTGACCCTTGCACTAGCTATGGCAGCTAACACCCAACCCCATTCTCCCTCCTGGGGCATACCCTGCTTGTGAAAGATGAAATCCCCTGCAGATGGGCTGTCTAACTGCACTGGAGATTCAATTCTGAAAAACCTCCTGGCCGGTGCTGTGGCAATGTAGGCTCAGACCAAGTGAGTGATGGATGGCAGCATCCAGTCAGGGTCCTGCTTGGGTACTGTCCGAAAGCGTAAGAAAAGGCAGTGATTAGAGGAGGGGATTCAGTTACGGCACTGCATGGCCTATGGTCAATAAGAGAAAATCAGACCAGAAAGCAAGTATCTACTTACTACCTATAGATTTATGCTAGGAACCAATTAAAAAGAAATAACCTGAGTTACTTTACTTCCACCATTTTGAGTGTGTGAGTGTGGAAGGTTCTGTGCATATTTTTAGCTTCCTGGGAACTAAATCCTGAGAGGAAATACAGTTTCAGAGGTCTTGATTTCAATCCCAGGTTGGCAGAAAGCATCTGGCTTGATGTGCCTGGCAGCATTTCACCACAATGTGGGCAGTTCAATGGGGTGTTGCACCACTGCAGTGCAGGCAGCAGGCAGCTTTCCACAGTCTGCTGCCTCTTCTAGCTGCAAACCAAGGACAGAAGTAATCTACTCATCTCAGAAAGACTTTGTATAATCTTTCAGTGAAAAGGGGCTTTATGAAGGAAAAGTGCCATTGCTGTACTTCTCATAGTCCAGGCCTTGGCCTTGTGTAGAGGAGCAAGACACTAATGGCTGTATTACTTCAAGAACTAGAGGTTCCCAGCTTTCTAAACAGCAATCTGATAAAGATCACCCTCAAAAATCTTACAGCGGTGTCCTGCCTCTTTTCCCTTCCAAAGAAAAACAATGGTGCAATAGACCAGCTTCTCAAAATTACTACTGCAGTCATTACTAATGGGTGACTATGCCGGATCCTATTCATTTTTTATATCCCCACAGAGAAGCCAGTAAGTGATACGGGTTAGACACAGACTGTAGATCTCAATAGCAATTTTACTGATGCATGGCTCAGGAGGACCTAGAAGCCACCGTATCACTAGAAAAGAGAGGTATCTGAACTCACTGGCAAAATAAGAGAGGCCTGAAATAGCACTCAGCTTTGCCTTCTTCCCCAGAGCTTTGCCAGCCCTTGGCATGCAATTTTTGCGCATCCCTGTGCTTGCAAGCCACGGAGTGCTGTCCAGCTCAGAGCTGGCACGGACAGGGGAATGGAGAAACCCTGCAGGGGTGTTTGCTTTAATGCAGATGCAATTATCAGAAAGCAGGCCAAGCTCAGAATAGCCTGTCTAGGGAGGCTCAGAGTCTGTGACAAACAGGAAACATGGAGAAGCATTTGCATAATAGTTAAAAGAGAAAGGAAAAAAGTGAAGCTTTCTCTGTCACACAAATGCCGGATCACGTCACATGGCCCCAACTACAGCCTGGGTTGCCTCATACCACAGTAGGTTACTGACTGTGCAGCGCTCCAGTGCCTTGGAGCTGGGGGAAAGAGCTGTGAAAGGTTGTGCAGGGCAAATGGAGACACATTGCTAACTTGTAACCTTGCAGGTGCCAATTAGAGGTTTTAAAAATCTATGCAGGAGGCTGATTTGACAGGATGCTCCAGCAATTCAGCTAATGACAAAGTGCATCATGGGGGCAACGCGACCCTTAGAGGAATAATGCAAATCTCTGTTTCCCTCTCCTCGGTGCCTACTTCACCCTCCTTCTCCCCCTGTATTTTATCTACCACATCTGTGCAAGCGCTATGCAGTGGTCATTAATAGCAGTGTTTCTCAAAGAACACCTATGCCCAAAAAGCTGGGGGGCAGCAGCTGACATTTCTCCTCAGATGCTCTGAAGTTCACCAGCAGCCCCCACCACAAAGCTCTCCCTTTCTCCACTGACATCAGTGGCTCCCATATTACTGAGAATGCTGGCCTGAGAAGGAAGCCTGGAGCTGCAGAAGGGGTGAGGGGCAATAAAGCCCTGCAGGCTGCAAACGTGTTGTGCTGTTTTTCCTACTCAGAGCAAAATGGTGGGGATGCAGGTGGTAGGTTTCATGTGAAAATCAATCTCTCTAATGTCGACTCTGCTTTGCTTTGAAGTAATTAACGAAATACTTTTCAGAACTCATGGCTGTCCCTCAGTTACTAGAAACTCAACCTGGACATGAACTTTCTCTGAATTCAGAATTATTTAAACTCAGGATGAACTTCAAAGGATGCAGAGATTTGGATGCTCATCTAACTCCTCAGGCTAGAACTCAGGCTGGAAACCTTGCACCAAGGTGCCTATTTTCTCCAATGTCTGGCCTGCTGTGCAGTAATTTGAATTTCCATGATGAGAATGCAGAAAGCAAAAAGTAAATCACTGTGATACTTCACTGAGTCAAAGTGGCAAAAACAAAGGGTAGGAAGAAATTAATCTCAAGTTCTCTGGGAAGTCTGCATTTCTGCCGTAACATAAATATCCCAGGAACAGACCCCAGGATTTTATGAATTTGGTACTTCTGCTTCCAAGTTATGGAAGTTGAACGTTAAAACCGGTGAAAAATGACTGGCTTTGGTGAAGACTATCTAGGTCACCTGTTCACTCTTTCCCATAATCACAGAATAAATAGGCTACTCTTGAAATCAGGAGAGAACAACATTAAAACAGAAATGGCCTGTAGGCCCAGTATGTCCTGTAGGGTCACTGCTGTGGGGATATTCTTCCAGACAAACTTAAGCCATTACCAAACCTAAGCAATACCACATTATATCAGTTGCATCCTTAATTTCAATGGGAGCATAAATAGAGGAAAAAAATCAGGTTTTAAATGATTAAACATTAAAATACCTTCCTCTGCAGCTCTGAATTTGGTTGATTTTTTTCACTTAAAGGGGCCTTTGAATACATTTATCCAAAACTCCTTCAGCAGACCATTATGGAAGCAAACGTAGAACCACAGATGTCCATCTACGGAGAGTATTTCCTGCTGCTACTGTAGCCATTAGCTTCACATTTCTGAATATACTGAGCCAGATTCAAAATGTATTGAAGTCAACAAAAGGCATCAATTGACTTAAGTGGGCTTTGAATCAGACCTTCTAATGATCATTAAGTGGTATCCGGAAGAAATCTTCTATTACACAATTTTGACTAATTAAATGCTTTAACATGAATTCAGGTTTTCTCCTAAGTACAAGTAATTACAAGAAGATTCTATAAAAATTGGATAAACGAGGGGGGAATCTAGACTTAGATCTGCACAGAATCAGACAGCTAGATGATGCCATACAAAATACTTACAACAAACAGACAAAATTACTGGAAAGCTAAGCAATTCCTCATTTTATTGAAAGCTCTATTATGGGCTCATTCCACCACAATTTGTGTTTGCATGCGTGCTTCTCAAAGCTATTTCCCCATAAATGAAAATGAAAATAGGTATGTGTGAGAAGCAAGTGAGATGCATATTTGATGTTAAAATTTGCATGTGCAAACACCTATACCGTGAAGCTTTAGTAGGGAAATTTATTTTCCACAAACTGCTATTATAACAGAATGTCAGTTCCTACTTGTCTTTATTGTAACAAGTATTTTTCCATAGTTCCTTCAAAACTGCAAGTCTAAAGCTCCCCTGAATTTCAAAATTTGGCATAAAGTCTGAGGGTATGAAGTCAGCCAAACAGGTACTGTGACAATTTTCTTGGAAATCCTTTACTGCTGGTGCCAATGCACCTCCTCAAAAGGAGAGGACTCCTGGTCTGGCCTCGCATATTGACTGCAAGGTCCTGAAGTGACAGGGTTTGGATCCTTATCTAACCATGGAAAACCCTACCCAGGAATTTCATGGTTTAACTCAGTAGTTAACACCTGCAGTGCTCCTCAGCGCTCTGCCATAGGCTTCTGAGTAAATATGGCACTTAGACTTATCTGCAGCGTATGCTTCTTTAAGAAACATCAGGGCTTCATGCAAGAGACACTGATGGGAGCTGACAAGGAGTGGATTTATTCATTCAGCACTTGAGATTATCTGCTGCCCGGTGGTACACAGCTAACGAGTGACTGACATGCAACTCTCTGCCAGCAGTCAGCAGAATTGGCCCCTTACACCGGAAGGCAAATAGCCTCCCTGTGCCTCCTGTCACCTTCGGTGAGTGCCACATCCTGGCTGCCATCACCGAGTAGTGCAGGACACAGGACACAAACCAACAGCCACTCTGCAGGAGAAATAACCTGATCTTTGACTTACCTTTCTTTTTCCCTCCTTACCCTTTTTTTTTAATGTTAGTGCACACTGTGCTTTTTTTGACCCAAAGCAGAAGGTTGCACGGCTGGTTTTTTTGCTAGGGTGAAAAAACCTCGCTCACGTGCAGCCAGCCCAGTGTTTATAAGGAACCCACCACCCCAAATCAGCAGCCACAGCCAAGCCTGTGTGAACACTGGTACATGCTGCTCCAAAGCAGCATGCTCAGACCCTCTCGTGTGAGCAGCCCTCCCTGCCACGCCAGACCTGCAGTGCTCACCCCAAACTTGGAAATTTAAGTCTAGCCCCCACAAGCAATGCTATAGGCAGTACTCACCTGCAGCTTTTTCCCCCTGAAGGACCAATAAACTTACGCCTGGCTCATTTCAGCAATGAGTATGTTAAAGAATGCAAGAGCAGGAAGCCAACAGGCTCTTTGCAGGAGCGCAGAAAAGGAGTGCAATTCATAACTCATTTTCTCCCAGTAGAAGTTACTTCTACTGATGGTAGAAGTTACATTCAAGGACATTTAATGCCTTGTGGGCTGCTGTGCTCAGCTACAGAAAAACAGTCGCTACACACAGAGGAGAACAAGCTGCAAAATTGAGGGGTACGGAGAGTTCAAATAATACAAGTGCAGAGGTCCTTGTATTATTTGAGACATTATAGATTTAATATGGGCAGTACCAAATACAACACTGGAATGTCTGAGCCAAAGAGTGGGTAGAGGATGCAGGAAATGCTGAATCCCATTAAGGGAATATAGGCAAGCACAAAGGAGGTGATGCAGCACAGCACAGCATAACGTTCTGCCAAAAATGTAGTGTAGAGCTTCTGAGAGCATTGGTTGAGGATACGATAAGGCAGAGGGTTTCCCAAGAGCATTCAGGAAAGGGACTGAGACAAGTGAAGCAATGCTGACAGTACCACGGACTGGATCCTTAAGGGAGTCCACCACCAGTAGGAAGAGAAATTTAAAAGCATAGTTTTGGAAAAGCTTCAAAGGATAAACTCTCCACCATCTCCTGTGTGTCTGAGCTGGCCTCTTTCCCCCTCTTCCTCTTTTTCTCCATTAGTCACGCTGGCCTTGTTTAGCTCTTTGGCATTGTCTTACACAAATGTCCTTTACATTTTCTCCCTAATACTCTCCCAGAAGCAATCAATAGGATTGCTGCTGTTTCCTTCTCCACACCTTTCCTTAATGGCCATCTCTGGCTCCCTAAGAAATAAGGCAGGTAACAAATGCTCCAGGAGCGGGCAGAATAGCTGGAGCTTTGCAGAGATTGGAGGCAGAATGCCAGACTCCATCCCTGCCTTGCCCTGCTCCACAACAGGCTTAATGACATCAATTATTTCGGAGTGGAAAACAGATGATTTTTGTTATTCTACTATATTCTCCTGTCCTTCACTTTTGGGTGCCTCTTGACTCTTTAGATGTATATTTGTATATAGTTGTATATTGGAACCTCACTTCAGCTGAGTTAATAAACTCAGCGAGATACAAATGGTTGGTATCTAGAAGGGATTCTCCATCCTGACAGTCCTTCACAGCTGGCAGTGACGGAAGCAGAAGACTGAAGCAACCCACAGCTCTCCCCTTTGTTTCCATTTTCTAAATACACTGCTGAAGCACAATTGCACCTCCCAGAGGGACACGGTCCCAGACAAATAGCAGCATGGACCTCATCCAGGAACTGTGAAAAGGCCAAGGGCAACACAGACTCACAAAGTTCATGTTTGCACTTCGCTTTGCAATAAAGAGGGAGCCTTGAGGGGAGGCCTGGCAGCTGCAGGCAGAGGAATCAGCAGCTGACTTTCTGCCAAACTGTGGAGCCAGCGGCTACATATTCAGGGAGGCTGAGCAACCCTTCAGCCCAGCTCTTCTACCACAGCAGGTTGGCAACAGTTTCTATTGCACTGCAGCATGAACAGCAGCTCCCACCTCATGTGCACCAGCTTTACATTAGCACTTCGATGTCCATCTCATCTTAGGGACACCGATCCCAAGAACTACTTATTCTTACCTGTGATGTTGAAATTAGTCTGCTTTGTCCATAAAATACACGCTCTGAGCAGAGACTGTGTCTGAGGAACTGTGCTTGTTCAGTGTCTCTCTATAATGACACGAACCAGAACTTCAGTTCCAAACATCCCTGCCCACTGATTTATATGTGGGATTATAACTTTTTAATGCAGACACACCTCAACCACAAGCATGTCTTTTCACATCTTGCAAGACAGGACTGAACAGCATGGGAAATCAGCAGTGACCTCGCAGTACCTTAATCTCTTGGATGGATCTAGCCAACAGCAGACGGGCTCAAAGACTGTTACTCTCAGCTCTTTGGTGACTCACACAGCAAAATTAGGTTTTTGGACTCAGCTTCAGTCCCAGGTCAGGAGTAAACTATTGGTGGGCAGTTAAAAGGCTGTTATAGAACTGTACCCTCCCTTCAACTACCACATATCAGTGCTGAGAAATGACACAAGCTTTCAAGATGATGCTAGCCCTGATGCAACAGCTTTGTCCATGACATCTGCCAATTCTTCCTTCGGCATCAGGGATGCAGCAAAGATAGCAAGGCTGGCTGGGAGATTTCCTTTGGATTTTAATCTGGAAAAGGATGGCTAATAAGGCAGGAAAAAGCAAGAGGCAGAAAGAGAGAGGACAGGAAGAAATAAAATTGCATATTTTGCCACAGTCTTGAGGCTGCTTGTGCTCACTCCCTGTCTCTCCTCAGGTTGAGCCTGCAACAGAAGACATTACAGCAAGACTTGTACTCCCCTCAGTGAAGACAATGTCTTCCTCTGCTTTGTACAAGCAAGAGAAGCAGCAGAAAATTAGTCGATTGCTGCCATCAGCATCCAGGATCTCTCACAGCTGGGAGTTAAGAGATCAAAGACAGCAACGAAGGAACATTTTGTTTCTCAGTTATTTTATCTCTGCTCTTCTCGTATCCTTGCCATCACACACCAGTCCCTTATTGCTGGAGGTGCTGATGACATCTTGCAGCCTATCAACATCAATATCAGGATCAAGAAACCTCTTGGCAAGGGAGGTTTACAAACAACATTGTAAGATAGGCTCTCAAGCATCTCGGAACAGGCGATGAGGATAAGCCACGTCATTCCTGCTCCACATTGTCCAAACCTCCTTGAGAAAGGAGGGCTCAGACATCTTTAGTCACATCCTTAAAGAAGGGTCCAGCATATTTTCTGGAGCTGAATACAATAGTTTTCCACATCTTCACTGTATTTTCCAATGCATTATTCAGTCTGGTTGGACTTTCAGAAGCATTGACCTATCTCTTTACCTCGAAGTTCACGGGATTCTTACGACTACATGAGGCCAGTCAGCCAACAATGAACGGCAAATTCCATCTTTTAGTTCTAAGTCCCTAGAGATGGGTCTTGTAGTATGAGGCCTGCCTTGCTATTTCTGAATCTACTCCTTGAACATTACTTCCCAGATCCTGCACTATTTCTGAGCCTTTCCGAGACCTCATGGTGAATTCTTCACCTTCGCCATACTAAACCACAGACAAAAGCATTCCCTATCCTAAACCAGAACTCTTCCACATAGTGACAATCGCTTCTGCAGTACAGAAAAATTCTCCCTTGAATTACATGTGTCACTCCGAAGCAACCTATACGTTTATGACAAGTGGTATACTGAGGTGCAGATGCACCCATCAGCACAGCATTATTGCATGGAGACCAGGAAGAGCAAAGAAATGAAGGCATTTTAAACTTGAGAAAGGTGGTATTTTCATAATTTCTGAAGGTGTTGTTGCAGGTCACGCATCTTCAGAATAGTCATTTTTAAGTGCCATTGCTTACTTGAGTCTCTTCCCATTACTTTGTACTGCCCTACACAACACATCTAATAAAGAGTTCAAAGCTATTTGGCTTCTGATGAAGACCAAAGACAGGATACAACACTTTGTTATGTCAGGTGATAACGCATCGCTAAAGAAAGTGCTAATCACTCAAAATTTACATCGTGGAAGCAACAGGAAAGTTCTAACGATAAGCAAATTAGCTTAACTCTCCGAAAAGACTGGACTTGGCTGGATATGCTTACTCTAGCTATTCCTGAGAGTGGCAGAGCAAGCATTCCAAAAACAGAAGAAAATTTGAAAATTGGAGTTCACTTAAATCGTACCGTCTTAGGCCTGTACACCTTGGGATGCTTTGGCACATATAGAGGCATCCTCCTTTCACAATCTAATTCAAAATCCCTTGCTCTTGCCAAATACGATAACACTTACATGTGCAGATTTAAAAGTGCTCGCAATTTGCTAAGGAGATGGCAGGCTAAATTTGAAACCAGCAATATTTTAAATGGACAGCTGGGCTAGATCTACCCCTCTCCCTCCCCAACTCTTCAGCAGTTTCTGCCAGAGAACACATTCATCAGTCAGCTGAACCTTGTTCCCAGATGTTTGGAACATGCAAAAAACAAACCTGTGAATCGGGGAGTTTTCCAAGACTCAGCAATATGGTGACAACAGAGTTTTGGAATGAAAAGGCAAGGGATGCTGTTCATGTCATCCTCTCTCGACAGAAAAGAAAACCAATTACATCTCTTTATAGGAGACATAATTAGCTCCCTTCTTTCCAACGGAGAAAGCCTTTCTCTCCATGAAAAGCTTATACTGCCTCCCACGCAAACATAGGATAGTCAAAAACCCCACCAAAATCTTGCTCAGGCAGATGCCATGCTGAGGAAACCCAGCAGTAATCTCAGATAGAAGGAAGCAGTGCCTGTGCTGTAAGGCTTACATGTTGAATCCTGACTTATGCAAACGTTTTTGGGAGGAAAGAAAGACAGAGATGCTCTCCTTGCACCACACAGAACTCCATGAGTTTGGATGTAAAACCTCAAGATATTTAGGGGTAGCTGATCATTACATTAACATATGTATGACTGCAGGGATTACAGAGCATCCTACTGCTGTATAAAATGGATTTGTGTGTGGGTCAGAAGTTTGTTTGTGTACTGCCTCTTATCCTTAAGCTCATTCCTGCACCGAAACAGAAATAATTCCTATTCACAGTCTCTCCTCTGAGTAGGAAATGTGCACCCCAGATAAAGGATTTGCCTTCTGTGCTTTGTTGCTATACACCATGGGACAGCAGGGCAGCACTTCCTTTTAGTTGCTCTGTGCTGGGCACGTTTTGCCAGGTCCAAGGAGCCAAGGTGAACTAAAGACTTCTGCAAAGCATCCTTGCAGGGTACTCAGGAAAGCCCTATGGAAGTTTGCTCCAAGCCCATCTCACATTTTGTCTGCCAGATGAACACAGTAACATTGACGAGTTTCTTTTGTTTCTGAGAGTCCTAAAATTATTGCTGGGTACTGTTCAGTGAGAAAGGCTGGGACAGCAGCTGATAAAGAATCATGGTGATTTTAGGAGGCCAGCCCTCTTCTCTGCAGAGATCTATGTCACTGTTAAATAGAGTTGAGGCAATTTTCCCTCCCTCTGTAACAGTCTTACTACATCCCAAGTGGACAACTTCAGGGTTATCTAGAGTTTTGTCACGTCCTCTGATATCATTCTGCTGCCCGCATGTTCCTGTATTCAGAGTAGGGTAATGTTACACACCCAAATTGGGAGCCTGTTCCTTTATTTTGGAATGGATTCCTCATGCCACCACAGAAGCCACTCAAGAACCACCATGTTCTGTGAAATCTTATGGACTGTGAGAGCCTTTTTCTGACTATTCCTCTTCTGGTTTTGCACTCCTATGCTTGCTAACATTTCTAAACCATTAACCATTTCTGCTCCATACTACTTTTTTTTCTGAGGCAGAAGCGGTTTTCCTTGCAATTTTCCAGACCTTTTCCATGTTCCCTTCAGGGTGGCTGGGGATATGAACTTGTAGAAAATCTTTTATTTCCATTTCAACAAAGCATTTAAAGTGCATGCTTTAGTCTGCACCACTACTATATAGTCTAGGGTTTACATGCAAGCAATAGAAAGATGGCAAAGTGATAAAAGAAGGCAAGGAAAAAATGACCTTGTGATTTCTAGCAAACCTATAGGAGAGTAACACATTTAGTTTGAAAGCGCTTGGTGGCCAATGTGAGTGGTTTTGGTGGCCAATCAGGAGGTGGGGATAGTCCTTACTTCTGACCCACTAAACATGCTTTTTGCAGAGCTGCTTTTTTGATGAGATTCCTTTGAACATGTCTTCATTCACCCGGGGAGCTAAGCATTGTTGTTCCTCTTCCTTCTGTGGGAACAGTGACCTGTTTGAGAAACCTGAGATGTCTCCGTAGGGTGTGACTTAGCACTCTCCAGGCACACCAAGACCCCTGCAGCACTGTTCTGTCTCTCTGATCCCTTACCTTGCTCATGATCTGCAAATGATCAGTCACTTAGAGCCCACAGGAGAGGAGGTTGCTGCCCTCCTACCGAAGGCCTGAGTTTGTCAGTTCTATCTTCAAACAAATGAGCCGAAGCTTCACTTAGAGAAAATACATACAAGCGTACAGCTCTGATACACTCTTGTTAAGAAAATACTAAGCAGTTCTTTAAATCTGAAACAGGAAATAAGCAAAAGAGAAAAAAATCAAAGCAAACAGCCCTCCCTTAGAAGTGCTCTGAAAATTTCACTCCTTGTAGAGGGAAAGGAAATGTGTAGTGCATAGCTGTGTCCTTTCCTTGATCTGAACTGTAATGGCTCTTCCTCATCCTTTCCCATGATATGTGTGCATATTCTCCAGGCCTCCAGATGGGAGTCAGCCAGCACCTCCACTCAGCTCTTCAGTGGGATCACTCTGCTGATGACTTCCTTTAGACCTGAGGATTCACTTAACCACCCAGTTTGCAGTAGGATTCCTTCTTCTTGGAGAAGTGTCTGATGTTACAAGTGAACCCAGGACCTCAGAGGTAAAACGGGACCACAAGAATCTGCAGAGGGTTTACATGAATGAATGAGTTTGATTTTCAAATTTAGGCCAGAAGCAGCCCGCCCAGCCTAATTTTTTCTCCCTCATGCTGTTTATTCAACCAAAAGGATTTTCAGACAACCTGAGGGGATTGCCTTCATGGGTGAGTGTGCATTTTACCAGAAGTCCTATTTGGCAGAATTACTCTTATTATAAGCATTTTGGTTCTGTTGCCCCTGCTGCATGCTGCATTTCTTGGCCTTCTGGCTGTCTCCAAGTCCTGTGCAAACTTCCCTTTTCACAACACGCCG
Organism: Gorsachius magnificus; assembly: GCA_034008185.1. NCBI lineage: Eukaryota > Metazoa > Chordata > Aves > Pelecaniformes > Ardeidae > Gorsachius > Gorsachius magnificus. Next base: position 5,014,884 of record CM067086.1, on the reverse strand, counting down.
GGCATCAAGCAGATGCATAGACTACGTAGTTGAACAATCACTTTATGCCTCAAGCACTGCCAAGCAGTTCATTGTGCAGCTTAGGAGGGCATATATATCCTGTTGTTCTGCTACAGAAAACCAGGACACCTTTCTAGAAATGCCCTCATTTTGCTTGAAACACCACCTGCATTTTTCAGGAGTGATCCTAAACCAGCAGAACGAATCCGGCAAGGGGTTAAAATAGGATTTGTATTTTAGTTTCAACCTGGGCTGGAGAATTCCCTTCTTTCCTTTTACTCTTCCCCTTATGACACCTCTTTAAATAGAGTTGCTTTTTCCAGCCCTGAACCCACCTAAAGCCAAGGGGTCAAGCTACATTTCTCAAGTGCTTTGTTCACCAGAGCAGTATGGGGGTGCGAGATAAGTATTTGCCGAAGCCACCAACGATTAAGACATCAGCACCATTAAGAGCTGCTGCCTTCTGTGCAGTCAGCTCTCTGTAAGCCGCCCCCAGTCCTCTGCCGTATCGGAGCAGACCGCCTCTCCCCAGGGGATCCCCACAGCCAGCTCTGCAACGGGGCTTGTGCTCTGCTCCTCGCATCCAGCCTGCCTGCTCATTAATCATTTGGGATGCGACTGCTACTGCCACCGCTGCAGACACCTAAAGACTGAGGATGTTGTCTCCTCCTTGCTACGCAAGGCTTTTCTCCCTTCCTCAATTGCTTTTAAAGGGAAACATGCCTTTTTTTTTTTTTGTTGTGCTGCGACAGAGGAATATAAGCTTAAAAGCAGGCAAAAGAGTTGTACTGCAGTCCTCACGGTGGTTGTGGCTGGCGCTCTATTACACTGACGTTCCAGCAGAGTCAGGGCATTAAAATGTATGCACGGAAGCAACCTCCCATGCAAAAGGCCACTGTAATCGTTGCAGAGTTGGACTGAAGACTCTGTGCCAGTTTCCCACCCAGACATGCCAGGGACACATGAAAGTGCCAGCTGGTGGGTGAAGCTCAGCTGCTATTCTCCTTCAGTCCTTGGAGTACAAAACTATGGGAATCAAAACAGAAGTCAGAGCATTTGTGAGGCTACTCTAACTTAGCCTTAGAGACAGGCGTCTTTACTCCTTCTAATGCAGCAGAGAGACTTGAGAAAGCAGACTCTGCCCCTCTAGCACATAACTGCTTGGCAAAACGCAGTATGTAATCCCAAAAGGGAAGTCCTCTTTCAGTAATAGCTTTTCCAAACCAAAGATCAGTCAGCAGCCAGAACAGGACTGCCAAGCATTTCCAAAATGTAAGGTGCATTCCCATTTTTCAACAAATCAACAGAAAAATGAGGGAGAGGGAGCTGCACATGACCTGCTGTGCTGGTACAAAGCAGACGCAGTGATGTCAGAACTCCTATTCCCTCTGCAGCGCTGGCTGAGCACAAACAACCACCCCTTCACTGTCACAGACTACCCTTACAATGTGGGTATTTTGTCCTGCAGGACAAACAGAAAGAAGCAGGAATCCAGAGAGAAATTAAGAAAACGAACTGCTTTCCACAGACTCCTAGGGCAGCTCTGATGTACTTGGGGCGCTGCTTCTACTTTCACACAGGACTTTGCCCATACAACAGCTCTGCTCAAATCCAGTGAGAGAGGATTTAATGTTTCTTTGGTGGTAACTTCCACCTGCATCCCTTTTTTTCTTCTCCAGTGACAACCCCTGCCTGCCCCCCCCCAACCAGCTCTGGGAGTAGCCAGGTGCAAGGTGGTCTTTCCAAGAATGATCACCATCCTTTTTGTATTTCGTTCCTTTGTCCTTTCCAACCAACTTTTCTTCGGGACCTGGGAACAAGCACTTACTTCAGAACAGTGTCACTATCACATGGAGGACAGCTCCAGGACCTGCAGAGCACATGTGAGCGGGCAGGCTGCATTAGAAAGCATCAGCACTGAACACCTCATTGGCAACATCTTCCTCACTGGAGACTGCTGTCAGTCCCTGTAAGGCAGCCTCCTGGTGCTAACATAACTTGGGTCAGGCCCTTGATATGTGCTAGCACTCTTTTCATTCCCAAGAAAAATATTCTTCAAACTAGAACACAGGGGATTTTCTTAGATTAGGATTAAAAAGCATCTTCTTAAATGTTTTTTTTTTTCCCCCCTCGAAGTGCAATCATTATATTTCTAAAAAAATCACCATTGAGAAACACTAAAAAGCTTTCTGTAATACTGCTTACTGTTAGCATTTGTTTCCCTCTGGGAATTCAGGTACTGCCAGTGGGAGCTTCATCAGATGCTGACAATTCCCCCTATCAGGAAACCCCTTAAGGAAGGATGTTTCCCCTCTGGCAGCTCTCCTGTGAGTGGCAGCAGCAAGTAATGCCCACATTTTCAAAAAGTTCAGTAATTTTGGGTTCTCCGCACTTAAGCCCTCTAGAGACAGATTTTCAGCTGCTGAACTACCCACAGGTAAGGTTTTAAGAAGAATCCTCTTTCCAATTAGGCATGATATAAAAATGGCATTTTCAAGTTGCTCAGACACTATAGTTGACTGGGTCTAATGAAAATCTAACCTAACGATGGAAGCTGAGCCCCTCTGAAAAGTCTAGGCCTAAACCCTAAATTCTGGAGATGCTGAGAGGCTGCTGCGGGGTCCCACCATTGGTGGGAATAGTCAGTCTCATTATAGCAAACATCTTCTACATATTCCTCAACAAAAGCACCCTAAATACTGGACACATCTATACTGTTTGGCATAAATACACATATAAACCAGAGAGAATATTAAAATGAAATAAAGGATGCAATACCATTTATTGCATGTATATATGTAGTTCCAAACTTGAATCTGAATGAGGTCTGCATCCAATTCCACCTTTAGCATATCTCTAAACAAAATTATAACCACCTAAAACCTGGAGGCTTCACGGGGTGGCATTAAAGTTGGAATGATTATCTGAAATGATATCCAAAGGAAGCCATAATGTTGTCTAAGGATCTCGTAACTTAGTCTGGATTCACTGGGTCTGGAAAGATTCTGGCAAACCTCTCTGGGAAATATGGCATCAATACTGGCTTGCTCTGACAGGGGATACAAGGGAAGCTGTGAGATTGAGGTGCTGATTTGGGACTCAGAAAATCTAGCTTCAGATTTTCTAGATTTTTTGATAGCTTCTTTTGCACTGGACTGGTTATTTAATCTATCTGTGCCTTAGTTCCGTATTTAGAGAATGGAGACAGTAAGAGATTTGACTTTTCCCACATTTTTCTGCCCTTTTACATGCATTGCCTGTTCAGACTGCAAATGCTTCAGGTCAGAGATGGTCCCTTACTTTGTTTTTAAACACAGCTACAGTGCCTCGTATGCCAGGACACGTGCTAAGACACACCCTCTGACAAACAGGCAAAGAATGACATTTCAAATGTCACCATTAACTCAACTTACAGCCTACAGAGTATGAAGCAGTGTGGGGGGGGTGAAGTCTGCAGTATGTCATGTGGAGGAAAGTGTAAGTTCAAAGCATGCTGTCACAGCTGAGCACCTGATGGTGGTTGGTGCTGGTGCTCTTCTCTACTGCCCCGGCTCCATGCGAAGAATCAGGAGTCAGCAACTGTCCTCATGTAAGTCAGAAGGAAGCAGAGACACAACACACCCTCTGAGCACAGGGAAATACGGTGTCTTGTGAGCCGGGAGGGAGGGCAGGCAGCATTACAGGTAGACTAGAAATAATAGAGCAAGCTTCAGGCTGAAAAGCAGGGAATCTTTGTCATGACAACAGAGAGAGCTGTTAAACTATACATGTGCAGGGAATGTAAAGATAGGCAGCATTCTGGGTCTCCTGCTCTCAGCAGGGAGGAACTGGCAGAACTGCGGCAGTGAATGATGGTTTATTTTTAACAACAGTTTCTAAAGCAGGAGCTGATGATTTTGTTTGTTTGTCACTTTTTATTTCATCCAATGCTCTAGATGGATACTAGCTCCTTTTGCAAGATTTTTTTTTTTATTTATTATTGTTTCTCCTTGAAGCAGGGACTGCAAATGCTGTGGTAAGTAGACTGAAAGGTTCACTTAGTTTCAGCTGCAGTTTCCCTAAGTGCTTCTGTGTCCCCCGCTGAACTGCTGTTTTGTAACGCTGTGGAGGTGGAGCGCTCTTTGGGGATATTCCACAGCCCTCCTCTTGCCTCCACCACACTACAAAAGAACCATTTTTCCTCTCCCTTCCCTTCACCCTTCCTTTCCTGTAAGGAGACAAGAGCCACCAAGGAAGAAAGATGTACCATCACCTTCTTCAGGCCTTTTTGCACCAACGAAAATCTTGGAAATCTAAAGCATTAACTAACCACATTTGTGCTCTGCTCCTGCCCCACGTCCTTCAGGGTGCGTGAACACAGCTTGCTGCAGAGTAACAAGCCACACAGCAAATGCTTCATATCGTGGACTAACGTGGGGGGAGCGGAGGATCTAGAGCTGCAGCTCAGTGGTCTGAGGAAAAAGCTCTGCCAGTTTGTGCCCCTTAATAATGGGCAGTGAGCATAGAGGGCAAGCAAGACTAGGTAGGAGAAAAGAGGCTACCGAGGGAATCATGCAACACCAGTGCTGGGCTTTGCAGTCTGTAACAGGGGTGACTCAGACTCTGAATTGCTGTGCTGCTATCTTGCTTACAGTAGATGCTAATTCAGCTGGTCAGGTAAAGGGTGCTTTTAGGAGGCTAATACGAGCAAGCATATTGAGGCTCTGGTACGTTTCCAGGCTTCATAGCTGTTCTGCCTATCCTAAATGGAAGAAGCACTTGTAAAATGCATAATCCACAGTGCGGGGTCTGGGATACCAATCTCCTTCAGTTTGCTGGGGTGAGGGATAACACAAGACTCTGAGCTGTTTGGCAGATTAGTGGGGCAGTTCATTCTGCTGTGGTGCTTTCAGAGGCAGCTGGAGGCCCTGTGGTGTGGAAGGTCTCAGCTTCAAGCAGGCACCTTCCACCAGCTTCATAAAAATGTACATGGCAACTTTTAAAAGACTGATTTCAAATGAGGGAATAAAACACTGGGAGAGAATGACACTGCTCCCTACCCTGCTTCTTAAGTACCCAGCAGGATTTGAGGGTTTCCTTTAAAGGATCAAGTGCCCCACCTAAAGCCTACTGCAATGAACTCAAAAGACTGACACTGGAGGGCACTGGATCAGGACCTGGGAGGCTTTTGGACTTGCACTGCCACACCTGCAAACACTTAGCCAGTCTTTCTACGTGGAAGGGAAGTTGGGAAGTAGTAAAGAGGGATGAGACTCGGTGCCTCCCCTTTCCTGAAGGGAGGGTTGACATGCAGAGAGGAACCAGGCAGTCCTCTGGGTGCTGGTGCACGAGGTAGAACAGACACGGCTCTTCCTTTCTTTCAGACCTGCAGTGCTGACGGTAACAACCGCTTGTTGTTGTCAGCTAACGAAGCAGCTACGATGATGGCAGTGCGCTCAGAGCAGACCCAGGCAGAGGCAGGGTGCCATTTTTAGGGTTATTTTATTCCGACTGGAACCATGCTCCAACCCCTTGGGACCCGACCCTTTTCACTGAGCTTTCTGGAGGGAGTGAAGGAACAGAGGTGAGATTCTCAGCCAAGACATCAGAGCCAACCTGTTCTCTGAACCACTCTTTGTTGCTGTCTCTTCGCAAGCCTGCAGCCTCCGCTCCCTCCTCCCCTTCCCAAAAATAAAGCTCCATGATGTAAAAACATTCCTTTGGGGCTGGAGGTGGAAAAACTAGGACACCACAGTTCGGAAAACGCTCAGCACTGCATGAAATATTCACTATCAACCAAAACAGGTTTACCCGGAGGAGGGTATGATGAAGAGGGAATGGGGAATCAATTTCACTGTCCTATGGTTTGTTATTCTGGCTGCTTTTTCTCTTCTCCAAATAAGCTAAGCTTTTTGGAAGCTTCTGTCTGACCCAATTCTCATTCCCTCACTTTTCACTCCCTCTATCCCTCCTGTTATATGAGCAAATCAACGTGCATCCTAAAGGCATCCTTGCCCAATCCTAAATACTGCTGCTCTCCAGAACAGGGCTAATAATGTAACGATGCATTGGAGGGCGAAAGAGAGCGCATGTGCAGCTGAGTGATCCATCCTCTGTGCACCAGGGGGATGGGAAAGCACTCAGTAGTGCCCCCCCAGCCCCCATAAAGGGCCTTCCCGTTCCCTTTGCAGGAACAGCAAGAACAAAACAAAGGTTGCAAGAACAAAACAAAGGTTGCAAGAACGGCCTTCTTTCCTCTCTGCTCTTAAAATGTTGCACTTCAGGCTCACAAGTGAATCAAAATACTTTTCTCTATACCTGACTACTGAGTTCTTTGTACTGGTTTTTGCTTGATGCTAATGACATGAAAAAGCCTGGAAAATATGAAAAGCAGGAGAAAAGGCTCTGGTGATGTACCAGACTCAAGTGTTTGCATTCCAGCTGCAGCACTTACAGGTTTCAGTGCAGCCCCAGCCCAAAGCAAAATTAGCTGGGTGACTTTGTGTCTAGGCATACAGGAGGTTCAGCCACATCACCAGAGAGACAACATCCCAGGCAATAATGATGTGCTCAGACAGTGCAATGGGAAAAGGGGGAAGATCAGGAGAGGTAATGAGAGGGATGACATGAACTAAACCTGTGGGTATCGTGTGATGGGAAATCAAGGCAAAACCGAAATGCCCTGGCAGAGCTGAAAGAGGAAGAGGACATTAATCTGCCTAGGATACAACCCCTAAACTCTCATAATGCCCAACAGAAACTTAACCCCCGCCAGGATTTTCAGCACTCAGTGCATTCAGACAACACATATGGGAAATCACACATCTAATTTTTTTTCAATGAGCTCTCACAGAGAATGGGGCTTATACACAAAGCCCAGCTCCCATACAGCGACAGTTTAAAAAAAAGCTACGACTGAAAGCTAATCTGCAATGAATACATTTTCCGCTCAACCAAACCCCAAACACGTTTTATCAAACAAAGGAGCTCTTTAAATTATCACCTGCTCCAAAGGGCATTTTCCTAATGGCAAAGAGCATGCGCATTTGATACGTGTTCCACTACAAGTGAACAAGGAGCTGTATCATCCTACCAAACCAGGGAAACCACAGGGAAGTTGTGGTCATCTCACTTGACGCACAGTACCTGCTCATACCCCCACAGCCGGAGCTGCTTCGCTCGCTCATGTTGTACACTCGATGGGATACCCCAGTGCATCCCTCTGAGACTTCTGAACAGGCACAATGGGCCTGAAGCTATGGCCAAACAGAGCAGTACTACATGTAACTTGGATGTGAAAAGCCAGTCCCAAATTTAGCAATGCCATACAAAAAGTAGGATTTATTCAGTCAGCTGAGTCTGGTCTTGTAATTTAATTCTTTGTGCTGATTAAAATCAATTTTTTAACATATTTATCAGTTACCATTTTATTATTCGTATTTTGCCAAGGCCCCATTTAACATCATGCCTCTGTTTTGATACCTGTAGATACAAAAATAGACAGTTCTAGCCTTACTGAGACTGGGAAAGCAGTTTGAGGAGGACCTTAGACTAGGGGTCTGGCTAGTCCAGAGGTTTCCCAATTGATGCCAGCAGCCACTGCCGATGGAAACACACCAACAAACAGAGCAACGGAGTGAGTCTTCCCTAATTTATCTACCCGCTTCGGCTTCTGGCAATCAGCAAGGACCACTTCACCTGGAATGTCTATCCAGCTGGCTCTCTTTAACTCTTGAACATATACATGCTTTAGGCTCCCATTATTTTGCAGTTTCATGATGTGTTTTTTGTTCATTTTAAACCCCTATCTCAGTCAGTTAATTGATTTCCCACTCGTTCTGGCAGGTCATTCCCTAATAACTTCTCAAACCCAATGTTCTCATGATAGGCCCACAGCCAACAGTAGCCGGGACAAGGGCTCAGATTTCAAAGAGTACTTGGGCAATGAGATGAAGGCCTGCCTCCCAGTGCCTATTTTTTATCTTTTTCCCAGGAGTTTGCTCACTTCAAGAATTCCTCTCACTATGAGCAGCAGTTTTTTCTGCTCTGTTAAGTGAAACTACACAATAAATGATTGTGTATGTTTGTCTGTCTTCTCTGTAAGGACAAAGAAATATTTTTCCATTCATTAATGGGAAGTTCCTAAATGAGAATGCGTTAGCTCTCTTCACTGATGCTTTTCTAGAGAAGTAATCATTGGAAAGAAAAGAAGATTCTGTAATCTGTAGCAGATTACGATGGAGTGAGTGGATGGATAACAGGTAAATGCTGTGCCTAGTTGAGATGGAGGAAGAGGACTGGTGGAGAAAAGTCACAGATGAGCACATAGTTAAGTGAATTAAGTTGATAAATATTTATTACCTACAATACTCTGCAATAAAGATCTAGTTCTTTTTACTGCCTGCTGCTTCTATTTGCTTTTAGTAATAAAGTTGGCCTTTATGATCTGAAAATTTGCTCTTTTACTTTAATTAAAATATATGAGACCAGTTTTTAAAGGGGTGCTCCATTTGAAAAAGGTCAGTTCTATGCTGTGCCCCTAGAGGGCTGCAGTGGGAGGTGCTATCGGTGATAGCATCAAGGAAGACCACCAGCTGAATTGTAATAGTTTATTTGAGAAACAGCACATCTTTGCTGTACAGGCAGACCTCTTCAGACTAGGCTGCTCACCAGGGGATGGTGTATTTGCTCTCTATACAATGCCAGGAATATGAAGAAGTCACATGGCCACTGTTCCATTCAAAATTACAGTCTCTGCTGGATATAAACAAGCAAAGCCTTACTACCTGCATGAACCACTACACGGATTGGTTCTGGTGGCTTCTGCAAGAAAAATCAAGAATGCTCCCAGGGGTTTACAAACTGCTTAAAGAGACACTGTCTAATTCCCACGTACTCTGCAGGGCTTATTAAAATCCTCCAGGAGACGGCCACAAGCACAATTAGAACTGGTTCCAGTAGCGCACAGCTGCATCCTGTGATAAGCAGGGGATTGAGTGCATGGCAACACAATTTGACTCAGCCAAAACGGCTATCAGAGGGACTGATCATCGCTATCTTCCCTTCTACTCGCGGTATGCTGTCACTCTGCTGGCAGCAACAAACTTCATAGGGAATAAGCACACCTGGGACTGGGCAGAATTTGGCAGGCACCTGGAACTCAGCAGATGTCAGGTGTTTTATATAGCATGTATTTTCCCTGGAAAGTCCATCCATTTGGATAAATGTTTACTGACGTACATGGAGATGCCAGCCCTGCTCTCCTCCACCTGCTAACTGCATTATTTGGGAAGGGCTGGCCGCCATTTATTTATTTATTTATGAGGAATCTTCTTTGAGAGAGGATCTACACCCTTTTGTCTCCAAGCAGAACTCACCGCATGTACCTTCAGTGACAGCTGAAGGTTTGCCTTCATCCATTAACAGCAGGCACAGAGGTCAAGCTGAGCTGCCTACCTTGAATTCAGGGCTGTCTGACATTTCACTAGCCAGAATGCCCCGAAGTCTTTTGGGCCCTTGTGCAGCCTAAAACTACAAGAGTTCGGGGTTTCTGGGGCAGATACAAGAAGGGGGAAGGTGAGCAGAAGAAAAATCAGTCTCAGTCTTAGAGAAGACTTCAACGGATAGATGAAGCTTCATTTGACTTACATGGGCCACACCAGACGTTCATATCTTAGTCACTGGGCTCCTTGCCCTCTCTAGTGCCAAGGTAGTTTTCCAGGTTAGGAAGAACACATTAAATGTGAATAATGGCAGTCTAATGCTGACTGATTCCTTCCACATGAAAAAGGCATCTGCCATCACCTAATAATATTTTAAGTTATACCTGAAAAGGATCTGAAGTGAAAACCTTGAGATCTTGTTTGCTGTTTAACTTTGGGTTAGCAACTTGTGCCTCCCTACAAACTGGGAACAATAATACTTAATTTGTAGGACTGTGATATAGTTTCATTCATTAATTCTTCATGGGATTCTGGTGGAGATTCATTCACAATTTCTTGCAAAGCACTGTGAAACTCTACTGAAAAGCAGTGCTCACGCAATGTGATATGGGGGAAAGGCATTACGCCAGGAGCAAGAAGACCTGGTGTCTTCTCTACCTCTGCCATTTACCTTGCATGTGATGCCAGGTACGTCACTTCACTTGTCTATCCTTTAGTTGACTACTGAGATGGTTAATTTTTGGAGTAAGGATTGCCTATTACTATCTGTTTGTACAATACTGCATTCACACTTCAGCCAAGTCTATGCTAAATAACACAGTAATTTCAAAGACTAATTGTCTGTGCTGTATCATTCTGTTCATGTATTTTAGATAGAAAAGATACTGGATTAGTAAGTGTCGATCAGAAATATAGAAGGCCAGCCCTTCTGCAGCTGCCCAAGGAGAGCTCTGGAGACAAATAGCTCTGCTATTTCTAACTGGCACATATTGTTCTATAGGATTATTAATGCCTGCTGCAAACTTGGCTTCCAGTGGGTGCCTTCTCTGGGATCAGTGGGTGTTCACAAAGCTTTTCCTTTGCAGAAGGTGTTAACAGCACTGCTTACAAGCAATATCCCCAGTGTCTGTATTGTCATGGGGATTTCTGCAGATGGCTCAAAGTGATGACTGTTAGTAATTTATTACTGTTCCTTGCTCTTCTTCTTTTCCCTCTATGCAGGCTCTTTCTAACACTGGCCCTCCTTTCCTGTATTCGGAGCAGACGACCTGCAAGAAGCCTTGGCAAAGGGGGATACTAGTCCCAATGGGATGGACGGAGCCCCTCAGACAGGGGCACAGCTCAGGAGCAAGTGACAGCACAGCCTTAAGTCAAATGCGTCAGCACTGGATTAGATAAACTGGCAGCCAGCTGCCAAGATAAAGTGCCTGCCTCTGAATTCAGCAATATCAATTGTCACAAAGTTAAAAAGGGATGGCGGGAGCGAGAGCAGGGATGGCACAAGCTGGTGAACACATGCAGGTGAACCAAACTGGACAGATAAAAAAAGAAGACAAGGATAATACATGCTAAACATACTCCACTACTGCAATCTCTGTCCTGCTGACCTTGACCAATGCTTAATGTTACTTTAGAGCACATTTGGGTCTGCTGTTAATATGAATCCCTCTGGACTGGAACTGGGAAAAATGCCACTCAGGCTGCATGGGGGAATCTGTGAGGAGTGGAATGAATCTTTATTGCCACTTAAATAATTTCATTTCTAGCTGACGTTTATGCCTGATTTTCATGCTGTGGAACTTACTTTCTCTGTAATGGATATCACACCTCCCTATTGCAAAAGCAAACAGCAGATCCAAGTTGGTCATGCTGCTTGAAGAAAGTGGAGGAAAAGGAGGGTGGAGAGAGGAGCTGTTCAAACATGCAAGACCTTTCCTCAACTGTTATTCTTCCTGACAGGTTAAGATGCATCTACCAAGCTATGTGCAAGATGCAAAGAGCCCGTATCTTAATTTACCAGAAAAATTTGCATGTTGCAAGTAGTTGGGAGATTGAGGACTTCAATGAGAGAAGCGGGAAGGACTGTGGTAGGCTGGTTAATGGCAGCCTAGAGCTACAGGACTGAAGTCATGGAGAGGTTCCTGACCCAGAGCCTGATGCAAGGCTACAAGAGAAGCTGTCTGAAGGCAATTTGTGCATCTCCGGAGAATAGTGTGTCTAGCTCTAGCTAAATCACAAGCTGATCAAATCTGCCAGAATATTTCAAAGGAAACAGCAGCCACTGGGTCTAAAACTTACTCTTTTTACTTGCTTTTCTTCCTAAGATTTGCTTTCACGTATCTACAGTTGTAGCATCTACTCCCTTCCCTTCCTCTCCCTTCTTCCCCTTTTTACTTCACAGTAAAATCAGGGATGCCCCAAACAGGGAAGATCAGATCTTTAAGGAAAACACCAAGAAAAAGTGTCCCAGCATGAGCACAGCAGTCACTCACTGAATTCTGGTCACAGCTGGACACTACCTCCCATGCAAACATGGCATGTGCCTGGCCCAAGACAAAATCTGAGTGCTTTTCCCTAGGGAGCACTGCCATCAATTTCTGTCACCATTTTCTGTGTGCACCTGGGCACCAGCTATTTACACCAGTTGGCACTTCCAGTCATCCAAATACTTCACATAATTCATAAGCCTAAAGCAGTGAACACCCACCTTCCTGCCATTTATATCTTTCCCCAGGAGAACTCAGCTCAGACACAGCATTAAGGTTTCTGCTTTTTACCCAATTTTCCAGCTGGGTTAACTGAGGCATGCTGAGGTCAAGTGACTCGCCCAAGGCCACACAGTCAGCTGCTTAGCCAGCATTGCATCCCAGGCGCCGCCAGTCCCACAGACATTTGCTCCAGCCACTGGACCATGAGGCTTCCCTCTGAATTGTCATATGGCACACACAACACCTACAGGCCAGAGGAATCTTTGTCTTTGACTTCCAGCTAAAGAAGTGCAGGAAGGGGAGAAAGTGAGCAGGAGGCAGTGTGGTGGGGATGTAGCTGTAATGAGGGCAGGCGCAGGTGTGGGAATTCTCATTTAGGAGACAAGCAGCTGCTCCTGGTGACAGAGCGAGCCTATAACTGATTAGCTTTAATAAGAATGACACTTAAGTATGCATCAGAGCCTCGGACAGGCAGATCCACGTTAGCTTGCTAAAGTCGTGCCTTTGACAGCCCCCCAAAACAGTGAACAACAATGGGAAATCAGGTTTAGACTGTGCTGGGGACTCTTCAAATGGCTGACCTTAGTTCACAGGAAAAGCAGCTCCCACAGAGAAGAGAGTGAGGTAGAAACTGCATCACGCTGCAGCTACAGGTTTTATTAGTTACAGGGATATTGGAAGAGAAAACTTCACAGATTGTGCTCGGAGACTTCTCCTGCCTTTCGGGAGAAGCCCACCTAAATACATTCCTCCATTTATTTAAAATAGATAGAACAAAGTGTGTCAAATAAACAGGAGGAAGGGTGGCAACACAAATTAAAAGCCAAACCTGCTCTGCTCCAAGCAGCACTCCCCCCCACCTTATTCATCCTACCTGAGCCTCACAACGGATTACAGGAAACAGCCTGTTCTCTTCTTAGGATAAATAACCTTGTGGCCCAAACCCAGGAGTAGATTTACTAGGGGCTGTAATTGCAACGGCAGTCCTAACCCTTACCTTCATCTGATTAGAACCTCCCGGTGTGCCTTCTGTGCTCCCAGGCACATGATGTAGTTGCAATCACATGGTTGCACTTACTGTGAACTTGGAACGTGATAAGATCAGGCTCTGAAATTTATGATAAAAGGCTACTCATTTGCAATTAGTAGTGTTTGCACTCCTGTACCTTTGAATTTGCCTTTGATTTCTTATGAGGGCTGGATTTTGCAAAGCAGGTTTCTTTCTCCTCTAGAATTTACAGGGCAAAACACTTTTCCTTCACATCTACAAGTCTAGTTCCTTCTCTACACAATAAAGCAAATTCTAAAAGAAATAAGTGTTCTCAAATTGCACTGCACAGGGAGCGAACTAAAAACTGTCTTTTCGCATTCAGCAGAAGTTTGAAAGGGTATTAAATTCTATGACAAAACCAAATTCTTGGTCCAGAATGAGATGTTCTACACATGGAGCTACTTTGGAGGTGCTGCAAGAAGCTCATGTTTCAACAGCTAATCCAGCTAGTTTCCTTACCTACACAAGTCCTATAGGTCACCTCACAAAATTTCAAACAAGCCACAAGAGAAATACTATTCTTGCCTGCCACTGTGCCACACCAGTGATTAAAATACAGACCTGAGAGACAATACTCTAGATAGGTTTCTTTTTTGACCTTCAGAAAGATCAAACCTTCCCCCCACCCCAGCCTTCCCAAAACCACCCAGCATTGAGGGCCATAACAAGGCAAGGCTGATAGCACTTCCCCCTTCCCTTCACTGGTTTGTCAACTGTACTTGCGTCCATGTACCCGCTTTACTCCTTCTTTTAGTCCTTCAGCAGAATCAACGCAAGTGAACCCTGCACCTGCACCTCAGCCATTCCCATTCACTGTCCAGCACATAAATTTAAACCACAGATAATGGTAAGCTAATGTGCCTGATGGACCTTCTCTTCTGCCAGCTCTGCAATGGGAACAGTAATGAGCAATAAGAGGATGTTAGTATCTTAAACCACGGCAGCTGTTTGCTTAGTGATGCAGGAGGCCAGAGCCCCTAGTCCCACTTGGTGGGGAAAGTGAAGAGAAGGCTCTGACTGCTGCTGGTAAAATTATCAGTAAAAAATCTGGAGATAGTTTCTTTTCTCCCACACTCAGCCTCTCTGTCTTGAGCAGAATATCCTTAAAAAACATACTTTGATTTAGCACATTATGGATCCATGAGAGAAAGAGAAGAGCTGAGAAGCAGAAGTTTAAGACATCATGCCAAAGCCAAATGCCACCAGAAAGCATGTGACTGCAAGAGAAGAGATCTTAGTTCCTTCTAAGCTGCACAGTCCATGAGCTACGAGGGAAAGCTTCCAGTCATTCTTCCTTATTGCTACCCTCATCCTTCACACTACAAGTCTATTTCTGTATCTTCAGTCATTATTTCACTCAGTGTTGGCTACTAAACAGTTAAAGTAAAAGAAACAATTTAAAAGATCAGGGCTAGGACTTAGAGGTTTAGATCAGCCAGATGGGTCATTGGTGCTTTGGCAATGACTTCTACCTGAATGTATTACAGCACCTCTGACTTTATTTGTATATGCTTGCTCCACTGTCGTAACATACGTACAACCTCCATTAGAGTAAATCGTACCGAAAGTGGAAGTGGACTGTCAATGACACAGACAGGAATGCAATATTGCCACCGTAATCTTATGCTCTACAATAGCCTTTCCATCTTCACCAAGCTTATGCATGCTTCTAGTTTCTGCTTTTTATTTGTTCGGTTGTTTTGTTTGTTAGGAGATACTTTTGAGCGAGTGACACACACTGTTGTTATTATGTAGGAATAAAGTAGTCAAACAATGCCTGTGCAGAACCTACCGGTGACTTTGTTCACTAAGTCTGTGCCCCTTTCTATGTGGTCTTTTTAAAGACCCCCAGGCAAAGTTGTTTTCGCATTGTCCAAGGGATTGCATTATTTTCTGGGCATACCGACTACTTACATGAGAAGAGAGGCATATACTGTTTATTATTTACCATGACAACCTCTTCTCTTGCCTGCTTTAAAAAGTTACAGTCAGCTAATGAGAGGAAAACCCATGTAACCAAGACACTAAGGGACACAAGCTAGAAACAGTGAATATAAACCAGCAACTAATATGAATGGGTTTGCTAATAACATGCTTCTGAAAAATTGCTTAATCCCAAATGAGTCACTGAAATACCGACAAACGGATTCGTGGAAGCTTCAGTAAGTTCACAAACTAGCAACCTGATCATGAACTTGGAAGCAGAAACCAGACCTAAATTTACTGACAAATTAATTTGAAATGAGTATCATAACCAAATTTGCTGAGGAATATATTTCAGGTAACTTTGCATTTAGGTCAGTGGGAAAGACAAGAGATAGTAAAAGAGCATTTCCCATTTCATGGTTGTTCTATCACCAGCACAACTTAAGGCCATGGGTATACCTACCCTACCTAAATACTACTGAGTGTGTATTATAACAAAAGCAATGCATTGTTTGTATCTCACTGAGTGCCAAGCAAGGAGGAGATTCTCTTGCAGAAAGCCCTCTAATACCAGGCAGTAGGTCTCTGAAATGAAGATGGAAACCAGAAAGGAAAGTCTCACCGAGGGAAAGCAGAAATGCATTTCCTGGAAGCTGGGTGCTGGCAGGAAGGGTCCCTAACCCTAGCCCTTCATTCAGACTGTGCACAATAACTTGGAGCACACAACCAGCTGCAGCGATTTACAGGCTAGCACAGCAGTGGGCGCAGATTACAGTTGTGCTGATAGAGGCAGAATAACTCCTGGAAATGAGATGCCAGCCAGTACACAGCAAAAGGCAGATGAAGGCCCCTAAAGTGCTTCAGATTGGAAATTGCATCCTCCTCTACTGCATGAATAATTGTTTGGCTTCCATTAGGAATCCTCTCTGTTTCTATCAGAGTTTTGTTGATATACAAACAATTCTTTTTTAACAACATGGACAGTTCCTCTCTCCCCTTATGGTCTTGGTTTACCCTTGATGTCAAGAGGCAAAATCTCTCCTGCCTGCTGGTTATAAAATCAAGAAGAGACAGTTAACAATAATAAAATGGAGCAGCAGACATGGCTCGAACAGAACCAAAATGCTTTGGAAATTAACTCCTTCCCATACAAGTGTCTAATACTTTCACTTACAACAGAGTTTCTAGCTCAAGAGCTCAAAGCACAGTATTTTCAGAAAAGCAGATTTTAGTTCCTAAGGCTCCTTGAAATTAAGACAGGTAAAATTTCTGTAGACAGTCTGCAAGCAGTGAGGCAAAGGCTCTGAAGAAGGTAAGTCAGAAGCTTGGAGCACACTCATTCAATTTTTAATGCCACCTATTTAAGTACTCAGCTATGAGATACGTTGGTATCTCCCAAGATTAGTTAGCCTTGAACATTTGAGGACAAATGATCTATTTAAGGAGGCAACACTGTGATTCTGTGTTGGAGCAGAGCATTTTTAAAAGTGACGACTGCATTTGAACCCCAATCTGAGACCTCACTGAAGCAGGTAGTTCTTGGACTGGGTGACCGAAATTTAAGACTCAACAACTTCTGTAGAGATGTCAGCCTTTCAAGGCTGAACTCAATGAAGAAAGGTATACTTCCACCTGAGGTCGCTCCCCTTCGATCTCGAGGCTACAGCAAGCCAAAAGATAGTCAATCATATTTTGTTCACTTGTTGTGGATGAAGATGACATGTAGGTAGGAAGAGAGGGGCACAGGGCTCTGTAGAGAGACTTCCTACCTTCACTATATTTCTTTTTACTGTCAACTACTGTGGCGCAGAGCTGGCCACAATGTTAAGGGCCTGTGCCATAATGCACATACAGTTAAGGAATTGTTAGGATGCCTTCGCACCGACTATAAAGTCCACTTCCATGGAAAGGTGGCAGTACACTGCTGGATTCTCATCCCAGGCTTTGCCACCGCCTTCTGCGCTGCGGCTCATGGCTATCATGACTAATCCTAAGACCCAAAGACATCAGAAGTCTACTACAAAGAGACTAATTTTTCTTTGTATGTACTGATAGAAAAAGATGAGTACTGCAAAACTTCCTCTGATTGCAATCGGAGCTGAACTTACTGGCTAATTATTTTATTCCTGCCCATGTCAATGGGATTAAAACTTCTGTTCAAGTGCAGGAACAGATTTTTAAAGTGCTGAAAACAAGTATTAGAATGCATTTCCAAAGCTCCAAACGACAGCGAAACACAGGTGCTAAGAAGAATCACTTGCTACTAACAAGTCAAACTTTATTCAAACTTCAGAGACAGAGGGACTACAAACGCTGCTTTTATAGGAACATTTTTTCAACAGAGGCCAAGTAAAAAAATAAATGACAAGTAACCATCAACATCATGTGCTCACTCAGCGTAGCCAGAATGAAATAGATAGAAAGAAATTAAAAATAAATTTCAATACTATAAATTAAAAGATGCCACAGAAGGTATGCAAATTGCACGCCACAAGATCTTGTTTTTTGTTTACAAAGAATGTGTTTTCAGTTTGATGGAGAGGCATCATTATGGAGGGAATTTGAGGCATTTTAAATAGCAGAAGCACTCATTAAGAATTCATTTTTAACAGGAAGACTGGAAAAAAAAAATTAAAATTAATGAGCAAGATGAAGTGGGGGGAACTTTGAAGATGACAGCTTCTTGCTAAAAAAAGACACACTTGATATTAATCACAAGCAGTTCGCATACATGCATTCCCCCTAACTTCGCTGTCACAATATCCAGGACTAATTCACAGCTGCTTTGTGTTCGCTTTGTGTCAGACTACTTGGCAAAGCAGGCAAACCATGGTGCAGCCCCTCAGACACTGTAGTAATAAATACGAGGAATAAATTGCCAGGCAAAGGACACAGCATAGCCTGTTTTAAACCTAGGTGATCCAATATTCCTGCAGTGGCAGCTATGGGAGACCCTAAGGAAGAGGTACAACTACAGTCTATGCCAAAAGCTCAAACTGACTACAGCAGTTTCTGAGTAGGAAAAGCACAAGTACCCTTGCTGAACCTCTATCATGTATTTTCTGCAAACAAATGAAATTTATCTGAGCCAACTGGCACATTAAAACACTATAGTACCTTTTAAGTCTCTTCAAAAACCTGCCTGATTCAGGACCTCATGATGTGGACATCAGAGAGCTTTTCTTGAACACCCTTTCCTATCCCTTAATCTTAAAAGGATGAAAAAACCCAAGTTGCCTTTCTTTAAACACACACACACACACAGGCTAGACTGCTTAACTGATGCACAAAACCACACAAGTTTTAGAAAATTCAGTGCTGTGCAACCATCAATTTAGTCTTCAATACTCTCACACAGTAAAATACAAGTTTTGATTACTCCTCCTGTAAAAAAATCTTTGTTTCTTTTAAATGCTCATATATTTGATGGAAGAGTTTGAGGGGAAAGGGGGGGTCTGGTTCAGGCTTGCTGTAAAAAGTGGTCATTACAAAGAGGAGATGTGGGCAAGCCTTTGCTCTCTTCTGGATCTCTTAGTTTAGATTAAAAAACCTGAAGCTAAATCTGGAAGAGAACAGACTAATGCAAACTGAACTGACCCTGGCAGTGTCAGTGCGGAGGGCACCCTGGGCAAGTGTGAAATGCCTGGGACAAAGAGAAGCAAAAGCAGCTAAGCAGAAGTTACTGGAGTGAAGCAGGAATAACAGGAGTTGCATGAAGATATTTGAGGGAATGAGCATCTGACTTCAGTCTTATTTCACACAGAGAATGTACTAGAAGATCATTTCAAGCTAAGCATCTTCCTTACTAATGTGATGTTTTTCCAGTGTGATACTCTTCTGTATTTGATCATTCCCACTGTCCCCTGTGAGTTGTTTTCATCTCCTTCTGGCCCTGCAGAACACCACCCAGAAGAGGTGTCCTGCACAGCAGACACAAGCATAACCCTACTGAGGGACACCTTTCTGAAAACGATGTCCAGGTCTGTTCCAAAGTCCACTGAAGTCAGTGGGAAGACTTTCTCAGAATTTAGTGAGCTGTAGATCAGGCCTAGATAAAGCCTAAGCTCATTTGGAGGAGAACTAAGACATTGCCATGCTGGGCAGAGATGTCTCAGCTAGCTCCGAACAAGCTGCCTAATGAGCCCAAGCTGAGTGCTGCCCTGATAGGGCTGTAATGTTTCTGTCCCCATACCAGCACATTCAGAGCTAACTTAGGTGTCTCTGCATGACCTTGTATTGCATCATGTAGACATACCCTCACGGTTTTGTCGCTTCCCTTTTGAAATTATAGCAGCAGCAACAGAACAGGCAGTTTACAATTATAGGATTATTTCTTATTAATATTTACCCCTTTAAGGATTGGCATCTTCAATAACCATATCTGAAAATGGGTTGAAAAGACTGCATGAAAATTCTCCTTTAGGACTCAGCTGACCCAAATACACAGTTCTCTTGCTCTGAATTCCCCTATATGGTGCAGGGAGACAAACTGCTCTGCTTTATATCTCTCTCTCTCCTTTTTTTTTTTTTTTTTTCCCCCCTTCCATAATGCTGCATTGCAGGACCGAATTTTCTGATTATCATGCAGTATCTTATTTTGATTGTCCTTCCCCTAAATTAAATGATTCTGGTACTCTCAGGACAATCAGGAAAGCTCTGTCTCCTGCTCTGAGGGGGTAGGTAGTGCCTTTCTGTAATGGCTGAGCCTAAAAGCATATGTAAAGTCAGAAAAGTGGTTGCACTTCAGGGCACTGGCAACATGACTATATTAGAAAGTGGCATCACAACATGTGACTAAAAAAAGCCATGGCCCCAGAAACCCTTACTGTCGATGCAGTGACAGCATGAGAACACTATTTTCACTGGTTTACCTTGCCTTGTACAGGGTGAGGGTAACTAGCAAGGCTCTGCTGGTATTGAGTAAGTATTTTGACAGTGTGGTGGACACAGTTTTCAAAAGAGACCTCCTCTTGCTCCCTGTTGTGTATTCATAGACAGTTATGCATAGCCAAATGACACAAACAAAGCTTTAACACTTCTATCACCTTTGCAGAGTAAGCACAGCCATGACAGAGGGAGTAATACCTACTTTGGTTCCTGTATCATCTATAAAGCCAATCAAGTGTAGAAGCTTCAGGTGTAGAAGCTTTTCCTCCAGATATCTTTACTAAGTGAGTGAGTTTCTGAAACTAGCAATTAGAAAATCCCTAGAGAATTAGAAAATCACTTGCAAGCTTGGACATATTTGATCTACAAACCATGGAGAGAAAAAACCAAACAGGAAAACCTAAAATACCATTGTTTTTTTTACGGACACATTTAGAAGCAGAGTCATACTGCAAAACTAGCTCTTCCAGCTCCTTAGGAAACCTGCACAAGGATTTAACAACTGCAAGAACATTCAAGGTCAAAGGCAAGTGCTTTTTGGAGGTAAGTTGCCTTCTAGCTATAGTGCTAAACTCTGCAAAGTAGAGCCTGTATTGCAGATGAGATGACTGGGAGATCCCTAAATCAAATAGCAAGCTCTATGAACAATGTACATAAATAAGAGCTTTATTGAGCCCTGTGTCTGAAATTCATACCCAACAGGAGAATTGGAATGGGAAAGCTGGTCATTGCTCTGCTTTGATGAATGACTACCGAGCCTTCTCTTCTCTTTTCAGCAAAGTACGCTTACCCTAGCTTTCAAGACCCCAAAGCAACGAAGGGATAGGAAAGCACACAACCCCACACCAGTAGAGAAAAGGAGAAAAAGGCAGCACTGGTTATAGTTTACTTCCACCAAGTTAATTCTTTGCTGGCTCCTTAGTGCAAGAGGTTTACCAAAATGCTAGAAGAGCATGAGAAGAACAGTCCTTAACGCTGTGGATACTGCCCACATATCCACATGATTCCAGCTGAAACTCCTCCAGTCCCATCTCAGCATGGGCTAATGTCTCACAGCAGTGTAGGGTACCGCTCCTTCTCCAACTCGAGCTCAGGACTCCACCAAAACAGAAAGTACTGTCCTACAATAACATAAAACATGGCTATAGACAGTGGGAAGCTCTGCAGATAAAAAAACCACCACCTGTTTTTGGCGTCTGCTTTGTGTAGTTTTCCTAGGAAAAGATATATTGGGCCAGACTGCAAGTTCCGCAACCTGCAGTTACTCAGCTGTCAACCGGCTTCACCTGAAAACATCCACAGCAGAGACTTCCCAAGCTACTTAACACAGTGCAGAAACAGAGCTCTGGGATACAACAGAATAGAAGAAGGGACTGGTCCGAGGTTAGCGAATGAGGAAGGAAAGCAACAAATTAAAGAAAATTCACTACAGGTAAATGAATGGTAATGAAACCTTGGAAGAGCATAGTTTTCCACAACACTGGAAGTCTTAGCTGAGATGGGACTGCCACATGAAGCCCAAGCAGAAAAAAAGGCTTCTGGTAGCCCAGTTAGTCACTCACAGTATTTCTGACATTGCTGTGACATGAAGAACTGCTTGGAAAGTCTGAGAAAGTTACTTGCACAGAAAAAGAGTAAGGCTAGTGAAAAAGGATGAAACCGTCTGTCAATTAAGTTCAACTTGTAATGGAAGGAGAATGAAAAGGAAAGTCATTGAAATTAGCTGTGGATGTGACATCAGACTATAACCAGAGCCCAGGGTGAGACAGGGAGCAGATTTTTCCTGTTTCTTATGGAGATATGAATACTGTAACAAAACCATTTCAAGTTACCTGGCAACTTGCTCCCCAAAATCAAGGCAAAAAGCAGTCTCATCCTGCTTCAACCCTGAAACATATATGGTCTGCCCACCAGCAGCTCCAAGTTTTCTGAAGTAACAAATAGTTTATAATGTTGCAGCCTAGGAGTCCTAACATGCAACCAGAAAATGGGCCCCATTTTCCACTCATGCTAATTCATCATCATTGGGAATAATAAAGAAAAGAAATGCCGTGCACTTGCAGATACTTAAGACAAGTTTGATTGCAGGACTGGGGAAATGCAAAAGCATGGGTAGAGAAAGACACATAGAGCATAAGGTTCAGAGGCTAAACTGTTTCGGGAAGAAGAAAGTTTAGCCTTTGTCTATGATTAAGTGGTTGATTCTGCAAAGCCGGGCAGGTATCAAGAACTGGTTAATTGAGGGCAAGAGAGAGTTAGAGTACGAAGTAAAAACAGAGCAGTCAAGGGGAGGAAAACAGCTGCCACAAAGTCTGTTTTCCCTTAGGGTTTCTAATTATTATTTGAAGATAAATACACTTTTCAACTAACCTATTCTGTGGAGCTAATATCCTGGAAGTGCTGGGAACGCACTAATACCATTGCCTAATATGTTCGGGAGTTGATGGGTCTGTACCTGTGTAGCATCCTTTCAGATTTTGTACCTAATGAAAAATGAAATAACACAGCAGTAATAAAAGCATTGTATGCATATATTACTCATCCCTCGTAGCAGATGGCCAGTAGACATCCCAAAGCAAGTGCTAGACTTACTGGGATGCGTGTAACAGCAAAAAGGAATTAAAGGCAGGTTCCTATACAAAGAGGGGAAAAACCTGCTGCCTTAGGTTTTGCAGCTGTGAATGGCTGAAGAACAACAGCTCCTCTGATAAAACAACATGATCTTTGCCACCTCTGAAGTTTGCTTTTCACAAGGCAGCCACGTGTCCTCCCTAGGAACTGAAGGTATAATACACTAGGTATGTTTTACACAGCAGTATATTTTGGGAGTCAAAGTACTGTCCATGTTACCTGCATACTGCTTTTTCAAAGGCACAATTTCTAAAGTATACGTACACATTTACAAACAACTGATTAAAACTTATTCCAGTTCTACTCTGTTTTCCTGGTCTACGTATTTTTGTGACTGCACTGTACCAGCAGACCCATCGGGTGAATTCAAGTCTATGGGAAGAGACTAACTTACAAACCCATGCAGTCCATGCCCTTTGGTGCTTTGGGTGAGATGTCAAGATCCCGCAGAAACTTCTGTGTTTCTTCTCACATCACTGTGGCACACACAGAGAGGGAGGTGCCCAGAAGCAAAGAACATTTAGCATAATGACTCAGATGGGTGGTCAGCCGTTTAAACCAGCCACTTGATGTTACTGTAATGAGGATTCAGTTTAACAGTTGTTCTGCATGCGCAGAAATCCATTCTCTGCCCCCCCCCCCCCCCCCCCCCCCATCCCCAGGAAATCACTTAAAAATAAAACAAGCAAAAATATAATCATCTGTTTGAGAAGGAGGAGGTTATGGCTTGGAAAATGCACATAACGGGTGGAGCAAAAATGCCCGTGGGTGAGTAAAAATTATTTCTCATGGCAAGAGGATCAGGGAGCCTCTAAGCTTTATCTCAGGGATGACACAGTATAAATAAAACTCCAGGACCAAATTCAGACCCGTAGAAAAAAGCTGCAGTTCTGCTGAATCTAACAGGAGTAGAATCCTCTTATGAAAACTCTGAGCTTAGGCCAGTATGTTTTATACACATTTTGAGCCACAGAGGTCTTGCTTGAAAATGAACGAAAGTTATTTCCGTGATGGTTAGCAGAATTATGTCATATGCCACTCACCGGGCCACAAATACCTGTTCTATATTGTCTACTAAATCAATTAAAGAAATTCCCATCCAGCATCAATACATTCTGATGCATACAGGAGCAACCTTGACCTTTCAACTATTACATCATTAGCTTCCCGAATCTCATAACCAAAACTAATTCATTACAACATATTCACAGGAATATGCCTGGCCCATAAAACCCTGAAACACATTCTTAATTTCTATAGGGTTCAAGTACAGGCTTTAAGCTTAGGATGTCTAAACATCTGTTTATGCATTAAATCTATCAAGACGTAACCTTTTTGCCAGGCCCTGAATTCTTCTATTCTGCTCGGATCAATCACTTCTCCTGTTGCATTGTGTGCTGCAGGTCTAGGTGTTCGTAGTCCTGATTGCAAGAATAATGCTTAAACTGTTAATATACACTGGTTGTAGCACTGTAGCTTTAAAAATTTGTATCTGCATACGCAAATAAAGGAGCTGACCATTCTGACGGGCTATTAACAGCGTTTTGTTTAAATCAGGCTGTGTTAAATTCTGTATTCGGTCATACTGAAGGTCACAGAGTTGGTATCAGACCATTAGACATGATGGCAGGATTTGTGGCATCTTATTTCCACTTAAAAATGCACACAAAATAGACCCTCGTTTCGTTTAAGTTCCAAAAGCTTTTGAAAAAAAAGGTAAATGAACAGCTCTTAAGGCATGTGGGTATTAGCAGACTGCAGCTAAAGGCTGAACTGAGATCTGAGGATACAGAACTACCAGAGGGGTTATAACTACAGTAGCTGTAAAGAACGACAGCTGTGGGGTAGTCTGAATACAGGTACATAGAGGACCCAGAATCAAAACAGGAGGAAAAGAAAAAATGTATTTGCAGTAGTAGCAGGCAGCTATATCTATGAGGAGGAAGAAATTAAGGATTATATAAACGGTATTGCTGTTAAAAGATGTGTAAAAATAAGGAGAGAGAAACTGAGCATCTCTAACTGGATCTGCACCTGGAAAACAAGTGGAAGAGAAATAGAAACTGTAATGAAAGGGACAGCTGGAGAGATGATATCAGAGGATGGAGGTCAAGCCTCTGTGAGAACCAGCAATTTGAGAGAGTGAGAAATGAAAGAGTCAGAAATAGCTAAGACCTCTTTAGAAGTGCAGTGAAGGTATGTCAATATGTTCATTATTTCATCTATCATCTGCTAGTTGTTCCTCAAACTATAGTTACAGAACTTTATCTGTATTTAAAATTTGATTTATATCTAACACTTGAATCACAGAAATTCAGTAATCATGTCCTTTATTCCAGCCCAGTGCATTTATGATCCCACTTCCAGTGTTCCCTCCTACAAATCACTGAGATCTCAAGACTCCAGGTGGGCTCTAAGAAAGCATTCCTCCTTTGCCTGCTAATGTGGTTGCTCTCTTGTTGGTATTCAAACCACAAACGAGACGCAATCATTACCACGAGTTCCTTTAGGCTGCTTAAGCCTCAGAGTCCCCTCAGCCTTTGAACCAGAGTCCTAAACCCTCTTCATGCTACTGCTGGAATGTTTATTTTCACCTGCTGAGACCCCCATTCTTTGTATGCTAGTCTGTTGATTCTCAGTTTTACTCATCAGTTTTGCTTCTGCTGCCTCTTTTCATACTATATTTTCCTGACATGGCTCCATAATTTCACTGATTGGTTGTTCTTACCATAAGGCTGCAGCATTCAGTACTGGCTCCACAGTTCTCTGAGGCATTAAGTTTTTCTCCCAGCTCCTATAGATTTTTTTTTTTAATTGTTCTAAGTCTTTATTCAATGACTGACACAAGTTTATTCATTGCTGAATGCAACAGCCATGATAGCTGTCCAATCCTCCTATCTGCACTAGGGTTCAGGTTAGACATTAGGGATGAATTAAATCATGAGGAGTGTAATATACCACTGGAACAGGCTGTACAGGGAGGCTGATGAATCTCAATCCCTTAAGGTTTTCAAAACCAAGCTGGACAAAGCCAAGGCTTACCCATGCCAACAGCAGTCCTTGTTTGAGTGGGAGGATGGACTAAGTAAACCCTCAGAGGTCCCTTCGAACCCTTATTTCTATGACTCTACATACTTGTCCAATATTTCACTCCTGTATACTGTAACAAACTGGCTATCTTAGATTTCCCCATCCTTGATATCTCCTCTCTTCCTCAAATAGTACATCATCAGCTCCAGTCTTGACATTTGAGAGTCTGAACACTCAATTTGTATTGCGATGCACCTACAGCCAAATGGATGTAGAGAGACACTGAATCATTGGTATCTTCCAAAAAATGGGTGATAGGTTGCCAGGTGGCCGGATGGCTCAATAAACTATATACCCTCTTGGTACACAAGTAGCAAGTGGCTGCTACTAGCACCAAGCAGATACCATGTCCTCAGTCGCTGGTAATTGGGACTGCTCTCTCCTCAGTACGAAGTAAAGCAGTTTTCAGCACTGCTTTTACCTAAAAGCGTTCTCACCACTATCAGCCTTGTTCAGCCATGCAGGAGGGCAAGAGCACCTTTTCTTTCAAAAATGAAGGCTTTAAGGTTAACAGATATCTAAGCCGTTTTTTACTGTTATAGGCAGTATTTAGATATGTTTCTAACTATCTAACTCTGGACTTGCATGTCAGTCCCTGTGAAATACATCTTTTTATTCTGCTAAACTACTGGGCAGGGCTCAGATGCCTTGTCCCTTATATTAGGGGTATTCTGGTACTGTAGAGCAATCAAATCTACAGTTTGCACTGCATTGCTGCCCAGAAGGGGTTTGGTACTCTTAGGTATCCCCCCAAGACTACTCCCTTAGCCACGTTCCTCTGTGGCTGCTAAACTCACAACTTACACTCCTCTATGAAAAACAAGTGAAAACACAACGCCAGATGACTGTGAGAACAGCTGTGCGCCACTGTCCTGTGTCCAATGATCTTACCCATTTGTTCTTAAGTAAATGTTATTATTTTCTGGATTTGATAAATCAGGGATTGATTTAAGAGGTGGAAATGAGGATAAAATGAATCTGTAATACTAGAGGGTAATATGCACTCTCTTACTGTGTGCGTCTTTCCTTTCTGCTTTGAAAGTGCTGCCGTGGACAGTGAGGGGCAACAGGAGGTTAACAAAGGACAGAAGGGATTTAGGAAGGAAATTTAGGGACAGCTGAGGGACCAGGAGTGAAGAGAGGAAATTCATCAAAGAAAAGCGATAAGAACATTAGAGGGGATTTATTTCAGGGTATTAGGAACCAAATATAAGAAGAAAAATCTCTAAAAAATAACTTTATGCTGAAGTATTTCACAGCCGGGGGAAATTATTCTGCCTCTATTGGCAGCAAGTTCTTTCTGCTGGACCATCTCCACACACACAAATCTAGACATACACACCAGGTATTTGCTCACAGAGCAATAGTAAATTCCAGTCTATTACAAGGATCCACAGTGACAGGTTTCTGACAGACAGTGTGACTGGACTTCCGGAACACCATAAAATGTAATCTATTAGCAATTCTTATGGGACAGCTATATGTGGGTATCATGACTTTCACAAATCTGCTTCGGGTACAATGGAGAAAACTAGTAACATAATCCTCATCTCCTGGTACGTTTGCTGTCACAGTTTTTGCATATTCTGGTGACCATTCTTCATTTTAGATCTTCTAACCTTGGTTACTTAGTTATATAGAGCTGTACAGAAGGGTACAAGCTATTAGGACTGGAAGAATAAGCCAAAATACATACTCCGTTAAAAGACAGGAGCATTCCCTATGAACAGACTTGAGATGAAACTAGGTGTTGCTGTCTTGTTTATACGTGTTGCTATTAAATTTATTTCCTGTAGTTAGGCCTGCATCCGAGAGACACAGACGATAAAGAATGTTTCTGTCTCCTGCAGCAACAGGAAACCTGAAGTAGAAAAAACTACAGAGCTCCACTCTGTTGTGTTACACCTTGCACCAGTGGCATTTCCTCCCCGCTTTCCCACTGAACGTACTTGTTCTGAGAGCTGCAAGCGACATAAGAATGTTTCTGCCTGTGGTATATGCCAGGAACAGGAACAAGTGATCATGTTTCTTAGGCCAGACGCTTCTTCTTGAATGTTGACAGCTGTTCGCCCCTGCCTTACCAAAATGTTCTAAAACAAGGCTTTGAATGTGTTAGTTTTAGCATAATTTGGAGCATCAGTCCCAAATTTCCAGAAAGAACAATGATTTTGGTTGCCTGACTGAGTTTTCACAGAGCATTCTTGGAAAAGCAAGCCTGCACCCCAGAATTTCTTGCCACTTTCAAAAGTCCCCATTTCCATCAGGGGCAATTCATGATAACATAACAGAGATGTTACTGAGCAATTGTTACGTGCTGAGAGACTGCAACAGAAGCAGGAGTTCAAGATTAAACTCAACCTCTCCTTCCCTATGGTTTATCGAGAATTAAGGTAACATCTCCACTACCCCTCACAGCACAAAGCCATTGCTGCTGCCTCCCCACACAGCTGCAGAGCATACCATATTATATTACACTGCAAGTTTCAGGAATACCAGGTGTTCTGACAAAGCAGTGATTTGTTCTCCCACATTGGAGCAAAATCAACCATGCCATGCCTGCAATTTTGTCACTGCGTGGTAGCTGGACCACTAGAGCATGGGCTTGAGCTCTCTCAGTATTAGCGCACCTAGCAGACTCTCTTGGAGTTGGACAAGAACTAAACACTTTGAACTAAAACTCTAGAGTCTCCTCTGTGTGTGGTGTGTGCATCCACAGGAGGACAGCAGGGGAATGCAAACAATGGTTTATTGCTACGGGAGTACTCTTCATGAACAGACCAACATACTGAAATACGCACTAACTGTGGATTCGGTATCTCAGGATGCCAGGAGGCAAGGCAGCGACTTCAAAGATAGCACCTGATAAAAGAGGAAATGTCCAAATACCTAAAAATTTACCACTAGAGAGATCAACTTGCTCTAACAGCAGCGAAGGAAACCCATGGCATATTGTATCCAGCTCCATCTGACAGCTCTGGAACTAACAGTTAATTGCACTGAGATTGAGCCTTCCCAGATTTTTCCTAAATTTGTGCCAACTACTTAATAGCACGAACTGCAGGGATAGACTGAGTGAGGCCTGGTTTACACTTAACAAATGATCAGCAAAATGTTCATGTCGGGTAGAAGAATGCAAAACAAACAAAACAAGCCTGCATCCCCTAACTGACAGTGCAATGCCAGCCCTTGGCTCTCAGTTGTACTAGTTAAATATCCATTAGGTGACACATTTTGTCTGAGCTGGGAAACTCATAAGTTACACGGGGCTAAGAAATGCTTCTTAACAGAGAGGTTCTGCTGGCGTACAAGGCACTACCCAGTTGTTTCAGCAAAAATTGAAGATAATCTTTGAACAAAGTCTTTGCTCAAATGGCCTGCCTGCTATATAATAGGGATGGACTACGTCCCTTAATTGGGACGGATCAGTATATTGATGTTTATGGTGCTTATTCTACATGATACATGCAGGGTCAAATACCTGAGCCAGTTCAGGTCCCAGTCAATCTACTTAAGGATTGATGTCCCATTACTGCTAGAGCTCTTCTGATGTAATGCTGGTTCTCTTTCCAGGAACAAAGAAAAAAGAATTAAAAGGTTTCCAGACAAGATTCTGGAATGTGAAACACAACCAGTGTAAAATGGAGTCAGAAGTCTTTTCACCTGCAACCCAGAAAAAAGAGTTTAAGATAGAAAAGAAAATATACAACAACCTAAACCACACTTACCAAGTTACCCTTGGTTCTTAAATGAAATCACTCTGCAAAGCACATGCTGTGTTGCAGCTCTGAGATCCCACCATCTTCCTCCTCCTAAACTGCTTACAAGCTTTTGCAGTGACACTGAGCAAACACTGGCATGGCAGAATTGGGAAAACAGTCTCTAAGAAGCCCAGAATACATCCTGGCACAACGCACACTCATTCAATTCCAGCATGGGCAGTGGGTGAGGAGTGATTTACAAAATCCTATACTGTTGCTTTCGTGCTTATAGATAAGGGTTTCAAATGGTTCAGTCAATATTGCATTCACACTGCTGACTGCATCTGAGTTTCACTCTGAGTTGTGCTCTCAGTCCAGGAAGAAATTGTGTGAGCAAAGAAAATTATTTTTTATAAGATGCTGTATAACTTAAAAATCTCTCTGTAGTTCAGATGAGAAAACATGCCCCCAAACTCCTTTTTTGCTTAAAAGATTTGAGAAGTTATTTTATCCATAATCTAAAATGCATTTCTTACTGTAAGTGTGGCCAATTCTACCTATGGCTCAACCCACTCTCCCGTGGTATCCCCTGCTTTCTGCAGACTGGGATAGGCTTCATCCCTCATCTCTTCAGACTGATTACTTAACCACAGAACAGAGCTGGTTGAAGTGCTGGTAGAAAAAGTAAATTAAAAGCAGTTTTAGCTTAAGTCAGATCAAAATCTAATGCTTTTTAGCATTTTTCATCAACCTTCAGTGAGTCAGAAGAAAAGAAAAGAAGTAAAGTTTTGAATGCACCAAAGAGCCTGCAGCTCCAGACTGAAAAAACTCAATCTTGCCAGACCCATGGTTCACATCTGGAGTTAACAGAGACTACAGCTCCAGGTGGCTTTGCTACAGAGAACACGCAGGCTGAGGGAGTCCAAAGCTTCAGGTTCCCAGACCAATTGGGTGTTCAGCCAGCCAGAGTTTCTGGAAATACTATGGGATCTGACCAGGGATTACAAAGTCTCAAGATTTTCACGCTCCATGCCCCAGCTCTACAAGACTGAGCCTGGAAGTTAACCTTCACCAGGGGTTGCCCTTGCAGAGTAACTACTGGTTGTACTTCCCAGGAAACTGAGCATCGAGCCTGACAACAGCTGGTGAGCCAGGTGCTTTCTGCCACTTCCCCATTTAGCAATGCTTTGTAGGGTCACATCTCTCTAGCTGGGGATTTTGGGTCTGCTCCACAGCTGTGGACTCTTGGAGCCTGTCTCAAGACTTCCTACATCTTGGCTTGATAACCTAGAGCTCAGAGACGGTGGGAGTCCCTGCAGAGGCAGGGCTTTCAGGGTCTGTGCTTTGGAGATGGCAAGCAGGACTCCCTAACAGCCTGCTACTAACCCAGAGAGAGTTCAAAAGAAACCTAGTCTTTGATATGCTGGGAGTTCACTGAGCCAAAGTTATTTCAGAGAAAACATTTTAGTGAACCAGCATCTTTTGATAAAACTAAGCTTTGGCAAAGGAAGAGGAGAATTGCCAGAAACTTTGGCAGGGAAAGCAACGTGAAGTCAAACTATGGTCTGTCACCCCAAATGCAAGCATCGTGCAACTACAGTGGAAACAGTTAAAGAGAATGTGAACAGAAAGGGTTTTTACAGGCTAATTATCGACAGCAGCTTCACAGGTGAGGACTGGATGGCAGAGCACATTTAGACATCTCATCTCTGGAAGTGGTCATTTGCCTATCCAGGCATTATGGTTATGATCAAGTTAAATGAATGGAAAGAGCATTCCTTGACATCAACTAACTCTAGCTGGGGCTCATGAGGGACATTTATTGCTGTATGACCAAGGCAGTACACGAGGATGGTAGACTGACTGTGTCTATGTGTTTGCACACACAGGGCTGTGGGTAGAACGTGTTTGGTACAATAGAGGTTTGAGCCAGACTGCTATAGTACAAGTCCGTGGAATTAGAAGTAGGGTGGAAAAAAATAGGGCCAATTATTTTTATAGCTTGCCCAGATGCCTCAATTGATCAGACTAACTTTAGAAAGCAAAAGGCACTGTGCACACTTGACAGGTTTGTTCCTCTGACAGGTACATCATGTGCTCATGATTCCTGTTTAATTTCCTTTTTTAAGAATACCTCAAACTGTGTTCCTTGTGGGTGCGGTGGAAAGTGGAGGCGGAGAGTGATTCTTCTCTGAAGGAAAATACAATTACCCAACTTCTTTAACTGCTCAAGCAGATGACAAATGAACAGGCTTTCAATGCTCCCTACCAGCTCCAGTTTAAAACAAAACACTCTGCATTATACATTCAGTAACAGATCCCTACTCCCAAACTCCCTATAGCAGAAGGGAGCCAGGGGAAAAAAAAAGCCCCTTTTATTTTCCCCATGTTTTTCATATTGCAAGGTGCTTTTTTTTCTCTCTTTGAACTCAGAAAAGAGACTTGCACACATGAAGCTGTGCTGTGCTGACTGGGTTGCTGCTAGAATATGAACCAGGGTCACAGAGGTGGGGGGTGAGTGTGTGTGCACTCACGTTCTTTGATGAGTGCCAATCATTCCTGCAGTTTGTTCACCACCTACGCGCTGTCAAACATACACACAGACACACGCACACTTCTAATCTGCTCTCTTCCGGTGCTAAAAGCAGACACGTGTGTGGTAATTCTCCAGGTTAAAGATAAACCACAACGAAAGTGAGAGTGTGTGTTTTTAACAAGCACATGCAGTGAATGTGCAAGGGACAATCCATGTAGCTGTGAATGTACTCATTTGTACATTGCAACCTTGCATGTTCAATAGTAAGTAAAAATATGAGTATTGGAGAGTACGTACACGTTTCAGGGAGATTTAATTTCCTTTATCCTTTCATATTTTTTTTTTTTTTTGCTGTGGATGCAAGGTCCTCTGGTTTATTCTCCTCTCACAGCAATATGCCATTCAAATGAGAAGAATTGATGAGTACCAGCAAGTTAAGACAGTGTTTCTTAATCAAGGAGTCCCGGCAAGTTTGATGAATGCTTTAAAACCTTTTCTTTGGGACTTCTGTTTAATAAACGGAAATACTTTCCCTCCTATTTGCTATTTTTAATACGAACATCTCCAAACTCTTGTGTGCTAATATCCTAGACCAACCTAAACACATTTCACCAACAAAATCATATGGTCTTGTTTCTTTGCTCATTTGTACCCAAGGGTAGGGGCATTCAGTGGGATTCAGCACCAGCTTAACACCGTTTCTACTGCAATCACTAGTAAAACTCCTAAATACTGCCGCTGGAAAACAATTAGGCTACTATTGAACACATTAAGAAAAAATTCTGGTTCGGTGAAATTCAGGTTTGGTGTTGGTGAGTTTGCTTTGCTAATGTTGCTAATGCCCTTGGTTTGATCAAAGCTGAATTTGAACCAAGTTACACTATTCAGTGTGTTTCTGTCTCTGTCTCAGATTTAGCTTCTCCCTGACACTGTTCTGATATTCTGGTAATGATTTCTGTGGACCAGGCTTCCAGTCAGCAGCTGAGGACAGCTAGGTCAGCCAATATCAGAGTCTTTTGTTTGAAAAGTCTGAAAATGGGGTATTCCAAAGAGAAGAATGCTGCTCTCAAGTATTCCCTTCTTTAGCTTTGCTTGGCAGAGCCTAAATTTCTGCTTCTGCAGATACCTTGCACAAGCACCTCTCTTGATACTCCAGATGGAGAAAAGTGACTTTTCACAGATTTCAAGCGTGTGATTAGAAATTCAGAGGTCCATGGATTTTAAGGCCAGAGAGGCTGTTGCGTTAATCTGGTCAGAGCTAATGCATAGCATGGATCAGGAGACCATCTTCAACTACTTCCTGCTGCAAGTCCAGCAGCTGAAGCTGAACTGGTATCTAGGTTTTAGAAAACACACAGCAGTTTAAGATGAAGTTTAATAGTCTTTCAGGTGAAAAACTTACCAGAGGGGTTTGTTTTTTTTTTTTCCAATTAGTAATTTTTTTCCAAATAGGCCTAGTATTTCTACATTTAATCTGTCTACCTACAGCTTACAACTATTAGTTTCCAATAAGCTCTTTGCCTCCAAGACTGTAATATTCTCTATTATCAAGTGCCTATCCTCCTCATCAGTATTTACAGACCATAATTAAGTTATGTCTTAACCTTCTCTTTAACAAGCTAGGTAGATTGAGTCCCTTGAGTCTCTCATAAAACATGACCTCTGTTTACTTAACTCTCTGATACTTTCTGAACTGAGCCCAATTTCTAAACTTTTCCCTTGAAGAATGGGCTCCTCAACCAGACATGCTGCATTTCAGCAGTTTTTGCAAGAAAACAATGACAGTTGTTACATGACTTCCTGTAGCAAACGGGGAAAAGATAGAGAAAAAAGGAAGAAATCACAGAATCAAGGAGAAAAGAAGAATGAAAGGGTTAGAAAGAGGCAAAATAACAACGGAAGGAAAACGGACAAGGAAGGAAGGACTCAAAGTAGGACAAGGTAGTAAAGACATAAGTAGCTATTGAAACAGAAGCTCAGGAAGAAGCAAGAGATGACGAAAAGACCATGCAAAGCAGTGCCTATTTACAAGTACATAACTTTCATAAGTTAATCTTGGCAGTTCCAAGAGGCTGACACTCAATTCTGCTACCTATGCCTCCACTCAATTATTTCAGGCAATTACCAATCTTTAGCAGTGATTGTTGCACCATCCTCCCTGCATAAGAACACACCTTTCCCGAGTTTTTTTGGAAGCAGAGCTCATTAGCACCACAAAGCACTAAAACAACCAACCACCCTCCCTGAAACTCACCACAAACTTCAATTGAGCTCCACAAGAGAAATGTGGAAGGGGCTGTGTCTCTTCCCATCCCCCATCCTGGAAATACCTGCTTCACTTCAAGGCCAGCACTGGAGGACTCGGTCAGAAGAAACAAAAGGCACATACACACAAAGCACACATATGGAGCTCTGGGCTCCAGTCATCAAGCCTGGGACATCTGTGAATTTCTCAGGATGCCTGTGTGTTCAAGTAATTAGTCCAAGGCCAGCTGTACCCTTCTCGCTCTTTCACCCTTTATGCTCCCATTGCTTCTACTACCACTGTCTGTCCAAATGGTATTTTGTCTGATGGATCACCAGAAGAGTAGCTTTTTTGTTGTTATTCTTTGGAAGGAGGGAGTGGAAGAGAACTGGTGAGGTGGTTCTGAGTACGTCTCATGAGACACCTCAACGTTTCCAAACAAGCTTTTGCCACATCGATGAAAGATTTGCTTTAACCTTTATATTCTGAAGTTATAAACCCCAAATGCTTGTGCTGGTACTGAATATGCAACCACCAATAGTGAACCTGCCTGTTCAGGAAAGCTTACAGCTTTATGGACACATTCAGCTCTTGTATTCTGGGCCTAACTGCCCTGTCATCAATTTAGAAGTAATTCAGGGAAATTAATGAACCTTATTTCAATCTCAAGACACTCTCTGTAACGCACTCCTTTCTGAAATCTTTCTGTGGGTTTGTGCTAAAGCAAGCTAGAGGTACCATGGGAGACAGGTTTCCACATCAGTGGGGGTTACCACAGCACGGCTGAAGAAACCCAGCTGAAGCTTTTACCAGTTGCGTGAAAGCAGGAGCAAGAACAGAACCAGCCCTTCTGTTATCATCTGTGAAATAACATTTGTAGCTTTGCCCCAAAACCAGGCTCCCAAACCGGCCCAAGCTGGAGCTGGGAAAGGAACACTGCTCCCCAGCCTGTGTTTAGCGAGTAAGGGCATGACAAAGCAAAAGGCTCGCGTGTGCACTGAGCAGCCCTGTCCTTTGACAGGGCAGCAAGCGCTTGGATGATACATTTACTGCAGCTTGCGCTGCATCGTGCCTGCCCATGTATCATCTCCATAGCAGCAGTTCTGCTAATTGAGACCAGCTGCTTCAATTCCAAATTCTTCTCTCCAGAAATATCGATACTACGACGTTATGATTAGAAAGCACTTTACCAAATGCCTCTCAATTCTGCACAGCTCAGATGAAGAGCAGCTGCAGAAAGAAGGGACAGTTCCCTGAACGCACAGAATAAAACGCTGCAAAAACACTGGAGAAATGAAAGCTATAAGAAGCAAGTCAAAATAGAATAATGATGGCAGAGAAGGCAGCCTGCTGTATATGCTTGTGCCTGTCATTTTAGATGTTGAAAGAACCGCGAGCAGACTTCTTCCTTATGCTCTAGGATAAATGGCCACGGCACTGCAGTGTTACAGCTTCATGCGGCAGGTGTGCGTGTTTGTCAGATCCAGTTTTTCTGTCCAAGGATGGATTAAAGCAAAATCCATAAATTGGGGCCTGGCTTGGGAACGTAGCTGTGGTCTTGAATCATTTGGCTCCAGGGACTGTTCAGCACGGCCCACTGGCAAAGCGAGTCACTGGAACTGATAAGCTAGTGGGAAGATTTGCAAAGTAGGAGTGCCACCACACCACCATGACTTGGCTTCACTGTTGGCTATTTCCCTGTGGCTGCTGACTCCACACAGCAAGCTGTCAGCTGGATGCTTGGCAATGGTCACACTGGGATTGCCGAAAGCTGCGAGCATTTCTCCCCTTCTGCCAGGCTGGATTAAGCTGGCTAACCATACAGTCAATTCCAAATTCACTTAGAAGTCTCAGGCCCTGTCTGTGACCATCAGACACAGGGCATTCCTGAAAAGACATCTGGTTACTGAGTTTATGCAAGAACTGGGCAAACCACTTCAATCCCATCTGTTGTTCCAACCTCCTAAGCACAGAGAACAGAATCCTTGAAAGAGAAAATCTCACCAAGAATGGTCTGAAAATGAGAATCACAATACAACGCGTGGTTTCCTCCTGAGAAGGATGCTGTATATCTTACAGAAACCATGGCACGCTTCAGCATGCCGCTATGTAAACAAGGCCCTAACACACCATTTCACTACTTAGATTTCGTACTACAACCAAGGTAATGCAACACAACTAAAGCAGAGAGATCACTTTGCTATGCTAAGTGATTTGCCTCCTACTCTGAAAATCAATGAGGTAGATAAAATGTTTTATACAGATACCAGACAGTGTCTCTCAGCAAACACAATGCTCATGTTTTTTAAAAATATTCCTATTATGTTATTCTGGAAAATATTCAAAGTGTGTAGAGTCTCATTCAGTTTTACCATTTGCACACCTTGTTTGCTTTCACTGAGTTCCATTCATCTCCTGAATCTCCCTTTAAAGTTGCAGTTTTCTTACCTATTACACTTTCTAGCTTTTGGTCTGTATTAGAAGACTGTTTGAATCCACAGTACTGCAGGAGAGGGAATACTTCAAGTAAATTCCAGAAAGGTAAGTCTGAATACATTACAATTTAATATAAACTTTAAGAATCCTTCTCTGAAAAAAATAAACTTACATCATATGTGTAACATTCACTGACTGCATATTCCTTTAATCTCCATTTTCTTTTGGCTCCTAGTAAGGTTGCTATACTTACTTGTGCTGGAAAACAGCTGACACAGAAGTACGTATAAGAAACAGCGGTGTAAAGATATATGCTCCATGTGCTCATTGGAAGTTACCTCCATGAAGTGCTCTACACTGCATGCAGACCTGTTAGCATCATTTGCAGGTGACAGCTTGATGGAATTCTGTTGATTGCAGTGCAGTTGTGTTTCCTCCCATCAAGCTGAATTTAGCCTTTTCTAGTCACCAAATCACATGAATAAACTTTTATGCATATATTTATTTTATTTTTAGGTTTCCAAGATCAATCAATGACACTCAAGTAAGGAGACAGATATCACAAGGCTAGGTAAAAGGCAAATTAAGCTCTTCTGAACACTACAGTCATTGGGACCATTGGGACAGACACTTTGATGGTTTCCAATGGCACAGCTCTGTGGATTGTTAGCAGAATTACAACAGTTTTAAATAGTCACGGACCTTGGCACATTAGATCATAACGAACCCATGCAGCAGAACAAGCAGTAGGAGTATTCAAACAACAGATTCACCAGCCTCTCTTAAATCTCTTCCTAGTGGCATTTGTACACCTCAGTCTGCAATGTACCGCAACTATTATGCACTGCTGCAGCAGTGGAAGTCAGATGCCCAACGCATACCTGCCCCAGCAGAGAAGCAACAAGTCTGCAGCTGACCGTTTATTTTCTTCACAAAGCACAGGCATACTCCCATTTAATTTCAGCTGCCCTAGCCTCCCCCATAACTAAATTATTGTTATTATGCTTCGTGTAATCCTAGCACTGACAGGGATGTTTGTTATACATAATTAAAGATATTAATTTTACATGGAACAGAAGACACAGAGCCAAGTACTTAATTTTTTTAAAAATCTCCCATTAGAAAATTACCTTCATTAGCACCGACTCGCTGAGCTTCTCTCTGTTGACAATTTTTATCGCGACCTTCTGACACGTGACACAGTGAACCCCCAACTTCACAAGCCCTGCAGAAGAAACAGAGGAAAACAGAAAGGAAGAATTGGTTAGAGGTAGTCGCCATTAAGATTTTTGCTATTTGTATGCCACCCAGCCGTTGGCAACTTTTACGCAATCAAATTTCCACTAGTCCCTCCTTCAGCCAGATAAATTAGTCTTATAAGTAATGAAGATCCCACAGCCCACATTGTGACCATTTGGCAGTGACGCTGCCAACATCCTTAATGCTGCTGCAGTTTCTGCCATTAAAGGTGTATTTTTGTTGAAGCACTGTATTCCAGTTCTCACCACTCAAACTGAGTTCTACCTGTAAAAAGTAAACTTCTGCCAATTTAACCGCACTAGGCTAAGGCCTTTTGCCAACACCCGGCATCAACAAAAGTTCAGAAATCAACAAAACTAGATGGTCAAATGTCTGCAGTGGAGACATGGCCTCTACATTTTTCCAGCTCCTTCCAAAGCTTTCATGATCATAATAGAAAGGTATTTAATTATGCCTTTCCTTACTGTTTTAATTTACCATGCTGTATAAAGTTAACACTGTGATGAATGCCACTGTGGCATGGAGGAACATCAGCATATGCCGATACAATTCTAAGTTCTTCTTATTTGTTATTAATTACTATATCCTTGTCCTCAAATAACTTTGAGTTCTGTTAAATGATTGTATTGGCAAAAGGATACGGATATCCCTGACAGGATCAGGATGTCTGAGCTATTACCCAAATACGGAACAAAACTTCAAGAATTAAAAGAAAGAGGTAAGTAACACGCATGAAGCATTATCTTCTGCAAAATTTTGACCTAAATCTGCTGACTTGCAGGAAAGTACACTGAGATATCTCCCACAAGTGAGTTTAAGATGGTCCCGTGAGCTTTCAACTCTATTACCATTAAGAAAATTTGTACCTGGAAAAATTGTACTTTGTAGGTCTATTCAAGTGAGATCTTGTTTGCTCCAGCTTTTACTCTTGTCAACTGTGCACATGCAGCACAACACCTGATAGGCTGGAACCCATCCTGCTCCACACACAATACGCCAAATTGCCATTTAGTTTAAGTCAGTTATAACTGAAATAAGAAGAAACGGCTCCTCCCCGGTATCACTGAGACCTACTGGGCTTTGCAGAGCATTTATGAGCAATGACATCACACAGCAAGAAAAAGTCGAGCTCAGCTCGCAGCTCCAAGGTTGGGTTGCAATTAAGACCCCAACCCCATTCCCTGATGCAAACCATAAAGCCAAATACATTGCTTTATCTGCAAATTGAACACAATAGATCTGCAGTCCAGCGAAACAATGAACACAGGACTTCAACCTTCTTATTGAGGGATGAATATAGAGACTACTGCCTTACTCCAAACTGTCCCCAGTGAAGCGAACTGGAGTTTCATCAGGGACTCTGGCAATCTCCCGCAGATACTTGTCCATCTTTTTGCTACACAGTTAACCATGAATTTGGAATTATTAATCACTGGTTATTATGCTGAGAAATAAACTCTCTACTTGCTTCCAGTCACATCTCTTTTATGGCGTGCTCAAGTGTTCTGGATATTTCTAGTCACATAATTTCTCAGTCTCATCTGGTTAAATGCTGACATCCTTACTTTCAGGCATGACATAAACAAGTCACAAAAATTAAGAATGCTGCGCACTGACAAATCCATTTGAAACTGTGTATAGCAATAGCCTGTCCTCTGCCTGAAGCGGCCGAGAAGCACAGCTGGGGGAAGATGCTGTGATGTCCGGCTAATCCTCGCTCTTATGTCTGAATTTTGTCTATTCAATAAATTTATAGTATTACCCATATCACTGCTGGATCTATGATCATTGTTCATAGCAGCTGTAGCCTTACTTATGCTTCTTCTCTTTGGCTTTGTTCTGTGTTTGGATAGTCGCGACTTGGCACCACTTTGTTGAAAGCGTGCACAGTTTCAATCTGTGCCGGTTGCTTTCTTCCTGCTTCCAGCACAAATCACAGCTCTACATCACCCTTACAGCACAACCACATCACTCCGTACATTGTTCTCAGTTGCACTTCCAAATCTCAACTGAACTTCTAGCTCAGTCATTTATATCTAGACGACTCCCAGGATCTGTCACATAGTGCTGTACTGTAACATGCTGCAGACCAATTATTTTAAGAGGTCAATAAAGGTGACAAACAACTGCTCTCTGTAACTGGTCCTTCACCCTGTCGAAAATATAAAGGCTTCTGGTATCTCACACTTCAGGGTTTGATTTCAAATGTTGTTGCTCCCAAATCAAGACATCCGTCCCGCTGAACTTGGCTGATCTGTAAACTATTTTTCCTTTGTCCTCCCACCCTGTCATTGAGTCATAGAAGGGTTTTAAGCATGAACTTCTGGGACACCACCATGCTGTACAGGCAATCTTCACAGTGTCCTCTGCCCTTCTGGCTACTAACCTACCATAGAAACTCAAAAATTAAGATTAAACTATTCTGTTTACTCTTATTAAAAAAGTTAATCAGCTGTTAGAAGGCACTGCACACCTTGCAAAAATCACAGTGATGCTGAACCACACTGATCCTGAATCACACTGATTTTATACTGAATTAGTTTCATCAACCTCAAGAAGTCATTCTTGATTTACACCACAGTACCAGAGGACAGAATGAAAAAACACATGTGAGATTTAATGCGTTTTTCCTCTTCTCCTGATTTGCATTTTAAAAATCAAGGAAAAAAAAATGCACTGTCACTGCTGTTTGTTTTGTGGAGACAGAACTTTAAGAAAACCCTCTGAACAGCCCAAGACAGCACTTTTCACTGTACTAAATTCACTGAATGTAATTTTAGGATAAAAATAAAACATGACACTGTTGCCTCCTCCCCTGTCCCCTAGCCACTTCCTTTTGACATTTGCATGCCAGCCTAACTAAGAAAAACCCCTCTTAGTAAGTCCATCTATAGGATAAGGCCCTCCTGCTACTACAAGGAATTCCTAATTGAGCTTGGGCAGGGGGAGCTTGTAGTCAGGACTTCTGTTTCTGTCCTGTAATTCCAGCCTAGTGTATCTCCACTCAGAGATGACTTACATGGGGATTTGAACTCCTGTGGGCTTCCAATGCTTAGGAAGCCCTTTTACTGATACAGAGAACATAAACCATTCAAGATGTATTATATATCTGCGTAAAGACAAAAGAGAATAAGAAGAAACTATGTGAATAAACTGCTGAGCTACTATTGAAACGGAAGTGGCAGAAATTCTCTCTTAGAAACAAGTGACCAAGGTATGTTTACAGGGTTGGGGAGAGGCTGTGGATCTTCCAGTTTTTACTCTCCTGTATACACAGCTGTTAATGACCACCCCAGATTTATAGCAAACCTCCAATACAGATGTGTCAGTAAGTGAGGAGCTCACTTGTAAAGCTTAGCTATACATTCAGGCCAGCACAGGTACCTGTGTGGTCCCCAAAGGAAAACAAACAAGGCTGCCACTAAGAGGATATTTTGCACTGGCTTGGCTTAAAGCAAGTCTGCCAGGCAACAAATAGAGTTTGAACTTGTCAGCTTCATGAGCAATTAACCCTTCAAATGCAAGCAAGTAATTTTCATGATTGTTAAAGTTAATTCTGGTCTGTCCTGGCAAAAAATCTAAGATGCTGTGGGAATCAAGCACTTGAAGTTTCTTCCAACAAGCCACATGGCTGCCACACATGCTCACTCCTCTGGGCACACTTCAGCTTTCCATCCATAGGTGGTTCCCAGGGGCTCTCAGGCATTGACATGCTGGGGCTTTCAAATAAGCTGTTACATCCTACGAGCTTCAAACATTGGGCTGCTTTTGATCTTAGCCACTGAACTGCACCAGAACCAGCCCTGTAATTTCAGGTTGGGGTGCTAAGAAGAAAACATGAACACACTGAAAAGCAAGGGGATGTGTAAGCTGACATTGTCTTTTCATTTATAATTAAAAGCCATGAATTGAAAACCAATGAGCATGAGGAACCCCAGATGACACAAGGGAAAGACGCCATTCAGGGAAGAAGAGCAAAGGGAAGCGGATAGGTCTGACACAGCCTAATGCTGCACTCATCTGCTAACAACCACACCTGCGCATTTTGCTGCTGGTAAACTCCCACTCTGTGGATACTTAAAGACACACAGATCTTCTCTGAAAAGGGCAGGAGCTTATGTGATGAGAAAGGGACAGATTTAGATCAGCTGGACAGGTGGACAGCCCATCCTGAAGCAATACAGAAAGGAATCCTTTATCTTACCCAAGAATAATGTACTGTGTAGATGGAGAAACAAAAGCTTCCCTGCAGCTGGGACAATATATTCACTGTTAATTCCCGATTGCAGAAAGTCATCTCTGTCGCCTATATTGTAACTGGCAATCACCTCCACATCCTTTCAGCCAAGGACAGGATTTCAGAAAAGGCTGATTTACTTTTGCCTTGCATCTTGTATAATAATTTTCTCTAATACAGACTGAATAAAACAGTAAGAGT
Organism: Gorsachius magnificus; assembly: GCA_034008185.1. Classification (NCBI taxonomy): domain Eukaryota; kingdom Metazoa; phylum Chordata; class Aves; order Pelecaniformes; family Ardeidae; genus Gorsachius; species Gorsachius magnificus. The sequence goes on along the minus strand of CM067086.1, from coordinate 4,972,556 downwards.
TAGGAACTGATACTATTCCATATCCATTTTACAGTTGTGTAAATAGCAGCATGAGGGAACACAACTGTTGATAGTAACACCTTACTAATGATCCCGTTATTACAACTCTTCATGAGAGAAAGAAGGGAAAAGAGAGAACTGTTTTCCAAAGCTATCCAAACCTGGAGTCTGCCAAAGACACCGATCTGACACAAATTATCATTTGCAGAGAGAGAGACTAATAAATAATGAAACAACACTGTTGTTTAAATACAGCACTTATGTTATACTCATTGTTAATGAATAACATTCCCACAGTCTTTCAGAAACGTTAAACACAAGGAACTCATTACCCTGATTTTTAACCATAAGACTGGTAACTACTTCGAGAGGTGGAATGAAAAATAAGGTACCTTTGCTGCACTTAATACATACGATTTTTCCAATGGTAAATGAAGGTCTTCCATTTTCTTTTGAAATAAAACCAACCCAATGCCCTATTTGATAAATTTCTGTAGTATGGAAACTAGCCACTGATTTCAGAAGATCATCTGAACGTCTCATGTTGCTTGCTCTTCATTTCACTTCAGAGCGCATTGTCAAAAAACTTAAAAATCTGAGCGGAAAGCCCTGGTCTGGCCAATAGTATCTGTTTTGGCTGGATGAGCAATTAAGAGAATGTCTAGAGAGAAATATCACTCCTCTTCTAACTTGAGTTAGCTAATTGCCAATTAATTCAAGTCAATGAATACTCTGCAAATGTTAATCTAGGCACTGCAGGACACAAACATTTGTGGTTTACTTCAGGGCTCAGACTAGTACTGGTAACAAACTATTTGGATTAAAGGAGGAACAAAAATCTTAGGCTGAACAAACCCAAGTTCACTTTTTTAAAAAGCTTAGCGTGTGTACACTATTGCTGCATATGAGCTTTGTATATACAATCTTTATATACAAGTAATGTAATTTATCCCCACAAATTGGAGGTTGCTGTTGTAAATCTTAAAACTATTTATGGGTGCTCATTCCTGGAAAACTATATGCACTAGCATCTGCAAACCTTCAAGGATGCCAGTTCAGAAAATCAACCCTTAAAGCAAACAAAAGCATTAACACAAATCAAGTGGAGCGTAGGACAATGCTTAAAATGTAATATTCTTGCTCTTTATTCTGAACAGTTATCTCCACAAACACTATAGTTTCAATTAGGGTTAAATCAGCTCAGTTACAGTGTCTAACTCTGCTGACTGCAGTGAAGTTGCTTTAGATCTACAACAGTGGAAAAAGGATTAAATTTTGGCCCACAGCAACACTATTTCTATAGCCATAAAATAAGGATAATAACACTTACTTACCTTGCAAGGACTGTAGAAGGATTAACTGATTAATCCTTGCAAAGCACGTTGGAAAGGGATCTAAATACTATGCAAGTTTTACATATTACAACCAGGAAAACTGCATCTTAAATACAATCTGGAAAGAAAGGTCTAGATAATTTCTTATCAATAGCTTCCATTTCATTTCTCAATTCTGCCAGTGCATAGATTTCTGATCTCCTACAATATGCATCTTATGCTTTTCTAAGCTGCACTGGAAAGAACTTTGTTACTGAGGATCCTACTTATGGAAACGAATAATTGCTCTTAATTACTCCATCTTCTCATTGAACAGATGTTTATTTTTCTATAGCAATTGTTATCTCTAATTATTGCCTTTAAAATAAACAGAGTCTTAGACCAAGTGACAGGCAAATTATACAGTATCAATTTATAATTGCATATGGGGAAAGGAGGTATATGGTTGTCTAGAAATTGAAAAGGATGAGGATGGAGCTACCCACATTGGTAATGAAATAATTTGACCATGGGCTCTTCTACAGAGAGATTCTAGTGCTAAAAGGCTGTTCTGAGGGCTCATGCAATAACTGCTTCTAAATTGAATAAACTGTAATTACAGTAGGACTAAAGCCAGAGTTCAAATGCTCAGCAGGAGTATGGAAGGAGATGTTCATCAGTGCTGGGATTCATGTGCCTCAGCTCAGAGCACAGGGAAGCTGCACAGTAAATTGCTATAGCCTAGATTTATTCTCCTGAGCTATGAGCACTGTCAAACGTATGCTGGCTTGGCCAGCCAAAGGGACACACTCATAAGCTCAGAGATTGGCAAGAACAACGCATCAGCTCAGATGTGACTGGGTCCACGTGCCTGATATTAGAGAACAAGAGACACAGACACATTTAGATATACACAGCAGCTCACCAGGAGCGGGTTTTACACTGTATGCCTCAGAGATTATGGTAGGATCATCCTCCAAGCTCAGCAGGATCAAAACACACAGAACCAACATCACCTCTATTGATTTTTATCTTGGTCTCTTTCTTACAATATTTCATAAATCAATACTTCTCAGAAACCCTTTGTGCCCCCTGAACATAGCCAAGAACGTGCCTGTTGAGTCCTTCTGACATGCTTTCTTTCCCATCTTACCACACACACTCACATGTCTAAAGAGCCCCCTCCACCCCCACCTCCGGGAACCAGGACACAAACCTTGATGGGCACACTGGATGCTGCTTTTGTAAAATGCCATTATTTCTTCAGCCAAACTCTTGAAGTCCTCTGGGATCTATCAGCAGCTTTTGATGACTAGTGGGCTGAGCTCCTATTTCAGATCCAGTCTTTGTTAGAATCATAGAATCATAGAATGGTTTGGGTTGGAAGGGACCCCTAGAAGTCATCTAGTCCAACCCCCCTGCAGGGAGCAGGGACACCACCAACTAGATCAGGTTGCTCAGAGCCCCGTCCAACCTGGCCTTGAATGTTCCCAGGGATGGAGCCTCCACCACCTCTCTGGGCAACCTGTTCCTGTGTTTCACCACCCTCGTTGTAAAGAATTTCCTCCTTATATCCAGTCTAAATCTACCCTGGTTTAGTTTAAAACCATTACCCCTTGTCCTGACACAGCTGGCCCTACTAAAAAGATTATCCCCATCTTTCTTATAGGCCCCCTTTAGAGACTGAAAGGCCGCAATCAGCTCTGCCCGCAGCCTTCTCTTCTCCAGGCTGAACAAGCCCAACTCTCTCAGCCTGTCCTCATAAGAGAGGTGCTCCAGCCCTCGGATCATTTTAGTAGCCCTCCTCTGGACCCGCTCCAACAGTTCCATGTCCTTCTTGTGCTGAGGGCTCCAGAGCTGGACGCAGTACTCCAGGTAAGGTCTCACCAGAGCAGAGTAGAGGGGCACAATCACCTCCCTTGACCTGCTGGCCACGCTTCTCCTGATGCAGCCCAGGGTACGGTTGGCCTTATGGGCCGCCAGTGCACATTGCCAGCTCATGTCCAGCTTTTCATCCACCAGCACGCCCAAGTCCCTCTCGTCAGGGCTGCTCTCGATCCTTTCTTCCCCCAGCCTGTACTGATACTGGGGGTTACCCCGACCCAGGTGCATGACCTTGCACTTGGTCTTGTTGAACCTCATGAGGTTCACACAGGCCCACCTCTCCAGCCTGGAAGACTAAGCTTTGCTGCCACGGGAGAAGTGCAGACTTCAGCTTCCAACGTGTATGCCTGAAAGCATTTGGACAGCACCCCCACCCACTGCAGACAGGGACAGACAAGAGTGGTTTCACTGTTTTCAAACGAAAAAGATGAATTAAAATATAACAGATCTTTCCACTGATGAAACCAGGAAAAAAAAAAAATCAGTCCCTTTTTTATGTCTCTGGATAGGTATTGGGAAAACTCTGCTTTCGTCCACAACTCTCCTAGTCAAAAGCTTTTCTTTCCACTTTCCAAGAGCTGTGAATCTCCTTGAAAAACTCTTTTTTAGGAATGACGAGATCCATGTCCCCCTTCAGACTTCATTAATCCTTTGTCAGATGATGGCCAAAGATGGCCATTTTCAGGTATAGCAGGAAGCCAGCAGAGCTCTGTCTACCCTAAGATTCTTTTAGAAAATATGTCATTATAATTAGGTAACATCTGGGTAATGAGCCACAACGTCCCCGCTTGGTCCAGTGATCTATTGAGAAGGGCTGATGCGCTAACAAGGAGGGAACACCGCGCAGCAGAGAAAGAGGAGGTGAGGAAGGAGGAGGGGAAACAGCAGATAAACTACTCTTCACATGTGCTTTTAGCTGATGTTAATCCCATTTTCTGTACTCATTTCTTACAGCTCCGCTTCTTCACCACACCTTTCCACACTCCCTCCATTAGGAAGTCCTCACTCCCTTTTGACCCTCCCATCAGCCAAGATTGTTTCAGCTAGGTTATATGTATATTAAGAACTTCATTAAAAAGGGAGGTTACCATGGAAAACCTTTATACAGAAGACAAAGGTCACGGTCTTCACAAGATTAGGCTCACCACAGAACACTTCATCTACCCAGCTCAGTGCTGATACAGCTTACTCTGCCCTCTGACATCTCTTAATCACCCACTGACAGATTCCTAACAGGATTTTCACTGACTGCTGATATGCTGCACTTCAGGCTAAAGAAGTGATTTGGATTAACCATACTTGAACCCATGCTATGAACAAGGTGCCAAACAGCAAGTCACACGCACGTGCAGCACATCCCAATTCCCATGAATTCCAGAAGGGCTTGCTGATGGCAGTGGGATATAGCCCATACACAGCCCGGGGAGAAACACATTGGATAACCATTGCGTACATTGTTCTACAGCTACAGATTTTTTTCCAAGGACAAATTGTTCTGTACAGAGTAGAACTAATAGGGGCTGATCCCTTATAGATCCACACCCTACTTTCCCCACCACGTCACAACACCTACAGTTTCCTCCCATACCTCTACCCACAGTGTCTCCAGCTTCTTCTGTCTCCTGCGCAGTCTCCTGTAGTAATACCCTCCATCGTCTCACCCATTTGTCCTGCAGTTCACCTATCACTTGAATAGTTTCCTTCCATATAGCTTACTCTCTCCTTTCTTCCATGCAGAAGACAACAGATGCTGTAGCTAGTCCACACCCACAAGGACATCAACTTGTTCAAACAGCATCTACCAAACAGGGTATCTAACACCTGAGTTGTCCTTGTATTTCCCTTTCAGATTTGGTTCTTTCTCCTGTACTCAGCCAACAGCATCCAACAAAGCTTGAAAGGACTTCATTACCTTTGAAAGATGTTTGAGGCTCTGAGACCTTTACGTTACTGTCATCCCATTTATTCACATGGAGATACTCCCACCATACATTATCGTGTTATCACATACAAGAGGAGTATCAGGCCAGGGTTCGGGTAAGAGCGCAGTAGGGACACCTCATCTTCCCTGTTCTGTATTTGGATCCCATGGTATGGCCCTAGCCCTTTTCAAAATGATACCAAGACCTCCCAAGAGGGCATTGGGCTTTGAAATTTAAATCTTGTTTAGTTAATGCCTAAGTTCAACCCCCTCTGAATTGCTAATGCAGTTCCTCTTACTGTAGTTTCAGACTTCTTCAGTTCCTGTTCAGAAGCATGATATCTGGATTTTTTATTTAAAAAAAAAATTCATGTGTCTTCCTAGAGAAACAAGGCTAATGCAGGCACCTTGCATATCTAGCTGTCCACGCACCCTCCATCTCCAACTGCTTTAGATCCCGCTAAATTCAACAATGAGCCCTCAGGAACAGATTCAAAAAAATTCAGCAGCTGGCCATGGAGAGACCTTGTCAGTTGTCCCAGTCTGGGAAAGGTAAGGATACAAGCTAGCCTTCAGTCATTCAGTCTGGCTAAGAGAAAATGCCTTGCTGGTCAGTCAGCATGAGAATGAACTCTGGAGCAGAGCCCAATTGTACTGCCTTGGCTACAGGTTAGACAAGGGGACAGGGGAGGGGGATGGAGAGGGGGTAGCCCTGAGGCTACTGGAGTGGCAAGAAATTGGGGGAAGGTCTGGTGACTCTTAACAGCAGACTTACAGGCCTGCAGAACACACCTTCACAGGACGAAATAGAACGAAATGGAAAGAAATGGAAATAAATCATTTTAATAAGATATAAGAATAAGGTATTTTCACGTGACTCCTACAGCCTTACACGTGGGCCTACGTAGTCTCAATTTGAGCAAATCTTTTAAGTGCTTCCTGTCGTCCATAGTGGATTGTATGCATTATAAAACTATGAGGGCAGAGATCTCATGACACAATTGTAAAAGACTGCTTTTCCCATTTTGCACTGTAAAAAGTGTAGAAAATACCACATTTTCATAATCATACTGAGTATGAGAAACCCTCAGCCTCTGGCTTAGGACAATGGGAAGAAAGACCATTTGAAAACTGATTTCTGGCTTAAAAAAAGGAAAGTCACAGCAAAAGATTTAAAGGTCAGAAAAATTAGACTATTATCATTTTAATGAACAGAAACAGGCATATAAAAAAACCAATTTTTAAAAGTATTTCCTTTAATGTGAGAATAATGGCTCAGGTCACAGCATGGAGCTGAAAGCATTTATCGACTTCTACACCAAGAACAGAAGCTGCCTCCTTGTGTAGTACAAACTTTACTACAGCTGGTTCACCGTGTTCCTTACGGAGAGAGGAAAGCAGGGGGTCATATTCAATACATGGTTATAAAAAAGGCCCAAGCACCTCATTAATTTAAGGTAAGGTTTATGAGAAACAATGTAATACCTGGAGAGCACAACCAGCTGTGCCTCCACAAAAAAGAAAATAAAGTGAATTTAATTTCCTTTCAAATGAAAGGTGGTTGGATAAATACAAACATGCACACCACAACCCACCTTCTGATACCCAGCTTCATCACTTGGAAATTCATACCAGAGTGGCTGAAGCAAAGTATGTCCTGAAACAAAGTTTAATCTCAAACTCAGGCACGAACCAGTGATTATAAAAGGACAGTGGCATGAAAACTGTGCTGTCAAAACACATCTTTGTGCCACGCTTCTGTTCAGGTTTTCTGTGCAACAACCCCTGCCCAGGTTGCTGGGAGATCCCACAGTGAATTTTTCTCTTCTGGAAGAATTCACTGGGGAGGATGATGAACAACCCCACGGGTCTGATCTAAAGCCCACTGAAGGCAATGCAAAGGCTCATCTGTTTCAGGAATTTGCAGAGCAGTTTCTTCATCAGCAGCTTACAGCTATTCAAACCTTGCTTCCTCTAATGGGTGTTGCTGTAGAGAATAAGATGGAAGAGCTGCCTGTAGAAGACCTTACAGCTATGCTGTTCTCAGCAGTTACCAAAGTATAAAACTCCCTGTATCTGTTAACTGTCACTAAAGCAAAACAAATCTGCGGCATTGTCATTCTTGAATCTACAACACCTTTTACTGTACCACTCCCCCACGCAGGAAAGGGTTCTGCCTTTACTTAGACGGTAATTTCTTAGTATCAGCATAAAACCCTTAAATTAGGCTCCCCACAAACACTAGTTCAAGGCCAGAGCTGCAATAAAGAAGGGTAAAGACTGGATGAGTTTTCTAGATGTCAAAGAATCTCATCCCCAGGGTTTTTCCTCTGATTGCTTTCTATTCTATTAATAATTGTATTTCTTGGCCCCACAAAGTTAGCATGAGGTATCAGAAGACTCAGGAAGGTTCAATCAAAAATATTCACCTTAAGAAGGACAAGTTTTAAGCCTGGACAAGTACATAGAAATAAGCAACAGACCAGTAAGTGCCTTCTCCCTACAAGCTACAAAGTCTGGGTGAAAGTTAAAAATACCATCCCTCAAGAACAACACTCACATGAGGACCCAGTTTTCCCTGCACATATGCTAGTGTGATCCCATTGGCTTCCTTGGAATTATTCCCAATTCCCACCAACTAAGAAGAGCCGCAGCCCTCCCAGCCTCTCCAAGGAGGTGACACAACACAGCACAGTCTACAAACAACGGCCACAAAGGAGCTCAGTGTTAACTCAGAGCTGCTCACGCTCAGAAGAGGAGGCAGCTCAGAAATAATTGAGATTGCTGTGCCCGTTCAGTGTCCCGACATACACAGGGGATAAATGTGCTAAGACAATACAGTACTACCCAGCAATAACGGCATTAGACAAATCACGTATCACTTTGTGCAAAGCCACTGGCCTTAAGGGATATTGCCTGTAAAGAGCAGAAGAAAATCCTGTCTTGTCCTTATGAACATTACACACAGTTATGTTCTTTGGCTTTGTATTATAAGCTCCTAAGTGACCAGAAGCTGCTATGATATTCCTTACTCGTACTGTGGGGTCAGGCCACTTGCACATTAAGGCTATGGCCAAGTTGCATAGGGTGGGGTATTTAAGAGTCTCTCCCTGAACATGAGAATCAGCAGCAGCTGAATAGCATTTATCTGGCAGGACAGATATCCCACAGAAACATTATTTGCCTGTGACCCTCTACACTTAAGACACTAAAGGTTAGACATTGCAGTCCAAATTTTATTAGGGGAATAATTTAAAAAACTCTCAGAAAGGATGGAAAAGGACTTTTAACAGAGAATCAGGAACTCTAGCAAAGGACAAATATAGAAAAGCTTCATTCTTCAGAGATGGGAAGCCCAATTCTGGTAAGTCAATCTGCAAACCAATGAGCATGGTTCGGTCGGCTGGACAAACAAAACCAGTATAGGAAACACCGTGAGCTGGAATGACCAGTGTAATGTCACAAAATGGTGCAATGGCACTGCCATAAGCACGGGATCTGCTTCCTGAGATCCAGCCCAGGACAACAAGGCCTTCTGCATAAGCAGACTGGCTACACACATTAGAAACAGGAGCGCCTGGTGCAGTAGCATATTCAGCTGCAGAGGGACCTGCCCAAAGTTTCCTGAGGGACCATTTTTATTTACAGATGCAAGACTTGAAAAGTCCTTAACACTACATCTCTTCCTTTTCACTGGGATAGAAGCCCCAGAAAGCTGCAGAAGGTAGAGAAACACAAAAAAATAAGCTTACTTCTCAGATAAGGTTTGTCTAAACAGAGGCTTATATTCATAGTTGCAGTTGAGAAAACCAGAACTGAGAAAGAGCAAAGGTGTTCCCCTCTGGTCAGATTAAAGGGAATTAAGGCAAACCTGTGGCCTTGTGTGATTACAAGTTGTCAAATATGAAGGAGAATCCCTGTGCCAACAGCATCAACTGTAAATCCCACTAACGACGTGGAAAAGCTTAAAATAAAGGTTCTTTTGAAAACCTTTGTCTCTCTTCCCTGCAGCGTACTCTACTCAAAATCTACCTCTGCAACTCTGTATGTGAATGTTGCTGTGTACTGTACCTAATGCTGTACTGGGAAGAGAAGGTGCCTTCTGAGAGGACAGAGGCAACCAGGTGAGTGAATACTAGAGCAGGAACGTTCAGACTGCACTTGGTGGCAGTGCACTGGAAACAGCGTAAAGAAAATCAGGGCAGCAGATGGCCAGTTATTTAGCAACAGGATCAAAGAAACAAACCAAGTCTTCCCTAAACATGCTGCCTGAGTTGTGCTAGCGGTCCAGAATCCACCGCTGAGGAAAAAAGAATCTAGAATCTGCTGTTGGTTACAGAGTAACAGAATCATGCAGGCTGGGAGGGCCCTCTCCAGATCAGCTAGTCCAAGCCCCTGCTCAAGGAGGGCCAGTTAGAGCAGGCTGCCCAAGACCACGTCCAGCTGGGTTTTGAATACCTCCACAGATGGAGACTCCATAAGCTCTCTGGCTCCCTGTTCCATTGTTTGACCACCCTCACAGTAAAAGTGTTTTGTTGGGCTCAGATTGAGTTGGGGTTTAATTTGTGCCCGTTGCCTCTTGTCCTGTCAGTGGGCACTACTGGCAAGAGTCTTCATTCTCTCCCATCAGAGAGGGATTTCTCATTGATGAGAAACCCTTGAGCTTTTTCACCAGGCTGAACAGTCCCAGCTCTCCTCTTACAAGAGATTCTTCAGTCCCTTAGTCTTTGTGACCCTAGCCTGGATTCACTCCAGTAAGTCTGTATCTGTCTTGTATTGGGGAGCCCAGAACTGGATGCAGTTCTCCAGTTGTAGCCTCATCAGTGCTGAGCAGAGGGGAAGGACCACTTCCCTAGATCTAGTTGATCCTGCAGCCCAGGATACTGTTGGATGCCTTTGCTACAAGGGTGCACGGCTGGCTTATGGTCAGTTTGTTGTCCACCACGACCCTAAGGACTTTCTCTGCAGATCGGCCTTCCAGCTGGCTGTTCCCCTGCATGTACTGGTGACTAGGGTTATTCCTCCCCAAGTGCTGGACTTTGCTTTTTCCCTTGCTGAACTCTGTGATGTTCCTGCCGGCCCAGTTCTCCAGCGTGTCCAAGTACCTCTGGATGGCAGCACAACCATCTGGTGTATCAACCATTCCTCCTGGTTTTGGTCACAAAAATACTGAGTTTGGTGCATTCAATGGTTTCCTTCCATTCAGTCTCTATAGGTATTAATGAGCTAAGAACACCTTCAGAGTGTTTCAAGTATATATACTGGAACAACGTTTCTTTGCAGCAGTTTTAAAGAACGTTATCTAAATCACTCTAAGTAATTCTTCATGCTTTCAACGTGTTTTATCCTGAAAGAAAAATTTTGCCCTGAAGTTTCCCAGCTAGCAAAAGGCAACCCAAAGAAAACTAAATCAGAAGCTGTACAACAAAAAGGGAGTGAGAAAGAAAGAAAGATGAGAATGAGCTGTTTGTTTCTTTTTGGCCATGCCACAGTCCATTCACAGGAGTCCTCCAATAAGCAGAGACCTTACTGGCTTAAGGATAACTTCACAGGCTTCTGCTCTGACTACTGGCAATGTCGTGCATGGGCCACTGCTGCGATAAATTCATGCCTTCATTAATTGGATGTGTGAAACAAGACTTCTCCTTCCACACCCCAACCTTCCTCCTGATTATTTCAGCTTACATGCCCTCACAAGATACCCAGCTATACAAATTGCTCTCTACTTATTCCTATACAGCAGGAAAGAGACACCACTGGACTGCGTATTAAGTTGCTGACAATAATGATAGTTTACCCTTTGCCTACCCAGTGAAGTTTATCTGCCAACCTTGTCCCTACCTTAAATACTCCCAATCAATCCATTTTTTTTGAATTACTAGAAGGAAGAAGAGTAACAATACATGCAATTGAAACTGAGACTTCCTCCTCCAAAGACCTGCCTTTAAGGTCCGGTTAGTCTCATTATAATTCCAAGTGGGGATCCCCACTTGCTGCAGATGATCCCAGTACTACAGAGTCTGTTTTCCAGAGGCCAGAAACACCAGGTGAACAGTGAGGTGCACTGGGAAGTCACCAGAGAGAGCTCTGTATAGTGTCTGCCTAGAGGTACCTCACCGTGCTGTCATAACTGTTCAAAACAAACTGTTTAAAAATATTTTTCTGTTTATGTTTTTTTTTAAATGGAACCAGCATACCTGGATAATAAAGTTATTTAGGTTTTTTTATGAATTTAATTTCACTTCAATTTCCAAACCAAAAGAAGTTAATGCAAATTATCTGTAAAGAATACATGTCCATCTACAGTGAGTAGAATGTGCCAATCATCAATCTGTAAAGCAGCAAAAAAATTTAAAGAAAGGATGCAAGTAAATGCATATTAACTAGATTATGACTTCAGCGAATGGGCAGTGGTAAAGAATGTCTTCCTATACACAGAAAAGAAATACTAAGTTTTGTGTAAAGAGAGGTTTTTAGCAAATCAACGTATCTGGATACCACCGTGAAAAATCAACTTCTACAGGAAAATAGTGAAAATTTACAAAAGACAAGTAATTATGGAATCAATAAATGAAATCAAGGGTTTGCCCAACTGATTTAAACCACAAACAAAAGCAAAAATTTAAATTGCCTTGATTAAAATATAAATGTTATTAATTCATCAACCCTGCTTTTCAGATAATCATTCTCTTCGCAGGTAGGAGATCAACCCCACATCAGAACCTAACAAAAGTGCAAACAAGAGCTCATTGCTGCAGCCAAACCCTACTTCCTCGGCAGCATCCTTGCTGCTTCTGCACAAACTTACTGGCATTGCTCTGTGGTTCGAGGTTCACATTTCCTAATCTGCTGTCAAATGTGGGAACTCAGCTGTTCAAGATGTGGAAATAGGGGTGCTATGGGAAGTATGTCAGTACTTGACGTGGGTTCTGGCTTTAAGTAGAGTTAATCTTTAAGACAAAGTCAGAGAACTGTCTATAAAGTGATGGAGTGAGGTGAACCAGGTAGAATCAGTGCTAACCAAGAAGCAAAGAGATCTGCATATTTATGTATATACAGGAATTTGCATTCTCTCCTGCCCACATATGAGCAGACAAAGCACGAGGTAATATCCAGGCTGCTAGTGGGAAAGCCCAACTTCATGACACATTTAACACAATAAGAATAGGATGCTGCAGAAAATAATTCTTGTCTCCAGTCATTTTCAAGCCTCATCAACATATTCCAGGACTACGGAGAAAACTATTTTTAAAGAGAAAATACATAACAGAACACAGAATTAATTACGTGAATGAGAGCCCTATGGAATTATTATTGTTCTTTATATTGGAAGACTTAACTGAAGACTAGAACTCTACTGTGATAAACATCACACAGCAACATAATAGGTGCCAGGCCCTGCCTTGGGGTAGATGGTTATGATCCAAATGGATACAGCAGTCAAAGAGTACACCTAATTATACACTAGTTCTCTGTTTGAAGATAAAGACTTTAGGCGTGAAGAAATTGGGTAACTTGCTGAAGGTCATGCAGAAACCCTGTGGCATAGCTGGAAATTAAGCACATGCTCCAATCACATTTTAAGTTGTTGGGAGTAGGTAAAAACTAGAAAACAATTATTAATGTATTTTCAACTACAAATGATATGCTGGAGCAGAAATAATTGGCCAGTAGAACATAATTTTTACTAAATTCCAGATAAACCTCACACACACACACACACACCCCGCTACAGCAGTGTAAAAGGAGAATAATTCCATTTGTGCCACTAGATCTGTTCCTGACTTACAGGAGAAAATCTGAGAGCAAAAGTGGGGTGCTTCCTATGTTATATGTCAATGTATACATTTGGTGAGAGAGCTTTCAAATTTATGATCCATTTAATGAGAACAACAATAACGAAACTGGAACACTGTATTTTAGATAGGAGAAAGGAGGCTGCTTTCCGGAAGCAGTGACAGAAGAACAGAAAAAAACATGAAGGAAAATCTCTCTCCTCTTGCCTATCATTATGCTCACTCTGCTCTAGGAAAAGGGCAAGTCTGTAGCAAAATGATAGGCAGCATCATTAGACCAAGCTGTTCAAATGGAAAGGGTTAAGCTGGCTGAAAGACTGTTTTAGGGAGGGATGTGATAATCATGCGGTGCCCATATCATGATCCTACCGGCAGCAGCAGAATGGCTGCCACAGCTCGGTTTCTGCTTGTTTAGATTGGTTGAGTGTCCGCTCAACTCAGCGGCAGGGCTAAGGCAGGTTTATTGTGCTGTGCATGCTCTGGGACAAGCAGGGCTGACGGAGATGATAAGTGCCGCTCTGCAGAGCAGCAGGAGTACCGACTGGCACAGGCGGGGAGGTACAGTACAATAATCTCCCATCTGCACGATATAGCTTTGAATCCCTTCCTTTACAGCTCAATAGGTGCATCTGCTGCCCCTCTGCTAATCCTCAACATTGTTTAAAATGCAGATCAGTGGAGATCATGCTTTTTCTTTCCCATTACAGACCACAGCCTAATAAAAGCGCTTTAATCACACAGACAATATTCTATCTCTTGCAGGGTCTGCTGCTTCATTCTTTCCTCTTTGCCTTTGTTTGGAAGCCAGATCTTTGTCAGGCGCTAGGAGCAGCAGAATATAATTTTGCAATGCAAGGTTTGAAGCTAGTCAAAGCAACCAAAACCTTTCCCAAAACTGTGGCATCGTAATTAGAAGACTGTGACTGCAAAAGATAAACTGCAGGGAACTCAGGTCATAGGAACCCCCTGAGAAAATGCATCCTAAACCCCTTGGATATGTTGCATGATTTTAAATGTAAAAAGCAGCATCAGCAGACTTCCTTACTTGTCTTTGTCTCCCTAGCACTAATGCACTGTGATATTTTTTTAGACGTCAGAAAGTACAAGAGCTACAGAGGAAAGCTGTGATTGGTTATGTGACTGTAGGCTGAGAAAAACGACTTAATTTATTTCACATAAAGAACGTATGCACAAACATACATATGTTTAAACACTAACCTGAAATAACTAGCTCTTTCCAGGCAATGCTACGGCCAAATGAATGACCCAGTAAGCTGGAAAGCTGTTCTTGCTGTGATGAGAGGGAGATCATGCAAGTCGTCATTGTAAAAATAAGACTGTAAGATCCACTGTAGTTAAGCCCTGATCCAGCTCTGAATCTTTTGAGGAAGAAGTGACATCCCAGAGTCTTCCCTTCTATGGCTATTGCCATTAATGCATTTCAGAGGGAAGGACCAGTCTTGAATTCTCCTCATGTATATTTATCCTTAAATTAATTTTCTTCTCTAGCAACCTTAGTTCCTGCAAATAACTGTACAGCATAATACAATAAATCTTGTCTCTCCCTGTATCTATAAACTGAAGCAAGACAGATAAGCAAACCAATTATTTTACTGATAAGCAAACCAATTATTTTACTGACCAGGGTATGCCTGTCTTCCACAAATGTACAACATATGGTGGAGAGGAGGGCAAAGGAATCCTTCCTGTGTTCTTATGTTCCAAGAAACATGTTCATGGCATGATGATAAACTTAGCACAGCACTTCCTCTACCACAGGGAGCAAGACAGATACTGAAGGAATAAAAAACACACAAGAGATGTGGCTAAGAGGGATGTACTCCCTGCCATTAATACTTCTTGAGTCACCAGATCCCCAAGACTGAGGACAACTCACTGCTTGCAAGATTTCCGGGTGCTATTTGGAGCTTGGCAAGCCCCAGACTTTCACTTGCTGAAATACCAACTGTTCTGTAGGGACTCTCTGCCAACTGGGCATCACAGAGGGTCTTGAATGGCACAATCCTACTGGCAGACACAGGCCAAAACCATTCAAGCCATTCCTCACCATAAATACAAATGCTCTATTTGTTTATGAAGCTTAGGCAGATGCTGTGCTAGCCACTGACTTCCTAGGCAGCAGGAAGCCCAACATGTTCTGCCCAACTTACACATCTGTACAGAAATTGTTGGAAGCAGCAGTGCTGTCCTTCAGAGCTTCTTTTATTTGAACTCATGGGAGTCCCTAACAGTAACTCTGCGTCTGTTAGATTGGCTGATCAAGGACAGCCCAGCACGTGGTCCTCTTCTGCCAGTTGCCATCATAGCAATTAAAGGGGAAAAGACTATGGGACGAGTCATTTCATCAGTGCACAAATGCATATATTATTTGTCTCATTATGTAGACACAATGTGATTTTCAATTAGCTGTCCAACGGTATGATCGAACACAAGATACTTTAATTATGTATTTCATGGACATGCTTCAAAGGTGCTGTTTCAATCTCAAAATAATTAGCTGCATGCACAGGCAACTTAGAGTTCCAGAGGGCCTGTGGTTACTTTCGTTTTTAAAGATACAGAAGAGTTATTAAAGGCCTCCCCGTTGCAAGATAACTGCACCTAATGTATCTGTGCAGAATTACAGGTGCCTGTGCATGCATATATGGTTAGGTTCCTCAAGAAACATGGAAAGCGGTCAATAGTTGCCATATGGTATACTTGATACTTCAGAAGAAGTCCTCTGAGAATATTAGGTCTTGCAAGGGAGTCTTTGATGAAGCATCACAGGATGTGCACCCACACAAAGGTGTGCACACACCTTCCACGCAGACTACCCAACCGAATCCAGGAAAGCAGAATTGAAACAGGGCCGAAGAGGGCAAAAGATGGGGAAAGACTGGAAATGAACCAACAAGGCTCAGTCACATTTGCTTCTCCTCTCACCAAGCAGCAGTGCTGACCTACAGTAGCAGTCTTTCATTTGGTGTTTGTATAAGCAGTAGTAAATTACTACCTCCTGGTGAAAAAGGTGAGGAAGATGCTATGAAACAAGTTTTCTCCAATTAACAAAGCCTCCCAGGACCACTTACACACTATCCCCTCCTAATAAGGGCACCCAAAGTCATAATCCAGTTCTCCTCTATAATTAACATCTGTAATTACTTGTATACAACACTATGCCTTAACGAACAGCATTATTCAGAACATCAAACATTTATATCTGCACTTTTGTGCATATTAGATGCAAAGCGTGCAAGTTTCATAGCAAAAAATCTGTTGTTTTTTTTTTTTCATATAGGAATACCAGACTTCCATTTCAACTGCTGGCTAAAGTATCTGAGTAATCTTAGAGTCCAGAGAGAAGGTTAAATTCTGGCAACCTACACAAGCATAGGTGAATATGAATTGGTTTTCTTGTTATAAATAGCAACGTCTTGAAGGACCCCACTTACCAATGATCTCTACCAAGGTGACCAGCTGACATACTGCAACGTATCTTATTTTTCTTAATCATCTATTCCAGAGTTGCTGAAAATAGTGCCAAAAGGAATTAGGAGCATTCACTGAAAGGGGGAAAATGGCAAGTATAAATGTTGCCAGAGGATACTTACTGTTCCCATAACCAGAATGCCATGTGACATCTCTCCCAAGAAACAGTCAACTTTTACACTAACTCCCCAATAACTCAATTATCTGTGTCAATGTCAAGGCAGGGCTCTGCTCCTTCTCATCCTTTGTCATGTACATTTATCTCCTCCTACATCACAGCAGTCCTGCTGGCCTTAGGAAAGAGATCCCTTGGTGGAAATGAACCCTGACAGGAAAACAAGGCAAAGATTTTGAAGGCATACAGGTATCTTTTGTGATTAAGGGGTTTGGTTGTTTTTCTTGTATGCAATTATAAGAGGTTTATCTGTTTGTTTGTGGAGTTACTAAGTTTCAAGGAATCATTGCAAAAATTGTTTTCTCCTGCAAATTTAAAGATTTTTCCACTGCTGAGTTCTCTGTAAATTATCACATACGGAATGGAAGGAGGTAGCATGTACCTGCAGAACATGCGAGATGGAGAAGGGAACCACACAGACAGAAAACTAAAATTTCTCCATGCATCCCTACTCTCTGCCAGCAGGACTAGCTGGGTAATCCTCAGCAGCAGTGAAAATGTCAGTGAATCTTACTGACATCATACACCTGTTTCCATGGAGGATGAGTGATTCAGTACATAAGACAGGCTTTAAAGCAGAGAAAAAATTGTTTAGCAACCCCAAACTTGGGACAGGGTCATGTGTTGTAGTTTCACATACACTTTAAACTCACAGAAGCTAACGCTAATGCTACAAGCAGCAGTTCAATCTTCTCATGTCACCTGCAAGTGTTTTCTTGACCATGAGTAAACCAGCTCAGAGAACTGATGAAGTGAAAGCCAATCCAGGAATTAAAAAAAAAAAAAAAAGTGTGTGTGTGGGGGGGGTTAACTCAGGTCTGTACCCAAACCCCACACACAGAACCACCACACAACCTGCAGGGGAAGAGAAGTCACTTCCCCTAACAGCAGTGCCAGCTTAGCCACGCTGACAGGTACATACACAATGCTACAAGTATAGCTCCAGGATGCCCAAATTCAATTCTTTTCTCTGTTACAAACTCCCTTCACTTCACTGATCAATAACTTTTTTTCCCAAGCCTCAATTCCCTATCAGTGACATGGGGCAACATTATTTCCTTTGTTCTTTCCATCTACTTGGGGCGTAGGGACTTTAGCACCAGGGCAACAGGTTAGTACAATTTGTACAGCAACAATTACAACACATCTCCAATTCTGACCAAAAAGTGTAGGCACCATGGTATTACAATTGAGATACAATAGTAAAAGAAGGAGAGCTGACAGCTATGCCCTTCATAACCGAAGGCCACAGTAACTTCATGAATGTCATACTAGTTCTGTTGGAATATGGCTGAGATGAGCTGTGTCTTGCATGTTTTGTTCTGGTGTCAAAGGCACTTTTTCTGGACTATAGCTGACAACAAACCGGAAAAGGACACTTATCCTGTTAAGGCACAGGACAGGAACTATATTCCCAACTTTATGGAAACTGTCCTGTGGGACCAGTCATTTAAGTGTACCAGTCAACAGGGACCCAAGTATCTCAAGGTCTTTTTGAATCTGGGCCTCAGTTTTGCTATGCCTTTGTTTTCTCTACTGGTAATATCAACCTGCCACACAGAGATACTAAGGATTAATGTACTCAGGTTAGTAAAATATTGAAAGTACTTCTAAGGTGTTTTTGTAAAGGCTCCTTTTCTCTTCCTCCTCAGAACTGAGCAGCAAAGACAATTTGCTGAACTTGCTATTTCTAACTATAGCACATGTACAGAAACCATCAGTTTTCACCGACCAGTTCACACTTTTAACATGTGCACCCCAAATTCATATTTCAGTCTTTACATAACACATCACATCCTCCAGATTGTATTCTGCCCCTTAATACTAAGGTGGGTCACCGAGTTGAGTAAGCATACTGTCCTCCTCTTGCAAAATGTATACCTTCACTCAAGTGACTAATTCCCTTTCAAAAACACAGAGGTACAAGCTAGATTAAACATGGCTAAGTCTGGTCTAATCATATGCATGCCATTTGTAATCGCTTAAATTGATGGATTGTTTGCTTTAGTGATTTCTTTTCAAAGTTGTTTCTTAAAAGTAAACATATATTTCATAAAAAGGCAGTTAGTCCGTGCTGGCTAGCATGTATGAGCACGTATCACCATGAGACAGAAACATGTCTTTTTGCTTTATCCTTCAGACACAGCTCCGAGTTCCCTAGTTATATAAACGATAACCACGTATGACAGCAAATGTTCTCATCATTTGTCCTTTACCATGTATTCCTCTTTTTTTGTATTAGAGGTCCTTCCCCATGGTATTATGAAATCAGCAAACAATTCTTTTCTAAAAAGCACACCAGAATTTCCAGTTATGTACTGAAGGATGTATCAGCCTTCATAACCCACATATTTATGTTGGCAATGCTGACAGCAGTAAAACAAATGAGTTCAAGTCAACAAACAAAATAGATGCGACTGAAAAAATGCATAATCTGATCTTGGTTCAAAGCATGTGAACAAGGAGAAGGCTAGTTGAGATTAGTGGAAATACTTATGAGTTAAATCAGTACAAAGAAGGGGTGACTACAATCATCCTTTGTAAGCAATTGAGAACACTGACAGTACCATCACACTGCTTGACAAGTTGATAACTCATCTCCTGAGTGGAAGGAAACGATACCAAAGATATTATCCAACTGAGAAAACCAAGGGGTTAAAAGGTGCATATATTCCCTTCACTTACAGAATGGGAAATCCACTTTTAGACCTATGCTTCCTACTGCTCAGCCTACAGATTAATTTTAAGCTTATTTTGAATTTAAAGCAATCCCAAGGAAATACGTTTCAGTCTACAGATCAGAAAGGCATCACCAATTAATAACTGGGATCCCTTTACTGGAGAGAGTCAAGCTCTGGGCTTTCTGTGAAGGATATGGAATGCATGTACACACAAAAAAAAGATTATGCAAATCAAACCCCATCAGATTATGCAAACAAAAATTACACTGCTACACACAGGCTCATGTTAGTCTTTATGACAGCAACACATCACGCTAAGACCAACTCTCACCAAATTAAAAAACAAGATTTCACCATTTTTGAGCTGTTGAAGGAGGTCCTATGGCTACACACACGTCCCATCTCAACCGACTTGCAAGCACAGCTCTAAAGGCCATTTACTCCTAAGCAGCCTAGCATGATTTTCACCAGAGCTGCGATGAAACATGAGGCAACAAGGGCCAAAATATGCTATGAATTACAACAGCGTAAAGCAAGAATAACTCCAATCATTCCAGTCAGGTTTATGCAAGTTTGCAGAAAAGCAGCATTGAAACTATTCAAAGACTATCTACAGTATCATGGGTTTCCCTGTTTCCTCTCAGTGATTTTCAGATCAAATTTGTTCAATTTATACTCTAAGGATGGTGTGCATGCAACATCCTTGTATCATTATCAATGGTCTTCATTTAGGGGAAAGGTTTGGGGAAGGTTCTCTGGCTTCTGAGCATCCAAGTCATCTGTCCCTACAATTTTGGGCCTCTTTAAAGTAGACAGACTGGTTTCTTATTGACTAAGATAGGGTAAAGATCTCAACCGTCCATGCCAATTGTCTCAGGTCTGAGGTTCCATTTAGTTTTTATGACATGGTCCTAAAAAAAAGTAGCAGCAATTGTTCATAAAATGGATTCTTAATGGGCACCAAAGCATGTTACTGAGCTCATAGTTTTGGGGCCAAAAGCTCTTTCATGCAGGATTTCTCTTCATTAAGCCACAGCAAGGGCTGCCATATTCAAAGTCCTTTAAGAATTAGGGGGAGTCTTCTCCACTGACTTCAACAGCATCTGGTCTCATGGAAGGAATGAGGTCCCTGCAGTGAAGTGTCTCAGCCCAGTGGCTCTGCCTCAAATCTGTCAAAATCAGACAGGACTCCTGAGAATTTTATCAGGATCTGGCAGAGACAACACCTTGAGTGCAAGCTAGATGAACCCAAGGCCCACAAGGTAAAATACACTACTTGGTAAATTGCTGGGCATTAAGTATCTAAACTGTCACAGAAAAGACTTAGCATTTTCTCACTGAGGTACTCTGTCTGGATTTCAGAAAGCAGAATTCAGCCCAGACCCATCTGATTTTGCTGAGAAAATAAACAATCCCACACGATGAACAGCATTTGAAAGCAAGCATTATATGAGAGCGTCTTTTAAAAAAAAAGAAAAAATAGTTAGAAGTGGAACGTTCGACTAAGTTTGCTGATGGAGGTTACCCTCAAAACCAATTTCACACCTGAATCATTTCACTATTCTGGATACCATCTAATTTTCCACCAATTCTCTGATTTCAGCTCAGTTTAACAAAATGTTTACCTCAAAAAAAATGAAAGAAAAAGAAATCTAGATCTCTGGCAATGTCCTCCTACTTGTCAAGCACCAGAACAACTGCCAGAAATTAAAGTGAGCTCCATTTGATCTATATATCATACCATAAAAGCATTGCTAAATCCCTCTATGTCCAATTCAAGGAAATAACACTGGCAGGAAACCTCCCCTTCAGGCAGACACAGCTAAAAGGCTTCAGTAGCACTCAGCATCTTTTGGCCAAACTACTAAGCTCAATATTTTCTGTACAAAATCACCTAAATAATAAAAGCCAGTTAATAGACAGTAGAGGTGGCTATGAAAGCAGTTTCCATAGTGAAGATTACAAAAAGTGTCCAGGAGTCACAAACTCCCCCTTTCCTTGTTCTTAACTGGAGGCTGCATATCTGCCTTCCTTTGGAGAGACTGGATTTTTCTCTCGCTCCTCCCTAACCATCTTGTTTCCAACCTCTACAAATACAAACCTCTAACAGTTCCAGTCTTCCCCCCTATACTCCGAGTATAGTGCCTTTGCCCCAGTTACACTTTGGATGCTTTCAGAGTGGCTTAAAAGCCCCCTTGAAAGAAAAGCAAAATAGTAACATAAGGTTCTAAATCATACCAATAAATTAAAGAGGTGCTGTAGACCCTGATGAAAAGAGAAGCAGAATACATTGTCTCAAACTCAAGATTTTTTTTAAGCCAAGGCAGAAATAAGGATTTGCCTCTAGCAAAGAGGTAGGGCATCCACTCCACTGCCTGCCATGTAACAGGGCTAATCCACCTACCTACAAATCTCACCGTACATACGCTACATGAAACCCAACTAATAAGCAGAGTGTGAAGCAGAAGGAAACAATCTAGTTCAGTTTTCCAGGGAGATGAATGGGCAACTGAGCTATTTTTCAGTACTTTACTTTCCAGACTAAAAGAGCAGTTCCAAGGGCTGAGGAAAGAAAAAAAAAAAAAAGAGGGGGAAAAAAAATCAACTCAGCAGTAGCTGTTCAAAGAGATGTCTTAAAATCTCTTATGTATAAAAGTTATTTTTGTCTAAAAAGAGGATGTTCTTTTTCTATTGCCTCCCAGCCTCCTCCTAAATATGCTGATAAAGATGAATGGGAACTGCAGTATCAGAAAGCGCCTACAAGGACTTGAGTTTCGCAGGTGGAGATGCAAGATTGAGGAACAAGGCAGTCACATCACCACATCATTTACCTGAATCAAACATTAGATTAAAAATTCTCTTTCTGGACTTAGTGCTTAGAAACCCTAATATGAAGTAGAGGTGATGGATAATTGCAGATCAGCATTCTCAATCTTTTTCCTGTTCTGATCTGATGTTAACAAAAACGTCCAGGCGACTCCTATCCATTGCTGAATAAACGTGAGCTTAACCCAGCGACATACTTAACCAAATTTCAATCAATGGTACTTAGAGATAAGCAGTCCTTCAAATGAATAGATTTGCTTTTCTAAAATTGGAACAAAGAAGGAGATCTATAGCTAGTGATGGACAATACATTTTAGTTGAGATGATCTTTCACAATCCAATGTACAGATTTGGTAGCAATAAGTTATTTTCAAATTCTCATCTTTCTGCCAAGCAGTTCAGAACATTATTTGAAACAATAAATTGAAAAACTTATTCTTTCTGAAATCTATTTTTACATTTCTTTTTGCCCAGAACATGCTTGTCAATGCCACTGACTTTTCACAAGAATGTTTTAAAGTATCTAATTTTACTACTTTACCATTATTTTTGCTTTCTGCTCTGCTACACAAGCCTAAAGAATGGCAGATGTGCAGGGAAAAATATAATCCATGTTGCTAGTACAGTGTCTGATAAAATAAAACCAACGCAGATAGAGGGGGTTTTCTTCACCCTACAACATGCAATAGGATAAACATTCTCCCTAGAAAGATGTGCTTTTCTTCTAGGTCACGGGGCCATCTGACTCTAATTTGACTCAAAAATAAGCCCTGCAACTCTTGACCACCTCACAATATAGTAGTGTAAAACATCTAGGTCACATAATCCTGTCTCATCCAATTTGGATGCAGTTCTTCCAAGGATATAAATTCATTAGAGAGACAGACTGTAAACAAATATATACACACACAAGAAAAAAATATGCAGACAGATTCTGCCTGCTCACTCTGCATATATATGACTACTTGACCCAGAAATCAAAGGTATCGCCATTTAGTCACTGGGTTAGAGTCATTTGCCTACATAACTAACTCAAGAAATTTAGCCTCTTAACCACTTTACAGAATATAGCACAACATTTCAAAGATGACTGTGGTTCCCTGCAGTGTATTTATTAGCCAAAGTTATTCCTAAAAAAACAAGCTGCCAATCTTACTTACAATGAATTAGTGTTTCACCCCACGGAGAGCCCCAGTAGATTCCCAGGGACATCTATTGAAGTATGTGGTAAGCACACAGTACTGGAGACATCAGCATCAGCTCTGGATTATTTCTGAGACACTTCTAATCACTCCACAGAGATTAAAAGTAATTTGCAGCAAGTACTGGATACACAATACGCAAAACACAGATACTGGTTAGTTGTGATTATCTTAAGAGTTAGCCCCCATCAATTGATATAAAAGAGTAACTTATTCCCCCCAAAAAGCTGAGCACAAAATTAGGAGAAGGGTTTAAGGAAATGTCTGGGTCTTTGGACCTCTCACAGAAAGCTACAACTTTATGAAGCAGAAAACAATGCCATGTTAAGGATTTAAAAGTACTTTCAATCTTTTTTCACTTAGTCACCAGTGCCTTGCCCAGGATATGAACTGTAAAAAACACCAAGCTGTAAGACACTGTTAACCAAAAAAGAATTCAGATGAGGTTTTCTTCTTGCAACTTCCAACCAAAATCACTTCGCATACCTGGGCAGTCGCAACTGCAAGGGTATTTTTATATCACTGACACGTCCATTAAATTGCCTCTGTGCCAGGGCTCCCAGGGAGCGCCAACCCAACCACTGCATCATGCACAACTTTGCTGTGTTAAAACATCCTATGTGGATTACTGAATTTACTGGTTTGTCTTTTTCTGTCATCACTACAATCAGAGACACTAAGTAATTCATTGGGCATACACAGTGCTCTTGCTCATGCTGCTGTCTAGCACAATTAATTACCTGTGCCAGGTTTGGAAAAGTTGATCATGCCACTATTCCCTGTCCCACAGGAAGCATATCACTCAGTAAATAATTCTGAACAAACACAGTAAGCATGTTAAGTAAACGTTCTGCAGCCCTATGCACATTTCATTCATGACAACAAAAAAGAAAGAAAAAAAGTGAAAACCTAAGCTCATAAATATGTCTCTACTAGCTTAAAGGCCAAGAAATCATTTAATTGGAGAGAAATAGATGTATTTCCTTAGTATATGCAGTACTTTCTCATATTTCCGGTAGAAAATTCCTGAACCCTGCAAGTACTGACGTTTATTCAATCCAACTTATATTTTGTTATCCAAAACAAACCCCACTTCTCTGCCATATGCTCAAGGAGCACAGGGAATCCTACATTGCCAATATTAGGCATTCATCCGTTGTTGCAGTAAGTCTGAGATATCACAGGATGCATTCCCATCTGCTTTTGAATTTTGCTTCAACTAGCAAGGCTAATAAATTCCCCAATTCTTTTGCCCCATCAGTTCCCTTAGGAGCAGTACACGTGTCAAATTCAGCCTGGCTAGCATTTTCTGTCCACAAAGACAGTACAGAGCAATCGGGGCATAAAGATGGGTCAGAAGCACCCACGTTACCTGATGGGAAGACAACTCACATTGCAGCATTCGCAGTCCTAGTCAGAAACACTGTTCCTAAGAACATGCCTCAGGGGGATGATGCTGGTGACGGTGGGTCCCTGCAGGCTCCAGAATTTTGAGACTGGACTGTACTGTTAAGACCCCTTTGGGTAAAGGACAGAGTTGGCTGAAACACTTTGGGAACAGGCCAATGAATCAGCCTTGATTGAGAGAATAACTATTGTTTTCCCAATTCCCCCTGCTCTGACAAGAAAAACTAGAAATTCACATCAAGTACAGTGACTTTTTCCCTGTGAGCTCCTGGGTGGGGCATGGACCATATTGTCCTTCTCTGAATGGACAGTGCATAAGACCTCCAGGCATTTAAAAGAATGCCAATCTGCTAGGTGTGAAATTAAAAAAACAGTTTCTATTGAAAAGAAGCTCGCAGCCTGAGTTTCACATCTCAGTTGCTTGCTTTCTTACACATGAACAAACTGAATATATATATATATAATGTACATACATGTGTATATAATTGCTCTATTTGTCTTCACTTGCATATCACAAGACAGATTAAGGCTTGCTGGATTTAACCCAAAAAAGGTTTTAAAAATATAAGATGAAGTAATGAACATAGAAGAGTCCATGACATCCAAAGGAACTCTTCAAAATGCAGTTTTTGTATGCTTTCCTAAATTTAATTAAAAATAAAATAAATGCATATTTTGCTTTTTCTTTACAGTAATTAATACACTGGGGGCTTAAGGACCTTTATTATCACTGTGGGAATTTATGTTTGTGGTAGCAGTGTTGTTCTTTTTTCCTCTTCAAAAAGATATTCACAAATCAGAGGAGAAACTCTTTGAAGTATGCGGTAGGGACTTCTGCCCACTCTTTATGCATAACTCTTCTAACATGATCTGACCGAGATGCAGTTTTCCCCCTCCAGCCCTCAGCAGCATGAATCTTGCATCAGTCAGATGTGGAGGATCTCACAGCCCAGCACCTTAGATCCGCTGGAGTGAGAGATGAGAGAATTTAAGCTCTCCAGGGGGCCTTGGCAATTCTGAGCACCACTGCAGCCTCCCTGCATCACAGGTAGCTGAAAGCCGAGTTCAGGCCCTCATGTAATTTGACTATGACACATCACAGGCCTTTTCTTGATACAAGCCACATACATATAAGCTAAGCTGGCAGCAAAAAGGTGGGGAGGGGATGAATAATTTTGGAAAAGTTTTCAATTTAACTTTCATTGAAAATAATCTGGTTCAGAGACAGAAGCTCTTCAGACCTGGGTAGCACTTTATGTAAGCCACTGAAACTGGGTGGCAAAGGAGTCCAAATAAATTTTTCAGGTATACAAACACGGACATGGGGAAAACCAGAGGTGGGGAGTCATTTCTGGAAAACATGCTAAGCATCTCAAATGCAAATTTTAAAGTTCATGAGTGACAGGCACTGTAAGATCTGAGATCCTGGCTCCAGGAAATGCAGAAAACATTCAGGTCCTGATCCAGCAAAACATCTAAGCGTGTGTTTACCCAGGAGCATGTGCAAGGCCATGGCCATGAAACAACTCGAGTGAGCAATTGCCTTTGATCCCTCAATGCTTCTGAAGTCAGCAAAATGCAACCACACAACATTCACTGGGGCAACTTGGGGCAATTGGTACAAGATACAACTTCTGATTTGATTTTATGAACTGCCTTGCATTTCCTGTGCTGGAGGGGCATTTGTATGTGTACTCTGGAGAGAGGGATGGCTTCAGTTTAAATGAAAGAAATTTCCTCAGAGCAAAAAACCTGATCATCAGTGCTCGCTTTTAAAAACTCAGAGGGATTCACACACAAAGAAAAGGAAGCACAGATAAATCTAAGAGATGTAAAGGGGCTTGATTTCCTAACTTGGTTTAGAAAGGTTATGTGTGTGAGAGCTTTTTTACTGTTTTGTCTATCTGTTACTATCTTTTTTGTTCTGATTAAATGTGGCTGGTTTGGAGTCTTTCACAAAGTCTGTTCCTTTGACTGTCACGTGTCCGTGGAGGAGTGAATTAGAATCAAGTCCCGTCACAGGTAGAGGTCTGACATCATGTGCTTAAACAACCTGGAGAACACAGTGATGTTGAGCTAACATAAGCATGTAAGATAGGCACATCAGGATGGTAAGAAAGCTTCAGCCTATCTCATTGCTCCTCATTCTCCATTTCCATCCAGCAAATCCAAGGGACCCTCTCCTCATGTCCTAGGGACCAGTTGCAGACAGACACAGAAGAGCTCCAAAGCAGCATCAGGGCTGAATAGTGTTTGTGTGTTTAAGGCTCCTCTTGACAACCATTTAAAAAAAAGTAGCAGCTTAGCCTACATTATTTCTGCTACAAAGCCTTTTCCACACCATGAAAAAACCCTCTCCTTGCAAAGACAAAACTCTTCTGCTGGCATAACAGCTATTCCTTCTACGGGGCCTTATATTATCCAAAAAAGTGAGCATTGCTGGATCTACCACATCTAGATTGCACCAGACCTGAATGCAGACCTTCCCATACCCAGGCCAGTAACTTAAATTCTCCCACATTAGTTATAAGGACACTTCAGAAAACAGGAGCAGAAATAAATGTGTGTTAGGAGGAGGAAGGAATGGGTTGTCTTATCAAGCTGCCTGGGCAGTTCTTGCAGCTCCTGTAGGACACAACAATAGCTCTCCCAAAGGGACATTTGAAATCTTGGATTCCTATATCCTGATCGACAATTATGACTTGCAATCCCAAATTATTTTTTGCTTGCCCTTGGGCTATTTGGCAATGAAGTACAAAGCAGCAACAGAGAAGCCCAGTTCTCACGGGCCAGGTTGGTGCTTCAGGGCTGAGGATAGCAAAAACCAGTTTTGACAAGTTAGCCATGCAAATATTACGTGCCACTCGTTGAGCAAGTATCCCTGTGCTGCTTTGCTGTGTCGCTGTCACAGAGACTGATGCATTGTGACAACTTTCATACCCAGAGTTAAACTAAACTCATTTCAATCGTGCTTTAAAACAAACGGAATTAACACCAAACTCCTAACACTTTAGCAAAATAAATGCTAACAGTTTAGAGAAGCAAAACATTTACAAGGAAATCCAGATAGCCACCAAAGCATGAATCCTAAAGCTGTCTGTTCACCCCCACTAAGCCCCATGGACTCCTCATCAGTCTGGTACAGCTTTAACCTACCTTTCCATATGCACATTCTACCCCAGCTGACACTAAGTGCAGGTAAAATGCTGCAGAACTTCAATGTAGGTTACGACTAAATAGGATCAGTAACATTAAATATACACACAGTGCCTCACATAATAAAGCCCTGCTTTCTCCCTATGAACGTTTAGACATGCTCATACTATAAAAAACTCTTTTAACAGTCAATTAGAAACAGGAATAAGAATCCTACAACAACTATATCAGTTTTCATGCTATAATTAGCTATGTACAGTTTAACTAAAATCCTGGTTAATTAACATTTGCCAGAGAACCTCACCTCTCAGTGCTCTTCCAGCCAATGCTGAAATCATATAGCTGTTAGACGGAGAACGAAATAGGTAATTTGGGTGACATTTCCTCATACGACAGAATATCATTATGGACAAAAAACCCAAAAAGAAGTAAGGGTTACACTGGTTCAAAACCAGGTACAGAGAGAAGAGGCCACAACACAGCCTTTCTGGTTTCCACCAAAAGTCCCTTTGGGTGAATGAAGTTGTAAAAGATTCATACCCTGAGTTTTCTGCACTTCCCCAAGTTCTGGCCACTACATTTAGGAATGGAAATAGCAGCTATACTTCTCACAGCCTTACACACTTTATGCACCATGTTTCAAGCAGCGGAGGCACATGCTGCTTTTGGAAGGCCAGCATGAAGACTCAGCTGGATGCATTCTCTGCCCTTCAGAGGCGAGGCTGAAAGCCACTGTCACCACTTCGCTCTGTGATAGAGGGCAGACAACCTGCCACAGCCAGAAAACAGGCAGGCTCCCTCCCTGTGTCTATTAGTGACGGGCACTTAACTTCATTTCATTCAAAATGGGAAACAACCTGATCCTATGGCTTTCACTTGAAATGGTAACATGCTGCTTAAAGCAATGATGTCCACATCCTCAACCATGAGATAGAAGCCAGAGCCACAGAAGAAAGTTTCCAGAGGAAATAGTATTTCTCATTATTATATTTTTTTTTATTTACTTTACTTTTTTTTTTTTTCCCCACTAATGGGAATCTGAAATGCTCACAGAAAATCAGCTAACCGTAATGAAGTTTCAATTGGTGGAGCCTTTCCATTCTGAGCTTGTTATAAACTTCCAAAGCGTATTAAAAGAGGTTCAAAATATAGCCTTTACCAAACACACAACAAGGAAAAGTCTTCATACCATCAGAGGTATCCATCTACAGTTCTCCTAGTGGGACAGGAGGAAGCCAACAGCAGTGGGCACAGTGAAAGCCTGCCTTGACTCACTGCCCAATATCTGTTTGTACAGATAGACTGATACTCACTTCCAATATCCTGTTTATACAGAAAAAATGCTACCCACAAAATATCACTAGCAGCAGTAGTCTTATTATTTATATTATAGAGATGAGAAGACAAATCAGAAATGCGTAAAATATTAGGGCAGACAAGAAAATGTTTTACACTCAGTGGTACATTCTTTCTAGCCCAACAGCTTACCTTTTCAACAGGTGTAAAAAGTAGAAAGTTTCAAATGGAACAAAGATGTATGGCAGGTGCTATTCAAGGAAAGAAAGGAGAGGGATGAAGACCAATGATTTCCAGTTCCATTAACCCCCTTCTGCTTCAAGGATCTTTATTTTAAACTTGGGGCGTATTAGAAAGCTCCAGCTTGGTTTCCCAATACGTTCTCCCTGTGTCAAGGAATCACAGAATGGTTTGGGTTCGAAGGAACCTTAAAGGTCACCTAGTTGCAAGCCCCCTGCCATAGGCAGGGACACCTTCCACTAGACCAGGTTGCTCAAAGCCACATCCAGCCTGGCCTTGAACACTTCCAGGGAGGGGGCATCCACAACTTCTCTGGGCAACCTGTTCCAGTGCCTCACCACTCTCACAGTGAAGAATTTCTTCCTTATATCTAATCTAAATCTACCCTCTTTCAGTTTAAAGCCATTACCCCTTGTCCTATCACTACATGCCCTTGTAAAAACTCCCTTTCCAGCTTTCTTGCAGGCCCTTGCACCTAATAACACAGAAGGCTTTAGAAATATTTCTGCTTTCATTATTTTCTCCTACTGGATGCCTAGTTGTTTAATAACTTTATAATTTTACAGTTATTTTTATCCAAAATAATCTGTAAATCAAATTAAAATACAACAGCACAAAGTGGGGGCAGAGAAAAATAATTATTTAGTATAGTCTGGAGTAATAATGCAGTTTAATGTGATAGAATTAGGCGCAAGATAAATATAGGTTAAGTACAAGGAACCATTTCCTAACAGCAAGATCTATCAGACTAAAAAAAAAACAAACTCCCTGCAGAAAAAGTGGCATCCTTTTCACTTGCTTTTGAAACAGGACAGTCGATGGCAGTGGAGCACATAACATAAGGAACCACCTGAGAAAGGAAGGTGACCCTAAACAACTTCCATTTCTATCCTCTTAGAGCAATCCACAATCCAAAAGGAGAAAACCCTTTCTGGAATACATTATATCCCATCTC
The DNA here is from genome assembly GCA_034008185.1 of Gorsachius magnificus. Classification (NCBI taxonomy): domain Eukaryota; kingdom Metazoa; phylum Chordata; class Aves; order Pelecaniformes; family Ardeidae; genus Gorsachius; species Gorsachius magnificus. The sequence continues at coordinate 4,942,212 of CM067086.1, read as the reverse complement.
AACCAGCTAGAAAGCCAGACAGTCACAGCCCAACCATTGGTGAACCAACACTCATGGCAACCTGTATTTTATTTTGCTCTGTTCCTGCTTCTTAGGAGGCCACCTGGGAAACTGCCCAGACCATGAATGAATTCAAGCATCTGATCCAAATTTAATGAAATTGCAGATGTTTACTTATATATTCACCTTAAGTTTGTCTCTAACTTCTATGCCAAATAGAGACAAACTTCCTGTTGTGCTCTCCTGAATTGCGGCCCTTCTGTGTAAGCTTGCAGAATTAACAACTTACTATACATATACATGTAATATACACGTATACATTATTAAATGATATGAATTTATTATTAATTTATTATTAAATGATATATTATTTATTTGCTGTAGGTGCCATATTCTGTTTTCCAGTTCATTGAAGGAGGGTGTCTACCAAAACCATTCTTTTTTCAAACTCTCTATAGAATTTCATTAAACATGTAAAAATGTGTATAAAATGAGGAATACAATTTAGTAGTCTCTCAGAGCAAAATAATACCATACTGTGAGTGCAAAACTATTTTGTTTAAATTCATCAACAGATGTTAACTAATTCCACAACAGCCGTATGAATTTTCACCTTCATTTTGCAGGTGAGAAGTCTCAGGCTCAGCAAGATCAGATGCCTTACCCGAGCCCGTACTCTAAAGCTAGCAACAAAGATTCATGCGTGGTTAGGAGCATATCTAATTTATTTCTATCTACTTTTTTATTACACTCAGGAGAATAGTATTTCAGTTCTTTACAGTACTCGCAATCGATAAATCCTCGTATTTTTCCTGTCAGAAGGGATTTGTGACTTCTACCATTACAGAAGCCAAGAAACGAAGACACAGAGGTATATGCTGACTTGGCCAAAGCAAGTTGCCCAGGGGAGTCAATGCCTGAGGCAAGAACAGAATCTGGACCCCCAGAGTCCCAGCTCTTACCTTCATGTTCCTCCTTTCCTATGAAATGTCTGTCTTTCTCTTTTTTTCTTGCTCCCTTTTTCTATCTTAAGTGGGTCAGTCTAGTAATCAATGAGATTTTCTTGGAGATTCTCTAACTGTACTTTTCACCAAAAAGGCATTGATATGTACAACAAGAATGAAATCAAATTGATATCTGATAAAATTGTGGGAAAATGGTCTTGATTCATGAGGTAAGACCACCAGAAAGCAGGGAGAGGTATGCTACAGCTGAAATACAACTCCACAGGCCATCAGCAGAACAAGCCAACTTAGTCTGAAGTTCTCTCTCTTACCACTGCAACACACTGGATTATTTTATCTTGTTAACAGCCATGCCTTGTAGTTACTGAATTGCTTTGTAACTGAAGGGTCAGGTAAGTGGTAATTCAAGATCTGTTTCCAGGCAGTAAATCTGTCATTTCACACGGCCACTTTCTACAGTTTGAGGGGAAATGAAACCTGGGCTACCAAGGTTTGCATGACTTGTGCATCATCATATCACAAAGCGTTGCATGTACAATGAACCCTTAATGTAGCTGACTTGCATTCCTACAGCTTCTCTTTATTTGTCTTGTAGGGTAAGCAGAGAAAACTCTGACACAAACAGACTCGGGGAAGTCTCTGCTCACTACTGCAGAGTGCCTCAGACACCACTTCCCACCCTCTGGGTACTAAAATATGGAGCAAGAAAATTGCTATGCAATATTAAAACTCAACACTTTTTTTTTTTTTTTAAGCCTTTTACTCCAGCAAATAGCTCACAGAACACCGAACTGTTTGATGTTTTAATGTTGCAATATATATCCTACGGCAAGAGTTGGGTTTAGGGAACTAGCTACAGCTTCAGTCAGCACAGTAATCAACCTTAAGTAACTTCATGCTGTAACGATGGCACAGAAATAGCATTAAGATGTGGCCAGAGGTGCATTTTCCTAACTGCTGATGAAGGGAGAAAGGCAGGCCCACAGCCAGCTTCCGGAAATGCCCACGGGGATGGCCATACATCACCTTCTCAGAAGCGTGTGTACTCAGGTTATGCGATGCACAGCTGGCACTGCAGGAACAAACCACCCTCTCATACCTCTCTTTAAACACACCCCCCCTAGTCCTCCGAATCACCTTCTCAGCTTGGCAAAAGGCAAGAAACTGCTACTTCTCCTCTGTTTTAAATCCCGTGCCATCACAAGCATTTCACAAAGCCGTAGGTGACAATGCAGTGGTGAGCAGCCCCTGAAACGTCAAGGCGTGCTTTCATGTCATAGCTTGCGCTGTAATTCTCTCTCTCTCAATTCTCCTAGTTAATTGTACAATAGGTCACTCAGCAGTTGGCATCCACAACAGACCACCTACCGGAAACCCCATTCCCAATTCCCAAAAGCAATGTGAGTTGAGCAGCCACAGTCCTTCACCCTGTAATCAACCGGTACAATGCTCCTAAATGAAAATTCGGCATCACCAACAGGCGAAACTCACTGGTAAGTTTTGCATGAAGAAAGAGAAAACAAGTAACAGGACCTGCAATAAAAATGGACTTCAGAAACCTTTTATATAAATCAGCATTTAAAACACATGGGGCTTTTTTGTGCTGGCACAATGGCAAATTTGAATAAGGATGTGAATTGCAGAGTGCTCTCAGTCACAAGGTAGAAGAGTTGGTATGCTGCACTGGAAATTCTTAGCTTTGCGTAAAAAAAAGGTATTCATCACACCCTACTTTCAGGACCTGTACATGGCAAACTTTTAGCAGTGATGGGCATTTCAGTATCTGGGTATTCCATAATAAAGAAAAACCAAAATGAAACAAAGCATCAACGTTTTGTACTGGTTTAACATCCTCCTTTGAAACAGAAGCTTTAAATAGCCACTTTCTTTCCTCTTTTTAATCTATTTGGTCATTTGGCCAAAAATTAATCATTTTCTTTTAATCACTGGCATAAACTCTGAATAACTATATTTTTCGAAATGACTTCTTTGGTAGCTAAGCTGCTCTCATGCTGCGAGCCTCTGTTGGTGGTTAGTTACCTGCTCTAATTGTGTTCTACAGATGAGGGTAGGACACCGAACTCTCTTACTGCTATGGTGCCTGATGGGCTGAAGCTCACTTACATTAGGGGTTTATTTGTAATGCAATATTTTTATTACACATTTCCAAACCACAAAACAATTTAACTGTAAAACTGTCATGATACGAAACCTGTATTTTTAAAATTGCTTTCTGCTACAACCATCACATTACATTATCAAAATGGAAAAACTATTAAGATTAAATTATGCTTTACCATTTACTTGCTGCTAGTTGATTATTTATCATTTTTCTCCTCAATTTAGGCAATGAAAGTAGGCAGCCACATTCATGTTTCTATCATATTAAATTTTAAGTGTTATGCTGCAGTTCCAGTTTTGCAGAGAAATACTAAGACTAAAATAGTCCAAATTCTTCCAATTCTGTGTAACTGCCACCTACTTCCACATGCATGAAAAAGTAGGTCCAAGGTTCCTGGAGATTTATTTCTTCCTATGAAAGGTCAATCCAGTATTGCATTTGATTGTACAATCGAAAGTCTGGTGATTAAGAAACAGGAATAGGACTTTGAAGATCTCGTTCTGAAGCTGTTCACTTTCTTTGATACTATGGCCAAGTAGGTAATTTTGTCGTGCTTCAGTTTCCCGGTTACACAGGTCCTGTTTCTTTTCTCACCTCCTCTGCCTGTTCTCAATATTTTCATGATTTTTATATATATATATACACATATATATATATAAAACTCCATGGCCAAGGAGCACCTTGCACATTACATTAAATGGTCCTGACTGGGTGTCTCCAGGATCTGTGTATTGTCAATGTCTCAACAGGTATAAACACCTTTTCTTATATAAACCTAACAGCACTCCAAAAATTCTTACATGAACAACTTTCATAAAATCTACTCTAAAACTTTAGTTCCCTAAAATTAAAAAAAAACTCTCATAAAATCTTAAGCAGTTATCAACTTAGAAGTTATTTAAGCACCACTTGCCTTTCTCTCACACATTACCAGACTTCTCTAGCTGTCCTGCCTTGGTCCCTGCTCCAATGCCAAAATAATACTACAGATCTCAGGATTTTAAGTAACACACTTAAGACTTTTTCTATGCCTTTTTTTTTCTGTCATGTTCTGGACCTTTCAACTTGAAAACTGATGTCTAAAATCAAGGGAGAATAAAGCTGTGCTTGTGACATCAGCCATACTGCTGATTCATTTAAATCACTGTCATTACAGAACAAAATATCTATCCTATGGTATATTAGCATTTACAAGCTAAAATTAGGAATTTTGCTTTCACTGAAGACAAAACACTCTTCCAACACCTTAAAAATAAATAAAAATAAAAAACACAAATTCACCTTTTTGCTGAGAATAATAATAAAATTCCAGGACATCAAAGCATTTGTTCTGGATTGGTTGAAGCCACAGGAGCTACAGATTCAGAATTATGATGCCAACTCAACTGTAACCATAATGAAAACCTATAATAATTAGATGCATTCAATCCCGAAAAGATAAAAATGGCAAAGTGCAATGTAGACAGAGAAACATGCTGAAAGGTAACCAAGAAAATAAAGTCAAATGAAGGATTATTCTTGTTTGTACAGAATCTGTTCCAGTGAGAAATTGAACCATGACCCATGAATCCAAAAGCAGTGAGGGAACCTACTGAACTAAGATAAATGCGCTTTTTTTTTTTCCTGGAAAGAGATCTATCTGAGACCTGTAAACAAGAGAGTAGGAACAAAAGCTACATATATGAACAGACTCCTTTTTAAACCTTACAGATTTCTTATCCAGGTAGTGTCTACACCAGACATTTCTTTTCTTTTGTAACTAATAGAAACCAGAGATGCTCAAACCACAGTCTCATTCTGTCAAACACTACTCTGCTCTTGCCTTTCACTTGCAGCAGCCCTCACCTCTCAAGCATCAACATCCCAGCAGACAACAAATGAGTGGTAGAGCGTAGCCTGTAAAGACCAGTCATAGCACTTTTTAAGTACTGAGACAAGGCAGATCTGTAAGTATGTGATCTGGCTACATGATCTGAAATTCTGTTAGATCAAATTATTTTACCCTTCTCCATCCGCTCCTTGCCTCTTTTTATTTATTCAATGACAAACTTATTTGTAAAAGGAAAAATTTTGCAAGGATTTAGTAAGTACTAAGACCTCATTCAACAAAGAACATATACCAAGCCTATGCTTAGCTGTCCTGTTAAATGAAGATTTCAAAAGTTATAGAAAATAACCTATAGAGAACTAGACCAGATCTTTCTCATATGTCCCCCAATTTAAGAAAGGCATGCTCCATTCCAGAGATGAAGGTGGCAAGAACATACGGGGTCAGGGTTTCCTATGCACTTGTACTCCTAGCCTCTCCTAGCTCAGCAGTTGAAGCAACTTCCACACATATGTGGATACATAAAGTTGGACAAGAGGCAGTGCAGAGGAACACCTTACTCATTCCTATACACGTGTACGGCTGCACAGAACCAGGTAAGATCTGTCTCTGAGCAATTCTCAAATGTATTAACAGAAAGGAAAGGTGTTCATCTTCCTTCAGAATTGCAATTCTGACATTTTCTGAGTTAGTCAAACCTTTTCATGGGAAAGAAAAAAGAAAAAAACCCACCACTCAAAGAAACTGCCATTGCTATTTTTAAGAAAAAACAAGTTTCTCACCTATGTAGACCCCTGCTTCTTGGCAGAAAGCAAATATGGAGATTTCAGCTTGAAAGATATTGTTCTGGGGAAGTTGTAAATGACAGCGAATAGAAGGTTGCTGATGAAAATGCCATCTCAACCTTAAATACAGCATTGCTACAGCAAGACTATAATGAAATGATAAAGTGGCTGCTGGCTGAGGAGAGACAGAGGACTGAGTCAGGTAGAAATGACATACATGAAAAGTCATTTATTTGCTATTCAAAGATTTGAAAAGACGACCAAAAGCATTATCTCCCACGTAATAAATTTTGAAAGGGAAATGTCAATACTATGAGTATTTAATGCAGCCTCCAGATTATATTTAAAAAGAATGGGATTAAGGGCTCATATGGCATGTGTGTGAGAGCAGGAACCACGGAGATTTACTATTCACTATCTACTTACAGGCTGGATGTAGCACATTAACAACACTCACCATTTTGAATCCCAGAACTGTTAGCATGCCAATATTCATAAGGTAAAACCCAGCAGGATATAGACACTGTCATTAGCACTATTAGACATGCTACATGCACTAATAAAGAACTGTTTCTTTCTCCACTGTAAAGCTGCCTTTGCTCACCATACAGCTGTGTGACACACTTGCCTAATTATTGCTTCCTCATATTTAAAAATTTCCATTCCCAGTGCTTTAGGTGCATAGGTTAGATCACTTTTTTTAAATTTGGGATTTATTTTTTTTTGGCTTTATACTTATTTTACATTAAGACTAACAGTTGAGGCTGAAAACTAGCAAAGAGAACTTAATGGAAATAAGAAAAAAACATAATAGTGAAGTGGTGATTGCTACTAATATAGGCCTCCACAGTCAAAGATGACACTTCCAGATAGCATTAGAAAGACTTTTGCTCACTTGAAAAGGACCCAAAGTATACTTCTTGACAATGTCTGTACAATTTTGCAAATGAAAGAGAGCATGTGGTGTCAGAACCCTCCTGCAATTCAATATTAGCAAACACACCCCTCTGATCCACCCTCCTGAAGCCATGAATCCTGACTTGCATTGCAATTGAAACCTCAGGAGCTCCCATCGCTACAGGCCTTTTGCTGTATAAATGCTCTTGACTATTTACAAAAAATTCCAATTGAAACACTACTGTGCTTGCACACCGTGGGGAGCACAGAAAAATCAAATGGACTATGGTGGGTCAACCTGCTCTTAGATGGTGGGAGGAGAAGAACAGATAATCTCACAAGAGCCTAGGGACTATGCCACTCAGGTGGAGCAGGGACTCACGTCCACAGCAGCAGCTACCAGCATAGCCCTATTTAATTTGCAAACATTTTTTTTTCTTCTGAGGAGCCTAAACCTGCTTCATAATAAATTGCACAAGAGCTTAACAAAGAGTTTTGAATTATTTCATAGTCACATAAGACTATTTCAAGAATGTTTGCTATCCTGCCATCAGTTCAGAGGACTCAGAATGCTTAGGTAAGGGGAGGTTACTGATCCTTGCTGCTCTTTTCACGGTGAGCTCTTTTCCAGTGACATAGCTGTTCTCAGTGGTCTTGCAGAGATCTATAGCTGTTGTATCCCAGTGCTAGTTTTCTTTTCAGCTCTTGGTGAGAAGACTCGTGGCATCTTTCCTGCTTTTCTCTGGAGCTGAAAAACATGTTTTTCCTCTTTTGTGTATTCCTCTACTCATTCTTTCAAAGGCTTTTCCCAGTGGGTTTCCCTAACTAAAACAAGACGCTTCAACAATTTGGATAGAGTCCCTTCACTACAGGTAACATTTCAGTGCCCCCCTAGCCATCACATCAGAGAAGGATGATCTGAAACAAATGTACAGCTTTTAGATTGCATCAGTATTGAAAAGAAGCAACCAAGACATTTTAGTTCAAGCAAAACAACAGAAAAAAATTGCCCAAGAAAATACTTTAAAATATTTTACTAAGTACATCTTGATCTCTCTACTTTTAGGATACTTAAAGCACAAGTTTCCCTCAAAGTGATTTACCATATCTTCAAATTTTAATAAATTTGATAGCTTAGTATTATAAATTAACAATGAACATTAAAGAAATAAGAGTGAAAAGTACAGATAATGTTCAAAATCATGTAAGGAAAGACGGTAAATAAGATTTTGGAATAGTTTTCCAATAGCATTGACGTGGACAATCAACCAAGTAAGCAAACAGCTGTCAAGCTCAAGCTTGATAAATTTTTGGAAAAAGATTAGCTGTCATTGTTGTCTAAAAAGCAGAGGAATAATTTCAGTTGTTAGAAGATGCCTTCCAATGTCTTGTTTTAAGCTATGCTAGTATAATGACTACGGGGTCCTGTAAAAACAATAAAGTAGAAAATATAATTCTCTTCTTGCTCTGCAAGGGCTACGCCACAAAAATTCTAGAGGAATTTCTGTGATAACCGGAACTCAGGTTTAATTCTCTCCAGATGTTGACATTCTCCCAAGACAGGCATTTTCTGGATTTCTGCTGAAAGTCATCAATAGAGATATCTTTGTGTATCGTCTACCTACCTGTCCACCTACTTTGAGCTTAAGACAGGCTGAGTCTGCATTCTTTAAGGTGAAGGACAAGGCATACATTAATCACACTGGGTAGAAAAACATGTCTTTGTCAGGAAAATTCTAGAGCACCCATAATTAATATCAACATAAAAATTTGAAGAGAGACTGACACGAAGAAAACCCAACTGAAAAGGGTAAGAGAATTTCTGATCCCGTCAGCTCCATGCACAGACAGAAGACAGCGGTTAGCACCAGGCGAGGGCACAGTGCTGGCTCAGGGATGAATTGCCAGTTACTCCCATGCTTCAAACCAGTGTGCAGAGAAACCTACATATAAAGGCTGTTGGTTAAAAAATTATTTGCAAATGCAACAGTTTGATGCCAAAATTATTAACATGCCCTAAAATCCAAGTCACTGGGCCCTTTGGAAACATAGGAGCTGTGACTCACTACTACTTTATGACTATTTTATTTAACTTGCTTGACACACGAATCTCTCTTCCATAGGCAACAAGGACTGAGGCAGCAAGGGCTGTTATTTTTAGATGTATTTGCGTGATTATAGAAAAAACTTTTTTTCTTGTGTTTTCCTCTGGATAAGAAAGGGAACTGAAAGCTACAGAGAAAGAAAATTCCTAGTCCATCACTCCTCTTGGCTAGTTATTGTAAAATCCAGCTTCCAAAATTAAGGATTGAAAGGTCAAAACTGGAACCTTATTTTTGAACTTCATAAATTCACAACAATTGATTGATATAAAAGATTCAAACTCAAGTCACCATTAACAGCTTCTGGGAGATGTGAGCAAAAGGCAGTGTGAGAAATCCAGCCGAACTTGTTTTAAGATATGATGCTTTGAGGACTATTAAAACTACTGCTAATAATTCTTCTGCACACAGCTAGGAAGTAATGGGAGAGGAGGACCATTCTGCCATAGAAGAAATAAGGTTAAAAACTGAAATGTTTTAAGCAACATGGGACATCAAGAAGCAGGATACATTAGCTTCCCTCCACCCCTCATTTATCCATTCAGGCAACCTGAAAAACACATTACTCTGTAAGATGCCCTGCTGAAATCACAAGTAAAGTACTTGCAAAAGAATGAGAAGGACAGGACTCATCCCTTGGTTGTAACGAACTAGACTGTTTGAGGCAAACTGATTGTTGCTCTTACTCCACTATTTCAGTGCATGTACTCCACAAATGAATTAAACCTACTACGTGGAGAAACAGGGTGCGGGATGATACTAAATGCTACTATTGACAACTGATCCTTGAATAATAAGGCATGCAAATAACCTGCTTGGAATATCCATATCCACTTCATGCAGTCAATTTTATCTCCCAGACTCAACTCATCAACAGTAGGACTGTGGGGTCTGTCTGTTTGGTTCGTTTTAGGTTTTGTTTTCAGTTATGTAACACAAATGTTAGCCAAGCGATTTCTAATAACTGAAAAGATTAAGTCTTGAATGGCAAATTTTATGTTTTTCAGCAGAATATAACCATTGTATCCTTCAAACAGAGGAAAAATGCAAACAGAAAGTTAATGGTGGAAACGAATGTTTCATCCCGCTGCTTGCCAAATCTTAAGGAATGTAATTAATCACATGGCAATCACTAATATGAGCAAACTTGTCATTTTAAATAAAGATACAAAGGTATCACAAAGAACTTAGGTCTGAACATTACAAAATCCTACCTTTATACCCCACTACAAGCCATACCGGTATTGAGGGACCTTTACAGCAGCAATGACCAACCGGAATTTAAGAAGTAAAAATAATTGTCCGTAATCAGCAGGTCATTCTCATAGTCACAGAAATTATTTCCTCTTCCAAAGGCTTTCTTTCTTTTCCCAGACCTAACAGCACCACTTTATAAACCTGTAATTCTCTGTTGCATTAAACCCAAGGAAGTCCATTCCTGGAAAGGTACAGACCATTACTTCTTTGTTTTCCATTAAAAGAAAATGAAACCAAACTGTGCTCATTCAAGTGTGTGGAATGGGAGAGTATAAAATTGAGGCAGAAAACACAACACCTCCCGCTTTTTATAGTCGGTGAGGTTCCTGATGCAGCTCTTTTACACTTATTATCTTTCAAATGAACTCTTGTTCTAAAGTTAGTTTTCTTTTTTTTCTTTTTTTTTTTTTTTTTTTTTTTGTTAGGAAGCTCTGAGGCTTCTAAACACCAGTGCAACACAACCTCTGTCTCCAACCCCAACACCACATAAGTCATCTTGTTTCCCACAGAGTTTAATTAAAACAAACTTGTTAAGATATAAGAATAGGCACAAAATCCAGATGCATTGCCTGGTAGTGGCTGCAGTAGTTGACATCTTGACTAATATTGCTAAGGCAGTGTTTGGCAGATTTAATCATGATACTAGACTCAAGGGGCAACAGAGTTGTGAATAAAAATAGTTGTGGCCATAGTTCATTCCATCAGTTAGGCTATGACCAGCTGATACAGATGATCACAACTCTTTCTTGACCCCACCAGAAGGTTTTCATATATCATGATATCCTGCTGTGCTGTTCTTGCAGAGCGCGCTATTCTAGCGGAAACAATGACATGAGCTCCTCTTAAACAGAAGTTTCTCTCTCTGACATTTCTACTCCCATTTACCTTATTAGCCGGCTATATCCTATTACCTTGCTCTTTAACAATATAAAGTACTGAGATGCTATGGCACCCCACAGTTGTTTGACTTGAATCAAACCTGACATAGGAATAGGTGCTACAACAGAACAAAAAGTAATGATTTAGCAGTTGTCCAGCCCTAGCCCGCAGTACTGGGAACGCAGCGTTAATCTCTCAGAAGTGTACATCTGGTTTTGCACAGCTTAAAACTTGAAAATGTTACTGAACATATGCAAAGTTCCTTTCATTTATAGTCTGTCAAGAAAGTTACACGAAGTATGTGTCAGTAAAGATCTGATCCTACAGTGTCCAGAGACACCAACAGTAGAGCTTCCACATACTTAGTACAGGGATAAATCCTGAAACACACTGGTGTCTGTTGACAAGTGACAAATCCATCTGGCTGCCAGAAAAAGCCACAGTGCTTCAGTGCAGCAGCAGAGACATGGAATCAACGCTTAATGAAACAGAAAAAGTGTTAGACACTACATGAGAGTAATTTTTCATAGGAAGCTAGAGGCCATCCATACATATTCAAAAGGATTTAGATATTATTTGAACTGTGCCCCAGAATGCAGAAAGTTGCTTCTGGTCCATCATTTACAATGCATAATGCCAAAACATCTCCTCCACTCCACACAGAGAAATGAAAGCACAATACACCCTACTCAAACATTCTCTTTTTTCTAACAGTGTGAGAGAAGAAAGAACAGGAAGATAATTAAAAACTGGTAATGAAAATAATATAAAAAGCTGTATAGGGCCTGGATCACAGCGCAATTTCAAATGTAGCATTAAAAGTGAGGAGGAGAAAGATCTAAAGGAAATGTAATTATAAATAAATAAATCCAAGCACTCACCCCACTTGCTACTTGTGGATGGGGAAAGGATGCTGCTATACTACCTCCTGATTCACTACTGTTTGCATAATTACTTAGGCGTTGAACCTTTGCAATGGTCTTCCAACACGTGCTATTCAGGATATGCAGTGCATTAGGAGACAGAATGAATGAAGAGTTCCTGATGTGTGACGAGGCTTTAGAAAAGTCATGGAGAAAAGGCACAGCAAAGAGATACGAATGTGTTCACCACAGATTCAGCTCTGATGTCTCCCAACCCTGCTGCTGGTGCGTCCAGCAGTTAAGGAGTGTCCCACATTAGCAGCACTGGCATCACAAAACATACCAGACCACAGCAGCAGCAAGAAGGCTTCAGCACCGGGGAGAAGGTAACCACTGCGCAGCTCCGACACCGCAGCAACGGCACACCTTCACCCAGCCCACCCGCTGCCAGTGCACAGAGCATAGGGAGTCAGAGCTCAGCAAGGCTGCCTGCCAGGTACCAGCTCTACTGTTATTAGTACAGAGACAGACATCTGGTGACTGACGAGGAGCTACTGATCCTAAACACTTTGTGCTAAGTCATTCATCATCTTTTACTCTCCTCTGCTAAACAGCACCAGCTTCCAAACAAAGCTTTAGCCCACGTTTGACAGTCTGCTTTGCACCCAAGGCAATGTATGTAGCACTTAAGAGACAGACCAGCAGTTTGCAAGTGCTGATATATGAGGAAACTAAAATTCAGGCTCCAGTGCTTGATACTGACAGCACCTCCTTGAGAAGTCTGTGTATCGATGCCTTCAAAATTGCTGCTGTCCCTCTCGCTTTTGCTTGCTCACGCTCCAGCCAGCCTTGGAATAAGGGGTCCTCTCACCAGTAGTCTTAAACCCCAAGATTAATGAAAACTAGGAGCAAACATAAAGCAGAAGCAGAGGTGATATATTCAGACCCACTTGTTTCACTCAGCCAACACAAAGCAGCTAGACTGTATGAGTAAATACACCTTAAAATCTTAATCTAATAACTTTAACAGTTATCTAGAAAGATAAGGAAATGCTGACCAGTCTAATCTAGTAAATTCCCTAAACCTGACAGGAAAAAAATGCCCTCCCTATACAGGTCATAGGAAAGAGATACGGTCTTGCAAAACTGAAACTGGCACCTATTTATTCTTACCCTTTGAATTCTGTAGAGTTGCACAATGCCTCTTGTAATGAAAGGCATGAAAACCAAACCACAGAAAATTAGTACATTTGGCAGCGATCCTGTGAAGTACTTTATTCCCATTTAACACAAAAATGAGGCCCTTGTTTCTCTAGGAAGAGAAACCAGAAGTGATACCTTTGTGTCTTCTCCCCAACTATCCTTTAGCATAAGCAGCAAGATGGAACATGCAGCCCATAAAGAATGTTACGAAATAAGATGAAACACCAGAAAAGTAAGGGAAGACAACCTACAGTTCTCCTTGCAAGAGGCTGTAGTATTTTCCCCCTTGTATTTTCCAGGAAAAGCAAGTAAACATTTCACGACACTTACAACTCTTCATGCCAAGCAGCTGAGTGAAATAGCAATGATAAGTGTGTAGACATAACCAAAATCCAATGCTAAAATAAACTTCCATCACAAACTGAAACTTAAAAACTAAAATATACTAAAACAAATTTTTTTTAAAGTATTTAGTGGATATCCAGCGGACATGAAATTGGATGCAATAGTTTGCAGAAAGACTAACAGGAACAAAAAAACCCTTCTGAATCATGAAAATAAACAAGGTAACACTCTTCAGAAGCATTGCATGATCTCTGACGGCATTTTCTGATGTTGTTGAGCAAAGAGCAATTCTGCATTTCAGAGAAAAGAAGTTGTGCTCATTAACAAAACTTCAGGAAACAAATTCCTATGTCATTTCCTTTTGTTAAGATTGCTGTGGTTATTAATTGTTTATTGCTGACTGTTTCTCCAACAAAGCCAATGTCTACTATTGAAATCAGTAAAAATCTACCTATGTCAGGGCTTGCAGAAGTGTTCAGGCAATTGTCAACCTTATTAAAATGTATACAAATAGCCTGAAAAAAAATTAATAAAGGTCTAGACTTACAGAGGTTCTTCAAAATAAATCAACTAAAGTATTTATGTTTTTCTCTCTTCCTGAACTGTCTTTAATAATAAAATAAAATACTGAATATGTTTACTTTAAAAAATGATGCTTGAATTTATTCAGAACACAGATTTTGCACTGCATATTATCAGAACAGAAGACAGCATACATGACTGAGCTATCAGTACAGTATCTCATGCAATTCTAACTAACCAAAAAAAAAACCCAACCAAACCCACACATGCAAGACACAGGTAGCTCACAAAACAAACTGAAATGACAGCCTAGTGACCAATTCACTTTTCGTAGTAGTTAGCTCCTAGGCGATAACACAAAATACTGACAAAAGGTCCTACACACATACACAGAAATTGTTGCTTGTGCACAGGAGTATTTGTGAGCACTTCCCTGCTCTCCATCTCACTCCTACTTTTTTTTGTTTTGTTTGCTTGTTTTTATTCCAGAATTTCCACTAAGTTCCAGCCTATAGTGTATGTGTAGCAGAGGAAATTGAGCCCACAACCCATGGCACAGGAAAGCTCCCTAGCATCTCAATTGCTTGATCTCAATAGGAAGAGAAACCAAAGATGTATAATGAGTAGAAACAGACCATTGTAATTTATAGGCTGCATTAATAATTAAATGCTGGGTGTGCTATTAGCACCTTCTCTGCATCCCCACCCATGGGTTCTTTAATCATCCAACATCAGGGAACTTGTATTTCGAGGTATTTGTTCTCAATGCTTTGGGGCATAAAATGTTACCCTGTCCTGCAGTGCTATAGTCTTTATTTCTTCAGTGTGGTGAAGTTCTCTTTATGTTGCTGTTGGGTTTTTGTGTTGGTTTGGGGTTTTTTGTAAGAAGAATCTTTCTATCTGGCCATACATGCAGGAAAGAGGAGAGCTCACAGTTCTTTGTTAAAGGAAATAACAGACAAGAGCAAACAATGCTGATACAGAAAGGCAAATCAAGCCAAGAGAGACTCGTGGTTCTGACCCTCCAGAGTAAAACAGGCAATGGCCATTTGACAAGCAAAATTCATTGCTCTAGAGAGATGAAAAGTAGTACAGATCGACGTATTTCATTACCTTCAAGGCTACCAGTGACCACTTCCCAAACAAGAAAATCACCAGCTTAATTAGGCTCCTCTAGCAATCTTAAAAATAGGGGGCTACCCATTCTCCACCCATCCTTTGTAGCAGACACTTAAAGCACTTTCTGCGTCTGACAATGAAGGTGTTAGGCTTTGCAAGGCTCACAACACAGCAAGAAACCATCTGCAGCCCAGGAAGACACAGGGCAGAGCCTGATTAGCAATTCTGTGCAGGTTTCCTATCTTCTATCACCGTTCTCCCCTCCCCCTTCGCATCCCCTAGGGAGACCAGTTCCATATTCAAAGCAGCCTGGGGTCTTCAAGCAGAGAAATGTGCATGATTTGTACTTGGCATTAAAGCAGGGAAAGAACTCCAAAATTATAGCAGCTGCATCCAGCCCCTGAGACAGCCTAGCACCAATAAGGGATTCAGAGGGTCGCATAATTCATTTCACCTGCAGCAGTAGCATCAGGGGAGGTTAAATATGTCACTCCATCACAGTGAGGCAATGGGTTGGGGGAAGCCTTCATCATTCATCCTGTCAGCTCTACACCTCCCTTTGCTTCACATCAGCAGGGGGAAATGGGGAAGATTTTCTATAAGCATATGAACAACACAGTGGGGGACATGATGACCTTATGAGTTTCCCCTTCTAATTCATGAATTAATTGTCAACACCTGCCCTGCTCTACCAGCTCCCTTCCCTGCATTCCATCTTTCTCCCAGTACAAAGGGCCTGATCCTGCAATACTAATTCCAGTATGTAAGCTCGGTGCCCTCCTGGGACCACGCGTGCAAACGACATTGCAGAAAGGTCAGTATTGCAGGACGAGATGCTCTGTCCAAATATAACCAACCATATTTAAATGGCACAGGGACTTTGTTCCAAGACATGTACATCTCTCTTACTTGGCTTTCCTGGGAGACAAAGGTATTTGCTCATTATTTTTACTTTTGTTGAAACATTTCGTTGATTCTTTTCAATCTGAGGTCCTGGTCTTTCATACAGAAAATTTTCTAAGCAGATCTGCTCCACAGTCTTATTTGCCGCTAGGCCTAACCCTCTTCTCTTTGTTGCATTATTTGCCAGAGCTCAGCTGTGAGCACTTCAGGAGAGGATGCCTATCTTCACAAACTGCACAAGTTCGTGGATATTTGCACTCATGTACAATAAGTAACAGCTCGCCTGTGACAGAGTCTTTGGGAACGTAGTGAGCTCACCTCAGGATTTTCTCTTGAGAATTCAGCTTTTGAGGTATTTCTGTGACATGTCAGTTCTCCATGATCATTGTGTAATAAATGCAGAAATGACACCAAACTAAAGAAAGAATAAAGGCAACATCTAAGTTTTCTGAGAAGATGCCATGTCTTAAGCCCTGCCATCACAAAGATCCGTTTGATACACAGCACAGATCATCTTCCTTTAAAAAAAATATAGGTGCTTGATTTTGTATAATTTATTTCATAAATGACAGAGTAAACCACGGAAGAGGTTGGTAAGAAAACACACTCATTTAGATGTTTCAATTTCTGGTATAAATAAGTACATAGAAAACCAGCAAATTTCTTGAAACTCTTTAGAAACTAAGAGGAGTATCTTCATTTTGAATATATATTTTAAACACAGCAAAACCAGAGAGGGTCAAATGAAATAAGTGCAATATTAAACGTTATTAACATTCAAAGATTAAAAACCAGTTAAGTGTGCAAGTCAAACAACTTTTTTCCTTTCTGTCCTATCTTGGACATACAGGGCTTTATAAACAAATCAAAGTATTAAGAGATGTGTTCAAGCAATTTCTGCACCTACAGTTTAAATCATCTAGCATTCATGAAAAATGAAGGGCTTGTTCTGTTTCACACCAGAAGCTACATTCTTAAGAACTAGTCCATTAGCCTCCTGCAGAAAAATTCAGCATAAGGCTTTCTTTGATGTCTTGACAAAGATAAAAATGCAGTCTCATTTGGGGCTTTTAAATTAAAAAAAAAAAAAATATATAAAAATGTTTCAATAAGTTGTTTTTCATGCCTTAAGGCTACATCTTTGACTGGTTCTCACTGTATTTTCTCCCCTGGTTTTAGTTGCTAAACTCAGTAGCCGCGAGTCACTGGCAATCTCTTCTGCTCTGCCACTGGTGCTACTCCAAACACTACAGACAACTGAGGGTTTGTAATCAATTGTATACCGGGAAAAAGGGTTTTTTGCTTCTGCCAGGTACCTACAGCTCATGCGCACATATCTGTAAATGGAATGACACATCAGCAGATGCGTAATTCAAAGCATCCTTTAGTTCCCAACACACTTTTCACAATGAGACTACAGAGCAGTATGCAACCTAAACCCGATTACCAGAGGAGTAGGTTTAAAACAGATACAGAGATAAACAGAGGGAAGAATAAAATGCCTGGCTACTTCATCCTTCAGAAACTATCTCAGCCAAGGGCTGGTGCCCTTGTTTATGATGCCATGTTATGATGATAGTTTTGCTCATACAGCGTCTATGACTCACAGCTGGGAGTCTGCTGAATTCCAATGGGATTTCCACAAGGCCAATACGGTAAATGAGCTCACTCCTGTTTCATGGCATATATACCTTTAGAGGGTCCAGACTGGCAAACTTTAGCCGTATTCTAAAAATACTTCACAGCATGGGACGATTTTCACTCTCTTTCAGGAAAGCTTAAATTACATTCCAGAAATACACAAGGCAGCCCAGGACTCAGCTGCTTACAGCACAGCAGAGTCACTGACCACTAAGTGATAACAGATGTCATGAACAGAAGTATCAACTGTAAGTCACCCTCATTAAGCAACAGTCTTGCTTACGTATTTTATACTGCCAAGGACTCAGCAGCATCACATATCATACTTCAAGCAGGTTGTGGGTCAGCTAGAGTGAATTCAAGGGTATATAAGAGAATCATAAAAGATGTTGAAAAGTTTTTAAATTGCAGCAGGAAAGTTTCAGTCCAGGAAAACTTTTCTAATGGTGAGATCAGTTAAATACTGGGGGTGGGGGGGAAGTCACAGAATCTCCACATTTGAGAGGTCTTTCAGAACAAGCTACGCAAAGTCTGCCAGAGATGGTGTGGAAAAAGGATGCAACATATATCTCTGGAGGTCCCTCTCAGAGTTCCTATGAAACCTCTAACGGCTGACCTCTGCAAGGTCTATGAAGGAAAGCAGTAAAATGGTATGGGTTGGAAGTTCTGAGCAGTGACCACAAACAATATCCTTGACCTTAATTTGCACTTTCAGGCCCCCTTTCACAAGCGCTGAGGTTTAAGACATTTAGAATTGCACTGCTTTCATTCTGATTCAAATGCAATAGAAAAAATGTAACCAACCAAATGCAAAGTAGCTGATGAACAACGACCATAGCATACACATCAGGGCATCAAGCCTTTTTTTCTGTTATCCATTGGAAGTGCTGAACCATGTAATTTCTTGGAGCGCAGCACACTCTGCTATTGCTGTCCTACAGCCTCACCTCCACTGCAGAGACTGACTTTATTCTCCACCAAGCACCCCAAGTGACACTGTTTTCGCAGCCCACAAGTATCCCCTTGACAAACTGGAAAATTTCCAAAGAAAAATCCCATTATATGTAACAACTGTGGCTACAGTTTATTCAAAAGATTCCAGAAGATTGCATGCACACCTACATTCCTGAGCATTCTTGAAAATCCCAGGCTAACACTGTACAGTAGTACCAATAGCTATCGTTCATGTCATTAAGAGGACCTCACTATGCAAGCTGCAGTATCAAGGCTGAAAAGGACAGGCCACTGACTTTAAAAGTTTAGAACTGAATCACAAAACAAATTAAAAGACTTGGATAAAGACTGGGAGGGAAGATGAAAATAAGGATAAGGTTATATAGATTAGCTAATCACAATCAACTGGATGTTTTATCTTCCACAAAGAGCATGAATAAATAAATACCATTAGCAATCCCTAGTCTGATGCTAAACCTAGGCATCATTAGCAAGCTGATTGCTTCCAGACACTAAAAAGGAGTCAGTCTTAAGGATGTCTTAAAGGAGGGGAGATGATGTCAGGTGGGCAACTATGCATAAAGGACACCATGCCATAGGCAGCGAAGACACAGATAAACACAGCTATGGGAGTGGGAAAGAGATAAGAGAGAGAAGGAGGAAAGCTAATGAGCTCTGAAGGTGGGAACCAGAAGCCTGAATCTGATATGGTAAAAAAGCAGAGTAACTGGAAGAATCCAAGAGACTGTGACATGATCAGAGTTACAAGCAGAGAGGACTATTTTAGCACACATGGACCAAAGTGGGGGTGACAGAGGTGTTTAGAGAGACTGGTGAGGAAAAGATTTCTGTGATTAGTAAGTGGTGGGGCGGTGCAGAAGAAAACAGAGCTATGATTTTAACAATGCAGGCAGATATTCAGAGTTAGGCTTGCAACTGAAAGAAAGAATCTATTCCTCGGGGTTTAACTACTTGTATTTGCCTAATTATGTTCTCCAGTGAGAAACACTAGACATTTTAAAGAAGTTGCCTGTGTCAGGATCTCCTCTCCCCCTTAAGAAACCTTAAGAAAGGCAAAACTTTCAATCTAAAATTGGTGGTAGGCAGATTATGAGAACTAGTAGAGAGTTATCTACTTCAGGGGCATTTTCTTTGGGTACTTATTTTGTTCAAAGATCTGAAAAACTCAATCAAAAAACTTACCTGCAAAGAACTGTTTCAAAAAGTTGTACATAAAGATGAAACAAAATGCCTTTCACTCAAGCCTGCGATCTTTCAACTACATCAAATGCCTTCTTGTTTTTAAGTGATGGAATGTGAATAACAGCTAGAAGCAGCAAATACTGGTTTCTCTCCCATAATACAAACTTGCCAAGAAAACAGTTCCATCAGTATCCAACCCTGTAAGTGACAGAAGTCACAAGAACTGTAATGTTGAATTTTGCAAAAATAGGCAGGTGCCATGGACACCTGAGGTAGACATAAGAGGGAAAAGTTACCTGGAATAATCTCTCAAGAGAAATTATTACAAGAGGGAGTCCAGTGACAGTGAAGTCTGTCTGTTTCTGATTGCCTCTCCTGTTTTGGTGGCACCTTTATTGCTTCTTCATTTTAGAACTATTTACTGTACTATATACTGTTTACTGTGGGTGCAGTAGAACCTTGTGTTTCAGGCTTGGTGTGTTCAAACAAACTACAAGCCCTTATCAGATGCTGTAAAATTCCTGTGGAAAACACAACACTATTTTGACAGGTGTAGAATAGTTGTTTGAGTCATTGGTTATGCCCACTCTAATAACTTCCACTGTGCTAAGGTTTCCGGAATGCAAACCACTGCCTTAACTAGTTAATCTGTTAACTCAGCTAAACTATCCTCACTTGGGAGAGTTTGTCAATCACTAAATTAAAAGTCCCTTCAGCAGAAACACCATTCCTTCTCCCCTCCCCCCCCGCCCCAACCCAAGAAAGCAAAGCAACAGAACACCAGAAAGGCAAAAGAAATCCAAGAGAGGGTGACCAATGTGAGTTTTGATCTTTTGTCTCTCAGCAGCACTGTGCTTGATGCATTTGATGAAGTGAGGCAAACTTACTGTTAACAGCTCAGTGATTTTAACTGTCTTGTCTAGGTATGTGTCTGGGACTGCTGGATAGCATCTCTTATTTATTTGTTTTTAAAACTCTTTTTCTTCTTTCTGAAACTCATCTCTGAATGTCATGCTCACAATCATCTACGTATCCAACCATGACTATGGATCTTCTGCACTGAGTGGTTGTTCAGCCTACTTTAACACTGCTGATGGGATGGCATTTAAACAAAGTACCAAAAAAAGTATCAGTGCACACGAGCAGAGAGAGATTCCAACAATGAAGCAGCCAGCTCACCCGTACAAGCTCAGGCAACGAGCCTACAAACACATTCCTCTTGCTTTTCTCAAGAAGGAAAGCAAATGCAAATTACTGGACAGTCATCAGTCAACAATTATTCTAGTCCCATCATGAGAACTTTTTATTATCACTGTTCTCACCCACGTATATACACACATTCACAGGAAAACAAAGTCCACACTCTCTTTTACAGTAAAGAAAATTAAGGACCCAACATGAAATTATCAACCTCAGCCTGGAGAGCCAAAACAGGAGGTTTTGCACAGTCCGGAGTTTTAGGCAGTATCTGATGGAGAAAAGAAGTGAAGTTCCTTGTTCTGTGGGAAGCAGCAGGCTGCTCAAAGCACACTGGGGATGATGACCAGACTCAGATAGCCCAGTCCACTGCTATCAGATAGCAGAATACAACTACAGCAGAAAAGTTCTGCTCAGTGTGACTTCACTGCTTCCAACAGTTGAACTAGATGGATTAAAGCCAGCTTGGTTAAGCCCGCCTGCACTACAGCCTTACTGCGGATTTCAGTGTGTGCAGGACTCAAAGGTAGGAGGAAGAAAGACTGAGGACTAGCAGAGCAGGAGAACACAAAAACCTCAAGAGCTGGAATCACAGTGCAGCTGCGTACAGCTTTAGAAGTAAAAATATGAAGCATGGACTACCTGTAGAAGAACCTCATGAGGTTCAACAAGGCCTAGTGCAAGGTCATGCACCTGGGTCAGGGTAACCCCCAGTATCAGTACAGGCTGGGGGAAGAAAGGATCGAGAGCAGCCCTGCCGAGAGGGACTTGGGCGTGCTGGTGGATGAAAAGCTGGACATGAGCCGGCAATGTGCGCTGGCGGCCCAGAAGGCCAATCCTACCCTGGGCTGCATCAAAAGCAGTATGGCCAGCAAGTCGAGGGAGGTGATTCTGCCCCTCTGCTCTGGTGAGACCTCATCTGCGTCCAGCTCTGGAGCCCTCAGCACAAGAAGGACATGGAACTGTTGGAGCGGGTCCAGAGGAGGGCTACTAAAATGATCCGAGGGCTGGAGCACCTCTCTTATGAGGACAGGCTGAGAGAGTTGGGGTTGTTCAGCCTGGAGAAGAGAAGGCTGTGGGGAGACCTGATTACGGCCTTTCAGTACCTAAAGGGGGCCTACAGGAAAGATGGGGATAATCTTTTTAGTAGGGCCAGCTGTGTCAGGACAAGGGGTAATGGTTTTAAACTAAAACAGGGTAGGTTTAGACTGGATATAAGGAGGAAATTCTTTACAACGAGGGTGGTGAAACCCTGGCAGGGGTTGCCCAGAGAGGTGGTGGAGGCCCCATCCCTGGGAACGTTCAAGGCCAGGTTGGATGGGGCTCTGAGCAACCTGATCTGGTTGGCAGTGTCCCTGCTCCCTGCAGGGGGGTTGGACTAGATGACCTCTAGGTGTCCCTTCCAACCCAAAACATTCTATGATTCTATGATTCTATGACTCTATGATTCTAAGAAGAAAGAATATTAGAGGTCTGCGGTTGATTTGCATAAAACAAAGTCAGAGAGATGTACGAAAAAATTAGGTGAATTGACGCATTTTGGAAATACTGGGCAGGGGGAGAAGGAAAGAGGCTAGAGGACAGGACTGAAGAAATTTAGTTGTTATACACATTACAGTTTAACAGCATCAGAATAGAATGGATAAGCTGTGGCAACATAGCGAAGTCAAGAGCAAACCTGAAATAATGCAGCAGCTCTTAGGGTGGGGAAAAAAGTAAGTTATTCATTATGACAGAGAAGACTAGAAAACTCTGGTTTTCATACTTTAAAAAAAAAAAGTGAGAGTTTTGTAATGTGATTATTTACATCTCCATGTAGTAGTGCTTACTGCCACCAACCACAAATATAAAAAGGTAGAAAGTTTGCAGTAAGAAAAGGGCCAAAAGAAGAATCGATAGCAAAATTTCAGTGAATGAAAAATTTCTACATTTCTAAAATTTTCTAAATTTCTAAAAAAGCTTCTAAAACTTCCTATCCTTTACGTAGCATCCCTAGGCTTCCATCTGGTGCCAGTTCCTACCCTAAAGATTAACAACTAGATTCTGGGGTTTTGTACTGCTGCGACCTTCACAGACTATCACTTGAGACAGAGAGTGAATCAGAACCACAGCTCCCTCCTACCCTGGTCAAAACGTGAGATAAAACTGGGTCACATCCTCTCCACAGAGGGGTTATATAGATGTATACTGTGCTGTTCAAGAGTGTGCCCCTGAACCCCCTGCCCTCACCATTCACGAAGGAGTGCAACAGACGTTGTCCTTGATCTCCCAGTGACTTGTACCCTGTATGTCCAGCCTGCTATCTAAGGACTCCAAAACACTAGAAGTTGTCACTTTTCAGAAAAGGCTCTTAGAGCAGGGCAGTCCATTACTAGTCCATCTAAATCTGTGGAACTAAACAATGAAAGAAAATACCATATACTATTATACCACTAACACTGAGAAGTATCCCTCAGCTTCAAAATACAGGCATAGGAGCATCTAGAAGCATTTGACTGAGTTATCAGTCCCACTGTAGTGCCAACAGTGAATATAATTTCTTCCTCCACGATATTACTCTTAACAAGAGCTCATGGGTTCTCATGACAACGCAGGACATCATGAAAAGACTGAACCTGTCAGGAAGTCCTCTAAAACCAGCACAGCACTGGATAGTGTTAGCATCTCACCAAGTCACTTCAGCAGTCCCAAAAATATACTGCAGCACAAAACCTTCCATGAGCAGGACTTTGACTGGATTAATTACCTAAATGTATTTCATCTCTAGTTCCCCTGAATCAATGCCTGATTTGCACTACAACTCCCAAATTCAAGAAACCAAAAGCCATTTGTAGGGAGCACAGCAGCAATGACATCTGAGGTTGATGAAACTGGGAAATGAAGAGGTTATTCAGTAGCTTCTTGGTATACAGCAAACTCCACTTAAATAAAGATATTAATTCTTGTCTCAGGCCTATTGACAGCAAACTACAGCCCAAAAAGTACTTGTGATCAAACACATTTCACTCACAGCTGAGAGATGTTACAGAAGAACCGTCAATTTCAAAAAGGACAAGACCTGAGCTTGATGTTTGGACAAGAGTCAAAACCATTTCTCTGCTCTTGTCCCTCATGCACCCAAGAGTGAGTCTATTCTCTCTGAAAAGCTCTTCCTTATGTTTGTTTTATACACGCCAGCAGTTTCACTTCAAGCAGAGGCCTTCTAATTTTGAGTTTAATATAATTTCCTGTTATTCTAAAGTTGTGTGAAATACAAGTACTAGTGATATCTTGCCTGTATTTCATATCATTAGAATTACTGGCTATCAAAATTAAGTGAAATCTTAAGAGATATCCCAACTACAAAATCCACTCTACCTCATTCCAGTACCTTTATACATTTTTGGTGATCTACATAACTTCTTTACAGCCCTGACACAGAAGCAGGTTACAGTATCAGTGCTGGACACCTGAGTGTGCTTTGGAAGTAGTCTTTCAGAAGGACTATAGGAGCCAGAGCTTAAAACTGCGAGAAAGGCTCTTAGTCTCAGTAATGGAAAAGGGTGGCAGATGTCAGGGAGCAACTGCAAAAATCACTCAATCTTATAGGCCGTGTGATCTATTGATGTTCCTGATTGATAAAGCTCTTCTCACCAAAACAAAAAGCCACAGAAGATGGCTTCTGCCTTCTCCCCACGCAAATCAGAACAGGCAAAAAGTAGTTTAAATAATTTTAATTGTTCTCTGAAGTGTTTCACATTTCAGCTCTGTCCATGCCTACTTCAAAACTCTTGCTTATTTTTCTTCCGTCTCCTCCTTCCTTTTCCCAAAGCCCCTGGAAACATAAAATTAAGTGTAATAAAATATCCATACCTATTAACCCAAACAAAAAAAAGTTCTTTTGTCTGGGATTTAGATTTTGATGAACTGGGGCCTTCGAGGACCTTCGCTTTGATGTTTTCAGAAACATCAAAAGATCAGGCTTGTTATCAACATCATTAGCACGGCCTGAAGATGTTGAATACTCCAGCACAGACAGAAAATGCAGCACAGAATCCCCCAGCGGACTTTGCCTTGTTTTTATTCCTTCTTTTTTAATTTTGTTTTAAAATCTGTTTTGCATTTCTCATTCCAAGCCACTTGCCTCTCTCCGACCCTGCCCCATCCTCTCATAAATTCACCAGAAGATCTTTCTAGTGCCAACCTATTCCTCTTCCTGAAGGGAATTTTATAAACTCCTTTCTCCCCTACCATGACACAACGTACAGTAGTCCTGCAAGTGCTCACTGACACACACAGAAACATGGCACATCTCTTCAGACACTTTGTTGAAATGAGTCAGAAGGGGGTTGGGATTTGTTTTGTTTCAAGTCTTTGTTGTTCTTTTTTTAATCAAGGTATAATTTTCAGGAAAGATTTGAAGGACAAATGAGGGAAAAAAGTAGAAATTTAAATCCTCCAGAAGAAAAAGCAGCAAACCTGTGGTGCTTCATCTATTAATTTTGGGAAATCTACTTCCAAACCACATTTTAATGACAACCATTAGTTTAGACCAAATAGAAAGTTAATACATGAGCAGAATACACAGAGCTCACTCCACAGGTGTTTCTTTGATATGAAATGCACCATCCATAGATGAAGCCCTCAGCTGTTCCAACCAGACACACGCTTACAAAGATTGTTGTTGTTACAAAATCTAAGGAGTGCTCATGACAAATGACTCTGCACTTTTTACCAGAGATGGTGTGGTTATTTCACCATCCATGTACAACACATGGAACTTTCAGCATATAGACTTCCCTATGAGACTCCACAGGACTAAAAAGACCTACTTGCATAAAAATCTTGTAGCTGGGTTCCTCTCCAGGTCACCACCAGGTATCTCTGCAGCCAAGTACATGTCGTGACAGTGACTGAAATGTTCTAGAGTGAAGCCTCTTGCTTTGGCTCTTCCAGGGCTCCATACTTCTATCTGGGTAAGCACCTGAGCACCAGCAACCTAACTGGTTTCTTTTTCTGAAACTGCCACTTTTTGCTGAGCAGGCAGCACCTTAAGCACAAAAGCATGGAGAGAAGCCGAGTGATGCCAACTAAACCGTGTATTTTAATTTAAAATGTTGGCATCAGACTGAGCTTGTAGTTTGATGATCATTTGCTTTTGTCCTTCCTATCAACTATAAGAATCAAGCAATATTCTTTGAGGACTGGTCAGGCAAAGAGATTTATTCTAATACTGTTAGGTTTCTTTTACTGCAAGCGACATCATTATAAAAATATTACTGCATGAAAGGATCTACCAGTGACAAAAGCTGTACAGGCTAACTCTGCTCTGCTGTCCTTGATTAAAGAGTCTCCTGTAATCTTCTGAAAGAACTAATGCCTTCTGTATTCCTTTGCCATGAACAATGAATTTCATCTGATTCTCTTCTATAAAGCTATCAAAATCTATTTGGTTATAACATGCGTATTTGTGTAAGGCTATAACTGCTTAAAGGAGAAAACAGAACAGGTCATCACATATCAAGCAAGACTTCACAGAAGTATAGAAAAGGATGATGATGAATAAGCAAATAGATTCAAGCCATAACTTGTGGGCTACAACATCTCACTGTTCTGTCTAGATCTAGTGTTGCTACATCTACAAAAAATAATGAAAGTATGACTGTAGCATAGTCCACACAACCACATGCTCATTACACCAACTAGACCCAGCAGGTATGTTGTGGTTGGCACGGACATACTAGCACTGCAAACTATTCATTGTCTACATCAATAGAACTCTGTGACAAAAGCAGAGACCCTGAAATGTCTGAAAACGAAATGTTTTCTTCTCCATCTTTTGTTATAGAAACCTTGGATTCAAATTTCCCATAGGAAACAATTCAAATGCATCTCGAAGGCACTGACCTGCAGCCTGAAAGGTGTGTAGATATCATGGAATAGTTTGGGCTGGAAGGGACCTTTAATGGGCATCTAGTCCAATCTCTCCTCAAAGACTTCTATCTATCTATCTATCCCATAGAAGCATTATATACTTCAGTGTGAGTAGTCGTTATTGCTACAGAGCAGAAAGGCAGAGCAGATAACCAGGAGGGATTTTGCAGGTCCAGGGACAGTACACATTTGACAGAACAGCATGCAGAGAAACTTGCACAGTAGTTGCCCACAGTAATGTATGCCTGACCTTGCAAAGACCTTCAGTAAATATTTTTCACTTGGAATTATCCCTCAGACAACAAAATTCAACCACAATGCTTTAAAAAGAACAAAGGGAAAGACGTACGGGACAGAATTTTTATTAAGTGATTAGAGGAAATTATTACTGCAGAATCCATCTCTGTCGCTTGCTTTTAATAGGAGACTAGCCATGACTGGTAGCTTCCAGAAGGACTCTATTGTTACAGGTGTAGCTCTCTGATACAAATAGATCACTTCATAATGTGTCTGCACTCTGCCCTTTAAGGACTGTGTTCTTCCTACTATTTGATACGCTCGGTTTAATAGCACATTGTCCAGACCTGCTGAAGAACTGGAAGACTGCCATTCTTCACACCCCACACAGATACTTTTGGCTGACAAAGCAAGCAGTAGCGCTGCGCTGCTACTCAAGAGGATGGGCCAAATTCAGAGCTTTTTTAGGCTGATGTGCACGGTCTGTTGATCTCTGTGGAGTCATGTGCCTGCATCCTGGAATCTGGGACAGTGGGTACACAGCAGCTTCAGGAGCAATGCTGAGAGATACTTATCCATCCCAACACCAAACTGAATGTGTCGGAAAGGGCTATACAATTGGCTGAGCTGCTTGTGACAGTGGTTAAGAACATACATAGCCAAGCTACGATAAAATATACCTTATAACCTTCTGGTGTCATATGCTCACCTTTAGCACAGCAATGTGGCGCTCTCAGTAGGCACAGGATGCTAGACTTGAGACATAAGCTTTATTCATGCTTGTGTCAGTGGCATGCTGCATCATCTTTGTAATTCACTTCACTTCCCCTACATAATTCAGTTCCCCTGTCTGCAGAATGGAATTAACAGTATTTGCTTTCCATATTGAATGCTTTGAGACCTACCTTTCACAGCTGCTATGAAAAGCATTACTATTAAAGTCGTTGTTCTGAGTATATTTAGGAACTCTCTGTGTGAAGTGCTGAAGCACATTTCTAATGTCAGCAGGATATTAGAAGACCCCTTGTCTCACTGGAACAGCTTTAATGAGCTACTGGAAGTAGCTCAGTACATGTTTCTACTGCCACAGTGCTGCATAACTTGTCCATACATCAAACAGTCTTGGAATATTTACCTTCTTTTCTCTGAACCCTCTTGGCTGCAAAGATACAAAGGCTATTGATATGACTGGCAATGTGCCAGCATGAAAATTGGGACAGCCTAACAACTTCCTACAAGACGTGTGAAGATAAGGTGGCATAGAGACAATAGGAGGCAAATTAAATTCCCCAAACTCCGTCTTTCTGGGAACTGAAAATTAAAGAATTAAGGTTTTGTTTTGTGACCTCTTTCCAGATCAAAGATTACGTAGAGACACAGAGGGGACAGGTTCCTATTTCATTCTTCATTACTGGTTGTCATAGCTTGATGAAAAGATTACGCAGTAAGAAATCACCAAGACTATTACTATAACGTTCCGAAATTTGGATTATGCTAAAACAATTATTTTAAACCGCAACTACTAGTGAAGCCTGGTACAAAAGGAGAACACTTCTGTGACAATGTTGCCTTTCCATTACAGGAAGAAAATACTCTTTCCTGTTCCTATGCCCTTACAATGCTTTGACACTGCCAGAACATTTAGGGCAAAGCGGGCACTTGAAGAATCTGTGAAAGGCTACCAGAAGTTCTCAGTCCATTCTAAGAAATCCCAGATAAACGCAATCCAAGAGACTTCCTCCTGTGTTACCACATGCAAGGAACAGAGTTGCCACATACAATAGGCCTCTGCAGTGTTTTCATCCAAACACCTTACCAACAGTGCTTTTGGATAGATTTCCAGCTCCTGATGTTTCTTTTTATACACCCCCACCCCCTAAACACACACATGTATGAATACACCCTCAAGGAAGATAAACGGTTGGTTGCTATGTCAACAGCACCTAACCAGGAGGAAGAAACAGGTACCAAAAGGGAGAGGGAAGGCAGAAGACATAATTAGCAGCTTCCTCCTATGAACATATCTACGGTGGAGCTGTTTACTTATAAGACTTGGAAATGAAACAACAAACCTTTCATTAGCATTCAAGGCCATGTGAAATCCAAAGATGTCTTTGCAAAGTCTGTCAGTACTAACTAACCATCTGCATCTGCATTAGGAACAAAACACACAGACGAGAGGGGGAAACGCAAACGGGATCCTTTCTGCTGGAGCCTGCAGAGGGAAGGAAAAGGAGAAGGGCACATCTCCCCTGTAAGATGGTTGCAAAGACGGATTCAAAGGCAGCGTGCCTACAGGTTCCCTCCCTCTAAAACAAACCTCGGAGGGATTCTTGAATCTAAATAAAATCCATCCTTCCAAGCTGTTCAAACAGCACTAGCAGAGACTAAGCGCAAAAACGGTGCCAAAATAAACACACAAATGAAATGGAAATTACCTTGAGGAAAGTTAACAGAAAAACATAGGCAAGAGATAAGTGGTAGAGGCAAAACCACCAACGCCAGAGAAATTACACCAGCTGTGACACAGACCTAAGTGCGGAGAGAATGCAAAGTTAGACTGGAGTAGACTAACAGCATGTTTTATGGGGTGGGGAAAACACCAAGTGACAAAAGGGAGCATTTTCAATAATATCATCTCCCTCCAAGGTCTCTCTAGTCTAGTCACTCTTACCTCTAGGATTTAAATTTTCTGCTCTTCTTCTTGTAATCTGGAGAATGCAATATCTTTATAAAACTCTTAAAAAACTACAGATAAAAATACTAATGCAACTGTAAAGAATTATTATTGTTGCTATTATTGAGGATTCTGTAAGTTCCCCTGCTAACTTGCTAGCAAAACCGATCCTGTTCTTGACTTCAGTTAAGACTTTGTGCTTGGGCTTTTGTATCCAGCTATTTTTGCAGAAAACATGAAATACCATAATATCTGCACAATTATATTACAATTTCTTGGAAAATAGATCCTTAACTGATCATAGCACCTACTATTTGAAAATATGACAAAGTCCACTCCAAGCTATGGACTTGGGTCACCCATACAATCCTGTTACCATGTGCAAATACAACCATGTCAGAATTAGTGGATTCACACAAGCATTAACAGGATTAACATACTGGTTTATCAGCCACTACACACACAATTCCCTAGACAACAAAGCATTCCCATCACTGGGATGAAGCATGGCAATTATTTAACTGTGCCACAATACAACATGGTCATTTAAAAACTGGGGTCAAAGGCTACTACATGCAGCAAACTCTGAGGGAGGGATCCTGACCAGGCAGAACAGATTCCCTTTGGACACTGAAGTTAGTAACTCCCTAGCAAAGTTACACTACCTTTTGATATCCATGAATCCAGTGTCTCAGCTCAACCTCCCTAGCAAAGTTACACTACCTTTTGATATCCATGAATCCAGTGTCTCAGCTCAACCTGTCATTTAAAGTACTGTGGCTCCTATATCAGATTGTCACACTGAATCTGTATAAAAAGTGCTGCATTCTGATTCAGTGACCTCACTCCCACAGCAGTTTTCTTTGATAAGATACTCTAAGCTACTGCTGACCTCAACCAACCTCCCTCAGTATACAAATTTTTAAATCTGAGGCTGCCTGCTCTCTTACGAAGGACCACAGAATTTTAAACATTAAAATGCCACCAGAATCCAAAGCCATCCTGCCACAGATCTCATCCAAGGACCACTGCCGACAAAGGGAGGACTCCTATACTGTTCAAAAGAATTTTGGTTAAGCTCCATGCAAGTAAAGCATGTCTGACAGTGAAAGAGAGATCCCATTTCTTGTATATCATCAGCACTACCACAAGCCTGCTTGGTGCACAGGGGAGACCATCAGCTTGATTTCACCTCACCTCTGTCCTAAACTTGGACTTCTCCAGGCTCTCTGCACCAGGTGGAGAACTCTCTTCCACTCCTGTGTCCTTGCACCTAGTAGCTCTCTCCCTAAACCCCAAGAAAAGGCATTCCCTTCTCTATGAGTTCAAATCCCTGCTAGCAGCAGCGTCTATGAAAGAGCTCACAGAATCCCATCTTTCCTGGATCCAGCTCTTTGAAGGGCAGGGATGGAGTTGGTGGGGCAGGTTAAGCAAAGAAAAGGTAAGAGCAATCAAGCAAGGACAGAAAGAAGTGAGTAAACAGATGACGGAAAAAAAAAATGGTAAACTGGGAGGATGGAAGAAGAAATCCTGAGACAATGAGATATCAAAGAAAAAGGGAGAGAGAACATGCAAGAACTGAGCTGGTAAGCAGAAGAAGAACGGAACTAACATGATTACTCCAGGCTTCCTCATATTTAATATCTAACTATTGGAAAGGAATACAAGGCTGCTTTCCAGGGGTTCATTCCTAACCCCGCCTGTGTAAGCAAGATACATGCACTAATGAGGTTTTTACATTTTAAATTATTTCTTTTAGAGCAAAATCAAGAATAGTACTTACTGGGTTATAGTGTCCTCCACTTACTGATCCAGTAACTTTCATAAATAGTCTAAAAAAAAAAAAAAAACAAAACCCAAACCTCAAGAAACCCCCCCCCCCCCAAAAGCCCTCCATAGATTAGTAATTCAGCTTTGTATACACGAGAGCAAACTGCTTCCAAACCCAGAAAGCTATGGTGCTGAAAACCGACAGAACTGCAAACTCTTAGCGCTTAGGATGGTAAACACCAGGATTCAACCGACACGTTGTTCAAGGGTTGTGACAGTAAATCAAGTACCAGCATAGCTAGATTTCAGTAGCTTCTGGGGGTTAGGATACCAGGTCACAGGGCTGCTCACCTGGCATTACGGCTCAACTTTCCAAGGGGCAGCAGAGAGAAATTAAAAGTTGGTATTTTGACTCTGAATGCCTTGTTAATAATTTTCAGGCAGTAACGACTACTGATGTCGTACTAAATCTTAGGGTGAGCACTGGGGTTTCGGAGAGTAGAAACTACAAAGCCGAAGTGATTCTTTCCCTTTGCATGATACAAAATAAGCAAGTGGAAAGCCAAAATCAGCAGGCTTGAATAACAAATTTGGGTCAGCAATAGCAATTTGAATTTCTGTTTAAACATTTACATTTAAAGTTTGGAACTGGGTACAGTAGCGTGAATTATTACTAAATTTTCCCAGGTTCTCAGAAGAAAGATGAAGACAGGGGTCAGAAGATTTTTTTTACACCTAACCATTAATTTTGGATAATCAGGCTGTTATCTAGCTTATACTCACACCTACTATTAAGGTTCAGTACAGCAGGGCACAAAAACTGGAATTATTGTTTCATTTTGGAAGGTACGAAGATGTAATTTGTATATCATAGTTTGAATGTTGGAGCACTAGCTGGTACCTAGTCTACACTGACAGCTAAAGGTGATGATAGGTTATGGTATCAGGATGGAAAGGTCTGAAATTTCTTTAAGACCCATATATGTTGCTGTTGTTAAGTTTTTACAGTAAGCTAAGGATTAATGTAAAATCATTTACATATTTTTATCCTAGTTCTTAGGCATCGAAATATTTCTTCTATAAATTCAAGACTAGGGATAGAGTTGGGGAGCAGGACAGTCGTGGTCAGAGTGTCTAAACTGTTGCTTTATTTTGCAAACATCAGAAAAAAAGACATCCACTAGCATCACTGAATTTTCATATGGTACTCAGTTCCAGGATGCAATAAGGATGTTCTACTCTACAAAATTAATTCAACATTAAAGTGCTTGATAGTTAAAACTGATATATGTCCACTGATGGCACGCCTGAAATCAATGAAAAGATATTAAGTTCACATAATTGAATTTGGTTCTGTGTTTTCAAACCTGTGGATTTTTGTTCAAGCTTTATTTTTCCATTACAGGAAGTCATTTTCAAGTATTTTATTCTTATGATAATATTGTATGGAATGGTCTCTTTTTCCTGCTCAAGAGATGCCTGTAATAGGGTAAGAACAAAAGTCCCTTTTGGATATTGCAATGAAGCTACAGAAAAGCGAGAAGCAGGAGCAAAACAGGGGTGCCAGAAAGAGCTGAAGCAAAGTAAAGATTACGTGACTCTAACCATCGCTTTTGTAGGTGTCAAGAAATTCAAATCTGCACAAAACTACAGGAGTGCTCTAAGCTATTTCGACTGCCTTTGGACCTGAACGAGTAATGGGGGAGATGACAGCATAGCCATTTTCTATTTCTTTTATACACCAAACTATTTATAACTATTTAGGGTGGGGAGGGGGGGGTGGGTATAAAATCCTAAAAAATAAGCAAACCTGAACTCTAGGCAACTCCTGAAGAGAAGGGAAAATGAATGAAAAATGCTGTGTGAGTGAATGAGGTCATACTCTTTGAAACACCAATTAAAGCCTTCAAAAACTAAAACAACAGTGTTCTGCTAAGTGCTAATCCTTCTATTGAAGCGGAAAAAGGCGGAGGGGTAAGACTGTTTAAATTATTAATATGACCCCATGCTAGTCTGTTCCACTGGAACAATGAGATGAATTATAGTGAGGGCAATGTTATTTTAAATTACTCTCAGCAAGGTGTGGCGCACTTACTCATTTCCCATGGGTTGATGTTTACATGTGCTCATGCATTCCTCTCATACTCCTTCTGCATGTAAGCATTGATCTAACTCAAAGATATTTCATATGTCCAAAAGAAAAAGTTAATTACTGAAAGAGCAGATTCACCCAAGAAAAATCATCTTTTCACTGGAATAGCTTTGTTACAAAAATGCTAGAGCTCATAAGCCCTCAAGGCAAAGCCCTGTATGACAGGAGACAATGAAGGATGGCTTAGTGAATGAGACTAGGGTTAGGATTCAGGACACCTGGGTTCAAGCCCTCTTCAGTTAATGATTCTCTGTGTGACTTTGAACAAGTTGCTTAATTTATTACTTTAGTTTCTTCTTTGTGTCATTGCAGATAATGGCTTCCCATCTCACAGAGCGGTGAGGGTAAAATCTAATGATTCAATGATTCCAAGGCAATCAGACACCATGGACACCATTAATTACCATCAATTATGTTCTGCTAAAGAGGCTTGGAATCGCTGAATGACTCTTCCAGAAACACTGCCCTGGGTATGCAATGTCTGTCACAACTTCTACAAACATGCTTTGCATTCCTCGCTATTTCTTCGTCTGCAAACATCTCTCCAAAACCCAGAAAGTCTTTTGGGAAGGACAAGATGCAAGCTGAAATTCTTCAGATTTGTATTGATGCAGGTGACATGAGGATCAAGTCCAAATCTATTTCCATCCTGAAACATTTTGAAAGGGCACATATATACTGAAATAGGATCAAACATTAAATAATGGCAGCCACTACCAGATGTGGTATGCTATGTGTCAGACTACAAACTGAGACTAAATGAGAGAGTGTATTTCCTCCTCCAGTTCCTATTTAAGTTAGAGTACACTCTGAGAAATGAGAAGAATTTATATTAAGCACAGACTGGGTCTCATGGGACCTGCATTCCTCTTGTGATTCTGCCATTAGGTTTCTAGGTGACTTCAGGCAAGTCACCAATCTTTCACACCTGCGCTCTCCTCAAGATTGTCTCCCACCTCTACCACCCAAAAAGCATAACATTATTTAAAGTACTATGTCTTGCAGACAGGACTACAGAAAGTGCAACTATTTGAACTCCACAATAAACCCTGACATTCAGCTTTTTCTACATCTATCATATGAGCTGACTATAAGGCAGATGAGCACTCCCCTTCAGCTTGGTTCCACTTGAACTGACTCCACTTCCAAGGAAATTAGCTTTGCGGGCCCTATCTCTTCAAAACACTGTAAACAGTTGCAGTAAAAGAAAAAGTTGTATGACCTGAGGGAAGCTGATAAAGCAGTATATATGTACAGTATGTACTCCCTTGGAACTATGCACACTAGAAATAATTTCTAAAAGAAAGAGTAACTTTTCAATCAAAACAATCAATTATAAATGCAGAAAACAGCCCATGCAAAAGCCTGCATTCATGCACCACTGCTTGGGCAGAGCAATGACAGATCTTGCACACACAGTCTCCATCATATCTTAGAAACATGTGATTAGGCATGTCTAAGATCAGGCCCCACAGTGGTTCCTGGAAAATTCTATGGTCTCCCAAGATGGAGAAGGTCCAGGAAGCATCACTGCTGCTATTACTGCTGCTCAACATATTTTAATACATTTTCTTTTGCTCTTCTTCAGTCTTTCAACTGCCAGCACTTAATGCAAAGATCAAAACCAGCAACACACAGGCTGGGACTACATATTTAACACCAGTGAAAACTCAGCTCAGCTCAGGTAGGAGCCATCCTGCACAGCTATTCTGCCCAGCTCTCTTGCACACAAGTACATGTATGCATGTGTGTGCGTACATAAAACAGATTTATTTATTTGATTTTACAGCTTTTGCCAGTGCAGCACATAGCTGCATAGACTACTTCTTTTGCCAGAACACATACTGGCATTCTATTGCTCCAAGCACTTTCCTTATGACAGCTTTTAAATTTTTAATCTCCTCTTTGGTACAGCAGAATGGGTGTTAGAGACCGATTCACATTCTGTACATAAAAGAAAATGTTCTCGCCATTCCTCATCCAAACCAATGGAGATCAGAAATTTGCAACTTTTTTTTGTTTGTTTTCATCTGTACTTCTCTTTTCTATCACTATCTCCCTTCATCTCAACCTAAAAGAAAACTCTAAAACAGTGGTCATTAGCTACAGAAAAACATCATTATTTATCACTGCCCAAGTCTGGATACCAAAAATAGCAACTTTCTTCAAAATACAAAATATTGAAGCAAAGCATTTCTTTAATTTATGTTTAGTATTTATTTAATAAGAGAAATGCATTTCTAAAATATTCATAGTAAATCTTTACAATCTGTTCTTTCCCTCCTCTGTTATTATTTGTACTTTTACAAACCCTGAACATCTGCCAGTGCAAAAATACGAGGTTTCAAACTGTCATTTCATGGACTGAGAGGCACCTCTCAAATCATCATGGACCATTCTCCCAATCCAGAAAACAGGGGCCCGTGATTCAATACATTCGGGACTGCATCAATTCTATGAATAAAAGATGAAAAGAAAAATTCACACTGAACTAGAGAGTCAGAAAAATACAGAAGTGTTTTATTATTTTGTTGCCATTTATTCCCCAAAACACGCAAATACATTCCAGACCGTTCCTGAACTAAGTATGACTCCTCTGCTGCGGGGCAGCTGGGAACAGGGCAGTCCACAGTCACAGCTACTGAGTCAGCCATTGGCAGCCATAAAGTTCTGCTCCCCTCAGTCCACTGTGCTGCATCTTGAGAGGAATGAGTCCTGACTAAAGAGTTCAGACGTGCACACAAGCATGTACAGGCCTCCCACACCACTCATCAAAAGCCATGCTTCTTTGCACTCCAGTGAAATCTCAACAGGGCTGCTCTCTCCAGCTCAACAGCAGCAGAATTCTTCTCCTCTACCTCCTTGCTACATCCCTAATCACTGCCTTAAGGCAGGATCTGCCTTAAAGAATGGGGTTTTTCCTGCATCTCCACCAAAACTTACTCTCTCTTAAGAATACACAATAAATACCTGGATAGTACTTCAGCAGGGGACCTGAAATCCAAGGCTTGCATAGGGTAGAGGCATTCTGTACAACAGATATCACTATTCAGAATACAGGTCTGTATTTTAGTGAAATATAAAGCTGGAATCCTGACTGCGTTTTGTTCATCTGCATGTCTCTCAAGCATCATGGCCTAATGTTAACACGGGAAATTCAAGCCATCTTTCTAATGTCTCTCCTACTGTTTACCCTGTTCCTCTTTTCTCCCAAAACCCTGCATAGAGTTAACGGGAATTTAATAACCACTGGTTTACGTTACTTGATAAAGTGGTTTCTGACAGAGATTAGAAACTCCTCCTTGAAAAACATCATCTAAGTGCTCTGTAGAATTGTACCCCAAGCACCACCTCTTTCCTGCACCTACAGGTGTGAACTTCATTCACTACAAGATTTATGGCAAAATAGTGGAAAACAGGCTGGCTTCAAACAAGAATACATATTTTGAAAAAGATTCCTACAATTCTACCAATTTACTTCAATCCATTACGCATTTAGGCCTTCCCCCCATCTCCCCTCACAACAACATTTTTTAGTAGATGCTCTCAAGCAAATAAATTCAGGCTCTTAGTCTCAACTTTCACTTGCATAAAGCAGTAAAAAGATTTGAACCAACTCCTGAACTGACAATTTCTGGTTTGAAAAAAAAGCTAGATTTCCTGCTTGACTAAGATGAACATCCTAGAAAGCACTGACAGCAAGCACCCTTAAATAATGTATTTCAGTATGTACCCGGATCTCTCGCTGCAGCTGCCCACATGAAATGCAGTACAGGGACAAAGCAGAAGTCACATATGCAGGAAAGGCCTGTCATTTACAACTGTCTAAGGTATGACAGTGAAACTAAAGTTGGACCATGCACCTGAATGCTGTTCAGCTACGCAAAATACAAATCAAGTGTGGTGTGGTTCCAGTAACACAAGAAAACTTCCGCTTGCTTTAAATCATCTCATGCAACCTTATTCAGTTGAACCATCTTTCCTACTCCATATTCATTAATTACTACTTTAACACAAAACACACTGTCTCTTTTTGGCAATAATTTTCTTAAGCAGATAATAGTCACATTAAATCCACCAGTTCAAAAAGGAGCATTTTACCAAATGAGCCATGAATTTCATTTTACTTTTCTGCCACTAGTATGTCAGAAACTCTACGTCGCCTTTAATAAACTTCTCCAAATGAGCATGCTGATAACTGAACATCATGACATTTCTAACAGTGAGAAAGCAGAAAACAAGAAACAATTATATTAAGAAATGAAGGGGGAAGGGGAAAAGCAGGCTGGAAGTATCTTGCTTCAAGTAAAATCTCATTAACTTAGTATTTTGCACTCTTCTCAGGGAAAAAAAAGAGGACTCCTAGGCCTAAGAGGGGCCATGTATCAAGTTTTCTATTCCACTCTTAATGAGACCATCCTGATAATATAGGACAGGACTGAAGTGGGAACCAAGCACTATATCACCACCTAAAGGGCCAGAAAAATTGGCGTAACAAAGTGAAAAAGATAAAGGTACTTGTTTAAGATACTTTGGCTACATTCTCGCTCAACAGATTTGCTTGCAAGTTCACAGGAAAAAATGCATTCATACTGAAAAAACCTGTAACAAAAGGAATCTGCCACTTTCATGGACTGGAAAATTCTTCTCATTTTTTTGGTCACAGATATTCTCTGTTCCTTCATATTCTCTTTTATACCAGCAAAAATAAAAAAGCAAACCTAAAGAATAATAAAAAAAAAGGTGACAATTCTGCCACAGAGAGCACAAGAGAAAAATATCAAAAGTAAAACCAAAACAAAAAAAACAAGATAAAAACTTTAGGAACAAACTGAACTAAATCAAAATAGGTATTTTCAGCTGGTTGATTTTTTTCATTGCCATTTCCTGTTTTTCAATCAGCTCTAATCCTTGGCTGGAGAATTCAATGGAGCTATGTCAATTTATATTTGCTAAGGATTTGGCACATCATATTAAGTATTTCCCAGTGTGATCATCTCTCTAAGTTAAGTAATTAAAACATTTCATGCAAATAGGGACAGAATCTATATTTCAGTTTCTTGACTGATTCCAGCACAGCCAAAAGGGATCCAATTTTCTCAAATGAGATGAATTGGAACATTTATTTGTACACTGAGAGTTCTAATGCCATACCCATGGTGACTAGATACCTCTGTACACTACATATACCCCCTCAAAATACAATGGGAAGCACTAACCTAATTCATAACTGTGTCTACTTTAATAAAGTCATGTAAACATCTAATTAAGCAGCCCTCTTCCTCTTGTCTAAGACATTGCAGGTTAGAGAATCCAAGAGTCCAGACTAACTCTGTACAATATAACCAAATATAACGCTTTCCTCCATAGGGTTCATTTTTACCTGACTGATATTTAAGAGCAACTTCCACTGTGGGAAGGGAATTACAACCGCACAAGAGGTGATAAGGTTGGTACCTTGATTACCAGGCCGAAGTGATTAACTGAAGCATTCAGAGTTGAATTTCACTGGAAGAAGAAAGAGGGTGGGGGAAGCAAATGCACATTTCCAATTTTCATTCTATTTTTGCTTGCTTTGACTCTGTCATGAGTGTCATTAAAGCTATATGAAGAAAGTTTTAAACTTGATTTAAGACCGTCTCTTAGTCACTGGATATACTCATGTATTCTCACCTAGAACAGAAATTTTGTCTCTTTGTCAAACTTGTTGAACAAATTACAAAGGGAAAACCCATTGCAGTTTTTTTGTGGTTTTGTTGGGGTTTTTTGTTTGTTTGTTTTTAACTCTATTATGTGAGACAGACTCTGCCAAGCCTTGCCTTGATAAAAGAAGAGAGCCCTCACTTTGGGTCTGAAAAAGAAGGTGGAGAACTATTTAAAAGGAAAATTAGTAGAACACCATTTTGCATTTCATCCTAAGCCACAGGAAACAACAGAATTCTTTTCTTTGCTTGATCAATGCAGCCCTGGATCCAGCCCTTTATGAGATGGATCTTTGATGATGATCATTATGTATTCAATCTTTGTTGGTAGAATCCAGTTGTGCTCTGTCCTCTTACCTGTCAGAAATGTAGGCTTTTACAGAGTAACTATTTAAGCACTCCAAACCAAGGAAACTGTAACAAGACAGAAAAAGCTCCTCCTAAAAAGTGACAGAAAGCATGCAGAAGAAAACTGTAAGGAGAGTAAAGAAAATCATCATCAAAATGACAGGGATATAAGAAAAGTTAGAGTCTGTAATTTTTCTTAAGAAAGAAAAAAATCTGCATCTGACAGCAAGTTAACAAATATTTGTACTTCAGTTCATGCTGGTGGCAATTTATTTTTCCAGTGTGTCCCCTTGGCTTTAATAACTTGATGTCTCAAAAGGTTTTCTACCCCATGTGTCACAGCAAACTCTGACAAACTGACCACAGGAAATTTGTAAAACAAGGTCAAGCCATTCAGAGGCGCAAAATAAGGTCGAGAAAATAACTTTTAGAAACTCAGTCCAGGATTACAAGTTACAGAAGAGTAAAGACAGAAGAATGCATTCCCCGCCCCAATATATGGAAAAAAAAAGATCATCAGGGGTCTCCAGATTGCAGATGCTGTTTTGAGTCAAATATTTGTCAGGTGACTCAAAACAGCATCTGCAGTCTGGAGACCCCTGACCTCTTGCTGTTCAGGTAAGAGATGTGAGGCCAGAAAGAATCATTCTAATTACCTCATCCAATCTCCTCCATAACAAGCCTGCAAACTGTGGTCAAGACTACAGGCTACGTAATTTAAAAGATATGCAGTCTTCATTTATGAGGGGGGAAATTCCTCCTTATCAATTTGTACCATTAATAAAATATCGTAACTGTAAAAGAAATAAAAATGAAAACTGCATCTTATTCCTTGTCTGATGGACTCTTTTCTCATGCCTTTGGCAAGTTCCGCAGTAAGACGGTACAAAGATAACCAGCACGCCTGTCCTAGCCACAGCAGTTTATTGTAAAAATGTGGCAAAATGAAAACTTTCACCTGAGTTACTCTAGATTTTGGTGATTAATAATAATGAGACCTGAATTCCTACTCAAAACAAAAAATAAAATATTGCTTACTCTTTGGGCTAGCTTCTAGAAGGAACAGAGGAAGGCTTGAGACAGCTGACATAGGACAAAACAACTCCCGCTCAGTTTACAGTAGGAAGAGTTCTGCTGCTGTTGCCCAAACTCCAGGGGCATCGCTGACATTTTCAGGGCATGTGACAAGAGTATGCCTCAACACTCACGTAGCCGCAGAGCCAGTAACAACTGCCACCTATCCCAGGCGTGCAACAGTAAAACCTCTGTACTTTGCTTTGAAAAAATTATTTTGAATATTCATCTTCAAGGCAGGAAGGAGGAAAACCCAAGACTGATCACTGCTGCTTGGTCTGCTCCAGTCCGCTCACAGCAAATTGTTTCTAGAGATACCTGGTTCC
Organism: Gorsachius magnificus; assembly: GCA_034008185.1. Taxonomy (NCBI): domain Eukaryota; kingdom Metazoa; phylum Chordata; class Aves; order Pelecaniformes; family Ardeidae; genus Gorsachius; species Gorsachius magnificus. The sequence goes on along the minus strand of CM067086.1, from coordinate 4,901,228 downwards.
AGTACCTTAGGGATCTTTACTGTGCAGACCTGATGAATGAAATAAGCCCCTAAATGCCTACACAATTTACCCAAGATAGCATTCATTTATCATACAACTGCTACAGAAATAGACAGATTGGCTGAGTTTTATATCTACAAAAGGCTCTTTTTATACGCCTTTGTGACTGAGCTCATTTACATACGGAAATAAATGTTCAGAGCATATAAAATTAAGACACTGAATTAGAGCCCCTCTGAAAATCTAGCTGTGGCATGCAATTTTACCTCTCATACATAAACTACATCATGCTGTTCAACCACTCACCGGTAAACTCAGCGTAGACACCAGGAGCTAACCCCAAGGCAGAACAGCAGGACAGAATTTGCCTTTATGCACTCCACATAACCCCAGTAGTCTTATAATCTTCCGGTTTTATACAAGGCTGCCAGACCTTTCATAGATGCTGGCAACCAGGCCAGCAAAAAGAACAGGCATGTCAGAAGATAGCTGAGAGGACACTGGCATCGCTGCGTATTCTTCTACTGTGAAAAGCAAATTAGGAGAGAGATATAGAGGGATACGAAGAAAAAGGAGCCATATGAACCACAACTGGGAGGCAGAAAAAGACAGCTGTATTTCAGAGAGAAACAACAGAATAGCATTCAATGTGCAGCATCTGAAAAGCACCATATTTTGTGGTGAAAAAAGGAGCTTGAAGAGGAAAAGGCTGGATTCATTGGTTTATTCCCATCTTTGTCACCAATACATTTTTATCTCCAGGTTTGATCCCACTGCCCTGTGTCACAGCATACCCACCAATAATGGATATAAGGTCTGAATTTCAGAAGTGCTTAGCACTGTAACTCCAAATTCAGGCAACAGGTGCTACTGGTATTCAAATACTCGGGGGCAGGGGGGGAAGACATCAGGTCTCTAATGCTCACCTGACCTTTCTGAGACGTTGTGAGGATTAACTAACTGATACCTGTAAAACGTTTAGAGATTCTCAGATAAAATGCTGTAGATGTCAGAACAATAATTTAAATCAAGTGTCACGTAATCACAGAATGTGTTTCAGGGAAAACACGGTGCTTGCAAACTATGAAGAAACAGTATGTTGGCTAGAAGTAAAGAGGAAAAGCAGACAATCAAACACCACACAATTTGTTTCAGCAATGAAAAGAAAGAAAAGCGGAGGTATTGAGCTAAAGAGCTGAAAAAGAAGACTTCGCTTGTTTAAAAGCTTTTGAAGTCAAAGTTCAGTGAAAATTAGAGGAATAAGACTTCTGTAGGAAACAGACCTTATTTGCCATCATGGCACACAAGCAAGACAAAAGCAGGACCAAAAGAGATGACAGCAGCACCAGCTGCCCACCATTCCCACCCCCGCCCCCTTCCACACACACCCGCACGCACACATAGATTGCCATCTTTCACCCGATTAATCCTCTCCCAGGACAGATTAACGCTTATCTGCTCAATATCCATCTGCTTTGTGATTTCAGTAGATTGTAACCAATCCCAAGGCCTTATCAGCGCCTCTCCCCCCATAGGCAGATGGGAAAAGATGGAAATGATCGTGTTCCATTAGCGATGGCAGTGACAACAGGCTAACACAGCTGCCTCTTTCCCTTCTTTCCTCATTCAGGCTCTGCAGCACAGAAAGATTGCAGTATGGCAACACAGGCAAAGCCACCTTCTCCCTCTGCTTGATTTTCACCTGAATTAATGAGTTTAGAGAGGACAGCAACTCCTAAACGCTCCTTCCGAAACAGGTTTAATACAGGAGCATTGCTGTCTCTGCCCCAGCTAAAAGATCAGAATGGATTATGGAGACAGGAAGCAGAAAGGAAAGCCTTGAATTATTAAGATTTAGGCATTTCAGACATCTGCAGACGTGCAGCACAGAAACCAGTAAACAGAACTGCTACAGCAGTATGCTATTCTCTAATCGTCCACTCTTGTACGTGAAACAACACAGACCCATCCTCTGGACATACCTACCTGCAGGTTTCTTTCTCCAGCTCTTCAGGGCTGCATCCATCCTTTAATTCAAAACAATTACAGGCAAAGTGGAAAAAAATAAATGCAGTTGCACAGTTTACTTGCAAAGGAAAAATGTCTTTAGCTGTACGCCCAAATAGAGCTACGGCCCTTACATTCACACAAATGAAAGAAATTGATTTCTGCCCTTCCATATTCCTCACCCTTTTATGTTCAGTCTCTAGACAGACTATAGCAATGGCTTTATTCGCAGAAATCTAAAGGAGGGAAGTGAAAGGACATCAACATTTTTAAAGGAACACAATCACATTAAAAATCTCACTGCTGTTTAAAAATATCTTATACAATATTGCTTGAAGTAATACCCCAGCCTCCAATAACCAAAAGATACAGGACCAACGTGAGGGTGAAAGAGAATATTCTCTTTTTTTCTTGATTTATTTTCCCTTCACAGCTCGAGGATCCTATAGGTTCTCTGAGTGGTGTGTATTCTTCTCATGTTTCTCATTATTCATGGGAGCCTACACAAGTACTTTAAACTAGACTACCATTAAAGTGTTTAGCTAGGCAAGACAAATCCCACTCTCGAATGGATAAAGTGATTTAAAGATCCAAATATCCAACCCGATCAGGTTTGGAATACTGAATACTTGCATCAAATTGCTCACTATCCACAGACAAAGCAATGATTCTTAATGTGCAAAACCAACAAGCAAATTCATACTGAATATTGTTTGGCTGCCCACTGGCAACTAATAGATAGAAATATCTATAATCCCAGAAAACAGACATGGCAATATTTAAAACTTACATAAATATATTTAGTCAGTGAACAAAGATCTCAAATCCAGTAGGATGTGTAAGCCTGAAGTCATACCTGGCACCTCTTCCTGGAAACAGGACAAGTTTTCTAATCTGAAGGAGAAGTGGTTAAGCAAACCACTAGAGAGACAAAACATATATACGGCATCTATCTGAGCAAATCCCAAAGCACTTCTCAAAAGGTGAGTATTAGCCTGTTTTTTTATATCATTGAAATACAGTGTCTTTTATGGTGAAACGCGATAGCTATTTACTAAAATGGGCCAATAGTACAAAACTGCTTAAGACACAGAGTGAAAGGCATGGTATTTAAGTAGATGGGGAGAAGAAATTAACAGAGAAAAACATGATTTCCCAACCTGGCATTCTGCCCAGAGAACTGGGCCTAAAACCTCTTCTTTCATTAAATGAGTCGACGGGCTCTTTAATAACTCCAAGTGGGTGAGACCTCATCTCCAGGTACACAAAAACTCAGTGGTAAATGTGCAATTTGAAAAAAAACTCCAACAAAATCAAGCAAAAAGAACACAACAGACACCCTATGTAAAGTGGTCGTGCACTACCTGAAGAAGCAAAAGGGAGCATAAGGATATATTACGTTGTTTCTAAAAATGTCTTCTGGACACATACAGAAAACCTCTTTTCCCAAAAGGTCACCTGCATTCTGCACCCAAACAGCAAAGCCCACAAAAATATAGGAAATATTATGTTTTCAATAATGTAGAAGGTCACCGTATAACAGGTCAACAATCCATTAACTCTCCTGTGACAGTCTATTGTTCCGGAACCTTATGAACTGAGGTAGTAGTTGGCTGAAACAGTGTAATAGGGTATGATATTGATCTTATACTGTTCTTCTTATAAACATGGACTCCTCCCTGCCATTGCTAAGGTAACGGAGTGCCTTACAATCTTTAGTATAATTATGCTCATAGTAAGCATGAAATAGTATTTACTTAACTCTTTCACAGATGAGGAAAGAGGTGTTTTAGGCAGCTGAATCTCACTGTTTTCCATGGGTGACAGATACTTACATGTCTTTCAAGGCCTGAGATTTTGTGAATAAGAAAAAAACCAAAACAAAACCCAAAATGGATCTGCTGGAGGTCAGGAAGCGCACATCCCATCCACTGGTGTGGCTCTCACCTGCTTCCTACCAGGCAGTGCAGCTGGAGAACGAAGTACATATGCTATCTCCTTCTCCATAAGCCATAGATCCAAGGAGCAAAAGGATGAAAAGTAAGTTCAAAGACCTCTCTGGAATCCAGTGCTGTGGGTAATCTTTTTCAGAAACACAAGTCATGAAGGAAGGAATCCTAAGAAATCTAGTCTCAGGGTGGCTTTGCCTCACGAGACATGGTGTACAAAGGGAGGAAGAGGGAGGCGTAAATTAGTCACCATGGACAAGAACCAAGCTAGACATTGTCTGTGTGTCTAGTAAGAACTTAATCCTAATGGTAATTCTGTGAAAGAATCTAGATCCCCTGTATGAATAAAGAAGCTGTGCACGGGGCTTGTCTTGGTTCAGAAAAAAACACATTGGTCTTGCCCTCTTTGTGAGGGCTTGACCAGCTTCTGTTCCGAGATGGAAAGATGCAGCTCCTTAAAACATCAGCCAAAAAATTAAATACAGCGCTAATGCGAGCTACAAACTTTTGTATTCCTGCCTAACATATTCCCTCTGTCACAGAGGAAAAACACAGTCTCATGGTTGGGCACCGCTGCTCTCAGAAGCACAGGTATACATTACAAATGACTGATTTAAGGAGTCTCAGCAGAGGACATCACCTGCAACAAAATCACTAGGTAACCTTCCTCAGTATCTTAACATTTCCACTGTTCCCCACTTCAAAGCTTGTAAAACAAGCATAAATATTGAGAAAACATATTAAAACAGTCTTTTTAAAACAGCCTGAAAAAGGCTTTGATTTGATAGAATGTAAAAGGAATGATTAAGCTTCAACTCTTGACAACTCTTTTTAAATGACATTTAAAAAAAAGACTGAGTTGAAAGATGAAAAGTACTCATCTAGAGGTCAGTTTTCTAGGCTACAATGCTTGGTGCTGGCCAGCATATCCTATTGATTTAAGAAAACATCCCAGCCTTTCCCTAGTCTGAAACTTAGTTCCTGATGTAGCTTTGGCCATGCTCATTTCAGGCACTTGCAGGTTATGATCAAGTTACATCATGTTACGATCAGTTTATATCAGATTGACATGTAAATATCCTGACTGCTTTTGCTTCCTAGCTCACTAGTAAACAAATCTACTGACAGTGTTTTTCCACCCTACAGTCAAGCTTTGGTTATGGAGAATTATCAGCATGTCAACTCTATATAGGCAAAGTGGAACACCTTTAACATCATCTGCCCAGTTTATTTTTTTTTATTCAGTTTGAAGTTTTCATAAACACATTTGATGGATTTTTTACCTTACTTTACCGGAAATAGTTCCACAGTTCTGTCAACGGTCTCACTAAGGGTCACATCACATGATCTAACATGGTCCCTTTCTAACATTACCCTGCCTTCTTGTTTGCTTCATGTGGAAAGACCTGCCACCTACAGATTCAGATGCTCCAATCTGCTATGAGCAAGTGGACAGTGTTTTGGATTACACCAAGTCTAGTAAATAATCCTGTGGTGAAAGTTATTTCAAACCTCCAGTGAGCTCTTTTGATCTGCTTCTTGCACTGTGTTCTCCTTGCCCTGTTAACTGACTGCGCTCAATCAATGCACAGCATAATATGGCTGACACACTCAAGTTCTTCATTACAACTTTTAGTATCTACATGATCCATCTGGAATTAGAACTTGAAACCTTTTAGTGCACTTCAGATTCTCCGGAGAACCTTGTGAAGACAGTGGTCAGAGCTGTAAGGAAGCAGTGGCTGAAGTTATGATCATACTTGCCTTCTGCAAGAGTGTCTTTCCTTTTTTTTCCCCCTCCAGCTGTATCTTCAGTCATCTAGATTGACATATGCTTCCTCTACGATATCTTATTCAAGCCATGCAGTAACTACTGCTCCACAAATACCTGACCTCTGGCAATAGTTAATCCATACCTTCTTGTCAAGCCTCCACCTATTCCGCATCTTTCATCTCCCTTCCTCACTCTTCCTTTCTTCCATTCCATCATGTATAGCACAGCTTGTTAACAGTACAGCTAGTTATCACACACCGGGTTCTTCCCCCTTCTCTGCTCTCTTAATTAGCATCTCAAAATGTGACCAGCCTAGCAAGGACTTCTAAACTCAGTAACTGCGAACACTGAGGTTGCTTACATGTCTGTTGCCTCAACTCATATCTTTAGTCTGTCATCTCCTCATAGCCTTTGTCCATCACATTCAACCTACCACCTCTTTACACAGCTAATAACACTATACACAAGCATCAGCACTGCTCTCTTTATTCTCATTTTCAATTCACAAGCATGCAAGATGTACAGTCTGGTGCACTGCAGGATTAGTCAAGTCTTCCTGGTCACAAGAGTATCCTGATTACAGATTCTACAAACCGGGCACCTGTCAAATTGCCACAGCCATCAGATTAAGACTTTCTCTTGTTTTTCAAAAAGCAAAGAAGATTTTTCAGATGACAAACTTTCTATAATTATATTGTAAGTGAAGGTATTTTAGGTCTTTTCCTCTACTAGATACCATACTGAGCATTATTTGGTGGCTTTGTCTACTGGGATCCCTACTCTTGCTGATTTCACACTGGTTTTCTGGCATAGAAATCGAGCTATAGGCATTGGTCCGTATTTCCTACTCTCTCTGAGAACGGTTTGTGCTTTTCCATCTGCTCGTCTGACTGGATGGATGTCTAGGAATAGTAATGGTTCTGACTCCTTTGCCCACATCCCACATATTTTAAGGTTTCACTAGGGAGAAATGATGCCATTTTGCACTATTTGTTTCACAAAGAGCTACGTCAAGGATAGGGTCAAAAACAGCAAGGCAGCAGCTGGCTAGTCTCTTCAGGAGTTTGGCTGTACTATTTCCTCCTTCTTCTCAGAAAGTGCTGAATGTAGATTTTTACTTCCACAGGGGAGGACCTGATAATCCCCTGGTGGGTGATACCATCTGTCTGTTCAGGAACACATCCTTACATCAGAGATACACAGAATGGTATGATACACAATGAGTTCTGGGCTCCACAGAGCCCTCACCACTGGGAATCCACCCCATGGGGAGTGGTCACGCTTATAGTCACTGCCTTATCTTCTGGTAGTAAAATCATTTATAGGATTCGAGTCTGTTCCTGTTCACTGAAGTCAATGGGGTAGCAGTGGTCTACACCACCTGAAGTACGGGCTAGTTAATTTCTAGACTGATGCAGAATCGGGCCCCAAACAGCAAGTCCTTGAGGGGTCTTTTTGGAGAACTGCCATTCTAATATAGTTCATGGAGTGAGGAGCTGGACCTTGGAAGAGAAGCCCAGAATAGAGGTAAGGGCAAGGAGGGGGAAAGGAGGTTAACATTCTGCAACAGCAGCTACTAAATCTTATTCTCCCAATGGATGTTTTCAAGTGTATGTTTAATTGATATTCTCACATGCCTCCAGCTAAAGCACTTACTACTTTACTCCATTAGGACTCCTGGTTTACAGCTTTACATTATATGGAAAGATGAAACAGGTAGAATTCAGAACTAGTAGAATAAACCATTCCTGTCCTCCTACCTTGCCTCCTGTCTATATGTGACAACATAGTTCTTGTTTTTCCGTTGCAGTCAGTACATGACATGTCACCCTGATGACATTTGCAGTAACTTTTGGAGAGAAGAATTAAACTTCCCTTTGCCACGGAGCATGGAGATAAAATGTTGTTTAGCACACCCATGGGTAAAACTAATCAATAAATACATTACAACAAAAATATTCACAAAGGTCTAATCACTAGAACTTCCAAAGTACAAACTGCAGGCAAGTTTGGACCAGTAAAAGCTTTTTACATAGCGGGCAAAAGAGCGGTTTAATAGCAGCCATCCTTGACAGAACCAAATGAGAGTTGAATCTACATCACTGGAGTCTCTTTGAGCAGTGAGGCTAGTGGATGGTTGCTCCAAGAGCTGGAGCTGTTAGCCAGATTACTATTTTGATTACTCTGCATTGCAATGAGAAGCTTTATCAGGGAGAGCAGGTCAGCAGGACCCTAGTAAGCTTCCATTTTCAAGGGCAACAGGAGAGGGAACACAGCCCAGCTGTAATGTATAGCTGCATCCAGCAGCCTTTCCAACTTTTTCATAGTAACTAGGGAGTCCAAATCAAGGCTTTTTGTTTTAGTGGTCTTCGATGAAATTAAATGTGAACAAATGAACAAAGTAGCAAAAGCCTCTAACTTTACTCATTGCTTAGTCAAGGCAGAGATAAGCAGCTTTTCCAGCTCTTCTAAGATATACAACCTTAATTCTGCACTCCTTGTTTTCCTATTTGTTCTTTATTTTAATGTTTTAAAAGCAACTACTGATACGCACTTATAACTGGACAACTACAATGGGTGTGCCTAAAAAAAAAAAAAGTGTCAGGGAACTGACTGAATGACCTTGAGATCTACCAGCCAGTGTGTTCTCTCTTAATGAGACTCACATCCACTGTTGGAAGTCCCAACACCACAGTGTGCTAATGTTTTCAACAGGAAGAAAATAAAAATAAAAATCACATTTCTGCAAAAGTGGTAGGTTCACAGTCCAATGGTTAGCACACATCTGTTTAGGCTTCAAAGTATAGGAAAGGATAGGATTTTTCCTTCTACCTACTGAATTCCCAGAGGGCCGATGCTCTTCTCAGTGCTACAGTAGGAGATGGAAGTGTGTTTTCCATCAGATCAACAGATGGGGTCAACAGGACTACAAGGTCAGAAAAAAGGACCAATCTTTCTTGCTCTTAGCTGTTAGAAGCAGCAATTTAAACATGCACACTGTAATACTAGATGTACCCACAAGATTTAACAACAAAATTGCTTTCTTCAATCTAAAAAAAGGTTTTGCCTACTTTCTATGACTACTGCAAGTTCTACATCCTCAACCATTTTTCTTCTTAGGGAGGTTGCTGGAGGAGGTTTGAGTACTGGGACAAGCTCTCATGCTGCCATAATGCTGACTTGCAGACATTTTAGTGGCAGAATTACAGTGTTGCCACAACAAAGTTGTAATCCTAGCAGTCCCAAGGTACATTTATGATGTGGAAAAAATACCATGTAGATAAAATCTTGTTATCAGCTAGTAACAATTACTACCACTATTTTCATATTTAAATGTTCAGAGCAGATGTCAGCTGTTATTCATAAAGTAATGCAGTGGCAGTCCAAAGTTACTCCTCTCTTGCCCTTCTCTCCACTGAAATTACCATACATAAAGCAGAGATATTAATAGTACTTGTAATTATACAGCTCTAAATATATATGCAGCTGAGGATTCAATTCTGAAAGTTGCTTTGCGCTATCAAGCCTCAATTAAACCTACAGGAGTTGCAAGCAAGTGGGCTTCTGCATCTCACAGGACAGGAATCTGAAAAAGCAAAAGTTAAATAAACAGCTCTTTTTTGTAGGTGTTTATGAATCTGTCCATCTTTTGCCCAAATACTGTTGCTCAACACTTCTATTTTTCTGTAAATAATAAAGAGAAATTTACTATAACCTTCCTCCTTTAAACGAGTGTCTTCTAATTACACACATGATGCATGGGCAGAAAAGGCAAGTGGAGAAGAGAGAAAACATGCAGTAACTTTTCACACTGCTAAGGTCATGGCAACCTTGAGTGCTCCTCTAAGGAGAGAAATAGCATCCTTTCTCCAACAGCCTTACACACGCCACAAGGGTCTATTTGCAGTTAACTCTGTGAAACCCGCCTGCGACCCGACACTAGTCACTACAGCGCAGTACTCGTGCAACACAGGATTTGCACAAGAAAAGGGAACAGAGTGAAAGAGTGGCAACATAAGGAACAAACATACAACTCATTTTCAAAACGTGTTCACAGTAGCAACGAACTTCACTGATACCAGCTCCCGCTCAAAGTCTGGTAAGCCCAGCCCCTGCTGCTATGATATGTGCTGCGTTGTCTGCCTGTACAAAAACAAAGCCAGGGCTTGATGCTGCAGACCCATGGGAAGCTAAGTGCTACTGTGTAAAATTGCTTTGCAGTGCACGTGTCCTGCTCAAAGCAGACTCTGCTCCCTGCACCTTGAGCATCAGAAGGGATTTAATTTCCCTGCAAGGGCCCATGAGAAATGAACAATACAATGTGCACAGTGGGCATAATCCTTGACTCTTGTTGACGCCACACAGAAATCCATTCTGTCTTTTTCTAATCCTTACGCACAGCCGAAGCTTGCATGATGAAGCTGAAGGGACAGGAGCTATTTATAGCCTTTAATTTCATCCTGCATCAGTGGATTTTCAGGCAAAGGAAACAGAGCTTTTAGCTTGTTTCCCTTTTTAACCTGTTCCGTGCTCACAGCTTGGAGAAGTTAAAATAGTTTTATCTCAGAGACATTTAGTGGTTTCAAGGAAATAAATATCCAAAAATAGGTCAAAAATGCTAGAGGTTCGAACCCACTATTTACTCACAGGACAGGAGCAATGCAGGGTTTCCCACTGCTGCCCCTACAGTTCTGCAGATGCAGCGTAACAAGGGAATATGCAAAGCAACATACATCATCACGGTTTCAAGGGCTATGCAGGCAAGCTTCAAACACAAGGGCATAGCCACCCCCTCTACCCTGCTTGCTCCTCAATTCCTCAATTTTCTGATTTGTTTTCCATTTTGCTCCTTGCAGCTGTGAAGTCAGTGTTTCTCTCCTGCTCTGCTGGCACCCTTTTTAATGTGGTCACACCATTACAGCAGATGAGTTTCATGCAGGTACACAAAGCAGACAGAGAGCTGCCTGCATGAGATAACAGACCTCCAGAGAGACTGGAGCCTCTTAAGTCTCCTAATCCACAAGGCACGCAACACTGGCCACTTGCAAACAGACCTGCGTGAACAACTCAGAACAGCTAAGACATTTCACAAAGTTCACACTTCTTGTCTGCATCCTGTAATTTTTACAAGCTTATTGCCTATTCAGTGGTTTTTCTCATTATATTTGTTTCCTGTGATTTGACCTTCCAAATCTAGGATGTGATCTGTTTTGCTTTGTTAGGCATGACTGAATCAGACACAAGGAACCATTTTTTTTTTCTTCCCGTGTGCAGGGGAATACAATTTGTGAAAATATTTCTGCTAAAAGCTGTTGCTGAACACGAATTTCTCTCATCTCTGTCTACAAGCACCCATTCCTGTACAACTCAATAGCCTAATGTGCGTATTGTAAAGCATATGCAAAAAACCCCAAAACATTAAAAGATGAGAACAAATTCTAATAAACATTCATGAAAACCATTTAAAACCAGTCAGCAAGAAACTAAAAACAAACAACAGGGAGAAAATTAAAAAAAGAAGAAATATAGGTAATAAAATCACCTGGTTAAATTGATTAAAATGTTGTTGATTTAGCCATGTAAGTTAGTACTTTTATAAGTAAGTAGCATATCTACCCCAATGATGACCCTACATAGCCATCACTGGTTGGCTACTTCCATGCAATTGATCTGGAAGCAGAGTTAGCACAGGGCTGACTGATAACTATCTGAGTTTAAGGAGCAGGCTGTGACATGTCTGAAAGCATAATGACAGTCAAATGCTCTAGCTGAACTATTTACATAGTGGATGGAAGTCCCAAACTAGTACTGTGCTAACACATGGGGAAAAAAAAAAAAAAAAAAAAAAAAAATCAGTAAAAGAAACCAAATCATGAGGCAAACCCAGGCAGTAGAAATCCTTTCAGCAGAAGAGCAGCAGCACAACATTACAGTGACATGCAGAAAGCCAAAAAATAGAGCTGGGATACGGGCGTGCAGTAAACTAGTTGTATATCTGCATTTCAGCTACAAGACCAGACCAGTGCTTTTCTAAAATCCCACCAAAAAATGTAGATCAGTCTTTGGGACCTCATGTCCTACACTGAAAAAATTTTCAAAGCTTTGTTGTGTTTTCCTTCTTATTTTTTTTCCAGCCAAGAGCATGGGAGGTAACTCTAATGTCTGAAAAATACCAATACATCATTTCTTCTTCTCCTGCTTCTCCCTTTGCACTTCCTCTCTCCTTGATCTCCTCTTAATTTCTGAAGAGCCTCAGTGGGGGACATACTTCCAACTTACAAGGCCAAATGACCGAGGGTATAAAGCACTGCATCTCCACTGAAGTCCACAAAACTTTACCAGTTTGTATCAAAGTATGCTTTGGGTTTTTTTTCTCCCGTTTGGTAAGTTTTGAATCAAATCTATTTTACTGAGGATTACAAATTCACCCTTATTTCCTAGCCAAATGTTAATATTCACACGGGGTTAAGGTTTTTTTAAAATCAGTTTAAGGAACTTAAACACCCTATGGCCATTGCCCTTCAATAGGAACCAATACCTTACTCCCTCAGGAACTTAAAAACATCCCATCTGTAGTCAAATCCTTCTCTCAACTACACTGGTAGAGAAGCAAGAGTTATTCAGAGGGGTTCTGCAGATATGTCACATATGTAGTGAGTTCAGATTTAATTTCCGGCAAGTGACATGTACAATATGCCTTTCCTGACCTGCAACATTTGAGGAAGTATCGATCAGATTAAACTGCTGGACTGGAAATAAGAGAGGATTTTGAAGGGAGATACATGTGTACACAAACATATAAATAGAAAGCCATATAAAAATATAAAATCTTTGGCATTACAATACTGTGTTATATAAATGGACAGCATTTCCCCAGCAAATAGCAACATACCTCAACGTAGCTGTTCTGACATTTAGTTAACTTGGAACATACAGTTTATATGGATCATTCCTGCATCCCACCCAAACACGGATTGCCTCAATTCCTACATATTCCTCAGCACCTGGCCTGCAATGACAGCATTTGTTTATACACCAAATAAACAAAGCAAGAAGCCCCATGGATCCATGGAAGAAAATTTTTTCTAATACAGAAGAAAGCCCAGAGGGATGAACCTGTTTGGGGAGGAGGGGTGAGAGAGATCTATAGAGAGAGAGGTAGATATATATAGAGAGATTTTTTTCCACAACCAGACTTGCAAAAATAAATAAAAAACAATTTTGTATGAGAATCTTGTCTGAGTTTGTTGTCAACTCTTCTGTGAAAGAGCCAATAAAATTTAGATAAAGGCTTAGGCTTTAATAAAGTATTTTCTCTCTCCTCATCTACCTGCCCTATTAATCTAGCCTTTTCTCTCCTGCCAGATCTCCTAAGAGGTCATAATCTTCTAGCTGTGACATCAGTGCCTGTTGCTGTGGGGAATGGCTGGCAATATCACTAATACAGGATTATGGTCAGCATGTTGCCATGTGTGCCAAAGCAAGCACACAGATGTGGGGAATGATCTTGAGCCGCACTCAAATGCTTACTTCTATTCAAGCTCCCCACTGGAATGACAGACCACATAGGGCTGTGGAGCAGCTCCGCAGGGAGACGGGGCTTCCCTGCAGCACTAGCCATGCCATCGGCACCAATTCCACACGGGCAGCTGAAATCCTGTATGGTTTCTCCACACAATCGCTTTCCAGAAGCAAGTTTGGGAAGCTGGGCTGGCTGTTCTTTTTGCGAGGCATCCTAAAGATCTGGTCCAAGTCTCTGCCTGGCCTCTCTTCATCATTATCCTTATTTTCCTATCCAATATCTGCATACCTGAAGACAGATGAATTCCATAAAGCCACTCCTTCCTTATTTATTTAACAGACTATGGCCATGGGTTTGCTGACACGTTTATAGAACAAGACATTGAGAGGGAACACAAGAGTAGTTTTCTGACAGAGAACAAAATGCGGTGAAGTTCAGTATCCAAACCTGAACAGTTTAGCCTGGCAGATCTAGCCTGAAGATTTTGCATAAAAACAGGGTAAACCTCAGCAACACCCAGAGTTCCTTCATCACACGATGCTAAGTGAAATTCTGCCGGCACAACCCTTCTAAATACACTGCATCTCTGACACGAGCACAGCAGCTACATCTGAAACAGAAGCCACTTGAATTCAAACCATACAAACATGACAAGTTTCACTATGGGATCTCAGGTTGTACATACAAGTGACAAACAGAAAAAGCTCATTCCAGTTTTAGAAGTGTAAATAGTGCATCATGTATACATTGGAAACTACCCCTAAAACTAAAATGCACTCTCAAAAATCTTCCACTATTCAGACTCAAATAGATCCAGTTATTGCCACTGCAATTCTCTCTCCACTTCCGACAGATTTTTTTTTTAAAAGTAATTTTAGGCATACATAAGGCATAACAAGAATCATCCCAAAAGAAATTTCCTGCTCTTGTCCACAGTACTTCAAGGAATATTCTCCTTGCCAGGTATTTATTTATACAGTTGGTTATGAATGAGTAATGATAGTAACATAAGATACATTTGGGACACTATGGACCAAACCTTCATTATGTGGAGAAACAGAAGTAGGCAAAATGAAGCGCAAATTCCTGCACACTCCACAGTTCAGAATGGCTTTACAATCTATGCTCCGAGATGCTGTCTTTTTGTCTGTCACTGTAAACCTTTCCAACATAATGAATAATTAAAAGCAGCTAGATTACATGGTATATCACATTAATGACCAGAAAACGGGGTTATATCATCTGCCCATTTCTCTCTTTTATTACCTATAGCGTCGCTGACCCCAGACACCTCCTGAGTGTTACTCCCATTTAACCTACTCTCTACAGCTTGGAGCCAAAAGGAGTAATGGCACGTAGCTCAAAACAGAAGTCATCAGCAATGCCAGCAGTGTGCTCCAGTTTGGTACTGCTGCAGTACCACTTTGCAACTGCACCTTCCCCAATAACTACACAGGGTCTGAAAAGGATATTTCTCAGGTTTTTCACAATAGCATGCTCCTTGCCACAGGCCAAGCATGGGAAAACTTAATCCCAGAGATAACACATCTCACCAGTTTGTGGAAGCGTGGTTTTGCAACCCTGCGTGCGACTAACATTTCATTGTAATATGTCTTTATCTTCTTTCCTGAAGATACTCACTGAAGAACAGCGTCAGTCCTCACAGAATTGCCAGAGAAGAGAGCAGGAAAAAAATAAAAAAAGTGGAGAGACTTTCAGTGGGTAGGGCATTATCTGAACTTACATTTCCTGTGGAGTAGTATGCATAGTAAAGAATTCAGCCTAAAGTCAGTTAAGCCCCCAATTAGTTTCTGTAGTATCCAAGTATGATGCCAGTAAGAGAGGAATATGTTATCAAGAGAAGAATTAGCAAGACAATTAGCTCAAAAACTGTTTGTGGGAAATACATTACTCTTCCTAAAAAAGATTTTGTCTTGTTTCTTGTATGTGCCAGCCTTTCCCCGAAGGCTCCTTCACCATTTTCTCAGGCTATGTAGTAACAAAAGCCAAAAATACTGAGATTGTAATTTCAACTATTTACAGCATAGCCAATCGCATGAAAACCACATGTGTATTGTGCACATCTGCCACCATCCTACAGGCAAAAGAAAAAAAAAAAGGATCAAAGATATGCAACAAGATTTCTAGCATGTGAGTTGCAGCAATGTATTTGCAACACAGCATCACAGCTACAAGCAGCCCGACAGGGGCACAAGCAGATGGCTTGATATTATTCTCCAGACCTTGGATTGCTAAGTGTTAATAGGGTTGTAAATCACTGCTGTAAAAAGTAACAGAGACTGGAAGTGTAAATGTGTGGGTTTATTTCTCTTTCAAAATGTGCATTGTATATCTATATGGCTACCCATTATATAAATATTTTCTTCTTCAAGAAGTTCTTCATCTAATGTTTTGGCTCCACAACTGGCCAGCCTCCAGTAGTCCAGAGAAGTAGTACTTGGTTGCAGATATTAGTCAGAAATATAAGCCACACTTCAGAAGGGAGAGACTGGAGATGGATTCAAATTCTCTAATGTTGAATGAAATAGTTCAAGATCGCCTCAGCTCTCAAACTATCATGATCCTATGAAATATAGTAGATATTTCCTCTCTCAAAACAATGAAATCTCTTCCTAACCCTTAAAATCTTCACTGCTTATACAACAGTCCAGGCTATAACTAACTCCAGACTCCCACCCCCGTGAAATAGCACTTTGCTAGCTTGTCTTTGCCCACTCCAAAAACCACTGAAGTCAGTAAAATGCTATCTGTTGAGACCAATGGCTGTGGATCGGGATTTGTAGATTCCAGAGAAGCTGTACCCAAGCTCAGATCTGGTATTTTACTTCAGTTTTTCCCTAGATCAATCCAGACCACTGAATCTGAAAGGTTTTAGAAATTAATCAGGGGAGGGCAGCAGGGACATGACACAGGATGGGGGTACACGACACATGATGACACCCAGAACTGAATAATTATGCTTAAGTATCCTACTGAAAGATGAATTATTCCTTCTCTATCTTGTTATAAAACAGAAGATAGAATGCAAAAGGATTGATTTAAATAGGTGCTGCTGGTAATTTTTCACAATTGAAAATTTGAAACTATAGAAATATTTTTTTTTTCTTCAAGTAGGTTATGGAAAAAAGTTAACAGGATGAAAAGTTCTAATACATGGAACAACAAAGAATCTAATAAGAGAACCCGATCACAAACTGAGCAAACTTTTGAAGTGGCAAGGGGAGAGAAGGCACTACCTCTAGAGTGCTAGAAAGATGACAATGTTATTTAACACAGGGAAAAGGAGACCCAAATTCAGAGTTCCTGTAACTGTTGATAAAGATGTGTCAAATATACATTACCTTTCCTTTTTATTCCTGCTTCCTTGCCAAGAGGTATAAATGTCACCTTCACTTCCTTTTCTGTCTATACAAGGTCAGGGAGCTTTACACCCTTCTTCCTGGAATGACTCCAAAACATGCCTGTTCAGCACACTGCCACACACAGATTATTGATCTCTGCAGTTGTACTAAAGCCAGAGAGCCAGCAGAAATCCTGTTGTTGCAAGAAGGTACCCTGGGCTGATGACAGCCCTTTAGGAAAGAGTGAGTTGGTGAAGACTGCTCAACTAGAGGAACACAGGCAGGAAAAATATCTGCAAGTGTGATTATGGAAGGGGTTTAGAGAATCATTCATTAATAGAATTTTGGGAAAGAATGATGCAAAACAAAAATGCATACTGTTTTGGTGGTGACCAAATTCAAAGGAAAGAGACTAATAAACAATTCAGTCGACATCCAACTTGTCTCCAGGTTAGCCCAACAAAGGATGAGAATGCCTGTATTTCAGTATGGGTATTGTAACAAGCTTTAAGCATGAGCCCCTCAAAAAGTGCCTGAATGCCTCCAAAGAACAGGAAATGCTAATGCTATAAGGCCAAACGATAAGCTTCTAATAGCCAGTACTTAAATCTGTTTCTTAATCACTCCTTATTAGCAAATTGGTTTTTGGAAGTCTAATAACTTAGAACCACCACTATTTAAAATACTAGCCTTGAATGAAAGATGTTGGAAGATATTCTTTGCTATTAAATCTATAAGTAGACTCAAAATTTAGCCTAGTTTTTAATTCTCACTGATATGCCAAACAAGACAATTAAAAGTATTGCAGATAAAACAGTTTTCTTAACCGGCACAGACACCGAAGCATAGCTGCTTCATCAGTGCATTCAGCTTAGGAGACAGAAGCAATTGCTCACTTGAATTTTACCTAGCTTAGTCCTTGTCTTTTTCAGAAAAGTTAACAATTAAATGATTAATCTAAATTAAATGCATTTATACTGTTGCATTATGAACTCAAGAGTAATGATGAAGAGATCCCTACAGAAGAAAATATAAGAATCACTGACATTTAGAATTACCAGCACCATGTTTCACCAAAATCCATGTAAGCATGAATCCGGGAGAATTATTCAATGGATCAATAAGTGAATGGATGGATAAATCTTCTCAATAAAACATTTAGGGCCTCCATAAAAAGACAGCACCTGATTTTCAGTTTAGTAAACAAAGGGAGCAGGCAAAATATAAAAGCTGTAGGTAAGGGTAAGTTCAGGTTAGGAGTGAAAGGGAAATTTAGATTTTTCTCATTGTCACAACAAAAAGACAGCTCACACCTGATTTATTCCTGGTGTTCTTCCATGGATGACATCGTGATATTAAACAATAGCCAAGAGTATCATGTTGCACTTGGAATTGGGCCTAGCCAATTGCATTAAAATTCTGATTCAGAACATTTAAGATTTGATTTGTAATCCATCCTAAATTGACTACAGAAACCCTGTCAAAGTAACACCAGAGGCTTTGACACAGCTCTACTAATAAGAGCACAACAGCAATAGTAGTTCTGCGTCAGATAACAAACATGACATTTTTCAGGAGTGGAGAAGAGAATGAGCGGGCACATCCGTGCTTGCCTGAGCAGACAGGCAGGCACATACACAAAGACACAAATTTATACTCGTGCCAGCAGCCACAGCTCTGTCTTCTCGTGGAAGCTACACCCACTTATGCTGATCTGCTCTGTAGATACTTTTAGAACCAGATCAACCTGTGCAAATCCACAGAACCTTACTAAAACCCAGTGGAGCAGTGCCAGTTTGCAGCAGAGGAGAATCTGAATCTTGCTGTACCTTTGGAGACTGTTTGACTGAAGGGTTTTACGAGGGAGGGAATTCCTTTTCTTTCAGCTTATTTAAATGACCTGCAGTTACTATGGTTACTCTTAAGGCATTTGAAATCTGCCTGCATGATGCAATTGGTGAAATGACAAGGCACAAAAATTGATGTTCCTGTGAAACAGGCTGTTCACCCAGGACAGAAAACCAAAGGCTGTAAATAGCTGATGCTGAGGATCTCATATTTAGCCCATTGGCTCCACCTCAGACACTTTCAGTGCTATCAAATTAGCATTTCCACTGTAGCTCTCTTGGTGACATGGGGCACAAGTGCTTTTGTTTCAACAAAACCCACTGTGTTAAGTTCACTCCACTGAGGCTTTAAGACAATAGAGAAATGTCATTCAAAGAGCAGGAAAACAATGAGCTGTTATCTCTCTCATTTATCTGGCCTATCTATCAGACAGGGAGCATGAAAGTCTTGTTTCTTTAACAAATTATGTCATAAAATGCAGAGGAGGCTGCAAACACTCCCCCTTCACATCCTGCTTCGGTTGCATTAGCTGAGTGTTAAGGACACTTTCTGAGTGTGCTTGCCCATTTTCCCCTATATGCCACATCAAAATACCACAACCAGCACTGTAACAAAAGCCATGTTAATCTGTAATTAGTTAATTAATAGAATATGGGAATACAGAAGCAGCTACTCATCTCTCTCCAGCACAGTTATTTATACAAACACCAGTGTAGACATTTTCAGCCCAATAACACCTGTTATTTTAATAATGTAGAAAGTGTTGGTGTAACATTTTTTTTTCACATGCATTTTAATTTACTAACCTGCCCCAGGCTGACTACTCAATAACTTACCATTTCTTCTTCATCCTTAGCCTGGTACCATCTGCGACAACAAAACAAGGGAAAAGGTGGAGGCAGAAGGAAATGTTTGTTAAATAAAATCTAAATGATGGATTCAGATGGATGTTTTCCATTATCAAAAGGAACCGAAGTGTTACTCTTCCAAACTGCAAGGATACAATATTGATTTCAGTAAACACAAACTGAATGCAAAACAGAAAGACAGTCCTGCTTCTTTTATTTAGCAGCTCCTCAGGTTGAGGATGCCCATGTTTTGCCCTGTAGCAGAGGCTGACATGATGACACCTCCAGTAAGGCAGGGAACTGCCATTTCAGGCCCTGATCCCACATCACTGATGCCCCTGAGGGCTGGGCCACTGACTTCACAGGTTTAAGGATCAAACCTTTAGGTGTCAGCACAGTTGCTACATACCACAGAAGAAATACCAACTGAAGGTTTTTGGCAGCAAGGGACACTGAAGTTCATGGTTAAAAGATGCTCACTCAGCATTTGAAAGCTTCTATTTTTTACATCACTCTCAAGAGCTGTGTCATGTTAGTGTTTGTAAATAAATCTGTAATTAATAAGGTATCCACTGTTCCCTCAAGTATAAACCAAAATTTTAGAACCAAACCAAAAATCTTTGAATGGACTCTCAAAAGAGAGAGGATTCAATGTTAATTGTGTGTAAATGAAAGTCATGTAATCTCTAGGATTCAGAACCTGCACTCCAAATGACAGGCGATCCCTTTTGACTCACCATCTCCAGCACATGTCCTCAGTTCACCAAAGACCTTTTTAATCTGATACTTTCATCTTTAACAGCTGTTTATTGCTCAATTTACTTTAGTTACCTCCTCTAAAATTATCTACTTATGTCAGTATGGTTTTAGAGCTTTGTTTGTAAAAAGTCTTTTTAGACCACTGTGCTTGCAGAACTAGAGGCATCTATTCCTTTTGTACAGCACCTACATCAACAGCAGTAGGAAGGCCAGAATCCATGGACAAAATATTCTCCTCCACCAGTCTCTGCAGTGCCAAGAAACAATTGTACTATTTGGTTTCATCAGATATGTACAGCTGCATACAATGAAAAGTAAAACGCACTCCAGCCAAGCCTTTGGACTGCAGATTTGGGATATAACAACATTCTGAACTAGGCAGCAAAGCACCAACCATATCCTTAGACACATCTCCCGCTCCGAATGGTTAGCAAAGCCCCAAACCCTTTGCATGCTGAATGCAGGGATCTTCACATCTACATATGCAGGTCAAGTAAACACAGGAACACGGGCTAAGCGAAGGAGCCCTAACCACTTCTTCAAGCTTTTGCACAGCATACTGTATTGTTAAGCAGCAGCAGGAGTATGAATACCCTGGATGTACAGCAGCTGTCTGTGTTTCAGCAGGAAGAACATGGCTGGCTAGGCTACAGAATAAGCAGCAGGAATCCTTGCTTTGCCAGTCCAGTCTTACCTTACACAAAAGGAGATGAGGAGGAACTCTCTCCATTCCCTGTGCCCTCCAGGTTACTGCAACATGAAGATTACACTCAGCACTTCACAACCTCAGTGATTCTACTCTGGAGGACTGCTGGACAAATGACAGTCCAGAAAGATTAAGAAATGTTCAGGGAAATCATCACAGAACAAAATCCTGTTTCTAATTAAAAAAAAAAAAAAAAAAGGTATATTAAACAACTGTTAAGTCACCCTCCTGCACTAAGGGCCTCACTGTGATTCTCTGCATTTGTATTTCCTCTGGCTTACAAGAGTTGAAGTAATTGTTTGGTGCAAAAATAGGAATTGTAGTTCCCAAAGGACCTGGCAAACCACCATCACAAACATAAGTATCTTCGATCACAGAAGTTTTAGATACAGTACAATCTCTCATGCATTCAAGTCTATAAATCTTGTCATCCAGTCCCACAGGCTCTTCCTCAGAACTGTTATGTTAGAGCATCAGGAAAAAATGGGGGGGAGGGGACGAAGAAAGAAAAGTTCCCATTAAAAAATATACTCTGGAATGCCATTTTACCAGCTATCAAACAGCAGAATTAATAGAATTGATTTAGGGGAGCTATTTCCAAAGGATGAGAGTAAAAATTTCCAGCTTTCCCAAGAACTGTTTGGTAATTTGAGAGCTAAAGACACTACTTTTGCAACCCAGACCAGAAGTATTGCTATTATGCCTTAGCTTCTGTGTTTTCTTCACAGCAGTTTTACGGCTCGGGCTCCAGGATACAATGGAAAGCCCACAGCAGCCACTGAAAAAAACTGAATACATTCATACAAGGTGCTGAAAATTAAATGACTAATCAGCCATCAAGCAGAATGCTTCAGAGGGGTTTGTACCAGTGAACCTGAATATTGATGCTGCCAAACTGTATGTATACTGTTCTTTTACATCTGTATACAGTTCTCAGCCTGTAAGAAGAATGGATATATCAGATATATTCCTGATGAAACATTTTAGAAGAACAATGGTACACACCACCGGCGTCACCAGAATGGGAAAATAAAATAGCTCTATGTTCCATTCGCTTCTTTCCTTTTAGTTATTTTTAAAATTAAAATAATATTTCTCCCCACAGGCAGGGCACTTTCTTCTCACATTCCACTAATCTCTACTCAACACTGCTTATGTCCGTCTCAGATTCACTTTGCTTACTCTGGCAAAACTCACGTTGGCACAACTGAAAATTAAACTCACATAGTGACTAAAAGCTTAAATTCAAGATTAGCAAGATCATTTCACTGACATTCCTGAAAAAATAAAAGACCCAACTGTTCCTGCAGGGTCTCTCATTTCCATGGAATTATGTCAGCAGAGAACTTTAGTATTACCCTCAAAACGACAGAGCAAAGGACACTGAGCCACTAAGAGGCAGGGTGTGCATGTAGTAGGGAACTGGCAAATCCACACAATCAAAAAATTCCATCCCTCGTTTATCCCAATTTGCCCAAAGGCCTCATCCCAAATACAATTACATTATGAGAGTTTGCCTAGATTTCAATATCTCAATTAATTACTGAGTGTTTTATGAAGCTGGGACATAACGTAAAGATAGGGTATTGAACATGTTCTCATCCTAAAACTCAGCCACACTTAGATGAATTTAGAAACCTGATAGTATCTGAATTTGGAACATTCTACTGCAGCAGTTCTGGAAAGACACTGAAAGCAAAGGTTCTTTTCATCCCTTTCTTGGAAAGCCTTACCATTAACTAAAATCCCTCTGGACTAATACATATATCATAGGGATAGATTACAATAGACATACATTTACATAATATATACAAAACAGATATCCATTAACATATCTATAATTACATGAGCTCCCTAATACTACACCACAGGTGCAGAAAAAATGACAATGCACACAGCACCAAAGAATTTATGGAAATACAATAATTACAAACGAGAATCAGAACATTACTTAACATTTCATCTTTTCTTCCGAGCCAGAATAAAGGGGATCAAACTCTATCCCTCCACATATACGTGTATAAGCACATGCAGACACTTTTCCTTGCCTGTCGATAATAGAGAGGTATGTCTCAAGAAAGGTCCTTCAGTACCCTGACAGCTTTGACAGCCCCTGTCATTGCAGCTTATCAGAAAGAGGACATAGCATGATACCAGTATGTTAAAATCCCTTCCCCACTTCCTCCCTTTCCTTGACATTTCTTATTGTTTGCTGTCAACGCTCCTTTACGCTGTAGGATTATAATTGACACACATCAGTTCAGAGTCAAATTTATGATAAATTAAAGACCTTGCCCCCTTCTATTGTCTATTAATTCAGAGAAGCATGAGTTCCATAAAAGCACAAAATTCCCTAGAGATCACATCCACTGTCCAAAGAAGTCAAAACTATGTTTCCAATGAATTAAAATCTGATAGGTATGGATGAAACCCTAAAATTAGAATAGGAAACATATTTAATTTAGAGACCACTTAAGAAGATCATCACCCACTTCCAGGATTAATTTGAAAGGTCTTTATTTTAAAAGAAACTTTATGGTACAACTAGTTTTACTAGCAAGTTGGATGATCCCTTTGAGAGATTTCACCTTGCATCTTACTTGAAGGTGAAGCTGCAACGACAGAAGCTACAGAGAAACCACAAGTTGGGTAGATTTGTCTTTATAAAAGCTAGAAAAGTGCTAACAAGGGAAACAGTACTTTTCATAGCTTCAAAGCAGAGCTCTTCTGGTTTTCGGTTTAAGTCAGAATTGATCTTTTAATTCCCTCTTAATTCTACCCCCAGCTTTTTTTGGCTGAATGTAAATAGGATCCATAAAGGATCCTAAAAGGGATCCTAAAAAAGGATCCTTTTTTTGGCTGAACGTAAATAGGATCCATAAAGGATCCTAAAAAGGATCCATATTTGAGCACCAACGTATACCTTTAGTGAAAATCAATAA
The DNA here is from genome assembly GCA_034008185.1 of Gorsachius magnificus. Taxonomy (NCBI): domain Eukaryota; kingdom Metazoa; phylum Chordata; class Aves; order Pelecaniformes; family Ardeidae; genus Gorsachius; species Gorsachius magnificus. Next base: position 4,877,511 of record CM067086.1, on the reverse strand, counting down.
ACAAGCATTAGCAAGCCACAAAACCTGCTTAATTTTGGGCCAATTACTGTCATCTTTATCTCCACAGCAAATCGACCTATACATGAGCTGGAATAAGAATCATCATCTGCATCATCCCATGGGCTGTTTTGATGAAAACAGTTGTACCTCATCTCCAGCAGGGCTAGCTACCAACTTTTTAGTCCAGGCCTGAAAGTGAAGAATTGACGACTTTTTAGGCACATGTATAATACACATTAACATACCTGAAACGTAGACACAGATGCCTAACCACGAGCCCAGAAAAGAAAGCACCACTTGGATGGTGACAAACAGTAGCTGATAAAGGTAAGAGCATCTCTAGCATCATCATCTACATCACACACCTCAACTGCATAATGATCCATGAATCAGGTACAAGATGGAACTAATAAATTACCCTGAAAGTTTGACTCTTAGTTTATGTGCTACTTTAGGAATTTTAAAACTTACTTTGAGCAATTCTTGGTCCTCTCCAATAGAAGCTCTTTTAACAAAAATTCTGAAGAATGCTCTGACTTATTCTGTTCTCCTAAAAGAACTATTTTGGTGGGGGCTTGGGTTTGGGGCTTTTTTTGTTGGTGGTGGTTTTGGTTTTTGTGGGTTTGGAGGTTTTTTTTAGACAAATTGTTTTTCATTTCAGGCCAAATCATGCCTCCAAAGTGCTGTTTATTCTTCATTTCCCTTTCAAAAATGTCAGTTTACAGAGCTGTTCCAACATACAACTCTGACAGAACTTTGTCTCCTCAAATGAAAAACAAATCGTTTAACTGAACTTGATGCCTATTTGGGTGGTGGCAGCCTTTTAGCAGGTGAACACAGTCTTTGAATGGACCATAATAAAAGCAGAGACCAGGATCTTGATTCTTTCTTTATAATTATATGCATATATTTAAACATATGTTAATAAACTCTCCATGGCATAGAAGGATGTGGTAAAGCTAACATGAATTTCATGTTTACAGATACACAGCATTCAGTGGGGTCAATGGGTCAGGATTGCCAAGACGCAACGTCCTGCAATCTCTAGAATTCCTCTTCTACATCATACACGTATGGGGGTTTAGAGCAATGAATGTATCCAGAGCAGGGAGGTGCATTTTCACAGGATACTGGAGGGGAAAAAAAAAAAAAGCTCTAGAGATTTCCAGTTCCCAAAGGACCGTATATGTAAGAAATGTATATTAAACAGATTCAATAAAATAGCAAACATCTTTGATACAATGTAACTCCATATAACAATGTTAATGTTATTTCAGGTCTGACAACATAGTCTCCTTTCTATACAGACTTTGTAAATTACAGTGATAGTCTCATGACAGGAGAAAGCCCTCATCTCTTACCAGGAAGGTGCCTAAAATCCGCAAGACTGGCTGCCACCCTCTTCAGCAAAGGCTTTTTTTTTTTTTTTACTATTTGTTGTGATTAAAAATTCAAATTGGGTTCACTAACAATACTGTAAGTCAAAATTGTTAACATTTTTATCCAAGGCTTCTAACTTACAATGCCACTAACTTTCCTCATTGCCATAAACTTTTTTATATTTTGCTTACTGTGATCCGATCAATGGGAAATAAAAGGACACACTACTAAGAACTCTGTGGATGTGTGAAGTTGTGCACTAAAAAAATAAAAGCAAGCTTGTGAGAGTTATTTCAAATTCAGATTAGTACACACATTAAATTAAATTGGTTCTCTTAAACTGGCCCCAGGGATCTCTGCCCACCTCACATGAAATTCTCTCAGACAGGTAGAACAGCTTTCAACTCTGACATGGGACCTATTTGCTCCAGTAATGAACAAACTAAGATGCATAGGCAGACTAAGGGAGGAGATACTCATGACGACTTCACTAGTTGCTATAAATCTCTAATATATTTGTGCATTAAGTTGCACCAAAATTTTATTTGATGGAGAGGATTTGGTAAGAAAAAGATCTACTTTTTAGTCCACGCATGATATTAAAGCCAGTCTGGCACGTAAGACGCTTCACTGATGAACACTCCCCTGGTAAAATAATTGTAGAATCTGGTCACTAAAACACTGACATGTAGAAACCTGGAGTTCAACTCACAGTTATGTCGCAGACCTCCTCAGCAAGTCTGAGAAGTCGTTTAATCCCTTTGTGATCAACATATTCAGTAAAGTTTATTATTATTTTCTTTATAATATCTGTTTGGAATAAAAACATTTATGCACTTATTAAACCTAGCAAGATGGGGCTTGAATCACATTTCAAGCACCGCAGTGCCAGTGTAGTATTGAGTTCTGACACCAATTCTTCACCATGGAAAGTCAGCTGGGAAAGGAAGCTGTGGCAAAAAAAAAAAAAAAAAAGAAAAAAGAAAAAAATGCATCTGCAAGCATCCTTCTACAAAACCAGTTAAAATGTGGCTGCCCTATCAACAGGAAAGGCATGTACTCAGGTCTGCTGAACAATTCCCTGATACAATTATCCCTGCACCATGTACCTAGTGTAATTCACCAAGCGCTGCAAGAATGGCGGTTCTGTAAGACCTGAAGTCCTGGAGTCCATCATGCAATACACCAGTCATCAAGCAACAAGAGAGCAAGCCAACAAGCAGGGAGAAAAGCACATAATTTCAACCAGCCATCCAAAAAGCGTTGCTTCCTCCCTGGCATATCACAGTGCATTAGATTACAGCATGAGAAGACATTAATTCTCTAAAACCACCATAAAGGCAAAACAAAGAGAACCTTAATGCCTTGATTCTGCAAGAGCTTGGTTCCAATGACAAGAATTGTATTAATGAAATGCCTTTGATATTCACATAGACATTGCACTGATTTCCACGGGGACAGCTCTTTTCCAAGGATGCTAAGCAGCTGGCTAATTGCAAAACAAGTAGGCCCATAAGAAAAGGAAGTGATAAAGTCAGGTTTCCTACGGGTTTGTGAGCCAGTTGGTTTGCAACGAGGTGCAAAACTGAACTTAAAATTTCCTTTAAATTACAATTCTCACAACAGAGCTTTTTTACTTGTAGTCTCTAGTGCCTAGTAAAGGCACCTGTGATGCTCTTTTCTCAGCAGAGCACCAAGGGCACCCCTTTCCTGCGTTGTGAAGGTTGTTACCCTTGTCAAATTTGGATTAAACTGTCCAACAGGTCCACAGGTGGAAGGAGGAAAAGATGGAAGACAACCAAGGATGGTAAAATTGTTCACGATCACATAGGCCTCGATCCCTTATGAAGCTAGGTTTACGATGTCATGAAGTAACCTTGTAGCATTTTTAGCCCAGTAATCTTAATGCTTTTCATAAAGACTCCAAGGTTCTCAAAGGTGGTTCAAAAACATCAAGAGACATATACAAAGTAAAAGTGGAAAATGAATAGCAGGGAGAGATGATGGGAAAGTAGAGACTTCTAAATAAGCACAGAATTAGTGCTCTGTACTATTTCTGCCTCAGTGTGTTAACCTTTCTCTCTCTGCCCTCCACTTCCCTTTAGTTACTCACCATGAAATAAGTCTCTTAATTGCTATGTAACTAAAGCTATCTTTCTGGCAGATTGACTGAGAAGGCCAAGCTGGTGTCTAGGGACTACAGGCCCTTTGGTGACCATTTTAATTCCGGTCAGAGTAGAGAAGTCAATAAATCATTCTTGCAGAAGTTGTTACTGTCCCTGAGCAAGCCCTGGGAGGAGAGATGCAATCTCTATTCACTAGGAAATAAAGACTTGTTATTTATTTATTTTTTTTAATTTCAGATACAGAACACAGAAAAAAAAAAAAGTTCAAGAAAGGCAGGAAGTGCAAAGCCCAGCCTTCAATGACCAAGTGGAGGAGAACTTCTATTAAGTTCTGTCGCTTGATGAACCTACTACTGACTCATCTGGAGCAGAGCTGCATTGACAGTATTTCAGGATACTGCCTGAAACCTCAAGGAGGCAATAATATACAACCATACTTCTTGCATTGTCCTTGTGGGTTTTGTTTTTTCCTGACAATATATGAGTTTCCACTGCTGAAATTAAATTTTTATTTTTCCAGATGCTAATTAACACTAGGTGAAGCATCCTCTCAGAGAGTGCAAATAAATAGTAGTTCATCACATGATTCTCCCCCCCACTTGTCTTTGTGGTCTTTGGTGACAGTGGCTGTTACACCTCCAGCCTGCTTTACATCCACATTTACACTGTGGAACTTCACTAACCTCTGTGAGACTGTACTTTTAACTGATGGGACGTGTAAGTTTCCAACTTTATTTTCTATTTTTAATGAGGATTTAAAGAGATGCTTTCCATCAAAACAGGGAATTTATTTGGAATCTTCGAAGTGTCAGAAAAGCAGGAAATGAAGGATTAATGATGACATTGTTTTAAGCAAACACTGAAGGGAATTTAATGCTGTCCTTTAAGCACAACAGGTTAACGCTTTCCCTTTTTTGCATCCAGGAGGCTGGAAATGTGCACCACAATATGAGCATTTGTTTCATACACACATGCTACACTATCTGAAGTTAATGGTCTTCAGAGAATAGGTGAAAATGAGTAATCAGTGGACTGAAAACTCCCAGCACCTTTCATGACAGCATTATTTGACAAGCAGCAGCTAGCAGTTGTCTTCTACATGCAATTCTGCCTTACTGGGCATACATAATGTATCTGTATAAAATACTACAGAACAGTACATCTGTATAATTAAGTTGCAGGTATTCTAGTTTTTGCAGCATGGGTAAAACATACTTTTAATTAACAGGTTGGGTAATACAACTTTCCAATGCCAAGCAAATATGCCAGCCATCTTAATACCATAATGACAAGACTCCTTCAGAAATATCAGTAAGTAGATACGCAATATTTTGTCACAGTATTATCAATAAAAACTGATGTGTTCTGACATCATTTCATACTCACATGGCATTTATTTTAGACAGTTGTCTCTAACGTTCCCTTCAACCAAAATGCATTTTAGCACTGGCTTCACTGGAAAGAGAAATGAGCCCTTTATGAACAAAGATCCCAAACCACCTTTTGTATGACATAAAAGGAAAAACTGAAGCAAGGAGGATTCTCTGCACACAAGAGTTAGCTACAAAGGACAAATGCAGCAGCTAACAGCATTTATTGCTGTAATCCTACATTGTTTTACTTGAGAGAAAGATTACTTCTCCACCGCACTTGGCATATCAAAGAAAATTACAATGGCGTGTCCAAGTCACAGCAGAGGTAAAGAAAACAAGCCCAGCACATACATTCTTTATTACCGCTTCACCTCATCATCGACTAGAACACAAGAAAATCAATAAGAATCCTATACGAACACAACCACCATAATAAAATATGTTGCTTACATATATCAAATCCTAACAAGTGTGCTTGCATGCTCAGTGGAGAAAATCACTTCATAAAACAATCCTGGGAGAGAACTAAAAACAAAAAAAGGTGTCTAAGGAAGGGACAAAACAGAATGATGTATCCAGAGGATGGAGATAACAATAAGAACTCTTCATCAATATACTGGACTTGACAGGCCAATGTTTTTATCCATTATTCTAAGTCTTAGCTAGCTTTACACCTCTGAAGAGCCATATGCATTTTTGCCTGTGCTGGAATCAGTGGACTGAAGTGGCTAGTGTCTATTTATGTCCCTCTCATCCATTCAATTCCTTACAGAAAGAGCCCATGTTAAACAGAAATTACTGCCTATTTGGGTCTCAACTGTCTCCTCTGTAAGGAGAGGGAGTACACTGCATCACAGCTCCTGCTTCAAGAATTGCCTTAGGAAGTGCAGCTCCCTGGAGTTGGAAATTTTGCATAAAACCTCATCTAGTTTTAAAGCCCTGCTGGTCTCCAATCATTCCCATAAGACAAGCAAACAAGTCAGATCCTCTTACACAATCCAGGTTAGGGAAAGACATGGAATAAAACCGAGAACTTGCCACAACAGTTTTCAGTTATTCTGATTTGCCACACTAGCAATAATTTGCTCGTTGCCCTGTACAACATGAATTTCAATCTACCTGAAGAAGGGATTTCTCTCTTATTTGAGGATAGATTTTTGACAGTGTTTCCCCATATTAAAGTCTAGTATTCTAGCCCAGGATCTGTCTCAAGTGGTTATCTATTTTTCCAGATTTAGCTTTTACTGACCTCCAGTCAGCAAGCCAAGATACTAAAAGAGAACTGCATCAATTTGAAAATCACACTACCACAGGAAAGTTAAAAACCTATTCCAGTAATTACTAAGATTGTTGACCAGGAGGGAGTAGACAAGATATATTTTGTTTGTGATTTTAAAATCTCTTTTCTTGTCTTCTCTTTCACTCTTCAGTTCATTTCTTTGGCATATTTAGCAACTTCTTCTGTGTAGCCAACTACACCTTTTTCTCTGGTAGCATGTATCCTCTCCTAGACATCAGAAAGACATTTAAGCAAGAAAGACATAATGAAGAAAAACAGAGAAGAAAGAATAGGCCTGAGAATTGTCTTGGTATTGTGGCATACATATCCTTCTAAAAGACCTAGCATAAAAGAGAAAAAATTCCAATAGAAAAAAAAAAAGTCTACCGTTAAACTGCCCTTTACTATCATGTTGTTTTCCTAATCAGTTAAAACGCAAATTCAAAGTAAGAGTGCCCCTTGAATGTTAACCTATTCCAATTTCCTTGATCTTGGCTACTGCCTCTTACTCCAGATCACTTTTACAACATCCTTTTATTGAGCTTTCTTTTCACTGCTGTCCCATATGGACACAGAGACTTCTCAAATCAATTCTCAGTGCACCTGAATCAATTTCTAAAGCTCACCATATCAAGGGAGCAATCTTTTTTGAGAATAGAGCCGGTCATATGAGTGGTTAATACATTGCATTAAATTTCTTCTGTAATTCAGTGTCAGGCTTTAAACCTAGTGCAGACAGTTGATATAACATATGCTTGTAAAAACGGAGTAGGGTATGAACTTGCATTACAGGTATTACAGCACACATTTGACACAACAGTTCAAATTGTGAAAATAACAATGGAATAGTCCAAATTTCTCAGCAAGAACCTGACATTTGGGCATAACTCCTCACAAAGCACAAGCCTACGAATTAGTTTTACATCACAGAAAGAGGACTTGAACATTTGATAATGGTATTTAAAGATACAGAACAAAACCCACCAGTTTCTTGGATTCAGGGCAAGATTCCAAAGTACAGAGGATTAACTAGTGTACCCAGGAAGATGACCTTATTTCTGTCACTTAAAAAGAGGGAATGACATACACTTTATTAACAAAAGTCTAGAGAAACTCACGAAGCACTGCGTCTCTGTGAGGATCTCCTAAGATCTGTACTGGGCATATTCACATCTCATGCAGGAGCTCTGCTCTCCAAGGAGCAAGCTAGCAGAGGCTATTAGTCCCACTCTCACAATTCTCATCTCCCCCAGTAAGAAGAGCAAATGATGATGATGATTTAGTTAGTCCTTTCCCACTTATTACCACCACAGTGTCACTCCTATATCCAATTAAGAAAGGAGATACTCCAAACTCATGAACAGAAACGTTAATTACACAGCAGCTTTGAAATATCCGTCTACTCCACACAGATTTAATCTTATTAAATGTCCTGCTCACTAATGATTTGATGTGGACAAACCAGCACCTTTTTGTTACTGTCATGTTATTCGCAAAATAAGTTGAAAGTCCGTAAACATAGCATATTACCCCTGGTTTGTGCTCAAATTTTGGATACTGTTCATAAGTCACATGCCTCAAAACAGTATTTAATTAAAAGCACTTAGGAACAGAAAATGACTATGGGAAAGTGAAAAAACCAAGGTGTCATATTTAACTATTCCTGGTGTTTGCAGTTCAGTTTAGTGCAAGTACAGTAGTTCTTCCCTTTCAAGAGCTCCAAATTCTCTTACCCCACAAACAAACAAACAGACAGTTCCCAAATCTTAAGTTTTATTCCAGCTTTTTACGTTAGGTGAGCATGTTTAGTTATATACCTGGATTTTTTGTACACACAGGCATTTAAATGTAAACATATGTTTATACTTATGCTATATTCTTTAAAAAAAAAAGGGAAATCTTATTTACTACTTATATGCTTCTAGCACCAGGCTCAAATGCGATGAAAACTGAGCTTCTAAAAAATGGCTGGGATGAATGTTAGTGTAGAGTTTATGCCTTCAGAGACTTGGGTCACTTTGCAGACAAAACTCTCGTGCTGTATGAAATGTGTCTTAAAACATAACTTTGAATCTATTTTCAACTAATGCCCCTTTCTAACGGTAAGAGAAACTATACTTCTCTACTTTAAACACAGCAAAACCTGAAGGCCCACTTCTAGTCAAATATAAGGGTACACCTAAGGGTGCATCATCACATCTCCACCACTGAGCACAATGATCACTACTTCCTGACCTTCTCATTTCCATGAAGAGATGTATCACTAAACAGTCTCTACTTCACACTTCAAAAACTTCTCACGGTTTGTAAGCTGCCAGAGAGGCTACATTTTATAGTTTAGCTGTCCTCAGTTTTTGTAATTCTGTTTATTTTTATACTTCTTTTTACACAAAAGTAACATGATTATCTCCTAAGCTTCACACTCCACTCAGCTCTCAGTAGATTAAGTCCCTTGAAGTAGGCTTATATACACAGGACAACTGGTGATTCTCTCCATGCAAGAGAGTAGTTACTTTGGTTTGTCAAACGCCTCCCTAACACCCTAAGGCTGTTTTATAAGCTACACTGGGAAGGCAATCAACCACTGCAGAGTAAAAGGAAACATTCTTCCTTTTTAGGTGACTTATAGAGATACCAGCCATTGGCGATAGCTTTCTCCTCTCTCTGTGTTGGTAAACTCCAAACCCAAACAGGGTGGGAGGATAACTGCAGTGAAAGTGCAGATATTTGCAGTAAAAGGGCAGGTAACAGAGGGTAATACATTGGAGCTGAGAAAATTTGACAGCCCGTGCAGGCAGGGAAAAAAATTATGAGGACACTCCTGGCCAGAAGTGACACAGATACAGTGAAGAACAAAAACATCTGTTTCTTCCCCCTTTCACACACCAAGCAACTGTTCATCAAAGCAGGCGGCCACATTACAATCTTTTTATTACTGTTCGCAATGTAAGTCTTTGAACAAATCTTATGGCAAACTAGTTAACATGAAAGATTTTACTTCCAGGAACAGTTTTAGCTCCCCCACTGCCACGCTGATCCTTCTATTTTTGCACAAAAAAAAAGGGATGATGCATAAAGGAACATGTCCAGAAAAGTACATGGAGTGCTGTTGGCTTGTCCTAATGGTCCGTGGCATGACACCACAAATGCAAGGGTACACAAACAGCAGGAAAAACAGTGGCTAAGAAGGTGGCTTGAGGAAGGAGAGTCATAGTTCTCACTCCAGGCAAGCAGCACTAATTCCATTTCATAGATGCTGGCTGGCTTAACCTCAAAACTCCTAACCTCCTTCCAAACTATGTCACCACCACTTCTCTAAATCTCTCTGCTTTAAAACCCTACTGTATTTATAAGTATTAACTCATGCAGTCACTCAAACATTTCTGCAGGCACTGTGATGCCAGGCAGTGTCAACATACACAGTACTACAGGTATGTTAATTTAGAAAAAACAGGAGAGTCACAGCTGGAGAATATTACAGTAGTTTAAAAAAAATAATTAAGGGTTCCCAAAACACTTCCTACAATGAAGTCCTGCAACTTTGATCCATGTTGAATATACATTATGCACAAAATCCTGAAGAATTCATAGCAACACACACCCCAAGGATCCCAGAATCAGGCCCAGGAGGACACGCAAAGGTAGCAAATTCCTTTTTTCACACTCAATTACAGTCTCAGGTGTTTTAAAATAAGCAACCACAGCATGGACAGAGATCTTGTTGTATGCAGAAGTAGTATACAGATAGGCGAAAATATGTAATCCCAATCAACAGTTACTGCAGATCAACAAAATTAATTCTGAAGATTTTAGCAAGCAAACGTATAATTCAAAGCAACATAGGCATAACAGACTTTCACTGGGGGCCAGCTCTGTGGTGCATTTCTTGCTGTGGTTGTATAAGCACACAGAAATCCAGTAATCTGAATGGGGCTTGGGACGTAACAGGGTCCTCCCGCAACCAAACAGGACTGCAAAATTCAGGACCAATTTTAGGAGAAGTCACATGCATCAAAGTAGGGGGTGCAGGGCACAAAACTGAAAATACACACTGCAAAACTTAACTTTCGTTTATACAAGTACATTATACCTAAAGTGCCATAAATGTGCTTACAAACTTAAAAGTCTGATAATTCGCCTGTCTCTGGGAGCTTATGCTCCAGATTCAATAAGGTAATAATACTTCTTAGAAACATTAAATTTACTACAGCTATTTTAAGAAGGAAAGAAGCCTTAGAAAGCAAGACTACAGAACAGAACCTTGCGATGATTCAAAATATACCACTTCAATGCTTCCGGGCATAACTGAAGGAATTTATATCCCAATAAAATAAAAAACAGTTAGCACTTCACCAAGTGTCTAAAAGCTCTTTAAAAATTCAATGCCGCACATGCAATAGGCATTTTGATTGTCACCCACAACATAAAAGTTATTGTATACGAAGCAGCACCTGACAGCTATTTAATAACATATGACATTACACAACAATTTGTTTGGGGTTTTTTTTGTTTATTTTTAAGGACAGGAGATTTGACAGAAATTTGGTCATAATTACAAAAGTAAAACTAACAGTTTGAGCCAGAATCCACTTCAGGCTTTTGCCCACTGACACCCATAAAGAGGGGGTTTTCAAGGTGAAACAATGCACCAAAAACTGCCAAATGAGAAATAATTTAGAAGAAGGAAAAGCAGATAGGTATCGAGGAGATAATCTGAAACTCAGATATTCAGCTAAGGGAGAAACTTATGTGCCGCATTGCTAAATGTATGGGAGACAGCCAACCACAAATCAGACACAGGTCTCCAGTGTTACTACTAGAAGTAGTAACAACTGTAATTATTCTTGCAGTTCCTAAAGGTTAACTAAAAAATGGTTACAGCGCCTGCTTACAGTGCTGGGACCTCTGCAAGTACAGAAACGTAGCTGGGATCTCTCCCAAAGTCTAACAGGAGAAGACAGTAAGCACGACAGGGGAAAGGCTGAAGATACACCCAACGAGCACAGCAAGGGCTTGTAACTGGGCAGTTTGAGAAATGTGTGTGTTGGGGGGTGGGTGTTTACTCTGAAGAGGACAACTAACCACAAAACTAAGGGAAGGGAATAAGATGATATAACATGAGGAGGGTAAAACCATACAGGATTAAGGAAGAGAAATTGAGATAAGTTTTGGGCGCATCACCAGTGAACACAGGGCAGCAAACACCCCGGCCAGAAGCGCAGGTCACCCTCTGCACGGCCTCCAGCCTTTCCTGTGTGGCTTTTGCAGCTGTTGGTACCAGCTGGTGTGTCTTGTCTGGTTGCTCCCCGAACTTGTTTCCTCAGGCCACAGAGCTGGGTTGTGAGGGGAGGAGGCACAACCATGGTCCTCGTGCTACCTACACAGCCATGTCCTGGGGCTGCAAGTCCCACAAAGGGACTGGCACCACAGTCCAGTTGAGCCTGTGTTTGACTCTGCCTGGAGTCTTTCATCTGGTTCCAGTCAGATTCCCAAAACAGATACTGGCACAACTTGAAGGATATCAATTATGGAAAATAATACCTGTTGAAGGTTTTTGGTTTTAATATAATTAAAAAAAAAAAAAAAAAAAAAGACTGGATATTCAGAGCTTGTCTAACAGTGAATAAAGAAAGAAATGATAAAAAATTAGAGATATAGGAAAACATATGCGCCAATGATGGAAAGGAATTATTTACTGTAGTAAATACAAGTATGAATGACAGTTAAGGGGGAAAAAAAAAAAAAGAATGTGGCAATGCAGACAGCTCTAACATCTAGGAAAGAAGCAGAAACTGCAGAACAGTCTCCAGAGGAAAAGAACAAAGATTCAATATTCAAAATTCTTAAAAAAAAAAGTGTAGGCCAAAAAAAAATATGTTTAAATAATCAAAAGAAATGTCTCAAATAGCATACAATACATAACAATCCTCTAATGACAGACTGTTGTCTGGATAACCTCAGGCAACTTCTCTAACACCTATTTGATGATTACAATTTGATTGAAAATTCTTATTTTGCATATTTAGCATTGCAGACTACACAAATGCAACTGAACACCAGCATTTGCCGAGACCTTACATCAATCCATCTTGCCTTTTACAAATAATGCTGCTGAATAATTACCTCAGAACTTAAAAATATCTACATACAGTAAACCAGAGCACTCAAAAATGAAAATACATTCACACTCTATATTTCAAAACTTAAAACACAGCTCTTGAAGAGGGAAAATGGTACTATTACTACTACTATTACTATATCACTTCAAAGTTCATAATTTGATGCTTCCCACATAAGAAGTTTATAGTGTTCCTTTAAATGGGCAGATTTACAGAAACAATTCATGGTATAGACCCTATAACTTACTTCAACACCATTATATATTTCTTTTATAGCATAGCTTGATTAAATATGTGGAAGATTAAAAAAAGAAAGAGAAAATTAAATCTTGCTCTACAATATAAAGGGTGATACTAGGGATTTTTTTTCCTAACATAATGAGATCATACCATTAAGGCTTCACCGCTTGCAACTTAAAAGTAATTTTCTTGCTTTATGGGATATTACCCTTCATTCATACACACACTCCATTATGCATTATAGATAATGTATACAGGAGACTAAATGGAAGAAATTGCAATAAGCATTTCACACGAGATAATGGAACAGATATATGATATAAGGGAGACTCAGCATGGATGAAGAAATCCGCTTATCAGGTCCTCCACAGTATTCCCGCTATTTATGTAAAGTTTAAGCATTGTTATCTGGAGAAGGGAGAATTCACAGAGGAACAAGGTTATTCATTTGCTTTAGTAAGCCTGTGTGATAAACCATTAATCACATTGCCCACACCCATAACTTTCAAAGACTTACCTTCACTGAGACTCTGGGTTCTCTTGTGAATTTTTACTAACGCTAAGAATGATGTGGTTGATGTCATTACTACATAATACTGTAAAGGTGCAGGACAGAACTGGGAACGGCAGTGTGAAATTTTCAAAGGATACCTTTACAAGGAGGCAAAGACATTTTACCATTACAAAATCCACAACCCTGTTAAGAGTTGTCTTTATTGTCAGCTGTCCACAACTCCAAGTTCTCCTGCTGAGTAATAAATAAGGAAATGTCCCTCTGGAACAATACATACGATTCAGCTTTTCTCATAATGGGAGAGGTTCAATCCATATCAAATAATTTTGGGTCTCCAGTCCCTCCACTGAATTATTAAGATCCAGATCAGGCTCCTGGAATTTAATTTAATCTCATAGGCTCAGCTAAGACAAGAATAATTAAAATTTAAAGACTGAAGCTGCCTTTGTGCATGAGTACTCAAGGAATATTTTCGTGGCAAATCAGGATTCTGGACTGGGTCTCTCTTCCATCAGATATTCATTTCCACTATAATTCCCAATTCTTCAGTCTATGAATTTCATAGAGGTCTTCAGTACTGAAACAATTTGTGGGGATGAAGGGAATCCACAAGTGAAAAACAGAACCCTAAAGCTCTTACCTGTTTTACCTGACTAGAACAACTTCATCAAACAGCATGAGACACAGATGGTCCCACTTTTCACTACACTTCTCTCAGTAACATCCTGGTCACAAAACTCCATTAGGAAACTTTCAAAGCAATGGCAAAACATGGCAGATTGCTTGGAAACCACACTTAGCATCTTGCTCTCAACAGGGCTTCACAACTCACAAAAAAGTGTTCCTTAAGCACTGACTGCCAGCACCTCTGTTTTCAATACCTGGTTTATGACCTTGACAGCCACTCTGACACACATGCCAACCAGCATGTTACCTTATTATGTCATCCAGTGTCCAAAACATGGACATGCATTCTATGTAGAACTTGTTCTTGCGTTCACTGAGTTTTGCTACTGATACCAACGGCACTAGTTTACAAGCCTCTTTAATCAGTAGTTGCCCTCCACAGTTCTTTTCATAAATGTTGTCAAGTACAGACAAGTTTAAGAAAATCACTTATGTCAACAGTGCCTCCCCTCTTCTCCATGCTCAGGTGTTCAACTGCAACACATTAACACAGTACAACCCAATAATAAAAAAAATAATTACTTAAAAAGATAGGCATTGTCAACAATAGAACACACATCTATTACTAATTACTGAACCCTCCAAACCCCTTGGCACTTAAAAATATTCCATTAAGTGAAGAATTCAGAAGGACAACAAAGGTTATAGCACATAGTGAAGGAAATGATCTCCAGAATAAACAGCTCCTTTAGATAAAAAAAGCCAACCAAACAAAAAAATTAACCCTTTCATGGTTTCTTGATTGTCAGTGTGGGGGCATTGAGGACCCTCAGGTGGCTAGACTGAATTCACATGCATAGTAAGTCACAAGTAACACTCCAAAACAAGAAAAATTCTCAAAAGATGATTCCAGCTTCCAATTATGTATATGTCCATTTATAAACACTGACACAAACGCAGGGAAAAAAGGATGCATAGATGCAAAAATCAGGTACGCATGTAAGCAAAAGTTAAGAAGAGATACATAGAACAAATGAAAAACCTTGAAAAATACAGTGACAACACCATATTTCTTTTGAAATAAACAGATGAGTAAACATTTCTTTTCATGAAAAGTCTTTTAAAAGCAAAGAAATTGCCTTGAGATTTGCATGCTTCATGATTTTAAGTGTTCCCTATATCACAGTCTCTTAGTTTCAAGGGTCAGAAATCCTAAACAGAGGTACTTAAACAAAAGAGACAGACTGCAACTGATAAGACCTTTTTAATTTTCTAGCATCCATGCAAGACTTCCCTTATTAGAATGCCACATCCCTTGTGGTGGTAACAAACCAACAATTAGAAGTAGGTTAACTAAACCCCAAGGGATTATTTTGCTTTCAATCTAATTTGTAATTGCTTTTTTAAAACATAAAATCTTAAATATAGGCGCAATTAGAATTACAAGCAATGGTAAGAAAGACTTTCAAAAATAGGTGCAGATAAATATTTCAGTTAAGGAAAGTAAGTATCTCTGGAATTTGGGTCCCAACTTACCTAATTTATTACCTAAGGACACAATCTTCAAAAGCATTTCAGCCCTCTACACAGTGCCTCCTTTCAAAATCTTCACCTTTCAGAAGATTCTGCTTTTAAAGTTATTTTGTCACTGATCCAAAAAGGTGCAAACTCCAAAACCTGTGTGTACCCCAAAGCAGCACTGGAACTTTATTTTAAATAGTGTACCTGGAGATAATGGCCTGTAAACGTTAAGCCTAGAGGAAGGTCACAGCCTTGCATACACATGCTTCATCAATAAGCTACTTGTATTTCCTCTCAGAGCAAGGTGATCAAAATACGGGACCGGTGGAAATAAAGATGATCTATAAGCATGACCAGATGCCTTTCAGGTTTTCCTACATGACTCTGCATTTCTGAGCTGAGAGGCAACGTCATTCTCACCCACACACTTAGTTGGAGGTGAAGCAACAGTTATAACGTGGAGCGGGCAGGTCACAGCAGAACCTGAGAGCCAAAATGCAACTCAGTTTGGGTCAGAAGAATGGCATAAACAGCCTTAGATCTTTCTGTTGCGCCATAAAAAGAAACTTAATAAAGAAAAGCATTGCAAGCAAAGAGATGCAGACTGGGCATCTCCCCTGCCACCACTTAAAATCAAACCAACAGCAAGTATTGCTCTAATCACACTATTGCTCTAATATTTTAGAAGCAAGTGGGACTGCATAAAATCAAGAGACTGCATCGAGTAACCCTATGGACACATGGATCTTTTCATCTCTTATCTAAGGATGACAGATTTGTGGGCAAATTAGTTGTTTATTTGTCCTGACTCAAATGCAGTTTACTGAAGTTTACTGAAAAAGTCTGCACAAGTTGTGAGCCCTGAGACTGAATCAATCTCATGTCCTGTTATACATGAACTTACAAACAGAAGGTTTCCCAAAAGAGCCAAAGGGAATGCCATTCATCATGAAGAGGACTATCACAAGATCTCCTGTTCTTTATGATACCTCCAGCATGAACTACCATGTTTGGCTCCTCTGAAATAATCTGCAAATGCAACACACATACAATCAACCATAGCATGGATTCAGTCTGTAGAGATTACCTGCACGCAGAAACTTAACCCCTCCACTCCATCCTTTCTCTCCACTACAAGGTAATGGGAAACTACTCTGAGTTTGGTGTGTGAAATCACATCATTCACAGGATTACCCTAATAGGTAAGCAAAGAGAAAAAAAGACCTGGAAAAAAAAAATACTACAAACCAACTGAGTATTTCTGATGCTATACCAGAACTCTGATTTCTGTCACAACAGAAAGAAATCGTGTCCAACAGATTTGCAACTCTCAAGAAATTGCTCCCTTGTCAAATAGCCTTCATGCAGTGCTGCAGCACAGCACTAGCAAGAAGGATCTCATTTCTGAAGAAAGATCACTCTTATCTGACATGACCTCAGAGGCTACCAAAAAGAGCAAATCCAGGACCAAATTTTCTGCTTCCATGCCAGCTGGCCCATAACCAATCACTTACACTTCAATGTCCTTACCAACTTCTTGCTTTAAGTTCTGTTTACTTTAATTTTACCTTTTCTCAAAAATTTTCTCCCTCAGTCTTTGCTTCTCTCAGATATAGTAAAAGGCAAACCAAAACACCCTATTAATGCAGCATTAATAATTTCAAAAATCTTGTTAAAACCCCTCCATACTCTATAAAAGAAGTAATTTACAAGGCCTTTCAAAGACTGAATAACACAGGGTGTTAAGCCATCTGTGAAAGGTGTGATGATTTATAATTTATTCACTAGCATAGCAAGAAAACAAGACAACATCAGATTGCCAGACCTTTGTGTCTTTACACATTCTGAGATTTCCAATACAAGTAATTTCTTTGTTTTCCCATCACCTGGCACTAAAAGATTAGATATGGCATATTTTGTTCAAGGCATCTCACCTTACTTACTTACAAAAACAAAAAAAAAAAGAAAAAAGGGAAAAAAAAGAAACATACTGTTGCTACAACATGGCTGAATTAAAAATAGAAGTTGTCTGTGTTTCTTGAGAAACAGGGGGTAGAAGCACAAAACCCCCCAACTAAACCAGGATGTTACTTACAAAAAACAGGAATGCAGAAAAAAAAATTAGAACAAACCCAAAAGGCTGCAATAGTTGCAGTGTGTACCTCCAATACCTTCAGCCAAGTGAGGGACAGAACCTCATACAGTTCCTCATTATGTGATATTTACTTCCTACAGCTCCCACATCAGCCACCATAAACCCAGAAATCCAATTCAAACCCATTTGGGATTGAGACAGCCATCTCATCTTAATAGTGTTTCCTGAATAATTACTTATTTGTAGTCACCCTTACTGTGTATTTCTGTAGTTTGCACAAACCTGTAGTCCACTCGCAGGTCATGCCTTTTGTCCTCTCACTTGCTGACAGGGTTGCTATGTTCTTACTGAACACCTTCTAGTATCTGAAAATTTCAAATCCGATACACTACCTTAACTCATTTTAAAGAAAAGCAGCACGTTACCACAACTGACCTGCTTGCCAATAACACTAATTATTATTCCTTCCTTAAGGAGAAAGGAAAAACATCTGAAATAGATAGTTAATGTATCTGTTAGATACTAATACATATCTAATAGATAGACTAGATAACATAATGTATCTTTAATAGACTACAGTTACGGTGGTGACACATACCACAAGTTTTTAGGAAGATTAAAATAGCCCCAAAATTACGTACAGCAAAGGTTATCTGAAATAATACAGCAGATTATTCTTGCCTAAATACCATAAATACTTTCCTGCTATTTGGATAAACAGCACTTCAAAACAATGCTTTTTAATAGTCTGCATTTATTTTTAGTAATTTGAATTTAAAAATAGGGATATTTTAAAGAATCATAGAATCATAGAATGTTTTGGGTTGGAAGGGACCCCTAGAGGTCATCTAGTCCAACCCCAAAGATAGTGAAATATAACTTCTGTGGGGATTCACAAGCAGTGTTAAGGATCGCTTTTCGAGAACTCGTATTGACTGAGATTAAATTCAAAAATACCATTAAAACTCTTTTCTACTGATAAGACATCAAAAACCATCTCTACAACATACATTAGAGACCTCAGCATCTCATTGGTTTTCCACAGTCACTTATAACTGCTGTAAGCAAGCTTTTACACCTAGGACTGCAACTCCTGAATCCTTCTCTACTGCCAAAGTTATTCCTCCATTTTACTTTTAAAAGAAATTATATATCTATGTATAAACAGGAAGTCAAAATAATCCCCCTGCAGTCTCCTAAACATGACAGTGCAGATTATATTACTCCTCCCAACCCTGCTCCCCAGGGAATTATTTTAGTACTAAAGATATGCCACAGAGAATATCTAATTCCAGATTTAGTCTTGATGGCAAGGCTTGACTAAAGATGAATAAAAACCTGGACAAGATAGGAAAACACAGCCAAATCCTTCAGAGCAGTATTTGGTCACAGAAAAGTTAGCTTTATTTGTGTGAAATGCAATTACCAGAAACTCACATGAAAACAGTTGTACTGGATAAATGCATCAGTTTTCAATTTAGTCACTGCAGCCTGAATGTGTGACTGACACAGAAATCTTACTTAGCATATGAATAGGAAGACACATTTCACTGAAGGAGATGCAGAAATCGGAACAGGAAACAGATTCAGGCAGTGGAGGCTGCATCCCCCCATCTCCTACAGTTACTCTGTGTGATGTGGGTCAGGTTGCGCTTGACTTACATTTGCAAGTAAACTGGTGCAACAGGAGTAGATCACTAGACTGAAGAAGTTTAATTTCACTATAGATTAGTCAGCAGCATGAAACAACTGTCACCAATGCACTGGTTTGCAGCTCTCTGCAGGATGAGCCATTGATTCAGACTCTCTAAGACCCCATTAACAGCTGCAAAATGGTCTTAAGTAATGCCTCCTTTGTCCCTAAATATTTTAAGATTACTGAAGGAAAAGTGCTAATCAGTCCTGTGGTCACAAGTGTATAGGTATGTTTAATATTATTCTATCCTCTAATAATAGTTAAGTGGTGGGTAGGAACAAAGGTGAACATTTGTAGTAAGATCATGACTTTTTAAGCATGCACACCCTCAAGAAAAATCAGCCTGTATGTGTTCCGATCATTTACATACAAGAATTACATCAAAAGGTCGGTTGGCTTTCTGTTTCAGCGAAAACCTTCAGTATAAAAAAGCTTTTGCATCCCGTGCATACACGTAGACCCAAACAAATCACTCCCAAACAAAATTTCCATGCCAGGCAAAGCTTACAGTTCCAGAGCCTGATCTTATAATTGGGGCCTTCAGTAAACTAAAGGGAGTGATGCCCAATTTCACAGACCAGTCATGGTGAAATGAGAGAAATTTCACAGTTTTATTCGGAGAGATGTTTGGTGGACTATTTTATTTTTTTTAAATCTACTCATACACATAGTGCTGATTTTTCTGCAGATGTTTTAAGGTGCAGCTGAAGGGAGCACAAAGTAAAATAACCTTGTGGATACAGAAAGCACATAGCAACTAGGCGACTTCTTTGGGGACATAAGAATTGCCATATTTAAATTAGGCCAGTGGCCAGTCTACTGATCAGGACAAGGTACCAGAAACACGTGTTCACTGTATTCTTCTCAATCCCCCTGTATTTGGCTTTGTCCTGTCACCCATGATTTCAGCATCTGAACATTTTCCATCTCTTCTGTATATGTTTCAACATAAATCTCTTTGAGACTTCAAAGATGCAACAGATAAAATTGCTAGATGTGTTTTTCATTAAAGAGGACAGAGGGCTAACTGATGCTGTGAACACTGGTGGTAGAAAAGCTTTAGCAAAGTAGAAAGGTTTTGCAACACTTCCTAAGAATAGTTACACTGGATTTGTATAATCTCCTCCATGAATCTGTCCACAGCCATATACACATCTGTCCACAGCCACATACACAGATGAAAAAATTCCATTAGTATTTTATTCTAGGATTTGTCAACTACTAGTTGCCAGAGAAGAATAGGCTGCTCTGCAAACCTTTCCCTATAACAGATTAACAAAGATCTGTCCTATTAATGACTGGGACAGGGCGAAGATCTCATAAACCCAGTGAAGCACTAGAACACCTATGTAGCCTATGCAGAGGGGAGAGACAACATTGCTTTGCATCAGCAAGAACTTAAGTACACATTCATTTTTCTTAAACACAGCACTTATTCCTGAAAGAGACTGAAAGACAAGAAGACTCCAACAAATGACGGAGTTTCTTGGGCCAAAAGCAAGCTTTCAGGCTGAAGGCAATTCCCCAATACCCCATCCGAAATTTCACAGAAGTTGACTGCCTTCCCCGATTCCAGTGCAAACTTCCATCCTTGCGATCAGGAACATCCCTTGCCATACTATTTTATGGTATCAGTATTCTGTACTACAAGAAGTGGTATTGATTTAAAGGCAACTGTTTTGTAGGACTTCTTTTAATTTTGTTTGGCTTTTTTTGTTTTGGGGTTTTTGTTTTGTTTTTTTTTTTTTTTTTTTGAAGACGAACAAGCCCAACCACCACAGAGAGTGTTGACAGTGAAGATGCCAAGAAATAGATTTCATATTTATTTCATATGTTTCTTGCCAAAGTATATCTGTGCACTATGCCTTCCACAGCTGACTTGGAGCTGCAACAACTTTTTCTTTGGCCCTTTGAAGTTTGATTGCTACTTCTCATATGAAAACTCAATAGGAAGCCAGGCTCCTTACGGCAGTTCTTGGAGACACTGGCAAACCTGCACACCAAACCCCTGCATCAGTGAGAAACTCCTACAGGCCCACAGTTACAAAAGCGACATTGACATTTGGAAGATCTTAATGGAAAATTTCTTTTTCTTAATTATTGTAGGGAAATATGGGGGGGTGGGGGGTGTGTGCAGGGGGTGGAAGCATTTTTTTCTATAGCCAACCGAGAACAGAAACTACAACCACCAAGCCTCAAAGGCTAAGTTGGAAATACACAAGTGGGAAGAGATGATTTTTGCAAACTCTCCCCACTCATCTCCAAATATGCAAGCTATCCCTGTAGTTATCCACTGGGTACTCCCAAGGAAATATGTTTGAACACAATAAGGTGTTACAGCCAAAAGCAACTGCTGATCTTCCTTCATCAAAAAAATCATAAATTACATTTGGACACTATCCAACAGGCACAACTCCCAACCTTCAGTAAGTAGAATGAAGCTTGTATATGCCGTTTTTTTACTGTGTTACAGATAGCGGGCATTCCTAACCAATCCCAGTATCTTTCTTAAGGACCTCATTCTTCTTAGATCCGACATGACACAATCAGATAAACTAAGCAGTTACTACCTTGGAAAACTCTGCCTGACTGTTTGCAGAGCTGGGTCAGGTGCTACACAGGATCGCATCAAACTGCCAATGTCTACCTGCTGTTGCGTAAAAAGCAGTTACGCGAGCAGCACAACCAGAGAAGCCTGCTCTCTTGCAGTTCATACCAGATTCTTTGGTTTCTAAAAGGGGCAAGCTCACATCAGACTTTTCTGTAGTTGAGCCATATGAAGCATCTCTCATATACAGATTCTCTGGTAGCTAGAAAAGGCTGAGCTTCCACTACAGTATTTCCCTTAAATGGAGCACTAACCTGGTTTCTTTCCTCTAACCAAGAGTCCATTTTCAACAAACTTTTAGGAATTCACTATTTGTGACACTACTACCTCTCTGTACTCTCTGTGCAACTAGCCATCATGTTTATAACTTCGAGACACACAGAAAGCTGTATCTCCTATACTGAATCACAGGAAAGTATTTCAGAGATGCCACAGAAGTCCTGGACCGAGTATTGATCCTGGAGCAAGTACTACAACTACATTATCTGACAAATAGATTGGAAATTGCAGGAACAAATTGATAGGAAAGGAAATTTTGAAACCCACAAGGTTATACTGGGGAAAAAGCAGCTGAAGTGATATTTATACCAGGGTAGCAATAAGCATTTCCCAGATGTCAGTATCATTACAAGTCTTTGCTTACACGCCACTAGGAGACAACAAATAAATTTTTATCACAGGCACAGTCACCTTGTTTCAGCAGCACAAGAAATTAATTTAATCCAATACTGTAACACAGCTCATGCTAAGGTGACAGCAATAATATGCAGCTGTTCCAGTCAATGGTGAGTATCATCCATGCCCTTACATTAAGGTACAAACCTTCAGCACTGACGTCCCAAAATGTTACATTGACTGATAGGGCCTCTCAAATACCAGCGCACAGAGTAAACAACATAAATTGAATGCTGTGCTGTCAACAGTGGTACTAAATAGGGTGTGTAATTAAGCAGTACACAAACGCACTGACACTAAAAGTATTCCTGAACTGTTCCTTTCCAACACTGATTTATTCCATTTGTTATTGACACTGCAAAATAACCCTTCTGCTCTATAAAAACATGACGCTGGCTAACAGTCCTGATTTTTTAAATACCTAGGGAAAGCAGTAGCTCTATAAAAGATAGGACGGGCCCATTCAAACACTCACTGGCTAGCAGTTGCTAATAGCCAACTCAACTTCCCCACACCCTGACAAATACTAAGCTTCCTCCTATTGACTCCTTCTGTTTCTCCAGATACCTACAGACTGCAAAATATGGGGGGATGAGGGGGGTGTTGGATTTTGTTTTCTTTTTTTTTTTACTGGATCTCCATATACTCTGCCAGGAGCTGAAATAAAAACTCATTGTGCTCTCCATTTCAAAAGCTGTCCTGAGAACTTCAGACAAACATCTACACTAACTGCCACAAAAATGAAGATGAATTGCAGAATTCTGTCCTCCATTTCTCTGGCTGTCAGTAACCTTTCATCTTCAATAACAAATGAAGGAACTGGACAAAAGAAATAGGGAGAGGGAAGAGGGAGGAAAGAACCTTTTTACAGATAGAGAACTCTTCTGAAGGATCCAAAATTGAAAACAACCTGCTTTTTTCCTGCAGACAAAAGCAGCAGGGCACTGCTCAGTTAAAGGTGTGATTTATAAGTCTCCAGCATCATGACTACTGCAAGGTGCAAAACAAGAGCCAGAAAGGATTCATTACCTTCTTTCTTAGATTCATTTTCCTCCATCCGATCATTATTATTTGTGTTATGACACTACAAAAGCTTCAGTCAAGATCAAGTTTTCCTTCCTCTAGTCACTGACAAGAGAGACAGGCAAGAGAAAGGAAGCTTCATTTACTTTCATTTTACAGGCTGTAAGCTTAGATGCACAGAACATTGGACAAGCCCAAGCAAACACAGACTGTGGAACAGACGGAAACCTGAATGTAGATCTCCCGAGAGAATAAAAAGAAAGGCTGCACTTCCTACCTCATTTTAGAGGTAGTAGAAATTGATGTATAAAGTAGAAAGAATTTTGAAGGAAGAAACAATTTGTCAGTTAGTCCATGGATACCACTTGTGCACTAGAAAGAAATTGTTTCTTTGGTCACCACAGATATTACTCTCAGGTAAAAAAAAAAGCATGAGTTTTTTTGTTTTGTATGGTTGGTTTTAGCTTGTTGGGCAGCTATTGGGAGGTGGAGGGAACAAGTAAGGAGGAAAACAGAATTAAATCCATTTCAGTTCAGTTGAATGGGGATTGAAATGGAGAATTCAGTTGTTCTTGAATGGGGATTGAAAACGAAGACTTTTTTTGTCCTGTCCCAATCTATCTCTGCGCTTCTGCAAAGCTGAGCAACTGCATTTCAGACGGAGCTATACTTTTCTTGAGTGCAATGTTCAAGATAGCTGTAATTGCAAATAGAGTTCAAATAAAATGACAGAGAGAGATAAGTGCGTTAGGGAAAGGAAAAAAAAAAAAAACAACAAGATGCCTCCATTTCCTGCCACTTCCTGTACAACTGTTACTGAGATATCAATCAATGATAGAGCACCAAAAACACCAGAAGCGTATCTGCTTTCTGAGAAGCTGGCTGAGAATTGTCTTGGTTTGTCTGCCCAGCTGGAACAAATGCCCAAAGTGTTCAGATGATTACCTGTCCACTTTCCCTTCCCACATGGATATTTTCCAACATCAGGTGGTTTTTGAAATATAAAAATCTGCAACCATGAAAAGTGATTGTTTCAGAAAACTTGTAAGGTAATTGAAAGGTAGGGTAAAACAGAAACCTTATGGGAAAACAGGATTTTTTTATTCAAGGCTGCCTCAGCATGGAAGGATTCTCATTTTGTGGATACAACGCTGCAAAAGAACTAGAAATCTATGACACAATCCAAACACTTTCAATAGGCTTTAGGTCAAACCTCCAGATAATGCTCCTAATTCCATCACCAATTTCTGTACATCTTTCAGCAACTCAATCTCTCCAATTCAGTTTCCCCACTTGCAAAATATGAATAATTATATGCACTTTATCTGAGTGCTATTATGAAACTAAGACTAGCATTTCTAAAGCGCTTTGAGATCCCCAAGTAGAAGTTGCTATAGAAACATACCTAGTATATTATTAATTGTGATTAAGAAACTGAAAATGTAATGAGTAAGTATTCATGCACAGTGCAGGAAATCCTTATCTGAACTCAGTAACAGTATAGAAATAAATTAATCTCATATACACTTGTATTCATGTGAGATATATGTGATCCACTGGTAATACATTAAAGTGCGAGTGTAGCAGTAAACTAAATGCTGTAAACTACTATACTCAGGTTACATTCAGTACATTAAAACTTTCGTAACCTGCCTTTTGCTTAAAAAAACAAAACCAAACAAAACCAACAACAACAAAAAAAAAAAACACCAAACCTGCCAGCCACACACTACTGATCTCACCCTATCACTTTTTATCAAAGTAGCCATCAGCAAGAATTTTTAAGTCCCAGTTATGGTTGACATTTCTATACAGAAAGTTGATCACCAAAATTCCCTTCTAGTGCTGTACTGAAGAGCTGAAATTAAAAACATCTCCATTGCCATTAATAGCTGCCAGTTTATTCACAGGATGAAAAGTCTCCGACTATAACAGCATGGATACAGTGACATTCAAGTGTATTTGGCAGCAAACTCGAAGAGCAAGAGAAGCAAAGAAGAAAAACACAGAAACAAGATTCAAAGCATATTCTGTCATTTTTATAAGGACTGGGCACCTCTGTTCTGATAATTGCAGTGCATTTTTCAATTCTCACATTAGCAGTCCTACATATGGGTGAGGTAGATGACTACAACTCTCTTATACGTATGGAAATTGATGCTGAGACACATCAGGCACAATTATCAAGGTCTACTATTTGCATTTATTTAATTCTAGGTACAAGAGACAATCAAACTGAACGCTAATGGGGTATGATATGAACTCCTGCACCTGAAGGTTTTTAAAATGTCAAAGTAACTTAGCAGAGAGAAGAATAAAGCCCTGAATGTAACTTTCTCGATTCTTATTCCAGTTATCTTCCTTGCTTCCTTGGCTTGGAGGCTGAGGTCCCAATTAGACCATGAACACTGGAATGGCTAAACAAACAACAAACTTAAACAGTTAAATACAGCCTTGTATTAAGATTCCTCCCTACCAGCTCAAATACTAGCAAATCACAATAAAAAACTATCAACAACAAACTAGTAATAGATCATCCAAAACAGGAGAGTTAGAATGGACACAGCCCTGCTCCTAACAAAGCCAGCGACAAGAGATGCCACTTAATTCCAGGAGAGCAACAAATGACCAAATAATTACACAATTTATGTTCACCATATTGATTTAGATATTTTTGGCTAACCTTTTCTGGCTTAAAACCAAATAATTTTTTTTTTCCCCAAGCCCAAAACTGTATATGACAATACACCCTTAGACACTTCTAAAAACCCCAAACCATCAAACTTGCAAAATGACCTGGCAATGCCATATCCCACATAACTGATAGGTTGATGCTGACAGAATTTTTTGAAAAATAAGTGCATTTCATGGCTAAATACAGATCCAAGAGCCCAAGATTCTACACACAGTGGAAGAGCTAGCTACTATTACTACACATACATGGAAACCTCCAGCTTTCTCCCTGGTATCTGTGTCCCTTTATATTATCTAAACATGGTACATCTCAATACTGACAGCATTTATTACACAGCTACTGCTGAACTGCACACCTTACATTTATCTGTTATAAAATAACTGAGGTTTCCTACATCATTTAAATTAGAAACGAAGTAGTTTTTAACAGGCTTTCATATTTACAATAAAGAAAATTTTTTTGCAATGCAATTGCAGACATTTTTTAAGTAAAGCAAATTTGGAACAATTTAATATTTCATTTGTTCTCTTTACTTGAAAGTAACTCTTAAGGTCATGCATTGAAAAGCTGCATCTAATTAAAATGAAGTTTTACCTGCCTTTTTATAAGTCCTGACAACGGGGTAGAAGTTTTGTAGAAAGACAGGGTCATAAATTATCTGATCGGTGAGGCTGACGACAAAAACTTACTGACATATCTGGTTCAGACATTATAATTAGTATAAAAAAGCTATTCTCCAATACATTGCAGTTATATGTATTATACTACTATCAAACAGTGGAAGGGGCTTCTGCATAGTTAGAGAAGCAACTGTAATTAGCAGAATGGTTTTTTTTGGTTCACTAATTAAAATAATAGTGTTCTAAAAGATGGTGTCCCATATGGAACTGCAAAAGGTTTTCCAAGAAGTGAATAGAAAACTGGCATACAACACTCAGCATCTTTCCAAAAAGAGTTTAAGTGGTTTTGGTGGGTTTTTTGGGTTTGCTTGTTAGTTGCTTTTTTTTAAGCGGGGTGTGTGTGTTTTGTTGTTTGTTTTTCAGGAGTTTTTTTGATGGTGGGTTTTTGGGTTTTTTTAATTCTTTTAAGCTTTCATTATGTATGTATGAATATCAAAATTTTCAATGTTCTAGCTGCACTTTTTGTGTAGGAAAGGACCCCTAAAGTCTTTGTATTATTGTGACCAAAAGTAGGCAGAAAGCAATCTTAGCTAACCCACTCCTCCAGGCAATAGACTATATCTATAAATCAGCTTTGTGCCCCTGCCCCCCACACATCAATGTCACAAGCATCTATCTAGGGAGCAGCAGGGAAGCCAAGCTGGTGACCGTGTTCAAACACTCCAATAGGTTATTGAGCAGTGGTGCTAGGTGATACAGTCCAACAAATCTGTTATGTTTCCCCCTATGTAAACCAGAGTGCTTCAGAGTGGTTCATCAGGAAAACAACAATATGAGGCTGCTTTCGTATCATCTTACTTCAGAAAGAACTACCTGAAGGTCAGGAAATCAGACAAGCAAAAGTCAAAACAAAAAAGAGGGGAAAAAAGGAAGTGAAGTTACCAGTATATGATACGTAGATGGCAAAAAAATATCAAAACTCTTCTCAAATAAATGCTCTTTATGGTCTCCTATCAGTTTTTAGACGGTCACTATCCTCACACGAGGAAAATAATGAAAATTCCCTCTTCCTTTTTTTGTGTAATGCAAGTATTAATTGCTCAAGTTACTCATTCACTCAAGTCCCACAAGAAGAACAGCCAGAAAAATATGAGAAGAAAATGGGGCAAACATTGCAACTTATGCTGCTGAGACAGAGAAGGCAGTAAGGAAAGATTTGGTAGCTCTACAACCTGTAAGTGATAAAAGTATACTTCACTTTCATTCTTAAGACATAATCCAGACCCCGATACAGTCAAATTTGGGGGGGGGAAATTTTTTACAGATTTCAGCTGGCTCCAGATCAGGCTCAGGGTGATGTAGATCAAGGATATATTCCCCAATTAGAGAGCATGCTGAGCACCACCTGCAAGTCACTGGCTAGACTGAACTTCCAGTGACTTCAGTGCAAACAGCAGATAACCAGAACCCCATAAAGCCACCTCCTATGCATGAACCTGATTAAAAAGTCTAGCAGAATGGAGCTATGAATCAACTCTGACTCATAAAACATAGCTTGCACATCACAAAGATAAGGAAAACACACCTTTGGCATGTCTGCTACTAAATGACCCTTCCTTCCTAGTAGAAATGTGAGCTGATCTAAGGAAGCAGTAAAACCTTCCAGTACTTCGCTGTTTCGAGCACCTCTGCAGAAGCCTGGTGAACCTCGCTGGCCTTACAGCAGTTTTACAGGTTTGTGCTTGTGTTGCCTCTGCTTTGGCTCAGTCCAATGCACAGGCGGTGCTGCTTAATGCTCTGAGAGAGGCTTTCAGTTCTTGCTTAACAAAGCTTTCCTCCCACATGTCATATGTATTCAGGCTACAGTCTGTTTATCTAATATCTCCCTCTTTCTCTCTCTCCCCCTCCCCCTCCTTCCCACCCCCTCGTCCCCAGAAGAGAATAACCATAATGTGCCTATCGCTTGCAGAAACAGACAGCTCAGCTCCCCCTTGCCATCTGGTCATACTTTGGTCTCTCAGCTGTCGTCAACATATGAATCCCGTTGTTTTGACTAGTGGGGTCCCAAGGAACAAGCAACAGTGCAGATTGCAGGGAATCAGGATGCCCTTTTCTCTCTTCCTTAAACCAAAAAGCAACCCACATATTAGAAAGTGAAAGAGTGTTTGTGAAATGCAATAGAAGGCACAATCCTTCTACCTTTGCTTATGTGATGGGGATTCTACCAGCCACATCAGGCTATTCTGTAGCTCAGCAAATTAATACATTTACACATTGACTTAACTTCAAGACACATTTTGCTACCTTCATCACCAGCATGTGACCGTCCCAGCCTGCTTACTCCTCAACCTTTTACCTCTTTAAAAACAAAAAATAAAAATGAAGCTCCCACAAAAGACAAAGGTAAATATACAAACCCTCAATCCATTAGAATTTATTTTCCAAAGACAGATTCTAAAAGATAACTCAAAGTCTGTACTGATTGGTAGAACAAAAAAAAAAAGTGGCAAATTAACTGACGAAATAAAAATTTCCACAAAACAGAAATGGTTAATATTATTTCTAGGCTAGAACAGCATTAGAAGTTTATGATATATGTTGATGATGAAATTAAAATGCAATTATTTTTTAAGTACAAAGAACCAGAGTTGGTTCATCACCCCGTGTGCTTGAAACATAGTAGAAGCAGCTGACTCTGAACCATTTTGCAGCATTAAGGAACAGGACCACACCAAGGTCTCAGCAAAATGACCACCTCACACACCCTCTTGCCAAAATGGAGTCAATGAAACTCCCAACAGGCATCTGAATCCTTCCATGACAATTCTTCAGTGGGTTCAGAACCCAGCATCTGAGGACTGCAACAAAGAAACACAAAATGAGTCTTCATGCTTGGATTAGGAAGAAGGCATGACTTAGAAAAATGCACTAAAAAACTCACATCGGTGTCTTAGTAGTGGGTTTGAAAGACTGCTTGGTTTTTTCATAACTCATTCAGGACAGCTCTCTGAAAGCTTCCTAAGATCTGTTTCTGAATCATACATTTTAAAAATTCAGGTTTTATGTAAACAAAGTTGCTGTTCTACTGTATCACTAAAATTATTCACCTTGTGATGTTTTATTCAAGCAGGAGCATGTCTTGTGCTCCAACTGTTCAATATGTGCAGGTTCATTAGTCTAGGAACTGCTATATAGGTAAACCTTTGTGAGTATGTTAAAAGGTATTATATCACAAAACATATGCAAATAGAGAAAGGAGACAAAAAGATAATTTTAAATTATATTCACATAAAACACTCAATTTTCTCTCATATAGGGTACAGACAGAAAGATATTACGAAGCTTTGCCACAACAGCAGCTGGATGGCACAACAGGACTCCCTCCAAAGATGCAGTACCATGTGAGTCCTTTGTCTCTTACACCTGCACCTACACAACCAAAGGTATCATCGCAAGTAGCACTTTGTCAGTTTTCAGGATTCAAAAATGTGGTCGGAGTTCAACTTTTAACAAGTAACATCATAAGACTTGCATCTACATTGTAGCAGGTATCTCACTACCCGAGCACAATACAATAGCAACAAGCCAACAGCAGCACAGATCTCAGCATTGGTTGGATGTTTTTTGATGCAAGTACTTAAGGTTTTGGGCAAGTTTATCCAGCCCAGGTCTGTAATGCCATTACTTAACTCTATAGGTTATTAACCTAGTAAGATGAAAGCCAGTTTAAGGATGCCTACAGTTTGCAGTCATAGCTCCTCTGACATGGCAGATGTACTGTACGTTGCAGAAAAAGCACTAAAATTTGCAGGAGTGAAAAAGCCATGGAGAGTACAGGTAGGGAAGCTTAAAAATGGTTTTGGAGGGTTTTTTTGTTGGGTTTGGGGTTTTTTCAGATTGCTCCAATGTATTAGTAGGGCAGCACTACTGCCCATATGGTACCTGTTTTAGAACTCAGATGAATTCACTGAACAACTGTCAACAACGACTATGAGTTAAAACATGAAAACTTAAAAGCCAGATCAAGTATTATCATCCCCTTCACTAAGTGCAACAAACAATGTGTAGAGCAAAACCATGCATCTTCTGAATTCCAAATACTGCCCAGGGCTGCCTGAGGTCTGGTGTAATTTACAGCAGGCCAGAGTCCTGGCGAGTTTCTACCACAGATCAGCCTGGTACTCAAAGAAGTCATGCCATCAAGTATGCTGCCTATGCAGGGGCCAGGTCTACAGCCAAAGGGCATGCCCTGCTCTATATTCAGCAAGATACCCTAACACACCTACATTTAATTTCCCACAAGAAACATTTACAGTGTCCTTCACTAGTACAGCAGAATGACCTTTAATTCAGCAAAAATATATATTTATGTATACTTACTTACATCCATTTATATACAACATACTATATCTCACTATAATATTTTTTCAGAGGGTTTTTTCTTAATCTTTGCTGGTTTATGATTAGCTGTAAATCCCCTAGGATTTTTTGATCTAAATTAAATACACAAGTCTGAGAGGAACACTCCGTCTCCTTACAGATAAACCAACATGTAACCCCACTTCTTATCTGCCCAGTGCAGCAGCCTCTCCCAACCTTATGTACAATCAAAAAATATATTTCTTATCTGTACGAAGTCAAGCCTCTGACAAGGCTCTTCCCCTTTCAAATGTCACCATCATTCCAGTCACCTTTTTCTCTCTCCCTCCCCCTACCCCTCGTCATTTACTAGGGAAACATTCTCTGAGAACCATCAAAAACTGTCATGACCCAAAATTATGTATGTGGGTAGCACTGTCATTTGCTTTTAGCGGTTCCCCACTTTCTCAGCAGCACCAAACAGCAACGCACAATAAGGAACCCTCAGCCATTCTGGCTACTGGGCTGATTTGTGGGTGGCAACAGTAACACAGTATAGCTAGCTATCTTCACATAATCTACTCATACTAATCAAGATATTCAGGTTCACAACTCTTCATTAAGACATCCTTAAATAAGCAGCCAATTTGCCTCTCAGACTGCTTTGGTATAAACCAACATTTTACTGCAGGGGGTAGAAAACACATTTATTTCCAATGGAACTCATAACATGAAAATTTAATATCAAAGAAACGTATGCAATTCAGAATGACTGGAAGGCTATTCTCAAAATACACCAAGGATCAAAACATGTAAACCAACCTACTTGTCAGTCCCAAAAATAAGTGAAGCAAAAATGGGCTCATCCTGCTTCAGAGAATGCAGCACATTTGGCAAAGCACTAATGGAAACTTTGCTTTTCCAGCTGGCTGCATGACACCTGGCTCAGACGAGGTAAGTGGGAAGGGGGAGAGGATTCCAGTTTCCAAAACTGCCTTTAACCATTCAGGATGACAGCTCATCACATGTTTTTCAGCACTCAGAAGAGTTTTCCTCACCCAGCTGTAACTTACTGTAAGTGAACACAATTTGTATGCAACACACAATAATTCTGTAATACCTAACCTCACTGCAATACAGCTCCCTTTTTTTAAATCCCTTTTCTTCCATGCCTTAGTCGCTAAAGCACTTATTAAAAAAATGACAGTAATGAAAATTTAGGTATCACAGTGATTAGTATCTGCATAATGGAAGACTGTTGGTTGGGACACTCAAGGTTAGATACTATTGAAAGATATTTTCAAGCTAGAAAAAGTTTTCCAGGAGCAATATACTGCATTACAACCTGCATATCAAAAGTCACAAAGCAGACTTGCTAGCAAGTGCTATTCCACAGCACAAATGTCTGGGTTTTCTTGGTTGGGTTTTTTTTTTGTTGTTGTTTTTTTGTTTGTTTGGGTTTTTTGGGTTTTGGTTGTGGGTTTTTTTGTGGGTTTTTTTTTTTTGTTTGTTTTTGGTTTTGTTTTTTTACAAACAACATTATATTAAGTGTAGAGATCCAATTGTAAAGCCCGTTGGCAGAAAATATAACTGCGTTAGTGATAAACTTATCAACCCCACTGCTGCACAGGTCAACGCAGAGCTCAGATGACCCCTACAGAAGCTATCTTCCTGAGTTACATTATTCAGAGACTGTTGCTTTAAAGCAAATTGCAGAGTGGGGACATTTCTGCTATACAACTCAGATCCAGGTTTGATGACAGCCCGATATATACTGCAGGAATTACGAGCTTTAAGGCATTTAGAAGATTGTCAGAAAGATGTCAGTAGACCTTTAAGGACTATTTTGCAGAGTCATTCCAAACTAACAGCTAACGGTATGCTCTCTTCTCCTATGATAGCTTTTTTTGTAACTGGCTGATGAGAATCAGCTGCAAAGGAGGGAGATGATTTTATGTCTCATTAATTTTGAAGTTTTTAAGATGTTTTTTGATACCAAGCAAATCAATAATCTGAGTATTATGCCTCTCTCCTCCTTTCCTTTGATCCTTACTGATATTCTCAGCTGTGCTGCAATTTAGACACAATTCATTGTTATCTAGCCTGAATACCTAGATGCATCATAGTTTATCACTGCTGTTAAAACCAATTTTCGTCATTTTGTATCCTTTCACAAACTCAGAAGTTTTTGGAGGTTTCATGAGGAAATTCAGAATTTTAAAGCCTGCATCACTTTTGCACTGCAACTGCTAAGAATTAGGCCACGAACAGTACCTGTCTTTGTGACTGTCTGCAGTCTCTCTCAACATAGAGAGATAAATGGATATATAAACACACATATCCTATGTACAGAAAAATATTTCATAGATGAGAGGCTTTTAAGGCATTGAAAGACAACATTAAAAGCCACTTCAAGTTTATCAGTGTTTTAATACATTCAGCTTGGAAAATGCTGGACAGTTCCTTTTGTTCGCCAGAAACGATGATTTACCACTCTCACCCAGGTTTCCTGTAGTAAAAAATCATATAGACGGGTTAATTCCTCGGGATCAAGATTATCACTGGAGAACTGGGAGTTGAACAAATGCCATGCAACCTATCACTGTGCTAAAAAAACATAAATTGTATGTATGGTGTCATCCTGTACATTTAGGTCAGTTTTAAACAAGTACGAGTATACAAGTGGTATTAATGCTCTGTATGTATTCAACATGGACCAACAAACAGAAAATAGAAGTCTGCCTATAGGATTGTCTGTGAAAAACAATTAAAAACTTGTGTGTACTGCTGGGCACTCAGAACAGCTATTGCAATTCAGAAACAATTATTACTGAATAATATCTTACAATAAGTTTTATGATAATACCTGTACTTTGACAGAGACACAAAAACCGATTTAGCATACACATGCAATTTCCTAATGCACTTTTCAGAGTACAGACACTCCTGTTTCAAATGATGTGAAATAAGTCAGTGCAGAAAGTTAGTTTAAAATTGTCAGTTATTTGTATTATGGAAAAATTTAGTAGAGGAGGGCATCAATATGCAATGGTGTTTTTTTAATATATGTATGTCTTGCAAGAATAAAAAAATCTTTTTTTAAATAACCTTTTTTGGCCTCTGGCAGTACTTAATATCCATGAAGTTTAATATTCAGAATACATGTTTCTCAGGGTAGCAACTGCTCAGCCAGGATGAAGGTCCCTAAGAGGGTGGCTCCCAAGATCTTTATATAGTATGAAAACAGGAATGATAATCATCAAATGTTTATCTCAGCTCAATGAATTGGTTCTAGATCTCTGCTTCTTGAACAGTTGAGAAAAGGAGAAGTGTTCAAGAATGATGTGAGATATGAAGAAGTAATGACTTACACTATCAGCCTGTGCCAGAGATCATCCTTTACAATGATAATCATGTATCCATGTTACAATATGATTTGCTATGACCTTTCCATACATTGCATGAAGTTAACAGGGATTTTATTATAATCACATTACAGAGCTGTGCTCTAGGCACGTTAAAACCAGGTGTCCAATTGTTCAGTTTCTGATATTCCCATAATACCAAGTAACTCCTACTTCAGAAAGGGTTATACACATCCAGCAAAGGGGAGATTTGGCTCCAGGCCTGTAATACACTTCAGTATTATCATTTCAACACGGTTTGCTCCTATCTAGAGAGGCGCAAAAATAAAGTTGCCCAGAATGGCAAAAATACAAGCAAGTCCACATCTACCACTGGAAGAATGACTTCTTGGCCTCACGTAATTTTTCTCCACGTTATTTGCTTTGTTTTCAAAACAGCTATTGCTCCTGATTCATGACACAGAGGAAAGCAGAATCTCCATTCTGGCTATCCAAACTGGATGGGAGCATGGCTTGATCTTCAGGAATCATCTTAAGACTTCCTCCATCATCTAATCTTAAGCAAAAAAAGAAAGTCAACCTGCCTTCCACAAACCCCTGCCGTGGTAACAAATACAGGCACCACTGCAGAAAGCGGTAAGGGTCTCAATTCAAGAACTAGATGTAATTACAAGTTTCGCAGTTGCTCCCATGGACTTCAGACAACGCAGCCAAGATGAGCAGCAAGCCTGTGTTACTGTATTTCTAAAGAAAGAAGGCATACCCATGATCCGTTGTAGAGATTTAAGTGTCAGATTGGAAGGGTCATTCTGATGGCTCCATCAGACTCACGATACCATGAAGTAAGAAGGAAGACTTTACAGGAATCTGAGTAGTATTTATACAACAAAAAGAGAACTAACTAGAAAGAGTAAATAAAGTTCCTATAGAGGTATAAAACATCAAGAGGAAAAAAAAAAAGTAGATGTAACCGAAGACTCCAAAGTTATTTAGCAGCTGTAAGACTTTAAAAACTGGTGTACGGAAACTGAAGAGCAGAACTATCCTTCCCAGAAAGTTCTTTCTGTATTAACTCTCCTCTGTGAAAGGAGCATCCACTTCAGCACTGTAAGTGCATACTGTACCGACAGAAGCCAAATCACTTCACTTTAAACCAGTAAATTAGTAAGGAGATTCTCACCTCTCAGCATTCATAAATGGCAACTGGTGAGTTATTTTGAAACTTATGCTCTGTCTCACGTTGTCATCAAATCCCAAACCCAAAGCAGCCAAGCAACAGGGCGTATTCTACTCTGACTGTCAGCATGGCTTCTGGTATAGGGCATATTCTACTCTGACTGTCAGCATGGCTTCTGGTATAGTTCTAAGACTATACGCTCATAGGCAAGATCTACAAAGACAGAGAGGCTCAAACCGTAACTTCTCAATCTGACAGGATTTCTCACAGCAAGAGTTAAATGGCAACACCTAGCATTTTTAACTAGACTCTATTTTTCACCATTGTAAAATATTAGTTGTCATAGCCACTTCCTTCTTCAGATCATAACGCTAAACAAGAGATGCGCATAACAGAATAAGTAAGAACACATGCTACAGCTGATCAGATCACCAGCCAGTTTAAGTCAACACTGACTTCAATAGACCTACACTAAATTTGCATCAGATAAATATATGGCTTACCTACTTGTTAGACTTTATTGTGCCACCAAATCCTCACTCTCCTTCTGACTTCAGTAAGAAGGAGAAAAAAAGATGCAAAATAATTTCCCAACACATGACTGAGTACAGAAGAGAACAGAAGGGAAACTTCTAGAAAAAAAAAAAAATCCCATTTTGTTATGAGGGTTATTCTTGAACAAAATGACTGATTCAGCCAACTTTCCCTACCACACAAGAAGACAGCACAGCTTTGCTTGGAAAAACAGATCATCATCATTTAAACTACACAAGTGTCTGTCTCAAAGGCCAGCTTCTTTGTTGTGGCTTACCTCTACTTAGACAGCAAAATAAGCCACACAGAGAAGTCAACTACAGCCCCCTTCCTGTGATAATCAGACTGTGATAACGTAGGCAAGAGCAGGAATTGTTCTCACATATGTCACTGAATCTCTGGGGGACCTTGTATTAGTGAATGACTGGCATGGTAGAGCTCTGCTTCTGAGCACTTTTTCTTTCTACAACATATAATACTGGGCCAACGCGAATAGCAAGTTCTGCACCAGAGCCCCCTTCCAGTGGGACACCACTACTGGAAGCAGAGACACTACCGCAGGGAACTTCCCGTTGACCAAAAACAATTTAAATCAGACTCCTTCACACCAAACCCAGCAGTGAATGAAGTGTTCTGATGATGCTTTAGACCCTCCCCTTATCCTCACTAAGGAAGAAAAAGGGGTGGCAAACCCCTGAAGGTCTTCCTGATTCATGGCTTCAGCAAGTCTTAGGGGCAGAACCAGTAGGTCTAACACAACATGCGGGAAAGCCATTAATAATGGCTATGCTTTAGATAAGATGCAATCCTTGCAGAAAAATAAATAAAATCAGTTTTGGGTGCTCCTTTAATACTTTTTTCCTGAGCG
Source organism: Gorsachius magnificus (assembly GCA_034008185.1). Taxonomy (NCBI): domain Eukaryota; kingdom Metazoa; phylum Chordata; class Aves; order Pelecaniformes; family Ardeidae; genus Gorsachius; species Gorsachius magnificus. The sequence continues at coordinate 4,840,617 of CM067086.1, read as the reverse complement.
CATTTGCTGTATATAGCCCTTACACTGGCCTCCTGGTTCCACTTCACCTGGTCCTGTATGGCACCCCAGAGAAGCTGGGAGGCACTGTCTAGAAGCAACAGCCTTTCCAGTCCTTGCGAAGTCCAGAAGCCCAACTCTGACACATAACGAAGAACTGTATTTCAGTCAATGCAGTGATTACAAGAGATTGGCTTCAAAAATCTGATAAGGAGTTTGCACTGGTGGGAACTCATCCCAAAGCTGAAGCATGATCAGGAAAAAGCTTCACAGTGCAACACTGGAAAATACAAGTTATATAACAGTCTCATTATAAGTGAATGCATCATTTGAAATACCAAGCCCTTTAGATCTTGTTGTTCTTAAACCTCTAGATACAAACCAGCATTCCTGAGCATCTGCACGTAATCCAGATGTTGCTGTTCACTGCAAAATCTAAATTATAATCCTCAATTCTGATGACACAGCCATTCCTCCTCAGTAACTGATTGTGACATTGGCACAAAATGAGCATGACCTGTTTTAGTAAGATGGAGAAAAAGCTGGAAACTGAAACACAACTTTCACTTCACTTGCCATTTAGCACCACAAATAAAAGTTAATATAGAAAAGTAACTACAAGTAAGAGAAACTTAGTTAGAATAGCTTAAGACATAAATGATTGACTGAGTCCAGAAATTTGGTTGCAAGGTTCTGAGCTGGCTTCACATCAGGCTTCTTGCAGTTCTTTTTCAATATACCGCCCATGACTGCGTAGTCTGTAGACTGTTCTCAGCAGCATACACAAATAGCTATTTCCTTTCAGCAACAATTTTTCCTTATTCTCTAGAAAGACACATCCATTGTTATTTTCTTCCTAAACATGACAAGGGGATAAAGAGGCTGCAGGACCCTCAGACACAGCACTTACTGGTTTTGTGCTGTTACACCAGAATGTTTAACTCATGGTGACACGCAGGATAGGCAAAGACCTTCTGATATGCAAGGTTATTCCCGAACCAAAAATATTATTATCAAGAGCCTCAAAGTCCCTAAAATGTCATGTCAGAAGTCATCTGTCACTAGTTAATAGGAGCTGTGGATTGTCATTTAAAGGTCCTGTTTCTTTCCTCCCACCCTGTAATTTCACAAAGATTAAAAAATAAAGACTAATAAATAAATCAAAACAACATACACAATAACCAGGGTGGGCAGTGGGTAAACACTGTAAGCCATGCCTTACATAGATCATGAAGGCAGCACTTTTGGGGGGGTAGGGAGTAAAAACAAATGGAAGAGAAAGAGGGAGGTTGCTCATTAAATAATTATGGGGTTTAGTCTAAATTGCTAAAGTAAGAGAGTCACTGCATGCTTAGCAGATGCTGCTGTGTAAAATTAAATCCACTAGGATACCAGCATGTTCCTCTCTTTTTCTCCCTGCTCTACTTCATAAGCAGGATTTCCATGATCAGACAAGCATCCACTGAACAGCTGGGCACAGTTTGCCAATTTTACAGCAGTGATCACTGAACCCATCAAGTTCCCTTCCCAAACCAGAAACACCAAAATAATAATAAGCTTGCAGGGATGAAAAAATTCTTCCATATGTTCATATTTTTACACCCCTTATACTGCATTTTTATTTCATTTGGGTATTTGGGGGAAGTAGCAAGAAGAATCATCTTCATAGCTTTATATTTCCCTCCTCATTTGGGGGATATTAAGGAGAGAAGTTTTATTTGTTTTGTCAATTTGTTATTTTTGGTGACCAACAGAAAGGCAAATCAGACATCAGCAAATCGTTTTATATATTATGATACGCTATACTTTAAAAAAAATTCTCTAGCTTTTATAGAACACCAAGTCTGCAACTCTCAATTTGTGCAAGGAACATTATCAACACTGTAGGTGACAAGACAGAAGCATAAACAAACAAGTCTCAAAATCAGAGATAAATAAATCAAACCTCCAAAGTTTGAATCCAGCCATTTGCTTACCTATTTAGAAAATCTTTCACGGAACAGCGAAGAAGAAATGGATTTTCCTTCTAATAAAATCAAAGGGGTAGATGGGCATAAATCAGTCACTTCTTCAAAACTCCACTTAACGTTTTAGGCTTTGGGGGAACCTTTATGGACTTGCTTTGAAAAAAAGCTGTTACAAACAGAAGGAGCGATAGAAAAAAAAAAACCAAAACAACCCAAACCACACCAATCTCTCAACATCTGGATACCCTGAGATTGCAAAGTTCACAACTAGTGTATCTCAAGTATCCAGCAGACTGCTACTTCTGTATTTCCCCTACGGTCATACTAAGATAGATCGCCAGAACTACAGATCATGATCCATCAAGTCTGGGGTGCATGTTCTAGATATGACATCACCACTTAATTCAGTTCTGAAGGGGTTAATAGGGAAATTTGATCCTTTATATTGCCCTAGGATATACACATATACAGTACATCCCTGATTAATGTGACAGGATGGATCAGTTCATAAAGGGTGAAATTTATCCTTGCACAGTAGGCTAGCACAAGACCAATGTATGACTTAAGTCCCACATAAGCACTTAAAACAATGAAATATCAAAGTTTGGTGGATGGACAGCATGACTGTAGATGAAATTCAGTGTTGACAAATGCATAATAGAAAGAATAATGTGAACTAGTAATATACATTTTGACTCTCAAGTTAACTGGAGTCATTCAAGAAAAGACTTACCATTACTTTGGACAGCATAATAAAAATATCAACTCAGCTTGCAGAGGTAATCAAAGGTGACAACAAAATGTTGAACAATGAAATCAAAAATTATACTCAAGAATGAGATAATGCCAATGTATAAATCAATGATACATCCTCAGCTGGAATACTGACCTCGAGAACAGAGAGCAGAAATAGGTAACATTAAGAAACAAGCAACAAAAACAATGAGTGCATGAGGATTGTATCAGGGTAGAATGAAAACATACAGATAGCCAGTTTTCAAAACCTGAGTAAAAAAAGAGACATACTAAATAATGGTAGACAAGCACAGGATGATGAAAGGTATAAAAATGATAAATCAAGAACGCCCCCTTTTCTTAATACCAGGATGTGTGTTATCTCAATAGAGTAAAAGGGAACAAAGTTTTAAAAGGAGAAGGAAGTAAAATGACAAGAGGATTTTGCTGTTCCTTTTCATTTATTTTGGGGTTTGTATAATATACAATCACATGTATCAAAATACAGATGGATATTGGGAATAGATTCATATCCCTGTATTAGAATAAAACCCAATCAATAGATAAGCTTTGATGCATTCAGATAGAAGGCAATTACTAACCAACAGATACCAGGGGCAAAAAAAATAATCCTACTATTGGTGATTCTTAAGTCAGCTGCTGCAACATTTCTACAAGTGTCCACTGAACATCTACTACACCAAAGTGTAACAAGAGAGAACACTGGTCTGATACAAACCCCGCTGTTTTATCAACATTCCTGTTGTGCCCATCAAGAACAAAGCCGTCTAAAACTGATAGCAGTGCAGAGTAGAGATAACCAAGGTGCTTTCAAATTAGCAAGTTCAGGTATTACAGCAGTCTGGAGCCCTTCTTCTTGCCTGGCCAGCAACTGCAGTGTAGACATACACAAAGTTGCACTAGGCTTGACAGTGCCAAATGGCATGAGATTTTGGACAACATCCAAAATTGATCTAAAAGGCCCTTTTACAGTTCTGTATCTTACTCAGATGAAAAGTAAGTATGTGGTTGTGTTCAGTTCTGGAACAAAAATCACTTTTCCTACAAGCACTCTCCTGAAATTCAAAGACATTGAGATCTCAGATTTAAAATTTTACCTGTAACTAACAGTATATCTGTTTAACTGTACACGTTTCACCTATGTGACTATTTATCAATTGGTATTAATGCAAAATTAACAACTTCTAGGCCTTCTAACAAAAAGGAAAGTAAGTACAAAAATTAAGTCTAATGTGGAGCAAGCTAAGTACCAGGAAGCAACCAACTGAGTAAACATCAAATGAAGGATTATCCTTACTTTCTCAAGGATTTAATTCCAGCAAGGAATTGAACTAGTGACCTCCTGTTCCTTACCACCTCCTGCTGCCAACAGTCAGATAAAATAAACCTAGTCATATAGATTTTTATCAAGATCTCTTGAGAGAGAAAGAAGTTATTTCTAGACTAGAGGTCAAGCATAAGAATTTTAGGCCCAAAGGTTAATTTTCTAAGAGAATTGTAAGTACTTGTGGATAGGTTAGAACAGAGGCAATATCCAAGCTGTGGCTATTGTATCAACATAGAAATACAGCTGCCATAAATACAGAGATCATTTACTTACAGAAAGAAAGAAAAAGGTAAAGATTATGGAAAGGCTTTTTCAAAGACAGAAACAAATAAGCACCTCTTTGTAGAAAGGGTGTGATAGCTAAAACTTTAGACACCAAAACCTTTCATAACATGCGTGGTTTTCTTTCAAGTAGCAATGTTTGAAGAGAGAGAATCCAACTTCTAGGCCCTTTCCCAAATTTAAAATGTATAGTCTCTGCCCTTATACAGAAGGTCAAATCCATAACCAGGGTCAGTCAGTCCAGCAGCATGGAGTCCAAGGCTCTTAACCAAACAGCACCAGTTAAGGGTCTAGTCCATAGTCACAGAACCTGACCTTTCTTTCAGTTACGCTGGATAAAATAAATCAACTCCAATTAAGGTGATGGGATACAAATACAGACTGCTTCCAGAGTAATGCATGATTAAATTCTGTTTTCTGTGCAGCAGTGTAAGTCTAAAGACTCAATAGCCTCAGAAGTATCATGCCATTTTTACAGGAGCATAAGCAAAGCACCAGATTGCCTGTGGAGAGAGGCAGACTCTGGGCTTCTTCATGATCTCACATATCCCACCTTTACAGCATGTCATTAGATTAAATACCATTCAGTTCTTCCTAATGGTGAGTGAGCTTACAGTTAATCACACTCCATGGTGCTGAGCTTGCAACAGCAGCATGGATCAAGATCTTGCCATTCCCTTTGAAATCCAAGTCTGGATTGCTCCAGCTTGTTTTTCAATAGAGCAGTTTTTTCAAATGCTACAATTCGATTTTACAATGCTGCTGGCGAGGCTGGGAATCAAGCTACATCCAGATGCATCCAGCAGGGAAAGTTGCCACAGGGAAAGAGTGAAAAATCAAAGGGTGAGCAGTAGAATGATCCTATACCACTGACCCGCTGAATGCCAAAGAATAAAGGTTTAATATAGCATCAGAGGAATAAGAAAACTGAAACAGTTATTTCCAATACTGTCAATAATTTTTACTATGAGAGTCAGAATGAGGTTTTTTGGAAACACAAAACCGGAAGGAAAAAAAAAAATGATGCTGCTTATGTATTGCTTCTTAGTTACCCACTTATATTTAAATTACTAAATGCTTCTTTTCAGCTGTATATGTCACTTTAAATAAGCATTACAGCTGACAGTAAGAGAAAGCATCAGGGATTTTTTTGGTACAGCTTATAATCAAATTGTATTTGACCAATATTTCTATCTATACCCTTTAATGCTTATGGTCTAGTCTTCGCTGAAGCTATTTGGTCTACGTGTAATTCAGGAGCAGCAAACTACAAATATTCTCACTTAAAATATCTTTCTGGCAGCACACGTTTGCTGACTTCAGTATGGTGACTCTTATATGGACATATGGAAAACAATAAGGTCCATAGTAGGACATTATACTGCTCTGCTGTGTCAAACTGATGTATATCCAAAGAAATGTCAACTAGAGTTGCAACAGGAAAAGAAAAAACAACAGCAAAACAAACAAGTGTAGCAAGAACAAAAATCTAACCCATCATTATGGGAGAATTTTCAAGTAAAACACAGTCTCTGAACAAAAGACAAATGGTACAAATCTGATGACCAGGGAGAAGTTTAGACTCTCATGCAAAACAACCAGTGTTACAACCAGGGGAAACCAAAAACTCCAGGACAGCAATTTGTCAGTTTAAAACTGATATTTAAATACTCTTTTGTATATGAACTGACTCACATTACAGAACTTCCAAAATGTGGTGAAACAGCACATCTATGCAACTTCACAGCAGGACAAACATTAGAATGGCAAAAATTGCAAAGGTCACATTACCAAACACATCCAGGAACAAAAACAGAGCCTGTAAGAGTGCAAAGGAATTTTAAACACTTACCTTTCAAATCTCAGTACTCTGCAGGTTAGGAGGTAAACAGGAAATAAAATAAAACGTGCATTTGATACAGGCTACTGATACTATAAATCATCGCTGCCTCTCTGTTAAGGTTGGGGAATAAAGACTCGGAGATTTAATTCCTCCTAGGATACATGCACAGCTCTACCCTGGGATCAGACCAAAAGTCTTGCCAAGCTCAACACCCTAACTCCAGCAGTGGCCATAAACCAGTTGAATTCGTTTTTAGGCTGGAAATAAACATGATTTAAGATTTTCACTAGAAGTATTTAGAATAATCAAGATGGGGGGGAAGCACTTTGTTTTTCTAATTGAAATATGACTTACTTTCACCTCACCCCTACTCTAGTAACTTTTTTTTTTTTTAAAAGCTTTCAACTGCCACAGAGCTGTGGCAAAACTTCTTAAAAAGAAATGCAGGGAGCTAAAATTGGTCTGAAGTGGCCTAGAATTGGTCTTCCACAACAGGATGTGTTTCACCAGTGGTTTATTACATCAGCATAAAATAATATAGAAAAAACACCTGAAAATCCTCATTTAAAACTGGTGACATCAGCTCACGGGAAGACAGTAGTAAGCTCCACGAAACCATATGCCACTTTGTTCACATAGCAGTGACTCCCCACTGTTTCTACGTAGAGACAGGACAAATTCATTTTTTTCCAAAAAAGTGAATTCCCTTATCCTGGCTTTTGCATTGTTAGAATTTTTATGGATTTAGTTTAAAAGTTTGTAACCCTCTCCACTGAATGGGAGAAAGTTGTCTTGCTTAGGCCTCTCAGGACTAATTTGACAAGCATGTTTAAGAAAAAGGATGTGAAGAGCTCATGGGGTTTTTTTGGGTTTTTTTTGTTTTTTTAAGCCGTGCCTGAGCAGACAATAATCCATTTTTATTCTGCCTCCAAAAAATGACCAGCAACCTACTGCAACATGTGTTACAATGTTGCGTGGTTTAAATCACAAACAAGAATCTGAATAAGCAAAAATAAAATCATGCTTTGGAGACTGGGTTTTTCAAGAACTAGTGATGCCTTCACCTCTACTATGATTCTGCATTTTTTATGTTTAAAAAAATAGCTCTAAGGTCACAAAAGCTCAGAATCTTAAACATTTAAAGATGCAAAATCCCCCCTTTGTTCATCTTATTTTAACGCCAACATATCTTCACTTGGTTCCATGGATATAGTCCCAAATTTATTTCTTTACAACTAAAAGCAGGAAAATCTCAAGTAAGCTTTCACTTTCACTAAGTGACAGGGTAACTGGGTGGGAGCGGGGAGAATATTATTCCTTCTAGCTTTCCCCTTTCATTTTACTTCCTTTTCACCCTATGTTAACTGCAAGAATTAAAAGTCAGAAGTTGACACTATATAAGCTACATGCACAGCGAGTTCTTTGCACTGATCAGACTCTGACCACAAACTGTGCAAGTAATACATGCACTAGGGTGGACAGCCTTCATAATAGAAACAAACCTCAGAAAAAAAAAGAGTCAAGACTTACACGCCCAAAAATATCATGTCTGAAAGAATACTTTTGCATCATATGCATTAGCTGACATAAATGTCTCTTCATAATTCTTAGCAATTATATCACAAGTGACCTAAAGCATTATCCAGTAAGGCCACAAACTTGTATTATCTGCTGTCCACAGTATGAAGTTCAACCAAATACCAAGGCCTCATACACTACAACCACTATCATTTAAAGCAATAGAATTTATTCTGTATCTTAATGCTTTCTATTTCCCAATCCCATTAGCCCTATTTAAAATATACAAACAAATAAAAAACAAAACAAAAAAGAAACACACAAACCTAGTAAGTAACTTCCATTTCACTTTACAGACACTTAGTAGGTTTCAAACATCACAGTCAAAAATCAGTGCATTTTAAACCAACTAGTTTTAACGGGAATTATTTGCCTTAAAACTTCAAACTGCAGAAATTATTACTTCTGTGCATCTTCTGTTATATAAAAGCTTGCTTTTTTTTTTTTAAATACAACTTCAGGTTTCAATCATAACAAAATTGTATGTCTTTCTACAGAGACAGACTATTTATGCAGTAACATAGTTGCAGATACAGCATGGTTTTGACATTTACTGTAGTCCTGGAAAGAGAACAAGCCAAATGCATCCCTGGCACAGCTTTAATAATTTTTTTTAAAAATTTGCAAAAAAGTCTGGCTTACCATCTCAAAAATAGTAAGGAGTAATATTTTATTTTATCTACTTTCTGAACTCCCATTTTTACCTCCTAGTATATAACTTAATACTTCAAAATAGGTCTTAAGTGGGTCTCAAGTGATAGATAAGTTTCATACTAGCAAAAGTGTAAATTTCACTCCTGTGACGCTGATGAGAAGATTCTCCTTCCTCATTAGCCGAAATATTTTTTCCAGGCAGTAACTTGCAATATAACTATCATTAACGCCCATATAACAGACTAGTAAGGTCACCCCTTTAAAAAATTCTTTGATATTTCAATTTTCAAGTTCATCAGCAGCCTCCTCAGAAATGCCTGCATTCCTAACAATTCAGGCAGTCTTCAGAATAACCCATTAGCCTTGCCACCCACTTCACACCGACCTATACCCTTTCCAGGCAATAGTTCTGGAAGCTGAAACCTACTGAAATAGCATTTGGTAAATATCATTTTGCCAAATAAGACTGTTGGTATTATCAACTGGGTGCATTTATTAACCTCACTTTGCCTTTTACATTCCACTTCCGAATTTAGGTGGAGGTGGTGATGCAGTGAGGATGGGAAAGGAAGAGAGAGGAGATACGGGACTATGTGGCAGCTTAATTTGAGGCATTTTTAAAGGCTTCTCTATCAGTCTGTCAGAGTTTCCAAAGATGACTTAAAAAAAAAAAAAAAAAAAAAAAAGAAAAAACCCCACACCAGCAGAGGGCTGCTGCCTGCAGGAAAATGAAACTGCTGCATTTTAACACTGCAGTATAATTCTACCAGCTCCACAGAAGCATAAATAAAAGTGACCAAGTTATAAATCTTTCGTAAATAGAACACACAGCATCATACAAACATAGTTTTACTCAGTGACATTTTGTTTGAGAGACCAGGGACAAATGTCCCTAAGGAAAGAAGCAACAAAAGTCAGCATAGCCCCAAATAGTCAAAATGGGAACAAAGCAATTTTTCTATTTTAAGCTATGGAAGACAAATACAGCACGAAAAAGGTATCATCACCTGAACAGACCAGGCTGTACAGTCCGGTCTATCCTCAGGAGATTAAAATCCACAGAGGTACATTAAATAAAATGAAGTTAGCAAAAATTAACAGTAGCAAATAAAACCGAACAAACAAACAAAAAAAATCACTAACTAGTAAGGTTATCCCAGACCTTTCCATGCTGCTTTTTATTTCTGAAAAAGTTATCAACACTAGCTGGCTAATCCTTTCAGTCCCAAAAGGGAAATCAAACATTATCTTAGTTTTACAGCAGGGCATCATGAAAACAAAACAAAAAAAAAAAACACAAAGCCACCAAAAAAATAAAAAAAAAAGGGTAATATTAACTTGCCAAAGGCTCCACCCCAAGTCAATGGCTGAGCCTGTTAGGGCCAGTGAAGACTACACAGTTATTGTTTCTGAATTGTAACTGCACAATGACATGAACAGAGCCTGTTTTGTACACGTCTCTACTACTCTTCCCCCAAGAAATGACCTGGTTAGGACTCTGCAGCATTTTAGAGACCAAAAGAGTACAAACAGGAGCCCAATCCTTCGAGAAGTCAAGTACCTTTAATCCAACAGGCGTTCAGAGTACAGAATAATCTTTCACACCCAGATTAGAACTCTACAGGATCAAGCACAAGGTTGGTATTTTGCGTACACAAAAAACAACCACCCTGAAATGAAGTCATGCATACACAAAATATATAGTGCATTATGTATATAAACACTCAGGTTATCCACATCTTACATGCCAGATTCATTTGTAGCTGACACAGATTTTATCAAGACAGTGAAACAAAGGCACAACTGGTACAAGTACATAATCAGGTAAAGATGGGGAAGATCGGACTTCTACAGAGGGCAAGGTTCTTAGGTGCTCTGGTACACTTCCCCAATCCTCACACAGCCTGCACTGCCCTATTTTCACTGCTGCTTGTGCCAGGAGACAATAGTGTTACCCACCAGTGCTGAAGTTCCACCTCTGATTGCAAGGTAGGCATACCCTTTGATCAAGATCCTTTGCCTTGCCATGTTTTCAATTCCCACCATTTCCCTGAGGAGAAAAAGGCCTACAACACATGGGTTTCTCCCCTCTGGTGGACTCTTCAGAAATTTGCAGTAGAGAAGCAGACATTTGAACAGTAAATTCGATGTTAAGTTTGCTATTCCAATCAATCTTCTTAGAATTCTTGAGAAGCAGTCCACAAACCATACAGTTCCGCAGAGCCACAGGCACCAAAACACTGAGAATAAATAAGCATTGGTGGACCTAAAGAGGCTCTTGGCTGTAACTCATCTGATTCAATGGTGATAACAGTAATGGTGATGACAGCATTACGACACAGATCCAGAAACCATGACTATTTTTTCAGCATTTCCTCTGAGCAGGAAGAGCTACCTGGTAACAAGATGGCAACTGTCCCAACAGTGCTAGTAGTCTGGCTGTTGCTTTCCCTAGCAAAGACGCAGTAATTATAAAGGTAAGGACATTTTCTACATTTTGAAGCTTAATGCAAACTGCTCAGGTGAGATCAGTGTATGCGTGGAATACTAGGGAAGAATTACTGTTAGAAGTTTTGAAACATTTGCTTGCCTTTATTTGTCTGTTACTGAGCAGACTTCTGCTTTAAGGATGAAAGATAGTAATTTGTAAAATGCTGGGCCCATATTTTCAATTTGAATTTAATTCACTTACAGTATCATTCCACTTTGTGCTCTAATTTGCTTGCATATTCACTGCCTATTCCTAGACTGTTCTTAACTAGAACACTGCCAGAGGTCTGCCTCTGCTGCCATCTATGAGAAGCTTGCTCATGGGTCAAAATGCCCTCTCAGATCAACTTGAGCAAGGCCTTTAAGTCACTGGGACTGCACAGATGTAACTGAGTGGGGAATTTGACTAAGTAATGTCTTCAGCGCAATCAGGAAACAACCAGAAGCAAAAGATGTGATTTCACGAATATGAGCAATGAAATAAAACACAGACACTGAAGAAAAGCAGCATGGGACAAAACCCAGAAACGCTAGGACAGATCTTTCTTTGTTGTCAATGATTACTGATTTTAATCAAGTTTTACTGATTTATAGGAGTGGGAATTTTGGAAAAAAAGTGTAGTTTTAAGTAGTTTCAAAAGCTAACGGAAAAATAGTTTAAGGCTGATGCTCAAAAAGTGTAAGGAATCTTATAAAGCTGTGCCACTGATAGCCATGTCTTTTCAACAAAACAAATGCCCATGTTTAATAGGGCTATAGTGCTTGTGCCGTTGCCAAGTTCTAATATAATACTTGGCTTTGTCTTTGGTGACGATTTTTGTACAGGCAGGCATTGCAAACACACAAACAGCTCTCAGTCTTCCTCTCAGCTTTCTGCAGGAAAGGACTACTTCAAATACTGCCACTGTACCAAAATGGATACATGGAGGAAATACAGAGAGGGCTCCCTTCTTCCCACACTCCCCAATGACTGAGCTCAGCTTGCAGACAGAAAGGACCAACTTCTAGCCTCCATCCTCCCTGCTTTGCACTGCTCCAGCAGCAGAAAATAGGCAGGAATCCAGCTTATCAAGCTGGCTGGGGATTCCTCCAGCGTTAGGGAATCACAATGCAGTTTAGCACCACTTTTTCCCTCCTAACTTTGGTTTAAGAGTCTTAGCCAAGGCGAGGGCAATATCTGAAGAGTGGCTGTATTCCAGCAATCCCAATCTGCCGTAGCATCATCTCATGGCCTTCAAAACCAAATGCAGATTAGAGAAACTGTGCTGTTTAGGACAGCTTTGCTTTAGCCTGATTTCTTAAGGAAATGAAATTTAAACTTTCAGGCTGTCTGTCTGTAATTCCCCCATAACACCAGAATAGATTAGCAAGTTTCAACCAAGTTTTAAAGAGCACGGGAAGTCTCTAAGATTCTACAAATTTCATGGAAAGCACTGCATGTCTGGGGGAAAAAGATTCAAACTATTTCTCCCCACAATGGAAAGAGTCATTGTGATTTAATCCTTAACGTATTCCAAGAGAAAGAAAAAAGATGGGCAGGCAGCAGAGACAGCTCCAAATGAGTGACAAACGCTGTCTTCACCTAGCCCAAGAGACAAGGGACATATAGAGAGAGTAAGAGGAGGAGGGAACATAGGGTACAAAACTGGACGAAATAAGAGTTCCTTAGTTTCACACTTCACTGAACAAGTTATGGTTTAGTTGCACAGGATACACAGAATAGAAGAAGAGTTGAGGTTGGAAGTGACATCACTGGAGATCACCTAGTCCAACCTAGTCCTTGGTCAAAGCAAAGTCAACTACAGCAGGCTGCTCAAAGCTGCGTCTAGTCTGGTTTTTAATATATGCAAGGATGGAGACTTCCCAACATCCCTAGGTAACCTGTGCCAGGTTCAACCCACCCTCACAGTGGAGAAGCTTCTTCCTGTATTTAAATGGAACTTGCTATACACACAAAACTAAGATTAATGCCTTAGCATGAAAGGGATTATATGCAGATAATTTAGCACAAATTATCTTTCCTCTCAGTTCACAACTTACGCAAGACACATGAAATATGGAAGACCAAACATATGTAAGAGAAAATAATTCTCCAATGACAGTGCATCAGTATTAATTTCCCAAAGACAATGCATCTGTATAAGAACTGAGAGAAAATCCTAGAAGTACCTTATTTTTCAGTTTACCATAACCATAGTTAAAAAAAAAGTCTCTAACAATAATATATGCTTATTTAAAGATAGGCTATTTTCTTGCTTAGAGCATTTCTACCAGCTCTTCTACCAGTAACCATCAACCTATTTAAGACAGGGCTGAAATGATTAAAGGACTCCATCTTGGAACTGTAACATCTCCAGAAGTTTTCTGAGAATACCCTCTTAAAGTCTTCATTAATTTGATGTAGGAGCTTGCAGCTACAGAAAGAACCAAATACCTGTTTAGCATCCTCTAGATTAGGATGCCAATCCTTGAACCAGTTTCCAGTCTGAAAAGGCAAAGTAACTCTGAAGTTTAAAAAAACAAAACAAAACCAAACCCAACCCCAAAACCACCAAAATACCAATGACCAAAACTTCAAAAAGAAAACCGTAGACCAATCCTGTACCTGCTGACAGTAGGTCACCTCAGTGTGGCAGCCAAGCTACCCAACATTTACAACCTGAAAATAAGATGAGAGCTTTGGAATAGAATACCAGGGGAGATGAGATTCCAGTCAGATAAAAAAGTAAGAGCCAAATCCGTTCCGCAATCTTAGAGACAGATCAGTTATTAAAAGGAATTCACACAGTCACTGAATGAACCTTACCCAGGGCAAATGGCTGGCACGATGAGTAACCCAACCCACTGGCAAACAGTCAGCAAAAGACATGAGAAATTTTTAAACATCCCACACAGCGCATTTCATAGCACAGGGATTCGGAATGTGAAGTCTTCTTTTCCTACTTAAAACTTGTGTTTTAATCCAAATGCAATAAAACAGTAATTTTAGCAAAGTCTTGTACTAGCTTAGCTCAAACTTTATCAGAGTAGGACATTGGTTTTTTAAAAAATAAAATTTTAAAAAAAGGAAATCATACATCAACACCTTACGTTTAGCTGCAAATATATTATTGCTGGTCCCCTCTTCCTCATAAATTATATTACCATAGGGCAGATGAGCCAACATTATGAACCTGGGCTACAGTGTACCTCATCCTGGACCAAAGCAACAAAACAATCACTTTTCCAAGAAGAGCACTGGTGTAGAAATGTAGTGTCTACATGGCTAGTCACACATAAAAAAAATAAGAAAAAGAGTGTGAAAAGATAAAGAGCCAAGAAATTCCATCAATATTCCCTGCTTGGTCAGTATGAAGACCTGGTACGTTCTCATCTGCAGCTGAAGGACTGCTGTTCAACCTTTGGCAGACTGAAACTTACAGTTCCAAGAGTGGGCTTTAGACAGAAAACAGAAAAATTAACACATTTTTCGTCCAGACCAGTTTGCTTCTCCCAGAAACCAGCTCCTCCATTATTTTTGTTCCAGTCAATAGTGCTTTTGATAGCTAAATGACAAGGACAGTCAGCTTATGGCATGTAAGGCTGAACACACAGAGGAATGACACTGCAAAAGCAGAGCTTGTTAATACGTATCTAATGTAGACATTATTAAAAAAATATACATTATCACACAGATTTTTTTTCTCCCAAATTAAGCACATACTGCAAAAGACAGCAAATTGAAATTTCAAGAGTATCAGAATATCAAGAGAGTATGTTGGTTTGTAAGTAGAAGTAGGCAGCCAGAACAGCACTTAGTAAATGGATGCCTGAAAACAGTTTTCCATCTTTTTTTTTTTTTTTAATTATTTTTTTAAAGTCAAGCATATCACTGGAAATATTACCATGCCTATAATCCCCACGTAGTGTTGGAACACTAAAACAAAAAAGAAAAAGATAGTACCTACACAACCTAAGCCACTTGATGCTGGTTTCTCTCCTCAATGCCTCTCTGCAGCCTGCACTAACCCATATAGTGTCAGGTGACGCTGCAAATATTGGCACAAAGCTTTTACCAGCAATAATCTTTTGTCAGTAATTGGCAAGTTATTTACTTTTTTCCAAACTCCTTAATTATCAAATCACTGATTATCAATGGGCAGAAGCTAGATAAGAAACTAAAGATCAGCCTATTACCAGTGGTAAGCTACACAAGGAATAGTCCCTTCCAGTCTAACCTCATCCCTTCCACCACCCCAAGTTAAAAAAGTTTATTTGAACAAGAAATATTAAAAAATATTTCTCTTACTCTTAAGTATGCAATGATCTTTATGCAAGCAAGCCAGGGTAGGAAGAGTGGAAGTCTAAAAGGCAGAAACTGCCTGGCACAGCCATCGGGTGTAAAACAGTAAGCTCAGCCATTAGAACTTTGTGAAAGAGTAATTTAGGGCAGCTTTAGGGCCACTTTAATTTATGTCAGTTGACAATGATCTCTGTGGCCTTCAGGAAATAATAAAATAATTTTCTCAAAATAAACGGAGAGAGCTGACAACTCATGGTAAGTATTCCATTCTACCCACTCCAGCGCCGAGTAACTATCCTTCAGCTACCAGCACGAGCCTGAAGGTTACTCTGCACTACTATGAAGGCAACAGTACCATTTGCAAGAGAATGTACCTGGATTTGTTTAAATTTAAACACCGTAATTTACTTTCCTTATCCATATTGCTCTTTATCCTCAGTCTCCCAACACACTTCCATTTATTATCCTTTAAAAACTGTATCCCAAGGTCATTGCAAAAGAAACTGTATATCCCTGTTTATACAGTTCACAGGACAACAGCGATCTCACAGGCATCTCTGCCACAAATGACGCATTTGAGAAAAAAAATGCTTGCAGCTACATCGATAGCGAGTAATACACTTTTATGAAAGGAACTAATACAATTTCCTCTGTTCCACTTAAATTCCATTTAAACCCAATTTTCAAAAGCTATGAAGCAATGAAAAAAAGTCTTCTGGGTGGATTTTTTGCGTGCCTTTTACCAGAATTTTCTCAATAATGTTTGTAGTCTGTAAGAAGAATTAAAGGAATTAATTAAAATGTTATATCCCTATTCAAAATTAAATCTAGAATAAGTCAAATGGAACTGGATGAACACTATTAATATGTTCTAAAAGTAGGCATGTGAAATTAAGTAAGTTTGATTTGGTCACATTTGTGTGCCTTTTAAAAAAGCCTTTCTGGAAAACTTCACATCTTCCAGGCAAGGGTGCTCATGGGAATCACATCCACACTGTCCAGGAAAACTAAATTTTCAGTTTGCACCTGCAAACATTTATGTCGGAAGTTCTCGCACAACTATCCAAGTAGAATGCAATACTCATGCAACATATCCAACACACTACATTCAAGAGCACAATTCAAATCTTTGAATATTGATTAAGTGAAATCAATCCATAAGTGAGGTAAAGACAGTTGGGGAAAGGAGATAAAAATAGTTGTTTGCCAGAAAATCTGGAACAAATAAGGACTTAAAGGAAATCACTCTGCACTTACAGACGCTGCAGAAGAAGACTGTTCAAGTTCATTAAGAACAACATTTACAACACATTATTCATGTTACTCTACAGATCAGTATGGATGTTCTGTAGAAAAACAGTACTGTTTATGCATGAACTGAAAATGGAACAATCTCCTCATTTTCCATAAGCAGAACGAACAACATTATTGACTAGGATTGCTAAACATCCTGGGTTTGTTAAAAACAAAAGCCAGAACATCTTTTTGGGATATTTCTTAATAGAGCAATCCATGACAAACAAAAAAATTCCACGCTTACCTATTTATCACAGGTTTGATGATCTTCCTTCTGAAGTCAGCTCAACTTAAAACACTGACTGACTTCACAAGGGCAATTTACAGTATCGCAGCATGTGAAGAGGAGCACTCCTTGAGCATTCATTCAAGTCTCTGCCTTTACCTTCACGGAAATCTATATCCAGGCTTCCACCTCTTCTTATTTTGACTCTTCTACTATGTACATAATACATTCCTCACACAATGTCTCTTACTTCAGAAGGCATAACTTCCAAATTTCTCATTTCCTTTCAAATTTCTTCTGAAAGCTGTAATTCTTTCACCACCTACATTTGTTCTATATTACCTACCTACCAATTTTGAGGTCAATATCAACATTTATTATCACCATTGTAGTTACTGTTTAATTCTCTAAAGTACACAATATTAAAGACTTCCCAAAATATGATGTATGGATTAAATTTATGGTATACTGAAAAATAGTGCAGTTTTGGAGAATCCAAACATACACTGGCTGCTCCACTGCAATTTACAAAAGGAACTGTAAGAACCCACTTACAATGCTACATTTGCTCTTCTCATGGAGTCACAGGTTTTCTAGAGATCAGGAAGAGTTTCTCTCAAGAGATAAATGCTATTGAGAAGCTTTTTAAATTTCTCCAACCTCTCTCATCATTCTAATGCAGTCCTTCCCACTGTAGTGGCACAAAATGACATTACAGCAGTGATGGAAAGTAGAAAAGTGCTTGAGCAGTGCAAGAACTCTATTTGTAAAATCACTGCTTTCATAGTTCCTGCTGATGTCTGAAATGTAGGTATATAAATAGCCATATAGTCCTACTCTTTTGACAGCTTCTGAATTTTAACAGCTCTTGGGTGAGAAAGCTTACTGCGCTTCACAAAGAAAAACAATCGCTTAGACCCAGCACCTATTTCAACAAATTCATAATTTTGCTACTGATATTGGGGGGAAAAGACGAATGTCATGCCTCTATAAAGTCTGCAGAAGGATGGAGGTTAAAAAAAAAACCCCACCAAAAAACGCTTTCACTGTAGTTAGCAAACAGAAATTTGCTTAAAAAAAAAAAAAGAGTGAAAGTCATAAAAGGGATATCTGAACTTTGCAGTTCAGACACGTGGCATGGTAGTACTAGTTTCCTTCAGTCAGTAATGCAGGCAAACAGTACTTTTGAACAATCAGATCAAAGGTATATAAAGCTAAGAAAGACCAAGTCACTCAAAACTCTTAACCATTACTTGAAAATCCATTATGCCTCATTCACTATGACCTCTACTGCCCACAGTATTGCTTGCAATATTTTATATCTATGATTACTAACTAACCACTTAAGTCTTCACAGACTATCATGACAAAGGGTGCGGATTCACTGTTTTGAAAGAAACTTTTTTGAGGAAAGCGAGATATATATAGATATATATGAAAACATTAATAGAATATATACTGGTTTGTTGTTGGTTTCTTTAAACAGGCCATGGGAGGAAATACAATGACTTACACCTCTGTAAAAATATATTCATCTAGACAGCTAAACAGAATAATGCTGTATTCTTTATAAGATTCTCTCTAGATCCAACACACTGGGTCAGAAAAAAAATTACAGCAGTATGAATAAAAAGGATATGCTTCATTTAGCCTACTTACCTAAGGAAACCAGGCTTCTAAGATCACATTGTCTACCGAATACTCCTCGAATAGATCTGAAGCTTTCAATTTCAATCAAATTTGGCAGAGACAGATAAAAATATCAACAAATTTCAGTTTCTGCCAGTGTCATGGAAACAGGTAGTTAAGGCTGTAAAGAAACATCCTGTTTAAGCTCTCAGTGAATAAAAGGCTATTAAATTCACTAAGACCCAAATGTAAAGATTTCCGGTTTTACATAACACAATAGCATACTGCTGAACAGCTCACTGATGCCTCATATGTAATTAACATGTTATACACCGAAATAACTGTAAGCTATATGGTGTGCAATGCAGAAAAGGGACCCCCTACACTTTTTGCAAAGGTCGAAGTGCCATGAGTTTCAAGCAGGATTCTTTGTATTGAATGTCTGCAGAACGGGGCTTAAAACAGAATGAAAGGAATAAACCAAAATCGATCAGCAACACTACATTTTTCATCAAGTTTCTCCCAAAGTGAATAGGGTAACTCCCACTTAGAGCTTATTGCTTGTAGACAACGCAGCATTTTGGAAATTTCAATTAGACATTGAATTGGTGCCATAGCAAACAAAGATGCTGAAGCCTATACAGTGACTGTCAAATGAAAACACAAGAAAACCCTCTGAAACACTGAAGCCCTTCACAAGAAATACTTCAGTTCCTCATCTTTGCACTCACTAATAAATATTCACTACAGTCCATCTGAATCACTCTTAAGAGTTTCAAGGGTGAAATAGGGGTTAACGAGGCCAAAAGAAACACATGAACAAAGATATTTGTGGAATTAAAAAAAAAAAATATAAGCATTGAATACACAAGAGGATGATTTCACGCAGAATTAGTGGCAAATGGAGATAAGCCTGTTTGATCTAAAACTAAAACAGTGCTTCGTGATGAGGTATGACTGGGGTTTCCTCAAGGCACACTGTTTCCATGTGTGTTATTGTAACACGACACACATCCTTTGCTCATTACTGTTAATTACAATGAAAACCTCCTATAATTAACTGTAGAAGAATGTATCAATGAAACTTAGATAAACCAACCTTTCCCCACACACCCGTATATAAAATGATCTTTTACTCTGACAGTTCTGTAAAATATTTTTAGTACAATAATTAAGATTATGCTGCTTCTTGTATTCTTGCAAAATCATTCAAATACAGAATCCATGAGCTATTCCTCCAGCTGCAGTAAACAAGAGGTGCTCTGCATTCAACCTATTACAAAAGCAAACCATCTTACTACAGTACTCAAATTATACATTTGTATGCTACATTGTTTAAAAAAAAAAAAAATTTCCTTCATTCCTCTACCATTCTGACTATCAGCAAAGAGCTAAACACAGACATTTTTCAGTACTGCCCCACATAGCCCTTTTCCAACTTCTCCAACTAAAAGGCCCTAATCCTTTCTTTGTGGCATCAGTCACCCTCAGCAAGCTTGACGCACCAGCACAGAAGGCCGCTCAGGACAAATTTTGCATACCCTATTTTGAATTCTAATCAACACTTTTGACAAAGGTTGTTACCCACCAATTTCAACTGAAGGCTTTTCCATGTCAGTTTTGCCCACCCACAGCCAGGTGTCACCAGGTTCCACTAATGTCACAGATATGGAAACCTCTTTGCAGGGACCAGTAGGCTGCTGTTGGTAAACACTTTTTTTTTCAGCTATTAAGGTGGCAATCAGTGCTAACTTCATGGAGAAAAAGCCAGTGAGAGTTCTCCTTACTATTAAGTTCCCCCTCTATGGCACCCTTTCTAAGTCTGCCCTGAACTATGAACCCATGCTCCTTACCAAAACCCCCTTCTTTTGGCCTCAGTAAAAGTACGTAGGAGTAATATTACACAAATATATTAACCAATGTACCTGGGAGCAAAGCTAAACCTGCCTATTGAAATAACTTTAGAGTCAAGATATTTTTTATTCAAAATAAAAATTACAGATATGAAGATCACTACAAAATGGACAGGACTTTGCAACACAACTTACACTTTCTTTCCATTCATCATTACATTGTGTCAGATTTTATTTCTCAATCTTCCCTATCCCCTTGGAAAAAAATATTCCAAGCCTAATCTTCCTCCTAATCTTCCAAGCTTTACAGTCAAACTCTAAAGGAATGATTACAACCACTATTTTCTTCAGCCGTATGTTGCTGCAACCCAAATTCAAAGTTACACACCATGACAACATAGTGTGGTGAATCAGGCCCTCATACTGCGCTTGTCTTCTCCCTAAAATGCTGCAGGTTGCCTGCCTACCCTCCAAAACAAGCAGGATGAGGACTAGCTACGTACCATACACTGTTCATGCCATTCTGCGTGCTCCCAAATGTGATTAGCACAGAAAATGCGAGAAGACCAGAAGGCATCTTTCCATATTTAGCCATGTATGTTTAATACCGAGTTAGATTTCACCTCAGTGCATTATTCCGTTAATCAAGGGCGGGTATAGCAAGGAAAACATAGACTGACAACAGCTACTTTTAAGATTTCTCTTCCTCTTCCCCCACCTCCACCTTCTATGACACCATGCATTGTGCATTTTATGTGCATTGATGTGTGCAAACAGCAGACTTATCTATAAAGATCAGTTATATGCTAAAACTGCAAAAGGAAACTTTCACCCTTGTCCAGCTGGTTGAATAACTGCAGAGGCCAACAGCAGCAAGCCTCTAAATACATCCTTTTCTCCCTCCACCCCCACGTCTCTAATCACTTAGGAGGAAGATAGGAAGATTAGCAGAGAGGAAAAAAATAACCAAAGCTGCAGATAACCCTTTAGGACCACAACGTCAGGCTATGAGACATGGAGCAAAAGGTTAATGCAGCTGTATTTTCAGGAATCTCAGACACAATTGTATTTAAAAGGGAGGGAGGGGTGCTGAGAAGGTGAGAGAGGGGAAAAAAGGAAATGGTGATGAAGACAGAAATGAATTTGTCATCTACAGCTGGCTCTTTGATCACCTGGACTATCCAGAAAAGGATTACCAGCAGAAATGGGGCAGTTCTATTACCAATACACTGCAATTTTTTGGTATTTTCATTATCATCATCAGAACAGATTTTACTAAGATTTTACAGCTGCAGAAGTAAGGGTTTACTGAGCTGTGCAAAGAATAAAGGTGGTAACCAAAACAGTGACTGAGAGCTACCTTTAGCAGCTGATATACTGAAGAGATTTGGAAAAAATGAAATATAAATAAAAGTCACTTTCACTAGAAGACAATGTCATCTTCATCCATGTCTCTGAACGGTTGCTATGGGGTTGTGAAGAGGAGGGAAAGGATGGGGGGGTATAATCAATCATCTCAGAAGAGCATTGCTTCTTACAGAGAAAGATCTGGATTTTGACTGTGTCCCTAAGAAAATTGCGGACTGCAGAGCTGCTGCCACGCAGGGCAGTGAGGAAGCAGGCAAAGCAGAGGCAGCAGCTGGGGATGGAAACGCCTATTAAATCCTTTAGACAACAGATGGGCAAAGCTCGGCTGGGTTATAAAAAAAAAAAAAAAACACCACCACCACAATGCATCATGTTTTATTGTCCCACCATAATGAACAACACTTAACACCCACATGCCCAAAGAAGCCCCCCCTATGGCTGATCTTCCCCCTTCCCTAAATTATAATGTCGAGTTTCGATCCACTTTTGGGGAGCTCCTAACCCAGTGAATTTGCCAGAGCCCACTGCTTATTGCACCTGTTACTAAAAAAAAAATTAAATAAGGAAAACATTTGGGCTTCTTTTTAATGTTTTTTCTTCCAATTAATGCTCCCCTGCCCTTGAAGCAAATATGCTATCCAAGCAAGCAACAGTAAGTCCAGATCTTGAACGCATTTAGGGGATCTAATTATGTCATGTAGGGCAGAAGCACCTGCTCTCTGCTAATTCCCTCCACTTGGTTTCCTCTTTTTAATATTTCTTACCATTGTTCCATTCAGGAAAATCTTCTGGGGGTGAGATTCAGAAACAAGCTTTAAGAAAAATAATTAAATAACCTCCCCTCCCCCCCCAATCCCTCCTACAAAAACACAGCATAACCAGAATGAATTCTGCTACCGATTCTCTATTTTGCTTTTATTTCAGACCCTACCCACAAAAACCACCAGCCCATCCATCCATATTTGCTAAATACCCACAGCAGTCAGTGCCACAGACATACTGTACATATTTCCACCCCCCCAACTGCACCTTAAGGACTACACCCTTTTCAATCATGATGTCATGAAATACTGCTGGTGACTCCCCCACTACCACCACCACCACCTCCTCGGTACTACAGGCTGTGAACCTTTCATTTCAATATAATTTGATTAAAAAGAAAATGCTCCTAAGTAGGGCAGTGAAGAAATTGATGTGAAAATTCACCACCAGCATATCATCTATTTTTTCCTCTGCATGCACTCTGGCTGTCATCAGAACAACACCCATTAGCAGGAGTAATGAACATAAAGCATCCTGGGCTTTTTTTTTTTTTTTTTTTAAAAAGGAAGAAAAGAAATAATTAAAATGAAAACTAAACATAAAGACAAAAATCCCCTATGAATATTATCTCCACTAAAACAGCAAATGGGAAAATCTGAACCCTCAAATATCCCATCCCCAACACCTCACTGGCTGCTACAGCACCTTCCCCCTAGCGCCAGTGCTGCTGCAAAAGAACCAACCTGTCTGTCCTTTTCCTAGGGTTTTCTCCAAACGATAGGGTCCAACATATTGTGCATGTTGAGCTCCGCTGCCTTCTTTCCCTGTTGATGTCATTTCTACCTGGATCTGTAATTCTGCAATGTGTATGTGCTGATGAGCTGGAATTTCTCTCTCTGCAGTTCTTTAAATTCCCACTTTGCAGCTGTGCAAGCAAAGCACTCTTTCTCTTTGCTTTAGTCCACTTGGTTGCAGATTTTTCTCTTCCTCCTCTTTCTTTCCTCTCTCTCTCACGTGCGTGTTTTCTCGCTGGGTCTGCCTGGGACGCTGATGGACGAAGGATATTTTAATGTTCAAAGAGGGGGGATCTACGATCCAAGCCCAAGGAGCATGATGCTGGTGATCTGAGCTCCGCACGCCTTGTTCTCTCTAGGAGCTGTTCAAGGGAGAGCCAGAGCTAGAGCAGCGGAAGAGCTGGGGCCTGCAGCTGTGATTGACATTAAAAACAGCCAATCCCCTCGCCTCCCACCTCCTTCTCCCCTCCTCCTTCCACTACCTTTTCTTTTCCATCAGCAGCAGTTGCTGCCTCTGCCTGCTACAGAGCATCATGATCAATGGCAACAGCAAACACCTGAGTTTATCAGTCTATTGATAAGGCACAATTATAGTTTAGCGTGTATATTTTAAGACCTAGGCATACACTTTTTTTTTCTGAATTATACTCCACTGTGCAGCTGTACTTCCAGAGTATTGAAGAAAGGCTGAGACTGTGGCAGGAAATAGGAAAGGAAAAAAAAAAAACCACTTCTGAAAATCAGCTTGATAAATTCATTGATTCTGTTTGATTCTAGAGGACCTACATCTTCTGTGGGTTTTACCCTTTAAAGAGAACCTTTGGGGGGGGGCGGGACAAAGAGAAAAAGAGAGGAAAAAAACAGGGCCAATCCTGTAACCACTGAAGTCAGCGACAGACCTGCTTTTGAGTTTGATGGGAGCAAATAGACTTCAGGTTCTTAGATAAACAGATCAAAAGTGGCATGGCCACTATCTTAATTAGAAACACAGCAGAAAATCCAGGAATTAGATGGCAATAGGAACTGATTCCCAGATCCACAGGCCCCATATTAGCAGTGTAAAAAAAAGTTTCACTGTTTTTGTCCAAGTACTTATGCCTGTGTTTAACCTTCAGAGCTTAAGGAGTGAATGAAATGAAAGATTCTGCAGATATGCTTCAAGTTAGGCACAAGCCTGTGTATTTTCTGGATTCAGGACCATACAATGGTTCGGCCAGACTCCAGGGATATCAAGCTGAAACCATTACCACAAACAACCTCCATTTTTACCTTCTCTTCTCAGCTCCGCTGCAGACAGAAATCTGGTCAAGATACTCCTATCAAATTGCAACTGAGCCACAACACACAGCAAGGATTCTTCACTCAGAGGGAAGCCTTGACAAGCCTGTAGAAGAATGGGAGAATAAAGAGAGGGCAGAACTTGAACAAACTTTATCATTATCTGTTGCTTATTGAGAGAAAAGACTCAGGTTTGTTTGGTTGTTTTTTTTAAAGAAGGAAATTTATCTTTTTTTAATGCCTGTATCTACAGGCAGCAGCTGCTGATGTAAATTGGAGTAAAACTAGAAATTGGCTCTTTACCTGTATCACAGACAACACAACTCTACCCAACAAGTTGCACAGGAGTAACAAGATGAGGAGGTGGGAGGAAATCAGGCCAGTGAACTGAAACCTTAAACCAACTCCAAGGTATCCTCCTGTCTCCTGAGGAAACAAAACCCAACGCTTGCTTTGACCTCCCCCTGCTTTGCTCTTTATGGCTCTTTACTCACTTCCAGACTGTGCTGCTGCTGCAGCAACCTGCCAGCAAACTCCAAAACACCCCAAACTGCCCCCATTCTTCTGCTTCCCCCTCCACCTCCCCCGTGTGACCACCCATGAAGGCTCCTTCTCGAGGGCTGCCTCACCTTTGCCAGCAGCAACCTCTGCCCCCTCCAGCCCCCACAGGTGTTTACTTTCCTCCCCTACTAAACTCAACTCCAAACTGACATTTCTCCAAGCTCCCTCACCCAAATCTTTCATTAAGCATTGTTCTTCCCCCACCTTGCTACAACCCCCAAGAGCTGCTCCTCTTTAATCCTTGGTCCCCTTCACACTCCTTCTCCTCTTCCTCTCCCCTCAAAGCCCCCGTGCATCGCCTCACTCAACTGTGCCCCGGGGTCCCTCACCGAGGAGGGAGAAAAAGCAGTTGAGGAGAACGATGCCAGCAACCGAGGCGGCCCTTCCCCACGCCTTGTTCTCCTCGAACCTGCCCTGCACACCCCGGCGGAGCCGCGGGGGGGAGGAGAGAGGAGGCAGCGGGCCCTGCTGGCAGCCACGGCGACATGGCGACGGCGCGGCACTGCTCTTCCCGCCAAAAGTGGGGTAGGACCGGGCGGTGGGGGGGGGCGGGGGCAAGGGGGGGGTCCCGTGGAGAGGCTGTTAGGCCACGGCAAGCGGGCGGCTGGTAGGCCGAGGGGGGAGGCACAGCCTGCCCGCGGTACGAAGTTGGCCTCTAGGGGTCCCTTCCAACCCAAAACATCCTGTGATTTTATGATGATGGTGTGAAGTGAACCTGCTCCAGGTGTGGGTGCAGGACTCGGACCTGGCAGTGCGGACGGACCCGAGGGCTCATAAACCCCAGCTGTGAGGTCCAGAAACGTCAGGATGGATTTAACAGGACGATCCGGTACGTCTGGCGACACGGTTGAAAAAAATGCCACCGAAATTCGAGGCAGAAGGCAACCTTTCGCCCTGCCGCAGGGGCCCCCCTTTCCCCATGGCTTACAAGCCAGGGTGGGGCTGCTCGAGGTGAGGGGGGCACCGTGGCAGGAGGAGAAGCGCCCTCCGGGCTGTGCTCTCGGCGGCAAAAATCAAATGTCGGGGGGGATCGAAATGTGTCGTGTTTTCAGGCCGTCTGTCTTCTCCCCTGCCACCCCCACTATTAAAAGGTCCCCACACAGACGGTAGGGGGCAATACTGAATTACAGGAATGTGAGCGTAACTTCCAGAAAACGGGAAAGACTATTTGTCTCAATGAGCAAATTATCCACACCTCCATATTAACAATGAAGAGGGGTGAATATCTGCGTAGATCTTTGCAATTAACATCTTTTTAAATGCCAAGATTTGTATTTTAAAGGGCATTTAATAGGAGATTATGATGTCTGTATGTAGGTAAACCGTATCTGGGTCATGATATTAATAGAATGATGAGCAATCAGGCAATATTGCCCATCCAAGACCCAACTTGTGCATTTTACAGTTTGCTTCTGTTGGGCGTTGGGGAAAATGAGTTACAGAGCCGTGGATGTTACAAATGCCCACCTTCCACCACAAAATATGTGTCAGTGGCACAGCTGGAATAAGATCAAAAAACTTGGTAAAGTTCATATGATCCTGACTGGAAGATCAGTGAGTTTAAAAAAAAAAAAAAAGAAAATAAAAGAAAAAACAAAACAATAAATACCCCAAAACCACACACACACACAAAACCACCACACCTTTTTGGTCTCATTTAGTTCTTTGTTATTTTGATTCCATAGGAATATTCTTCTGTATGGCCTATTGCAACAATTTTGACCTTTCGTCCTAAACTCTTTTTGAAAAAAATATTTGGACACTTCTTGATTCCTGAATAATCAAATGCTGTTTATTTGTTCACATAGAGCAAAATCCCATTTATCTGTACCCCTTTGATCTGAAACTCACTCCTTTGAATCTAGGTTATGTCCCCCTGGTGTGAATTACTTATACAATAACTCCCTCAATTATTTGCAGCCCTGTTTATCCAAATGTTTTGATGTTCCAAAAGTATTTTGAATAAACAGGGCTCTGCTGTCGTTGGATATACAGATATCTTTGGGGATGCATATAGGATGATTTCCCCTGACCTTATTCTGTATCATCTTGTGCTTAAATGAATAAGCAGTGTAAACTTAAGTATAGAGTTAGTATATTGGAACCATCTTCTGTACTTTTACTTCTTTCCCCATTAATTATTTTTCTTTTGTTGTTCTCATTAAAGGAGTAAATCCCAGAAATTTCACTCAGGAAGGACTCAACACAGATACCAGCAAAAGTTTTGAGTGATGAGTGAATAAAAAAAGTAATTATCTAGAATTTTGTTCAGTTTTATCATATTTCTGAAAGAAAGCAGAGAAATTATTTGCATTTTTTGGCATTTTTCACCAACTCCCATTGATACTAGCTTGTGTCTAATGAAAGTCCCCATGTTCATTTCTTAGATGCTTGCCATTGCCTTTCTTCTCATTTCCATGAGAACCTTAAGGCTGAAGGTGGATCGTAAAATAATACAAGAAGCTAGAGGAAAAAACAGGCCTATGAGGAAAGTTTATTCAGTATTTTTGTCTGTTCAGTTGTATGTATTTGTGGAGTTAATAATAACAATTAAAAAAAAAGGAAGTGTCAGGCTTCCAAGAAGAGGCACCAATAAACTTGTGTACTTAGCATAGAATGAATCAATAGTCTTCTCATGGTAAGAAAAATTTCACATAAACTAGGAATTTGTCTCCAGTTAGAATAACCTAATAGCCAATACCAATGATAAGGACATATTAAGGATAAACAGGGCAAAAATAGTCAGCGTTTTCAATGTCAGTACCTCATTTTTGAGGTTCACCCAGAAAAATGAACTGTTAGCTCATCTTTTACGTATCATCTTTGTTTCAAACCAGGTTATGGTAAAAGCTTGTAAAATGTTTAATAAAGTAGGTAACTGCTTTCACAGTATTACTTCCTCTGGACTGTGGACTCTCTTTATCCCTTTGGAAATATTAGGGTCTCTCAAGCCTGCTGCTGTCATTACCTGTGCCTCACAGAACTGTTAAACTACTAAGAAATAAAAAGCTCTTTCCAGCTTAATCAGGCAATGTGAAAACCTCTGTGTGAAGTTTTTTTCATACAGTGAGCTTTGTATTTCATAAAAATATGAATACTCTATGCAGACACATTCATAGATTCAATGTATGAAGCTTTTGACTGGTTCTTGGTGGAAAGCAAATTTGAAAGCAATCAGACAGTTCAGGGTGAGGATGGATCTGTGATAACTGAGGTACAGAAGACCAAAAGGATGTCTGTGTTGGGTTGTCAGATCAAGTGTCCACCTACCCTAATACCATGTCTCCAGCAGTGCCTGTAAACACAAACTTACAGAAGAATAAGTCCAGGGTAAGCATATATGATTCTTCCCTGCAGTACTTTCTCAGGATCCAATTCTTTTTAGCTCAGGGACTTTTTGAGCCAGATGTTGTTTCTGTGTATGCAGTAGTCCTCAACAGATTTCTTTTTCCATGAGCTTGTTTTTGTCTTCCCTTAAAAATTTGACACCATGACAGATGGCCAGCTATCTCTTCAGTTTATGTGCATACTTGTCAGAAGACAGTGAATCCTTGAGACAAGTAACATCCATTGATCAATGCTCAAGAACCCCAAAAAGTGAAGAAAATTATGAGTGAGGCACCATTTTTTAAATCCTGCAGCTATATGGAGCAGTTCCAGCTGCAAGGTGACCGCACAGGAAGCCTAGAAACAGTAGTGCTGAGAGACCAGAGCATTTGGTGGTTAAGATATAGAAAATAGGTATGTGAAAACAGAAACACAGTTTCTGGCTGTGCTTTTCTGTTGTAGAGCAATTCCACCCATTCAGCTTCTGCCGCAAAATGGCATGGGCAGCCTGCTCACAAGCTGATGGACTATATCCTACAGGCGTGACTGTTAAGCACGTATTAGCAGCTATCAATGTTTTATTGGCACTCTAACAGTATGCAGTGAAGTTGTATGATGTCAAATACACTGAATAAAGCAAATTTTCTAGATTTTTTCACAGATCCCTGTATTTCTCTGCAGAGATTTCAAGTAGCCTAAAATGTTTTGACCAGGATGAACAAGTAAAAATACTAATTCTCTAGACCACAGAGTAACTTTTACCAGAGAAAGACATAAAGTTTGAGTTAAGCATGCACCGTGGTTTTAGCTGTATGTGCAACATAAGGTTTTAGATAAAAAAGGGATCAGGAGGTGCTGTATGACTAGGTATGGATGCGTGGGTGGATGCACGTTTCATGTGTGCACATAGAGGTACTCATGAGATAAGCCAGGGAGTGTATCTGTTGGGCTGACAGTAATGCACAAATGAACTGGAGCTATGCAATATGTGTATATTAGAGGAAAATGTATCATGCTCAATCCAACAGCTTGAGAGAGGCGAGGCTGTTGTTGCTCCGTATGCCCATGTCCAACCGTTAGCAAGGCTGAAGATGTATTGCCAGTAGACACAAAGCACACGTTCACTACACATATACATATATACACATATACACTACATATCTACATGGCTGGACACACAATTCCTAGGTGGACACTGAGAGCATTCGTGAACATAGGCAGATCTGACAGGGGGGTCCTGCTCCCCTCTCTGGCTTAACAGGGTGAAAATCCATTATTGAGAATTTATATATATATGCACAAGGTAGATGCCTCCTGCGACTGGACTCATACAGTCAGTCTGCCCAGTAGCTGGCCTCTGGATCCCAGTTTGCTCTGTTGCTGGCTCCTAGACATCCAAGCCAGTGAGGCTGACACCCCCACTCTCCCCTGCAACACACATGCTCTCGCCTCTAGAGATGCACAGGTGCTCTCACACCCAGAGCTGGCCCTTGGAGACCCCCTCAGCCCCTTGCTCCCAGGTCACTTCACCTACTCACCAGCTGGTTTGGCTTGATCTTTGCTAGCAATCACACAGTCACACACCCGCACCTCACACCCCCATACACATACACACACAGAATAGAGACCCCTCATCCAGGAAGGAATTAGAAAAGAGTTTAATAAGAACACAGGCTGTGCTAAGCAGGCACAGGGCATAGCCACACAGGCATTCTGACTAGCCAGTTGCATACAATAGGCCTTTTTATTCACTTACCCATCTATTTTCCCACTCCTGTCCCTCGCAAATCACCTAAACCTCTCCCTTTCTCCACCCTTGGTTCCTCCCCTACAACCCATACAACAACCCATAATTAGTCCTGTGCAATATGTGCACCTCCCTCCTGTTGGCTCTCTCAGCTCCTTCGAGGGCTTTTAATCACACAACTTAACATTGTATATGTTACGCTGTTGGATAATTTGTCTTTTAACTACGAGAAGCGCTTGGTTTCTTGAATACAATAGCCTGCCATTCCTTCTGCAGTGAGCATTATAGAAATGACCCTAAGACAGCAAATGTGATCTGGAGGTGTGCCGTATATCTTGGAAGATAAGGCATACCTGGCACTTGACACATAGTGGGAAATAGCAAAGCGCACAGATTTAGCACCCTAGCACCCACTGGGAATCTGAGATGACATCCAGCCCTAGGTTCCCACACAATGTTGGAAGAAAGAGTTAAAGACAAGCCAGCGACTGATGGCAATGGCAAAGTGATAAAGGGTCCCCTGCTCCATAAAAATACAGTATCCCAGGTATCTGGCAAAAGATGAGCAAAGAGATTGATGAGGTGAAAAAATGGGACTTTGCTCTTTGTATTCACAGCAGTCTCACAGAAAACAAAAGACATTACTCAGAAACAACAAAAAAAGAGTGCCAAACTAAGCAGTAGGCAAATAGAACAAAGGAGCCAAGAACCATTCATCAAATTGCCACACATAGCAGTTGCAAGTGCAAAAGATAAGCTTTTAAGGAAGACAGATCACATGAGGTACCTCCTGACTTAGGACAGTAGTTGGGATGAAAACTGCAAGGCAGGTGTATGTTAGCAACAGCCAGCACAACTGTCAGCAGAATCAAGCATAAAGCAATAAGAAGAGTTTCATCTGATGAAAGAAAGTAAAGAACTGAAGAACAATTTGAGGGGTCAACTGGATATTGCTCATCAAAAGGAAGGCAGCTACAGGATTCTTCTCCCACTAGTGGGACAGGCAAGAAGGGATTTGCATATTGAGATCTATTAATTGGTGCAAGTGGATGCTTATACCGGTCAAAATACTGGCTTTAGGAAAAACAACATCATTTCCCTTAAAATGTTTTTCCTAAGTACAGAAACCGTTCGTTCAGTCAAAAAAAAACCCAACAAAACTAACAAACATGCACTAGAACATTAACACCTTCCTTGGTAACTGAATTTTCTTCAGAGCCTTTCTGCTCACTAACAGAGAGGCCCAAAAGCACTCAGAGTGGGAGCACCAAATACTGGATGCAGTATTTATTAGCTATTAGAACAATATTACTAGGTACTAGAATAATATTTAGTCAATTGAGCTCTACTAATGCTGCTAACATAAAAGAACAATTAGTATTTATCAAAAACTGAAAAATCGAACTCCAGAATCCATGAGGTATTGAACAGGGCAGTCCACAATGCTGAAGGCTGAAGCACTTTCCCTGCCTCCCCAAAGAGTAAGGAATTGTAGGAGGGGATTTCAGGATCTCTAAACCCTGTTTTAATGACTTTTCTTTCTAAAAAAAAAAGTAAAGGAAGTTCTGAAGTTTCTGCAGAACCATTCAAACACCAGAAGGTCACAGTTCCTAGCTCCATAGGTGATCCAGCTTTTCAGAGAAAACACCAGCCTGTTGGGAAAGCCTCTAGCAAAATAAAACAATACGCAGATGAAAGTTATAAGGATGACCGAAAGGTGAACAGCAAAGTGCTTTTTAAATCCCCACCTGCTGGCGATATAAAAAGCTGAAACAAACTATAGCATTGTAGTGATTAAATGATTCAGCTGGAACAGGAAAAAAGTGTTACAAACTGGTTGAATAAACAAACTTTGGAAAATAGGACTCTGTCCTGTTATACGGGTTTTGCTTTTGATTTACTGGATGAGCTTGGGCAAGTCACTCTGACCAGGAATTGCCAAATTAACTAGTGAGTTTATGTGTCACGGATATTTGCCACTCCACTGGCAGAGGCCCAGTTACCAAAAAGTGCAGAGCCCCTGCCCTCCTAAACATAAGATTAGCTAAAAGTAGGCAGCCCAAAGTTGAGATGTCTTAAGTCCCATTACTGCCCTTAGCTTCCTTTTCTTTGTTTCATTCCTTTTCAGGAAATATTTCCAACTCACCTGCTCTTTGAACATCCTTGAAAAGGATCACTGAAAAGTCTGAGATTCTTGAAAAGTTGTATCAGAAATGCATTCTTTGCACATTATTTAGTTTTTTTCACCTGCTTAGAAATGAGAACCACAAACATTCCAACAGCTGGACTGAAGGATCATCTTTTTTTGAATATGGTCAGTTTGCGCTGACCTTTTCAACAGTTTTGCTGAAAAGCTGGGACACAACTGCTCTGAAGAATAGTCCGTGAATCCCATGGGAGTAGCAGCACACACATTAGCATGAGTGCCTTCTCCAAATTTCTCCTGCCAAGGCAAAAGTTATTCTCTCAGAAAAGCAGTAAATCAGATCACCTGCTCTTTTTTTCACCATGGTTAGTAGGTCACATACACTTAAGGCTAGATTGTGCCCTCTAGGCATGGGCTTGCCTCGGATACAGTACAGAGTGTACTATAAGAGGAGAGTCCCAAAAGGCGCTTCTTTTTTCTCTGCCTTTTCCACCATGATCTTTTGACATCTTTTTCCTCTATGTTATCCTTTTTTGAGTGTCCAGAATTTCCAGAAATGCTAAGAAAATGGCCTCAATAGATATAATGTTGTTTTTCTGAAGGCTTCATAAGAGCAAAATTCCAAACACCATCTTTACTGTTCATACACCTAAATGTGAGTACGAAAAAGTCTAGGCAGTGATTCACTATTAAACCATCAGATAAAAGCCTATGGAATTTCCACAGTTTGTCATCACCTGGGAGACTTTCCTTTCCTTCGCCTCTTTTCTTTGCACAGCCCCTGAGATGGAGCTAGTTGATTTCAGAATGGCAAATCTGTAAAATACAAAATGAAAAAATATATCCTGGAGAAATCCCAAAATGTTTGCTAAATCTACAGTGTTCATTATGGCAAGGTAGAAAAAAAGTCTCAAGGGCTTCCTTCATGACAAGACTTGCATGACACTTTTTAATAAAGAAAAAAAGAATTTTGAATTCAATTTATGTCCTCATCAGCCTATACACATAGCTCCCATTAATGTTGATGAAAATTATATGGATGCACCGAGGGGACAGTAGACCCCTGGCTGAGTTAGAAGTGTCTGCAGGAATAGAGTAGCAAAATAAGTGACTCTACAATGGATCTTTTCTTCCCAATGCTCCAAAAGATGTTTTTAAACACCCTAACTCAACAGCAGGTTTTGTGCTTTTTTACTGATGGGAATTTTCAAACCCTGAGTTATTTCATTAGATAATACCACCGGTATTTAAAATGTCAGACTCAAACTGCATTTCCCAGTGTGAAAGCTGCATACCAGTGCCCGAAGGAAAGTTTTATAGCATCGATTAACTGCAACCATTTGTAGAACTGACAAAGAGCTGCGTAAAAGGTTTATTCTGACTTTTAGATGTGAGTATTGTGCATCATTTTTATAACATGCAAGCCAACAATGATGTACTTTGTTATTGCAGGTCAGAACAACTTCACCCCAGCAGATAAATCACAGAGACTGACATTAGCAGTCCCAGAACTGGCAAGGCACAGGATGAGAGAAACCATAGAAGAGGTATTTCATTGGGTTTTCCATTTATCCCACCTCTATTAAGAAAACCAAAATATACCTAACATGAAGAACATACAACTCACGTGGAAAGAAATACTAGTGAAACAGGCCTGAACTGGGATGGTAGAAGTAAGCAAAATACCTGTAATGAACTTAGATTAGAATAGTGTTGTATGTCTCTTAGAATTCCAGAGACCAGGTCCCGGGCAGGTATAAATGGACTTTTAAAAAATGTACCAAGTAAACAAACATCAGTGGTAGTAAACTCAAGACCTGGCCTTAACACTGTTTCCATTCTGGTGGACATTTTTACAAAAAAAGCACACATTTTTAAAAAGAGGAATATCTGCTGCACATATGCTGTTCATATCAGTATTTATTAGACTTCATGTTACAATTTGATGTACAGGTCCAAACCTGAGTGAGAACTGTATCTTAAGAAGTCAGTAAGTCAGACGTAAGTATGTGGCAATCCCTCTCCCAGTGATGCCTGTCCCCAGTTCACAAAGATAGACTTGTGGTACAGAGAAATAAAATAATGTACCCAGCATCATTTGAGAGGTGTACAACTGAAACAGGGTTGAAGACAACTTTGAAGTCCCAATTCAGCAGCCACGAGGAAGCTTTTTTTCTCTATTTCTTGCTAAAAGCCATGAAATCTTGGGACACTCAAAAGCAAAAAAAAACCCAAAATACTTTCTGCTAAAGCTAAGCTAAGGCTTAGCTTAAACTTAAGGATCTGATTATTGATGATGTGAATCCAGCTGACTGTCTCAAAGACAAGTAGAAACAATTTTTCTTGTAAAGCAGAATCATGAAAAGTTCAAAATTTAAAGGGTCAAGATACTTTTCTTGTTCCCATTATAGCAAAAATTGTGCTCTCAGTAGCAACAGTTGAAGATACTGGTTACTCATAGGCGCTCTGGATAGAGTTCTAGGTGACATGAACAGGACCAGGAACACACAGAGTAAGACAGATGAGAATATGATATATAAAGACAGGAAAAGATTTAGGTCTATGGACAAACTGTTCTGAATCCTACTGTTTGAGAGATCCTTCTGCAAAATGTACCTGTTTATATATGGCAGACTTCTGCTAGCTTTTTGACAACAGCTCGGTTCTCTGTGAACCTAAGTCAGATATCCAAGATCAGTTAAAAAGCTTTCCACCCCAGCTGTAAAAGTTTGAATAATTACAAGCCAAAATCTTCCTGCCTTCTTGTGCAGAAATCATGCTGGTAGCTCTGCCAGCATTAGTAATGGTACAATGCATTTAAGCTATTCCCAGCTACTCATACAATTGTGGAAAATAATGTAGCATGTTACCTTTGTGTTATGTATTGTCTAAGGCAAGGTCTTGAAAACAAATAGGCTCATGACTAACTTCAAACGTGGAATTTCATAGATGGTTCTCCTAGCTTGTCAGTAATTCTTGATCTCACAGACTGACAGTAGTGAATGGTTGTCTATACAGAGACACATGTATGGAGGGCACAAGACACTTTGGTGAGCTCTGGCACCTCCTCTCTGTACACCAGATTTCCTTTCTATGTTCTTTCACATCTGACTCCATTCTCCTATTCTTAAGGCACCTAGTGCAAATGTATGTTACTACCCTCTAGTGGTCGTCGTGGCAAAGTTAAAAGTCCTTCTACTAAACACAGCTGGGGTAGGGTGTCCGGATCTCAGATTGCAGACAGGTTTTGCAGCAAATACTATTGGGAACCACCCCAAAAATGCATTTGTCTGACGGAATTGAAGCCTGTAAGTGTATGAACAGATCCATTACACACATGTTGGTTCTCTTAGCCTGCAGGGGTAGGTTGGATACAGTGGAGTTACAGGTAGTAACTGTAATGCTAAAACAGGCCACAAAGTTCTCTTTGCTTACATTTGTGGCTCCTCACAGAATGGAGCCCCCCTGAGTGGCATCTTCAAAATTCTTCTGGGTCTTCTCGGTTGATTGCTTAGGTGTTTGCACAACAGATCCATATGGCTGCATCTAATCATAACTCACTGTCAATCACTTTTCAGCAGTCATTTTCTATTATCAGTTCTAATTCCTTTAAGTATTAGTGTAATATATACCATGGCTTGAATACTGTAGGGGTCTGGAAGTATAAACAGACAAGCTCAGATCTTCAGCTAGTGTAAATTAGTATCAGTACCACTGACTTCATGGATCATACTATTTGAAATGAAATCTTATTAAGCTTCCCATGCCTTTTCTCTAAAAGAAACTCCCCTGTCCAGTGAACTTTTAGTTTTCTATTTAAGCAAACCTGCCTGTAAATTGACACACACTTATTTTTTTAATTTTAAAAAATTGTAATGGCCATTACCTGCAGTTCCCTGAAATACTTAAACAGCACATTTAAGCATCCTTTGATCATGAATTGGTTAGTCATGTGAAAACACACTACAAAAGGCTTGAACAGAGCTTTCTTGACTGGACTAATGCCAAAGCTATAAATCAATATCTTGGTGCTGAAAGCTATGAACAGCTACGTGAGTGGCTTAGGATTGCATCTTAAGAACAATTTGTATGCGTTATTCTGCATAACTGTGCATCTGGTGACAATAGAAAACATGGTGCATAAACAGGCACAGCCAGGGTTACAGACAATAAATTCAGGTAATCACTGGCCTCTTCTATATTGAAGCTTTTGTGGTTTCTTCTAACAGCCAGACTACACTGGTACAAAAAAGCACTAACAGAGCCTTCTAGCACAGACAAGGAGTCAAAAGCTGCTAACAAATTGGCTTTACTACTTTGGGGAGGAATGGGTAAAGGCCATGGGACAGAATATAATCTGTGGGCTCTCTCACTTCCCTTCAACTCCTATTATCTGCAAGTAACAAGATTTTAGCTTTCTCTATCACTGTCACCGTGGAGACCATTTCCCTCAGCTGTGTAATGCAGCCTGGTACCCACCTTTGTGAAACCAAGGGGGAAGTATCCCTTTCAGCCTGCCAAAGCCACAGTGTGGTTGGCAACATGGGACAAAGAACCAAAGAAATAATCACTGGAAAATGATCGCAGTAAAACAATTTTTATGTTGTGGTATCCATTTCCAGTAGTAGAAAAAGAAGTCTCTCTCCATAACATTCACCTCATGAGTCCCCATTGCTGACGAAGGTATTTTTTTCCACAGAAATACAGAAACACCAATTTCTGAGGAACTTGGATTGCTCTGGAACTAAAACATTCTGCTTACAATGCAGAAAGGCATTTCATGGGGAGTCCTGTACTGCAGGAGTCAGAGTGCAGGATGAAGTCCTAGAGAAGAATCTTTTTTAAAAAAGTTGCATTGAGGTGTTTAATTTCTTTTGCTTCTTTTTTTTTCCCCAAACATTTGCAAATTATCATTTGGATAATGAAAATTAAAGTGATACTGTATATTTTCAAAAGAAGTAATCTGTTACTCTTAGGTCTGACCTGGCTTTAGCTCAGGACAGAGAGGTGCAATTAGCATATGGTGGAGAGTCTGATGTTTGAGCTGTAGGTGGTGGTGTTGCTTTATGGGAGTTTAAGATCAGTGAGGATGGACTACTTAAAAGGACATAAATAGAGGCAAACTGTGGTAGCTAAGGAATCCGTTGCCTTCAGTTGCCTGACAGTAGTCACCTTTCCTTCATCCTCAGTTGCTCACACAATGTCTTTTAAAATGTGAATAAATATGGAAGTCTGACATTTCAACATGATTTAGGAACAGAGGTAGAATAGCAATGCAAGCATATGTGGACAGATGCCAGTCAAACAATGGGAGAGGCTATCTTTATCAATGCAGTGCTTAATGACAATTCTTTTAATCATTTTGCCTTTTTTATGTAAACTCATTTTTCAGTTATGTGGTGTCTTAGATTTCAAAGTACCTTTCACAGTAGCCGTGGTTTTGGTTTCAGTCAGTCAACATATATGCAATTTGTCTTGCAGGCAGAGTCTAATCTGACATCCAATAGAGATAATCAACTTGAGTGAGTTTTGCATACACAGGAAACCCGTTGATTTAGTGTGTGTATACAAATTGAGGAATTAAACCTTACATCTATATGAACCGATGCAGCCACTGTTCCCACTTACAGGAATTTTGTGGATTAGAACTTGTCTGTAAAAACATCTGTCTCGCTTCACTAATAACTTATTCTGAGTTACAGCACTGTATTCCTACTGATTTCCGATGGCAGAAAGGAGATAAGCACTGAGGCCTTTATTTTTGCTGCATGAAAAAATGATACTTTCAGCTCCAGTCCATAAAGTGGTACCAAAGTGGCTTCCTTGTGGGGAGTCAAACTGACAGACACATAGGGATATTGTCGTTCTTTTCAACATAGCTGCTGCCAGGTGCCTGTCAGTAAAGCTCTCATACTCCACCATCACTTGTGGGCAGACCTGTGGCCAACAAGTCAGTGATGAACAGGAAGGACAGCCCTACTTCTCCCCTGCAGCTGTCGATATGAAACCATATATAAGTTCACGTTATGCAAAAAACCCTCTCCAAAATCCCAAATAATGAAAAGTGTTATTTGGGACAGCTGGCACATGAACAAAGGACTTTTTCTACAGCCTCTGAGATTTGGCAATAGCCTGGTGTCTCCCTGCAGCATTAGAGACTGAGGCATGGTCCATCTCTTTGCTCAACACAGCAACTTAGCCACAAGGGCATGAGACAGAGTGAGCGGAGTCTTTGCAAAGATTTACAGGTGGAAGATGCACTATGGAAAGAGTGAAGAGAAAGCAGAAAATTTTGAGGATGAGAAAGTGCTCAGGATCCAGAGTCACAGACACAAATTCAGTCACTCACTTAAGTGCAATCTTAGAATCAAGCAGTTGGAGTGCTTGCTTAGAGCAATTTCCAGACGAGGACACTACTTGACCTCTAGGGGTCCCTTCCAACCCCAAACATTCTATGATTCTATGATTCTATGATTCTATACTAGACATCACTCTTGGGGCATTCAATTCAGACATAATGCTTAACCTAGGTTTTTCCTCCTCCAGCATGCTCTGAGGAAGCCTGCATTGCTCCCAAGTCTTCTGGGGATATAGAAAAGAGAATATGAGGATATTGGTATGAGGAGCTGTCAGTCTCTTAGGCTGTAGTT
Organism: Gorsachius magnificus; assembly: GCA_034008185.1. Taxonomy (NCBI): domain Eukaryota; kingdom Metazoa; phylum Chordata; class Aves; order Pelecaniformes; family Ardeidae; genus Gorsachius; species Gorsachius magnificus. The sequence continues at coordinate 4,801,804 of CM067086.1, read as the reverse complement.
TTGTTTTCTTTCCCTGGTGACAGAGCTTTCTGTGTCCTTCTGGCAGATACTGTTGAGCTTAATCATCATTTAAACTGCCAGTTCATTACTCTCATGAGTCTTCACGCCAGCTAACAGTTTTAGAGTTGCTTTTTCCTGATCAGACTAAGACTTTCAGACCGCTTCTTCACTTTCCTTTGCTTGATCTCCACAAATGCTGACACATGCTAACTTGAGTCAAGCTTGTCGCTAACCTAAATAATCATAACAATTGCTAACCTCCCTTTAATGTCTTCAAAGAGGGGATTTTGGTAGTTTTTTGCTATCTGAAAAGTTGGATGTTTCTGTGCTATTTGTCAGGAAGGTCATTCAAGTCCAATTCAGAAGTGTCATAGATGACAGATCTCTGGTAGGATGCTGTTTTTAATTAATTTAACTTAATCTGCTTAATGGCTTTACTTGTAAATTATCAGAAAATTCACTCAGAGCTTATATGCTGAAAGTTTGGGGATGATACATGGAGTCTTTTTACATACTGCATGGAGGAACAATGTTTGGGAATTGTATTCAGCAGTGATTTTGCTGTTTTTCATATGAATAACACTAGTTTCATCACTAAAGACAGGGAGCTTTAAAGTTGGAAAGTTCCTGAGTTTAAGCTGATTGTAGTGCGACACAATCTCATGTCAGGATTTTTTTTTCCGGTGACCATACCTCATTTATTGCAAGAGTGTTTAATTTTAGCTAACAAAAATTAATTTCATTATCATTGCTAACTGTTTGGTTAGCAGGTCTTATTTACTGAATATTAATCAAATCCTTATAAAAAGACAATTACTAATTTCCCTGTGGGTTTTCCTATGGCAGTCATCACTGTAGTATGCCAGTATTTCACACTTTTTTCCCCACAACATTCTTGTTAGATTAGTTATTTTTATCCACATTTTCCAGATGGAAGTTGAGACAGCGTGATTTAGATGCAAATTGTTTATTCACTTTGTGTTGGGCATTATAAATGAAATAGTTCTTACTGATGCTAATTTTAGCTGCAAATTCTTAGCACTTCTGATCAGATACTTAAGGAGTAGGAAGCAATTAATGAACCCATGTCAAATATACGACTTCTTCTCTTGCAGCATGTTATCTGAGTACTGTCACAGTGGCAAAGTAAGAATAGAGTTTCCTGGGGTATCAGTGATTACCTTAAGCACAAGCCCATCCTGTCTTCATCTTAACATCCCCAGCTCCATTTGCTACTCACCTTACAGCTTTGGCAATAAATGGAGGAATATCAAGTGGAACCAAGAAACAGCCATGAAATTCAAACTGGCATATATGAAGAGAATGGAAGAATTGGTATTTAGCTGTAAAGAGCCCAGGGTCATTACTTATTAAAATTACTAAACCCAGACAGACTCCTCAACTCCTCATTTACTTCATATGCTATCCAATAGCTGCATTGCCAAAAAGGGGCCAATCTCTGCTTGAATTGGTATACAGTATCCTTTGAAACAAATGCATTGATTTATGCTTCATTTAGGTTTGTGCTGACAGTGAGAACCTGGCCCAGGAATACTCAACTCCTGACTTTGATCGCCTTCTGAGGACTACTGACCACACAGGAAGACAAGGGCTGGTATTAATGGTCTCTGTGGCTAACTTCTATGGAGAACAAAGATGGAGCAGGGTTCCTATGTTGCCAAGACAATAGGAACCATAAGTCAGTGAAAACTAGGAAAAATCTAACTAAAATAAACATACATTGAACTAAATTAAAAAAACACAAGTACTGTAACAGTGGAGGGGTGGGGGCTGCTGGTTTTCTTTTCTGTTTTCCCTATGAATTCACCAAAAAAGAATCAATAAAGGAAGGAACTGTGGCAAAACCAATTGGGTATAAAATAAGTGGGACTGTGTATACCTCTCTGATTGATCATGGCTTACATCAAACCCTGATATTGTTTATATTCTAGTGAAAGTGGCTTCCTACTCCATGCATTTTTAGTATGACTCTCTTTGTATTTACTTGTTTAATGAAATACGGATCTTGAGACCTTTTCAGTGCTCCTTCTTCTGAAGGAACTCTGTGAAGAAGGTCAGTATGCTCAACCATGTAATAGAATAATTTGGTTTTGGTTTTAATTAGTTTTTTTTTTTTAGTTTTTAAAATCGGAAGTATATTACATCCCAAACATTATATGAAATGCAACACGTGGAGGTGCAAGTAGTCATAATAAAAGGCTCTTTAAATGAGGAAAAATATTGAACAACTACGCAAAGCATTCAAGATTTATCTAATTCATTGCACAGAGATCATAATTCTGTAACTCTGCTTTATGAAAATATTATTATTCTATACAGCAGTTGTCAACATTTAACTAACTTGGATTTCTTGTAAGGGCATTTGCTATGGCTGCTGGTTTTAATAGGTCTGATCTAGAGCCACTGAAACTAAATGGGAACTTTTCAGGTGACAATGCTTTGTACCCAGAAGAGCATTACTTTGCCTCTTGTCCAAAAGCACTAAGTACACAGGAGTAAATAAATGGATATAAGTTCATAAAAGCCCCTGTGCAGAGAAGACCCATGCCCTGCTGTTCATTCCTACCCTATGAACTATGTATATATGTAATTTGTAGTAAAATTGTACTAACCAATTAATTTCTCTTTTACAAAGTACAGATTTCATCCAGGTATCTCCAACCCTTATCCTATCCCTGTGAAAACCATTCTGTCTGTGACCTCTTTGAATTATGGTCAGAGAATTCCTACTGAAGTGCCCCTAGAAATCTCAGACAGGACAATTGTGAAAGAATCAAGAGGCAGTCCCTCTGGTAACCATACCCCATAAATTTAGGGATTTACAGATTGATCCTAGTATTTTAAATTCCATTTAGAAACCTAGTGGCAGCTGCTCCAGACTCAGAAATATTGGTGTAATAATAATTTTGTCATGATGCTGCTTTGAAAATTGGTCATAGAATTATTCCTCAGCTTGAGTTTCCCAGGGGTGTTAAGGTAAAGTGTAATGCAGCTAAGTAATCTTGAAGTGATAGAAGTAGGGATTACTCTGGCAGGGATTACCCCTGGAAGAAGGAGTCACACTCTTCTCACCAGACACAGATGAGAATATTGATAATAACTCTGACTGAGAAAGGCTTTAGCATCCTTCTGTTTTATCTAAGCAGTAGAATTCAGCTGACATCTTTCCAAGCTAATGAGGCCATCATATAGGACACTTTCGTGATGGCTGTGCAGCACTAGAGACTCTACCTGAGTCTTTATAGCTGGTGTAAATCAGCTCTGTTATCTTCTCGCTAAATTGGCAAGTACCGTCATTTCCAAAGCCTCCACTAGCTTCAGGAATCAAGCTGCCATCCTTAACTTTATACGTCTGCTTCAGGACAAAATGAAAGTGCTTCTCTTAATGCCTAGAAATCCCCTGTCCTCACCCTGCTCATTATTACAATGTCTTGAAATGCAGCCAGAATGCTTAAGTAACTGAAGAATAATCTCCAGAGATTAAGAGATCTGCAACAAAAACAACAGGCAAGTGATCCCTAGAGTAGGGGCTTTGTGACTCTTCTTTTGCTTATATAAGTCCGTAGCAGCTTCACAGAAGTTACAGCAGCAGAAGAATCAAATGCCAAGGGCATCCAGCCCTACAATTATTGCTAATTACATCTTTAAAAAGGAGGATTTTCCAACGTAGAGGGGGAATTCGAAAGTGGATGGAAAGGCTTATATCAGTTTTCTCACAAAAGGCTCTTAATTTTCCTGTTACCTGTTGAGCTGCTTTTGCATCTTTTTTTGTTGTTTTGTGGGTTTTTTTACTGTACTCTACTCTCGTCCCATATAGGGAAAAAATTTGGGGGGTTGGTCTTTTTACTAGACCTCTGTAAAAGCTAGAAATGACGGACATGTTTATGAATCTGCATAGTAGACATTTCTTTCCTATAGACTGAAAGTTTCTTTCAATCAAGTATTTAACGTACAGCTCCAGAGATATCTGTGCTATCTCTATAGACAGGCAATTGGTTTCCCCTTTCTTGGCAGTCAGTCATTTCACTGTCATGCTGGGCTGAGCAGACAGATAGGTCTTGGATTTGCCCAGGCCAGAGATTAGATCACATTTAAGTGGCACTGCAATTATAACATTTTCTTCTCTTTCTCCTTCTCAGCTTCCAGGTTTACTTCCTACACGGCCTTCTTTAGCTTCTAAAGTCTGCTAATTCCTTGCTTCTGTTTTAAGTAGCCCAGCCCAAAGCATCCTCCTTTCCTTAACCCATTTCTTTCCTAAGCTGACAGATATTTTTTCCCCTCTGGATCTTTTCCAGTCTTCAATTTCTATCTATCAGGGCCTTCAGTCAGTCCTTCTGACAAATCCTCTCTCACTGTGCTCCCAAAAACCTGGCTTTTGATCCGGTGTTCATCCATTTCACCTCTGGGCTTCCAGTCCTGTAACTTGGAAGAGATAGCAATAAAGCAAGCACAAGTAAGACTAATCCCTGAAATGGACTAGGTAATTCTCTTTCCTATTCTCCCCCAAGGCAAACACATTGACATTTTGAGTTAAGTTATATTCTGGCTGTATAAAGAGAAACTGAACCTTACCTATAAAGTTTCTAATGGCTAGCACTGAGAGTCTCTCAAGGGGGCAAAAACTGGGGCAGAACTTGCTGTGAATTCATAGTAAATTTCTCTGGGTAATGTAAGGGAAATCATTCTTCTATATAAGCGAATTTTACTGTGCACAGGCACTCTAAGGAAAGCTATTAATCCTGGGCCTGATCCCGTCTTACACTGGTGTAGATGAGAAAAAAATCTTCTGAAGTCAGAGGAGTTACAAAAATGCATAAAAAAATCCTTAATTATTACTAAGGCCAGGAACCCTATTATGAAAATTCGGACTAAGCCTCTGCCTCCATGCATTTGGCATTTCTAAACTTGCTAACATGAGGAGCAATGTGATCTAGCAGGCAGAGCACAGAAATAAGAGCTGGGAGGCCTTGACTCTGTTCCTGGCTCTGACAGTGACATATGAGGTGACAATGAGCAGATCATTTTACTTCTGTAAGCCAGCACTTCCCCTTTCACCTTTGGTCTTGTTGGTCTGTAAATTCTTTGGTCTCACCAGGACCTTCTAAGTATTGTCATAATGTAAGTAATGACAAACTGATCCTTGTGAAGACTAATTCTAAAAGAAAATGAAATGGGACTTACATACACTGAAGTTACTTAAGTATCGGAAATAACATATCAAGGTGTTATTAGCACTGGGATTACATAACTCCAGAGCAATGAGGCTGTTTTGTTACCCCAAGTCCCATTTGTCACCAACAGTCACAATGTTTTCTTAAGATAACATGAGATCAGTCTATCTAACTTGCAATTAGGGATTAAAAAAAAACTTGATGAAAAGATCTGACCTTAATTTAAAAAATTAACATTGTGGCACAAAGCAAATAAAGTGCATTTTCAGTTTAATTAAAATGCCACAATTACAATGTAAATAATTGTGTTTTATTAATCATCAGCATTCAAGCTTGAGACTGGAGCAATACTAAAGATAATTAAGTTGCTGGTGCTGAGTATGGTGCCTTAATAATTACATAGTAGTTAATACAGAATACTAACTAAAATTGGGAAATTCCGCATAGCAATTATGTTATCTAAGGCTGTTAATTAGTTATGTTAATTTAGAACTACTTTAGTTTCCTGTGTAGACTGGGTTTGTTAAGCTGCAAGTCCCCATTGTCACTTCTGTCATGTGCAACAGAACTTGTGCGCTCTTTCCCTTTCCATTGAAGTTTACACAACAATGTTTCACATCACCAAAGTGGTCTCTGAGGGAGACAGAACCTACAGAATCTTATACTGTATTTGTTAGTTATTTGCCTGGCATGTGCAGGTAGCAGCATGTTTATAGCTCAGGATGCTCAGTCACGACAAGGACCCTTCTAATTATTAATGACAAGGCAGAGTACACTTTTTAAAGTCATTCTTATTAGACCTATTTCACAGACAGAAAAAGCGAGGTATGAAGAGAATGAGGACAAGAAACTAAGCCGGTCCAGAGATAGACCAGAGAGAATAAAAAAGTCATAATATCTGCTTGCAGTCATGATATTGAGGACTTTGTTTTAAGGTCTGGGCTCCTGAGTCAGGATATGGGCAAGGAGCTGTGAAGCCTGAAATGCCGAATCGTTGAGCTGAATGTAGTGTAAAGTAGACGTTGCAAATAGCTTGAGTGCACAAGGTCTCAAAGGTGAAAAAGGAATTGAGAAAATACCCTGCAAGGGAAAGTGAACTGGTCAAAAGGCCCCACTTGTCGATTTAGAATTCTCCAGAAATATAGAAATCAAATGGAGAAAGATTAACGAGTACTTTCCCTGCGTCTACAAGGAATGGCTGTCAGAAAAAGGAAGACAGAGGTTGCAGCCTTCTTTCAGATAAACTTCTAGTGGCTGGGAGTTAGTGACCTAATGTCCTCATCTCCTTTTACCACCATGCTACAGGGTGGTTACCCCCCAGGTTGAGAATGGGGGGCATTTCTTCTTTTCACCTTCCCATCAGGTTGTTGCAGATAGCCAGAAGACCTCCTCTTTGCCTTCTCTTCCTAAGACTGAAAAAACAGTTCCCTCAGGCTTTCCTAATACCTTTTAAGTATATATATATATGCTAAGATCCACAAGGGCATTTGGGCAACCCGCTCAACTCAATCACCTAAATGCCTTTATGCATCATGGCCTGATTTCTGAACACCAGGCAATCTCCTCTTGGTTTCTTAGAGAAGTAAGCTGCTTTGCCCCTTTTGTGGAGTAGCTTACACTCACTGGAGGCAAAGCCGCCTTTGCCTGATCCTTCCATTCCCTGCCTTTTTTATCTTAACAGGGAGAAATACATACTCTCCATGTATTCACGCAGTGACTCAAGGGATAGGGAACAATGGCAACAAGTTCCTGCCCAGCGCAGCAGGCGCACCTCCTCTGCGCCTACCCAACCTTCCCAGGTGCCCTTGCATAATAGGTACAAGGCTCTACAAGTGGAACTGGACAGTGACAAGGACGATGGTTCATCCAGGCTGGAGGTGTCACCAAGGTTAAGTTGACCTGCGCCCTGCATCAAAACCACCTCCATAAAGAAAAAAAGACAAGTTATTGTCATAGGAGACTCTCTTCCGAGGGAACAGAACGTCCAATTTGCTGACCAAACCCACTTCTTAGGGAAGTCTGCTGCCTCCTTGGGGCCCAGGTTAAAGATGTGACAAGGAAACTTCCTACCCTGGTACGGCCCTTGGATTACTATCCATTATTGATTTGTCATGTAGGCAGTGATGAACTTGCAATAAGTCCAAGGGCAATGAAAAGACTTCAGGCCCTTGGGACAACTGGTTAAGGGATCACGAGCACAAGCAGTGTTCTCCTCTATCCTTCAGTTGCAGGGAATGATGAGGGAAGAAAAAGGAAGAGCCACCAGATCAATAACTGGCTCTGAGACTGGTATCACTGGCAGAATTTTGGGGTTTTGATCATAGGTTGGTCTACATGACACCAGGCCTGCTGGCAACAGATCGGATACACCTGCCTTAAAGGGGGAAAAGGATCTTTGTGCAAGAGGTAGCAGGGCTCACTGAAAAAGCTTTAAACTAGATTTGAAAGGGGGAAAGGGACAAAACCAGGCTCACCAGAGATAAGCCTGGCAGTAGCATGCCTGTGATTAAGATGGTGTGCTAGTAAGGTCCTTCGGTCTGCTCCATGATGTGCTGAGTATACTGGAGCACATTTGAAATGTCCCTGAACTAATGCACACAGCACCCTAGCCATCTCAGTGGAGGTAGGGGGTGGAGATCCACATGACAGCAAAGACACGAGGGTTGTTGATGTGTTAAAAACCATGGAGGTGCCTGAGAACAATCACATAGGAATTAGGGCTTCTCCTCAAAAAAAGGTGGCAGCCCAACTGAAGTGCTGCAGTATATATGCCCATTCTGCATACACCAATGTATGCAGAATGGGCAACAAACAGGAGGAGTTGGAGCTACTGTGCAGCTGTAAAACTATGATGTAATTGCAATCACAGAAACATGAAGTTGCAGCGAATGTGCCTTTTTCTTTTCTCCTTTCTATTGGCAGAGTAAGGGATACGAATCAAGATTTTGTGGTAATGCAATGGAACATCAAGAGCTTTAAACCTTGATCTTATGTTTTCTAATACATGTTCATCATCTTTGTTGACTGCTTCCTTATATTGCAAGGATAAGTTTCTAAGTAATGTTCAAACATGTTGCTCTGAGCTTGTTTGAAAAGGCACTGTGGCTATGGGGAATCTCCAGAGAGAATGGAACAGAAGAGAAGAATGGCTCCCCCTCTACTCAGACTTTGTGCATGCAGGAGCTATTTTTAATGTTACAAATTAATACATATGGGGAAACAGATCCTCTCAGCAATAGAGTGTCGGCAGCATCTGAGACTGAAAGATGGAGAGAAGCAGGGCTGGCAGCTCAGAGGGCTCTTGCCCCAGGCAAAGCAGCAAATCTCCCTTGCGGCATCACCCACACATCTTTACTGGACAATTAGCTGTCCCTAAGGTTTTGCTGCACTTTCGAGCCCCATTGATAGGGCTGGCCTTACAAAGAAGCTGCATGCATCAGAATAGCTCAGGGACCCTCTGTATTCCACAACTAGCAGCTCCTTCACAGCTCAGAGCCCTGCTTGTCAGATGTTGAAGGTGTGGCTGCTTTTATGTACTTTTTTTTTCCTTGGTGACTTTATTAGATTTTGATCTAGGCCTGAAGTTCATCATTTGTGTCTACATGAAAATTTTCATAAAACATCTGATTGAGGACCAAATTCTGCTCCAATTACTCCTATACAATATGATTCAAAAGTGTTACATGGGAATGGATTAATTTAGGTCCATGTAGGGACTTTAGTTTAGGGCCTCATTGTGAACTTTGGAGTCCACATAGGAAGTCATCAGGGCTACAAAATAATGGTTTTTACCTTCCTCAGAAAGTTACTTGAGTGGAGACGTGAAACTTAATTCTGCCGTTATATTCCTAGATTTGTTTCTAAGCTTGCTTTTCACAGAAACAAAATTGTTTTTCAAGGAGTAAACGCTATTCAGAGAGGCAGACTTGTGTTTTCTATGGACAACTTTTCACAGTCATCCGTTACTCCAGAGGCACTGAGGGCGCTCATTCAAGCTTGCTCACTAATTTTTATTACCCCAGTTTTACAGAACATGCAGCTATCAAGACAGACTGAAAAACTCGCATATGCCGTGCTGTACGAAAAAACACTCCTTGCATGTAGCCAGTAACATCCCTTGCAGTATCACAAAGCATTTTGTAAACATCAGCTAATTACATCACCCCAGGATGGGTATCTCAGTTGTGAATTCACAAGCGAGGAAACCAAGACCCAAGACTTTGTTAACAAGAAGTTTGTGGTTAAGACATAGACTTGAGAAATCTTTACCAAGTTCCTCATGCTCTAATTACCGGGCTGCACTTCAGAAGGGATTCTCCCCTGCAGCACTTTATAGCCACTCTCCTGGCTATCTGCTGCAGACCATCGGGTCCCCGCCTCAGTTTGTTTGGTTATTTTCACTGGCTGTGGCAGGGTCTGCAGAGGCAGTTCATCTCTTTGTTCTGCATGTACGAGCAGGACGGTCTCTTTTAGGAAAGTGTCACATATCACTTGCTAGCTGCATGGGTACCATCATAGATATGAGTACTCCTCTCCAGGAACCTTTGAGGTGAGCTACTTAACAGGCTGCATCTACATGGGAGCTTTGTCTAGAAAGCTGGAATGCAAAACGCTCCAAGGCCTGAACTGCCACTGATGGATGAGCCGTTTCCAAATGCTTTTTATATACCACAGGGTAAGAGCAATTAGCACAGTTCAGCTGATGTGCAGCAAGGTCATGCTAGGTTGTTTCAGTATCTTCAGCCCTAAAGTCCCAACAGAGCATGCATCGGGCCATTTTGAAAATCTGGGCTTTTATCTGAAGACAGGTCAGCCTGCATCTGCTTCCCCTTCAGATCTCCCCCGAAGTACAGACATCTGGACTTTTTCAAAGGCATAGAAGGCAATTTGGCTTGCAGCTCCAAATGTTTCTCAAAATCTTCCCCACAAACCCTTAGAAATACAGACCCTTGTGCTCATGCTGTTCTCCATGTGTGTGCTGAAATAAGTGGAATTACACCACTGTAAGATAGAAGTGAGGGGAGGAAATGGCCCCGTGTGAGGCCCTTCTGGATAGCAATGGTGAAAATGAAGCCGTTAATCATCATACTGCATGGCGATGAGACTCCGCTGCCAGGCTAATAAATACTCTGATCCAGCATGGTATGGATGCGCAACCAGATGCGTTCTTGTCTGCAGAGGCAGCAGAGGGATTTCAAGGTCTGCAGTGGGTCTGCTGGGGACAGAGGAATTATTAACAGTGTTAGCAATCGGAATAGTTAAATTCATGAGGGGCTCAGGGAAAATGCCAGTAAATTAGAAATCATTAGAGACATTTTGAGAAGCATTAAGGTTGAGAATTGTTTTAAAGGACATGTTTATTACAAAGATGACTGAACCCTGTTAGAAATGAAAAGACATTGTAATATCACTTGACTGAGAGAACAAGGGCATACATACGTCTGTGAGTACACACACACACACACACACACACTGGCAAGCTTCTAAAAGAGCAAAGTTTCAGAGAAACAAAATGAGAGCAAGAATTTGAACAGGATAGGGAGTTGAAACAGAAGCTTTTAATTGCTTCCTGATTGCTTGGGTCAAGTGTTGAATATGATAAAAGGGAAAGAAGAACAACATGATTTTCTGTTTGATTCTCCCTCCTGCTGTTCTGTGACTGGAAGTGGTGAAGCACTGAGGAGGGGGGTAGGGGAGATGGGTCTGGAGAGAGGAGAGAAAGAAAAGGCTTCTCAAGACTTCCTACTTTTGTGCATGAAAAGCTTGAAATATTGTAAACCTAATTATTTTAGGTGAAATGCACTGCTGTATTGTTTGAATGTCATAAATATTTTTTTTAACCATAATTATCAGAATTCATTCATCTCTATAATGTTTTCTAATCTCTTGATTAGCACAAAGTTAATTTGGTGTTTATCAGTCCAAAGCAAGGGGAGCATGAAATTAACTTAGGGCCAAATCTTTGTTTCCTTCCTTCACCAACTTCCTTTTGACATAAACAGTTCTTTTGTTGAATAAGCAATGAATTTAAAATATATGAGGACTTTACAATTTCGCCTGTTATGGAGTATTTCCATGTTATTCAACACAGCATTTTTCTTCTGTGCGTTTTATTCCTCCTCCCTCAAAACCTTCTGAACACTCCCATAAATACAGCAGGTCCAGTTTGGCTCTGGTGTAACCCTCTGACTTTCCAACTTCCTTTCAAATAAAAATTAGAATTTTGGACTTCTGTTCTAGGAATACCAGTAGATGAATTGATGTTGAATGTAGATATTTCTCTTCCAGTTTTATGACAAGCCACAGTGGTCCAAGGAGTACCTTTTTCTGGTTCTGAAGGCTGAACCTTTTTATCCTCCTCAAGTTGTAATATTCCCACACTGTTGTCTACGGGAGTTTGTCTTTCTCTCCTGCATCAATATATAAGACAGGCAGGGAGGCTGCTCTTCTGAAACAGCCACATGGAGTCTTCAAGAGGCAGCCTGAAGCCATGTGAGGAGTCATCAGCAGGGTTTTTTCAGCTATTATCACCCCCCTTAGTCTCCCTTGGGAGTGCTGCTTTAGTGAACATCAGCTCTATGGGTTAAAGTAATTTGGGACATTACCTCATGTCCTCCTAACAAGGTCTTCCTTCCGTAGAAATTCATTGCACATTTCTGAACCTCCGTCTCTCTTCCCCTACCCTTTTCGCTTCTTAGAGAAGTGTGTTTTAAAAGGACATTGTTCAAAGATATTTTAATAGAAGTGAATATTTTAATAGAACCCTATACACAGAACTGCTGCCTGTCCCAAACTTATTAAAGACAGTAAGGACTTTGCACACTGAAAACAAGGCTAACAAGCTAAAACTTTACAATGCAAAATGGACCACAATCTGTCTTGCCCCTATTGCCTTTTCTCCCCCTCTTCTCCCTACAAGATTAGCGGATGTTCCCATTCAAGAGACATTTTAAAAGGGCAGGTTTTTGAGGCCACTTGGAATTCCCTTTCTTGATACACCTGATATCCCTACAGAAATCTAATTTGCAGCATGGGGCTTTGTAATTTCATGCTAGAACAGCATAAAATGGAAGAGTAACTCATCCAGAAGAAGGGGATTATGTAACAGTAGTGAAGGAGAATCAGCAGAGACTGTGGAGATCTTATGGAAAGTCATGTTGCTGGTTCTGCAGTGCCATACACCCACTAATTGGTCTCAAACAACAAGGAGATACATTGCCAACAAGCAGAAGAAAAGAGAGGGAGGAAAAAAGCTTGGTATTAATACAGCTCACCTAAATTCACTCACACAAAAAGGTATATTGCAGCTGAATAAAATCCTCCTGTATTGCCCAGGCTCCATCTCACGAATGCCTGGTTTTTCTTCTCCTTTCCTTTTCTGTAGTATCACAGACTGTGACAAAACCAGTATCTTTGGTGTCACTGGTGTACTTCAGCTATCGAGAACGAAGAATGAGACGTGTGGCATAGGGATGCGCGCAGCCTGTTACAAGTCACGTCAAACAGAAGGCAGTACAGTTGAGTGCTGGGAGAGGGACCACCCACCGCATTAAGGACTGGGTGTGAAAGTCTGCCGAGTTAATGGAAGCTGTGGGCTCTGCCCCAGAAAGGACACTCGTTAGCAAAGCAGAACTGCTGACAGACACACTGAAGAAACTCTGAAGGTTGATGAGCTGGATTGGGAAACCTCATTAATTATTCCAACACATGGATGCTCTAAAGGTGCCACAGATCTCCACTGGAGAATAGAGTAGACAGCCCTATTCAGCCCATTTTGCTTGTCCTGTTATTGGAGTATGTGACGATGGGACTAGTGTGAGAAGAGCAATGACACTCGCTGCTGTATACAGCTATTCTAGGCTGCTCCTTAACTTTAAAATAGCCACACTGGAGGCACAGATAAAATATGCCGCCAACCAAGAGAAAAGGGTACACTACCACAGGTGCAGGCTGGAGAAAAACCAAGGAGGAGAATTGCCATGGATAGGAGCAGGAGGTGGGTGGGAGAGCCAGGGGTAGAGGGGTAGAGGAGCTCTGCTGCAAGAATGGCCCCCTAGGTCTTTGTTCACCCTATCAATTTTTTTTTTTTTATCCAGTATGAATCCTCCCTGCTGCTGCTAATGGCATGTGGATTGTTGTTTTATTGATCTATCCACATGATTTCCACATTTGCCTCCTATTTAGGAGTTAGGGGTTACTGTTAGGGTTACTGCTAGGGTTACTGTTACCTAAGAATCTGGTGTACAATTCAGCTGGAATTGCTCTAACGTGCAGTATTTCTTAACTGTCAAAAACGTGCTTATCATTACATCATCTGTCTAGGTGCCTTTCAAGTTTCTCGGTTTTCGTGATACTCTGTCATCTAAAAATGGGGTCACTTCACTGTTCATAACAGTTCCCTGAACATGCATTCAGTAAATACACCAAAAGCATCAGTCCTAGCATGGTGCCTTCCACCACTCTCAGTTAATACTTAGATGTTTTGAAAAATGATCTATTTCTGCTCACTGTTTAACTCTTAACTAATTTCTAATGAAGGCATTTTACCCTAAAGCTCTTAATTTTCTTAATAACATATCTTCTGATATTTTTTATCGCAACATCTTGCAAGCCACGGCTGCCCAGTGGGAGCCGTGGGATTGTGACATTCGTACTATGCCACGCTTGAGCAGGTGGGAAGCTCTCAGAGCACTGCAGTGTCCTACCACCTTGGCCATGCTTTCTCCCTCCAACATGAAAACCTCCCTGGTTAATAAACTATCTTTGACAAATCTTACAAAATCAAAGGTGGCACCTCAGAGAAACAGTAGCAGAGCTGGATACTGAAAATCGGAATTTACTGAAAGAAAATGAAGATTTGAAGGGTGGGTACAGGCAACTGTGGGCCAATGCATGCTGTTTGAGGACATCAGTAGGAGACCTACACAGAGAGGTGGATGATGCCAGGGACACACTGAAAGACAAAGAAAACAAAATCAAACAATTAGAACTGCAGAATAAAAATTTGGATTAAATCAATGAACAACTGAAGGCAGAGGTCATGGAAATGTTTTTCTGGGATAACAAAATGTATCAAAAGATACATTTATTAGGAGTGAGGAATATGTTTGAAAGTGAGAGGCATTTGGAACACTTGTGAATCAGACTGGATTTGAAGGAGAAACTGTATGAGCAAAAAAAGCTCCGAGCCCACCAGTTAAGGAACGTATTAGAAGAACTTGACAAGCTCAGGAAGTTCAGAGGAATTACATTGTGCAGATGAAAGGACAACTAAGAATTAGTTGAGGAAGCTGCACTTTTGGCAGTAGTGGACAAGAACAAATCCTGGGCATGCTCCTCCTTACTAAGTAAGTCTGCTGAAGCCATACTTCTGGAGGACTTTCTCCCTTTGCTTAAACCCCAAAATTTCTCCTTTTATATTTGGAGTATCTTAAAGCTCTTGCTGTTAGTAACAGTTTGCTTTGGACTTTGCAGTGATGATTTTATCAGCAACAACATTCCCCTACTGTTCAATGGCAGCATATTTGATATACTGGTGCAAATCTTGTACCCATACTTCATTTTCAGAAATTAAGTACTATTACCATTTTAAAGAATAGCAAAAAAGGCTCTACAGAGCTGTCCACATCAATTTAGTAATCTCCCCTTGTACTGGTTTTGGCTGGGGTAGAATTAAATTTCTTCATAGTAGCTTGTATGGTGCTATAGTTTGGATTTGTTATTAAAACAGGGATGTTTTCGTTACTGTTGAGCAGTGCTTACACAGAGTCAAGGCCTTTTCTGCTTCTCACGCTGCCCCACCAGTGAGTAGGCTGGGGGGACACAAGAAGTTGGGAGGGGACACAGCTGGGACAGCTGACCGAAACTCACCCAGGGGATATCCCAGACCATATGATGTCATGCTCAGCAATAAAACTGGGGAGGGTGAAGGCTGGCATGGGCTGCTGTTTCTCAGGGACTGGCTGGGCTTTCGTTAGTCGGTGGTGAGCAATTGTTTTCTTTTGCATCACTTGGTTTTTTGGGGTTGTTTTGTTGTGGTTCTCCCCCCCCTTCTTTTTTTTTTTTTTTTAATTATTGCACTCTTTTTATCACACTGCACAAGTTTTCACTTTTACCCTTCTGACTCTATGCCTAATCCTGCTGGGGTGGGGGTGACGGAGGGAGTGAGCAAGCAGCTGTGTGGTGCTGAGCTGCCTACCAGGGTTAAACCACTACACCCCTTCTGTGCGTTAATACATGAGTTCTTGGGCTTTTTTAGAAATCAAGTAAACTTTAAGTTCTGAGCATAGTTGTTTTGTGTTTTTTTATTAGGTTGTCAGCTGTGAATATATTTTATAGTAGATAGCTGCCTGTAGTAAAAACCAAACAGAGAACTCACTGTGTCAGGCAAAGGAGGCAAAAAGATTGCAGTTTGTGCCAATCTGACTGAAAGTGTGCAATGTGCAGTGCTTGATCCTGGAATCCACTTCCCTCCCAGACTGCCAGCTTCTAAGTTTTTTCACCTATAGGTCACACTGCAGAATATATCTTTTCTCCAGACTTTGAGGAAGAGCGTGGAGGAGTTTAAAGATGTGGGAAAGTTTAGTATGTTAGTTGAGGTTGGTTAAGAAGGGTTTTCATTTACTGGACATTAATTCAGACAGTGCATATTTACATTTGGCTAAAACCTTTTGTTTGTGCATCTAGAGACAATAGGCACAGAGACTTTTTAAATACAAATAATAAATACATGCCATTTTGTGGATGGAAAGTTAAATCCTAAAGACCAACATCGTAGCTGGCCAACTGGTAATTATGCCAAGCCTTCAGATTTATCCCTGATATTTATGCACAAAGCAGGTAGACTAAGCTTGCCAGGCAGGAGCTAGCAAACAAACAGTACGCTGAACAAATATGATACAGGGAAAAAAAAAATCTTAGATGGTGAAGTGAAAGCTGTGATTCCAGGACATCTTTTTCACAGTAGCTTGTAGCAGTGGCAGTGGAGAAAAATTCCAGAGATGAAAAGGCCAGAACAACCCCTTAATCTCCTTTGTGCCTGTCCTGTGTGACAAGTCACCCTTTGAAATCAGAAGAGATACAGTCTAGAAGAGGAAAGTTTGAGCGTAAAGAGATCGGGCAACGCTCAGAGGTAAGGTGAAGTCAGAACAAAGACGGTTTCTATTTAAGATGCTGAACTGTGACTCAGAGGAACTAAATTTTCTTCCTGCATCCTTCCTCCTTTTCCTCTGGCAAGTCACTTAATCTCTCCATATCTCAGTTCCCCAACTGAATAATATTAATTAGTGTGTTTCTTTTCATTCTTGAGAGCATTTGTTTGTTTGTTTGTTTTAAACTAGAATAATTTTACAGGTCTGGGGGAGGGAATGATAAATAGTCGAAAGAGCAAAATGGAGGGGGCAAAAGAGAAGGAGTTGTGGCACAGGCTGAGGGTAGGAATCTCTTACTCTGGATGAACAGTATCAATCAGAACAGTTTATGTACACATAAAAGGGTTTAGTCAGAGAAAATGCCTGTTACAATTAGGACCCAATCTAAATAGACACCTCTAAGTACTATTGTTATTGGATAATACTAATCATGAAAAGTGAACTGCCTCTAAGGGGGTATTTGTGCCGAGGTAGTCTGAACTGTATTACCTGGCAATTCATTGACAATTGCAGCTGCGCAGAGCCGGACTGATGTTACTTAATTCTTGTTGCCCAGTGCCACAGGGGAAGCCATGAGAAAAACAAATGTTCAGTGAGGTCTGTTGTGGTTTCACCCGGCAGGCAGCTGAACACCACACAGCCATTCGCTCACTGTCCCCTTCCTCAGTGGGATGGGGGAGAGAATAAAAAAAAAAGTAAAACTTATGGGTTGAGATAAAGACAGTTTAATAAACCAGCAGAGGAAAAGAATAATAGTAATAAATAATAATAGAACATACAAGTGATGCACAATGCAATTGCTCACCACCCACTGACCAATGCCCAGTCCATCCGTCCCCAAGCACCGATCACTCTCCCCTGTCAACCCCCCCAGTTTCTATACTGAGCATGATGTCATATGGTATGGATACCCCTCTGGCCAGCAGGGTCAGCTGTCCCGGCTGTGCCCCCTCCCAGTTTCTTGTGCACCTGGCAGAGCATGGGAGGCTGAAAAAGTCCTTGCCTAGTCTAAGCACTGCTTAGCAACAACTAAAACATCAGTGAGTTATAAAGATTCTTCTAGTACTAAATCCAAAACACAGCGCTACGCCAGCTACTAGGGAGAGAATTAACTCTGTCCCAGCCGAACCCAGGTCAAAGTTAAAAAGGAAACACAGTCACAAATAAAGGGTTCCAGAAATACGTCTGTTGTGGTTTAATCCCAGCCAGCAACTAGGCACCACCCAGCTGCTTGCTCATTTTCCCCAGTGGGATGGGGGAGAGAATCGGAAGAGTAAAAGTGAGGAAACTCGTGGGTTGAGATAAAGGAGTTTGATAGGTAAAGCAAAATCTGCTGATGCAAGCAAAACAAAGCAAGGAATTCACTCACTGCTTCCATGGGCAGGCGGGTGTTCAGCCATCCCCAGGAAAGCAGGGCTCCATCAAGCGTGATGGTTACTTGGGAAGACAAACGCCATCACCCCAAACGTCCCCCACTTCTTTCTTCTTCCCTCGGCTTTATATGCTGGGCATGACATCATATGGTATAGACTGTCCCTTTGCTCAGTTGGGGTCAGCTGTCCCAGCCGTGCCCTCTCCCAGCTTCTTGTGCACCCCCAGCCTACTCGCTGGTGGGGTGGGGTGAGAAGCAGAAAAGGCCTTGACTCTGTGCAAGCCCTGCTCAGCAGTAACGAAAACATCCCTGTGTTATCAACGCTGTTTCCAGCACGAATCCAAAACACAGCCCCATACTAGCTACTATGAAGAATATTAACTCTGCCCCAGCCAAAACCAGCACTATATCCTGAGGAGAGTCACAGAAGATAACTGCAATGTGGTAGATAGCTTTGTTGCCCTCATTTTTCAACAGAGCTTCAGCTGCTGTCCTGTATGCGTAACATACATAAAATCTGAGAGTGGCTTACACAAAACTTTAAAGGCTTCTGTATATGCAGCATTGTCCCTTCTACAATTTGGAGGCTTTATGAATGATGTATAGAAGGCTCAGATAATCCTACAACGTTTCTGTCTTTCCCATCTTTATTTTAGAAAAAAAAAAATTATGTGCTTGGTTATCACAAAAGAAAAAGCAAAGTCATATTTTTAATTCACACCTTTTTCAAATTCTGAATATAGCTGTAGGGCTGAATTCCTGCAGGGGAAATCTGTACAATTACAGTCAGGTGACACCTTTTCGTTGAAGACACCGTATGTGCCAGAAAATGCTACACCACCCTATAAGCAGTGGAAGGGAAGCCAAGCAAGAAGTGACTTGAAACAGGCATGCGAGCATATGTGTTATACAGATATATCTGTGTGTTATACAAACTTTTGCTTTCTTTACAGCTTATTACAACTTCAGTTAAAACCACGCTTACAGCAGCAATTTATTGCTTTTGAACAGCAATTTTCTTAATCTGAAAACTGTACACACAAAGATGATGAAAACTAGCTTTTCTTACCTAATTTCATTCTCACTCTTTGATTGGATTCATTACTTTTTCTGGCATTCATTCTTTCCACGTGCATTCTTGTAGACAATTTGAGGTGTACATGAGGTGCAGGCTTGTGCTGTGCTGTACATTCAGCTTGATATTCGGGCCTGGGGTGTGTTGCACATATCCTTTGGCCACAGGGAAAACCTAGCCTGCTAATTGTAACGAAGCGGCCTGTTGGCAGCTCCCGTGTGGCACCAGTGATTACATCACCTGCATATCCTCTATCTTAAAAAACACTTCCATTGTTCTAAGTCTTTTTCCAGACTTTCAGAAGATAGAAAGGCATGCAGTATACGCTCTAAATATCGGGTCTGTAATTTCTTCCTGTAAATTAACAGTATGTATATTATATATTGCAGTAAGTGCTGAAGACCTTGACCAAAATGACCTTTTGCGCTAAACAATCCATGCATGTTTATTGACACAGAGATCCTGCCCTTGAGTGTGCAGAATTGTAACACACAACAGATGTGTTAATATCACCTTGTTTGGGAGGGGAGAGGCAGCGTGGCGAGTTCAGATTACTTATTGAGATCATAGAGCCTGTGGAAACTGAACTTTGATCTTCAGCAAGTCTAGCAAGATGAGTATTGCCCTTGTGTTTAAAGCAATTAGCTTTAAACACAAGAACAATGCCTCAATAGAAGTCTGCCTTGTAGGGAGAAAATTAATTTTCTTCTTTACTCAGGTACTTGTGTGACCAAATACTATGGTGACACCTTATATGGTGACACCTACTGATCAGTGAACAGAAGTAGGAGTTGGGAAATTGAAATATTTAGCTACTGATGCAGACTCATCCAGTCCAGATGTTTGAGAACTCTGAAGCTACAGCTGACTCAGTATCTCACTGCTTTTCCTCAGCGCTGTCTCTAGTACCCTAACAACTTTGAGGTTGTTGGAAGAAACCTGCTAACAAGTAAAATGTGCTGCATTTTCAGAGGTGCTACACTCCTGCAGCTCCTATTGATTCCCCTGAGGCTGAGGTAAGGCAGTTCTGCAGAGAAGCAAAACCGCTGTCCCTCCCTAGACAGAGCTCCAGACCCTCTTTGTCCATTGGTGCTGACTTCAAAGGAGGCCGAGGATCTGACCACAAAGAAACCAGAGCCGGTATGTTTAAGAATCCTTTCACTGCAGGCACCGAGTGTATTTCTGTGCAACTTACCCTTTTCCCCATAACCCATCACATTCAGCAAGAAAGCCTCTGGAGGAAAGATGGAAATAGTAAATCAGGCTATTGTATTATTTGAAAATAATCTTTTCCAAAGGGAATATAGGCTAGGGACTTTTAAGAAGATGGGACTTCAGAGCTGACAAGTGTATCTAGCGTGTTAATGTGGTAATGAAGTTAGTTCTGCACTGCTTGGAAAACAGCAAATTTCCTTGCAAGGTTTGTGATTAAACATCTAACAGAAAATAATGATTTCCTTGCAGGCACTTAGGCACCAAATGTAAAGACACAGAGGGAGAGCCAATCAGAGAAAGAACAAGCTAAATATCACTATTGAAAGCCCCTATTATCGTGGAGTCCTCTTAATATTCACTGTTAATTATAAAAACTAATATCTATAAAATTGAAGTACCCAGTGGGAGAAAGCACAACATTTAACTTGCAGAATTCCTTCTCCCTTCAATCCTTTTACGCACACAAAAAATTGGTGCTTATTCTGTAAAAACCAGCAGCTGGAGAGAGGAGAGAGCGAACATATCGATTTGCATGTGTATCTTGTTATTGAGGAGGAGCAACAAATTAGCTAAAGTACAAAGGAGAAAAACTGTGTTTTGCTGCATATAAGCAAAGATTTCTATAATGAACTTGAGTAAGCAGAACAGCAATGTTTGCTTGCCTGGGTATGGAGTCGGGGAGAAAGAATTTCTGCCCATTACTGTAAGTGTGGGGAACTGTACCTTGCCTAAACCAGCAGGAAATGTTTGCTGTGTTGAGCACAGATTCAAATTTGCGCTACTTGTGCCTACACAAATTATTAGATCAAATGAGAAACATATGAACAAATTTGAGTGTGACATTTTTGGAAGAAATCTGAAAAAAATTGGGCTGTTAACATTACTCTAAAATAACACCCTTAACTTCTTGACGGAAGTTGTCACTTTTTCCTGTGTCATTTCACTTATTTTCCATCATTTCTCTCCTTATGTGTCTTAATTTATATTTGGTGAGGGGAAATTTGGTGAGTGGACAAAATCAATTCCTTCACTTTCCGACACATTTATTTTCTGAGAAAAAAGAAAAAGGAAAAGCAAAGAAAAGAGCAAACAAAAAATGAAACAAATACATGGAAAATCGTACACCATGTGAACAGGATTCCCACAATATCCACTCACAGACTGGCATGGTACTAGGTACAAATATGGATGTCACAACTGAGACTGCTGCATGTCCTCCTTCTGGGAGACTAGAATGCCAAAATCTAAGTTGCCTTAGTCTTTATTTTCAAATAATCACTTCTGAATTCTGTCTTTTTAAAAAAAAAGAGGCAGCAGGGAATTTTCTTATTTGAGAAATAATCTAGATAAAAAAGGATAATGTGATTTAATAAAAAAGATGCGAAGATTTCATTTGCTAGACTTCTCTCTAGAGAAGAAAGTGGCTTCTTTTTAAATAAACAAACATGTTGATTTATTCACAATTACTGTGGGTAGGTATTTTTGCCAATCAAACGTAACAGGTATACATTGTAGAACAACTTCAGGTGGAGAGGAGAGGATGCAACTCAATAAAAACAAGCAGGTCACCACACTTAGACAAGAATAATGAACTGCAAAAACAGAAGGCGAGGAAGGACAAGCTAAGTAACAGCATGGCAGAAAAAGATTTGGATGTTAGCATAGATCATAGGCTGAACAGGAGTAAACAATGTTACATTGCTGTAAAAAAGGCAAACCTTACTGCAATTTATAGCCAGCGTTATCCCTTGCAAAACATTTAGTAATTCTTCAGCTCTCCTTGGAGCTGTCTGTGCCCCAGCTGGGACACTGTGTCCAATTTTGGATACTTCAAGGAAGGTATGGTCCTATTGAGAAAAAAAACAGAGGAAGACAGCAAAAATTATCAGGCTTCATAAAAGTATACTTAAAAGGAAAGGCTGAAGGAATTGGGTTAAATTTAGACTTGACATTCATCTGAACAGCTTAACTTCAGAGTAAAGAAAACTAAGGTAAAACAATAGCAGTTTTCAAATACATAAAAGGTAATTTCAATGAGAGGAACAAGCTGTTTTCTCTGTCTATTCTGGACAGGACAGAAACATTTTGCTCTCATAACTGTTTGCTCATCTCTTTTGAAGTGCTGGCTGGAAATCGACATGTTACCCAAGTAACACTAAATACAGTCTTGCACTGCCACAATTTTCCCAGTGCATTAAAAATACGCTTAAGAAATACAATTCAGGAAAAGCATGGCAGAACTGGAGAAAAAAGAAAAAAATCTTCCTATGATTGCAGATTGCTCTCCTCCTCTGAAGCAGCTGCTGTCTGAAATTGTTTTCAAAGAACCTTCTCCTCACCTCTGTGCTGAATGAGCCTACAGAAAAACCTGGCACGAGCTTGATTTGAAATGAAATAACTCCCAGTTTGGAGTGGACTGTGTGATGAAGATGTAGTTGTAAAATAAATAATGATTCAGCTCTAACTTTCAATTTTGTCCTTATTAAGTTGCTCAACCAGGTGTTGAAGCCAATAGAATTTGCTTTTCCTCTGTTGGAAAGCTATTTTGAATGCAGCGTGACTGAAGAACAGGCACTTATTAGCTGCTCGGCAGTGCTCTCTGCTTTTCTGCTAGAATCCCTCGCAATTGCTCAAACAACACTTTTGCCAATACTCATCTAGCTCAATCAGTAGCTATAACACTGGGGTATGAAGTTATGCGGTGGTTGCGGAGTTGCCTGCTGTTTAACATCTCTGTTTCATGGCTTGGTGTTGGGAGGGATGCAACGCTTATTCTGAGCTTCAGTTTCTATTTAATTCTTTCTCTCTTCAGTCTATCCAATTGATTTCCCATGTAGTTTCAATGCAGTACGCATCCTGGCTGAAATTCTTGGGTAATGTTGTTGTGTGCTCTTACAGAGTTGCCATGTTTCACGCTGGAGCTCTCTCTCCTTCGTCATGAGGGATGTAATCCTTCTGCATCCCAACTGGACTGTGAGGATTAATTAAAGTTTGCAGTGTGCTGTGAGTACCTTGCATGCTATTGAAGTGGAAATTATTGTTTGTTACAGCCAGCCTGAAGGCCATCTGGGATTTCCATGTTATTGTTTCAGCTCTGTTGTACATCATCAAGCTTGAGCTGGTACCACGAACAAAAGATTAGCATTGCGCTCCATTGCTGTAGCGTGTTTGGCGCTGTGTCCAGTACCTATGTGAGGCCACACACATCCCGAGAAGCTGTGCTCGGCACATTAAGACTCCAGGGGCTTTTCTGTAGCTTGAAGCCTGCAACATCACTTTCCTTTTTCTGCACTTCCAGCCTGGTATGGACTGGATCCACAGAGCCCTGGATCCCTTTGGCCTTCTCCACTGTCACCCTTGCCTGCTATTAACTTCAAGTCAGTTTTGGGAGACTGCGTAAGAAATGATGGTGGAATTGGGCTCTGCATTTTGCAAAAGATGCTTTTCCCCATGCAGCAGGATTGTACCTTTGTGTGGCATCTGAAGTCCTACGAGGACATGGTGAAAAGGACTGATCTTGCCTGAGACCCAAGCCGGTGATGCAAGTGATGCATAGCCATCCTGCAATATTCTTGTATGCTTGTAACACCTACAAAATGTAACCCAAAACTCATTTTGCTGCTTCACTGTGAGATCCTTCTTCAATCTCTACAGGGCCAGATTAATACCTCTGAACTAAACAAATCACAGCCATGATTTGTTACTCTGCTTTTATGCACCAGCTTTAGTTCAGCTAGGAGCGCATTTTAAAACACATTCCTGTGATTTCACTGTCTTTGTAAGCCACAATAAACAAATGGAGTTTAAACAACTGTGGGAACTCCCCCAGTATCATGACAGATACTTATTATTGACAGAAAAAATGGCAGAAAATGTAACCACCCAATTCATTTGTGAGCTTTCCTTGGGAAAGAGATCAGCTAACAAACAGTGTGAAGTTCACCTCCTAACTGAGGGATTATTATCTATTTTACCTAAATAAACTGGGAGGCTTGACCTTCCTAAAAGGGCACTATTAAAGAGGTGCAAATGTAGTCCTCTCACCACACTAATTACTGCTGGTTACATTTTTGTAGACGTGACAGGTTTCAGTTTTAGAGTTAGACCCCAATGCTGAGTGCTAAATAAATACCTACTAAATAGCTAGATGCTATCCCACTGAGCTTCATGTTCCCTCACTCCCCCCATAGCATCAGACTCTCCTCATCCTCTGAAGCGTCCCTTCTGGTTTTGTGAACGAGCACAAAATTAATTTGGCAGGAATTCCGCTGTAACTGTTCTTCAGTGAGGACAGCATCATGTGCATTGCTCTTCTTCTCCCCTCCTCCCCTCCATGGGACATTGGTTTCTGTTTTTATGAAGAAAAGCATAGGCGGTATCCACTTTCAGATTCTGGAGCCAGCTTAGGGACCAATGCCTATTTGATAATTTTCAAGCAGCCACACTATATGGACTATGTTTGTGTCTACACATCTCCAACCTGCTGTCTGATTTCCATCGATTTTTACTTATTGTCTTCAGAGATATTAAGCTCTTAGAAATGTCATAAAAATAGGCAACTGGTTTCAGAAAATAAACTGTATTAGTGACCCCATCAGGCAAAGGTTTCAGCAAAGGTAACAGTCATCTCCGGCATTTAACCTGGTACTGGGGAAGCAGCGTGAAGAGCTCAGAAACATGCATTGCCTCTTACCCAGCCAGTAGCTGGGAGCAAGGAGATGAGGTTATAAAAAATGTGAACAGGAAGCTCCGGGTGAAATTTCATGGAATACGGGGCTTATGACAAATCTGTAGCAAAGTTGAATAGAAAAACGTAGGAGATGAAACAGAGTGTCAAAGGAAAAGAGAGGATGGAGAGGAGATGCAAAAGGGGTAGAAGCGTTTAGGAAAGGACTGTTGGGGCAATGGAAAAAAGGGGCAGATCTGGGTAGGGGAGATTCTGGGAGTGACGGATGAAGAACTGGGAAGAACAGAGAAGAGACTGGGAATCAGAATGAAAGAATGATAGAGGAGAAACAGACATCTAAATTTTTATTACAATATAAATGCAATTTATTGTCATTATAGCTTCTTTAATTACCTTTCAACCTTTTTTTAATGATGCCCATATGTTGCAAATAACAGGGTTTAATGACTTTTGTTCTCTCACCTTTCCCATGGCTTACATTCCCACTTTAATTACTACACTGACATCAGATGCCTCGCCTAATGTTTTTGCACCAGTGCTCCCTATTTGCGGTGATATCGCACTTGGGGAAACAAACCCACCTGTCTTTTCTGGTCGAAGGCTACTTGCTGTTCTTGTGGACGTCCACCAGATGGCAAAGCCGGTATTTTTGTAGACTTTCCAGGCCACCTTCAGATACTAATTTCCCCTAGGGAGACTAGGGGCTCGTTTAACAACAGTTCCTTTACTGCATAGATTAAAAATGGTGATTAAAAATACGTGATTAGATTCTATGTGGATTTCCTGGGAATAATAATAAAACAGGAAAAGAAACGATGCAGTTGGAAAATGGTGGTGCCGTCAGGAAGGCACAATGTTCACTCTAGTCGCTGCATCTCTGTATGAGGAAAACAAATCTCAAGAATCTCTGAGCGAATACTACTACTTTTTCTATTGATATAAATTTTATAGAGACAACAACGTTTTCTCATGTTTAGTCTCTTAGAAATTGTTGTGACTAAACCAGGTCTTAGAATGAAATCCATGGTAAATAAAACTGTAACTGCCCATGACTTAGCCAAAATGTAATTTCCTAGCTTGTGTGGTTATAGACATAAGAATAGCAATGAGGCTTGTTAACACTCTTTTCCCTCCAACCTGCCCTCATGGTGTCAAGATTGTAATTATGGAGATAAGCACTGATCACCTTCCCTTACCTCTGTAGGGTTTACTTACTGTTTTAACCATGTCTGTCATTTATTCATTGAAACTTGGTTGCATGTATATACAGTACGAAGAAATGGAGAGTTTCCTGAAGGGGGCTACATCTGGATAGCATTTGTAATAAACTAATGTGACTGTATCAGTACACAAGCTTTGTACAGATAGGGCACATATCTAACATCATAAGATGCTGAATATTCTTAATCACTTGGCTTAACTGTCCATTGCATTGCCCCTTCATATAGTGCACTATTTCTGCTGAAAGGCCTATGCGAAAGGCAACGAAAAAGATCAAGTCCCTTTAGCTTCCTCTAAGAAACTTAACCCCTTCTCCCTGCAAAATAGCCCTAAGTCAAGGCACTGTTTAGAGACTTAAATTAAAAAAAGAGGGGGTGAATTTACCATTCCTTTTTAAGAAAAAAATTCCATGTCTTCTCAGGTTTGGTTTCTTTTCTAGTGGTAGGAACAAGGGAAGGATGATTTGCTTCACTGGGTTTGTAGGTTGACCTGAATTCTGCTTCCAGCAGAGGAACCATTGATGGGGGTAAGAGGGAATGTTACAGCCTTTCTCTTCAGCTGGCTGGTTGGCTTACAGCTGCCATCAAGGATATTTGTTCAATGGCTCCCAATCAATTATATCCTGTAGTACTCATTTTTCTGAGTATCAAGACACAAGTAAAAAGATGAAGCTGTTCCCACTCCAAGCAGATATTAGGGTAGTGTGGAAAAAAAGCTGGTCCTATATTTGGAGCGTTCCTAATTGCACTGTTCTATTTCCAGCTGCCGAAATCTGCGCTAGAATTTTAATTAAGGGCTAAATTCGTGCAGCAGATCCTAACAACAGGAAACAGTTATGTTATTTAAATAGGCTTTGAAATGATGAGATTTTATCTCCCAAAGCAGCACTCAGATGAATATTAAAGCCGCTTTTGTTCTTCCGGAAAGGGCTGCAATTGCTCAGCAAGCTGAAGGAGGTCCCGGCCTCCGCTCTGGAAAACCACTAACGCCCGGCCAGCTGCCGAAAGGACAGCCTAGGCCGGGCAAAAAGTCATTTCCTTACACGCATCGCACCCGTTGGCACAAAACACAGCGGGGAGCGCTCCGTGGACGCCCGCACACAACCTCTGCCCGCTTCTTCTCCGCGCGGGGTGGGGGGGGGGTGGGGGGGCGCAGTTTGCCTCAGGCCCCCCCCGCGCCCGCCCCGGGCCCTTCCCAGCGCCACGGCCCCCCCTAGCGACGCGGCGGGAAACCCCCGGCCCCAAGATGTCGGCCGCAAGATGTCGGCCCCGAAGCCTCGCGCCCGCCCCGGGCCCTTCCCAGCGCCACGGCGCCCCCTAGCGACTGCGGCGCCCCCCGCAGCGGCCCGCTCCGTTGCGGCGGCCGCAGAGCACCAAGGCGCATGCGCGAAGCGCGTCGCCGCGCTTCCCGCTCCCTCCCCTCCCAGCACGTCTCCAGGCGCATGCGCGGGAAGGGGGCGGGGGGGGCGGCTGCGTTCCCCGCCTCATTCCCTTGGCGCTGCGCACGGCGCGGCTTGGAAACCGCCAGAAGGGGCGGGGGAGGAATGCGTTGCTGCGGGCACGCGCGGCGCTGGGGGCGTGGCCGGGGTCAGCTGACTGGGGAGCCTGGCGCTGAGTGACGGCGAGCGGCGGCCGTTGGAGCCGTAACGGTAGCGGCGGCGGCGGCCTGGCCTGGCCTGGCGGGGCGGAAGGAAGGGTCTCGGCCTGAGGGAGGCGCCATGGCGACCACCGTCACTACCCAGCGGGGCCCGGTGAGTGCTGCCGGGTGGGGGTCAGCCGCAGGGGCGGCTGAAGGCTGCCTCCTGGTAGTTGTTGCGGCTGCACCGCGTTGGGCTGGTGAGGCCCGGCTTGGCCCCTTCTGCGCTTCGGCTGCTGCCCCTCTCCCCCTCCGCACGGCTCCTGCCGGTGGGCCTCGGCGGGAGGCTGACTCGCCCTTCTTGTGTCCCTTCTTCCCTTCCCCCGCTCGCCGCCCGTGGCAGAGAGGAGAGAAAGGACGGCTCTTCTTCTCCAGGCTGCCGCGGTCCGGGGGGGCGGGGGAAGGAAAGTCTGCCTCTTCTCCTGACTCTCCGCCTTGCGAAGAGGCTTTGGGAAAGGGGAGGGGAAAGTCCCTCCTATTTGCGTGTGGGGCTTGAAGAGGCTGTTCTGCCCGTTCTTTGTCTAAGGGCCTTCCAAAGGAGGGAAGGGCTTAAACGGAACCGAAGGTAGAGCTCATTCCCTTTAAAGCGGAGTAGAGCTTTTGTGTTTTCACGGTTGGGGCGGGCGGATTCAGGTACCTGTCTGTGACATTCCGCCTTCCAGCTCTCAGGAGGCAACGTGCTGAAAGACGCGTTCAGTGGTAGTATGGGGGGGGGGGACACGACTAAGCGGTCTGAAAACCAATTTAACACCCTTCTGGGAGTTAGCACTGATAGTTTATTAGGAATGTGTTACTGTCTAGTTTTGCCCTGGAATAATCTTGCCCCGCACTGGGATGTTCTACTCTGTGGTGGATAACTCTGCGATATAACATCGGCTCTCGATTGAATCGCTGCTCCTGTCTCTTCCTCCTCTGTGGAAGGATCTGGTAGTAATTGATTACTTAAGAAAATCTTACTTCACCCACAGAGCAACGTCATATTATCAATTTAAACTGCTGTATTTTATTTTCTAGAAACAACTACTTTTTTTGTGTGTGTATGCAGCCTTGATGAAAGACCAAAGTGAATTATTGAACTGCTAATCTTGAAAACTGCATCGCTATCTGTTGTTATCTCATGACAGCAGTATTATGTGATGATCAGTTGAATTCCTTAAAATGCCTCATTTGTCTGATATTCCAGAATAGATTCCTTTTGCAATGGATTGTGATGATGATTCTGTTGTTGGAATAAAAATTTGAAATGGAGAAATAAGGTAAAAAGAGTTAATTAAGTTTTTTGTTTTCACTTGATGGTATCATGAAAAGACAACGACTGCTATTCTGGTTGAATCTGTGGTGCATTAAGTAGTTGCTATCGCCAAAGGTTGGTGGTGTGATTGCACCCAGCTAGAATTCTCTCGATATGTAACATGTTTTATTCTAAAAAGCTCAAAATAATACACATACCTTTTTTTCTTATGTGTTCCTAACTTTGTTGTGTATGCTTTTCATCCTTGTCTTAACCACTTTAGAGATTTGAATGTTTTCAAATGAATGAATAAATTATGCAATAGTAAGCTGCCATTCACAGGTGAGGTCTCTGATACGGTACATGCCTGCCTTTCTTAATTCTCTCTAGAGCGGAAGATAGAATTCTACTTGGTTTTATATATCCAGCTGCATTACAAATGAATAGCCACTAAATGGTGCTAAAGGATTGGGAAACATTTTCTCTTTAGTGCTGCAGAGAACAGTTCTGTCTCTGTTTG